>JAUMJM010000048.1:30155000-31382500 GCA_033558235.1 Neomorphus geoffroyi
AAAAACCTGTTATCTTAAGTATCAGCTATCAAGAACAGTATGTTTAAAAATTACAACACAGGAAAAAAAAAGATATTCTGAACGCACAGATACCAGAGTGAATTTAATAGAATACGAGACAGTGACCATTTTTTAAAATATTATTTACCAGAATTTGAGTGCATATTTCTATGCTTATTATCTTTAAGTGAAGAATATTTTTGAAATATAACTGCTTTTAATAAAATTCTGGAAGCTAATTCTCCTGCTTATATGAGTAAGGGTGGTGTTAAAATCATTGGCACAAATTCTCTGCTGGTTTGGCTTAGTGTAACTCTGCAGGATTAAGTTGGGACACACCACATAAATGTAGTTAGTAAGTGAATAGTTAGACCCATTTTCTTATTCTGAAATCCATGTGATTCTCCTTTTCTCTGCAAGCTACATTTCAAATCCTGACTCCAATTTTGCAGAAGATCGATAAAGTTATGTCTGGTTTTGCCTGGTTCTCAAGGAAGCCTTCCATATTCCACACACACTATGCCAGATTTATTGGCTGTGTATTGTCAGTGAGTAGACTGAAATACAACAGGAAGGAAATGTAGTTCAGTTTGATTTTATATGCAAAAGCTTAATTAAATTAAAGTATTGGCACATTCAGTTCTCACATAGACCTGAATAAATGTGAAATAACTCCAATGACTTTGATACTGATACCTTAAATGGACACCAGAAAGAAGATAGCTTCTGTTGCCACATTTTTAATATTGTACAATACTATATAACACCAAATACTATCTGTGAAACTAATATGCTTTATACAGCTAGATTGCTTTTGAACAAACCATGTTATACTGCATTGCACAAGAATTCTGCTGTATGTTTTCAACACATTAAAATAAATTACATATAAATTGAAGAAACACTATGCTAAGAAAAGTTACTGATGGAAAAAAAAGAGGAGGAGAATAAGGAGAAGAAAGGGTAAAATGAAAAAGATGTGCAAAGTTAAGAGAAGAGAAAAAAGAACACAGCTGTGTAAGTGAGCCGTACTTAAGTAGGAGGTTATAATACGTAGCTTTCATTCTAAACGATACCATTTTCTGCATTTTTTTTAAACGAATGGGCTGGAAATATCACACCTAAGTCAATTAAGAGCAAGATGGCCCTTTACTTTGTTCAACTTGAATCAAAGCTTCTAACCAAGTATAAATGTATTGTATAGTAAATACCGAGGTCAGTGAGGAAAGCATAAAGTCTTTTCACCTGAGAAAAATTATGATTTAAAGCTTAAGCTCTTTCAGGGGTTCTCAGGGGGGAAAGAATGACATTCTACTAAAGGTAGGACAGAAAAAGACCCCAGCATCCTACCTCTCATTATTTATCACAATTAAATAATCAGAAACATACGTGGTCTTGACTGGCTACAACATATTCTCTGTTTTGTTTTGGTTTTGAAACAGCTGGTTAATCAGAGATTTCTATTTTTCAGTTTCAAAATCTATAGGCTCCCATTGGCCGTATGAATCTATTATAAAATAGGACAAAAAAGCTGATTTAAATCCATAGTAAAAGGTAGTACTATTCAGATTAATGCCAGGGTATTCAATATTATATCTGAATTTCCTTGGTCTAAACCCATACAAGCCATTTCTTAATATAAGTTCCTGATGTTGTAAGTGAAGGTGTTTGGTTTTTAGGGCAACGAAAGAAAAATAATTAAAATATTGAACCCTAAAGTGCAAATGGGAGACTGACAATGGAAGTAGTGCTTGCCAGTCTTCCTGCTTTACCTGGTTATTACTAGAGACCACGTGAAGGGTTAGATCACCTCAGCTTTTCTTACATTCTGCTGTTGCATCCAAAACAATCACTTTCAATATCTCAGGGATTCTCTGGCATCCGTATCACCTTGCAGAAGTGTTGGATTTCAAAGATGATGTCCCCATAAACTGGAAATACTTTTTCCTCAATGTTCTGAGCATCTTCTCCTGCTAATAGAAAGACAATAACAATCTGCAGCTGGGCTAGCTGGGGATGGGACAGAGGAATAAAAGTGTTTTGGTCTTTTGCCTCTCCACTGGTTTCTGCAGCAGCTGATGAAGACAAAGGAGTAGGGTTCAGGTATTTGGCCATCACTATCTTCTCTGGCAGGTTCATTCAAAATTGCATTTCTTTCTTTCGTATCATGTCTGTTCTGGGTGTAGGAATAGTTATCCCTTGACAGCCTGGAAATTTCCAAATATTCAGGTCTTTGGCTGTTATTTGCTCAAGCATCTTGTTTTCCATTAAGGTACTTCTAAAGCTGCTAAGTCAAATCATTCAAATTCTTTCTTCTTTTTGTACGTAATAGTTGCAGTTGTCCATGATTCTACTCCTATATTAGGTAGGATTCTCCTACCCACTTTTCAGAGACCAGATCTCCTTTCTGTGTGTATAGTACAGTAAGTGATAATCTTATACCTAAAACATAACACAAGTGTCAAATTATGAGGGAGATCACACTTGCATTGCTTCATTGAGATCAAAACGTGCATCATCTTTAGAACAAAACTAATGTTTTCAGTTCCCAGTTTTTTCTTACTTAGCGTATTCAAATAGGTACTCCACACCAGGTTTTCTTTAAACAGACAAATTTGTATGTGTTGCGTACAAAACCCACAAAAGAAGTGGCTCTGAGAGATAATCTCTCCTTCTTGTTATATTCCAGGTTCAAATACGAAGGGAAAAAATTTGTTCCTGCATGTGATTGTATTTTTGTTTAGTTCAAATAGGAACTGCAGACCCCCAGGAAAAGAATAACTAGCTTCTATTTTGTGGAGAACAGTTTTTATACACTTTACAGCTCTGGACAAGGGATTCAGAGCCTGAAAGAGCATTTACAGAAGTCATTCTTAATACTTTGGCCATTTTTTTCTCAAGATAAAAAAAAAAAGGTAAACACTTTAGTGCTTGAAATAAACTGTGAACTTTCTTCCAGTTGCCACATAGCATACCACCAATGGAGATAATCTATTTGTTGAAGGTAGTTGTCAATTGACCTTAAACACTTTATATTAGATGCACAGGTACTGTCTATTAACTTCAGTGTGAAGAGCGTGGACCAGCTGCTCGCATCTTGTCTATTGACTTTAATTTAACCATCCTATTTACACCAGCAGGTTGGTCCATAAGAACTGTGTTAGGTAGAAAAGTTTGTTTAGATGATTCCTGGTACTGCAAGTCTAAACTCATCGAGTCACAGAATTTTAGAATGACCTGAGTTGGAAGGGACCCTCAAGGGACATTGTGTCCAATTCCCTCCTTGCACAGGACAATCACAATATTCACACCATGTGTTTGAGGGCATTGTCCAAACACTTCTTGAATATTGTCATGCTTGGCACTGTGATTGCTTCCCTAGGGAGCTGTTCCAGTGCTCCATCACCCCTGAGCGAAGAATCTCTTCCTAATACCCAACCCAAACCTCCCCTGGCACACCTTCCAGCCATTCCCTCGAGTCCTATCATTGGGCATCAGAGAGAAGAGATCAGCGTCTGCTCCTCCTCCCTCCCTTGTGAAAAAAATAGTAGACAGCTATGAGGTCCCCTTCAGTCTGTTCTTCTCCAGGCTGAACAGACAACTGACTTCAGCCTCTCCTCATATGATTTTTCCTCTTCAACAGTGTTGTGGCCTCCTCTGGACAGTCTCCAGTAGTTTTATGTCTTTTTTATACCACGGTTCCCAAAACTGCACACAGCACTCGAGGTGAGGCCACACCAGTGCAGAGTAGAGCGGGACAATCACCTCCCTCATCTGGTTGGCAATGCCATGCTTGATGCACCCCAGGACACGATTGGCCCTCTTGGCTGCCAGGGCACTCTGTTGGCTCATGTTCAACTTGACGTCAAGGAGAACCCTGAGGTCCTTTTCCATAGAGCTGCTCTCCAGCCTCTCACACCCCTGTCTGTATGTATATCAAGGGTTGCTGAGTCCCAGGTCCAAAACCCAGCATTTGCTTTTGTTAAACTTCATACAGCTGGTGATTGTCCAGCTCTGCAATTTGTCAAGACCCCTCTGCAGGGTCTCCCCTCCCTCCAGAGTGTCAACTGCACCCCCCAGTTTTGTGTCATCAGCAAACTAAGTTAGTAAACCCTCAAGTCTTGCATCGAGATCATTTATGAAAATATTAAATAATGCCAGTCCCAAGATGGATCCCTGCAGAAGTCCTCTGGTTGCCAGCCCACTGCAACACCGTTCGCTCTGATCCTTTGAAGCCAACCCATCAGCCAGTTGTTCGTCCACTGCATTATGTGCAAAATGTCTTCTTGGAAACTTTTTTGGTCTTAATGTCATATAAATATAGAAGTGTATTTCTGTGTGTGTGAAATGGTCTTTACAGAGGAATGCGATGACTTTATTTTAATAATTTCTTTAATTAACAGTTGTCTGTGTAATATTAAGTTATCAAATTATGAACTCTACAACTCACCTGTAGGCCTACAGCCCAGGAAAGTCTCTGCCAGAATGGTGAATACTCAGGTAAACCCAGTGTTATTACAGAGAAAGGCTCTGAGATATTTAACATAGCCACTCAGATGGAACTGGTAAGAGAAGAGACATCAGTAGAGGTGGTAGGTTGCAGCCAGTGCCCAAACCCTTCTCCTGGTGAAAAGGTAAGTAGCCGTGTAAGGTATGTACAGGACTATCATTAGGTGAATGAACTGTAGGAAACTGTCAAAAAGCTATGCAGTATTAGAGGGGATGAAATAGATAGGTGGTTTCAGAACCATGTTCCTGTAGTAGAGACCTCTGAGAATGAGGCACCTTAGACACTGATGACCCAGAAAAGAAGGACTTCACTTCGGTGTTCACACTCCACCATCACAACCGAAACCAGGTATGAATATTTAACAGCGCCTAGCACCCAACAGCAGGATCCACGAAGAGAAACTGCATTAGCAGCCCACAGTGGATATTGCAAAAAAAAGAAAAGCCAAGTGTTTGCAGTGGATGACTCTTTGTAGGGCCAAAAGATGATTAGTGAGATGGAGCATCTCTCTTCGAAGAAATGTTTGAGAGACCTAGGTCTGTTCAGCCCAGAGAAGGGAAGACTGAGAGGGGGTTTTATCAACCCTTATAAATACCTAAAGGATGGGTGTCAAGAAGGTGGGGCCAGACTCTCTTCAGTGGTTCTTTTTACTTTGAGAGTAACAGAGCACTGAAACAGGCTTTTGAGAGAGATTGTGGAATCTCCTTCCAACACATTCCTGTGCAGCCTGTTCTAGTTGAACATGCTTTAGCAGGGGGTGTGGACTAGATGGTCTTTAGAGGTCCCTTCCAGTCTGTGATTCTATGAATTATTCCTTTACTGTAATTGTGGCATTACCTCACCCATTAGAGACAACATCTTCATTTCAGATTTCTGCTTTTGAGTAATTTCCTCTCAGACAAACTTTTATAAATAATGGACTTTATGAATTAGTGTCCAATCTTTTTTTTTTTAATTTTGGCAATTAAAATAGGAATTATTCCTGTGTGTCTAAAATAAAAGGCATTACAAAAGGAAAGGGAGGATATATATACCACTTCTATTGCTACCTAACACCCTAGATGTTAACTCTGCAGTCCTAGTATGCATAGGCTACTAGGTCTAGTATGAATTCAATTAAAGTCGGCTGTGTGATAGACAATGTTACTGGCCCAAGTGTCTTTGAGTCCTGCAGTCTGATTTGATTCTTTCTGGAGCACTGTGTTGCCATGAGGCTTTTTTTTTGAAAGGCTTGGGATGGTGTCTTAAACAGTGGTATGGGCCACAGGGTATGATTCTGGCCACCTGTTAATCACTTCTACTGTTGTAAACAAGTGGCATTTGCCTTAGGATGTTTGTGGCAGTCTGATACAAATCAATCTGCCAGTACCCCCATATTTGTATCTATGCTATCATCCTCTATGCCAGAAAGACAAGCTTTACCTGATTTGCTTTCTTGATTACGACACATTTTGTATTCACTGGATAACCTGTGCAATGGTCTCAATTGATTATGTCTACCCCTTGATCATAATGTTGCATCCCTTCCTAGATGTCCGGATGTGTCACGAGCCCACTGACCAATGAATGAAACATTAGTGTGTTATCAACACTGTTTTTATCACCAGTCTAAAACATAGCACTATACAGGCTGTTTAATTACAAAATAATTAACTCCAAGCCATGTTAAGATGAGCTGTTGTATATTTTTCATGACTAGCTACTCAGTTGAAGATAAATACACCGAATGACAAGGAGTAAAACATTTTCCATAGGGACTCAAATTATAGGACAGATTGACTAACAAGACTATGGCAGCAATAGGTTTGCTGCTCTTGATCTTCTCAAAATTATTTTCCTATACTGTAGTCACAAGATTTCTGTGATGTCTTTTAGTCACTGTAGATTAGTCTAACTTATTTATTAAAGCTTCTGAAGAAATAAATATACCTTTTAAGAGTTCTATGCAGTTTTTGCCCCTCTAAGTTATTCCAGACCTTGTGGGTCTGTTGCAGTATGAGTGGTCTGAAAGGAACATCTCAGAATGAAGTTCCAATGCTGAGAGAAAGGGTGTCAGCAAGGAAGAAGTATACCAGAAGGTAAGGAGGGGAAGGAAAAGTCAGAGAAGACTGATCAACTTCAGCCACTGCCTTTGTAAGGGCAGAATTATATTTTGAGAGGCAGTAGAGGTACTTTTCTGGCAAGAGTATATTTATCCTCAGATTTCAGCTATCATTTTCTAGTTAGAAGGCTTTGGTAGAGAAATTAGGACTGACTGAAGACGGACGGAAAACTGAGATATGGAAAGAGCATAATCTGAATGAAACTGAAGTATTTGCAATTATTAATTTTCATGACTAGACCTTTTTGCTCTCAGGTGATATGGTCATATACATTTCCCCCTGACTGTTCTTCCTCTCTGCCTTCTTGACCCCCCGAAAAGCCTATGGCTTCAAACCTCGCTGTCTTTTCTTTAGCCATCTACGTGCATCACTATACACAGGAATTCAGCAAGGAATTACAATGACCGTGTGTGCTGAGTTCAGATCCAAATGCCTCCTGGAGGCAAGGTAATCACAGCCTCCAGAGACACTGTTTGAAAAAAATCCCAACAAACCAGAAAGAGAGAAAGAAGAGAAATTTATTTGTAATTTTTGCAAATGGAACAGCATTTTGCACATCTCATGTCTATCGCACCAAGAAGTGAGTACTGGTTTGTCTGTATTGAGCAATGCTGCACATAAGTACATAAGCTGTGTAATTTTTTTTTTCTTTAAATTCAAACACCTGCTGACTAGTTTTCAAAGATGGTTAAAAAGAATGAAATTAAGGTAGTAGAATATTTCATACAGTTTTCAATTTGGTTCAGATGTCTAGTTGCTGATGGAGCTGCCAGATACAAATACAGTCTCTTAGAATGACCAAGTGTATTAAAAAAAAATATTAAGAATTAGATTATGGGGGCTATTACTTGGACATGAATGTGAAAGGAAAAATGGAACTATGTTTATCTTGTAACTTGATACTGAGAGCATTTAACTTAAAATTGATTCTAAATGCATTAATAGGTTTAAGTCTTTGCTATGACATCTTAATTGATTAATATGAGTGTAAAATCAGAATCCTTAAGAAAAAAGAGGAGAAAAATAAGTATCTACTGGTAAAAGAAAATTTTTAAAAGACATGTTTTCCTAATTTTGTCTTTTTTTTTTCCCTGAGTATAATTAAGAAGGGGCTACTCTGCATTCAGAGATTTTTAATATGTTTTTTAAAATTGCTCGTGAATGATTTTTCTTCTTAACTGCTCTTACCATGCTCCCTCAGGGAATATACATTTACTCTACAGAAACTAAGCATTTTCTATAGTTTAAAGAAAGGCTGAAGTGACCTTTTCTACTTCCTTTGATAACTTCACGAATATTAACTTTGTCAGCATTTCTACATTACAGGACGAAATTACCCACCAAATTATCCAAAGACAAATTTTAAAACTTCTGTTTATAAAACCAAATTGTTGCTTGCTCATTGGAGTTGACATTTAGTGATGTTTCTATCATGAATCATCCAAAGAATTTGGGGTTTTTTTAATAGTCAGGGTGGGAACAGTGCCTCTTCTATGTTCATATAATATATAACCCATTTTGAGTGTTACAGGAATAGATTTAGGTAGAAATCATTAACAATGTGTCAATACAGACAGATCAGACCTGTAGCTAGAGCCACAGGATGATGCGATGGCAGATTATTCCCTTCTTTCTACCTCTTCCCACTATAGACTCACTAGACAAGTGAAGAAGTCAGAGAAGCCCAAGAAATAATGTATGGCCTAATGTAGCCAGAGCTGTGGAAACTTCTTATTGATCCCTGCACTTAGGTTGCAATTTTGATCTTCTTATCATCAACTGACAACAAAGCCAATCCTCAAATGTCTCTAACCTTGAACATTGCTCCTAGAAATAAATTAACCTTAAATCATTCAGTCACTGTGGAAGAATATGGGTTCACACTTGCCTCATATTCTGTGTTTGCCTCCACTTCAAATTATTTTTATTAAATGTTATTAATATTAATAATAGAAACAGTGAATTGCAGTTTCCTATGAAAGTCTGACAGGCTTACAAAGTCCTAAAATTGGTAGCATAATCTTTCTAAACCTGTTCTGGGATTTTTACATTCCTTGGCTTGAAGTCCTGGCTCCAAAATTTTTTAGTTTGTTAAGTTAGCTGATTATATAATAGGCAAAATTTCCTCCTGGCACCTTCTTCTTAGGGCAGTATGTTTCAACAGCCATTAGTTAATGGACTGAGAAATCTATATAATTAAACGTGAAAAGCCGAAAGTGAGTGAATTGTAGTCCTAAATGGAGGAAACAGAGAGAATTGACTTATATCCTGTTGATACTGAAATATTATTTTGAATACTCTTTGAAAAAGGAAAAATATATTTTCCTTCTATTGTGCACTTTTTATTAAGAAATAAATATTACTATAGTACAGATAAAGCTCTAATGGAGTTTTTAGCTGCATACAGGTTAGAAGTGCTATAAATGTGAAAAACTGACAGCTTCCAATATCTCATATCTCTTCAGCAGGAAAGATTCTGAGTTTATGATAGGAAACAGCATCATGAATTACTCATCATTGCTGGCATTATTTTATTCATTATTTAATAGTCCTTGAGGTGTTCCCAAGATTGAATCTACTGAAAACATCAGTGGTATTCCTGTAGGTCCATGTATCTTGTATATCACACTGACTCAGGGACTTCATATATCCATTCCTATCTCTATTTCATAAAATGCATATAACATTTCTACTTGTATGGTGATAGCATTTTTTCATTGCTTACAAAATTCCTCCTTTGAGTATTAAAGTAGCCTTGAAAAAACCTACTAATCTGTTCCATATTGACCAAGTACTCAAAATAAGTATATACTATCATACTTGTTTGTGTGTGTATATGTATTTGTGTGCACCTGTGTGTAAACATTTCATTATTATTATTTTGCACATATATTATAGCTAAATTTGTTCTTCCTCCTGTCTCCAGACTACTCCTGCTGTGTTTTCTTCTATCACAAATGACTCTATGATAGAAGAAAATACAGTAAAACCCGTTCACTGGATGAGGAGAAGAGTGAACTTGATATGACATGGTCAAAATAAATAGAATCCTTGCCATAAAATGCAATTTGTTTAGCCTTCCTGAACAGAATAAGTTGTGGTGACATAATCTGTCTACTTGGTAGTTTTGCGTACTGAGACTGACCACTTTAGTAGGATTAAGGATCTGCCCAGACATTATCACTTAGATTTTATGTCTTTTTAGAGAATTTCTGGGGTCTATCTATAAAAATTAGGCAGGAACCATCCTAGGAACACATCTCTCTTAGATCTATATTACTTTGCTTTCCCTTAAAATTAAATGATGTGACCAATAGTACACATCATGTGTGGAGAATCAGACACTATTGTAAAAAAAATAGGTTACTGACAAAACACAAGGTCCACATATGTAATATTCAGCTGATAAGAGGTTCAGCTGGGTGCACTGAGCTTAGATAGTGTTACAAAATTTTGCTGCTAAGACATCTTCTTTGCAGGGCTGGGACTGTATTAATCTCTTTCACCAGGGATCTTAACAAAGGAATATCTTTGTATCACAGAGGAAATGCGTCAGCCAGGAACTGAATATATATAGCAGATGAAAGAACAGATAAAGTTGACATAATGACTGGGAACAATAATCCAATGCAAGTTGTGATGTTTCGCACTACTAAGAAGAAAAGAATACATATTAAACACAGAAAAACAAAAATGAGAGAGGAGGAACAACACATGCCAGGAAAATAAAAAGTTTTAAATTGTTTACTGCATCAAATAACTAGATTTCCATCTGAAGCTACATAGAAACTACAGTTTAGAAATATTGTGGCAAATACACCAAAATTTGTTTAAGACTGCATGCTCCACAGGCTTCAGAAGAGCTGATTTATACCAGCCATCAACATGGTCCATTGTTTATCTCTGAAGTTTTCTTCCCCAACCCATCTTCAAACAGCAATCTTTAGCCGAGTTCAAAATGAAATACAGTTTCCCAGCTCTGCCTGACGTTAACTTAATTACTCCAGCACTATTGGTATGTGTTATAAGTCAAATCTAAAAATTGTAATCATTAATTACCGAAAAGATATTTAATTTCATGTAATGCACATTTATTTCACCTGCTTTTTGATCTCAGTTCTCCATTTCGTACCACAATAGCACTAATTGCAATAGCAGTCTGAAACACTTTCTAAGGGAAAAATCAGTTCTGCCTTGCTAAAACAAAATGAAGACAGACACCTACTTAGAGATAAGATTTTCATGTAGATGATTTTCATTTGATTCCATGATTTTCACTGTGGGCTTGCCAGTGGTTGGAATACAGAAATACAGAGCACGGGAGAGAAGAAGGATAGCATAAATCTTGTCACCCTCTGGAGGACAGATCTGAAATTCAATTGCCTTCCTGCCAGAGGCCAATGAACCTACATGTAGTAATTGCAGCAGACACCTTGCATTTACAGCTGGAAGGAGACAAGAACCTGCCTCCATTTCTCCATCCCAACCAACTTTAGGACAAAATAATCCAGTTTCAAGTTTGGGTTAAACTAAACACTCTCACTTCACATTAATGTAGACATAGAGCCCACAGAGCCGATGTTAATGTGACTTTTTTGTCAATATTGCAACCTCTGTGCAGTCAGAGCACAAAAGTATCCACCACATTTACTGTTTCTTAAGTGATTGTGTGGCAGAGCCCTGAAAGCAGCTGGCGTTATAAGTGGGGATATCAGGAAAACCAGTCCTGCTTGTTGAATCTCTTAAATTACACTGTTATCTTAACTGTTCAATGTTTAGGGGGAAAAAAAATGTATTTCAGATCTAAACTAGGGAGCATTTCTGATCACAGTGAAACTTAAGGGAGTTCAAACTGATGTTTACCATTCAAAATCACAGTCACAATATTGTTGCAAATATACTTACACTATCCTGCAGCCAGTATTATTTAAACTCTATCACTATATTTTGTAATTTTATGTATTTTCTATCTGGATTTGTTCCATTGATACTACGCTGGGAAGTATTTTGGTGTATTCTCCTTCACTGCTTATATCCAGCCACAAAATAACTTCATTCTCTACAACTCTGTTCCTCTGAATGACAAAACCAACAGCTAGAGCTATTAGTCAACACTCAAAATATTTTCCTTACCATTTCTAAATACTTCTTGCATAAGTTTGTTTGCATACTGAAGACTGAAAAAGGATTTTTGAAGCATTCTGTGTATTCACAGAGAATTGTTATGCTTACATGTAAAGTATCTGAACAACCATTCCCCAGAAGATGATTTGTGATCGAAGTGTTTATGATTGTGAAATAGAGAAAATTTTTTTTTGTCATGAAAATTTAAATCAGGTACTATAAGCAGACTTGACGTTCAACATTTATTTAAACACTTTTGACATTCATACCTCATTTCATGCCTTCTTTTCTTCCAAAGTTTCAATTTGATTGATGACATTTGTTTGTCTGACTGTCAAAAAGCCCATCTCTGAACTGAACATGTACAGAATTCTCAAGAACCTGGATCTGTTACCTACTTAATATCAGGAATTTTTCTTATATATTAATGGCCCTTCAAGTGAGTATTTGTTAATCATTCATATGAATGTTACTGTATTACTCTTATATAAAAAATATCTGCTGTTGCCGTTATCCACTCCCTAGTCTTCATTTGCAGGATTAGTTCTTAGAATCATAGAATCATAGAATCATAGAATCATAGAATCATAGAATCATCTGGTTGGAAAAGACCTGTGAGATCATTGAGTTCAGCCATATCTGCCCTCTTACAAAACCATGTCCCTAAGGAACTCATCTACCCATCTTTTAAACACCTCCAGGGATGGAGACTAAATCACAGAATCATAAAATCATTTGGAAGAGACCTTTGAGATCGTGGAGTCCAACAGTACCTATCCACTTATAAGCTATGCCCATAAAAAGATCGTCTACCCATCTTTTAATCATCTCCAGGGATGGAGACTCAACCACCTCCCTGGGAAGCTGTGCCAGTGACTGACCATCCTTTCAATGAAGAAATTCTTCCTAACGTCCAGTCTAAACCTCCCCTGGAGCAACTTGCGGCCATTTCTTCTTGTCCTATCGCTTGTCACTGGTGAGAAGAGCCCCGTCACAACCTCCTTTCAGGCAGTTGTAGACAGTGATGAGGTCTCCCCTCAGACTCCTCTAAGCTAAACAACTCCAATTCCCTCAGTCGCTCCTCATAGGACTTGTTCTCCAGCTCCCTCACCAGCCTCGTTGCCCTTCTCTGGACGCGCTCCAGCCCCTCAATGTCCTTCTTGTAGTGAGGGGCCCAAAACTGAACCCAGCACTCGAGGTGCAGCCTCACCAGTGCTGACCACAGGGGCACAATCACCTCCCTGCTCCTGCTGGCCATGCTGTGTCTGATACAGGCCAAGATGCCATTGGCCCTCTTGGCCACCTGGGCACACTGCTGGCTCATGTTCAGTTGCTGTCAGCCAACACCCCCAGGTCCTTCTCTGCCAGGCAGCTCTCCAGCCACTCTTCTCCAAGCCTGTAACACTGCATGGGGTTGGTGTGTCCCAAATGGAGGACTCTGCACTTGGCCTTGTTGAACCTCATCCCATTGGTCTCAGCCCATTGATCCAGCCTGTCCAGATCCCTCTGCAGAGCCTCCCTTCCTTCAAGCAGATCCACATTTGCACCCAGCTTGGTGTCATCCACAAAATTGCTGAGGGGGCAGTCGATTCCTTCATCCAGATCATCCTTATTTCTTTGACACTTTTTACGTTTATTGGATTACAAGGTCTCTCACCAGTCGTTGTCTTGTTTTTTACTGCTGATAAAATGTTCTTTCTACAGTTTAATACCATCCTATGAACCACAGTACATTCAACAAAACATCATTGGCTTTCATTGTTTGGAATTTCTTGCTTCTTCTTAACTTAAAATTATCATTGTGCATAGATGACTTAGAAAAAGATACATATCCAGTTTCAAAGAATTTAGAGAATGTTAATCTTGAGGAATAAACTCACACTTAACTGGAGGAGAAATTTCTAAATAAAAGGAAATCCATACAAGGAGGATTTTATTTTTTATTACTAAAAATTTCTGGAGTTATCCATGTCAGTTTCAGGCCTCTACAAGATATACTTCATTACATGAAGTACTTGAATGGGGCATAAGACAGACTTTGTAACATAACCTCTAATTCAGGATTTTTTTGAAAATAATCTGGAAGCAAACTCACACCAACTTCTGACAGTGCAATACAATATACCACCATAAACACAAATCTCACATACAGTCTCATCTCTCAGCAACATTTTAATGAACTAGGAACTTACTGCAAATTTCTTTTATAAAGGGAATATGAAGATGAAATTAGTTACATAAATGGCATATATTGACCTGTATTAAATGCACTCATACAGACATAATTTTAATATAAATAGTGGTCAATAATTTTATTATTATGTTAAGGATGCACCACTGTTCTCATGAAACAGTAATGGTAAGTGCATTAGCAATGAGCTGCAATTTATAAAGATGCTAATTTTTATAATATCAATAGAAAGGTTCTCATTATGTAGTAAGATATTTTTTTCCTCAAGATAATAAAAAAAATTAAAATCAAGGAAACATGGGTTGGAGTATTAAGTTATTCGGCTTAAATACACACTTCTTTGAACCTGGTGTGAGTTACCACTTTGATTATTGTGTTAGTGATATATCTTTTCATATAGTTATATCTGTTTCATAACTGTAAATCCTCTTGCTTTAAGTTTCCTCATTTTTTTTAAGGGAGGGCAAGTGGAGACACAGATCCTTTGGAGATAAAAATGGGAAATTTTACTGCCTTCAACAAAATTGCACTATGATAGATTTGATTCGGGTATGACCTTCCAACATCTATACCACTTAAACTCTATCATTGCTTTCAGCCCGATATAATTCCAAATACCAACGAGCCAGCAATTGACTTTTCAACTTAAGTTCCATACTTTGTATCTCAAGCTCTCTTTTTGACATTTACACACTTCAGACAAATTGTCATCAGATCTAACTGTACAGAATAATGCCAAATAATACATGTATTCCCTGTCTTGGTGATGCCCCTTAGCCCAACATGGTATAAAGGCTTGTGCTGCTTCAAAAACCACAAAACAGTACTAGTCCTGCCAGCCCCTTAGGACTGCTGCAGTAGGAGGAATAGGGCATTTAGAAAAAGATCAGAATTATGACTAAGGTCTTTTGCAACCATTTGATTTACATTTATTCTCAGAAATAAAGTTAAAAATAGCAAAAACCAAGAAAAAAACAAACTTCCTGTGAGACATATCTGGTAACTTATAAAAATATAGAACCTATCTGTGAGTACTGATCCATAAAACAAATAGAATTAAAGAACTCCTAAATGTTGAAGCACTACAGAGCAGTTCTTCATTTTTACATGATTTCTTCTTTATCTCCAGTTCTCTGACAAGAAACTCCTAGTGTTTCTCACAGGTTTTTTGTTCTTAAAAGTATTGAGGAGCATAAGATTTTAATTGTTGAGATCCAACACGAATTTCAGGAAAAAATGTGAGATTCATTCTACAAAAGTGAATTTTCTACTCTGTTTACTAAATTAAATGACTTCAGATGAGACTTTGCAAGCTTTTCAAGGTAAAAAGTAATCCTCTTACAATCTAAGTATGCCATTGCAGGTCATTGCTTCTGATGCTTCTGTTTACTCCTGCAAAGAAGGTAAAAACAGTCCTCTTCCCTTCATGGCTCCCTCAAGTATCTTTGGTCACATAGTCAAAGGTTTTAAGAAAAAAAAGAAATAAAGTCCATCACTCTCTAACTGAAATTCAAACCTATTTTCTCTCTTAACTGGACCGACATGTCATAAATGTTTGCAAAAACAAACAGCAGGAGGCAAGTTCGTAACCAGCTTCTTACCTGGTCATGGTATTTACCCATAGTAGTTAAAACACTAATTTTCATGAAACACACTTGAATATCTCTTTCTTTAGCTATTTGACCAGCACTACAGCACTGTACTGAAAAGGCAACTCTGATGCTTTCTATGCCCTACTGACAAATGTACGTATAGATATATAGATTCACTGCACTAATTCAATGTTATTGAATAAAATTCAATATTTTTTTCTCAGTCAGAAATTCTTTCTTTTTTTGGTGTTTCTTTTTTGGCAAAAAAAGTTTTCAAGCTGTTACCAGCTTGCTTTTTTGGTCATTTGCTGGATATACAATCTGAGATGAGAAATTAACCATGGTTATGTGCCAAAACTCAGCAAGCAGCTCTGATATTCTTCTGCCACAGTTACAATAAATCCCAGCAGTTTCTAATACACACAGTGATATATTGTGTTCATAGTTTCCCCAAACATTTGATTTATGGCTAAGTATTAACACCTTACACAAGAGAAAGAGGTAGAAATAAGGAAAAAAGTTCCCAGATCCTCTGAAAATATTCAGAATAGTGTTTACCAGGTTTATTGCCTTTATAACTCAAATCCATTTAAATGGGAAAGCACAATCTATACATGAAAATCACAATTAGAACACAAATACTCTGCCAATTGACGAAGTTTTTAAAAATAGGGTTTAAACCATGAATTAAAAATCCCTATACACTCAGACATGGTGATGGACCTGTTTTACACAGCTTACTAAGTGTCTCACAGAATCACAGAATCATTTAGTTTGGAAAAGACATTTAAGATCAGCACATTTAACTATAAACCTAACAATGCCAAGTCAGTCATGTCCCTAAGTGCCACATGTGCAGGTCTTTTAAATACTTTCGGGGATGGGGACTCAACCACTTCCCTGGGCAGCCTGTTCCAGTGCTTGACAACCCTTCCAGTGAAGTGATATTTCTTAATATCCAGTCCAAACCTTCCTTGGCACAACTTGAGGCCATTTCCTCTCATTTTATTACTTTTCACTTGGGAGAAGAGACCTACAGCCTCCTCACTACAGCCTCCTTTCAGGTAGTTGTAGAGAGTGATATGGTCTCCCTGCTAAGCTTCCCTTTCTCCAGGCTAAACAACCCCAGTTCCCTCAACCCGCTCCTCATAACACTTTTTCTCCAGACACTTCACCAGCTTTGTTGCTTTTCTTTGAAAACATTCCAGCACCTCAATATCTTTCTCGTCATTATGGACCCAAACCTGAACGCCTATGAGGTGTGGCCTCAGCAGTGTCGAATACAGGGGAATGGTCACTTCCCTAGTCCTGCTTGTGACATTATTACTGATACAAGCCAGGCTGCTCTTGGTGTTCTTGGCCACCTGGGCTCACAGATGGCTCATATTCAGCCTCCTATTGGTGCCTGTAAATTTACAGAGGGAGCACTCAATCCCCTCATCCGGACCATTGATAAAGTTATTAAACAGAACCTGTCCCAAGACCAAGACCTGGGAAAACCCACTTGTGACTTTCCACCAATTGGATTTAACTCCATTCACCAAAACTGTCTGGGCGCAGCCATCCAGTAAGCTTTTTACCCAGTAAAGAGTGTATCTTTCCAGGTCATAAGCAGCTGTTTCTCCATGAAAATGCTGTGGGAAATGGTGTCTAAATTCTAGGCTTACTTTTTTGTACTAAACTGGTCACTTGCCTGGCAGAGAAGGACCTGGGGGTGTTCGTTGACAGCAACTGAACATGAGCCAGCAGTGTGCCCAGGTGGCCAAGAGGGCCAATGGCATCTTGGCCTGTATCAGACACAGCGTGGCCAGCAGGAGCACGGAGGTGATTGTGCCCCTGTGGTCAGCACTGGTGAGGCTGCACCTCGAGTGCTGGGTTCAGTTTTGGGCCCCTCACTACAAGAAGGACATTGAGGGGCTGGAGCGCGTCCAGAGAAGGGCAACGAGGCTGGTGAGGGAGCTGGAGAACAAGTCCTATGAGGAGCGACTGAGGGAATTGGAGTTGTTTAGCTTAGAGGAGTCTGAGGGGAGACCTCATCACTGTCTACAACTGCCTGAAAGGTGGTTGTGACAGGGTGGGTGCTGGGCTCTTCTCACAAGTGACAGAGATAGGACAAGAAGAAATGGCCGCAAGTTGCTCCAGGGGAGGTTTAGACTGGACATTAGGAAAAATTTCTTCACTGAAAGGGTGGCCAGGGATTGGAACAGGCTGACCAAGGAGGTGGTGGAATTGCCGCCCTTGGAGGAGGGACATGGATTTGTAGGGAGATAGGCACAGCTGGACTCAATGATCTTGGAGGTCTCTTTCAACCTTATAATTCTATGATTCTATGATCCAAGGCAATAAATTCAGTTTGCTTTCCATTCTCATACATGTTGCATAACTGACATGTTTGGGGTAGGAGGATGAGATAAGCTGTTTTTCCACTTGATAAGTAATACAGAGAACACTTTAACCAAAGGCTTTTACTTATCTTTCACCTTCACAGAGAAGATCCAATTATAGCACATCAAGATTGTCATTTGCTTAAGAGTTTGGTGTTAAATGATATTTTTCTTAATGATGAAACAAGTGGCTGACATAAAAACTAATCAAATATGCAGCTCCACATCAAAGCAACAAAATGCTTGCTTTGCCTGAAAGCCAGATGGATCACTGTTCATTTCTACACAACAAATTTCATATGCAGCCAAAAAGCAAGGGGGACAATCAGTTGCATCTGCCTTAGCAGCAAGAAGGAGTCTTGATGTTCTAGGAGACACATTCAAGACCTACACATGAAGAAGAGCTCTGACTGCCACAAGAAATGAATAAATTCACCTTATTTACTTGGGTTACTTCTTGGGTTTACTCACTGTAAAGGAAATAGCTAAGTAATATGAGATAGGGAGCTCAAGCACATGATCTCTTACACTTACCTACAGGTCTCCTGTCTGCCTTCTAAAATTGTTGACATTATTAAAAATTATGTACTCAAATTGCCATCCCCAGTTCCTGTAAGCATCACATATTGTGGCTCTTGACTTTGGTGGAGTTCTCCCTTTGTTGTACTAGTGATACAAGTCACCAGTGATAGAAGCAAAGTGGACCAAAGTAAAGGGTGGCGATCAGCTCAGTTGTCTGAGCTTGCTTAAGCTGAATCAAATGGCAGTTTGAACCTCCCAATGGCTTAGGAGCAGAGGCACCTCTGATTTCTTCGTGTTTTCCAGAAAACAATGTCAGGGCTTTGGTACTGGTTTGAACACAATATCCTGTCATGCTTCTGTCACTTCTAATTTTAGTGGTATTTGTTGGAGGTCACATTACGAGCCCTTACACATAACCTTTCATGAGAAGCTGTCTCAGTAGAGCCAGTGAGGCACTCGGGGGCAGTGCACAGAAGGATGAGAGTAGCATAGCCTTGTACTGTGTAAGTAACAGGGCATATCACTTATGCCAACAGGTATGGGGCCATTAGAGGGCCACTGGCAGCATGGGAGAACACACAAAATCGGTTGTGATTCAGAAAAGTGAATTCCTATCTAAAGAATAGAGCTGGAGTCTCTCTGTGTATTCAGCACTTGGCCACGTCAGCTTTTGGCCTTGTTTTGCTTTTCCAGTCTACAGAAATTTAAGTGCTTGTAAAGTGCCACAATACATAAAATTCCAAAGTCATTCATAAAAAAAAACCCCAACCAACCAACCAAAAGTAGTCCCAACCAAAAGCAAAAAACCAAAAGCTGAAACTCAACAGTAAAAATCCTGAAGTCACTGACAAAAGAAAGAAAAATAGATAGTGAATTTCTGCTTCAGCAAACTACACAGCTAGAGCCATGGACTAGCATGACGTGAAAACCAGCTGCTTTTCTAGTTAAAGACTTGTCACAGTTTACTAGAGATCAAACACATACTCCTATATATCACATGGTACTTTTACAAATGTACTATCATTCTCAGCATTCTCTATGGTAGAGATCATATAGTCGCAACATCAACAAATTATTGTCACGAACTCAAGAAATGGCTTATGATCCTATATACTGTCAGTACTGACATTGTCAAGGCGACTGCATTAGGCAAAAAAGGGATCAGAGAAATGCTTAGGAAAATGACATGAAACCAGATCCCATGTGACACAACTGATTTTAACAGAAAATTTACTTCTTGTAGTTTCCAACAGAAACAGAGAAAAGCCCTAATGGACTTTTTTAAAATTTTGTGAAAATTATTTCACTTAAAATAAGAGGAAATGAAAATCATTAACTGACCACGAACTGCCATTTGTACCTTTTGCAGTGAGATCAATATTTACTTTATCTATCTTTTGGAGTGCAGCCAAAGAACCAGGGATGGAGCAGAACTGGATCTCAATATAAGGCGGCGAGCTTCTGACTTCAGTGTCAATTGTTTTCATTGTTAGGCTTTCTGTTTCCACTAAACGCACGCTGGGGCATTACAGCAAACTTCCCACTTTTTGCTGCATGGAGTAGGCTCTGATCAGCCTAGGTAATTACATCCTCCAGCTTCCTTATTTGTTGAGCTGCAGTTCTGAAGCATAGCTTTAGTCATAAGAAAATGAAGAAGAAAATGAAGAAGATAATGTAGAGGTTTCTTCCTTGCTTACTGTAATTAACAAAGGAATATTGAGAAATAGTACTAAAAATCTATGGCTATCCCTACTAAAATAATTTTCACTTGAATTAAAACAAAACAAAAACAGATTTCCCACTTAGTTTCAGGTGAGTATTGAATACTTCCTTCTTTCCTGTTCTAAACTTTTTATACCAAGGCCTGTCATGCTAACAGGGGGGTAAGATTGGAAGGAGTATTGTGGTTTGCTTGCACAGTATCTCTAGGATGACTGTAGGGATGAATAGCAGATTTTATCTTAATAAATCTATGCATATTTCATGTTTAAAAAGTCTTTCTTATAAGATTTTCTTCAGACTATGTATTAATTTCCTTTCACAGGCTTTTATTGGAAGTTTTTCTATGGACCCATCACCCTCCACACTAGTCCTTTCAGAGCTTCTTTGTGCCACTGGCTGCACTTAACAAGTTCAAGCTCCATTTTAAGTCAAATCCAGTGTGACTTAATGAACTATTTGACAGGGCATGCAAAGACCATCTTGGTTGATCGACCTGCCTAGATAGTTTGTATTCCTTTCTCATTCTATATTTAACCTCAAGAACCAAGCTGGTATGAGTAACTAGAAAGGTCATTTCTCTCCTGCCAAAGTCTCCCTAATTATATTCATGCTGCCATCATATACCAACACATCAGATTTGCTTAGGTGTTTGTTTCAAGAAATCTTTGAGTATTTTTTGGCAGATACCAAAATTTTGCTCTCTTACAAAAGAGAAATACTTCAATAATCCTCAAAAAAGACCTTTTTCATTTCCCTCTTTGAGTCAGACATAGGTCATAACCTATGTCTCCTCCCCACAGGAGCTCTCTAGCACACGAAAAGAAATTCAAAAGCCTCAAGTGTCCTGTATGAATCTTATCTAAGTAACAACCACTAGCATGTGTTCTGTAACAAATCAATCTCGCATCGTGACTTGACTGAAATGCACTATATTTGCCTGTCCTGTCAATTATATATTCCTTTTGGCGCTTGAAGCCAGATAGCAATCACAGACCATAGGGTTACTCTACTGTTGCTGTTAAGTCACATTAGCAAAACCCATGGCAGATATTTCGTAACAACTTTCCATTGATCTGTGTTCATCAGCAGGGATGAAATAATATTAACAGTACCATCTTGCTGAATTTTAAAGGGATAAAAATACAGCACTTTCCTAACAGCTTCATGTTGTTGCTTTGCTCTCCAGCACATATAATATGTTTTAGCCTTTAATGGTATTACGTTCGGCTTTTGTTTCAAACTGTTTTCTCTTAAATTAGGTGTATTTTAGATGTGATATTATTTCTATATATTTTCAATGAGGCTGATAACACTGAAAGGTCACCTACTAGGGCACACAAAATAATTGAGAGTTACAGAATTATGACAATTATGACAGGAATGAAAAATGAATGCATCGAACTTCACCTGTACAACAAACTAGCCACAGAAGCTGGAATTAATACTCTGACCACAAGGTTACTGCACAATTTCATGCTGTCGGATACATCAATATAATTTCTGTGGATTAGGTTCTGGCTGTCTCTGGACATCAGAAGCATCAAATAGGTAAATACGTTTCCATGAAAAACATTTGCAAATTGATTTATTCTTCTGCTGGGCTGCTGATTTTTTATATTGATATAACAAAAAGTTTTGTATAGGAACTAAATTAAAAAACCAAACTTTTTTAGTACTTCTAGAAAGATAAATATTTTTGAACTCTATTTTAATTAATCAAGAACAGTTAAGGAGACATAAGGATGCCCGTTCTTTTCTTCTAACACCCTCAATATGGGCTATATTTATCCCTGTGCAACAATACACTACTAAGTCCTAACTTGCTTTTTTAAAGGAACTTACATGTCTCTTACAGGTAGCTGGAGACTTATTTCTGTCATTTTGTATGGCAGACTTGTTAAATGGGTAACAGCTCCAGAAGTTTTCAGTGCCCAGGGCAAACCCTCACATCTCCCCTGCAACATACAAAACCTAGGGAATTTAAGGACTTCCTATGCTATTGCCCTTAATACAAAGTCCCAGTTCACCTAAACCTACATTGCATCCTTACTTTTGGGTTTTTTCTTCTCTTGTTTTAACATAGTCCAGGCATGCTATTGGAGGAACTAAGGAATGCACAGGAAAGAAGAGGCAGGATTAGAAGTTCATGAGAAGAACAAGTATACTGAATTATATAGAAAAGGACTTATACAGCTCCTGCTAAAGACTCCTCATTGATTTTTGTGGCTTTGAACTAGTCTTCACAAACAGCACAAAAAAGCAATTACTTATGCCAGTACTTCAGCTTTTGGAATAGAAGTTCTTCTTAAACTTGTTCAGAACCCTTGGTTTATGTTTTTTATTAATACAACTTGTGGTAGGCTCTCCACTGCTAAATAATGGAAAAAGATGAATTCTATTTTAAAATTAGTCAAGGAAGATATAATTTTCTCTTCAAAAAAACCCCCAAATTCATGATCAACATAACATTTTCATCTGATACAAATGAAAAATAATTTATTGAGCAGGTCTTTGTGGGAAATAAATACAGGCAAAACTGCAATGTAAAACCCACGTAGCACTGTAATCCTCAAGGGAAGACTTAGATGTGTCTTTTAACACAAACTTTGTTCAAAGAGAAAGTATACTTTGCCTAGTCAACCCCCAACGACATCTGCCACTATTGCTAGCAACTGATCTCTTAATCACAAGCTATATGTTTCAGGATGGCTACAGGGTTTAAAGTGACATGACTCTTCTCAGAAGCTCCTTTACAATACCACTGTGTGCAGACTAAAAAAATCCCCTTTCCCCCAGCCACCCCAGGTAAACTGCAGTGAACAGGCACAAGATAACTAAGTTATGCCTTACGAGTAATAGCAAACCACACCAAGAGGAGGTGGTGACAGAGTGGTTTCTTTTATTCTGTCTCTGTAGGAGTTCTGGCATCTTTGTTTTCTAGTATAAATTTACTGTGGTGTTGGGATTATTTTCTATTTCCTTTCTTTTTAGTGCAGTTTGTCTCGAGGCTCGAGCTCCAGATGTTTTATTATTGTCATTCTTGGATTGCTGGCACCTGCTTTCTGCCCATGGTTGTAAAGCTGTGTATTTCTTGCCTCTTGGTTCCCATTGTTTGGAGGATGGATTATCAGCTCTTTGGCAGGGGTTGCTCTAGGCATGTGGCAAGGATACTTCTGCATGAGGATCAGTAGTTTTGGAAGTGCTGCTTTGTCAGCAATACCGGGCACTCCTCACTCACTTCAGTAATGTGCTAGGACCCCACAGGCATCTTCAAACATGAAATGAAAGAGCTTAGTTGTGGTCCTAGCTGCCAAACAGGTCACACTGCTCTCCGTCTTCAGTCTTTCATCAGTGGGGGCTAACTCCCCAGCTCTCCCCATCAAAAAATTCCATTAAATTAAAAAAAACCCCATGAAACATTTTGCTGGAAATACTGGTTGCTACAGAAATGAGGTTCTGAGAGTAAAAATAAATAATTTTCCTCATTTTCTTGAAAAATGTCAAAAACATATCAGAAGCAGTAATTTTGATTTTATAACATATTAATAAACCATCATTGACTGCTACATTTAACTACTTGAATATAGAGTTGAAAGCATCTCCGTATCAGAACATAACTATAATAGGAAAAAAATACACCCTTTTTTCTTTTTATTTTTTTGCGTGTGTGAAATGCACCCCCTTTACAAGACAAATTCTAGGCTTTCATCTAAAGAAGAACAGATACTTATTAGAGGAAGACAGGGAGGAATAGCTAGATTTTCATTATTTATGAAGTTAAATCTAATATAATTTTAAATCTCTTGAGGATGTTTTTGGAGCAGGGATCACCTGATATTTCTTATCTGCCGATAACCCACCATTTGGGATTTAACATTTGCCTATATTATTTTTAGCCAGTAGCCTTTGGGCAAAATAAGAACACTGTCTATTGATTATTTGTTCATAGAATCACAGAATCACAGAATGTCCCGAGTTGGAAGAGACCCACAAGGATCATTGAGTCCAGCTCCTGTCCCTGCACAGGTCAGGGACATTCACACCGTGTGTCTGAGTGCATTGTCCAAATACTTCTGGAATATTGTCAGGCTTGGTGCCATGACTGCTTCCCTGGGGAGCTGTTCAGTGCTCCATCACCCTCTAAGCGAAGAACCTTTTCCTGATACCCAACCTAACCCTCCCCTGGCACATCTTCCTGCCATTTTTTCTAGGACCAGACAAGTGAGCAGCACCAGCCACTGGTCTCTGCCCAAGGTCCTTGGACACAGAAGGCTGGCTCACTCGCCAGAAAAAATGCTGGAGGACAACTATGCCACACAACCAAAAAAGTGAAGAAAATCTCTGGCAGAACCACCACAATGACTGCCACACACCCCCACTTCACTGGCTGCATCATGGGCTCAGCAGGTTCTTGCTGATGGTTGCCTCAGAGGCAAATCACCACTCCCTGCCACCACTCTTGTTCTTTGAGTTCTTTCTCTTCTCCACATTATTCGCTTGAATAGAATTATGAGGAATGTATTTGCCTCAACCTTCTTCTGTTAATAGGCAAAGTGATTTAATTCAGTATAACCATGGAAAATATTTTCTAGTTTAACCATATGTTGTTTGCATCAAAGATGGAATATTCGACAAAGACCACCTGAGAGCCTACTTCTCCATGGCATACTTTAGTCAACATACTTGACATGAAAAAGGAAAAGATTTGTTAGCAGAGAGTCCAAGAGCTGTTGTGGCCTGAAACATATTCGTACTGTTCATCCAGGATTACCTGAATTTGATCATGCCTTGTTTCTTTTTCTAACAAATCTGTTCTCACAGAACATAAGGGGTAAAAATGAAGCCTTTTGCTTTTCATTGATAAAACTGGGTTATTTGTGTTCTTTTTGGTATTTTGTTATTTTAAAAATTGCTACTTTTTGTTCTTTTGTCTACAGATGCATTGTAAGTTGTGAGTCCCTTTGTGTAAAATTTTTTCCAAACAAATAAGTAACCAGCAACTAATATCAAGAATATTTACATTTTAGTGGGCTTTAAAAGCATGCTTACGAAGGGTTCCTTTTCAAAACCATAGCATAGGACTTCCTGAAAAGTAAAAGTAGCAACATTCTGAAAAAAGAATCAAGAAAAAATCACAAGCCAACAAACAGAACCTCCCATCTAAACCATACTTTAATACTGTAAAATTTATCTTTCCTTTGAGGGACAACCAAGAAAACAGACCACTCTCAGCTTCTATTGATAAGGACCTATTACTGCATATAACTGGAGCCACTGCTTTATACAGATCCATAGTGTTACTCCAGACTCTTTGCCATCCCAACTTTGTTCATGAATCCCAGTGACCAAAGGAATTTTCCAGCTGATATTTTTTTTTACATTGGCATCTGGCATTTAAGTGTAACTGGAAATGATGATGAGTCCAACAGAGTGTGTTAAGGTGCAACAGTGCAGCTGAAGGAGACATTAAACTTGCAATGAGTCTGATAAAAAGTATGCTTCCAGTTCCACTGCAAACAGTAAGAATTATGGAGGTGAAGGAGAGAACTTCTAAGTAAAATACCTCCTGGTTTTCAGCTGGATTTATTCCTGCAGAAATATCTGGCAAATATATATTACAACTGCTTCTTATAATTTAGCATATTTTTTCAGTATAGTCCAATAAAAAATATAGAGAAACAGAATAGGCATGATATTTGAAGGCAATGGGGAAGAGATTATTAGGAAATAATATTAGGAGGTAAATGTAGTACCATTTTTTCCAGAAAGTTTGTTTTCTTCTTAGGTCAGTATAGAATGCATTGTAAATTATAAATGCATTGGTGCGTCTTTTATATAATCTTACAGTATCAAATCCCTGCTTGTCATCACAAATGATTTTGTTCTTTCCAGAGTCCTTCAAGGACAGTTGTGAGGATCTCAGTCTATTCTATGGAGTCAAAGAAGATATTTGTTTTCCAAATGACAAGTAAAACAGAACACTACTAAAAGTCTGTTTCTAATTCCATCTGAATCATTGCTGAATCTCAGTATTAACATGTAGAACCTAGGCTTCTGCTGACATGGGACATCCATGAGAACTGAGGAAGAAAGCCCATCTCAGTCCTGTGCATTAACCACACAACCCCTCTTTGCCTCAAATTATTAGTTCCTCTGTTGCACAGACTATAATAAATGAGTTTCACTAGAACCATGACAAAAATTTCCACAGCTGTATTTTTCTTCTGGTTTTATCTTATTTTATTTTTGTATTTAGCTGGTGGAATGGAATAAGATGATGATAAATGAGTGAACAAATCTAGGTGGAAGAACAATAAAACTGTAAAAGTACAGGCTATCCTACTGAGAGGCTGTTAAATGTTTGCAGCCAGCCAAAATAACTGTATCTGAGAGGACACCGATATGGTGAACTTGGTGGGCTGTGACAGCTTGAAGGATTAGATCCAATGAATTTATTAAATGTATTACAAAAGAATATGAAAAGGAGGAATCACAGCTCTCACAACAACTTGAGTTTTCTGGAATGCCTGACATCTTCTTATTTACTAATATTTCCATTTTTTTCCCTCTATTTTGAGGATGAATTTTTAGTTATTTCTTCATTTTAGAAGAAACATTTTTTCCTGTCTGATTCAAATTGTTTTTTCTACCAGACATTTTCTGATGTCAATGCATCTTCACAAACAGAAAACTAACTTTAATGAAGTTGTGTTTTTCCCTAACAATACATATTTAGAGTCTAGATCTTTGCTCTATATATAACAGAGAATAAGATTGTAAGACATGTCTTTTCCCTTAGCTAAATAAAGCATAACATTTCCTCTGATACTTCCCTACTTAAATCTAAATCAAGTCTATTTTGATTTGTTTAATGTACAGTTGAGTAAGTCATATATTGATCGCAAATCAATACTTCCTTACATCATGTTGTTGCTCAAAAGGTTAACTCCAGATTTTCTGTGTAAAACATTGGAACTAAAGTCCTACTTACAGTTGTTTTATATTAGTCTCATTTAATTACATTCTTTGAAGTCACTGAAGTTTTACTAAAAATGTGGAGAGTAAACAGAGCACTGAATTTATATTACTGTATCTTCGTGCAACAATCAGATTCTAGATATTGTTCTTTAATGTCTATTTTTGAGAGCATTCAGCAGTTCAGGACAACTAAAGGTGGCAAGGTTTAGTTTTACACTATCCAACATGCAGTTTTAGTTTATTTCCGTTGAATTAGGAGCTCTCTGTATGATAGGGTATCATAAATAAGCAGAGGATGGAGCAA
Source organism: Neomorphus geoffroyi (assembly GCA_033558235.1). Taxonomy (NCBI): domain Eukaryota; kingdom Metazoa; phylum Chordata; class Aves; order Cuculiformes; family Neomorphidae; genus Neomorphus; species Neomorphus geoffroyi. The sequence continues at coordinate 30,182,430 of JAUMJM010000048.1, forward strand.
TTGACCGAAATATTGATTAGCTGCTGTTTCCTCAATGACATACCTTGTGGGATGTTATAAACTCTTTTAGATACTGTATAGCATCACAATGACATCTGAAGTCCTGTTCCATGTTAAACGTAGAAAAAAGGTGGTGCTTCCTCCCTCTCTTTCCTCTCAGTATATCAAAAAGCTTGATCAGTTTTAAAAGAGTATAAAGAATTACAGTGGTAAGTGCAGAACTGAAAAAAGACTTACATCTAACAGAAAGCATATCCAGAGTTCAGCTGACAGCTGTTCTGGGATTTTGGTCCTGTTACCACAGATTGTTCTAAAGTATATGTTGAGTTGTATTATATATTGAACAGTTCCCGGCAGGTGACAGGGACATAATACTGGAACAATTCTTTCCTGACAGGTCCTGATACACCAGTTGAAAGTATTTAGGTAAAAAGTTGCAATAATCCAGTTTGAAAGTCATAAGAATGTAGACCCCTCTGGGCAGACAGTACCAGTCAGGTTAGCATTGTATCTTAAGACAAGTTTGTGAGTAATTTTAGCCAAAAAGCCAAGCAAGATGGAAGGAGAGAAAGATTTCTAAGAGTCTCAGTGTTTCATTTTGACATTTTCAAAATGAAATGTTTTGACTTTCTATTTTAAAATGGATTTTCATTCAGACCTTTACCTTTTTGCAAAAAAAGAAAAAAAAAAACTACATGCTTGGCAAAAAAACTGCTAAAGCTAAAAATGAACCAACAATCAATTATTAGTAGCTCTAACTTCAATAGGTAGAGAAGGCTGAGGGAAGGTACTGTTGAATCTGTATTGCTCTAATACAGCTAAATCTATTAACACCTCAGGTAATAGTTACTGAAAAGATTTGATAAGATTTTATAGAAATGTTCATTTAAGTAACTAGCATAAGTGAAAATTACTAATATCACACATTTTCAAACAGTTGGTATCTGATAAACCAACAGGCAATAAGGCTGGCTTATGAAGTTCATATTTTCTTAATACAAGATTTGTTCTTGATGCTCAATGTGATGGTTTTTTCCTTTATAAATTCACTGTTCAAACATGTCAGCTAAGCTATTAGTGACTCAGGTTCAAGTGAGGTAAGTCTGAGCACTTTTTACCCTGTCATGAACCTGAGTGTTTCATATTTTAATTGACAACATTCACATCTTTGAGCTTTTCATTTAGACTTTGATAAAATCTGCTCACAAAGGCAGATGGCAGGCTGTTATTTTTAATTCACAAGCAATGTTAAATATATGCCATATGTTATAGAACTTTTCAGGCACAGCCTTTTGAATGGTATCACAATAAACTTATAAAATTACATATAAGGGAAATCTGACAGAGAACAACACCATTGCAGGTTACTTTTTTGAAAAGGGAAGTGAAAATGGCCAGACATTCTACTTGATTCCACTCAATAATCTTTAAAACATCTGTATCAATTAGAAAGGAAATATCTGGGGGCTTCTGTTATTTGCTGTTGTCTAGAAAAGATTCCCTACATACACGACATGCTCTAACTTAACTGTTACCTCGTAAATAAAGGGCTTGTGATATTATGCATTATTGTATATAGGGAGTTTCAGGTGTAGAGTAGTAAAAGTAATGATACAAATAGGCCACAATCAAAATGTTTTGTTAGACTTTAAGGGCACAGCTGTTGTCCAAGGGCAACAGTTTGATCAAGTTAAATCAAGTGGTAGCTCTCATAGATCTGAAGCTGCAAAAGTTACATCAACTGTAAAGAAAATCTAGAATATTATTTTCTTTTCCAAAAAGATATAGCTAATGGATAGGTACACAGTCTACGGTACCAAAGAATGGTTGTCAAGAACATAACAGGCTTTAGTAGTGAGTGGAAGACCCATCTTTGAAAAAACGCATCCAACTTGTTTCTTAATGGCAGATGGACTTCTCTTCTCGAGTGTTCTGAGGCAGCCCGAAGAAATACACAATGTAATGTGGGGAGTATAACAAAGGCCATTTCAATTAATTTTGATACAGTGAGAGAGATGTCTTTCAAGGGGAGAAAGAAAAGCCCTGCGGATCAAAGCTAGGGAGGAGAAGGTTGTCTTAGAAAGCTTCTAAATGTGAAGAGTGGATGTAATTTGAAAAATCTTGTGACTAGTGGCGGCTGAACCTCTCCCTGGAGAGTCCACAGCCACCACTGAAAAAGGAGCACATTCAGCAGCTCTTGTGCACCCGTGATCAGGCCAGACTAGCACAGTGAGAGTGCCAATTGGGCTGTCATAAGCAAACATTGTTTATTAGGTCTTCTGGTTTGCATAGGCACATTGCTCTGGACCTGGATTTATTTAGCTGCTGAACACTGCCTGGAGCCACTTGAACTGGGGCTTTAAAGTGACAGTATAAATGTATGTGCAGAATACAAGAACATTTCTATATAGTGCAGAGATAGATGAATTATTCATAATACAAATTTTGACATTTTTCCTGAATAAATTTTCTTCTTTTTTTAATTATTCAGCAATATGACCGAATAGATGCTCAACTTTTTATTACCAACCATCAGAATTGTTTCATAGATTCTTGTTTTCTTTTTTTCATTATTCATCTTAACATATTCACTGTCATCTGATAAATCCAGCCACTTCTGGTATTCTTGAATGTCTTAGGCTGCTGAGTACAGTAGACTAATGACTTCCAGAACTGTTATGAAGATTGTTAAAGACAGTGAATAACGTTGATTATTTTAGGAGTTTTTTTATTTCCAGTGTTCACTGTTGTACAAGACTAAATAGATTCACAGAGATTCATTCGGTTATAGCTTCCTAGAACTTGCAGTAACATTATGCTTCAGCAATTTCAGTGTTGTCATTGAGACAACTACTAAATACTGTGTTACAATGGTTTCTAAAGTACTTGTTGCCATTCACATTAGTTAAATGAAATTAAACTGGATCTAATTTTCAGGTAAATCCATGATGAGTTAATTCAGCTCAGTAAAGAAGTATGACTGTATGAGCTGAATAAGGAAAAACGAATTCAGAACCAGGACCCATGTCTCCAGTGATGTTCCAGTGTGAACAAGTGAGTGAACAGATTCAGAATCTCTGTATGTGCAAGCTTGCTTTCTAATGACAGAAAGCTCTGAATTGAGTAACTACCATCTCTAATACATATAGGCTTGCAACGAGCTATACGGTGACTGGAGACTAGAAATTGCATGTAAATTCTACACAAGTAATCTACATCTTTCTCTTAGCTCTCTGTTTAATATGCACATAAGAAGCAAAACTGGTGCTGAAACAGCAAAACTTTTAAGACTTATCAGCACAAAACCAAAAAAGATAAAAATGTCACAGTAGGGAGATCCAGTCAATGAACTTTAGGTCTTGTGGCAGCTTTAGATGTTTGCTAAAATCACTGGTCACACATGAACTCTCCTGGACGCTGTGGGCTAATTCCCATCCTTGCAAGTTGCATGGTTGGGTGAATATAATAAGAACGGAAAAAAAAAAAAAATACAAAGTTTCTGCAAACTTTCCTTGCCCAGTTTCCATGGAAATGAAAGTGGAAAGACTGCTGGCAGTCAGTAGCTGAGTGTGAGAACTCTCGCTTGCAGATGTCAGTTCCTGACTCTTCACTGAAAACTGCAAGTGTTGGTTTAAAAAATCAGCTGCAAATGATATCTTCAAAACTCTGTGGCTCTTAAAAAAAAAAGTTGAAGTTGATAAACTAGTTTTATAGAATAGGAGATTTTAAAATGTAAAATCCCTACATTTCCATCTACCTGGCTGCTGAGACACAGAGTGGTAACTACATTTTCAGTCTGAAAATGACTGGATTTCTCTTTGACCAATGGGTTTAGATGACTATTTTGCAGAGTATGCTGAAAGGCTTATCTATTTGAAGAAGGCACAATGTTGCTTTTTTATCTGGTTAAGTACTTGTGGATTCTGTTTAGAGTTGGGTTGTTAAGATTTACCTAAATTTGAACTCAAAAAGGAAAATTAATGGATCTATTTTTAAGTCAAGAAATTACTATTTTGCATGTAATATATTTCAAATAAAGATTGCTAATATTTTTGAAATAAAGAGTGAGAAGCTTTATGTCTATTTTGCTAGAGTCACAAGCTTGAAACCAAGCTTATGGTTGTTAAAGCAAAGACCTTACTATAACAAAGATTTTTCATTCTTCATATACCAAAAACCCCTGGAAAAACTTGTACCAATTATATACAATGCACATTCTTTGCATCTTACTACAAGTCTCATGAATGCATTTATGCCACTGTGTATTTTAATAGGCAATTTACTGTTCTTAAATACTAAAGAATGGAGTAATAAGTAGAAGGTGTTTTTGGTAAGATTACAATCTTGAAGATAAGCATTTTTTATTATATACAATTATCATCACAGTACTACATAATTTTCGCTGAATTGACTGTCTGCTAGTTGTTTCATTCAGGAGCAAACAGCATCATTAACAGTTGAGGTAAATAAGCAGCTGGTCTGCCTTATTCAGTACACTGAGGCCTTGAGATTCCTTTTTCCTTTTTTTTTCCTACTCATTAATTCAGTCTTCATGGCTGCTGCAGCAGGTGGAGTATTTTATCTTCTCATCTCGTTAATCACTTTTGGGTTACTGAGGAAACTCTATTAATACCTGGTCAGGAGATAGAGACTGTACAATCTCTAACAGTACGAGCCCTGCCAGCGGTACCAGCAACAGGCTGTAATGTAACAAAGACTTAGGCAATGCACTCCAAATAAGGCAAGGCACCTGTAAGGCAATCGGTATCCCTTACGCCAGGGGTGTCAAACTCGTAGCCCATGGCTGAATCTGGTTCTCCACCTTGTTTTATCCCATCTGGCACCTTGTTTCTACCCAGTGGCAATGCCGAGTTCCTTGCCTCTGGTGCTCCTGCCGTGCACTGGTCAAGTGTGCAGTGTGTGTGACACGTATCACACTGCAGGAACAGGAGAATGGTGGGAACCATGCGTTTCACACCTCTGTCTTATGCAGTGAACGAGATTACTGTTTAAAACATATGAACGTAAGAGAGCAGAAGACAATACTGTGGTAAACTTTCAGACTGAGTGATAAATAGGATCGTAAATTTTGACTTTATGTTTCTTGTAGGTATATGTTCTCAGAAGCATTAGAAATGAGAATAAAATCATTGCAGTAAAGGAGAGGAGGGGTTCTGAGACCCTCTGAAGAAGGATGTTCTGAGGGCATACAGGACAGCACATTATTTTTGCTGGTTTTTTTACAAAAGAGAAGTACAACATGCAGTAAGAAGGTATTTTGCCAGGTGTGAGACAATGGTGAGAGGGATGAAGCTGCTAAGTGATCTGACTAGTTAGGAGTGGCAGTTTTAGTCAAGTGCCCAGCCTGTGCTCCAAAAGCAGGTTTCAAAAATGAGTTGGAGATCTCTTTCACCTTTTACTCACCATACTCTACCTCACTAATTGCCAGGAGCTCCCGACCCACATGCTGCTATGGGTATATGCCTGCTCTTGTCCTTTAGGATTTCTAATGCATTTCCTTGAAATAGAGGAACACAATAATGCCCATGTTTCATGTACTGAGATGAATCAAAGTTATCTGTTCACAAAGACAGTGGCAGTTAATAGTGCTGAGCCACACTGTTTTTTTGAACTGTTCGCCTTTAATGGGTAGATGAACTATATATTTGTCAGTCACTGCAAGTGATTTAGTCTTTGATTTTATTTCCTTAGGCTTATTCATGCTGTCTTTACATCTTTGAAGCAAAATATTTCCAACTAAAATTCCTTTTCTTCCTCTTTCACCAAAGTGTCTTCCAAGTCATTTATAGTTCTTTCTTATTGTCTTTTCTCCCCTAAACCCTTGCATTCTTTTTTCCCTCACATTTTTTATCAGGAATCTTCCATAAATGAAACATTATTTTGAAATATCCATCTGTCAGTAGATTTTTAGACTTAATCACAATCTGAACACTTTCAGGAAACTAAGCAAATAATGTAATCTAATTCCAAGTTCTGAGGTATGAAATGACTTCTTGCTAGTGGTAGCTAGCTTCAGCACATGCTGTACAATATTTCTCATTTATAATAACTAAACACAGCTTTGAAGTGAGGCTGCAACTGGAGACTATGAATGGAGAGGGCATATGCCTAATCCACACTTACTGGTTCTGGCTTCAGTATGACCAGGGAGATCATGCAGCATGGCTAGCTATAATAGCAATGTCACATCTCCTAAAGCCTTTGTTATTCTTTTTGTGACTTTCAGTTTGCCTGAATGTCCTGCCTCCTTCAGTATAATCATCTATTTGGAGAGGTGATATTGCCAGCTGATAATGCCAAGGTTTAGCCGATGTAAACTAATTTACATTAGCTGAGAGTCTGACTCCAAGTACTCTGTTGCCCTCAGAGCACTGATACTAAAAAAAAGGCATCACAGTGTGAGCTGAAACTCATTGCAACAATGGAGTAGCCCAGTTTTTTTAACCTCCTAAGAACGTGATTTCCCTCTTTGTACATAAACTAGCAGTTCACTTTGACCATGACCTACATCTAATTCAAGAGCCAGTAAATGCTAAGAATATATATGCAAAATGAATTTTTAAGGTACTTATGTGACACAGCTGACAATTTAAGCATTCAATTAACTCCTTACTGCTGCTGGAAACACTATGCCAGCATGACAGAAGACCCTAAAAATGAGGTGATGGATGTCATATTCACCTAATGCTTGAGATTAGGAAACATCGCACACCCAGGCAACATATAAGAAATTGCAGTGATATCATATTACTGGCAGATCACAACTTCCAGATGAAGTGGGAAAGGACAAACATTAATGCTTCTAGGCCCTCTCTTACTGTCCTTTGCTCACACTTCACATTTATATCAAATGTTTCTTACATCCATAAGATACTGGACTCCATGATCAGACTGTTTGTCTACATGTGGTACTGCAGGAGATTAATCAGAGATTGAATTCCTTGATATTATCAATACGCACGTAATAAATGCGGAGTTGTTTTCTTATAAACCCACAATATTGTTGTTCTTTATTTAATCCAACAATCTATCCGCTAATCAGATGCTTTGTAAATTTTTTCTGACCTGAAAACATTTTCTATTCTTCTTCTCATTCAGCCTTCTTTAGGACCAAAACCCACGCAACACTGAGATCAAGGAAAGATTTCAGTGGTCGTTAGATCAGGAACTAGCACGAAAAATCTGTAACATGTATACCAGAAAACAGTATACATGCACATTTTTAATAGAAATGGGAAGAAATATTTCTTTTACTTGTACTCCATAACCTCTCTCACCATGTGACATTTGGAAATACTTTTCCTATTCTGTTATGTGCACTGTGGTGGAAAAAGAGAAGACAGAAAGGCGGTCTTGGAATGCACATACTACCGAGACATTAGTCAACACAGACTCCTGCCTGAAATTTCACTTAAGAAGTGTTATTCTGAAGTCGGTTTGATCTAATTGGTTGTGCACTACAACAGTTTCACAGAATCATGGATTTATAAAATAGTTTGGGTTGGAAGGGACCTTAAAGATCATCTAGTTCCAGCCCCCTACCAAAGACAGGGACACCTTGCAGTAGATCAGGTTGCTTAAAGTCTCATCCAACCTGGTCTTGAACACCTCCAGGAATGGAGCATCCATGACTTCTCTGAGTAATCTCTTTCAGTGCCTCACCACTCTCACAGTAAATTTCTTTTTCCTAATATCTAGTCCTTTCAGATCAAAACTGTTACTCCTTGTCCTGTCACTCGACTCCCTGATAAAGAGATCCTCCCCAGCTTTCCTATAGGCGCCCTTAAAGTACTGTAAGTCTGCTATTAGGTCTTCTGGGAGCCTTCTCTTCTTCAGGCTGAACAACCCGAACTCTCTCAGCCTGCCCTCATTAGGAGGTGCTCCAGTCCTCTGACAATCTTCGTGGTCCTACTCTGGACTCACGTTAACAGATCCCTATCCTTCCTGTGCTGAGGACTCCAGAACTGAATGCAATACTTTAGGTGAGGTCTCACGAGAGCAGTGTAGAGGGGCAGAACTACTTTCCTTGACCTGCTGAATTCTTTCTTCTTTCTCCAAATTAGTTCCATGTAATACATCAGAGGATTCAGACTTATCTAAGTTCAAAATTATCTAAGTTTTAGAAGCAACCTGGCTCCATTTTATTTAAGCAAGAACTTCAAAAGAGTGCTTTGTTGACTATCCATGTCTTATAGCTGCAGGTCTTCTTCAGTTAAATACTCCATTACAAGCCTTCCACTCTAGTGCATGCTCCTGGTCAAATGTCCCATTAGAAACAACTTTAGGCAGGCAGGATCAAAACTACATCTACTGAGCAAACGCACCCCACCAGAGTTCACACTGACCTTCCCCCAGGAAATGAAGAACTTTTCCTGTCATTTGCATTAAGCTGCTAAGTATCACACAGTTCAGCCAGATTTGAAGTTTTCTCTACTGGCTCCTCAGATCATTTTAATCATGAATTTCAAGTGGCAAATGACAATAGCCAGTAAGACCACCCTGATAACTGTGGGAATATCATAAAAACTGAGAAAAAAACACAAAAAATGTCCTAAGATTTCCAGTCAATATTCCATGACATACTGTATGTGATAGACCACTAATCACTCTTGATTCTGTGATAACTTTGAATACTAATCCCTTCTGAATAGGGATTAAGCTTCAGCGTGTAGAAAAAGGATTCATTAGAATTTATCTCATCAAGACACAGCTTGAACAAAGTTGCATGGCCCTTTACACCACAGACCTTTCTGTGCCGACAACCAGTTGCCGAATCAGCAGAATTACCAGTGAGTCACTAAAATCAACAAACTGTAACCTACAAATCACTGTATTTTCTCAGTCAGAAACTGATGATGTGTTGTGTTGTAGTCTGGAGAGGATTATTTTTAGGCAAAACAGTTTCTGGTTCATTATAATAGGCAAACCATTAAATAATCCTGAAAGTGAGGACAGAAAGTAAGGGGAATGCAATGGTGATCATGTTGAGAGAGTATAAGCATGACTGTTGGGAGGCCCCATCCTTTGATTTATGCATCACTGGCCACAGACGCATGATAGTTAAATTACTTTATTGATTCAGCATGACTCAGACTATATATTAATGCATCACCGGCATGCCCTTTCTCAGGAAACATACACACTCTGGAATAGATTTGGCATCCTTAAAATGGTATTCATGCAAAGGCATAAAATGATGCCTAATGCAAGACATAATGTGGGCTTAAAGCAGTTTTTGTTTCTTTAGCTACTCAGTAGAATCCATGAGTGTTTTGACCACCAACTTAGAAAGGTAAAACCTCCAAACTTTTAGGAATCCATTCTGCTTTCACTAAATTGGCACAGCTTTGATGAACTCTTGGAGCTTTGCTGGTCTCATAACCTGAAGATCTGGAACAGTCCATGATATATCTGGCTGTTGCAGGGGAATTGTCTGAATTAAAGTGCTTCATTACAGCAAATTGTGTGTGGCTATGTAGCAACACAGTTCTGCATGCTCTGGAAGCAGGATACAACCATGCCCAAGGATGACACCTTCTCACGGATTATTCTCCTTCTTTCTATGTCCAGCAGTATCCTAGTAAAACAGTATATGAAGAACCATGGACTCTTCACTCAGCGCAAAATTAACCTTGAGACATCTCATTAATCACAAGTTTCAACTTGGTAAGGAGCTCTTCGCAGTTCCAGTTTATTCATTATGAGCAGCAGAAGTTTTAGCTAATTCATTTGATATGTGTGCAAAAAATCAATGAAAGATTCAGGTGCAGAAAGCTAATACTCTGAGACACCAGCTGTTGTTGACCACTTCTGTGGGGACTGCAAGCTTCAAAATCAGTGCACTGGTGTTGCTGATCCTATAGTGGAGTTGGTTCATCTGGAACACCAGATATTGACCCGCTTGGGTTTTGTGCTTACCTTTGACACCTGTGAGAGAACTTCAGCCTGCAAGCAGCTTTCAAAAGTGTGAAAAGTTGCTGTATAATATGCATCTCTGTGTGGAAAACAGAAGAAACAGCACAATCTATGAACCTTGCCAGCAATGTCATGGAAAGCTGATTACAAATGCTAGTACCGAGCACCATGACATGGTTGATGACAAAGTAAATAGTATTACTAGATAGTACCTCTCATAAATTTAACTAGATTCCTACGAACATCTCAAGCTTTTGCACGTAGTGCACCAATATAAACTAAAAAAATTCTATTGACTACAATGCAGTATGATGATGACAGCAACCTGAATTTATGGTTCACTAAATTTTATTTTCTTGAATTAGTACCACTTTATCATTGCACTCTATTAATACCCTGGACAGAGAGCTTACAGTCAAAGCTGTTTACAGAGACAATGAACTCTCTATATGCTGATTGGAGCAACGTGCATGTTCCTAATTCAGAATATGTGAAGAAAGTAAAATTCAGCACACATAAAACAACAGTGTCATGAAATTTTCAGAATTCTTGTTAAGGATAATAGAAATTAACAGTAAACTTTGTCAACAAATTATAAAGCTGGGAATTAATGGTATGAATTATTCAGTTCATAGTTTAAAAAAATAATAATAAAAAAATTACTCTCAAAAACTTAATAACAGATATAAGCTCATATCACTGAACAAAAGTATTCAGTTACCACTAAATTAGGATAAATACTAAAGAATAATTCATATTTCATCAATGAGGGTATGAACACTAAAGATATTTTTCTATATGGATTCCATATATTTAGCTAAACATTAAGGTGAATGTAGCAGTTCGGATTTTTCAGTCAATTATTATTTATTGTTCCTCATAATTAAAACTATAGTGGTTATTTTCATCTTCTATGACTTGTGATATTAAGATACATCCTCTTTAAGATTGGTTAGACAAAATGGTGCAAAATGAAAGGCACTGAAGTGTTAAAAGTTTGACTACAAATACTGCAAAAAGTGTAAGTGTAAAAAACTGGACTTGATACCTCTTGAGGATATCTGTGGGTTTTTGAGCATAGACATAGGTTCTAGACTAAACGTCCTAGCAAGACAGCTTGTTTCAGTCCAGATTTTCCCCACATCAGGATGACATATCCTATTTTTAAGAGCTCCACCAAATATATGCTTATAGTGTAATCTCTGCTTCAGAGTGTTGAAGACTTTTTCTCACGAACTACCAAAATTGAAAATGTAAAAACTCCCTGACTTGAGAAAATATCTTTCAAATCTTTCAAATCAACTTAATATTACATGAAGCATTGCTTTAACACAAAAAACCTGTTTCAGAAAACTTGCAGAGTTTTATTTATTGCATTGGAATTACCCTTCAGTTTCAGGGGTTTATGCTAACCCAAACCTTTCATAGAAAAAAGCTGCTACAAAACAGTGCAGGGGATCTTAAGTATTATTTGTTCTGTACAATGTTGCACATTTTTTGCCTTACAGATGCAGTAATAATTAGTTTCCACTTGAGGGCACAAAGAAGAAAGTCCTAAAAAGGTGTGTGATCTAGTATGTACAGAGGAAAGGAGTTGCTTTGTCTTAGCAGTGAAGTTTGATCATGACTAACTTGTCGAATATCAGCACAAGTCAGTTCTGATCTCAGACCTGGTGGTCAATTCACAATGTGGCTAGTCACACAAGAGACAAGAACAGGAATTTCTTCTGTGGTAAACTCTAGCTTTCTCTTGCTGTCAGAAGTGAAAGTTAAAAAAATTGTCCTGTTCATTGCATTATCATCCTTATGTCTTTCTTGCTGTCGTCATATAGTGCTACCAGTGTCTTTCAGAAAGCATACATATAAAATCTTGTATACTGTGTGTGCCTTAAATCTTGAAAGCTGTTATTTGTTAGACTACATTGAACATACGTTTTCTTACAATTTAAGAAAAATACTTAATATTTGGGTAGTACGTAGGGGGTTGAAATACGAAATAATTTAGAAGAGTGAATTTTAAACAGAGACTCTTCCTGTTTTCAGAAAGACTTGTTTGGAAGAAGAGTCACATACCCGTAATTCTGTAATGAAACATACTTTAAGGTGTATCTGATGAATACACTTATGTAAGGTAAAAGAAAACCCTACATTAGCATACTGAAGAAAGTTCTGTAAGATTACCTTGCCTTTCTCTGTGTTAACACAGGATGACAGAATATACTCAGGAATGCTGCCAGTTCAATATTAAATGCTTTATACATTAAACCCTCTCCAACACTCTTGGGCAGTTTGCGGTCCACCTGACATTGTTGCTAGAGTAGCCTTCCTGATCCTGATACTTTTCTCATCTTTATTCTACTACTGTTAAATTGATTGAGTTTCATCATGTGTAAAGAGCAACTTAGTTCTGTGACAGTACTTTCAAAGGGTCATGAATGGTTTTATTTTCACTATTTGGCACTTGCCTAATCAAACTACATACAACCAGTTGGTCAGATTTTCCTGATAATCTCCTCTTTCTTTACCGCTAATCTTAAAGGTGTTTTTCTCAAAATTTTTTTCATGTAGAAAATACCTCTGCCAAAATTCTTGTAGTTAGAGTGCTAAAGCCACTGTAAGGTATGTAGAATGACTCTCTATGATTATTCCTATATGGATAGGTGAAAATACATCAGGTTTGGACTGGGTTGTGTTCTTTCCATACTAAAACACCACCAAGCTTCTAATTTGTTTTGCAATAGTCAAGGACTTCTGTATCATCACTAGAATTTACTGTAAATAAACACATAAAACTGGCTAGAGGTACTCTGAAAAGCAGCAGGCCACCCAGAAGGTTGTACACTCTCTTCAAATCTTGGGAAAACCTTGTATTTACCATCTAGTGATGAGAATCTGAAAGGAAACTGTTGAACATTCTGATGTCTGTCCACATATGAATATTACTTACCTTCCCTTTTCTAGGTACACGCCATCACTCCCTGAGCAATTCCTGCTGGGGCAGTGTTGTACGGATTATTTTCCTGGAACAGGAGTCTATTAAACCTGTATTTGCTACTAGCAACACAGGGTCAACTCTCTCAGTTTAGACTAATGCTCCATGCAGACCAGTATCATGGTTCTTATCTAGAAGACACAGAGGCACAGAGCAGGCAGAGGAGCAGCTATGTGTCGTGGTGGCAAGATGAGGTTTAAGAGTTTAGTTTTTTCTAAACTGTATTCCAGTTCCTGTGACTGACCTGCTCTGCAAGGGCAAAGATCCTAATTGGAAAACAGGCAATGGGTGAGTGGAGTGCCTAGGTGTGCATATCCACTGTGATTAAGTATTTAAAGATGGATACCCTTCACTTAGAGGGAGGCCAAGATCTAGGGCAGGAAAGTGCACTGCGACTATACCTCAGCATCTACAGAGTGCCATCTCCAGTGATGGTTTGAACAATCTTTGATCTGTTCGGAATGTGCTCTGCTGAATACACAGCCTATTACATTGCTCAAGGAAACACAGAGCTACCAAGCAAAGAGCTAGTAAAAATGAATGACTAGTCTAGTCTGAAGAAAAAAGGCAAAAGTTTGTGCACCTGAAGTAGAGAACCGGGAAAGGGTAAGAACATAGTGAGAAAATACAATACTCTCCCAATCAATGCTCTCTCAGAATATTTTCTATTTAAATGTTTCTTGATCTTTATATATTTTACCTGTTTAACAGATTTCAAAGGATGCATTTTCCATGTATTTTTCCACCCTCTGTGGAACCCACTTTTACTTTTTGCATCCACGATATGGTTGAAAAGAAGTTCCGCACGTTTACTGCCTTGTCTGAAAAAATTAATATTCAATTCCACCTTGTAGAGACTGACTCTATTTCTATTGTTATCTTAAACATCTACTGATTCTACCTATATTGTTGTCTTTAACAACTTCTTGAGAGCTGTGGCTCCTGCTGTGCTGACTGTGTTGCTGCAGAAGAGGGGGAGGAGGTGCAGCAGCAGGTGCTGCTCCCCCACACCTGACTGTGCATTCAGACCCAGAGGATTGAGGCAGGGGTCATTCTGGCAATGGTCTGTTGAACTGCCAGTGACCCTGGAGCCCCCAAGTGCAATTCCAGAACCTTCACAAAGAAGTTTCTGCATAGGCGCGAGTTTGAGAACTTGCAAGACCCCCCTCATGCTAAGGGAAGGGGCATGGACTTGTTAGAAGCCCACCAAGAAGGCAGGAGGTGTGTGTCTACTACCCCATGGAAACCACCTAAGAAGATGTGCTGCAGAAGAACCACAGGACCACGTAATCCTGAAGACCATGTTTTCCAGAGGCCCATGGAGTGCTGACTATTTTCCTCTTCCTGCCTGCTCTGTTCTTCTTGTTGTCTCTCTTTGTTACTTTTCTTCTGGTTTTCATGGTACTACTGTGTATCGGATTGGATCCAAGTTGTGTTATTTTGTCTAGCTGCCTTGAGGGTACCCGGTTGTGATCTGACCACATTCTGTTTTTCAGCAACTTTTGCAAAGTTGTAACTTGGAGAGCATCTGAATATTCAATTCCATATTTTGACCATGTCCAAAATGTTGATTTGCTGTTTTGGCCATGTCTAAGATAAATACTGATTTGTCTTTTTGGCTGTGCCCTAAATAAACACTGTTTGGATTTACCCTGGGAGATTTGTCATCTCCAATTTACTGCACAGCCATCAAAGGGCCCGTCCCCCTCGACTGAGCAGGTCTGTGGGAGGCGGGGGAGGTGACCCAGGAGCAGGGAGCGGGCCCTGACTACTGTTTTGCAGTAGTTCATTATCATACAGCTGGAAGTGCCAGTGATTATCGTTCCTGTTTCTTGATTGATTTGCAGAATCTTTTAAATTTGTTAAATGTTAAAAATTAAAACTGAAGTCTGAATAATTTAAAAAAAAATATTACGGTCTTCATTAACAAGTCACATTTACTTCTGTAAATTTATTACATGAGAAATACATATCTTCACTCAGATTAAGAACAGACTGTTAACTATTGGAAAAAAATATAGGAACTCCATCTTTAAAACTGAGCCAAGAAAGTCTGTGGATAGAGTGGGACACACTTTGTGCCAGGGTTTCACATTTTTACGTATAAGCAGAAAACATGCTTTCACATACAATGAAAGGCGGATATGTTTAAAACAAAATGAAAAAATTTCTCAGTTTGAAGATAGTCATTAGAGGCTTGGCAGCTGAGTCATGAGCACTGAATGAAGCCGGGGTCTTGGGGGAAAAAAGATAGCACGTGATCATGTAATTAAGGCACACACACAAGGGATGAATTAAAAGTGTACATGCCACTTTAATTTTTGTACTTCTTAACTTTTCTTTACTTTACAAGCTTAATTTTCCTTTCATGCAGTTGTGCTGTAATTAATAAATATGCTTAATGATTCCACAACTGGAATCCTTCCCTTAGCAGCTGTGAAAAGAGCTCCCTTGCTGAATTTCTATTTGCCACCTATCATTATTCTTCATACTTAGCAATAATGGTACTTAAGTAATAAAACGTGTCTCTACATATCTATGACTTGCTTTTACACTGAATAGTGCAGATAACAAAAGTATTTTCTACAATCGTGCTAAAGAACTATAGGGGAAGATTTCATGTTTAGAGATGACCAAGTTAAACTCCAAGAAAACCGGAAAACTCCTCTAAAAACTGAGGGCTAAGGAGTGTTTTCACACTGCTATACTACCCAATGTGAAACATTTTCCCAAATGTAGAGTGTCCCCATTTCAATAGCTTCAGTGAAGTTCTGACATATTGCTATTTAAGCTTCTTCTGCAGCTTAAGCACACAACTTAGGAAAGGAGGTTTTTGCTGAGTGTATGTCCCTGTTGCATTTGCCACTCTAGAGCTGTCTACCATCTATTTAACAAATATCTCAAGCATATTTAGAGTTGTTTCTGTGATCAACCATTTAGTACAAAGCTCTTTCTCATTCATTCTGTTCTTCATCTAATACCAAGCCATGACATCTACAAATCTAGAGCAAGCCTACCTGTTTAGATTCACTCAACAATAAACATGCAGTGTTACAGGCAAGTACGTACAACGCCATCATTTTGAAGATTTATAATCCTCAATGAATAAAGTGAAAATAACACAGAAATTATGTAGGTTCTGGGTTAGTTCAGTTTCTTTCCTAAGAAAGAGAGGCTGCTTCTCATCATACTGCGAAACAGAGTGATTACGGAGAAATACAGTTGGCTACTAAAGATAAAGCAAATAACCAACAACATTCATTCCGGTATAACTTTTATTGTAATAAGTAATCAACTGACAAATATGGACAAATATTGACAGAAATTTACATGTGGACAGAATCTTGGAAAATGTGGAGAAACTGAGAAAAAATTCTTAGCAAATAGTGGACAATGTCATTTAAGAGATTTGTTTCCAGTGAAACAGAGTATTTGATTTCAAAAAAACAACTTGGGATACTGATTTGCTTTCACTGTACTATGCTAACAGGTAATTGGAGAAAATATGTGTTTTTTTAAAATTACAGCATCACAGAAATACAGTATAGTAGGAGATGGAAGGGACCTCTGGATATCACCTAGTCCATATCCCTTGCTAAACCAGAGTCACCTAGAACAGGCTGCACAGAAATGTGTCCAGGCAGGTTTTAAATATCCCCAGACAAGGATGATCCACAGCCTCTCTAGGCAGCCTCTCCAGTGCTCTGTCACCCTCAAAGTAAACAAGTTTTTCCTCATGTTCAGGTGGAACTTACTGTGCTCCTGTTTGGGCCCATTGTTCTGCTACTGGGCGCTACTGAAAAGACTCCAGCCCCACTATACTGACACTCATACTTTAGGTATTTATAAGCGTTGACAAAAACCCCTTTCGGTCTTCCCTTCTCTGGGCTGAACAGACGTAGGTCTCTCAAACATATCTCCGAAGAGAGATGCTCCATCTCACTAATCATCTTTGTGGCCTTCCAGGGGACTCTCTCCAGTAGTGCTTTGTCTGTCTTGAGCTGGAGCCCAGAACTGGACACACTGCTCCAGATGTGGCCTCACCAGGGCAGAAGAGAGGTGGAGGATAAACCTCCCTCAACCTGCTGACCACACTCTTCTTAATGCACACTTCTTAATGCACTCTTGGCCTTCTTGGCCACGAGGATATATTGCTGGCTCAAGGTTAACTTGTGTCCACCAGGATGCTCAGGTGCTTCTCTGCAGAGCTGCTTTTCAGCAGGTCATCTCCCAGCCTCTGCTGCTGTTGAAGTTGTTCCTTCCTCAGTGCAGAATCTTACACTTCCCTACATTGAACTTCAGTAGGTTTTTCTCTGCCGAACTCTCTAGCCTGTCCAGGTGTGGGAATAAAGCTAAATGTAGGAATAAAGCTAAATGTGGGGAGAAATGGGAACTCTAAAGTTTTCTGAATACTCCACTCACCACAGGCTGAGCACAAGGCAGTTTTTCTTTAAATGCCAAGTCAGTGGAGATGCAACATGCACAGGGTTAGCATCCTTCTCATCAGAAAGGAATGCAGGAAAGATCCCTTGCCCTGTGAAGTGGGGGAGGGGACATTTGGAAATATTTGCAGCAAACCCCCACTATCGGCAAGGAGCAGCAAGGAGCATTGTACAACTACCCAATTATTTTTCAAGAAGACGAAATACAACTGCTGCTCTGACAATCCTGCCCTCCAGTTGACCTGTACTCATTATAGCATAATTGTAATATCATTATAATACTAAAACAACCTCCATACCTAAGGCTACCAGCCTCCTCTTCACCTCCGAGTCAAACCACTCCCATACCTCCTGGGCATGTGCAATTAAGTTTTGGCAAGTGAAGTAAGAACTTCTCTACTGATCAGCAGGGTTTGACGTAATGACTTCAGTCACTCAAGCTCCACCTAAAATTCCACAAATTATTATAAAAATCTGATACAATGAGGGGGTTGTTAGGAAAAATCTACTGTCAGTACTTTCCTGGGATTAACTGATGAGTTGATCTCTGTTTTCTCTTCCAGGCAGGATACTCCCTGGTATGTATAGTACGCTAAATTCTAATCTCATGCTAGCTATCACTATCTTTCTGTACTTTAATCTTAACCATATATTCTCTACCTACATATTATTTTTACTTATGTCTGGATGTTATTGCTATACATGTATCATTGCTTCTTGTGTTCTTATTTGACATATTTTTGCAAATAGGTTCTTATCCACAGCCACCACTGAACTCTTATTTGGACATAAATTGTTATAATCAATTATTCTTAATAAAATCCACTTGTTTATACATATACAAGTCTCAGGAATTCTACTAACTCTTAAGGAGGACTTAAAGGGAGTTTCTGATTTAACTCAGCAAACTAGACAAGATTAATTGTCTTTGTTAGGCTACTGATAAGAGTCCAGTAAAGTGGTACTGGGGAAGGTGGACAATGTTAATTGTCCTTGCATGATTGTCTAGTGTTTGCACAATCCAGCAAGCTGGATGGTAGATTTTGTTCTTGCGAGATTGTCAGAGAAAGAAAGTGATGTAAAGCAATATTAATTGACCTTGCAGGATTGCGCAGAGTTTATTGCACTCTAGCAAGATGACTGGTCTATTTTCATCCTTGCAAGATTTTCAGAGAAAGGATTAAGCAGACTGGTAAACTCTCCTTCTTAAGTACTTTGTATTTTAACTTAAATCTTGACAGCAGGTCTTGTTGAATGGCAGCACAGCCTTCCATTGTATGAGCCACTCCTCTCAGTTCTATATCATCAGCAAACTTGCAGAGGGTACTATCTGTCCCCTATACAGGTCATTAATGAATACGTTGAACAAGACTGGGCCCAGTACCAACCCCTGGAGAAGACAATTAGCCACAGGCTTCCAACAAGACTCTGTGCTACCAATCAGAATCCTCTGAGCTCTGTGTTCCAGACAGTTGTCAATCCACCTCACTGTCCACTCATCTAACCCACAATCCCTAAGCTCACCAATCAGAATGCTATGGGACACAGTGTCAAAAGGGTTAAGGGTCGAAGGGAAGACCCGGGGGAGATCCGAGGAACAGCCTGTCAGTCTGACCTTGGTACCAGGAAAGGTCATGGAGTGGATCATCTTGAGTGCTATCATACAGCACACACAGGACAACCGGGTGATCAGGCCCAGTCAACATGGGTTCACCAAAAGCAGGTCCTGCCAGATCAATCTGGTCTCCTTCTATGACAAGGTCCATTTAATGGACAAGGGAAAGGCTGTGAATGTGGTGTACCTGGACTTCAGTAAAGCCTTTGACAATGTTTCTCACAGCATTCTGCTGGAGAAACTGGCTGCCATTGACGTGGACAGTCACACCCTCTGCTGGGTTAAAAACTGGCTGCATGGCCGGGCCCGAAGTGTTGTGGTAAATGGACTTAAATCCAGATGGAAACCAGTGACGAGCGGTGTTCCCCAGGGTTCAGTGCTGGGTCCAGTCCTGTTCAACATCTTTACAATGATCTGGGAGAAGGGATCGAGTGCCCCCTCAGCAAGTTTGCGGATGACACCAAGCTGGGTGCAAGTGTGGATCTGCTTGAAGGAAGGGAGGCTCTGCAGAGGGATCTGGACAGGCTGGATCGAGGGGCTGAGACCAACGGGATGGAGTTCAACAAGGTCAAGTGCAGAGTCCTCCATTTGGGACACAACAACCCCATGCAGCGTTACAGACTTGGGGCAGAGTGGCTGGAGAGCTGCCTGGCACAGAAGGACCTGGGGGTGTTGGCTGACAGCGGCTGAACATGAGCCAGCAGTGTGCCCAAGTGGCCAAGAGGGACAATGGCATCTTGGCCTGTATCAGACACAGCGTGGCCAGCAGGAGCAGGGAGGTGATTGTGCCCCTGTGCTTGGCACTGGTGAAGCCACACCTGGAGTGCTGGGTTCAGTTTTGGGCCCCTCACTACAAGAAGGACATTGAGGGGCTGGAGTGCATCCAGAGAAGGGCAATGAGGCTGGTGAGGGTGCTGGAGAATAAGCCCTACGAGAAGCGGCTGAGGGAGCTGGGGTTGTTTAGCTTACAGAAGAGGAGGCTGAGGGGAGACCTCAGCACTGTCTACAACTGCCTGAAAGGAGGTTGTGATGGGGTGGATGCTGGGCTCTTCTCACCAGTGACAAGTGATAGGACAAGAGGAAATGGCTGCAAGTTGTGCCAGGGGAGGTTTAGACTGGACATTAGGAAGAATTTCTTTACTGAAAGGGTGGTCAGGAATTGGAACAGGCTGCCCAGGGAGGTGGTAGAGTCACCATCCCTGGAGGTGTTTAAAAGATGGGTGGATGAGTTTCTTAGGGACATGGTTTAGTAAGGAGACAGGCACGGTTGGACTTGGTGATCTCAGAGGTCTCTTCCAACCAAGTGATTCTATGATTCTATGATTCTATGAAGCCTTGTGGAAGTTGCGGCAGACAACATCCACTGCTGAATCCATGTTGAGCACTTTGAATAACCCTCTCTTCCTCCACGTGCTTAGACATGGTATCTAGGATGAGCTGTTCCATCACCTTTCAGCCTCAAAAATATTGTTCCAGAAATTAGTTTCGTCAAATATTTCAAATAATTTGTAGGAGATTTTTTTTCATCACATCTCCTTGATCCTTAGCTATATAGTGCCAAGCAGAAGTTTAATATAACTCTATCAGAATGATAGAGTCAGGGATGAAATTAGCTCTGTTTTGTGATACTCAGTAACTTGTGTATATCATCTCCCATATTACCAATACATTTTAATCTTCTCAAACCACTTAGAAGACTTAAAAATTATCCTTAAAGAAAAGCCAGTGAAAATCTTCAATAAATTGGAGTGAAACGATCATTAGTATTTTAAAATTAAACTCTTAGATCTGGACCTAAACATACATGTGTGTGTGCATGTATGCTCATATTTGTAGAAAAAAAAAAAAAAAAGCATTCTCATTTCTTCCTTATCTACAATGTTTTCATTTATTATTTTCAACAGGCAAATTCCTCAGTGAGTCTGAAATAACTGAAAGAAGAATTAGTCTCACTATTTCTATCCCCTGACAACCATAGAAGTTCACTGGTGTGTACAGATGGTAGCTAAAGTTATTTTACTTTTCAAGGTACAAGCTACTCAAGGAACATCATAAATCCTTGCAAACATACTGTATGGAATTCCTTTTGCTTGATGGGAATTGAAGGCATTGATAGCATGTCTCCAACAGCTCAAATAAATACCTTGATTTTATTAGTTAACGTATTCTACTTGACAAACTCTTCAAACTTGAAAAGCCAGCAGCCTTGGCTAACAAGATCCAGTATGATTCTAGTCCTTATGTATGGAAATCCTGTCACTGCTATCATGAAAACATGGAATTTCAAGTGTCAGAGAAGAACTTATGGAATATTATTTAAAATGCATTTATTACTTAGATTAAAAGCCAGATATAATATTCTGTAATAAGATTAATGCTTTCCTCATTAACTTTCTGATTTTGATTTCAAAATCTATGAGCACTGTCTCAGTCAGGATATAAGCAGGCAACTTTAAGAGGAAAGAAATATATCTCCAGATTCTCCATGCCACCTTTTAACTTCCTTGATTTTTTTCAAAAGTAGTCTATTTTAAGAATCTACACTGCTCGATCCCAGATAAGAATATCTTCCCTCATATTAACTAGCATCCAATAGCAGGTTTTCTTGGCTAGTTGGAAGCCACTACAGAAGTGTTTATTAAAAGCTCTACATGAACGTGAAATTGATTGTTCTGCATGAGATCAGTTTAGTATTGAAATAAATATACATTGGGTCTACATATGTATGTGGAAATAGAAGATCCTCCTCCACCATTCTGACTTAATCAACATGTGGAATGCATGGGGTTAATAAAATCTATTATGATATTTTTGGCTAGATTTGGGTGTGGAAGGATGTCAAATTCTTAACAGATTAACTCTGGAGCACAGATAACCAGTTCCAAATTTAATATCTCAATTCAGTTGCACTGGATGTGGTTGGAGTTTACGAATACAGATGATGAGATATGATTACATTTAGCCTAGCTACAGGACAACATCTTGTTAGATACGAGATTCAAAACATAAATATCCTTGGAATTTATGGTTTTATTTCAGAATATGTTCTCCTTTTGTCCCCAGTTTTTGATTCCTAATACTATCACAGTTCGGCAACTTCTAGTGAAAGATCTGTGTGACTGGAAGGCAAGTTAATATAATATGATAAGAGCTTACCAGCTGTTTTAAAATGAGAAGGGGGTACATGTTTCTCTAAAATTCATTCAGTTACAAGCCCTTTCAGATGATGGTATTGTCCATAAAAGTGTTTGGCATCAGCTACTGAGAATGCTTCTGACATCCTGTTGCCTTAAAGGCACGACACGTTGCTAATTTTATTGTCAGCAGTCTAGCAAGATCTGGCAGTTGCAAGATGACCATGGCATCAAGCAGGCCCAGCACTCTGCTGACGCTACGTTTTGTTAAAGGTGGTTGAATACTCTTCCAACGCACAGGAAATACACAATCTAATATTGTTAGTTAATGATGATTCTTATGTTCCCATGTCTGAAGAAAGCTTTAACACTGAATGCGCTGCACAATTATGTAACCATTGAAAAGGACAGAAAAAGAACAACTGCGAAAAAAATAATGGAAAGAAGATTCAGTGAAAACAAGATGAGAGAAATATATTTCTGATTGATGTGTGATAGCTTAACCAAACAGTGCTAAATACATCCAAACAGTTCTTTGCACAAGGTATATTGAATCATGTGGCTGTTTTTGAACTCTGATGGTTGTCTAGTTCAAGTTATTTATAACAGACTTCGAGCTTAAGATGCTTCCTGCTTGCTCATATTTTCCCTTCCTATTTTTTTTAAAAAGGAATATATCTTAATAATCTACACTGCTCCACCTCAGATAAGAGTATCTTCACTTATATTAACTAGCATCAAATGACAGGTTTACTTGGCTCCTTGAAACCATTAGCACCTCATTCCCCTTTTGTTTGAGTCATCTCCCCTCTGGAAAGTCTGGGAACACTGGCATGTGAGAGAGCTGGTTATAACCCTGTGTTACTATATTTAAAAGATCTGCCCTATAAAAAACCTGTTGTGACTTAAGGATAAGCTACTTATCCCCATTGTAATGGTGAAAAATAAGTTCAAGGAAAGACTAAGACCATTTGTCAGGTGTGATTGCCTATTCCTATTGAATTCAGTGTGAAGCTTTGGTTTAAATGGGATGCTGTAGGCACACAGGTAAGTGGCCAAGGTGGTACATAAAATCTGTGGCAGGGAAAGGTATCTCCCCAGCCTGAACATTGAACTGTGTTTTCTCCATGTTACCATAGTTTTCAAAATCAAAAAGAGATAACTCCAGAAGTGATTAATCTGAGATCTATGAGTTTCAAACCCAAGAATCTACAGAGAAACTTCCGGGTTTCCGAAATTCCCACTGTTTTTTTGCTCAACAGATGAAGCAAAAAAGCAATGAATTGAACTATTGAAATGGATGTATCTGAAATCTATTATATTACTATTATCAGCAAAATCTGACTGCTATTTTAAAAGAATAAAACATTAATGATAAAAAACTGTCTAAATGCAAACAAGTCATAATGTGCAATATATTGATTAGAATAACTTTAAGCGCAAAGAGTAGTTAAAGCAGCAGGGATAGCCTCATATTCACCTTTCTGCCCATGTTGCAAATACTGCTAAATTCAGGCTACATATAAACGTGAGGTGTCAGCTACTTTAGGTGACACTTGTAATGATAACATATGGAGAGTATTTAAGGAAATTAATGGAGATTATTTTAAAAGGGAACTGATGCTAACAAGATGGTTCTGTTAATATCATCAAATGATTTACCCTCAAATTGAGTCATCTGGGTAAAGGGCTTCTCTTTTCCAGTGTGAAAACATGCCACTGAAGTGGGACAGAGGACATTGGCTGCCACAGAAGTTAGGTCTATCATAAGAATAAGCTTAATGTCTATCAACATAAATACGATATTGATTGCCACACTGTACATGTGCTTGTACAAAGCTTATGGTATCTGGTAATAGGATAAACAATAAGAGAGAAAACAAATGGTCCATGTTGGCCACAAATGCCTTATAGTAAAAATACTGGGTTTTATGAACAGTTTGAAGGTATTTGTTCCTTCCATGCAAAAGGAGACAAAAAGCATCTGATTTTTCTACACGCATTTATTTTGTTGGGAAAGCAGAACATTTTGTCACATTCATCTTGACATTTACATTTTCCGCTCTACCTGGAAGAAGAGAGATCATTTTATATTGCATCTGATTTCCTTTTGAATTGGAATACTTCTCTGCCTCTTTCATGCAATGTCTTAATAAGTTTCTATCACAGTCTTTTTCATGTAGTTGCATGCATTTGATCTTCAACAAATTTATCACTCAATACCTCTGATCAAAAAATGAAATCTGTATGCCTTTGAAGAATTATTCTGCTTTGCTGGAGAGTAAAAGAATTTTTTTGAAAATTAGAGCTCTAATAGCTTCTTCCTCTCTGTTTGTATACATGTGATGTGTGTGTGTGCATATGCAGGGAGAAAGGAGAGATTTATATATATACTAGGAGATCTCACTGTAAGGATATAAAAGATAGACTAGAAAGACCTATTGTTTAATGGGCTACACTTCACCCACTTTTCTACAAAACTATTAAATAATATTTTATAGTGTGAAATGGGCAAATTCTAGCCAGAAATCCTCCTGATGACCATACCCACAATGGTCAGAAGACTAATAAGCTCTAAGAAATTGTCTAATTCAGAAGGACATGAAAGGTGAAAGGAGACAGGTGTGTCAGGAGAGAGACCTTATATAGTGATTTCCTCTCCTATTTTCATATATTTTCATATATGTATATATTAAAAGATAAATCCTTGTAAAAGAATATGAAATACCTGCAGATTTTTCTTCAGTACATTTCTGTATTTAATAATCACATTTTCTCATATGACCAGCCAGCTGAGTTACAAAGATAGATTACTGTCAAAACTTTCTGAAACATCTGTGTGGCATAATAAATGCTTAGATACCTGAGATAGCTCTGACTACACCCATGTAAGTAGTGAAGCAACACAGATGTGTTTGCATTGCTCCAATGTGGACAAACTGACATTCCTTTAGGAATTTCAGGTCCAAACCTCACTTAAATATAAAAGGTCAGTCTCTTTCCTAAATAGTTTAAAAAGCCTTTTAAAAAGCTTGTCTACTATCAAAACCTCTTACGTTTTCATCTAATAGTAAGGTTCAGCATATTTCAGTCATCTTGTAGGTAGTTAGTTGGACCCAGACATTAATCACAGAATCACAGAAATACAGAATGTTAAGGGCTGGAAGGGACCTCTGGATATCATCTAGTCCATACTCCCTGCTAAAGCAGGTGTACCTAGAATACTTGCACAGGAACGTGTCCAGGCAGGTTTTGAATATCCCCAGACAAGGATATTCTGCAGACTCTCTGACAGCCTATTCCAGTGCTCTGTCACTCTCAGAATAAACAAGTTTTTCCTCATGTTCAGGTGGAACTTACTGTGCTCCTGTTTGGGCCCATTGCCCCTTGTCCTGTTACTGGGTGCTACTGCAAAGAGTCTGGCCCTGCCCTCTTGACACCCATCCTTTAGGTATTTATAAGGGTTGATAAAAACCCCTCTCAGTCTTCCCTTCTCTGGGCTGAACAGACCTAGGTCTCTCAAACATCTCTCCGAAGAGAGATGCTCCATCTCACTAATCATCTTTGTGGCCCTACAGGGGACTCTCTCCAGTAGTGCTTTGTCTGTCTTGAGCTGGAGCCCAGAACTGGACACACTGCTCCAGATGTGGCCTCACCAGGGCAGAAGAGAGGTGGAGGATAAACCTCCCTCAACCTGCTGACCGCACTCTTCTTAATGCACCTCGGGATACCGTTTACCTTCCTGGCCACAAGAGCACCAGACACAGGGCATCAGACAGAGGTAGTACTTGCATCAAACCACCAGGAAGTAGATAAGTCATTTATTGAAAATAATGAGTATTTTTAATGTGGGTTGTGTTGTTTTTTTTCTATGTGGAAAATAGTCCCTCATACTCTTCTTCTAACAATTTCAACAGCAAGCATAGAGGTGGTAGAACACACGCTTGGGTGTGCTGCTATTTCATAAAGCCAGTCAGTAACTAAGGAGGGTAAGATGATAGCTCAGTAGACTATTTTACACTCAGTACTCAGTCTTATGGCTTATGTGCAGTATGAATGATTCAGGCAATTCCGAGGTCACACTTCTTTGTTCATTCACTATCCAACGCATACATGCAATAGATCCAAATACGTGACAGATGAAGCCAATGCAGTGCATCTGGAAGAAGCTATGTGTTTTAGAAGCCTGTTGTAGCGAAAAGGGTGTGTACCCCTAAATTACATGTGCCCAAAGCATACAGACTGCTTTGGCATTGTAATTGATGTTGAGTACAACTATCATAACTGGCATAATACAGAGAATAAAGGCAACTGTGAGTGACATTTTGCTACTTTGTTGTTCTAGGGCTTAACTTTCCTTCCATGTGTCCTATTTTACTGCTACAGAAGTCTGGAAGATACAACACTACCGAAAAAATGTGAAAGTACAGTTGGACCTATATAGCACTTAGGTTTTCATTTAAAGGCTGCCAAGCTTATGATAAATATGACAGAAATCTCCACAGAGGATGATTCATCATACCCGTAGAAGTTCAAATATTCTCTCATCTAGTCTAGAAGGATGCAAACAGTGAAAGAGGATAGATTTGTGAGAGGATATCATTGATTTATATGAGGTCATGCCCTCACTTTGAAACTTCTCCACTGCTAAGTGACTAGAAGACACAAATCCAACTACATGGCCACACACTCTTATGAGATTTGTGCTCAGTTGTTGGCTTCTTTAGAGAGAATTTCAGTGGTACTTGATTTGCATTGAGGTAAGTGCCATAACTCAGTCTAGGAACTACCAGATTTACTGATTAACAGCATGAATAAAAAGTGCAGCTTTTTTTTAAAAAAATGGGGTTTCATCATGTTTCTTTACTTTTCTTTCCTTGTTCTACTTCCTAGTTTTGGAACCTTTTGCTTTGCATTATTTTGTGTTCAAGGGCCGTGAATGTAGGTATCAAATCTGTATTTTTATGGTCTGTAAATGTGATGCGCTTAAATCTATGGCCTTGTGGCCTTGTTCAGAGCCTGCAAAAGTCAGTGAGATCTGGACAATTAATTGCAGTTGTCTTCCACTAAAGCATGTAGCGAAATACTGTGAGTAAAATTCTGATCCCATTTAAATCAGTGTGAAAATTCACTAGGATCAAGATTCGATTCCAGGTAACAGAGAAAGGAAATGAAGAACAGAGAAGAGAAATAACATCAACAAACATCTTTGTGTATAGCACTTCTGCTGGCAACCATTTCAAAGAACTACCCAAACTGTTATCTCACTTCTCTACGGGAAGAAAAAGAGCACTAAGAATTTGTTTCTGTCAGTGTTTAAGAAGACTCTACAAACTTCGTTTCTGCCCTTAGCAGAAATAATTTGCACTCCTAAAATTTTTGAAACTTTTCCAAGACTTAAAAAACAGTCATGTAAAGTAGTTGCTGACTGCCTCCTTTTTCAGTTGTACACCCTTGAGGTGTGTTAGTGAGGCTGTGAAGTTAGAAATGTTAGGTGTAGAGTTTATGAATATGAAAAGCAGTAAATTTGCATGATTGTTGTATATCGTTATTGAAATTCACTCATGTTTGAGCAGAAAGAATGTAGCAGTATATAAAAGGTTTAATTAATGAACATTTAATCTTTAAAACCAAACCCAAACTTAAAAATGAAAGATAGAAGAAAGAGAGAGAGTTAACTTCTAAATGCATTAAATTTTTTAGATCACTAAATCTAGTGTCAACACTGTTGTGGCTTCAAAATTAATTTCTGCTATCACACTATTTTAAACTTTTGCTTCTAAAATAAAAAAAAAGGACTGTAACCTCCCATTTGTAGTTTCTCTTTGATAGAATGAAAGGCTTCAAGTGGCACAAGGTCAACAATTATGCCATCCAAACCCATCATGGCAGAGTTCTAGGGATAGCAGTGAAACAGGCTGAAAAAGGAAAAAGAGAATCAAAGTAGGCTATTTTTGATTTATACCTATATTCTTTCATCATTTCTTGGCATCTTGAGATTAAGGAAACTGACTCACTGTTACTTTTCACTTGGGACAATTACATTCAGTTGAGGTAGCAAATGCATTTGCTACAATAGCAATACAATGATATTCAATAATAGCTATGCTATGTATTCATAGTCACACTTTTGGAGTGTCTCTTGAAAAAGCTAGAATATTATTTTCAAGTTAACTTTATTAGAAATGACTTTTGCTAGGCTACCTTTTTATTTATTCATGCCAAATTACTCATAAATATTTTGAAGTACATTGGCCAGAATCAACATATTAGCAATCATGCTGATTTTATATGACACATATTTCAACTTTTATGGAAGGTTAAAAATGTCCTGTTGTCTCCTGGGGGAAAGACATACAATCTCTTCAGGTAATTTGTCTTACACTTTTCGATAACTGCTGCCCAAAGATTTTGAAAACCAGAGCCTACAAGCAATTAACAGGCCTAGGATACTGTGCAGACAGGTTAGGCAACACAAAAACATATTATTTCCGGTCCTACATAAAGAGACAAAGTAGTCTTACAAGGTGGTCATGCAGTTCCTTCCTTTGTCTTTACAAAATTTCAGGAAACATCTCAACTCAGAACTAAGGATTTATTTAGACTTCTCTTGGCACTTTTAAGAAATACATGATCTTGAGAAAGAGATTTGGACAGCTGAACTGAATGAATACCCAGAACACAAACAGCATTTCTATTCTCAAAGTTTTGCTAAGCTGTTTGCTTTGCTGATATCCAAGTTTTATTTTCTTTTTCTAAAGATTAATTTCTGCACGATATGATTTCTGCTTGAGAGCTGAGAATTGTAAAGTTCAGCAAGGATCCAATTCTGAATTACAGAATCGAGAATTGTTTAGGTTGGAAAAGACCTTTAAGATCATTAAGTCCAACCGTGAACCTAACACTGCCAAGTCCACCACTCAATCATGTCTCTAACTGCCACATCTACCAGTCTCTTAAATACCTCTAGGGATGGTGACTCAGCCATTTCTCTAGGTAGCATGTACCAGTGCTTGACTGCCCTTTCAGTGAAGAAATTTTTCCCAACATCTAATCTAAACCCCTCCTGGCGCAACTTGAGGCCTTTTCCTCCCACCCTACCACTTGTTACTTGGGAGAAGAGACCAACACCCAGGCTAAACAACCCCAGTTCTCTCATTCATCTCTCATAAGACTTGTGCTCCAGACCCTTCACCAGGTTTGTGGCCCTTCTTTGGACACTTTCCAGCGCCTCAGTATCTTTCTTGTAGTGAGGAGCCCAAAACTGAACACAGTATTTAAGGTGCAGCCTCATCAGCACCAAGTACATGAGGAAAATTGCTATAAGGAAAATTGTTGTCATGATGTCTGCAAGTACTGGCTGGAAACAAAACCCACTCAAAATATCATCATCATCAGATTCCAGTGCAATTTAAGGACCAAATGGAAGCAGATCATCATTTAGGGTAAGAAAAGAAAGAACTTTGTTGCTTACTTTGATGAGATACCCACCACAAATAGTCAAATATTTGAAAGGTCAAAATAAAAAAACCCTCACCTTCTCACAATATATAATATTAACCGACAGATTTATCTGAAAATTTGTGCTGTTTCTGTTCATCGTAAGGCAGAAAATTGTGAGGATCACTATGAGAAAAAAAAATAAAGTAGATCAGTTTAACAATATTAACCATACGAGGCTAAGACTAGATATGTGTGTCAGCTAAAGCAGAATGAGAAATGAGACGGAGCTGCAAAACTACTGCATGGTCTTACCTGAATTGCTTGCTGTATGAGATCTTTAAGACTGTCAATGGGAAAAAAAACCCAAACAAGTACAAAGAATGACTTCTTGGGGAGTAAAATTTCCATCATTTGGAAATGTGAAAGAATTCTTCTAGACTTATCACAAATGAAAACACAAATTGCAGGGGTGGACAAGGTCTCTTTAGGGTCCTGTCTGTTTCTCTGCCTCAAAGCAGTCTGTGCTTGAAGATGTTGTTACTTCATGCCTACAAGGCATGGTGGCAACTCAGTGATTTGTGTTTCCATTGTCTTCTGAACCTCTCAGCCACCTCAACATCTAAGCACAGAGAGATAGAAACACAGAATTGTTTATGTTGGAAGGGATCTCTGTAGGTCATCTTACCCAACCCTCCTGCTCAAATTAGAGCTGGTTGCCCAGGACCGTGTCCAGATGGCTTTTGAATATATCCAGGGATGGAGACTCCACAACAACCCTCTGCAACCTGTGTTGGTACTTGGTCACCTTCACAGTAAAAAAAGTGTCTCCTGACATTCAGAGGGAACTTCCTGTGTTTCAGCTTGTACCCATTGCCTCTGGTTCTGTCACTGGGCACCAGTGAAAAGTCTGGTTTCATCTTCTTCACAGCCTCCCTTCAGATATTTCTGCACATTGATAAGATTCCTCCTTAACCTTCTCTTCTCCAAGATAAATAGCCTCAGCTCATCCAGTCTTTGCTCATAGAAGAGACGTTCAAGCCCCTTAGTCATCTTTGTGGCCCTTCACTGGTCTCTTTTCAGTACATTCATACCACTTGTGTCCTGAAGAACACAGAACTGGACACAGTACTTCAGGTGTAGCCTCACTGATCGGAAGAAAGGAGGAAATATAACCTCCCTCAACCTGCTGGTAACACATCTCCTAATGCAGCCCAGGTTACTGTTGGCTTTTTTATGTTACAAAGGCACATTGTTGACTCATGTCCAACTTGGTGTCCACCATGACACCCAGGGCCTTTTTTATGAAGCTGGCTTCCAGTTGGTTGGACCCCTGCATATATTGCTGCAAAGGATAATTCTTTGCCAGCTGCAGGATGCTTTCAAAGCATAAACATATGCTTCAGTCCAGGATACTACTATAGTAAAAGAACTACCATAATCTCTACAGAAGTCAAAGCTTAGTGAACTATTAAAAGCAAACCAGCTCAATGAACTCAGCAGCAACAACAAAATAAAAGTACACTGAAAGCACGCCCGGGGCAACAACATTTATTTTACTCCCATCTCTAATAATGGCTTTAATAAATGACAGAAGGATCCAATAATATCTTTCTTGTCCTCCCTACCTGGACTATCAGATCTTTCAGGCAATTTTTCAGCATAGCCTCTGGATTTGATGGTCTTCATCACAACAGCAGAGTCTTTTGCAAAAGTGTTGATCGCTTGCCTTTCCAGTTTGCCAGATGGTGTGTCCAGGGTGAATGGCTACCTCTGAAAATGTTAGGTTTGTGTGTGTGTTACATTGTGTGAATGCACAAGAGAGATTAGCTTAGACACCAAAACCAGTGGGTTCCATCCAAGATATTATTATTGCAGCTTTACTGCTTTCATCAGAGTGGAAGGCCATTTTGGACGAAGTCAGAAAGTTGCAGTTTATGGGTCACTTGAGCTTGCAGCTTTCAATCCTAGGGTTTTTTTAATCTTTTAGCCCAAGAATAGACAGCATGCCACAGTCACAGCATATTTGTTGCTATGATGAAAGTAATTCTCTTCTTCAAACTATTAATAAGTGACAACAGTCATTAATGTCATCTAGAATTGACTGAACATTGGTCACTATGAGAGTTCACATCATATTTTCTGTGAGCTTGATGCTATCACCACTAAAACTGGGGAAAAAATAAAGCATCTTTTTTTCTTGAACAAACAGGAAAAAGTGTCCCCATTAATTTGTTTGCCAGCTTCGTTACAGAGAAGTGCTATGAGTTCTTTGGTTGTGAGTACTTTACTGTTGTTTTGGATTTCACCAAAATGTACAAGTAAACCAACTAAATTGATAAAGTATCGGTAGGGTACTACCAAAGCCTCTGAAATTATGTTGGCCTGTGCCTCTTTCTCTCTCATACCCATGTTGTGCTTCCCACTAGCCATTTTCAGCACTAAGGGTGGCCATCTGTGAAGGTAGCTGGAGGACTACTGGCGAGGTGCCAAACAGAGGTGTGAAGGAATTAAACAACCCAGGGGATGTCTTTGCTAGTGTTTAAATTTTATTTGTCAAAGTCCTGTGGCCAAATGGGACATCAGTTACACTATTTCATGAAGTACAGATGCATTCAGGTGGACTAGGAGTTCCTCTCTTTTCTGGGAGGTCCATTGTCTGCAGCGTCGAAACTGGACCTTTAGAGGTATTTCATATACCTTTGCCAGTCAGGTGACGAGTACAGGAATATTGCACCACTTTACAAAGAAAGAAAAGACAATTTTATCTGTCCAGGTTTTGGAACAAAGCTTGAAAGTGTAGAGCAAGTAGGCTCCAATGGTTCCAAAATAGGGTGGCAAATATGATAATGTGATGGTTTTAAGGGCTGTCTCATTTTAAGCTCATCTCCAAATGTTAGAGGCAGCACTGGGTGTTGCTTTTGTGGTATGTCCTTTCATCTGTAGGACTTCAGAGATGAGACAATGGCATTTGATATGGAGATGCACAACTCTCAGCATTATCGATCATGTCTGCACTATCTGATGTGATCAATAAGCTAACTGGCAAGTGCCCAATCCCAGCACACATTAAGTTGCAAGCAGCAAAGTCAGAACAATTTGGGGTCACTTTTGTTTTCGGTTTGTTATGGGGAAAATACTAGAGGTTTATTGGGGATTTTCTTGTTAATCTAGTGTTATTTAACAGCTGTAAGAAGAGAAACATGAACCTCACAAAAACCGTACAAAGGACAACTCTTCCTCTTAATGTTCCCCATATTTTAAAGGTGAGGTTTTTCTACCTATGAGTCTCTTCTTTGCCTCTTCTCATTTGGAATGTGACTTGAAAACCAACAGAGAACAATATGGGAGGGTAAGACAGAGGCCAGTTGCTTGTGACAAGTAAAGCATCAAGAGTTAGAAGCATAAGTAACAGTGGGGTTACTGTGCCCAAGCTATTAATACAAAAAGCCAAATTTGACTTTCACTGAAGTCAAAGCATCTCTAGGAAGAAGCAGTGTTCTATTTTACCTTGTGTGTGTTTTTAATTATTCACAAATCTCAATTTAAACACTGCCAATATTTGTCAGGTATAACTACTTGAAAACACAGTCCCAGATACAGTACATTTCTAGAAGGTAACAACAATGTTGCAAGCTGATCTTTGGTAAGAGTATCATGCTTAACAACGTTTTTCAAAATTCACAAAAACTACATATGGACATTATTCTACTCATAGCATCTGTATTATTCTACACATTGTATCTCTCAGAAAAAGTACAGGTAGCAAAACTTTCATATCCCCAGAATGCACTTCAATATATTTTAAGTATAAAAACCAAATTTAAAATAATGTCAGCATCTTTCGCCTCTAGAACATGAGGCTCAGCATGTTTAAATTATTTAAGAGGTCCTCAGAGAGTCAGTTATGCTTATAACGTCAGATTTACTCAAAGAAATGGAAAGAGCAAAGCAAAGTGTTGAATAAGGACTTCCTGTGTGATTTTACCAAGTTATTTTTGCTGCCTGTAATTGAAGCAGCATTCTCACCTCATATAGTTTTAGCCAAAAATATATGTTGTGTAACTGCAACATTTAGCTTATTTTGTTTCTTTTTTTTTTCTTTGTTTCTTCTTTTTATAGAGTAGGTCTGCTCTACTGAACTGTTCTTTTCCACAAAGGATTCATTCACAAAAAAATACGAACTCTATCAAGA
Organism: Neomorphus geoffroyi; assembly: GCA_033558235.1. Classification (NCBI taxonomy): domain Eukaryota; kingdom Metazoa; phylum Chordata; class Aves; order Cuculiformes; family Neomorphidae; genus Neomorphus; species Neomorphus geoffroyi. Next base: position 30,216,184 of record JAUMJM010000048.1, read on the forward strand.
CTCAATTGAAAATACAATCATACAGGACATTGTGAATCCTATATGACTTCTTCTAAAACGAAAAATACGTCCCCATAAGGGAAAGAATTTACCAGTACCATCTCTGACATATTTTATTCCCCCTTATTGTGATAGGAGAATGAGAACTAATATTTATAATGTGACCTTAACAGTTTATGTTCAAACAAATAATGAATGTCAGGATCTGTTCAATATCACATCAGTGACATAGTTTGTCATTACAAGTACACTTTGAAGATAAAGCTATAAAGCCTATCCCAGTAAGACATAATATTAGGCTATCCTTCTTTGCTAGGCATTTTGGAGATCTGTGACTAAAGCAAAGTCTGTCCAAATGCGTTGTTTTCCCATGCATAAGCCCCAGTTTAATCTTTGAAAAAAAAGCATTACCCCCAAGCAGCGATGCTTTATAAGTAGAAAGGTTTAAAGATGTGTGAGAGAAGACGTTTGAAAGAATTATAGCAGCACGAGGTACATGTTTGTATTCAAATGCTGTCTGTACTTGTCACACTTTCTGTCTTAACTTAGGCATTTCTTTCTAATTTAATGAGGTCTTACAATCCATGTTCTGAACCCATCTTTAAAACCAGCCATTCAAGTGCTGCAATTTGAAAGTTGATATGCATATTAACCTTATATATACCTTTCAGTATGCCCTTACTGAGAAAAAACTTGCACAGGGATGCACACCAGTGCTGTTTTGTAACTATTCACATGCTGACCAGCAGTACCTCCTTTTCTTCCTGTGCTTCAGCTACATCTTATGCCTCTTTAATAAAAAAGAGGAACTACTGAACCCTCTTTGCTTTGACACTCTTTCAGCACTAATGAGGAAATTAGAAAGTACATAGAGAATATCTATCAGTGCTAGAACAAGGAGAACAGACCTGCTTCTACTTTACCTCCAGACACCTTGTACTGGCACAACATGTACTGTCCTTGTCTGAAACGCTTTGTATTTGAACTAGAGCACAGGCTCCCCAGGGAACAAATGTATCATCTCATTTGCTTTTGAACTGAGCTCACACATTATTGACTCTGCACACACAAAAAAAGGGATTTGTAGAATTCATAATGCTAATATTTTGGGAAGATATTTCTCATTAAAAGAAATAAATAGTTCTCATTTTAAATAACAAATGGAATACACCCTGGGTGTATTTACACAGCTCATAAGATGACATGGTGTGGTCATATCCTTTGACTTGAGAAGATCTGGGTAAATTTGAGTAGGAATCTTAGCATTTGAGCACAGGCCTCCCTGCTTCAACTCACAGGTTGCCTTGTGACTTCACTGGAGCCACACCTCACCTCTGCTGAATTACAGCTGCTCATGAGGATCAGAGCTTCTCTCCAGGGTCATGGGCTTTCCACCCCTGGGCTCTGCTCAGCAGTTTAGTTCTGGGTCTAAGGACTACCCTTTCCAGACGAAGCTGCAGGCTGAATATATGTAAATTGGAGTAAATACAGTGAATAATACAGCAGCAGAGGCAGCAAAACGTAAGATGACATAAATTTAACTGTGCCATTGTTTCAAGAGTTGTTTTCTCCATGAATAGATCTTTCTGCTATCACTTTTCTTAACTCTGACTAATAAAATGTAGTTAATATTCTGTACCCAGTGAGGTGAAATAATAGCAAATAATTTGATATGAAAGCTAATTTTTTTTGCTGTTTAGAGATCTACCAACACATAACTTAGTCAGCAAGGAGCACAGCAGTGACACTGGTAAGTTCCACAGCTAAACAAGTGCTGAGGAAGAAAGGGGGGGTTGTTCACGGAGCCAGTGAAACATGTGGAGAGGCTGAGAGACCAGCTGGGAGCTGGCAAGTCCTGCAAACACAGCTGACGTGGCATTCCTGGAAAAAACAGCAGGATATTTAAATGGCCCTTAGGGAGCACCACGACCAGGAGCGTGGCAAACAGAGCAGGCAAATAGGGCATGGTGCATCAGAAGGGCATGTCGTGTCAGTTTGCATGTCAGTTTACACAGGCAGAGCAAGCAGTCAGGGTTCCGTCCCAGGGAGTTGAGTACAGCAGGAGCCATGGTATCCCCTCGGCAAAAGGCTGTGCCCTCAAGTGTTGCTCACATCCCATCCAGCTGAAAGTAGAAATGCAACCACTCAGATGGAACTCTCTAGGGAACATGCAGCTGCCCGGGTCCTGGGCTGCAAGATGTGCCTGAGTTTAGGGTCAGTATCGAACTAGTGACAGAGCTTCAGGAGGAAGTGTCTAGGCTGAGGAGTATTGAGGAGTCAGAGGAAGAGACTGACTGGTGGAATTATATGCTGCAATCCCTGAGAGAGGTGCACCAGCCAACTGTGGCAGAGGAGACAAAGGACTCCTCATCCTCCCACCATCAGGTAGATGGATGAAGCCCTGGAGGCAGAAGGGGATGGAAAAAGGTTACTGCTCAGGGTGGTGGGTGAATCTGCTCTCAGTTTGCCTCACATTTCCAGGTTGCCTGTACACAACAGGTATGAGGCCCTGGAATTGGACGGGAATACAGCTAATGTTCTGGGGATAGGTCTTCGTAGGATGGAGGGGTCATCTAGGTATCACCACCACTCATATAAAGGCAAACCTGAAGTTATTTGTCACAGATGATTCCCTTCTGAGGGGAACAAAGGGTCTGGTATGCTGACAGGACCCAACCCACAGTGAAGTCTACTGCCTCCCTGGGAACAGGGTAAGAGATATAACCAGAAAATTCCCTAGTCTGTTAAAGCCCTTGAACTATTACTGCTAGTGTTTTTTCATGTAGGCAGTGAAGAGATAGCAAGGAGAAATCTTAAACTATCAAAAGGGATTTCTGAGACCTTGGGTCAGGTGCGCAAGTGGTATTTTTTCAGTCTTTTCAGTAGCAGGAAAGAATATGGAATTGAGCCGGCAGACCCAGCTGGTCAACACGTGGCTCTGAGGTTGGTGTCATTGGCAAAACTTAGGGTTTTTCAGCCATGGGATGGTCTATTCATCATCAAGTCTACTGGTATCTGATGGTATGCACTTCTCACAGAAGGGGAAAAGGGTTTTCGCTCAAGAGCTAGCAGGGCTGGCTGATGGGCCTTTAACCTGGATTTGAAGGGGTAAAGGGGCAATAGCGGGCTAGTCAAGGATGAGCAGTGGGAAGGCACACTAAAGTTTGAGGCATTGCGTCCTAGTGAGGTTCAGAATGTTCCACAAGGAGATGGGCACAAAGAACCAAAATTGAAGTGTTTTTATACAATTGTGTACAGCAGGAGAAGCAAGCAGGATGAGATAGAAGCCTTGGCCCAGTCCAAAAGATATGACATTATTGACATTGGTGAAACCTGGTGTGATGAGTCCTGTGACTGGTGTACCATGATGAGTGGGGATGGTTACAGGCTCTTCAGGACATATAGACAGGGCAGGAGAGGAAGCAGGGTGGCATTGTATGTAGCAGAAAGGCTGGCATGTTTAAAGCTTGCAATTTGTGAAGGCATAGCTGAGAGCCTCTGGGTAAGGTTAAGGGACACACAATTAAAACGGATGTCATGGTGAGAGTCTGCTATAGGCCACTCAACCAGGACAATGACACTGATAAGTTATTGTTTAAGAAACTAAAGGATGCATCCATCCAAGTCATCTGCCCTTGTCCTCATGAGGGACTTCAATTTAACAGATATCAAATGGGAATACCACACAGCTGGTACAAACAGGTCCAGAAGATTCCTAAACTCTCTGGACTGTACCTTCATGACACAGATACTGAGGGAACGAAACGGGAGAGGTACTGCCCTTGATTTGTTGCAAATTAGAACAGAGAGTCTCGTGGGTAAAGTGATGACAGGAGGCTGCCTTGGTCACAGTGACCATGAAACTGACAAGTTTAACATCTGTGGTAACAGGAGGAAAACTGACAGCAAGATCTCAACTCTGGATATGAAGAAATCAGACTTCAGATTTGCTCAGGGAACTGTTTAGTAAAGTTCCTTGGGAAAAAACTTTTGAAGGTGCTGGGGTCAGTTTATGCTCATCACTTTTTAAACACCACATTCTAAGAGCACAGGACCAGTCAATTCCAAAATGCTTGAAGTCAAGCAAGTGAGGCAGAAGGCCAGCCTGGCTAAGCAGAGATCTTCCGTGCAAACTGAGGCAAAAAAGGATGATGTATAGCCAGTGGAAACCAGGACAGGTGACATGGGAGGACTACAGGGATGCTGTTCACCACTGTAGGATAGAAATTCATGTGGCCAAAGCTCAATTAGAGATGAAGCTGACCAGCACTGTGAAGGATAATAAAAAGGACTTTTAAAAATATGTTAATAACGAAAGACAGGCCAAAAAATAACATTGGCCCATTACCTGATGAGCATGGACACATCATAAAAAGGGATATAGAAAAAGCAGAGACATTTAATGCTTTTTTTGCCTCTGTGTTCAATACCACTAATGGGCTCAGCCCACTCCCCAAGTCCTGGGCTAGAGGACTAAGACTGCAGGTGATAAACTCCCAGTCACCCTGAACTTGCATGACATTTGCTACTCCAACAGGATCCCTGTAAGTCTATGGGGCTGATGGGATTTATCCAAGGGTAATTAAGGAGATGGCTGATGTCATAGCAAGACCCCTCTCAATGATTTTCCAATATTCTTGGAAAGCTGGAGAGGAATCAGATGACTGGATGTTGGCGAAGGTTGTCCCGGTCTTCCAGAAGAGCAGCAGAGATGACTCTAGTAACTACAGGCCTAATAGTCTCATTTCAGTGCCTGGTAAGATTATGGAGAAGATGGCAAGAAGATGTACCAGGGGAGGGTTACGTTGGATATCAGGAAAAGGTTCTTCACTCAGCGGTTGGTGGAGCACTGGAATAGCTCCTCAGAGAAGCAGTCACGGTGCCAAGCCTGACAACATTCCAGAAGCATTTGGACAATGCATTCAGGCACATGGTATAAATTTGAGGATTCTCCTACGCAGAGATAGCAGTTGGACTTGATGATCCTTTTGGGTCCCTTCCAACTCTGGATATTCTGCGATTCCATGATTCCAAGACAGCTGCCACAATGTGGTAGATTAAGGAGTAACTGCAGGAAGAATGCATATACTGGTGTCATTCATCTCTTGCTTTCATTCTTTGACTTTAAAATCCAATTTGAGGTTATACCATATGGAAATAAATGGCTCAAGGCAGATGTCTAACTTTAACCTTCTATGCCAAACATCACCTTATCCACTGTAGCCTGGCATATAGAATACCACTTTATTTAAACATAAGTTGAAAGCTGTGTAGATTTGAAGTAGTTCATTATTTCATGCAAAAATGCATCAAGTATACTTGAATTCAGTTTGATCACTCTTCTTCTTGGAAGCTTAATATTTAGTTTCATTTATCCAATGAAATCAGTCACTTTAGCATCTTATATATTTCTAAGACAAAGAGGAGCTATACTCTGCATTTCTTTTCATTAATTATTTACCTCTCTGCAGGGTAAAACTCTTGCTTTATTTAGTCTGTTCTTTCCCCTTTAAAATGTATACTGGACCTGGGTAAAATATGAAACATCTGAAAAACAGACTTGACTGTGGGTAAGATGGTGCATCAAGTATACCTGAAATCAGTTTGACTACTGTTTCTCGCTTCATACTCCAACTTCCTCCTTTTCCCTCAACAAAGTGTTTTATAGCACAGAACAATTAGAAAGAATTATTTAGATTCTAATGTTAGCCTTAGGCAGTACTGGTTTTCCTCTCCCCCTCCCCATCCCATGTTTAATTAAGATATAACCTCTAAGATTTGCGTCAGTCTCATCTGGCTCAAAATGGTGTAGCTACACAGAAGCCAGTGTTTATTCATACGGTTATGGGTCCCTCAGCCTTCATTTTATAGTCTGACCAGCTTTTGTGAGTTCTCATCACTTATCGCTTCATCCCCCATCAGTACACTGGCCATGACAATGTCTCTCTTGGCACTGGGAAAAGGATGACCTCTAAGTCTGTATCACAAGCAACAGTGCTTGGACAGCAAAGGGACTTATGAAATAAACCCATGGTTGCTTTCTAAAACCTTACCTATTTCAGAGAAAATATTGATTCTTTTGGTAGTAAGTTCAGTGACTAGTCTCTGCAGCGAATACAGGAAAAATTACAGAGAGACAAAGTTAGAGATGGTCAGCAAAGTAGCATCATTTTGATTTATTTTATTTCTTTATTACTCTCACTTTGTTATTGCCATTTTAATTATTTTTCCTCTGTCAAAAGGAAAGAATGACCATTTACTACTACAAGAAATACAAGTAGCTTTTCCTTAATGCAATATTTATTCATTGTCACTGTTGTTCAAAAAAACAAACCTAAATTTGAGAATGTACTCAAATGATGGCATAATAGGAATAAGGAGACATAATTACTTTTTCAGTTTGGAAATGACACTTGAAAAAGATTCCATAGGCTAGGCAGAGTTCCCAAAGTGTGTTTACAGTGGTCTTTGTAAGCACTAAGTCTTCTCTCTGCTTACATCTTGGTTTAGTTGAATTAATTTTCTCTGAATATAACAAAACATCTTCAGATGTCAGAACAGATTTCATTTTTTTTTAACAAGGGAAGCTAAAAAATATGGAATAAGTAACAAGACAGAACAAATGATAACTGCATTTTGGATGCCAGATTGTTTTTAATCTAGTTTTTTAGACTGGAACAGAAAACTGTAATGTCCCAATGTTAACCTGAAGGTTTAAGTTTCTAAGATCTGCTTTATTGACCTCATATCATAGTTTGATGTTTCATGAAAATTTTTATTTCCCATATTCATAAAAATATTTTCCTTATTCAAATGAATCTATTTTTAAACAGTAAGTCAAAGTGTTCCAAATAATCTTGCTGATCTTCACATGATGTTTTTAATCACTAATAAATCTCTTGAATGTACACATGACACAATCTTTGTTAAGGAGAGTAATACACTGATTTCACAGATTGCAGAGTGCACAACATGCTCCCACAGGAAAAAAGCAGGGAAGGCAATGTATATCTGTGCATAAAAATACTACTCCAAATTTAAATGAAACAGTGTGCGTAAGCATGCATAAGGACTATGCACATGACTTGAAAATTTCAAAATCTTCCAACATTCTCCTAAGTTTTTTACAGCATGCCTGAAAAGTAGTTGGGATTTTGAAATAGGTGAAGCGAAACACATTATTTCTATCCATCTAACTTGACCATCCTTATCTGAAAAGTTTATAAACTGTTAAGGGTACTCTTTTCTACAGGAAATTTTTTTCAAAATTGCATCTGAGAGGAAATTCTCCCCCAAATGTCCACAAGCTCATAGAAACAGTAGATGTTCAGTTTTGTTTTCTAGGAAGTATGCAATCTTGTTCATAAGACTACTATGTTCTATATGAAGGGGTTTTTTCATCCTGACACTTACATTGGAGAGCTCTTCCAGAACTTCTCCAGTGGTCCAAATACTACTACTTGCCCAGGTCTGTGACCTCAAAAGCAAAATATAAATAATTTTTTTGTTACAAAGTTCATATTCATATTGCCTAAAAAGTTTGCTTTCTTTATTTCCCTTGTGCAATAAACCTATGAATAGTTTGTCAGCGTATATCAGAATTAGTCTTCAGTTTCTAGGATAGCGTAGCCTGATTCTTTTAGTCTTCTTTGTGGGAATCCTTCAATTATCTTCCAGTCTCTGCCGATGTTTGGATCTTTATCCAAGCTGTATAATAGATACTCCAAAGATATCTACTACAGTCTCTGTAATATTATTACCAAGTCATTTTTCCACTGGGAATATACTGCGCGGTGCATATTTTCTGATCATGTTCACCTTCCACGCTTTCATTATTTAGGTGAATTATGGTACAATCTTTTTAATGCCAGTTATACTTTTCTCTTTCTCTTTGTCATTCTCCAAGGATGGACATACAACTTAAAATAGTAGTTCTCATTAGTACATATATCAAAACATATATAAAAATGATGACCTTTAAGGTCATCTAGTTCTTCTTCTGTATCAGGATATGTCTACTTTTTATTTGTATTATAAAAACCAAGAAGATCTGTTCCAGAATTTGTTTCTGATGAATTCTATTGGTATCTGCTTTCCAGTCTGAACTGAAAGGGAACCTGTTGAACATGTGTTTCTTGTTCTGCAGAAGAATTTTACTCATGATATAAATTTTGATCCTTTTCCCTAACCTAAATAATCATTCCCCTTTTCACAACCTAGTGTTTACCAAGGTCCGGATACATAGAGACTGTTGTTATTTTTCACTTATGGCTTTGTAAAAAATCAGTAAGACAGTTGAATTTGTCCTGGAAACAATGCTGATAACAGAGGGATGTTTTAGTTGTCACTGAGCAGTGCCTACACAGAGACAAGGACTTTTCTTCTTCTCACATCACCCTACCAGTGAGGGGGCAGGAGGTGTACAAGAACCTGGGAGGGGACTAACTGGGTCAGCTGATCCCAGCTGACCAGAGGGATATTCTTTGCTGTATGCTGTCATGCTCAGCATATAAAGCTGGGGGAAGAAGAGAGAAGGGGGAGTTGTTAGGAGTTACGGTGCTTTGTCTTCCCAAGTAACTGTTACACGTGATGGAGACCTGTTTTCCTGGAGACGGCTGAACACCTGCCTGCAGATGGAAAGTAGTGAATGAATTCTTTATTTTTCTTTGCTTGCGTGTCTGACTTTAACTTATTAAATCATCTTTATCTCAACCTATGAGTTTTCTCACTTTTACTCTTCAGTTCTGTCAGCTTCCCCACTAAGTGGGAGTGAGCAAGAGTGGCTGTGTGGTGCTTAGCTGCTGGCTGGGATTAGCCATGAGAGAGAATAATAATATATTAGCTTGTTCTTTTTTAGAAAAAAACAAACAAATTATAAATCTTGGAAATAACACGGTTGTTCTGAGAGTGAGAATATAGACAAGCTTTAAATGTTAATAAAACCAGTAATTATGGAATATTGAATTCCGCAACATAATATAAGTGAGAATGGCAAGATGCAGGATGTGGTACTCTGGTTACTTACACTTCTCTCACCCAATACAGGGCAAGTTTCTTAGTCTAAATTATATTGCATATGCTACTAAGACAGATATGCCTTTTAAGTTAGATACAGGGGTTTTTGAAAATACTTTTAAATCCTTTTGCAGGACCACATGATATCATGTAGTGATCAGAATGTATACAGAAATAGAAAAGACTAGAAGAATTTTTCCCTCTTTGGTGTCATATGATCTTGTTACCCTAATTAAATTTTTGACAACTGATATTTAACTAAAGCAAAAATTTTGTATGTCTATTATTATGATGATGGAAACATCTGTTTATTCAGGACTGAATCACGTTCTACAGAAGCAGAAATCATAGTTTTTTCCTTCATAGAAGTTACTCAGTAGCCTCATAATTTTACAGTTTATTTTACTCCACCATTGTAATCAAAGGTATTTTAGCACTTACAAATAGACACTTTTTAGAAGAGGTGATTTATGTTCTCAGTTTCAATAAGAATAGAGTATGTTAAGCTCAAAGGGAAAACTAGGATATGTCCTTTTTTTTTTGTGGGAAGATGCTTATTTACGATTATTAGTTTATTAGAGCAAGTTCTACCATACGCAAAACTACTGAAGATCCATTGACTTTAACCACTGCTTTCTGTTGGCTTAAGCATACCTAGTTTATGCATGTTTTTATTTCTCAGGTGAGAGGTTTTTAAACAATTTTGATCTAAAAAAACACCAGATCTTTTTCAAGGTATATCTCTCTAGTGAAGACTACCTTAATATTTTCTATGGTATACACCAAGAGTTCAGTTTAGAAGGTCATTGAGATCGGTGTAATTACTCGCAATATTAAAATTATGTATGTGCTTCAGTAGTTTACTTTGCTGAGGCCAGAATTCCCATCACTTGCAGGAGAAGTAGACTAAGAACGGAATTTGGTTCATGCTGGCCTCTTGATATTTAATGAGCATAGTGACTTGACTTTACAAAGATCTGTAGCTTGTGTGTTTCTTCCCACTAACCAGGACAATATTGTTATCCACCCTTCTTTCGTTCTGCATGAGGTTTTCTTGTTCATGAAACCTGTGTACCAAACAGGTCTAACAATAAAAGGTACACTCTTTTCAAAATTTTTTTTTCTGTGAGTGTGAGATCACGTTATGCATAAGACTTCATCAGCCTTCTGATTTCAGTCTAGCTAAGAAGGAAGATAATTGAGACCATTCACAAATTCCATTAAAACAATGTGTGTCCCCCACCTATTTCTTGACAGAAAGGAGACAAACATCAAGTACAGTAATTGACATTTTCAGAGGCTTATCGTGATAAACCAACATGGAATAATTTTTAACTGTATGCTGTAAAGCCTTTTAATTTTCCTTGTAATTAATTACGAACCAGGACTAGAGTATCATGTTTATCGACACATTTGGTTCCACATTTAGACTACGTGACCTGATTTGAATATTCTCAGGAGAGCTGTTAGGTGCTGAGCATTTTAAAAATCTGAGCTTTTTCATATTGGTATCTACATAATCTAGAACACTATGATCAAATTGATAATTTTCCCATTCAGTGAATTTTGCCCCAGAATCACGGGCCTAAAATATTACTGAACTTCCCATGACTTTCAGATAATTGGCATTTTTGTTAGCTTAAGTGATATGCATTCCATAATAATATGAAACATACATTTGGAAATGCAAACAACATTGTTAATGTTTCAAATAAGTTCAGTAATACAGGAATTTATGCTGACATTAAAAGCTATACTAAATTTCTGCTTGGGTTATTTTGAGAATATGTCTATTACTAATATGACAAAAGATGACTTTAATGGCATCATAAACCAGAAACATGAACGCATTATTAAAATCTGTTTCATAAAAAGTTATCTGCCTGCTATCACTTAAGTAGTTCAGACACGATGAAATTTCAAGCTAAACACACTGGATGACTTCATACACTTTTAACCAGCAGTGCTGTAAATTCAAGAGTAATGGGTATGTAAGCTAAAAGAATAAGAAAAAAAAGGATGAATATTTTTGCCAATATGGTCCAGAATAAATATCATAAGACAGAAAAAATTACTTACCTCCTGAAATCTAGCCACACTTCCCAAGAATCCTTCTTTCCCTAATTATTACTGTGGAACATTCCCTCTGTGCTTTGCCCAGTCCTGCCATTTCTTGTTGGAAGAATGGCATTTAGTTTAATTTTTCCAATGAAATCATTCACTTTCGCGTCATATGTACTTTTAAGACACAGAGAAGCTCTACTCTGCATTTATTTTCATTAATTATGCACCTCTCTGCGGGATAGAACATAGATTTTGCATAGTCTGTTTTGCTATACTTTGTATAGTCTGTTCTTTCCCCTGTAAAATGTATACTAGATCTGGGTAAAGTATGAAACATCTGAAAGCCAGACCTGACTGTGGGTGAGATGGTAGCCATTATTATTGGAGATGCCTTAACGAAACTTAGAAACATGTTTTCGAAGATCACATTCCTGTTCAAAGCAGGAGGTTTGAAAACGTGTATAGTTAAAGGTTTAGGATTCCTCTCATCACAAATTCCTTAAAATGTTTTTGGCCACCAAGATTTTAGGAAAATAGAAAACTGTAGATCTAATGTAATTCTTCATGCACTTTGGATTTAGATCTGCATAGTTCTTACTATTACAGTCTAATGAAAAAGAAAGCATTCTGCTTCGGGGAAACTTTCTGAACCATATGTATCCGCTTACATGATCAAGATCTTATACTGGTCTCTGCTTGAGTCATGTTAATGGCACATTTTAATTCAGTGGCAAATACTGTCCAGATAAAAAGTACACACACAAAGTCCTGCAAGAACTTATTCAGACATACAGCGATGTACAAGTCTCTTTTTCATTACAGAAGCAAAAAATAGATATACCTAATACATTCATAGCTAAAGAAAAGACTCCCAGGAGCTACAGTTTTCTCATGGAAACTACTAGAAGCAAACATGCTTCCTACTGTTTGCATGCTGTTTGTGTATTGTTCTGTCCTCCCACTCCTTCCCTCCTGCCCTTCCTCTCTTCTCCATCAGCTAGTTTACAGAAAATTTGATGCATTATAATGGAGTGCAAATAGTGAATGAGCTGCAAAACAAAAACAGAGAAAAAAACTTGTGCTAGGAAAAGGAATGGAGTCAGCTAGAAGATAGCTTTGAGTGTTATTTATGTAGAAAATTTTATAATTTACTTAAGAGAATTCAGTTGTGACAAATGTGATGTCAGTGATGGGTAGACAGTGATTTGCAATGCTAGCCTACAGTCTTTGTGCAGGAAACTACTTCAGCAGAACAGTTTTATACTGACCATTTTTAAGCCTCTTGCAAATCTCTTGGACTAAAAATTCTTGGTCCAACAAAATCACTGTATATAGTTTCTGTTTTATTTACGAGTCTGGTAGCAGGAACTTTCAAGTTGAAAGGTCAGTGTGAACAACAGACAAGCTATAAATGAGAGTAAGCAAAATAAAAAAGGATAAAGGGACCAGAATTGTTTCTCTGAGTCTTGGGTGGTGTGGCAAGCTTCACTTTCATTCAGATGCTTTTCATACAGCTCAACTCCATAGTGTATTTTAAAGACAGCGTCTACTACAGGCCACCTAGTTACAACAACGTTATTGCCTGTGCCTAGGTCTTATTTTAAAGGCATGTCACACAGTCATTAAATTAAGTAAAAAATGGAAAATAAAGAGTCTTTTTTCCATATTTCATAGTTCTTGGGGATTTTATTAGCCAAATGTATGCCCAGTTCACTAGCTCATTAAGAAATTTCTTTTAAAAAATACATCACCTTATTAATAATTTCTCCAATCAGATGGAGCTGTTTGCCAGATAGAGATCATAGCTCCAGCAAGAGTTAGGAATCATGCTTTTACTTGGTTTGTTGTTCAAGCCACTTATAGAACTTGAGACAGAAACAAGGGGACTTCCCATTGACACATGTGTCCCACAGAGACTGGAGGACAAGAAATGTTTATTCTGGCCTCAGTAGTCAGTATGGTCTTTTACATATTGTGATAGCTCACCAAAACATGCACAGGATTCAGCAAGTCCACTGGGTATGGCTGACTCCCACAGAAGGTATGTAACAGGCTTGTGGGATTTTCTCTGTTACTTGCTGCATAGACAGCCAGAGTCTGGATTAGGCACCAGATTAAGGTTTCTGGTAAGTGGTTTAGACCCCTCTGTAGTGTCTTACTGAAGTGTTAGGCTGTTTAGACTCCCAGCTTTTCTGTTTAGCAGACAGGAGAGCTGGAAGGCACTGTCTGTTTTGCTGCTTTCTTGTGGGGTGAATGGCAGATGCAGAAGGCAACCCAACTCCTGTCAAAGGAAACTGCTCTCCTGTGGTGCTGTCTGTGTGTAACTCTGGGCAATAAATCATCACGTTATCATGTTACCACGTTATGCCTATGGTCTAGCAGTGGATCAGCACTGATGCACATTGATTGCCTTGAATGGGAGACATAGGAGTTACAGAAAATAAGTAACAGAGAAGGAAGAAAAATTGTCATTTCTACTTAGAGTGTGAAATAATGGTATCTGGGCAGCAGGAAGCCTGTTCAAGGTGTTATTTCGTTTTTCAAGAATTTAGCTTGGCTTCTGTGGCTGAACACTATGTGTAGACTTTCTCCTGCTTCAGTTCTCCAGTACTGCACTGGACCTGCAAAACTGCAGATGTTTCCCAGCTTTTTGAGTACACTCTTGGGAGCTTCATGCCTTCACCACAAACTTAACAGATACAAACATAAGATACTCATATCTAGGGAATATCAATTCCTGTGTTGAGACACTTTTCTTGTATACGTTAATACCCGTTTCCTTGAAGAGGTGTTACTCCAATAGGAATAAACCAAAGAAAGTAAGAGCAGAAGGAGGAAGATAAGAGAGCAGAAAATAATCCCTGGGAGAATTTTGGACTTGTTAAGATGGGTTTACCTCTATATAGAAGTGTAGAATCATAGAATTGTTTGGGTTGGAAGAGACCTTTAGGATCATCAAGTCCAACTGTAAATTTAACACTGCCAAGTCCACCACTAAACCATGTCCCTAAATACCATATTTATGCATTTTTGAATACCTCCAGAGACAGAGACTTCACCACTTACCTGGGCAGCCTGTTCCAACACTTGACAACCATTTCAGTGAAGAAATCTTCGCTAATATCCAGTCCAAACCTCTCCTGGCATAACTTGAGGTCATTTCCTCTCATTCTATCACTTGTTACTTGGGAGAAGAAACCAGCACCTGCTCACAACACCTCCTTTCACATAGTTCATAAGGTATCTCTTCAGCCTCCTTTCCTCCAGACTAAACAACCCCAGTTCCCTCAGCCTGCTTTTTATGGCACTTGTGTTCTAGACCCTTCACCAGCTTTGTTGCCTTTCTTAGGACAAGCTTCAGCACCTCAATGACTTTTATGTAGAGGGGAGCCCAAAACTCAGTATTTGAGGTGCAGCCTCACTAGCGCTGAATAAAAGGGGAAAATCACTTCCCTAGTCCTGCTAGTCACACTATTTCTGTTACAAGCCAGATTTCTCTTGGCCGTCTTGGCCACCTGGGCGCATTGCTGGCTTGTATTTAGCTGACTTGACAAAGAGCCTTGGGCCCTTTTCTGCCACACAGGTATCCAGTCATTCATCACCAAGCCTGTAACGCTGAATGGGATTGTTGTGGCCCAAGTGCAGGACCCACCACTTAGACTTGTTGAACCTCATACAGCTGGCCTCACCCCTTCAATCCAGCCCGATCAGGTATCTCTGTAAAGTCTTTTGATCCTCAAGCAGATGAACATTCCTGCCCAATTTGGTGTTATCTGCAAACTTACTGAGGGTGCTCTTGATCCCCTCATTGAGTAAAGGACTGAGATTATCCTTAGCACTGCTTTTGTTGTCAATATATTTAAAGAAACATTTTTTATTCTCCCTTAGGCCAGCAGCCAGATTATAGTCAGGTTGGGTTTTGACTCTTCTAATTTCCTCACAATACCTTTTTAATGATCTTGAGTTCCTTGCCCATTCTTCGAAATGTCATAAACTCTCCTCTTTCTCCTGAGTTCCAGCCAAAGCTCTCTGTTCAGCCAGGCTGGTCTTCTTTCCCACCAGCTCATCTTTAGGCACATTGGAAGAGTTTGCTTCAGTACCTTTAATACTTCCTTCAGCTTTCCTGGACTTCTTTGCCTTTCAGGACCCTGTTGATCAGTCTCCTAAACTGGCAAAGTCTGCCTTCTGGAATTCCAAGGTGGCAGTTCTGCTGACCATCTTCCTCATTTCTCCAGGTTACAGTCCCCCATAAGGACAAGGGCTAGTGATTGTGAGACTTCCCTCAGCTCCATATAGAATATTTCATCTGCCTCTTCATCTTGATTGGATGCCTGTAACAGACTCCCACCATGATATCTGCCTTGTTTGCCTTCTGTCTGTCTCTTATCCATAAACACTCAGCTCTATTGTCACCATCATTAAGTTCTAGACAGTCCAAACAGTCCCTAACACACAGCGTTATCCTACCACCTCTCCTTTTAGAAAGTTTGTAGCCTTCCATTCCAGTACTTCAGTTGTGTCATTCATCCCACCATGTTTTTGTGATGGTAACTATATCACAGTATGAATTCAAACCAAAATAAAACAAAATAAATAAGAACTACAACAAAAAAATAGTAAAAATATTGGAGTGTGAATGCATGACCAATGATCAACAATTGTAAGTTGCAGGAAACCTGGTGCTACTAACTTTTGGTTTTTGTTTATTTTTCAAGGTACAGCAAGAACATCAGAGTGAAATAAGAAGAGACTTGCAAGGAAAGAGTGAAGAAAAGTATGCTGGGGGGATACAAAACCCTAGAATCACAGAATGGTTTTGATTGGAATGGACCCCAAAGATCATCCAGTCCAGAAGGGACACCTTCCATCAGCCCAGGCTGCTCAAGGCCCCATCCAACCTGGCCTTGAACACTTCCAGGGAGGGGACATCCACAGCTTCCCTGGGCAACCTGGGCCAGTGTCTTACACCCTCATTGTGAAGAATTTCTTCCTATGTCTAACCTAAATCTTCCCTCTTCCAATTTAAAGCCATTCTCCCCTGTCCTTGTAAAAAGTCTCTTCCCAGCTTTCTTTTAGGCCACTTTCAGGTACCGGAAGGCTGCTCTAATGTCTCCCTAGAGCCTTCTCTTCTCCAGGCTGAGCAAACCCAACTCTCTCAGCCTGTCCTCATAACAGATCTTCTCCAGCCCTCAGACCATCTTTGAAGCCCTTCTCTGGACCCGTTCCAAGAGTTCCATACCCTTCTTTTGGTGGGGATTGCAGAATTGGACACAATACTCCAGGTGGGATCTCAAAAGAGCAGAGTAGAGGGGAAGAATCACCTCCCTCAACCTGCTGGCCATGTTTCTTTTGATCCAGCCCAGGACACGATTGGCCTTCTGGACTGCAAGCACACATTACTGGCTCATGTCAAGTACTTCATCAATCAGTCCTTCTCTGCAGGGGTGCTCTCAATCACATCATCCCCCACCTTGTATTGAAACCATGGATTGCCCTGACCCAGGTGTAGGACCTTGCACTTGGCCTTGTTGAACCTCATGAAGTTCACACAGGCCCACTTGTCCATCTTGTTCAGGTCCCTCTGAATGACACCCCGTCCTTCTGGTGTGACAACTGCACCTCTGAGCTTAGCGTCATCTGCAAACTTGCTGAGGGTGCACTCAATATCGTTGTCTATATTGTACTGCACAAATCCACAGAGTTCTACTGGTTTTACCAGTCAGAGAAACAAATGGCTGCTGCCATGTAGTTTAAACCCGATTTGGGTAGGTATCCCACTACTCAGTGGGTGTTCCTAGCCTGCATTTTTTTCCCATTTGTATTTCCTGGATCTGAAGGCCCTCTGGAGATCTGAAGTTGTGAGGGGATGTAGGGGAGCTGTTACCACAGAGTAAAAACCACAGAGTACAATCAGCACAAAAAAACAAACTCTCCAATCCTATGCAAAATCAAGTTTTACTCAGCTTAATAAAACAAGAAAGGTGACAAATAATTAGTAGTGATTAACAACAAGTTAACAATAACAGCTTTAAAGCCAATGCATGTAATTATTACTACGAGAGAATAAGTATGGTAATTAAGAAAGATAATCACCAATTGCCTTATTATCATAATCCAGATCTTCAGTCACTGGGGGCCACTTTTTGCAGTGAAGATTTGGAGAGCCTTCCCAACAACTGGAGGGTCCTACACAGTATGTTCACTTGTAGAAGGGGTCTCCAAAGACTGCTCGAGAAGGTCCAGTTTTTATATCATTAAATAAACAACTTACATAATTCTAAAAATGTGGAAACTCTAGCCTCAGCTGTTTGTTTCTCCCCCTCTTCGAGTGTGGTCAAAGCTCCAGAAAGGAGGCAACGAGACAGCTGGATTTCTCTTCTCTTTAAACTAAGGAGACTGTTTAAAATGCAGCTTTCCTACAGTGTCCAAGCTTGTGAAGCTACAGTTAAGGTGGCACAAGCCAATTCTGCTGATAAGGTGATGCATTTTCTCACATAGTGTGTATTAAGAATAGCAGAATACAATTTCATTGATAATGCAACTGTGAGAAGTTACAGATTAAACACAACACACAGCAATGCAATACAAATCATCCAAAGGTCACCTATTTGAGGCAAGCTGATCAGACCCTGCCACTTTGGGGGGGTTGCAAAGTGAAATCCTTCAGTTAAGCTCAACTTGTTTGTTTATCAACAACCCTTAAACAAATATAGTATTTTGAGATTACAAGGTGGTGTTAATTTCTCTTTGTCATTATAGCAGCAAACAAAATGATCCACCAAATTAACTCTTCAAATACCAAAATGGAAAGCAAATATCCATACATTAATGCTTAGAAATGTGGATACTTTCATTTTTCTAGATATCTAAGGACTAAATTGAGGAATGTTTTTTCAAACGCTTTCAGCTATTAATTATGTTTCTAACAATATTCTGAATCAAACACACCGCAATGAATTTGTGGTTTGATTTCTTTTTCAGTACCATAATTACAAATTGTAAACAACTTCCTTTTTCCCTAAAGGTTGCATAACCTTATGAAAAGAGAGAGGAGGGGTGGAGGGTGCGGAACAAAAACAACAAAAAGAATCTATTGAAGTAGAAATTAAAAAGGAATGTTTGATATGATAAATAATGATGAGATAATAGGTTTCACTGGGATATGGAAATATATCCCAGAAAGAGAGTAAAAACCTGTGTGAAGGGGCCTGGGGAAGGACAGCAGCAGCCTGTTTTTCTTTCCCTCATCCTTGGTGTTTCTGTCACCAGGCCAGACTTTAGGGACAATCCACAGTTGTCTCAGCTCACCCAGCTGAGGAATGATTAGGGGAGCAACTAATAGATGATTTTATTTGTTTCATGGGCAAAAGGAGAAGAAAAAATTAGGAGGTCTTCCGTGTAGTAAATGCTTATGAAGAAAGAACACAAATACAACTAATAGGCTTTGATAGTATTTAGTCAAGATGCCTCCCCTCAATATCTAAGTTTATTCACCTGTATAGGGTGCTTTGATTTGTTAGTTGATTGTTCAACAGGCTCTTAGATATCTGGCAGTCTGTTGGGTCAGTCTCTAGCAATTTGACTTTATGTGGCAGAGTAATGAATCTGTAAGGCTGAGGAGAAGAGAATACTTCACTAATATCAGGTGACCCAATTCCACCTATTATGAGAACAGGTTTAGGACAAAAGTTTGTATTCCACTAATATACATTATTTTCATTAGTGGTGTAAATTCAGATGAAGTACCAAAAAGAAATCTTTAGAATTGTATTTAATGATCGCTGTCCTCTTTAGCTGCCCTTGCTTGTGAGCCTGCTTCATTAGACCTGCTTCAGATCTAATAAGACTTCTCCAGAGCTCACAAAGCCATGCAGAAGTCCTGAAGCCCACCCTTCCCATCTCTGTCACCAAGGATGACTCTTGAAATAGCACAAGGAAATGCTTGGGTGATCTGTTGCTATTCTAGTCTGGGATCCACTGGTTCATTTTCATCAGAGTTTTGTTGCACATTCTTTATGACTAAGCAAAGGGCCTTCCCATAGTAATTTGGAGGATAAGATTTTTTTCTGGATTCCAACAAACTAATATTGCTAAATTGCACGAATATTTTTGTTTCTTAACAGTCGTCTCAGGAGGACTACAAGGGGAGAGAAAATTAGAAAGGCTAAAGCCCAACTACAACTTCAATTAGCAAATTTGGTGAAAGATAGCAAAACAAGTTTCTACAAATATATTAAAACCATTAGGAGGGCCAAGGAGAATCTCCATGCTTTACTGGATGCAAGGGGAACAATAGTGATGAAGGATGAGGATAAGGCTGAAATACTTAATGCATTCTTTTCCTCAGTCTTTAATAGTAAGGTAAGAAGTTCTCTGTGTACTCGTCCTTTTGAGCCAGAAGACAGTGAGGCAGAGCAAAACAAAGCTCCGATGATTCAAGAAAAATTGGTTAGAGACCTGCTCAGCCAAATAGACATTCAGGAGTCTATGAGGTTGGATGGAATCCACCCAAGGATATTAAGGGAACTGGCAGAGGTCCTCATCAAACCCATTTGATCTACCGAAAGTCCTGGCTGATTGGGGAAGTTCCAATTTCTGGAGGCTGGGAAATGTTACAGATTAGAGGCAGGTTCCAGGGAACTACAGGCCTGTCAGTCTGACCTTGGTGCCAGGAAAGGTCATGGAGCAGAACATCTTGAGTGCCATCACACAGCACACACAGGACAACCAGGTGATCAGGCCCAGTCAGCATGGGTTTATGAAAGGTGGATCCTGCCAGAGCAATCCGATCTCCTTCTATGACAAGGCTATCCATTTAATGGACGAGGGAAAGGCTGTGGATGTGGTGTACCTGGACTTTGGTAAAGCCTTTGACACCATTTCTCACAGCATTCTGGCCTGGACAGGCACAGCCTCTGCTGGGTAAAAAACTGTCTGGATGGTTGGGCACAAAGAGTCATGATAAACAGAGTGAAACCCAGTTGGAGGCCCATCACGAGTGGTGTTCCCCAGGATTCAGTGCTGGGTCCAGTCCTGTTCAAGATCTTTAGCAATGATCTCGATGAAGGGATCGAGTGCACCCTCAGCAAGTTTGCAGATGACACCAAGCTGGGTGGAAGTGTGGATCTGCTTGAGGTTAGGGAGGCTCTGCAGAGGGATCTGGACAGGCTGAATTCACTGGCTGAGAACAATAGGATGAGGTTGAATAAGGCCAAGTGCCAAGTCCTGCACTTGGGACAAAACAACCCCACGCAGCTTTACAGACTTGGCTGGAGATCTGCCTGGCAGAGAAGGACCTGGAGGTGCTGGTTGACAGCTGGCTGAACATGAGCCAGCAGTGTGCCCAGGTGGCCAAGAAAGCCAATGGCATCTTCGCCTGTATCAGTCACAGCATGGCCGGCAGGAGCAGGGAGGTGATTGTGCCCCTGTGCTCAGCACTGGTGAGGCCGCACCTCGAGTGCTGGGTTCAGTTCTGGGTCCCCCATTACAAGAAGGACATTGAGGGGCTGGAGCGCATCCAGGGCAATGAAGCTGGTGAGGGGACTGGAAAACAAGTCTTATGAGGAGTGGCTAAGGGAACTGAGTTTTTTTAGCCTAGAGAAGAGGAGGCTGAGGGGAGACCTCATCACTGTCTACAACTACCTGAAAGGAGGTTGTGGCAAGGTGGGTTTTGGTCTCTTCTCCCAAGTGACGAGTGATAGGATGAGAGGTAATGACCTCATGTTGAGCCAGAGGAAGTTTAGACTAGACATTAGGAAAAATTTCTTCACTGAAAGTGTTGTCAGGCACTGGAACAGGCTGCCCAAGGATGTGGTTGAGTCACCATCCCTGAAGATACTCAAAAGACAGGTAGATGAGGCACTTAAGGATATGGTTTAATAGTGGACAGCTGTGGTTGGACTTGATGATCTCAAAGGTCTTTTCCAAACAAGTGATTCTATGATTCTATGATTTTATGATTAATGACTACAGATTGGTTGCTAATGTATTTTGGGTACTTAAAAGCATTTCATGATATTGTACTGAACATTTTATGAGAATCAACAAACTCACACAGCCCTCAACAGAGTCATGATTTCAACTTACCTGTGGAAAATTCTGACACCCTGTATTTTATATAAATTCAACAGAAGAATGATTCAGGGAAGAACTGCACTACCATACATTCTCTCACTCAGATTTCCCACTAGAAATATGTATTTTGATTTACTTCTAAGCAAAATCTTGAGGTTTTATTTTCTTCCAGCTAAAACCTTTATTATTATGGACTTCTAGATTTTGAGAGGAAAGGAGCTAATTTAATGCCCCATTTTCTTCTCCTTCATCAGTGTGTGTATGAAAGTGATTAACCCGTAGTACTTTTGGTTTAGCTTTAAATAATAATATGTTCTCTTTTTTTTACATGAAACTTTCTAGGCCATTTTGTGTACAGACTCTCAAAATATTAATAACACCTGCAAACCAATTAATGATGGTGGTAATGGCTTCGACAGAAGTGACAGTATGACCACAGGCTGTCCATATTAGATTTGAAAGAATTGTTTAGTGCTTTGCCTATCTAGGTTTTTCCTCTTTAATGCTTGCTTTTCTTTGTTTATATCCTTGAAGATCTCAGATCATACCTACAAATCTATTTCAGTAGAGTCTGTATAAAACAAAGCAACTAAACATTTTGAGATCCTTTAATCTTTCATGTGTCTGCCAATAAATACCTGGTTCCCTTCTTCCTAGCTAGTCCATTTCATAATCGATTATACAAAATTTTCCCTCATAATAGTACAAAGGAACTTTTAAGGGAGGAACACATGGTCCATTAAGGTCTCCCATAACTAACCTTGAGACTTTTTAATGCAATTCTTCCCACCCTTAGCATCTCCAGCTTGAAATTAAATCAATTCATACATCATCATTTATCATCTTGGAAATCTAGCTCACAACTGTACTCTTCAATTCTCTCCTCCAGAAATGTGTCAGAATAATTCACACTTGCTTCTATTGCCTTTGACAATTTGTTCCATTATTCAGTAACCCTCTGCATAAAGAAATTCTGTCTGAACTGCTTATAGATTAATCCTTTCCTTAACATAAATCCATTACCTCTGGTTTTGAGTTAATTATTACCTCAAACAGTGATTCTTCCAGCATCTTACACAGGTTTGTTTAGGGCCTCATTCTACTAAGATTTATGCTCTCTGTGTATTTGATTCCAGGCATTTTTGAACTTTTTTCACAAAAGTGCCTTTTGTTTTTCATATCTTAAAGGAAAAAACATTACAATGCCAGAATAGGAGATGGATTCTTGTTTACTTCAGTTCAGCAAAGCAAAACATCTGAAAAAGCCATGATGCTTGACACAACAACTCAGCATTTGAGGAGTTTCCCGGATTGATTGTTCTTAATGCAGTCATGGTGAAAGCAGACTTTTGGGAGACAACTTTCATCTGAAATACTTGTTCTCCACTATGCAGCTTTAGTGATCTGGCAGAAATTCAGGTACTTAGCTTCATCTGTATTACTATTTGCAGGACAGTATAAACATTTTATTGTCCTTCTGTAGTAATTTAGGAGTAATGTAGGAGTAATTTAGGGCTCTATCCTTTTTTGATCAGTCCTCTATTTTCTTGTAGAGCTATACTTTTCTGTGCTGCATCCACATGTCAAAGCAGCGAATATTGTTTCTTGGGAAATTAAGCACTCAACAAAAATGTGGATTAGTAGGTTAGCTTGATAGGCTGCTAGGAATAACATAAATCTGTGTCTCCTGTTCCTTCTAAGATTTTGTTTGCTCAGGTAGCTTCTGCAATAAATCAGTTTTCATTCATTGTTATTTGTGTCCAGCATGTGCAGAGAAAGGTAATGACGTTGTTGAAGGATCTTGAGAAAAAGCCTTATGAGGAGAATCTGAGGGAACTGGGGTTGTTTTATATGGAGAAGAGGGAACTGAAGGGAGACCTTATCGTCCTCTGCAACAACCTGAAAGGTGGTTGTAGTGAGATGGGTGTTGGTCTCTTCTGCCAAGTAACAAGTGATAGGATGAGAGGAAATGGCCTCAAATTTCACCAGGGGAGGTTTAGATTGGATGTAATAAAAACATTCTTTACTGAAAGAGTGGTCAAGCACTGGAACAGGCTGTCCAGGGATGTGGTGGAGTTACCATTCCCGAAAGTGTTCAAAAAATGCCTAGATATGGTGTTTAGGGATGTGTTTTAGTAGGCAAGGTGGAATTGGGCTGACGATTGGACTTGATGATCTTAAAGGTCTTTTCCAGCCTTAGGGTTTCTATGATTCTGTTATTCTGTTTTGCTTAGTAAGTTGTTTTGAGGTAAATTACGAGACCTGAAGGATCTACATAAAGTCAAAGTTCTTATGATTCTTTAAAACCAGACACTGAACGTTATACACATGCTATATATATATATATATTATATATATATATACACTGAACGTTATACACATGATATATATATATATATATATACACGATTATACTTGGTCGACTTTACAACTTACTTGCTTTCCTAGGTAAGGAACACCATCAGGAACCTCTAGCAATGCCATCTTCTTACTTGTTAGAGTAATCAAAGTTGGTACTGAATTTTAAAGATGTAAAACTCTGACTTACGGTGCTTTTATCAGTTAGTTTTTCCTTGAGCATTGTGACATGGAGACCCTTTTATGGTAGGTCTTTTGTTATCTTGGGCTTGTTCTGATTTGGTAATAAATTACATAATGTTTATTGAGACGATGTTGCTACCATCACCCTTCATAGAAAATCTGAGGTAAAACTCTCAGTCATTATTTCATTTTCTTCTAAATGGAAAAGATACTAGATGTTAATACTCTGCATACATATTCCTTATAATAACTTTCAATCTAGTATAAAATCTTGTATTTCACATTTATTTTAGTCCTAGTTATAGGCTGTAAAAATATTGAATTATTTTTGTTATACTGAAAAAGTCTTAAGATTTCAAAGAAGAAGGAAGTTTTGTTTTGATTTGGCATTTCTCATTCAAAAGGAGGACTTTTTAATGATTTATCCTATTTCATTGACCTACCCCTAAACTTTTTAACTTTTTCATAATTTTGCACTTCTTCTTGAGATGTGTGCTTTTGTGAAGTTTCTGGGACTGACAGAAAAGGAAAAACCCACAGCAAAGATCACCCTGACCTCCAAAAATGCATGTTTCATATTTCACACCTCCCAATTTTATTTTTCAACAAGTGCGTTTTCTATGAAATGAATCATCAATACAAAAAATATTTCACCAGCTTTTTTAATAACAGGATTTCTATTTTTATCTTGCACCATAGATGTATAGGTTATTATTTCTACATAAGTTTTCTCCTCTATGATTCACTCAATAACTGCTACCTAGAACAACAGCTGCTCTCTGTACAGCAGTGGGTGGAGATTACAGGTGTGTAAAAGACATTTTTCCTGTGAAAAAATATGAATTTAAGAAAGCCATCCAATTTTTTATCCAAAAAACTTTCTATCTTAAATTCAAAAGACATGTTATTATTAACACAGTTTTAGAAGGAAAAAAGAAAACCAAACTCTGGAGATATAAGACATGAAAAGAAAACAGTTTTATTCCATTTAATTTATCTTTCTTTTTTTTGGTCAGTTGAAAAGTTGTTGGTTTTATTAATTTTGTATTGAATATTCAAAATGCAGTGGTTTGATGCTTTGTTAAGACATAAAATCCTCATTTCTCATTTAAGAAAAGCTGAATTTAATTTTTCAACTGTTACTAAAACTTTCTGCAATGCTAAGTGCTGAAATATTTTCCAAGGTGTTTTTTTCTCTGTTAAGAAGAATCCTAGATTTATTGAATTCACATGTCACAAGAAAAGGAATGAAGCTTTCTCAAAGGGCTCCATGTTTTGTGGGAACAGACAGGTACATTGTATCAAAGGGCTCAGAGTTTCATACATACTGGAAGTGGAGATGAAGAAAAAGTAAATTGCACTGTAGCCCTTGCATTTCTTTCATAACACTATCTGTGAATCTGAGTGTACTTTCTTGTTTTCCTGTGAGCATGGGTAAGTCCGGGTAGACCCTGTCACTCCACTCCTGCTGTTGCTAGCTGCTGAATTGCAAGTGTAGGCAGCTTGTCTATACTAAACGGTGATAGGGTTACTTGCTGACCTATATTTTTCAGTTAATTGCATTTTAAACATTTGAAAAATTTCCTGCATTCTTAAAAATTTACTGTATTCTGTTCATGTCTACATAAAGAGATAGAAACACTCTGTTCAAGTCTACATAAAGGAGTTAGATATATGAGGGATGGACCTTTGTAAACACTCATTTGTTGTTTGCATTTTTACCATCATTCTCTAATATTTTATATTTGTGTTAAGCTGATTTGTTTCCTTTAATCCCTTTGTGAAGTTTATGTACTGCATATTACTGAATAGCACTTCGTTTTGCACACGTATTTTTGCTCCAACAGTCTCTCTCTGTTTTTCTTAATCATTGTTCTATCCAGTGGTTCTTGCCACCTCTTCCAGTGGTTGTACAGCATTATCCAAAAATCATAGACTTACATCTTTAAAAACCAGAACAAAGCAAAACATGCCGTGTTGCTAGTATTTAACTTCATGGTAAAAATAAGGTAACACAAACTGTAGTTAATTTTCTGACTTGAAAGGTTCTACTTTAAAGGTCCCTTCTTCCCACTTTGCATTTGTCCACTGTGCCCAGAGACATGGTAAAGCCACCTACCTAGATGCAGACACAAGCACATACCAATAGTCACACAGTAAACATAAGCAGATTTCAATGAAAAAACAAACATACTGAAGCAGCAATTAAATTTAATTTTGAATTAGGTTTTTGTGAATCTTCCGCCTGCAGACATTTCCAATTTTATTGTGAGGTGCCTTTTGCATGAGGACTTTAATGTTGGCCTGCCAGGTGTCAAATGATTCCCTATAGACTATTAAAATTAGAATTTGGATCCTTTTGGTTTTGAATAACAACTTCGAACTTGCCAAAGCTAGATAACAAAGTTATGATATCCAACAGGACAGCACTCTTGTTCTGCACAAAGAAACCCATTACCTATATTTAGCACTAGGTAGAATAGTTGACCATGCATTGGTTTGTTTCACTGACAACATCAAATCCGAACCTTTTGGTGATCAATGAACATCTGTGGCATTTTCCAAGGGCAACTTTACCATTAATGCCCTCCATAAGCACAGTACAATTCCATTTCTGTAATCACTTTCCGAGGCATTCTTTTAGGATGTATATCCCCATACCATCCTGGTGGAGATGACTTACAAGCTAAGAAAACCAAGAAAAAGTACCCCTAGATGCTTAACTTGACACCAATCTTCTGTTGTTCTATTTTTTCAGGCATTTTATAATTTTCTTCTCAAATGGAGTCTTAGATTTTATCTGTTTCTGCACATCATATCGGGCAAGGATTTAAAAATCAGAGCACATTTTGAAAGCTGTAGTTCTGCTTATTAACTACGTTGGGTAGGTGCACAGAATCATAGACTCATAGAATGGTTTGGGTTGGGGTGGAACTTTAAAGATAATCTTGTTCTACTCCCTCTGGCTCATGCAGGGACATCTATGGAAGATGAGAACTTTTGTATATCCCACCCACTGTCACTGTTCTGCTTTTGTGCTAAGATCAGTTTGCAGCTCAAAGGTCTGATCCTGCACGGTGCAGAGCATCTTCACCTGTCAGAAGTCAGATTTGCAGTATTTCTTAACCAGCAAAAATGCCTGTGAAGAGTCTGGAGCACAAGTCTTATGAGGAGCAGATTAAGGGAAATGGGGTTAATCTGGAGAGGAGGAGGCTGAAAGGAGAATTTATTGCTCTCTACAGCTATCTGAAAGGAGGTTGTAGTGAGGTGGAGGTCAGTTTCTTCTTGCAAATAACAAGTGATAGGATGAGAGGAAATGGCCTTAAGGTGTGCCAGGGGAGATTTAGGTTAGACATTAGGAAAAATTTTTTCACAGGAAGGGTTGTTAAGCACTGGAACAGGAGGCCCAGGGAAGTCCTTGAAAATTTAAGTTATTTAGGTATTTAGGTATATTAAGGTATCTAGGTTTTTAAAAGTCATGTAGACGTGGCATTTAGGGATATGGTTTAGTGGTGGCAGTATTAGGTTTACAGTAGGACTCAATGATCTTCAATGCCTTTTTCAACCTAAATTATTCTATGATTTTATGATTCTGTTCTAAATGTTGAGCACTATTGGCTGGAGCCTGACAGAGCTATGATGAAATATTAGTTTTCTTCCCAGCACTCTCTTTTCTTACTTACAATTTGTTTTTTATCACAAAAGAAATCTTAATTAAAATCAAAGTGATGAAAATCTGAAACATATACAAAAAATAGGAAGTATAAAATGTATGTCATCCTGTGCACAGCTTTCTAGAGCAGAAGATACATTAACATTAGTATTCAGAACTATGGAACAGAATGCTATTACTAAAGCAACTGAAGATTTTTTAATATTATAAATATGTATGACTTTGTGGAACAGTAAGGAAATATATTCTGCTCAAAGTTCTCCTAATGCTGAATATTTTAATGAAACTTACAACATTCTTCTACAAGTGCTATAAATTATCCACTTTAAAATTAGATAAAAACTATTTGTGAAATAATTATGGGTATATTTTCATTAAATTGGAGTTGGAGGACTGAGAGATAAGGGCATTAGGTCAAGTCTTTCAATCTGCCTTCAGACACACATTCCCACTATAATGTCTATAAGCACATTACAGCAACAGAATATCAGTGTTTAGAGAATTCTAATTCATTCCCGCTCTCTTGTTGTAAGGTAGTCATTCTTACAGAGTGCATTGAAAAGTACAAACACAGTATTCGAGCATACTCAGCTGAGATTTCTTTCTACACCTCATTCTGCCCCTTATACTCTTTCTGCCATCTCTCCAGCCTGCCTGCTGAAGCCAATCAGTATACAAGACTTTACCAAGCAGCTAGTAAATGTTGATTCAAACTGCAGTATTTACTTAATAATGGCATTGCTTTGTCCTTGTTTTAAGTTAATCACAAACAATCCCCCTCCAATCCTTGCCAGGAGCCTCCCTTAAGTTTATTTCAAATCATAGACATAATCTGTGTAAATAATTAATCTGCCTGAATCTTATTGCAGCAACACCTGCACCAACACTAGTTACCAGATGTGTAATTGCATTTTGCTTGTATTTAAATAGACTTAACTCTGCTTTGTGTAGTGGCGAGGGCCCCACCTCCCTTGTGATAGAGGGCAGAATTTCTTGACCTCTCTTTGGTTCCTTAATGTGAGAGGGCACTGAGATAAACCAAGGTGAGGTCAGACCACGAGATGTACGTTGTCCAGCTTCTTCTGAAGTTAAAGATGGATCAAGTAATAAGAATAACAATAATAAAAAGAGTGATTTTACAGTATTTCCCATTGGCTCAGAAATCAACATATAAACTGACTTAGTTTAAAAATACTCCGTGGCATCATACTGGTTTGATCTTTCGATTAGTTCTTTCTGTGTTTTAATTTTTAAGAAATATCTTCTTTCTACTACCTTCACCATTTAAATATCTGAGATTCATACTACTCAAAACCAGACACATGACATATATATATATATACATATATACACAGACCCACAACATAATACATGTACACACACTTGTAGGTCATGTATTTACTGAACTTTACATACTGTATAACTTCTGCTTAAGCTTCAGTCCCTTGGTTCACCAACTGTTCTTGAAGACACATACAGGGAGCAGTTCACCTTCAAGCAGAAGAACAGCACAGTCTGGTGACGTTTTTGGATAATTTCAAGCCTTTTTTTTCTTTAGCCCAGACATAAATTCTTGCATTGTGCCTAGATCTGATAGATGTACCAACTTAAAAGTTTTATGTGGTTGGGTCACAGTACTGTACAGTAAGTAGCCTGACGTACAATCTAACACCACAGGTGCAACAAGCTCAGGAAAGAACAATCACTAGAAGAAACTTTCTCTAACTTTCTTTATTATAACATAAATGTTCTGCTTGTAAATTACTAGTTAACTTTAGTTCTGAACCTGTCCTGCCCACTGCTTTTGCTGTGTCCTATTTCTAGACTTTTTGTTGTTGTTGTTCTTTTAGACCATCTGGTCTAAATATCTTAACTCTGAAAAGTGCTGACAATTTGTCTTGAAAGGCAGGAACGCAGTAAAGAATGCCTGCTTCTATATGATTACAGATTTTTCTCTACAGGACTTTTCATTGAAATCAAGGTTTTCAAATTAATGAAAACTGACACCGTGACTTTTATTGTTGTTTCATATGTTATGATTTGGGGCCTGTCTATGTTTTTCCATACATTTTCTCATTCTCAGACTGTTGAAGATGCATGGCCGTATTTTTCCTCATTTCAGGTAATTGCAGAAATGAGTACACTCCTGTTACATATAATGACTTAAATGAGTCAAAGAGTTAAATTGGACAACTATGAGGAATATGGTACGCTTCCATATACACTTTATGGTGACCTTAATCTCACATCCTTTAGAGGAAGACAGACCAAAACAAACTGATTTGTAGTTACAGTATTAAAAATTGTCTAAAGCAACAACATAAACTAAACCCCTGAGAATATACAGTCAGGCAGGAACATCATTAAAAATACCTTGGACTAACACAGATGAGGGGCAGAACTTTATATAAACCAGCAATGTTCCTAAGCAAAACAAAAATTTGTCTGAAAAGAGAAAGCCAGATAGGTCTTCATAACCCTTAGTAATCCAAAGAAAAAGAAGTGGTACCCTCTGAAGTAAACTTGTGTATTGACTTCCAGTATAACAGTTCTTTTACTGTTCTTCATCAAAATGTTACCATCTAAACTTCAGACATCCACAAACAACCCTCTTTAGCAAATCCTTAACGTGCTCTGACCAGGAAATAATCAAAGATAAGTGTTTTGAAGAAGGATGAAACAGAACCAGTGGGATTAGAAGGCCTTACATTAGAGATCATGAAGAAACTGAGGCAGACTAAAGTAATAATGAAAGCCTGTAATTCACATGAAATGAAAATAAGAAATGAAAAAAAATTCAAATCTGTGCAGGAAGGAGAAAAAGGGGCTGCATGAGATCAAAAAAATGAGAAAGAGGAATGATGATGTATTCTCTTACTTTGCCTACAGCACACAGTCGTCCATGAATACTGAGTACACAACAATTAATAGGTCAAACAAAAGGAAGTTGCAAATATGCTGGTGATGCAAAGTAACATTCAAAGCAGGGCTAGATCAGCCTTCCTTACAGCTTTTGGACCACCTGTTACCTACCCGTGTTGGAGGAATGAGAACATGTTAAAATCAGTGGCTGCAGGTACAAACACACTGGCTGCTGTCAGCAATTAGGGTTAGTTTACAGTTTTCAGTCAGTATAAATTATTTGAAGCTGGTTATTACAGTTCAGTCTTACTCTTCAGAAACTAAATTGCTGCTGCTAAGGGCTACTGTTTAATACTTTGAAGCTGTTTTTCAACACTTCTGCAATCCTTTGGGGACCATTGATCTACTCTTTGAGAAATAATAAAGGGGACTGCTTATGCATAGTCAGTGGTTTTTTTACATCCCCAAATGTACGTACCCATTCTGACTGCAACCATATGCTTTTCTTGTTAGTCATGTTTATCACATGACTCTCTGACAAGCAAAAGTAATGAAGAATATATAAATGACACTCAGATCTCACCAAAGACAAAACAGGAAACATACAGATGTAAAAATTTAGATGTACTGACTTTGGACTAACTTTGTGTTTTCTCATAGTGCTAGGTTTTAATAAACAGATTTGAGAATTTTCTGTTCTTTATTATTGTCTGAACACTCATGTGTTTTTATATTTCTGGAATACTAAAGTGAAAACTAAAATACAAAAGGGAGCAGTGAAGCTGATATAATTGAATTCCATTAAAACAGTACAGATATATTTTCATTGTACTGATGCAAAATATATGACTAAACAAATTCTTAATGCAGCATAATGTAAGTAGGTATAATTCTGATCCACATGCTTTACTGAGGGATTCCAAGTGATATAAACTGGGGAAAGTTAAGATTATTAAGGATGAAGAAGTAATATTTCTACTCAGACAGAACCTGACTATATAGTGTCCACAACATTAGATGGAAATAAGCTGCAATGCCATACGTGGGTGCCAACTGGGCCGTTCTCCCAGTTGTAACAGTTTTGTGCTGTCAGCAAACTTCCTGAGGGTATGTGCATTCTGCCCCAATATCCAAATCATTATTGACCCCTGGGATACAGTGTTAATTACTAACCTCGAACTAGAATTCCTACCACTGATCATCACTGTCTGGACCATGATGTTCAGCTGGATTTCAATCCACCTCACTGTCTGCTCATCCAGTTTCATCAGTTTCTCTGCATGGGTCTTCTAGCAGACAGTGTCAAAAGCCTTGCTGAAGTCAAGGCAGGTATATATCAACTACTCTTCCCTCATCCACCAAACCACTCATCATGGAAGGTTTGTGAAGTATGGCTTCCCCTTTCTAAATCCATGTTCACTACTCCTAATCACCTCTGTGTCCTTCAAGAGTCTAGGAATGGTTCCCAGAATTAGCTGTTCCATTACCTTCCCAAGGACCGATATAAAGTTGACCAGCCTGTAGTTCCCTGGGTCCACCTTGACATTTTTGAAGACAGAAGTCACATTTTATTTCCTCAAGTCCTTCAGGCAACTATCCCAGTTGCCACGATCATTCAAAGACTACAAAGATTGGCCTTGTGATAACATCGGAGAGCTCCTTTAGCACTCATAGGTGTATCCCATAGGCCTATGGACTTACGTATGTCCAATTTGCTTAAGCATTTCCTGTCCTGATCCTCTTTCACCAAGACTTCCTTGCTCCAGACTTTCACCTTGTTTTCCAAGACCTTGGATTCCTAAAGGACCTTTTTGCTAGTAAAAGCTGAGGTGAAGCAGGCTTTCAGTACCTCAGTCCTTCCCATACCCTTTATCAGCAGGGCCCCTACCCCATTCAGCAGTCACCCCACATTTTCCCTTGCTACCTATGCACTTGTAAAAGCCTGTTTTTTTCCCCTTAACTCTTCTTACCAGATACAACTGCAAGTGGCTTTGACTTTCCTAAACAGACCTGTGCATGCTTAGATAGCTTATCTGTATTCCTCTCAGTTTCCTAATACTTGCTTCTACCTTCTGTGTACTTTTATGTTTGAGTTTTGACAGGATCTCCTTGTTCATCCTGATATTTTTGCCTGACAACCTGTTCTTTGTGATGCATTACTCTTGATCTTGGATGAGGTGATCCTTAAATATCAACTAACTTTCTTGGACTCAACTACCCTCCAGGGCCTAAAGCTATGGGACTCTTTCAAATAGATCCATGAAGAGGCTAAATTCTCTTCTACTGAATCCCAAGATCATGAACTTCTTTTTTTGTCCTATTCTCTCTTCTCAGGATTTCAGTCACCGTAGGTTAGACTGTCTATAGACTTTACATTCCCAGTGACTGGAGATGGTTGTGAACCAGTGGTTATGAACCACTGTGTTGCAAGTAGCACAAAAACATGTAACATAAGCACATTGACACTTTCCTCGAGGTTTTTCTTTGTATTTGTGGGAACAAAGTCCCTTTAGCCTTTGAGAATACCCCATTATGAAATGGATAAAAAAAAGAGGGTACTTTAGATACGTCTAAACAAGATGTGTACATGTAATTTCATTCACCCTGTAACAAAAGAAAGAACAAGAACTCTTGCTGTAGATCCTTAGGATTCTTCAGTCGTTCATATCTATAGCTCTGGCATACATACAAAAGAAGCCATGCAGTTAGACAACGAGTAGGGATATGCTGGAGTTCTCATCCAAAGTACGACAGACAATGCCATGCAAATGAGACAACATGCCAGAGAAAAAGACTTGGAAATGCTTCTGGACTTAGAAGCATTATTTAATTGATTTTTTTCTGATACTTTTCTGTAATAGTGTATTTTTACATCTTTCAATATACAAAAAAGTGATATTTTAATTTATTTCACGTTTCTGCATATATTTCTATCGTATGTAAGAAACACAACTGACCTTTGTCAGTTGGGTCTTTGAAGAAATTTAGCCTGAGCTGTCTCCACTGATGTCTAACTCAGCATCCTTGACTGCTCTTGAAGTCAAGAAACAAAATGCATCCCTTGATTTCACAGAAACAAGACTGGACATACTAATAGGTGAGTCAGAGAAGGATCTTTTAAATACACATAGTTTTCATTCTGAAAGAAAAAAAGAACTGGAAACCAACAACTAGTTCCCCCAAAGTGATGGTCTGAATCTTCATGTCAGTGAGAAATTTCTTACTCCCTTTGGAGAGATAAAAGCAGATTATACTCTGACCACCTGAAAGATTTTCTTATCCACATCACAGTTGCCTTTGAGTTCAGATTTGACCCATTAAATCCAAGTCGTCTTGCTTTTCAAGATTGTATAGCTATCTTCACAGTGTACAGCTATAAACTATGGTTTGTGGAAGATAAGTACAAATTTTCCCTGATGTGTTTTTAATTTACAGCACAGAGATTTTAATTACATAATTGTTTAATTTTGATTTTGTCATCTTAATTGCTATACTTAGGTAAGCATTTACTAAGTGTTAGATTTTTGCTTCTTTTGAGCAGATTAAATTTTTTTTTTCTAATTTATTTTACTTTGATTCTGCATTGTTCCCTTCCTCTTTAAGATTATCTCCTTGCTAGAAGCACACAGCTATACAGCTGTTACAATTATCTTTCCAGATACCACAAATCTAAATTTCTAGGAGCCTTCCAATTATTAAGACTTTTCCATTCCCAGCTGAATTTAAATGCATTCTTTCACAGAGAAAATAGTGTCTTTAAGCCATGGAAGACTGACTTGCACTTTTTGCATTACTTTCCTTTAAATAAAAATAAAAATTGTATTTTTTCTTTTCCCACAGTGGAAAAAAACCTGTAATGATTTCTGAAGGTGAAAACTCCTCTCTCAAAGGCCTCTCTCAAATTTCTGTGTTGTGCACGTAATTTTGCCTCTGTATGCTTTTAGGCCAAAATATCGCTCGTGTTCCCAGACTTTGTTTACTGTCTTGGTCAAATCTTTAGATTCAAATCTGAATTCCTAATCTGTATTCAGGCAGATGCCCTAGTTAGAGGTTGTTGTATGTCCTGCTTCGCAGTCAAGCCTATAAATTAAATTTGGTAAACTTCGATCTAAAGGAATATCCTTGCACTGAATTTGAGTTTTAATGAACCAGTTTGTATCCATTTAGAATTTACTCCATTGAAGCAAAAACTCTTGCTTCAATCTTGAAATACCATGAGTTTCATAAAAGAAAAAAAAAGGTGTTTTCTTATTTCTACCTTATGTTACACTGAAAAATAATGTCTACTTCTATAGTACCATAATAATTTGACTTTTTAACTCATATAGTTCAAAATTCCTATGGGGATTATTATTGAACATGTAACACAATTCTTTCTGTTTGCCTCTGAGCATTTAATATTTTTCTTGATTTGAGATATTTGAAGTAACTCACATCAAAAATGCAAGGTGTTATTAATGTTAACATTTGTGCACAAGAACAAAGATGGTTGCAGTGGTGATGACACTGACTGCAAATCTCTCAAAAAGGCTTAGGGTCAACAAAAACAAGAACATCAGAAGAGTGAAGAAACCCTCCTGGTGTATGAAGGGACTGGAGCATCTTGTGTAGCCTATAGAAAAAATCCAGTCAAGTGCTTTACAGGACAGGGTAAGAAAAGGCAGCAACATTTTTTCAGTGTGTTCCAGATGAGCTTTTCCCACTGTTAGATGTTTTGACATCACTCTCTGTGGGCACTGTACACACTCTTGCAGAAGGACTGAAATTCTAGTAATGTGGAAATTTGCTTCATCAGCCACCATGCACTTAAGGGCAGTAACGGCTCAATTTCACCACCAGAACTGTATAATATGGAAATTCTCCTCTACTTCTCTCAGATGTACAATCACAGAACTTCAAGCTCCATCAAGGGAATTTCTATGTGAAACCAGTAAACTAAGTCCTGCAGTAGCCTCTCTATCTAACTCTCATAATTTATGATGTGAGGAAGCTGGTACATAATCTGAGAAGCAATGAAGAGAACTACCAGGTGTGGAAAACAGACACAATTAAGTGCTAGGCAATATCCAGAAGATCACATTAGGCCACCTAGTCTGCCAAAAGTTTGGAAACACAGCACAACTGGCTGGACCCTACAAACAAGATGGACAGAATAGTCCAGAAGGAAAATGGGGGACAGAATGTAACAGTATGTTTAAAAAGGGCTTATGAACTTTAATATCCAGTTCATACAGGTAACTCGCCTGGTGGATGAGAGGAAGGCTGTGGATGTGGTGTACCTGGACTTCAGCAAGACCTTTGACACTGTCTCCCATAGTAGACTACTGGACAAGCTGGCAGCCCGTGGCATGGATGGGAATGTATTGTGCTGGGTTAGGAATTGGTTGGATGGCCGAGCCCAAAGGGTGGCAGTGAATGGTGTCCCATCCAGCTGGCGGCCGGTCACTAGTGGCGTCCCCCAGGGTTCGGTGCTGGGCCCAGTCCTGTTTAATATCTTTATTGATGATCTGGATGAGGGGATCGAGTCCTTCATCAGCAAGTTCGCAGATGACACCAAGCTGGGAGGAAGTGTCGATCTGCTAGAAGGTAGGAGGGCCCTACAGAGGGACCTTGACAGGCTGGAGAGATGGGCTAACTCCAATAGCATGAAGTTTAACAAGCCCAAATGCCGGGTTCTACACTTTGGACACAACAACCCCATGCAGAGCTACAGACTGAGTGCAGAGTGGCTGGAGAGCGGTCAGGCGGAAAGGGACTTGGGAGTGCTGGTGGACAGGAAACTCAACATGAGCCAGCAGTGCGCTCAAGTGGCAAAGAAGGCCAATGGTATCTTGGCCTGCATCAGGAACAGTGTGGCCAGCAGGACTAGAGAGGTCATCATCCCCTTATACTCGGCACTGGTCAGGTCGCACCTTGAGTGCTGCGTCCAGTTCTGGGCCCCTCAGTTTAAGAAGGATGTTGAGATGCTGGATTGTGTCCAGAGGAGAGCAACGAGGATGGTGAAGGAGCTGGAGCACAAGCCCTGTGAGGAGCGACTGAGGGAGCTGGGGGTGTTTAGCCTGGAGAAGAGGAGGCTCAGGGGAGACCTTATTGCTCTCTACAACTACGTAAAGGGAGGTTGTGGTGAGGCAGGAGTTGGACTCTTCTCTCAGGCGACCAGTGACAGAACGAGGGGACACGGTCTCAAGCTTCACCAGGGGAGGTTTAGGATTGACATTAGGAAGAAATTCTTCACTGAGAGGGTAATTGTTCATTGGAATGCGTTGCCTAGGGAGGTGGTAGAGTCACCATCCCTGGAGGTGTTCAAAGAGAAATTGGATGAGGCACTTAGTGACATGGTGTAGTTGACAAGTAGGAGTAGGTGTAGGTGTTGGGTCATAGGTTGGACTCGATGATCTCAAAGGTCTTTTCCAACCTTATGATACTGTGATACTGTAATAGGAAAAAATCTCAATTCTTAAGTGTGGCAGTAACATACCAGTATCATCTACGAATAGTACAGATTCATTGCCTGAGAACATTGCATGAGAATGCTTATGTATCAAACCAGCAGCTTTTTTGGAGCATCTTTCAATACCAAAGGTTTTATGTATACCAAAAGATGCTCCTGTGTTAAAAGTTTATTTTGTATTGTGCATTACGGTAGTTGAGAGGGACATTTAGTAGATCATTCAACACGACACGTTCCAAGCATAAGGAGCTAATTTCTCAGCTTATCCACTCAGATCCGTATTTAAAAATTTTGAAGTATTCCATCCCTGTGTGCTTTGCATACCTTGCTGTGAGCCAAGTCAGTAACCGTGTGGAATGGAAAAAATCAGCTTATAGAAATTTCAGTGTTCCAGTTTAGTGTTTCATCTTCTTACAGTATCACCACCCCTGGAGATCTCAGTTCCAGTTTTACATACAAGATTGTGGTTTAAGGGAAAAAAGGAGTCTGTTTTTTGCCTGCCAGCACATACAGAAGATTTATTTTGTCACACTAGAAGAGACAGACAGAATACAGCTGTCTCAAGAATCTTCATTTATCATCAGTTCTTGTTCACAATGCTTACTATGAGAATGTCACTGCATTTTATGGTTAAGAAAAACAGTAAGACAACTTTTCTAATTTCTGCCATTGATGGTTTGCTACAATTATAACACTGATTATGACTATCAAGCAAAGTCATGTGAATTTGCTGTTAAGAGATGGAAGTCATTTACTTCCATAACATACATTCTCCACACAGAAATTTTAGACAAGCCACTGATGCCATTATTTGGAAGGAGTTATGAAGGAGTAGAGGAAACAATAATTTATCTTTCAGAGTTATAACTGCCATACATATTTGACAGAAATATCTGTACTTCAGTGTACCTTTGGAAAACATTACTTTTGCGAACGAAACATCTTATCTCCATCTTCAAGAAAGGTGGAGTCCAACAAAAGTTTTGAAGTAATCAAGTGATTCTTAAATTTAATATAATCTTAATACGGTCTTCTTGTTTTACTTAAGGCTAACTTGTAGTGGAGAAAATGTGACTTCTTGTTTTTTGTTTTTTTCTGATGAAAGATGAAGGGTCTGATTCCTCTACTCCACTTAAGTATTGATGCCTCATATCTCTCCTAAATCTGGAAGCTGATGTTTTGAAGTCCCTGAACAAATGGTTGGCTATTCTATGCCTAACCCCTTAGGTGCACCTTTCAAGAAGATTGCTGTGCCACCTTGGGAAAAATTATTGGAAGAATTTAGGCAAGGAAGTGGTATGTTACAGTGAACAATTATTGCTGGTGTGTACTGGTGGCTACCTGTATTCCAGATCCCTTTTATATCAGGAGTGTCAATAAGAAGATAAATTTTTGACATGTAAAAGTAAACATGCCAAGTAAACAAGGGCCTGGGGACTTACTGTAAGGTAGGAGCAGCTGTTTTCGTTTAGTGGGACTTACTATTAACCAACTTTCCCTAAGCCAAAATATGTTAGACTTCTGAATATACAACTTCCTTATAGACATTCAGAAGAAGATCCTGTTGAAGGAAGAAGATCAATCTATTAGAGGGAATTAAAAAACAAAGAGTGGTTATGCCAGACATTAGGCTTGTTACATTAATTAAATATGTCACTATTTACAGTCTTGGGTGTTGGCCAAAAATTTCGTAAGACTTGACTAGGAACTGTGAGTGCTATGAAACAGAGATAAAGATAGTGTTTGTGAAATGCAGTGAACTTCAGTCCAGAGTGAGCTCTAGAATGGTGACAAAGCTTCAGGATTTAGATCAAATAGATAGTGATTACTTTTTAACATAGAAAGTAGCTTAAAATATCATTTCTCTCCGGTTTTATATAAGTTCTCTGTGTCTTTTTCTTCATGTATTTGAATTTGGTTAAGGACCTCTATAAACGAGAATATGAATAAATAAATATTCTGTTAATAATTGAAAAATACCCCTAAGCACCTTGGGTAAAGGCACTCCTTAGTTCCCAGTCAAGGATAAGACTATTTCTTACGAACTAACTTACAGAATTTTGTCTTGTAATGTGGTTCTAACAAAGAAGACAGCTGGATGTTAAAAAAAAAAAGAATGCTATTTATCTTAGAGGTTTAATTTCCTTTTTTCTATCCTAATACTTTGCAATGCTTAGGGCTGATAAATACAACTAACTTGGTTTTACTTGACATCATATCATTCACAGCTCTTTGATTTTCCTGATGCTGTACAGTATCACTTGTTATGTTTGTGCAAAAAATGATGTAAATCTATGTTGCCTGCAACATACATACATACATGCAAATACTAAGGGGTTTGGAAATGCATAAATCTACTTAGGATGTTTAGCCATCTGCTTCTCATTCATTTTAGTTGGAATGTTTTCTTCATTTACTCACCTTTAACCCTCTGCCACCGTCAGGGAAAAGATTCATGTGGTGGTGGTAGTAGATCTGAGAAACTGACAAAAAAATATCTGACCTCAGGAATTTCTAGGCCCACGTATCATCTTACCTTTAAAATGAAAACTATCACCCCTTAAACGGCCAGATAAAAAACAGTTATGTCTTTCTTCAGGTCTGGAGTCCAGCTGTCCCTATTGCCACTGAGATGACCCTCAAAAGTGCTCATCATTCTCCAAAGTATCCTTAAAAAGAAATCTTTACCATTTGAATGCAGATATGGTAGTGAAAAATAAACCAGGAATGATGGAAAACTTGAAATTATTTAGAAGTTACACCTTATAAAATGAACAAGGATTTTTTCAGCTGAATTTTCGCATGTTCAGGGTTCTTCGGTCAAATGTAGACTTACCTTTGTTCATGATTATATTGTTAGCAGATCACAAAAGGTTCACGCTTAAAAAACCCGAGGATAGGCAGATTTTGGACTTATGAACATTAAAATGAAAACTATCTTGGCCACAGCTACAGTATCATTAAGTCCTTAGAGACAGATTAAAAAAATATAATAAAATTCCTGTTGAAGTGGATGGATTTTGGCTGAGGTTAACAACAAGGAAGAACAAAATATAAAAATGTTGGTTCCTGTAGGACAAAAACATCAGTCCCATTAAATTTCCTGTGGATATCTAGGCATTCAAGTCTTAATAAAAATATTAAAATATTTTATTAACATTTTTGCATTAAGGCCCATTTTAAACTCTTGATGTTTCACTTAAGAGCTGTTACTTCTATAGTTATGAGTCATTTAAGAAACAAATATACTGCTATTAATTCTCTGTCTTTTATCATAAATATGTAGGTAAGTTGTAAGAAGCAGATTCTACTTTATGTTGAACAGGAACCTGGAATCTTTCCTCTTCCTAGGTCTGTTTTACCTATGAGTAGGACAGCAAAATTAAAGGGACTATTAATGAAATTATAGATGTCTTTACATTAACAGCAGTTAATGTATGGCTTCCTCCTACCCAGTTAAAATTGAACTTAAACTACATTTGTGATGATGCAAAAAGTACTGACAGATATGCACAGCCCTGAATGTGCAAGGAGGAAATATCTAAATGAACCATCAGGAAAGAATGGTAGAGTTTTACTTTTTTAAATTTAATCTCTCTCTGCAACAAAAACACCCTTGTGAAAACTACAGTGAAGGTGCCAATTTCTATATGTCATCTAAAGCTCTGCCAGCCATTATGTCAAAGACTGCATTTTCTTGTGAAGTAGAAAAACAACACCTAGGGCTTTGGTATGTGGTTTATATCCTTCCATTCAGCAAAAAGAAACGGTTTTCTAGCTTTCCTAACATGCTGTATAGAAATACAAGTGAATTAGGATCACTCTTGAAAATGTTGCTGAAGTTTTTTAAAAAAGTTCTCCTGGAATTTAAATTCTCAGCCTTGAATGATTTTGTATTTAATGGATACATCTAATTTTAAAACTCACAGTTTTCAAGAAATATGACCTTTCTCTGGTTTGCATACATTTTGTACTCCCATTACGCAGCTGAGATTTATAAGTTGTTGCTGCTAATGAGGACTGCAAATGTTCCTTTTGTTTTTAAATGTAAAACAGCCATCTCTTTACTAATTGTTGTACAGATTCCATGACAATATTCAATACTGATGCAAACTCTGTAAAACTTCTGTTCTAACACTGGAAAGGCATGGATTAAGTAAAAGAATTACAGATCCAAATGTCAACTCTAAAAATATTGCATTTTGTTTCTAAGTTTCAAATTATAATATCTGTAATTGAAGATGAAAATTATGAAGCTATATGAATATATTTATGGCAATTTATTAGCTCTGGCATTGCAAGAAATAGAAATAACCACAATGTTCAAGGAGTAATATGCTTTATTGTTTGTTTATATTTATATTAATATATATAATACATGTTATATACTATTAATGATGTAATAGTGGTACAATAAGATCTTAACTGTTAGTAGATATACAGGGGGAAAGGGTTGGAGCTGAGGGTCTGATATCTGTGCTGAATGTTGTTCAGGGTATTTTTATTTCAGACTTGGTATATTTTGGTGCCAAGGGCTCAATGTCAATTGTTTTTTGCAAAATATTAGTTGTGTTTCAAATTGTATCTATCAGCTTAGATATACTGGAAAGATACTCTGTCCATAAGAACCAACATTATTCTTTGTGAACTGAGAAATTTTAATTAAGGACTTTCAAAAATCATCTTCGAAATTCCTTTTGCTCTGAACTGGAACACTAATGTAAGCTTGCCATATACACTTCTTTTGCAAAGTCAATAACTATTCCGTTTTCTTCCTTAGAACTTTGAGTGCTCATTCCACACTTCCAGGTCTTCAGGTATAAAATGTTACAAGGACATTGAGGTAGAGATACTTTCAATTTTTATCAAAATCACTGTGAAGATAGTCATTGCATCTATCCCTAAGAATCATTCTGGTTGCATTCAGGTTTCGGTCAGAGCCTTTTTAAGACCATTGTCGAAAGAAATGTTCAGCGATGTGAATCTAGCCTAAAGGTAAGGCCCAAAACTTTCCATAAATATTTCTATTGCTGAAAATTCCAACTAATTTCCTCATGTTTTTGTTATTCTGAAACCCCAAATTATTAGAAAATACATCTATTTAACCTGAGTACAGAAACTTAGAAGAAGCTAAAGGCATAACATGGCAAGCTGTTCCTGTGGGCTTTTATCATACAGGTGTTGTTCTGCATCATAAACAAAACCACCCTGAACAAAGAAATAGTATTAGATGTCAAGATTTTGCATTAAAAGTCTAATGAATCCTACCCTCAGTTAAAACTGTCAGAGTTGACAATGATAATTGAATTGATTACAGGCAGTGGATCAATCACATGAGAGAGGTAGTGGCCATGAATTTAAATTATGAACATCCTCACAGTGAAAAGAAAGATGTATAATATATGGGAGTCAGTATTTCTGCTCTATAGGATTTTCCTAAAAAACTTATTTCCAGTTCAGTTGAAAAGTTGAACACCTAAAAGTTCTGACTGACCAAAAATGTAAATGAAGTACTTTGTTTGATTTTTAAAGATTTTATATTTTTGACTAAATAGTAATTTTGTTCAGCATAGTTTGAATGTAATTAATATATATTACTAAAATAGGAAATTATTTTTAACAAAATCCAAAATTTTCACAAAATGATGAAATCCAAACATTTTAAAAAAAATATTTTTTAACATCTTAATAAACGATTTCTAAAACAATGTTTCTGAATTAAAAACTTGCAAATTATTTTAATCATCAAAATTTTTTATTAATAAGAAGTCCTTGTGAGCTTGAGCATACACATAGAGTTGCTAGTATATTGCAATGACTGTTATCTGTTGAGATTTTCTTGAGGAAACGTTTCTTAAAATTTTATCCTTAATATTGTTTGTGTCCTTTTCAACAACTTTTTAAACAATATTACTAATTTAATGATTTCTGAAGAAGAAAAATCTATAAAATAAAAATATATTGTCAGCATGTAGTTCTTCTCTATATCTCTGAATTTCTAATGCTTGATGTTAGATGAGAAAAAGCCCTCAAGAATGGGAAAACCCAAAGAATAATTGAGGCTTTGAAGAGGTTAATTTGCAGGAAAAGGAGGTTTTGATTCAAACTTGTCTTTGATGTTTTTTTCTGAGCAATGTATCTATTCCTGATTTTGCAAAACATTCTCATATGTCAAAGCATATTCTTTAATCTGCATTTATATGTAATGATCTCGTTGTTTAATTATACAGTTCAGTAGCTGCATATTCCTATATGGAATATGTCATTAAACCAGTTTTAAGTCTCATGAGTTTTTTTGAATAATATCTGGTTACTTAAATGTAAGAACTAAAAGTATGAATATTACACATCCCTTTGTCTACCTTATCATGATGCCTGCTATACGAGTACAAGGAACTAATTTACATAGACAGTTATCTACAAGCAGTATATAAATGTTGCAGTTACTGATACTTATTTGAAAAACGGACATACCAAGAATTTTTTTATTCAACCCAAAAAAGAGAACCAGAAAAACTGACTAACCTCCAAGAAAAATCTCTCTGGCAAAGGATCAGGATGAGAAGGCAGCAATCAGAATCATAGAATCATTAAGGTGGGAAAAGATCTCCAAGATCATCACGGCTAACGGTTAGCCCAATAACACCATGCCTACTAAACCATGTCCTGAAGTGCCATGTCTACACTCATAAAATATCTCCAAGGATGGAGACTCCACCAATTCCCTGGGCAGCCTGATGCAGTGCTTGTCCACTCTTTTGGTAAAGAACTTTTTTCTAATATTCAATCTGAACCTCCCCTGGTGCAACTTGAGCCATTTCCTCTCATCCTATCAGTTGTTACTTGGGAGAAGAGACCGACGCCCACCTCATTACAACTTCCTTCCAGGTAGATGTACGGTGACAAGGTCTC
This sequence comes from Neomorphus geoffroyi, assembly GCA_033558235.1. Taxonomy (NCBI): domain Eukaryota; kingdom Metazoa; phylum Chordata; class Aves; order Cuculiformes; family Neomorphidae; genus Neomorphus; species Neomorphus geoffroyi. The sequence goes on from JAUMJM010000048.1 coordinate 30,259,776, forward strand.
CTCTCAGCCTCCTCATGTACAGACTAAACAATGTTCTCTCAGCCACTCCTCATATGACTCATTCTCCAGATCTTTCACCAACTTCACTGCCCTCCTCTAGACATGCTCCAGCAATCTTTTTTGTTTTGAGGGGCCCAAAACTGAACACAGTATTTGAGGTATGGCCTCACCAGTGCAGAGTACAGGGGCATGATCAGTTCCCTACGCCTGCTGGTCACACCTTTGCTGATACAGGCCAGGATGCTTTTGGCCTCCTTGGTTGTATGGGCACAATACTGGCTCTTATTCAACTGGTTATTGACCAGTCCTTTTCTGCTGGGTAGATTTCCAGCCGCTCTTCCCCAAACCTGTAACGTTGCATGGGGTTGTTGTGACCAAAGTGCAGGACTGGGCACTTGACCTTTTTAAACCTTATACAATTGACCTCGACCCTTCGATTCATCCTGTCCAAGTCCCTCTGCAGAGCCTTCCTGCCCTTGAGCAGATCGACATTCCCACCCAATTTGGTGTCATCTACAAACGTATTGAGTAAGCATTTAATCCTCTCATCCAGATCATTGATAAAAATATCAAATAAAACTGACCCTAACACTGAGCCCTGGGAAACTCCACTTATGATCAGCAGACAAATGGATTTGATCTGGTTCTCCACAGCTCTCTGTACCTGGACATCTAGCCAGATCTTTACCCATGAGACTCCACCTTCTTTAGGAGTATGCTGTGGGAGACAGTATCAAAGACTTTACTAAGTCTAGGTAGATAACATCCACAGCCTTTCCCTCATCCACTAGGAAGGTCACTTTGTCATAGAAGGAGGTCAGTTTGGTCAAGCAGGACTTGCCTTTCATGAGCTCTTGTTGGCTGGGCGTGATCCCTTGGTTGACCTGCATTTGCCTGCTGAGTGTGTTTACGGTGAACCTCTTTATAATCTTTCCCTGTACCAAGGTCAGGCTGTCAGGCCTGTAGTTCCTTGGATCCTCTTTTTGTCCTTCTTGCACATGGGTGTTACTTTGCCAAGCCTCTAGTTGTTTGAGACCTCCCTTGTTACCAAGAATGCTGATAAATTAGAGAGTGGCTTGGCAAGCTCCTCCACTATCTCCCTTAGTACTCTTGGGTAGATCCCATCTGATACCATCAACTTGTGAGTGTTCATTTGGCATAGCATGTCATTGACTGCTTTCTCCTGGTTTATGAGGGGTTTATCCATCTCTCCAATGCAGTCTTCCAAATTGGAGGGCTGAATACCCTGGAGATTACTAAGCTCTGCCTGCAGAATCTCTCTCTCTCTAGGACTTCCAGACATGAATGACCTACTCTGTATCTAATTCCTGGCACTCAGTTTTCTTAGCTCCTTTGACTGACACAGTCCAGCAGAAGCAAGAACAAAAGTTAATCCAACTTTAAAATACCAGCATAGGTAAAGACCTTCAATATGGAAAACAAATCGTGGTAAACCAAGGAGATATTACATAACTCCTTACTATACCAGTCACTCAAAACTGGAAAACTAGAATCACATGAACTTCCTTCATATATATCCATTAAATCAACACATTACTAAGAATAAAAAATACAGTCTGGTGTATGTCTTACGTGATTTCAGCTTCAGATATTTAGACATCTCAAACTGAGTTGTCCTGCAGAAGTTAAATGGGAAGACAAATGTGGATAGAATGCTCAGCACTACAGGTGAAAGGCTACACTTTAATTTGGCAAAGTGTGTTTAAATTAGGCCTTATAATAGGTTGGTTCCCCATTATTTTGTACCATTAACTTGGTTTTAGAGAATACTTTAAAACACCTTCATTTGTTAAGTCTTTCACAGTCAGTTGATTGTCTCCCTAACAGAAAATGAGAGGCAAAATGTCAAGAAGAGCAAGGATTATCTTAACCTTGTACTACACTGATCAGAACTCTGCTCGAAGTCAATGATTGCAAAACTTGTTCAGAATAACCTGATGACTCAGTCTCCCAGAATGCTAATCTTCAAAATCAGTGCAGCAAGAGACAAGAGGATTAAAGCCACGTTCAGTTGTAATGAGATCCGTCATTAAAGGCAGAACGCAGTCCATTGACATGAGATGTCTAGCATGTGTAATTGCTTTTACCTTAAAATTTTCTTTAGCACAAGAACTTAGAACCATTGTTCTGTCATTACATTTTGCCTATTATTTTAATTTTATTCTTATAACTGAAGTTATTAATAAAGCTCTCAGTTTTCTGCAGATACTTGCATTTTAGCTTCAATTTATACAGACACCATTTTTTTTAATGAGAAGAGGAAGCTGGCTGCATAGCCTCTTCATATTATTCATCCCTTTTTTTCTTTCTAATCTTCCAAAAGATTGTCTCATTCTGAAACTTGCTTTTCCTGCTGTCTTTAAGTAGAGATCCTTATTTCCCCCAGAATTTTTCTCTGCCTCTGGCCAATACATGTATGAACTAGATTCATCATAAGCAGTCTGCTGCTGGGTCATTCTCCCCACTTCAAGATCAGGTAGTTAAGAGAAGCATGGACCATTGGTCCTTTGATTATTTTTTGTTGTTGTTATTTTATTTTATTTGAGTAAAGGACAATTAAGCTGGTCCTCAAATTGTATTTTTGTGTTTGACTTTGCTTCCTCCACTCAGTTCTCTCAGAGAAAATTACTGCATTTCATCTCCCGCAAAACAAGTTGTTAATTTATTTGGGGTGGAGAATAGCAAAGGATACTATATATGGTTAATTAGCCTAAAGCATGTGCCACAACCAAGTAAAGAAAGAAACAACTGGGAGAAATTATGCATGATTCACATTCAGTTGGGTTAAGCAGCAAAATACCAGTGTTTGGAAATGCATAGCTGTCCACCAAGTCCTTCTTTACACACAAGGAACTAATTCTCACTTAAGCGATACAGCATTTTATTTTTACAATTGAAAACAGGAAACAAGCTGCTAAACATTTATGGAACTCAATTAACCATTTAAAAACATTCTATAGCAGCAGTTCTGAATATACTGGATTTCCGTTTTCTTGTTTCTTCACCCTCCCTATCTCTTGCTTACACATAACACTGTATATATGAACTTTTTTAGTGCATTTATGGATATATTTCCTTAGAAATAAATTGTATTTTGAAAAGTGTTAAAAAGACGATGGAAACAGGATTCTAAAAAATTCAAGGCAAATTATGTGATCCTCAGAGGAATTAAAGTAATCAAGACAGGCTTCCAGACTTGGAATAAGATAATATTATAATGTTTCCCCACCTCATCTCTGAAATTTGCTATTTCCAGGTATGCAAGTTGGTGTACTGACAAAGTGCAGCTATTAATTTGAATATGCTTTAAGACTCAGCTCTGCTTTGGTGTGTTACATTGCAATTCTAGGTTTATTACTACCACATAATAGTACAAAATGACTGTAATTACAATTACCTTTGCTTTCAGTTTTTCCTTCTCTCATACAACCTCACTGGGAGGTTTTAAAGCAAGACAGCTAATAAAAGAGATGACTGAATGCAGTAACATAGATGTCATACGACAAGTCTGAAAGCATCAGCAGCAAATTGAATGCTCAAGTATGTGGCTTTTCTGATGTTCAATGGAAGAGATGATTTCTCCTGACTTACCCTTGATAGAATCTAAGGCACAAAAACATAAACAAATTATACAAAGTCAGAAATTATAATTTTTGTCAGAAGGGATTAATGGAAAGGATTTTTAGGTGTACATTATCTATTTTTTCTTAGGAAAAGATTACTTATTTCTTTGGTAGTGCTTTCTGAATTTTATTTCTCTCTCACCTGAGCATGACAGAGACAAAGAGTGGAATTGAGGAGAGAAAAACAGGACAGAAAAGAGAACAAAACACTTTTTAGGAGTGGTTACTAAGCTAAGTGCCAAATATTTGTAACACAAAGCATAGACTTTTGCAGAAATGTCATAATTATCAGAAGGAAAATTGCCATACAACACGTAACAAATAATCACATGCCACCTGGTAATTATCTTTTCCAAGACAAAATGGAAATTAAGGTCTACAGCAAGACTGCAATTCCCTAGCCTGGTAAAGTGGTAGAACAAGCACATAGCGCTTGCCGGTATATTAAAATTCTTATGTTCTAGAAATCTTCTCACTTAAGGATACAAGGCAGTTCATAAAAAGAAGAGAACGCACTTAGTGACAAACACTGTAAAGATATCTGTATCTTTAGGTCTGACTACATTTCTTTGGACTCCAGGTTTCACTCTTTTTTCCTGTTTTAAATCTGCTGTTCCAATGACATTTTCAGTGCAGAACTAGAATGCCAGTTCTTAATATGAAAATCACAACTCTTAAAATTGAGTTCATTTTACTTTTATACATGCAAATTTGCAGGTGATAATGTATGCAAATATCCTTATGTATTTCACATTTATGACAGTATTTCATATGCTTTCTACTGCATCTAAGCAGTAATATATTTCTTCATTTTGATACAGTACATAGCCTTTCCTAGTACCTTCATTTTGTTTATATTTACACATTTTGCTAGACATGATATGCTTTATACTTTAATTGTTTTATATATTCCTTTTTCATTTGTATTCAGGTAAAAGGAACATGAGGATAGGCAGGAATAATACCAAATGGTGATGCAATCTTTCAATTACTAGCAATATAATTTTCCCATTATCCAAAACTTACTTGCAGGATGCACCTGAAGAAATTAATATAGTTGTACTACTCCAGATTCTTATCTAATGTCTGTTTTCAAAGGATAAAACCTTTCAGAAATTACTCATGTCAAATTTGCAGTGATTAATTGCCCTAACTGAACATGTAACTAAATGCTTGCATCCTAAATGAATTAACTTCTTGGTGACCTAATACTTCAAGTATCATTTGCATCATTTCTTTCTCTAGTAGTTACCCAATATTGCAGTCCCAAAGATTGGCACGCGCTAACACTAGTCTTTCAGGTTTTATTTCTTTCACAGTTTTTATTATTTGTGTCTTAAGCACAGAGGAAAATGACCAGGGACGCGTTTTCCTTGACAAAGTTTTCCAAGTATGACGTTGGTTAAAGTATTGTGTCTTGTCCGGCAAGCTTTGTGCTTGTCTCTTATTGCTGCTGCCAGACTGGTAGAGCACAGTGACTAAATTTGACCAGTCTTGACTAATAGGTGGAGCCAATTAAAGCTCTTTCTCCTTAAATTCAGGCTGGAGGAAGTTTTGTATGTCCATCTACTACCTTTGACATAGTCCATAGTACATCATAAGATGTTATTAGTCAGAGTAATCCTCAAGTGCATGGGTTCAAATGAATGCAGCACCTTTGCTGACACTTGTTACAAATCCCTGAGGGACCTGTTACTAAAACTATTTTACCTAGCAGTTTGTACAGCTGCATCAGAGTATTTAATGCAAGCGAAGTATCTCAGTGTCCTTTAACCCAAAGGTTTTTCAGAAGAAGCATGTGGTCTCTGAGTTCACTGTGAAAAAAGAAGGATGCAGAGTTGCTTTCTGCTTCCCTGTTCTTGCCCTACAGCTGGGTCCTTCAATCTTGTTTAAAGCAATACATGTACAAAGCTCATGGTTTCTTCCTTTTTTTCCGTTAGGAGAGAGGAACTGCACATTTTTTAAATTTGAATAACGGTCCTGAGTTAATAGTTTGTATTTCTTGCAATGCTGGACAATGAAAAATCTCATAATGCCTGAAACTGCTAGAATTCATAATTGCTACCCTATGGGATCAATCCTCTAGCTGGAATGCTTCTGACCATACAGATGCTGCACTGAATTGAAGGTAAGTCTTCTCATTTAAAAGCAACTCAAAGTCCCAGTGTATACCAATGGATAAGGTGTTTTCCTACAATTAGAATAAATTCAGATCTCCAGGCTACAAGTTCTACCTCTGGCTTTGATTTAAGGATACAGAAAATTAAATAATTAGAGATATTCTTTGTGAAATTTAAATGTCATAGAGAGCCATCAATCTTCCCTTAGCAGGCACAATGGCTTTTAAAGTGTCTGTGTGCTCTGTTATTCAGAGGTAAATTTTTCTTTGTTTTAGACTGCCACATTCCCCAAAGTTGCATTAAAAAAACACTGTCCTATGTTATTTCACAGCTAGGGATTCAATGGATCCCAGTTTATAGGGTACAAATAGGCTCTTTATAATGAAGATTTATGATGAAATAATAGTACTTTAGAGAAAATTTATGGAAGCAATAAGATAATTTGTCTCTTCTGTTCTGACTGTCAAGTGCCAAATATTTTGATGGAAATCCCAATACCTTCATCATGCAGAAATCTAGTTAGAGCATGCAGATTTTGAGATATTTAGACACAGCAATAATTATCCTTTAAGTTATCAGTGCCTTAACTTTCAAAACAATCCCTCTTATTATTTGTACCTATCACAGAAACCACCACCACTATTCAACAAGCAAAAGGCAATAGGCTAATGTTGCTTTGACATGAAATAAAATTGTATCAATACCAAGGAGAAAATTTACTTGACATAAAATGATACACAAATATTTAAAAAAATATATTACATTTTAAAAAATATATTACATATTAAAAAAGATTTCATATTACTCTAAAAATAATAAGCACGGATTCATAGATTTTTAACAGCCAAAACCCCACACATTTCTGAAGTAACCATTGTGAAAATTGAGACAATGGTGAACTGATAGAAGATCTCATTTTCACCACCCTTGCTATTCAATTTGTTTGAAGAGTCACTGTGATTATTGTCAGGCTGAAATATAACAGTATTGCATGGAATATCATTACTTAAAACTTAAAGTTAAAATGAGATTTTCAAAGAGAAATCAGAAAACTGCACAGGATGTTTCCATCACTACTGACAAGATACCATAGTATGAAAAGGAAGATGTCAATCGCTGGACGTTGTTTGAAGGAGCTTGTGTGTACATGGGGCAGGATAGGTGTTGTATAGCTCTTTGAAGATTCCTTTCCTCTCAGACTACTAAAGACAACTTCCGGCTGGTGTCAGAAAATGAACTACGTAAGAAAGAAAGAAAGAAAATCAGCAGAAGATACAGAAGAGCTTGAAGACTCGATTGCAAATTAATGAATGTCATTTGAATTTACTTGACAGAAGATCTTTTGACTAACACATTATCACGTAGCAGTACCATCACTAAACCCATCATAACTTGGCATGAAAGGATGCTTTATTTTGCATTTTCTCCTCAGTTCTCAACTTTTGATGCATATCTTTAAGCATGAGGAACATGTTATTTGAAATAGAAAAACAATTCATTTTTCAGTATATTAAGAACAGAAGGGATCTCAGTAATGAAGACAATGAGCATGGTGTATATTTTATAAATATGTTGAAAGTGGAGAAAAAAGTGTCTTCCTTTATCTAGTCAATTCAAAAGTATGAATTATTTCTTAAATATCTGGTATTAGAAGCTCAGTTATAGTCAGGAAATTGTTGCCAAAAGGCTTTATTAAAGTAATCTGGAGAAAATGTAGGTTCAAAAAAAAAAATGTGATCGCAGACCCAACTACAAGAAGTCATAGGTAAGCAGCCACTGAGCTAAGAAGCAAGTAGTTATATTGTTCCAAGACAGCTGGTTTCATCACATCAAGCCATAACTTCATAATTTTAAACATTTCAAAAATCTGCAGAGTTTTGGTGCCACTGTCCAAATGAGAGTTGTGAGCTTCTTGTCCTTTACTCCAAGGTGGACAGACTTGACCAGGTTTCTGTCTAGAAGACATCTGGCTGCATTACTATGTTAACTTTGTCTGAGCTAACATTTCTGATGTCTTAACACAGATCAGACATTGAAGTCTAGTTCTTTAGTGACATATTTTCTCAACTATCTTACATTCGAGTAGTGGCAAATGCCCACACAGGAAATCATGTGTCTTGTGCAAATAAAGTTTTAGAGGACAGTATATAATAAAGGAATAAATATTTAAGGAGATTAAACTGCTGTGCAACAGCAGGTGTGAGAGAGGACCGTGAATATGTGAGAGAAAAAAATTATACAGACACCAAGGTCAGTGAAGAATGAAGGCGAGGAGATCATAGAATCATAGAATTGCTTGGTTGGAAAAGACCTTTGAGATCATCGAGTCCAACCACACATGTCCGCTACTAAACCATATCCCTGAGAAACTCTTCTACCCATCTTTTAAACACCTTCAGGGACGGCTACTCAACCACCTCCTTCGGCAGCTGTGCCAGTGCCTGACAGCCCTTTCAGTGAAGAAATTTTCTTAATGTCTAGTCTGTACCTTCCCTGGTGCAACTTGTGGCTGTTGCCTCTTGTCGCTTCAGAGGAGAAACCAACACACACCTCAGTGCAACCTCCTTTCAGGTACTAGTGCACAGTCATAATGTCTCCCCTCATCCTCCTCTTCTCTAGGCTAAAAAACACCCAGTTCCCTCAGGAGCTCCGTTTAGGACGTGTTCTCTAGACCCTTGTCCAGCTTCGTTGCCCTTTTCTGCACATGCTCCAGCCCCCCAATGTATTCAAAACTGAACATAGTATTTGAGTTGTAGCCTCACCAGCGCTGAGTCCAGGGGCACAATCACTGGTCCTGCTGGCCACGCTGTTTCTGAGAGACCAAGATGCCATTGGCTTTCTTGGCCACCTGGGCACACTGCTGGCTTGTATTCAACTGGCTGAAAATCTACATCTCCAGGTCCTTCTCTGCCAGGCAGCTCTCCAGCCAAGTCTGTAAAGCTGCGTGGGGTTGTTTTGTCCCAAGTGCAGGACTTGGCACTTGGCCTTATTCAACCTCATCCTATTGTTCTCAGCCAGTGGATTCAGCCTGTCCACATCCCTCTGCAGAACCTCCCTACCCTCAAGCAGATCAACACTTTCACCCAGCTTGGTGTCATCTGCAAACTTGCTAAAGGTACACAATCCTCTTGTCCAGATCATTGATAAAGAAATCAAACAGGACTGGACTGAACACTGAGCCCTGGAGAACGCTAGTTGTAACCAGCCTCCAACTGGATTTGGCTCTATTTAATACCACTCTCTGAGCCAGGCAGTTCAGCCAGTTCTTTACCCAGCAGAGGGTGTGCCTGTCCACCCCAAACGAAGACAGTTTCTCAAGCAAAGTACTGTGAGAAAAAATGTGAAAGGCTTTACCAAAGTCCAGGTACACCACATCCACAGCCTTCCCCTCGTCCATTAAATGGATAGCCTTGTCATAGAAGGAGATCGGATTGCTCTGGCAGGATCCACCTTTCATAAACCCATGCTGACTGGGCCTGATCACCTGGTTGTCCTGTGTGTGCTGTGTGATGGCACTCAAGATGTTCTGCTCCATGACCTTTCCTGGCACCAAGGTCAGACTGACAGGCCTGTAGTTCCCTATATCTTGCCTCTAACCTTTCTTGTAAATGGGCTTAACATTTCCCAGCCTACAGACCAGTGGAACTTCCCCAATCAGCCAGGACTGCTGGTAGATGATGGCAAGTGATTTGGTGAGGACCTCTGCCCGCTTCCTTAATATCCCTGGGTGAATCCCATCCAGCCCTATCGACTTGAATGTCTAGTTGGCCAAGCAGGTCTCTAACCAGTTCTTCTTGGATCATTGGAGATTTGTTCTTCTCCTATTGGTTTTAATACGTTTGTAGAAACTTTTTTTGCTATCTTTCACCAGACTGACTAATTGAAGTTACAGTTGGGCTTTAGCCCTTCTAATTTTCTCTCTATATGACCTCACTTCATCCCTGTAGCATTCCTGGGATGTCTGCCCCTTCTTCCAAAGCTCATGAACTTTCTTTTCCTTTCTGAGATCAACGCAAAGCTCTCTGCTCAGCCAAACTGGTTTTCTTCCCTCTCAGCTCATTTTATGACACCTGGGGATGGCCTGTTCTTGTGCCATCAGGATTTCCTTCTTGAGGAGCATCCAGCCCTCCTGCATTCCTTTGTCCTTTAGAACTGCCTCCCAATGAACTTTATGAAGTAGCCACCTAAACAGTTCGAAGTCTGCCCTCTGGAAATCCAGGGTGGCAGTTCTGCTGACCCCCTGTCTTATTCCTCCTAGAACTAAGAATTCTATCGTTTCGTGATTACTGTGCCCCAGGCATCCTCCAACAGTCACCTCTCCCACAAGTTCTTCTCTTTTCACAAACAGCAGATAGAGTGTGGCACCTTTCCTTGTCCATTCACTAACCATTTGTGTTACAAAGTTGTCTTCCATACACTCAATGAACCTCCTAGACTGTTTCCTTTCTGATGTATTAGACTTCCACCAGACATCTGGAAGGTTGAAATCTCCCACAAGAACAAGGGCCAGGGATTGCGTGACTTTTCCCAGTTGCTTGTAGAAATCTCATCACTTTGTTTTCCTGGCTCGGCAGCCGATAACAGACTCCCACAACTATATCTGTCTTATTGGGCATTCCACAGATTTTTATCCATAAGCACTCAACCCTATCATCACCATTATAAAGCTCTATGAAGTCAAAACATTTTCTAACATAGAAAGCTACACTATTGCCCCTCTTTCCAAGCCTATCCTGCCTGAAGAGTTTATAGCCAATCATGGCAGCACTCCAGTTATGTGAGTCATCTCACCACACTTCCATGATGGCAATTATATAATTTTTTTTTTGCCTTACAATGACTTCTAGCTGGCCCTGGCTTTTGTCCATGCTGCTTGCATTACTGTAAATGCACTTCAGTTGGCCTATTGTTTCTGCCCTGGGCCTGAGTGGAATAGTTTTAAATCCTAAGGGACTTCTAGCTGTAGTTTCTAACCCACCAATAACCTTTGAATTCTGGCTGTCAGCTGGAGTGCTGTCCCCCATTTCTACTGAGGTGGCAGACCAGAGCCCATCACCAGTACACTGTCCCCCAGGCACTGGACTGTAATTTCCCAGCTTTATTCAATTAAGCCTGGCATTGTCCTCTCCCCCTTCCAATCTAGTTTAAAGTTCTGTTGATTAGCCCTACTAACTTCCTGGTGACTATCCTTTTGCCCCTTGGAGACAGGTGTAACTCCTCATTGGCTGGCAGGTCTGGTGTGTAGGCCAACCCATAGTCAAAACCCCAAAGTTTTGTTTTTCGCACCAGGTTACGAGCCAGGTATTTATTTCCTGGCTCTTCCTACTCCTTCCTTTATCATTCCCTGTAATAGGAATGACAGAAGAGAACACTACTTGTGCACTTGAACCTTTCACAATTTGTCCCAAGGCCCTAAAGTCCTTTTTAATCACCCTAAGGTTTCTTGTTGGTTTTTCATTATTGTCTACTTGAAAGATGAATAGCATATAATAATTTGTGGGCTTAACTAGAGTTGGAAGTTTCCTTTACACGACTCTTGATGAAGGCCCCAGGTAGGCAGCAGATTTCCCTATGTAATGGGTTTGGCCTGCATATTGGACCTTCAGTTCCCTTCTGGAAGGAGTCCCCAATGACAATGACCCATCTCTTCTTTACAGAAGCTGTTTTGATTGATGGCTTTGGGTGTTTTAACCTAGGGAATGTTTCTAGGTTGTGAGGCTCATCATCAACATTAGGGTTTAGTTCCACTTGCATACCTTCATACCTGTTGTGCAACGGAACCTGGGAGACTGAGGTTGAAACACGAGAGATACACCTGTTGCACTGGGCAGGAACCTGTTGTCATTCCCCTCCATCTTCTAAATTACTGTCTTCAGCTGAGAGGATAGACGATGTGAGTTCTCTATCGCACAATGCATGCCTGCCTGTTGGGTCTCAGATAGAAAGCATAGAGTGTCATTCCAAAAGTCAAACTGCCTCTCACATTCTCTAATTGTCCTCAGCCTGCTCACCTCTTCCCTGAATTCTGTCACCAAGCAGAGGAGTTTCTCCACCCAAGGACATTCCCTGCAGGTGAATTCCCCACTGGCATCTGATACCAGTGTGAGAGGGGGGCACGTCCTGCAGCTTGGCATGTGGGTGGTAGCATGCACCCACTAGGGCTCAGTCTGGGAGGCTGCATAAGTCATGGCTGGTGGAAAGCTTGGAGATGCTTTAATTTTCTAACGAGTGGCCACCATGGTTCTCGGTTAATTCTGGCCAAAGTCCAGCACTCTCCCTGCACTCTACCTGCTCGTCCTATTTTCATGAACTGCCTTGGCAAACTGCCTTGCAAACTTCCTCACCCTGCCCTTCTGATGAGCCACACACCTGTTAGCCTGCTCCTGTTTGCAGTGCTCCTGTCATTGGTGTTCCTTAGGAACTGTTTAAATCTCCCGCCGATGCTTCCAAGAACATCAGTGATCCATGTGTGAGCTGCCGCTTCCATGATTCAGGAGTCACCCTGCCCTGGTTGATCCCTGAAATCATCTGACAGCACTGTTATATGCTTTATATGAATCGCCGCCACTTACCTTGCTTTACCAATTTTTTAATATTTAAACTGACAGAAGGATTGTTGGGAATTCAACCAGTTTTCAGCCTCCTGTGCACATATGACTTAGCTCTGTCTTTAGTAAGAGATCTCTGTGAAAGTTGAGCCCTGGTGAAGATTTCAGACCAGGTTGTATTTTTGTGGAAATCTGCCAAGAAATGACACCAATCGCTTGAGATTCCATTCTGAATAGTAAAGCACGGCTCCTTAAAGAATCACCATCCTTTTAAAAGCTTTATTCAATGGACTAATTCAGCATTTTTCTTTTAATATCCCCTTCTTCACCTTCAACAAGAGAGGTAGACCTGAGTTTCACTAAGTCTTTCCTGAAACATGCAGGCAAGTATCAAAATGCCATCACATTTCCAGTGCATTCTAAACACCGTACTTTGATGTTTCTTTGAATAGACAGTCAGGCAAGAACCTTTTTCTGTTATCATTCATCATATTCAAAATGTTCCAGATGTCACACGAAACATAGAGAAGCATATAGTCAGCTATTTGGCTTATAATAAAACAACTATGATTTTGATATTTATGAAGGCTCTACAATGTAATGGGAAAGAGCTTATTAGAACAACAGTGGAAGAGACATGGAGTAGCTGGCAGCAAGTGAACTCATCCTTCCTTTCCCTCCCCTTCTTGTTTCCTCTTCCCTAGTTTCTCATAAAATCTGTGCCAAAAAGGACAATTATAAAGCAGAGCAGAGAAGCTTCCTTGGTGAGGACTGAGAGATCAGCTCAAGTCTAGGGACAGGGATTTAATTCAAGGCTCCTTTTGTTGATAGCTGCTCACAGTACACTTTGAGCATTTAGTTATTTCATGCTTGTCATCGGTGCTTTAACACGATTGCAGTGCTCTAAGTAGAGTCATACACCAAGCTTTAACAGTATCACAGCATGTAGATTAAAACACCCAGCTCTTTATTTTTACTGAAGAACAGACACCTAGCTCTTCGCCTACACAAAATCAAGAGTCCCTCTCACTGACTTTATGCATTCACATGGAACCTGGCTGTTCCTCCAAAACTTCTGCCTGGCTCAAGAGAAGCACAGGTTTCTCCAGTAGCCCCAAACGTCTCTGCATAGGCAAGGAGTGAATAGCATGGCGCCATTTGCATGATTAATGCTGTTGGGGCCATGTAATAAAACCTCATTTTATCTTTGGCCCGTTTAGGAGAAAGCAGTCAAAAATCCGTTTACCTAGAGATGACAAGAAGATGGGGGCAATCCTTACCCTTGTGTGATGTGATTTCTCCTTTTTCCAAAGATCCTATGGAAGAACTGTGAGGATCAGCAAACTCATGAGAAGGAAAAGGAGATGATCTACAGGAATGAGTTCTGCTTGTGTAAACTTCCTTATGCCACTTTCTTGATTGCACCACTCAAAAAGATGGCAGGAATAAAATGAATCAGCATCTCATATCTCTGTCCAAAGATAAAACTTTCACAGACATTCAAAGAAGATACGTTTGTCTCACTAGCATGGATATAATATCCTAGATGTGATGCTTTGCCTATCTGTTCCCCACTGCTAATGCCTCCACTGAAATAGTGCTTGTATAGGGAGGACTCGTTTTCCTTTTTCCATAGATCAGCACAAGCAAAAGAGTTCTTGCCTTCCTATAAGCACAGAAACTTTTTAAGAGAATAGGCTGAAATCTGTAGTCTCATGAATTAAAGGCCTATGAATACAGCATAATGCTGCAAATGATGAATTACTTCATCATTATGTAAGGCAAAAGCATCCTGCTGTGATGAAACAGAAATAAAGTTGTCGAAATCTGATGCTACTTTGACTCCAACCCAACAATTTCCCTCCTAAGTATCAGCAGAGTAAATAGATCACACAAAGCTTTGCAAAACCACTGGCAAGAGACGATACTACAATTACTTAAGTTCCTCAGCAAAATGTTAAAGTGTCCGATACCAAAGCTGGATCCACAAGACTCAATTTTTTTTTTTTGCAAAGACCTAATAGGTTTCCTCTCTTGTCTACCAATTAAATACTATTCCAAAGGCCAATTATGTGAAATTGAACATCAGTTCCAATTCTTATCTTTTCAAAATTGCCTGCTATTTGTCAAGCAATGTCTCTCTTGTCCTGCAGTCTTTCTGGTTCCTTCTCAACTCAAAGTCAACCTGGGTTTTTTTTTGCCTATTGACTTAGGAAAGTTGACTGAATCATGGTTGAATGGTACAAGCATGAAAAGAGGTTACTTTATAGTTCCGAGTCTTAAAAATAGTAGAAATAAAATATTTAATTTATGAATTTGATCATTAGATCTCACCAGAACTTCAGGAAAATGAAGAAAATGACCTCATCAGTTTTAAGTACATGAGCAGTTTCACACTGGGATAATGCAAATCAGGGCACTTTCTTATTAAGATGTGGTGTACTTTAGAGCAAATACAGCATAGAATACGAGTGATAGATTAAGTCACTTTAACCCTAGATTAGAGTTTAGGATATAAGTACTACATTGTTTCTCTCTTATGGCTCTATGCTGTATGTGCTGTACCTGTTAGAAATATTATTTTAATGAAGTTCAACATTTACTTTAAGCTTTAATGTAGTTGTTGGATTCATTACCAGGCTATTTTATGTGCCTCTTTCCATCCCATTCATAGACTACGAAAACTTAGAACTCCTAGTCATAAATATCAGACAACTTGTCTAGCTAAGGCACTGTAAGTTTGGGGTACATTGTAAATCAACCTATAAATGCAATGTGCTAGTAGTATTTCAAGACAAAAAATATTGTGAGGTTATGTTAGTGATGAAAACAATTCTAATTACTGTTCTTAATGCCTGAAAATCTTAATAATCTCATGTTAGCTAGGACATGTCTACAGTAGCATGCTTTAGTTTTATAATGCATTCATATGCACAATACCATATTGATAAATTATGTCTATATATTGAGATTAATGTAGAATACGAGATTACATTGTCTTTTTCTTGCCATTGTTTCTTTTAAGAACTTGTAGTGTGTATTATTTGTTCTGATTCTACAGATGTCCAACATAAAAAGGAGCCCTCTCTTGTCTCATAAAAAACCCCTAAATATTTCTGATAGTCTGAAACAGGCATCAGTACAGTCCATTTCAGAATAAGTTCATACCAATTGTCTCTGAAAGGGCAGAAGGAACGTCTCCATAGGGATAAAGAGAAAATATTTTATCAGTCCTTTTCCACATGTATAACATATTAGCAATGAAAAGTTAATGAGAAGAATTAGAAAAACTCACTGGTTTTGATCTCTCCTTAAAATATCCAAAAATGTTCTCCACACTGTAGCTGGAATTTTAATTTTTGAACAGCTGATCAATTACCATATAGTATGTATCTTCCCCCCCTCAATAACAGTACTAGAACAGTATTTCTATCAAATTTAGTTACTTCTTAGTTTTATTGTCTGCTTCTCTTTAGATATCAATTACTAAATGAAATCAATAGAAGACATATTTCTAAACAATATTTCAACTCTAAAGATGAAACTTTTGCTAATTTCAGGTCAATGAATAAAAACTTACACCATGATTGCTGTGACATAGTGTGATCTAGAGAAAAATAACAACTGTAACTATGGTGCAAAATTGTTTTTCGACATTATCCTGTCTTTTGAAAGAAAACATGGACAAAATAATTCGATTTGATGAAGAGAAACTGTTTCATCAAATAATATGGGCATCTGTAGACCAACTTAAGTTGGAGAAGAGGATTGTTTCCAGCCCATAGAGAGAATCATGATAAATTAGCTTGTTCCTGGTGTTTTGCTGTCTAATATAATCATGTATATATCAATAACACCACAGCTTCTTGATTTACTCTCTATAATAATTACAAAGAAATGTATTCCTTATCAAATGTATTTCTCATCCTTTATAAGGAAATGATGATTTTATGTACCTTTTATCAAATCACAACATAGTGGATTTTTCAGGGAAAAATCTTGGTACATTCAGAATCTGAAATATGTTGAAAGTTGCTGTTTGTAAAGAAATGTGAACCATATGGGTTCTGCTGATTGTTTTCTGATGCTTCTGAAAAGTTACTTTATTGTTGTACCAAGGGTTTGGATGTTGTAAATAAAGTCAGTATGTGTCCTGTTATTGTGATTATTTTCATTTCTAGGCTCATAAAACAAGAAATCCACAACCAGCTCTTTGTAAGCTCCTCTTTGATGGAAAAAAAAAAAAAACAACCCAAAACAAAAACCCAACAAACCAAACCCCAAATCAAGACAAACAAAAACCCAGACCCCAGATCTAATCTATATTGTTATAGCTGAGGCAGTAGTCTTGTGTTTGATGAGGTGTCAAATCTAAGAAAACAATTGATGTTAGTTTGAAATAGTCTCATAGGATGAGTAAGCCAGACTTGAAATCAAGCTTCAATGTAGTGTTTTGTCATCTTCACAGTGCATAGTTGAGATCCATGACAGGGCCCACAGTCACATCACCTAATTAGGGTGAAAGGCATCTTAAGCAAGTTGATCTACTTGAGAATGCTCTTTATTTGAACACATTAATTGATTTTCCATTTGTTAATAAGGTACTACACTACTTTCCGCGCATGTTAGGACAGAAGATTTAGTGTGTACTTATATGATGATGAGTCATATGAAAGGTAAGGCCATAAAGAATTGATAGTAATGTTAAACCTTTCAAGCTCTTGGCACTAGAGTGAAAACGCCTGGATATTAGGAATGAGGGACAGTTTGCCTATTGAGACTTCGAAATACGTACAGATCTCACCAAAAGGAAAACCAACAGAGAAGCAGCAATTTCTATTTCTGGCTAGTGATGTACACACACAAACTTCCCTACTTCCAGGCCTTCCAAGCCATGATGCCAGTACCACTGAAGACCATAACTTGCAAGGGTTTTGTCAGCATTAAGGGGCTCCAACAATTTGGCTTTGCTCTCTCTTTACTACTTTGTGTTAGCAGAGACATCAGACCACATAATGTTTATACTGCTGCACAGTGTGCACACTATACTAACCAACATTCAAGCTCTCCTTTTACTGTTGCCACTAATCGAGTCAATAAATAATTGGATGAGTCCTTTACAAAGATAAGCACCCTCTCTAGGCCTCAAAGTGCCTATGCAGCTGGAAAAAAAAATGTCAGTTAGAAATCAGGTCCCTCTATTTTCATGAAGTGGAAACATTCCTCTCCTCATTTTGAGGATACATGTAGTGAAGAAATAAAAAGATCGCTACTCATTAAGAAATCATTGAGCTCTGGGGTCTCTTTTGGAAACCAGACTAAGTAATTTAAAGGAATCTGTACTTTGTGTGGTAAAGATTAAAATAACTGGTACAGGTGCAGGCATTTGTAAGATCCTGGGGAGTGATATGAAGAGAAAGATTTCTTTCCAACCCATTAGTGATTTTAAAGGCCAAATCTAAGCATGAGTCTGAGCTGCTGCAAAATTAGTGAGACACTTGATTTCAAAGTGAGAGGGAGTTTCTCTTGTAGGTAATGCTTTTGCCTCTAAACCTGCAAGAAGTGGGGTGAAAGCAAGCAGAACCCACAGCAGACCAGGGGCCACACTGGGAGAACCCTTGCCAGGAGAGGAATCGAGGACTGCCCATGCTGCCTGAGCAACCAGGTCAAACATATCCCTGGTAATGAAGATCCATCCATTACCATAACATGCAGGCTAGCACTGTAGATCACTTTCATAGTCTCCAAAGAAGCTGAGCACTTATCAGTAACATTCAAAAATCCACTGGAAAGTCATTCATTTCACTTTATGGTCCTAATTAGCCATTTGTATAGTTCTATAATTAAATATGTTCCTTTCTCATCAAGTTTTTCACTTTAGTAATGATACCACTGTGCCACAAACAGGCCCCATGCTGTTTGGTTTGGGACTTATTCATAGCACTTAATTGGTCACCCAGTGGTTAGCCAATAACCCCTTCTATGGGAAGCAACACTCTGAATGCTGTTAATGGGCTAGAGGCACAGTGATTGCCTCCTGGTACCCAGCAGTACTGGGAATAAAGCAATTTCCTCCACTGTGTTGTGTGCCCAATAGCTAATCCTCTCCACTCCTGAAATGCACACTATTTGGTTATAAGTATTTGTACTGGCTTACTTACCGCTGGGTTGTTAATAGGCAGTGATTCTTCAATGCTCCTTCAGTGAAGTTACAGTCTGCTTGCTGACTGCTAATTAAAACAAGTTTTCACTCTAAGACTGCAACTAAAAGGTAGCAAGGTCATGTTATTTAATGTAATAGTCTTTTATTTAACAATGTTTATACAGTACTTATATGCACATCTTTTGCAGACAGGCACGATAATTATTGATCATGTCAATGTAGTCAAAATGAGCCACAGACTAATTTTTCCTTTATTTGAATATGATCATTAAATTCTCTCTGATTCTGGGACCTCACAGCTAAAAAGCAATGCATGCATGCAGATCTCTCCTTCAGTCTATTTTTCAGCTTGAAAAAAACCCTCAAAACCATAGAAACAGGTGAGTTAACAGTGTTCTAAAAGGACTCAATCTACTAGAATTGTTTATAGAGATCAAAACATATATTCATGAGCATTGGAGTAATGTTAAACATAGGAAGGTTACGAGAGCAAACTGGTTATGTCTTGCAGAAAAACAATTTATCTATTACTATGTACTTTTATGTCAGTTACTCAAAATTCGGTTTGAATAAGAACCCCTGTCAGCAGGATATCTAGGTGTAATATTCATCTGTTGCATGTGACTGTTCCATGCTCTCTGCTTGTCTGTGGCAGAAGACAAACTCTCTCCAGCATAAATCATTGTGTTCTATTTAATCTTTCTTTCTTCTTTACTAATGGAAATGCTGCAATATAATACTTAACCATATTTTTATTGAAATTAGTGTCTGAGACAGAAACAGGTTATGCATTTTTAAAAAATTGCTTAAGAGCCTTTCACTTCTCCATATAACAGGATTTCGCCTACCTAGGGTCTTCAGCACAATGGAAGGCACTGCAATTTCAACAAGACTCTAGCACAATGAGTACCTTAATCAGAAAGATTTCGCAGATTTAAACAAAATAAGAAAAAAAAGTAATAGTATAGACCTGCACTTTGGAACGGGGTTCAGTGTTTATGAAATTCTAACTATCAGGTAACAAATGCTGCCTACCCTTTTCTTCTAATACACGTATTCCCTGTCAGTCAGAAGAGGCATGCCTTCTCCTCCTTACATGAATGGAGAATATGCTCAGAGCATTATATCTCCTCTAGCCAGTTCCTGATACCCCAAAGAAAACAAAATTGAAACAATTTTGTTGCTGCAGTGCTGCCCTTTCTCAATAGCAGCCTTTATCTTGTAGCTATGACTGGTAGCATGTTCCTCAGCTTCAAACTGATTTTACAGTTCTGAATTAATTCATGCAAATTTGCTTCCTGACCCGTGCAATTTAACTAATAGTTACTTAATCAGTGCAAAAATAAAAGTGACTGACTTACTGGGACGCTCGATATCCACAGCCCTTCTGCATGTGGGTAGCAATTCTTGTTTCTCTTTCATTTCAGGTTTCAGATGCCTGCATAATTTTTATTCACTCTCTTCATTTGTTTCCATTTCACAGAACAATAAAGGTTCATTAAGCTCAAACTCAGAACACATATTGTGTACCTTTTTAAGGCATAAAGGAGTACTCTCAGGTTTTTGAGGAAGGTTGACTGTCAGAAACTGTACAACAAATGAATTAGACTAGGTTTTGCCTATGAGAGGGGTATTTTGCGCATGTCTCCTGATCTGATTTTGAAAACTATTGCATAAGAAAGTGAGGTTGCACATTAAATCCTGTTCAATAAAACTGTTCATAAGCAGATGTGTTTGCATAAGTTTCACCTGAATCTTGATAGACTGGGTGTACTGCAAAAGGAATTTGGATAAATACCTTTAAATATTATTTTTTATAAAAACTATGGGATTACTCTTATAATATAAATATACAATACTACGGGCAAGAATATTTAAGATTTTTATAGCACTTTCTCTTTGTAATTTATATAACATTCAAAAGACCGAGTTACGTATCAGGTGAGAATCCCTCTGCGCATTTTATAGATATATGTCAATGTTGTCATATTGTTCATACTATCCAGAATAGAGCTCTATTATGCACTGTACTTTAAACCAATAACTTCAGGGAGCGGCATAGGCAAAAAGAAAAACAAAAGATGCTCTTTGCTCAAAGTTTACCTATCCACTAGTTCAGACTAGTTCCTAACAAATGACCTGCCTATTAAGCTTTCCTTCATCCCAGCACGCACAATTCATCATGTGAAGATTTCAAAAATCTGTCTAATTAGAAAGGTGATTTTTCCAATTAATATATTTAATGGCATTCCCTCTCCCTCCACCTCCTTGCCCCCAGTTCTGTACAGCATCTATCACCTCAGGCCAATTGGGCAGCAAATGCAACATTTCAACCCCCACATCCAAGGAAAAAAATATTACTTGATGCATAAGTGTGACTAGTTTGTTAGGGAAGTCAATGAAAATCTTTTGACTGACTTCCTTAAGTCTTGAATCAGATTCATACAAAATAAGACCAATCACAGTTTGAGTCTCTACAAGGTGTTATATTGTTCTAGTTGTTTGACCTCTGGACACCAAGGCTCAGAGAGATTAAATTAATTCTTTGTCATCATATAGGAGTCTATTCCGGAGCCTGAAAAAGAACCTGCAACTCCTGATTCTCAGACTACTCCCCAGTCATGAAGCAATGTTTAAGAATGAATACTTTTGTTTAAAAATGCAGTTCTCTGTTATCTCCTAAACATTACTTTGCTAGGCATTAATACATGCCATAATTAGATTTTTGGTCTTTGTGAACAGCAGATGAATATGTTAAAACCCACACGAACCTCCTCTGTTTTAAGTAAGTGGAAGGAATGTTAACCCTGTTTCAAAGTGTAGCCAAAAAATGGGCGCATTGCACACGTGTAGACCAATACTTTACAGAGTACCAGAAAGGTACCATGGAAGTGAATGATTCTGAATCAGTTTTGCATGAGCCACTCCCAGTACCTGAAGCACTGAATTCATACCCAGTCTGGGATTGCTGGAAGGTTTAGTGAAGCATGATCATGCTGTCAGCATGGCCTTGAACAGTCACTTAGCTCTGCATCACGATGACTCACCAGCATAAATGTCCTTGCACGGTAGCCTGCTGTTCGATGTAAGGCTGTTCTGTGGTCTAGAGTTGCATGGTGAGGAACAGCTGATAAATTCTGTATGCAGGAAAAAAGTTGTGTTCAAAGATATCCTGAACCCAAAAGGTAACTGGGTCTGCTCATGACAGAAAGTTAAAGAAAAGAGTGTCTGCATTCTTTGTGGAAAAGAAACATGCTACAAAAGTAGGGTTGGAGATTTACTTGCAAGAAAACTCTCTACCGTTGTTCAATTTTACTTCGTTCAAACCAACAAGACTGGGTGCACTTTTTTAAATAAACACAATGAGACCAAAAATATTCCAGGCTCATAAAATCAATTTTCTCTCCTAATGGAAACAGAGCCCCAGTATTGGCTGTGTGAGGTAAATGGGAAATGGTGTTATTATCACCTGATTGGAAGAGTTAATCTACTCTACCATGCCACATGATTTAATTATTCCTAATTGATCCTTAATAGATGTATGTCAAGTCTGGCCTTGCTCGACTTTAATTATAGAAATTTCAGAACCTGACTTTGTAGTGGAGGTTGGCAAATATCTGATGATCTGTGCCTCTCTGTATTTCAGTTTGAAAACTACTATATTTACTTAAATGCTACTTGAAACTTTCATGTGTTATAGCACCAAAGAGAAAGAAAGTGCAGATTTTACAACAGATATTCTTGGTAGGTAGTTTGTGACCATTCCTAGTTTATTCAGTATTGAAGCTGTGTTCATTGCTTTTCTGTCAGTGGGTGCTGTTTATGTCCTAAGAGAGGATGGATGAAAAAACATCAGAATTTTAAGTAAAAAATATTTGTGAGCTAAACATCGGTTTCCATTTTGATTTACTGGAATGTGCATGTGGGTAACCCTAAAAGAAAGAAAGACAAATACATTATTTCATAATGTAAGAAAATGCCCCTTAGATAAATTGGTTTTATTGTCTCCTTGTTGAAATGACTGCTTACATTTTAAAGAAATTAATTGTTCAAAACATACTTAGGCTGGTTAACCTTGTGGTTACAAGTAGATTAGT
The DNA here is from genome assembly GCA_033558235.1 of Neomorphus geoffroyi. Taxonomy (NCBI): domain Eukaryota; kingdom Metazoa; phylum Chordata; class Aves; order Cuculiformes; family Neomorphidae; genus Neomorphus; species Neomorphus geoffroyi. Next base: position 30,282,348 of record JAUMJM010000048.1, read on the forward strand.
AAAATAATATCCCAAAAGATTTATATAAACTGAATAGGCAGAAAGAAAGGTTTTAATTTTTCTTTACTTTTCCCTCCTTCAATATACTTTCTTTAACACTAGTTCAGCCTCAACAATTAATTACCTTTCTAAGAGAAAGAGCTAATATTTTTCTTAAGTATTCAGCACTACTGAAAGCATGCTGAATTAAGGCATTGAAATTAACCACTGCTCTAAGACATCAGTAGCTCACAGTAAAAAGTCAATGATGTCACTTCATGAGACACATGTTCATTCAGAAGCTGCATCAGCTTAGATGTAGAATAAAATTTCTTATTAACCAGTGAAGCTATGTCAATAAGGCACATCAACAACAATAAAATGTAAAGTAAAAGTAGGTCTTTTACCTATCCTTTGAAGATGTGTAGCTAAAAGAAGCAAAAAGTATGAAATGTTGAATAGTTAACATTCAAAAAGGTAAATAATTCTTAAAGCATATACATTAGAACATAACTAGAAAATGAATATCGAAGAAGTGTGTATAGAGATTGAGTAATTTTGGTTACTTTCATTCTCTAATTATTTTGCTTATTTTTTCAAAGGAAGAAAATTTGTTTCTTTTATTTTGGTTGTGCTTAATAATAATCAATTTTCAAAAGCCAAATTTTATAGCAATGTCATATTGCAGTAGTAGGTGATATTAAGAACACAATAATCCAGTTATCTGATATACAGAAATTTAGAAAGTTCAAGTCTATTTTTGATAATGCCTTAATAAAATTTCTTGTTACTTGTAAGCTAGTCAAATAAATGAATATCTAAAGCACAAACAAATCAAAAAATATTGCTCCTAACAACAGCACTAATATTGCTCTGAGTATTTTTACACAGAGACATATGTGGAACTTGCTGAAAGAAATTATTTTGGAAAACAGTATTTCTATTGCGAACAAAATGATGGATAAATTTGAGAAAAAAGAAGAGATTATTGGTTGGTCTTTCAGCCAGTGTTTTCTTCTTTCAAGGAAAATGATCAATAGAAGATATAAAGAAACCATAAGCATAATTCTACAACCGGTTTGTTTCATTTATCCTACTAACTTGATAAGCAACAAGGAAACAAGATAATCTTAACAAAATATTTAAGTAAACAGCATGGGAGTCTCTTACATCTCTGGAAAGGGGACCTGTGTTTGTCCCTCAGCATCTTTGTTGTAACGCATAATGCGCTTCTTGCAGTTACAAAAATACTACACCAAACAGCTTTGAAGCCTCTCCACACAGACATCATGGCTTCATGTCTGGGGTGGTAAGTCATCCAAAAAAGCTTTAAATACAGCCCTCCATCACACCACAACTTCCACCATATCATTACTTATAAATAAGACAACAATGTTTTTTCATCTATTACTTTCTGAATGGGCATTTCTACCAGGGCTATGGTTGTTATAGGAAAATGTCATTGTGGAAAAGATGGGCTTATTCTGCCAGCGTATTTGCTGTAGAGCATTAACCAAATGCAGCACCACATTTAGACACTCTCAAAACAGGAGAAGCAGAATTACAATGGTGCTTTATAGGAAGAACTAAGGCAGAGTGAAAAGATGGCAGCACTTGCCAAGGAGTGTGGTGGAGAAGAGGGCTCTACTTTGATGGAAATAGAACACAGCCAAATGTGTAGTATATGGGATTCACTAGAGATAGGAAAACCTACAAAACGTTGTATGCTCACAGAAGTTTGATTATTACAACCACGTTGTGGAAAGATAAATACATGCATGCTTATTTATCTATTTAAATATTACACTTAACTATCTGCATATATTTACTTTGTCAAGGTTTCAGTGTTTCCAAACAAGTGGTCTGCATCACTGTTGATAACAAATCAGTTGCTTAAAGAACTTTCATTGTTGTGCTACCAGAAGAGTTTATATTTGAAAGAACAGCATGTACTTCACTGAAAAAAAACATTACTCAGCAAGCATCTCACTCAGGCCCACATGGACTAAAAAAAAATGTTCCAGAGCTGAAATATTACAGCTTGTTTGCACCTGAAGGTACCAAAAAGTGATTTACTGTTGGCAGGTTTACCCACAAAAATTCAATTTGAATGCTTTTTGGGAAGTGTACCAGTGCTAGCATACCTCACTGGGGAATAATCTAGCTGGGAATGCCACATGAAAAAAATGACTGAAAAGTAATGTAGAGGCAAGGTCTCCATTCTCTAAACATATACCATGAGGAAAAGGGCTAGGAGGCAGGAAGCTGACATGGAAGGATTTGCCATTAGTAGACTATGAAAAGGCATGGCAGAGGAGATAAATGGACTGACATTTATTTCTTTCATGCTCTTTCAAATAAATACCATATTTTTGTCTTCCTCATTAATGCTGCTGATTTTTCATAGAAATAGGAAAAGAATAATAGGAAGTGGGAAGTTTTGTCCTACATTGAACCTCAAGGAAGCTCTTAAGCTTGTGCAAGGTCTTGTAAGCACTGCTTGCACAGAAAAACACCAAATCTCCATATTATCCACTCTCCAGTGTAACAAGCTGGGGACTCATCCACTGCCTTGCAGTCATGAAGCTTTTTATAACGGTACACATCAGTTAAATCAGGATCTTAACAGATTCATGCCCATCGCCCAGATCCTAAGTCCTTTAAAATCAATTAATAGATTCAGGCCACAACTTCAGTCTCCTGCCAGCTCTTCTGTGTTGGTGAATGAACACAAACTAGAGAGCTGTGTTGGAAATCATCAGACTGCCTACTCCATGTGAATACCTTGAAAAGAGCTAACAGGTAAATGCCTAATTAAAGAAAAAAACCCACACAACACAAAACCCAACCAAAAAAACACCCCAGGCACAAACAACAAAATCCAGAGGGAAACTTCTAGGTATTTCTATTAGATAGATCCAGATGAATTGTTCTTAATACCAGGAGAAAATTATTCTCAGTATTAGAACCCATTCCAGAGGATTTGCAAAAGTAGATCAACAGTTCATCTAATCTTGCATCCTCTTCCTAGTTCCACTGGCTATTTCAGAGGAAATACACAATTTCACAATTCATCTAATTGTATAAATCTATACAACTGGGAATTATTTTTTTTCCCCTTGTCCAGCTGGTAACACGCATATGCCCTGAAGCATGAAGACTGGTTGGAGAGAAGATAAAAACAGAGGAGAGAAGAAATAATAATGTAACTTACCTGAAGTATTGCTTTAGACTCTGATGGATCCTGCTATAAATTAATTCTTCATAGTATAAACGCCCTCTAGTAATACTCTGAACTACAGATGGATCAGTTGTGTCATGTGCACCTAAGTGGCTGGTGCAAAGATGCTAGATTTTAAAGGGAGTATTATGAGGTATTCATATATAGAACATTGATTAAGTAATGGCAGAGAACAGTGGGAACATATCTTTGATGCCCAGGAAAGAAATGTATTCCTCCTTGGCATTTTCACTCTCTACACCACTGGATGCCCTAAACTTTCTTCCCTTATTCTTCATTTAGCTCACTAGTAAATTAATTCCTAAGACTAGAAAAAGAGTTACAGTGCCTGGAGACAGTCAGAATAGTAATACTCTTTATTTCTACTTGTGCTGTGTTCTTCAACAGTGCCAATTAAATTGGAGAAAGGAAGCAGTGTGCCTTGCCCCATTGTGGGACTGTCATTTACAGGCTGGTAACCATTATGCTGACCTTTAGGCAGTCATTCTGTAGAACAGTACTTGAGGTAACGGGCAAAGCAATGACCATAGGACCAACATTGGCTGGCACATCTATGTTACCTGTTTTCACATTTCAAATCCAGTAGATCAGCCTGTGGAAAGTGGACAGACAGATATGCTTGGCCGTTAAAAGGCTCTTTTTGTGCTGTTACATCTTTTATTGTGTTTCAGAAAGGCTTTTTTTTCTCCAAGGATGAAACAGATAGCCTGCAGCAGTAGCATAGAGAAAGAAAGCATCACCAAGATACAACAACAAGCTTGTGTTCAATTGCAATGACACACTTGTGTCCAGAGGATCTTATGAACTATGCAGAAAAGGCCGAGGGGGAGTTATTCCCTTCACGTTCATTAGCCCGAGACCATTTGCACTAGCTGAATATCTGTGCTTGAATAGTGGAAGTCAAGGTGAGGGACATATTATTGAAACATGTCCATTCTGATGTGTGCTTTCTATGCTGTCTCCCAAGCTAATGTGCTTTGTAGAAACAGCAGTCAGAAACTGAAAGCAATAGAGCAGGAATGAAAAGGAGAATGCAGGTTGCACGAGATCATACATTGCCATTTATTACAACTAAGAAACAAAAAGATACCAGACCAGGAAAAAAGGAGTTCGATCTGTGAGTTATGTCACTAGTTTGCCTGACAATTTAATTTCCTTCTATGAGAGGGTCACCCACCTAGTTAACCAAGGAAAAAGAGTTGATGCAAACTTTCTGGATTTCAGCAAGGCCTTTGACACTGTCTCTTGCAGTATCCTGCTAAACAAAATGTCCATCATCCAGCTGGATAAACATGTAACACAGCAGGTGATAAATTGGCTGATGGGTTCAGCTCAAAGGGTCATAATGAATGTGGTTACACTGGGCTGGGTTCCTCAGGGATCCATCTCAGCACCAGCACTCTATAATATCTTCATAAATAACTTGGATGGAGGATTCAAAGGCTTACTAACCAAGTTCACTGATAACACAAAACTGGGGGGAGCTGTTGACATTCTGGAGGGCAAAGAGGTCCTGCAGAGGGATTTTGACAAATTGGAGAGTTGGGCAGTCACCAGCCACTTGAAGTTAAATGAGGGTAAGTGCCAGGTTTTGCACCTGGGACACAGCAACCCTGGATATCCATGCAAACTGGGGAGCAAGAGTCTGAAGAGCAGTCCTGCAGAAAGGGACCTGGGGGTTGTGGTTGACAGCAAGTTGAACATGAGCCAACAGTGTGCCCTGGCAGCCAACAGGGACAGCCGTGTCCTGGGGTGCATCAAGCATGGCATTGTCAACCGGACGAGGGAGGTGTTTGTCCTGCTCTGCTCTGCACTGGTGTGGCCCCACCTCGAGTGCTGTGTGCAGTTTTGGGAGCTGCAGTATATAAAGGACAGAAAGCTACTGGAGAGTGTCCAGAGGAGGCCACAAGGCTGGTGAAGGGTCTGGAGGGAAAGTTGTCTAAGGAGTCTGTGAAGTCACTTGGTCTGTTCAGCCTGGAGGAGAGGAGACTGAATGGGGACCTCAGCAAAATATACTGCTTCCTCACAAGGGAAGGAGGAGGAGCAGGCGCTGATCTCTTCTCTCTGGTGACCAATGACAGGATTCAAGGGAATGGCAGGAAGATGTGCCAAAGGAGTTTTTGGTTCGATATTAGGAAAAAGTTCTTCATCCAGAGGGTGGTGAAGCACTGGAACATCTCCCCAGGAAGCAGTCACGGCACCAAGCCTAAAAATATTCAAGAAGCATTTGAACAATGTCCTCAGACACATGGTGGGAATATTTGGATTGTCCTATGCAGGGATGGGAGTTGGACTTGATAATCCTTGTGGATCCTTTCCAACTGAAGTCATTCCGAGATTCTGTGATAGATGTAGGGGTCTCTGCTACATTTTTCTTTCTTCTTGTTAGACGTACTTTCTACCTTCTAGCATAAAATCCCAGGAGAAATAAAGTTGGATTGCAACACATAACTTCAGTCTCACTGCAGGTCAGGAACAGTGTGAGGCATTTTACCCTGTGCAGTCTGAAGCACAAAGTTACTAAAGAAAATATTGGGCTAAATACAGAATTGAAGTGAAATGAATTTTACCGTCACGCAGTAACCCAAAGCAGTCAGAGGTCAATTGTACTAGTTCAACCTTTAGTTTCACAGGAGGTGTGACAGGAGTTTATTTCAAAAGGACCTCTTTTCTGTTGAGCAGTGCATTATAAAGACCACATTACCATGGACTTTTGCTCTACAGAAGATCAAGAGATTTTCTGCCTTAAAGTTTTGGTTGATTACTTTGGAGAAACTGACTACACCCTCTTTTTCAGTTGGAAATCTTACATGCAATCGCTACCTGAAATAGCAATCCCTTACAAACTTTCTGGGAAGGCACAGATGCCAGCAAGTTTGCAGTAAATGTCATACATTCTGGATCTGTTGAACTTACTGTGTCTGCACACCTCCACAATATATCACATAAGCAGTAGCACTGATATGTTACGGATACACTAAACTGACTGTGCTACACTGCATGTTCCTGTCCAGAATTTCCTGAATGAAAATGTGAGGATTAACAGGGACAAGTGGGAAGAGGTTGCCAAAATAGGTCCTTAAGTCACCTCAGTCCATTCTTTGTGGATACAGAGGTCAGTGGAGCTATGCAGTTGATCTTCTCCAGTGTTCTTGTCCAAGTTTGCTTCAGTATCAATTTATTATCACCGAACAAAAAAACAGAGACTCTCTAAGAAATGCACAGCAAACTTTAAAAAAAAAGTGCTCAAAAGCATAAGAACATGCCTGTTCATTTGGTGACTGTTTCTTCCACTCCTATATATTTTAATTTCTTTGTGTGTGTGTGTGTGTGTGTGTGTGGTTTTTTTCTCAGTGATTAAATCTCTAGTCATTGTGAAACAGAAATATTGATTAAATTCCAACCCAGGTCCATATTTGACTTTATTTTTTGAATGTCATCCGAACTATTTTCCCAGCACTTGAATCACAGGAGGGAGACAATGCACAATTTTGCAATGCTCATTTTCTTACAGATGTTAGTTGAGAAGAAAATAAAACATCTGTGGGGAAGAAGCAGAGATTGAGGCAGATGGGAGAAAGAGCATACGTTATCTATACAGTTCTCTCTCTCATCTGATTTGTGATTCCCCTTTGGTATCTGCACATCTCAGCTTAAGTAGAGTATTGAAATGGATTTTTCCACCACTTCTCTCTAACTGTCACAAGTGAGAAAGAAAGGCTTTTCAAAATGTATGCCTTCCTTTAAAAATAGATGAGTAGAAAAATCACCAGGAAACATGAGAATTTCTGGTAGTTTTCTGTGCTTTCCTTATTTACCTTAATGTTTCTGCTCACAGCCAAACTGTAACACGCATATATCCCTGCAGCTGACTTGTTCCTGTGCATAACTCTTTTCCGCCTATGCAGGTAATTCACATATTCAACACCTGGGACATCCTCAGATACCAAGAGAATATTTCTGTTCAAGGCTATATTTATTCTGGAAGAAAAAAACTTACAAATCCTTATAAATGTTATGAACTCTTTCTTATCAGCTGCAAGGAGTACATGTAGGTTTCTTCTAAACAGATATTCAATTTTTTTTCTCTATTCAATTCAATAAGCATCATAATTTATTGATATATTTGTCCACATCTCAGATAACAACATTTTCAAAGATTTTCTCTTAGGATAGTGATTGTTACCACTTGCACTCATTATTTTTTGATGACACCTAGTACTCTTGTTGCATGTCTTATGAGCCCTAAAAGTGTACTTGTTGCATCTCTACAACATCATTTATTTGACTTGATCCTGAAAGCCAGTTTTCTGGATGGTTTTGTGCAAGGTGACCATCATGGTGCTATTAGTTATCTTCCAAACTGACACTTCTGAAACATTTTTATTAAGTTATCCAAAGAAAAGGCTTTAAGCAAACTTATATAAAACCTGAGACTGTAATTGGAGGCCCTTTGACAATGAACTAAATGATAGGCTTAAGCACATCCCAGTCAGATGTACAAGATAAAACATCATGCAGTAAGATAAGGAATGAGACAAATCTAAGTTCTCTGCATAATTCAACTTAGAGACTCCCACACAAATTATGTTGTTGCTGTTGATCTAGGAAAAAATGTAATTTAATATTTATTCATAATAATAAAGATGTTCAGAGGGTTTTTTAAATAGCTCCTTATGCCAAATACCAGTTAAAAGTATAGGCACCACTGGAATTCCACCAAAGCTCTGCTTTAAGCCCTGAGAGGGAAGCAAGCTATGTTTTGACCTCATCCAGTCAGCTAAGGAAAAACTTGAGGGGGACTGTTCATTTAGAGGCAGTAAAGAATATCCATAAATGACATTTATGTGAATATTGGCTGTCACTGCAACTCGAAGCAAAGTTACAGCTGTTCTGCAATCAGAATACAGACTTACAGTTAACTTCCAATTCTAATAGCAAAATTTTCTTACGTTTAGTAGTGAAAAAGCCCAAGATTTGGTCTTCTTTTAATATCTCTATTTTCTCCTTTCATATCTAATAAAGAATGAGAAAAGATTTACTAACAGGGATATTGTCAGTAAATTAGAAAGTATTTCAAGAAGAATAACAGGGCAAAATATTTGTCTTTGTAGACAAAATATTAAAATGAGTATCTGTGCTGTTTTAAAGAGGATTCTACATCTAAAAGTGTGTATCAGTATCCTGTGATGAAGAGGGTGATACCTCTACCATACTGTTGGCTAAGACTTGCTTTACCTTCTGTAGCATTTGGAAATGTGGTGCCTACAGAGCATCTCTGAAGCACTTTCAGTTTGATTTGGTAGTGCTCTACCTAAAGTCATTTGTTTTTAAACATTGATGACAGTGGGACATTAATATAATAAAAGGAAAAGTATTTCTTTTTCTGAAGTAACAACATTGGAATGAAGGGCAAAGATATTGCTTTAAAACAGCTAACACTTGTTGATCCCTATGCTGCTTGTGACAGCTCCTTCTCCAAAAGATACGCAAGAACAAATAAATGCCTATCTAAAACTCTATGGAAGTTTCTATTACATGAAGGACTAAACTTATATACAAGATGTGAACAAAAGGTTATCCTTTTCTTCATGTATATATCAATTTCAATTAACATATTTTTTCCTGCACTACTTTGTAAATGAATCACTTAGTGTATAACTCTGGCTGTTGCTTGCCTCTGTCCATAATTGGTACTTTATAGTTGACAGCATTTATTGTACTACATCACCAGTACAATACATTCCTGACCTGGAGTAATGACCCTCTAATAGGATCAGGGGACATTTAAAGTTCTTCTTTTCATATAGTTTGCAGTCTCTTATGAGCAGAACAATCAAAATTCATTGCCTAAAGGATCTTCTGTTGTTGGACATTCAAACACATTTGCGATCTTCATTGGTCTGGCCCAGCCTTAAGTGACACAGAAACGATGAAGCTCCTGTTGACCCTGGTCAGCATGCCACCTTGGCCTTTTGAGAAAGGAGTATTAATGACAAAACTTCATTGCGGAAAACCATGCTTGCATGAAGTACCACCTTGTTGTTATAAAGCACACATAATTGCTACATATTCACAATTTAATAACTAGTGTAACTTCATACAGTAAACTCTCCTGGAAATGGCAAATATTCAGTACATTGCTATTCTGGTTAGCAAAATACTGAAAATCATCAACATTCGGTTTAAAAAATGTAGCTGAATTTTTAGGGTGGCATGTAGTGAAACTGAGTCCTCTGGGATATGCAGAGAAATATGTTTTCACAGGCCAAAACAGCAAATAAATCACATGTAATGCCACAAAGTAAAAAAGTCCAATGCCTAACCATAATTTTGAAGTCTTCCTTTTATTTGTTTGCTTTCCAATATGCCGACAAATTATTTTGTTCCATTGCACCTCATGTGAAAATAGCTGTATCAGGTGTCAGTGCCCTGGTTTTGGAAGGTGGGGGGTGTGCTGCAGGGATGGCTTCTGTGAGGAGAAGCCAGGAAATGCCCTTTGCCAGACACAGCTTTCTCCGCCAGCTCCACTGGACACACCACAGACACAGCTAAGCCCCTTGGCCCAAAGCGTGGCACCTCTGTGGTAACATATATAAGAAAGGGAAAAAAATGCTTCACGGCAGCCTTGAAAGAGTGAAGAGAGAAATAATGTGAGAGAAACAGACCTGCAGACACCAAGACTGCAGAAGAAGGACAGCAGGAAATGTTCCAGCTGCCAGACTAGACTTTCCCCTGCAGGCTGTGGAGAAGACCATGGTGAAGCTGTGTCCCCCTGCATAGAATCATAGAATTACCCAAGTTGGAAGGGAACCAAAAGGATTACCAAATCCAACTCCTGTCCCTATGTAGGACACACCCAACATCCACACCATGTGACTGAGGGCATTGTCCAAATGCTTCTTGAATGCTGGCAGACTCGGCGCCATGTCTGCTTCCCTTCCAGTGCTCCACCACCTGCTGGGTGAAGAACCTCTTCCTAATATCCAATCTAAACCTTCCCTGGCACGTCTCCTTCCTGTTACCTTGAGTTCTATTGTAGGTCACAAGAGAGAAGAGATTGATGCCTGTTTCACCTCCCTCCCTTGTGAGAAAGCAGTAAACAGCTATGAGATCCCCTCTCAGTCTCCTCTCCTCCAGGCTGAACAGACCAAGTGACTTCAGCCATTCCTCATACAACATCCCCTCCAAACCCTTCACCAGCCTTGTGGCCTCCTCTGGATAGTCTCCAGTAGCTTTATGTCCTTTTTATACTACGGCTCCCAAAACTGCACACAGCACTCAAGGTAGGGCCGCACCAGTGCAGAGCAGAGTGGGACAATCACATCGCTTGGCAGGCTGGCAATGCTGTGCTTGATGCACCCCAGGACATGGTTGGCCCTCTAAATTTTATGCTGTTGGTGATTGTCCCGCTCTCCAATCTGTCACACGTGTGACCGTGTGAATCGCCTGGTGGATGAGAGGAAGGCTGTGGATGTGGTGTACCTGGACTTCAGCAAGGCCTTTGACACTGTCTCCCACAGCAGACTCCTGGAGAAGCTGGCAGCCCGTGGCTTGGACGGGAATGTTCTGTGCTGGGTTAGGAACTGGTTGGATGGCCGAGCACAGAGAGTGACAGTGAGCAGTGACACATCCAGTTGGCAGCCAGTCACTAGTGGCGTCCCCCAGGGTTTGGTGCTGGGCCCGGTCCTGTTTAATGTCTTCATTGATGATCTGGATGAGGGGATCGAGTCCTTCATCAGCAAGTTCGCAGATGACACCAAGCTGGGAGGAAGTGTCGATCTGCTGAAGGGTAGGAAGGCCCTACAGAAGGACCTTGACAGGCTGGAGAGATGGGCTGACTCCAATAGCATGAGGTTTAACAAGTCCAAGTGCCGGGTTCTACACTTTGGACACAACAACCCCATGCAGAGCTATAGGCTGCGTGCAGAGTGGCTGGAGAGCAGTCAGGCGGAAAGGGACTTGGGAGTGCTGGTGGACAGGAAACTCAACATGAGCCAGCAGTGTGCCCAAGTAGCAAAGAAGGCCAATGGTATCTTGGCCTGCATCAGGAATAGCGTGGCCAGCAGGACTAGGGAAGTTATCATCCCCTTATACTCGGCACTGGTCAGGCCGCACCTTGAGTGCTGCGTCCAGTTCTGGGCCCCTCAGTTTAAGAAAGATGTTGAGATGCTGGAGTGTGTCCAGAGGAGAGCAATGAGGATGGTGAAGGGGCTGGAGCACAAGCCCTATGAGGAGCGACTGAGGGAGCTGGGGCTGTTTAGCCTGGAGAAGAGGAGGCTCAGGGGAGACCTCATTGCTCTCTACAACTGCCTAAAGGGAGGCTGTAGTCAGGCAGGGGTTGGTCTCTTCTCTCAGGCGACCGGTGACAGAACAAGAGGATATGGTCTCAAGCTTCTCCAGGGGAAGTTTAGGCTCGATATCAGGAAAAAATTTATCACTGAGAGGCTGATTGGCCATTGGAATGCGCTGCCCAGGGAGGTGGTGGAGTCACCATCCCTGGAGGTGTTTAAAGGGAGATCGGATGAGGCACTTAGTGCCATGGTTTAGATGACGAGTAGGTGTAGGTGTTGGGTCACAGGGTGGACTCGATGATCTCAAAGGTCTTTTCCAGTCTTGTGATACTGCAATACTGTGATATACCAGTCAGGGACAGAGAAATGCAGAAAAGTTGGAAACGAAGGAATGAAGCTGAGCTTGAGATGAGGGATAGAAGGAAGATGGTTTTACTTTAATTTTTGTTTCTTACTGTTCTACTCGATTTTTCATTGACAATAAATTATTTGTTTATGCTGGTAACTGGTATATGATGTCCCTGTCTTCATCTTGAACGACAAGTTTTTTCACCTTGTTTTCAACTCTTGTCTGTTAAAAAGGAGTGAGAAAGCAATCGCATAGACCTTTAGCAGCCAGTCACAGTTTAAACACTGCAATATCCTCCCCCTTCGCCAGGGGAGGTTTAGGATTGACATTAGGAAGAAATTCTTCACTGAGAGGGTAATTGTTCATTGGAATGCGTTGCCTAGGGAGGTGGTGGAGTCACCATCCCTGGAGGTGTTCAAAGAGAATTTGGATGAGGCACTTAGTGACATGGTGTAGTTGACAAGTAGGAGTAGGTGTAGATGTAGGTGTTGGGTCATAGATTGGACTCGATGATCTCAAAGGTCTTTTCCAACCTTACTATACTGTGATACTGCGGTACTGTGATTTCTAGGAACAGAGGTGCTTGGCTAAGGCTAGATTGTTTCCAACAAAAGTACATATAGACACACTCAGTACCTTGGGGGTTTTCTTCTAATTCCTTTACCTGCTTTTACTTACTGAGATTACAATTGATGAGAAAAAGAGTTTGGTGTTTCTCCAAGTATTATGTGTACAGCTTTTGATATTCATGTTAACAGGACTGCCTACCTTATAGTCTTACTATCAGTTTGTTATCATGATATTACACTATTAACATCCTTTAACTGCATTATAATGTTCAAGTGTGGGAGGTACTTGTTTCCAAAGTTTTGCTCAGTACACCCAAAACATAAGGAGAAAGGGATGTTCACATAAACAAAACATGAGAGTCTAAATATTTTTTGTCCATTAATATATAGAGTGAGTAGATAAATGAGAAACACGCTTCTTTTTTCTAAACTGTCAAGCAAATAAAGAAATGATTCTCAGCTGAGGCACAATACTCAAAACTTTTGCTCACTCATGTGTTAAGTATAACAGTCTATAAAAAGACTCAGTATATCAGGATAGAGCAGTATATACTTGTCCATATACAACATTTTCACTAATTCTACCCTCTTTTCTAAGAGATAAAATGAACATTTTCAACAACTACAAAAGTTCTGTTTTCACCTGAATTGGCTTCAGCGGACAATTACTTGAGAAAAATATGCCATCATGAGTGCAGAAGATATTTTTGCTGAGTAAACCCTGTGCTTACATGCACAGGTCTACTACTAGTTGGAGAGAACAAGGAAATAAAATTACAAACCCCAGCTCCTCTCCATATCATAGTATCCAAGTGGAAACTACAGCTCATATATTGAAGATTGATGCTACAATCCTGTTGGTACATAAAGTTAGTCTGGTGTCAGAGCTGCCAGCTCCGTCAGGGAGATACGCTGTGGCAATAGGCATTATTGTCATGCCCCAAACCTCTGTGCCCCAAAACACATGGGAATCCTGACATTTGGGAGATGTGGTGCAGGAATTATATAGCACTGCATGGGGAGAGCTGCAATGAAGGATTCTTCAGGAACCAGTTGCATGGGAAGATGTATAAACCAAGGAATGTAATTTAAGGGGACGACTATGTCAGCCAGAGGGAGGATCTCTTTTAGCAAGGAGAGAGAAACTGTAGCAACTGAACAAACTGGTTGGAAGCAGAAATGTAGCTGTTATCTGTTTCATTGCCACACAAGATGTTCTAGAAAGCATTGGTTATTATTTTGAACGATTTTCCTTCAGACTGGCAGCCTGTCACAAGCAGGGTCACCCAGGGATTCATAGTGGGCCCCACACTATTCAGCATCTTCATAAATGATACGGATGGTGGGACTGAAAACAATCTCACCAAATTTGCTAATGACATTAAACTAGATCGACACATGTCATGAATGGAGTGAAAGAGTGATGCACTTCACTTCTATAAGAGAAGCAACAATGTATTTATTGATATGAAACAGTAATTTAACAAAGTTTGAAAGAAAATGTGTCAGTGATTTAACAAGATTCAATAGCAAGGTATACTGGAGTTATTTACTGTATAGAAGAAAGGCTCAGAAAAAAACTGTTAGGGAGCCTTTGCTGTTGAGTCATGAGGTTCAGGAATGAACCCCTTTCTTTCTAAACTCCTCAGAGAGGAGGCTAGGTGCAGCTGTATCTAGCCTTAACCCTAGGCCCAGTCAATGGCTTATGTCTAAAAGATTACATGGGCACAATCAATCCTTTATATCACTGAGCTAAGGTTTTGAAATTTCAGTGCACTTATTCCCAATTCATTTCCTGGGAATCTGTTTTGGTAAGGATTCTATCAACCTTGAGGAATAACCTTGAGAGGAGTCCCTGCCCAGGGGAGATCCTGTCATGCAGCCTACTACCGTGCAAGAAAGCTCAAAGAGCTCTTGTTCTGCTCGCTACTTATGGAGTATGTTCACTGTTCCATAGTCATGTTTGCATACCGATGGCAGATGCCAATTTCTTTCAAATTTGGCTTGAGTTAGACACTGTGTTCAGGTGGGCACATTACCATAGATTAACCCTTGGCTACTGTATTGTTATCTGTCTCACCTGAACTTACCTTGAGCTGGATTCAGCCATCAGACCAGATACCCATCGTGACTTCCTCTGGTGGCTATGGCTTAATCAGAGTTACAGAAAAAGGTCAGGTTGGAGCAGGGAGGCAAGTGCATCATCACAATATGTCAGAAGGGACATTTCAGAGTGCTTTGCAGTTTGAAAGAGTGGGCTAGCAAGAACTGTATGAAGTTTAACAAAGGCACTGAAACATATGACCAAGAACCCTGGCACAGGCTAGGATCTAGATGGCTGGAGAGCAGCCTTGCTGAAAGAGGCCTGGGGGTCCTGACATGTATTGTGGTCCTATGTTTTTTCATTTTAGAAAAATAAAAAGTAGTGCTTTCCCACATGTGAGTTGTGTTTTCTGCTCTTTCTCCCCAAAACTTTTATTGATCTTATTTATCTGTATTATGTTGCTGCTTAACGTAGCCCTTTTACTCAAAATAAAAGTGACAAAGAAGGCCAATGGTATCTTGGCCTACATCAGGAACAGTGTGGCCAGCAGGACTAGAGAGGTTATCATCCCCTTATACTCGGCACTGGTCAGGCCGCACCTCAAGTACTGTGTCCAGTTCTGGGCCCCTCAGTTTAAGAAGGATGTTGAGATGCTGGAGTGTGTCCAGAGGAAAGCAACAAGGATGGTGAAGGGGCTGGAGCACAAGCCCTATGAGGAGCGACTGAGGGAGCTGGGGTTGTTTAGCCTGGAGAAGAGGAGGCTCAGGGGAGACCTTATTGCTCTCTACAGCTACGTAAAGGGAGGTTGTAGTCAGGCAGGGGTTGGACTCTTCTCTCAGGTGACCAGTGACAGAAGAGAGGACATGGTCTCAAGCTTCACCAGGGGAGGTTTGGGATTGACATTAGGAAGAAATTCTTCACTGAGAGGGTAATTGTTCATTGCAATGCATTGCCTAGGGAGGTGGTCGCGTCACCATCCCTGGAGGTGTTCAAAGAGAAATTGGATGAGGGACTTAGTGCCACGGTGTAGTTGACAAGTAGGAGTAGGTGTAGGTGTTGGGTCATAGGTTGGACTCAATGATCTCAAAGGTCTTTTCCAACCTCACGATACTGTGATACTGTGATATATTATGGCAGGAGAAAGGCCTTTGAGGAAAATTATTGATTATTAGCAGGTCGTTATTTGGCTTATGTGAAGATTAAATGTCTGGAATGAGGGATAATTTCCAATAATTTTCCATATGTCACCAAACATTATTCATTAATTACTAAGTTAATAAGTATATTATTTACTATATTAAAGGCATTTGAAAAGTCAGTCTTCTGAAAAAAACAGAAGCAAGGTATTTTCATGCTTTTTACTGATGATACTGAAGAAAAATAAGAATAGATCTTGTAAAATAACAGTGCTCAGATTCTGTCAAATTAAGTACTATATTTCTTTTCTGGTGTCTGTTTTTAACCCGGAAATAATAAAAATCTTACTTTTTGTGTGTTTACACTTTACTCTGTGTGCTAAAGTGCATGTTTTCAAGATGTATAGCCATCCAATCAGAAAAATTCACAGGGAAGTGATTGTGCCCCTGTACTCAGCACTGGTGAGGCCGCATGTGGGTGGTGACAGGGTGGGTGCTGGTCTCTTCTCACAAATGACAAGTCCTAGGATAAGAGGAAGTGGTCGCAAGTTGCACCAGGGGAGATTTAGACTGGACATTAGGAAAAAATTCTTCACTGAGAGAGTGGTCAGGGATTGGAACAGCTGCCCAGGGAGGTGGTGGAGTCGTCATCCCTGGAGGTGTTTAAAGGACGGGTAGGTGAGTTTCTTAGGGACATGGTTTAGTAGGTAGACAGGCACAGTTGGACTCGATGATCTCAGAGGTCTCTTCCAACCTTATGATTCTATGATTCTATGATTCTATGATTCTAAGTCTTTGAAATGAACTGAGCATTTAAAGAGGAAAAAAATTTAAATAATTAAAAAATTACTCTGTCATGCAGAAAAGCTTTTGTAAACAAACTCTTAGATTTCTATTTTTGCTCCTGTTAGGTCCTATTTATAACTAAGAGAGAATTTTGCTCATCTAAAAACATAGCAGCATTTTACTTGCTTTATTTTTTCCCTTTTTCTTGTGTTTTGTTTTGTTGGGGTTTTTTTAGGCTTTGCTACTACTATATAAAATAGCTTAACGATATGGCAGCCAATGAGAAATACATGATTTCTCCTAACAGGCAAAAATCTTTGTTCAGCCAATCCATGTATTTCCCAGGGGTTTGCCTCTCAAATTTATTTTTTCCTCTCAAATCTAAAAAAGTCAGAGAATGGTAACACCAGTTACTTGTTTCTATCTTCCTACTGCCCAGGATGAGAAAGAAGCTGTAAAACTCTTTAGGAACTTAGGAACATGCTGAATTCAGAAAAGTAGTACTTTTTGGTTATATAACACCCACAGTTCTGCATTTCCTCATCTAAACATTTTCCCCACCAGTAACTTTAAAAAGACGTAAAAGTGAGTCAAGAATGCAAACTTGCGTATTATCCATACAATATTACCTGATTTACTTTTTAGAGTTCCAGGCTAAGCCCTAAATTGAGAGAGTTGCTTAAGTAAATTTGGAGTGCTGCTGATGTTTTTCTGACAGCAAAGCAAGGTTTCCTATTTCTTTTTGTCAGTTTGTGTTTCTGCTGAAGTCGAATGGAATTATGTGGGACAAGAAAATTTTTGTTAGGAAGAAGGGAAGAGTTATTTTAGGAAGAAGGCCTTACCTCTAATTTCTAAAGCATGCTCTGAACTGTGAAAGGAGAAAGATTTTGTTTTTTCTTCAATGATAGGTGGAACTGGGCATTTTAACTTGAAAGTACTTACCAAATCCATTTGCAATAAAATAATCAGGTTTCATTTGCTCATATCCAATTAAGGATTTCAAACACCCTACCGAATTAGGATTATTAAGGAATAAAAAAACCCTGAAGATAGATTTAATGAAGTAGAAAGAAAACCTTAACAGTGACAGTATTACAGAAATAACTGAAGTCTCCTAACTACACCTGTGACTGTTTGCTATTATCTTTAATCAAAATTAGACAGTGGCAAAGAGAGAACCGATCAGCATTTTTATGGTAGTTCCAAGTTCATGTTATCTGACAATTAACAGAAGTTCTTTCTATTTTGTACTGACCTGCCTTTTCTGTGTAGCTTTCATTCTTCAAGGTAATGGTTGTATCAGTCCTTTAGTAGATCTTGATGAATTTAGCACTAGAGTTTTCAGTTGTGTTGAGACCTAACAACATTTACTATCTGATAAACCAGTTCAGCATTTCATGCTAGACACATACAAGTACACAAAGAAAATAAATGTGAGGAAAAAGAATCTTCAAATTCTACTCTCAAACCAAAGTCTGCACAGTTTCTCCACCTTCAGTGCAATCAGTTACATTTACAAAACTGAGTACGGAAACTTGTAAAAAATAACTGTGGGGTGACAAGAAAAGACTTGAAGATATATGGAAATCTTGCCTTAAAAAAAAAATAACAGTGACACTTAACAAGCCTATCATTTGTAACATTGCTTTATCTTCACCAAAGTATACACAGCTCAAAAACCCCTATGTTTGCATATGCAAAACCAGATGTAAGTCCTTTTGATTTTACTGTCTTCATATACCCAGTGTATCTCAGAGTTATTTTTCAAAGAAATCCAATATCTGTATTTGGATTCCTTTTGGTAATATTGATACATTAATCTTTATGAAACCAGGAATGGAGTCACTCAGGTTAGATACTGGACACTAATTTGCTGGATGTTATACTGTAGTTTTGATACTGAAGACTTAAGGCACCTTTGTAAAGAGAAATCCACATGTGGATTGGACAGACAATAGCTGACTGAAGGGAGAATGACTGTCCTTTTTAATTCATATGTGCATTAAAGCAGGTCTTAATTAGATGCCTTCCAGATCTCCACAATCTCCGTAAACATATACAGGCAGATTGAGATGGTACAAATTGACTGTCTCATGTTAATGGAGTTTAATATTTAATGGTATTTCTAGTGATATATTTTTCACAGCTTTAGAAATGATGAAGTATTTCAAGTCTAGTACTTTTATTTTATGTGAGTAGTTATGTTTAAAGTATTATCTTAAATATGTTGTATATGTCCACTTTAGTTGCTTAAAAGAACAAATTCCTTTTATAGTGAACCTACAGTTCCAAAGTAAAATTAGCCTTAAAACTAATTAGGAATGCTGTTATTTTCCAGCAATTTGTATTCCTTTAAATGAAATTAAAATTAGCCTAGATTTATACAGTAATGCCACTAAAGACAGCACCTTAATGCTCAGTGGTGCATCCTAATTAAGTCAATGTAACCTGTAACGATATTCAGGACAAGGTAAATTAGGTGCCATAGCTTCTGTTTGTTATAAATTCATGAACCCTCTGAAAACTTATTTCCCCTGCTAATGAGCTAATGAACTTTGGCTCATCATAAATCTCAAACTGAATATACTTTATTTTGAATTATTTCTGTATTCACCAAAGACAAGTTAGGGCTAGAGTTTATCTTTTATTCTTCTTTGGGAAAGTAGGGAATGCTTTATGATTTAGTTAGAAATTATTTCTTTATTTAACAACACTTTAAGCAGTCATTGAGGTATTGGCTTTAGCAACAAATTACTGTGAAACAAATTTCAGAGGGGAAAAAAGAGACAGGATAAATGACAAGACCTAAGAGACCAAGCACTTTATACAGGTATCTTAGAAACAAAAGCAATTAGGCTCCTGAAAGTATCATCTCCTTAAGTTCTTGAGTTTGCTGTTTGCTGAATGAACTGTACTGCTATGAAGTTAGGTATTCAGAGGTCCCAATGCAGGAGGTATTTACAAAGAACACTGCAAGATTAGGTTGAGAAAAGTTTGGCTACGCATCTATCTATAGAAGGAAATATCTGTTTACATCTGTTAACTTGATTCATATTTTCGATTATTCTTCTTTTTTCCTTTTTTATAAATTGTGATTCTGAGTTGAAACTAAGCCAACTGAATATCCAAGACCATGTTTGGATAACTTAATCAACTATTTGTTCACCAGTCTTCACAAAGTGATTAACGTCAGGTTTAATTTAATTGGTAAATAAGTGCTAGAAGTGACCATTAGTGCCTTGTAGCAAGATTCCTACTCCTATGGAGGATAACTGTGCACTTATGTGGTAGCTACGAATCTGTAGCTCAACTTTTGTGACCATACTGGTACCCATGAAACATTATTATCAAAATGTCTTACTTCTGTCTCACAGCTTTGTGGTCTCTGCTTCTCTCACTGGACATTTTTTCTACTTAGCAAGGAGAACCTTGACCTGCTGATATCAGTGATGTAAGCCTGGTGCTGCACACCGCAAATCTACTGCTTTAAATTCAGGGTTGATGGCAGGATGTCTTAAACAGAACAGTGTAAATACCATCAGATTCCCTATGAAATAAATTACTATGCATGTAGAAGATGACCTTAGAATCATAAAATCATAAGGTTGGAAGAGACCTCTGAGATCATCGAGTCCAACCGTGCCTGTCTCCCTACTAAACCATGTTCACAAGAAACTCAACTCAAGAAGTCAGAAGGCTCTGGAGATAAAACAACTTGCTATAGGATGAACTAGCTCTTTCAAAGTAGAAATATAGCTTCTCAATAAATTTCCCACAGAGGGCTGGTTTCAATGTACACTGAATTCTGTGCCAGTGAGGTCATATGCTATACCTTGGAAATCCACAACTCTCGACAAAGCCCTTGCTACTTTGACAGAGGCTGACTGAATTAAGGACTCTGAAAGCATTTATAAGTTTCTTGAGCTAAATTTGGTTTGTTGGGATGCTCTTGATGTACAGTAATCGCAGACCAGATGCAAACAAGTATTTGTGGTTTGCATTTTCACCACTTCTCATACTTTCTGAGGATTTTGCTCCTGAAACATCCACACGTACACATAATCTTAGTATCAGCCAGCCACATTTAAACAGACATCATGTGAATTATGTTAGTGACTCAAAATCAATCATTTTGTTTGCTGCGATTCAGACTTTCAGATGCAGCTCTCCTAATCCTCACTTTGCAGAAAATACGTCAAAAATTATATAATAGATTGGAATTTGTTCTCCTCATTTGTACACACAACCAACGTATCAGCTAACAAACTAACATGTATCTGGATTAAACCAAATGTCTTGCGAGGAACTTGCATTTGAACACAAAATCTGTCTCTGTGCTCAGTTGATTCAAATATTTGACACGCTCTGCATTGCATTTACTTTTAGATATGATTAACAGACAGTAGAGATAGAGGTTGTCCTAGAAGTTCATTTGTGTACAGAAAATCCATTTCACAAAACAAAATGCAGTGAAAAGACAGAAGGAAAAGACAGAAGGAAATCAAAGCCTACACAGAAAAGATGTTTTATCATTGTATTTCCATGTCCAGTGATGTATAAAAATATATTGAGTTTTATACAAAGTTCTTCCAAAAGTTTGTTTTACTGGGTTTTCATTCAACTTAAGGGTTTTTTTTTTTAAGACTTGGGACAAAAAAACCTAACCATATTTATTTTATATTCATCATTACTCCAGAAAAAGTATATTTTTCTTTTTGCCTGCAGTTGAAGACCTGACCCACGAGATCCTTGAAGTGCGAGGAAAAGCTTCAACTGATTATAACAAATTTTAGATGAAAATCTTAGGCAGCTAGAGCACAATTGTTCTGTTACACAAACAAAATATGGTACTTGCACTTAAAATGTGGAATCACTGTGCATAAATACAAGTTGCTTTTGCAAAAAAGAGGAATGTGTTATGAAATTCTTCGTGTATGACATATATCCTGGAATATTTGGAAACATATTTCTTTCCAAATGGTAGCATTAACCTATTTCGGAACCTTTGCGTTTACAAGTCTGTTATGTGGTGGCTTTAAATCAGTCTGTTGCTTGTATCTGTTTTGTCATGGCTTTAAATCTGGTTTTAAGCCAACTTAATCAAATTCTTTTCCGATCAGTTTTCTTTTGCCTCAAGAATATCTTAATTTGATTAAACTCAACCCTATGCCTAATCAAGATAAACTCCTAATCATGTTAAATTTGAAAAAGCACTTTTAAATGGGCATTGAAGTTATTGACATGGGGACTAATTCATGTAAAATCAGCTAAATTAAGCCTCCACAGACAAGGCTTAATATCAAATTAGTTTTTGTCCCTATATAACGCTAAGTAGATATTTATTCTAAAAATCTGTTTTTACTTATATTTCTCAATTATGTTTTCTGTTGGGTCACTCTTCAAGCAGAGTTTAAAGCATACGGTAACAACAAAGGTTTCCTATTAAAAAAAGTCATTTATGTAAGATATTCAGAAAGTTTTTTTTAATAAGTTAAACTGCATTCAACACTTCATAAATCTTCATGTATGCTGAGTATTTATCATCATCAAAGTATTCTTCAAAATCACCAAAGGCAGTCAATTCTTTAAAGACTGAACCACCACCTGCTTTGATGCTGTGTTTTTTTCCCAGGGGTCTGGATCAACCCTGAAGTCATTACTGATGTTTTATGAGAAGAGTGCAGGCAGAAAACTGCCATATTCTGTTTACGAACCTGATTTCTGTTCCTTTTCCTACAATGGACTCTGATATTTGCTGTCATCCTGAAAAATTGCTGAAACAGCAAAAAGTAAAAAAAAGGCTATTTCTTCTTGGGCAATTTTTATGAGCATGTTGCAAACTAAGATAATTACAGAAAAAAGGACATGGTTCTAGCACTATTACTACCACTGGAGTGGGACCTTTCTTGAAAACAAATCACTGTTATGTATAAACCAGGATAAGAAGGAGAAACTCAAAAGCGGTAACTTTAAATGTCCATAGGTTCCTCAACTACTGATCTTGCTTGCAAAAAGGATCTGAAGAGGATCAAAGATCACAAAACCAGTGACCAAGCAAACATCCTTCTCGCAGCCCAGAAAATGAGTTCTCCAACTTCAGAAAGGAAGTGGAAACACCGCTTTCAGAGCAATGTTATTTTGTTTTCTGTTAATCTAGGTTCTACCCAGAACCACTTTAACATTTTTCTGAAGACTTTATAAAGCCTCACAACTTAGTCCCAAAATTTGTGTGAAAGGCTGAAGAAGAATACATATATTTGGCAACAATACTTATTCACACATGCAGTGCACTAGATTCTCATATAATAAATATAAACAAAGTTAAAACGAGCTGCTGTGGCTTCCTCAGTTGCTCAGTGGAAAGGATGATCAGAGTGGTAAACTATGTAAGCAGAAAGCATTCTCATTTTAAATCTGCAAGTAAAGATATCATAACTGTTTTGAAACTCCTATTGTTCAGAAGTTCCATCTCTCAGCTGTTTTTTAGGTAGTTTCTCTACTTCTAGATCCAAAGTGAAACCACAAAAAACAGGAATATTTTTGTTCATATATGAATAAATATATGAGCAAAGAAAAATGTCAGCCAGAAGTAATCATGCAAGTATTTGATTTTTTGACTTGAACCGGAAATGTCAGAAAAAAAGTAATATCATGCCAAATGGAAATTGCTCCCTCCTCTTGTCCATCTTGGGAAGCATACAAGTGAAAAAATAGCATCAGGATATGCAAAAGCTTTTGACTAGTTTTGAGTTGGTTTTATGCTTAAGACAAAATCAAGTCAAATTTCTGAATGGAAGAAAAAGCAATAAATTTAGAATGTCACATATTTTGATAATTCTATTTTTCCGAGTGAGGAACCAGATGTAATAGCACAATTGATTTGTATTTGCAAACAATTTAAAAAACAATCTATCAACCAAAACTTCTAGCAGCCTATTTCACCATTTTGATCATTCTCATCTAAAAAATTTTTTCTATCAATGATCTCAAATGTAGCATAGTTGAACTTTTAATTCATGATTGCTTTCAAGTGTCTGAGTAGACCAACATCAGCAAATCATTGAAAACAGAACCTAGAGCCAAAATTGTGACTGACTTGGCACTAAACTCCTAGGGTGTTTTATGCATTCAGTTCCCAGGGACATTTTGAAGATCTGTTCCAAACCACATTATGATGTGACATTTTCTACTGCATGTATTGTTAAATGGCATCTTTTCATTCCTATGTATTATCAATACACCATGCTTGATACCACCAAGGAAAGGCTGATTTTAAAATTGCTTAGCATGATATTCAGCCAAGGCTCTTGCTACAGAAATCATTCGTACATGAGTTGCTAGACATTTAACTTATTAGGGTACCATCAGCTATGCCCTCTTGAATTCAGCAGATGGATGACTGCAACTTAAACTATAATTCTGCATTTAATTCTTTCAGACTGGAAATTAGCTAGTAACATAACATGTGCCTGCAGTGTGTGATGTGTCAGAAACATCAAAGCCAGCTCTAGAGGGGCACTTTGTTCTGCAAAACCCATCCCAGCATGGTGGTTAGTGTTCTTGCTAGTGAGTCAGAAGCAACATTTACGTATCACTATGGGGAAAATGATCAGGCTGAGGACCATGCTGCACTACTCTCCTTGTTTGGAATTGACTCTTACATCTTTACACAATTCTGGAAAATTAGACCTTTGCAGTAGGAAAATTGACAAGATCTTAGCTGAAAAATAAATTTTGACAGACAAAACTTTTCCAATGATCTTCATTCTGAAAACCTGGCTTTGTTGAGTTTGAAATATTTTGGAGTCTAATATAAAATAATCACTGGAGTAAGAAGAGCTCTGGAGTAACCATCCGCTACTCGGTGTCTGTGGAGATGATACTTCCACAAATTCATTTCTTCTAATTGTCATAAGACTGGCCAGAAGTGAAATGCAAGTCTAACATAACTGAACACAAATCTTGTGCTTTACTCATCTGCCAAATATCCCCTCCAGGCAGTTTAGACATGGGAGATTATGTGTAGGGTACTGTCTAAAATTCTTTGAATATTTAAGATGGATATCTAGGTGAAATAGTCACAATAACAATGGTCACCCTAAAGTTAAGGGGGGTTAGTTCATTATTTTTCTATTGTTTATTTGTTCATTCCTCAAAAGGCTATGTTTGTGAATATTTAGCAACACACTAAAAGCAAGAAATAGTGTCAATAATTACATAGAAAGCATATAGTCAACACATTGTGATATCAGGCTTTATTTATGTTTTGCCTTGACTAAGAATATGGTTTTAAATCATCTTGGTTAAACCAATTCAGAGAAACAAAATGAATATACACAGCTCACCTTTAACCCTGGTTTATATGACTGTGGTTCATTTAAGTAAGGCTCCAATTTAAGCCTTAATTTCACACATCTAAATTAAAATGCACATTTGCAATAAAAAAGGAATAAAATATACCATAATTAAACACCATTAATGAGTTCTTACATCAGCAAGAACAAATTAATTTTCTCAATAGTTAAAGAGGAATTTTCAGTTTTGCAGCATTTTGGGCAGCTAGAATTCAGCAGTGAACAAAACATGCTGCTGTCTGGCCATACCTCCTACCTGCAGAAGGTGCTTTAGCAACTGAGCAAAATCTAAGGTTTGTCCTCAGTTATGTAGAACTTTGCTCCTCCTGGGTGGTCCTGTGAAGACTGGAAAAAAATTATGACGCACCAGAGTTAATTTGGGTTACAGATCAAACTCAAGTTTAACTTGCTACACATAGCTTTGCCTTTTCTCTTCTGAATGAGTTAGATAACATTGTGAGTGAGCCAGAGTAGCCAGTGGGATCTTAATCACCTTTCCCAAGCTACTACATTATACAAAATGTTATCTTGAGATACTCTCAGCTTATAAAAGCGTGCACACTCTGCAGATTGTCAGTTTCTTACATAAATGAGCTCTGCAACCCCCCCCAAATTCTAGTGATCATTATACTTGAATATTTTTGTTCGAAGTACATGAACGTTAAAGGAATGCCATATACTCAGTTTCAGTCAACTATTAACATAATATTCCTGCAAAGAACCCACATAATTGTACAGCAGAACAGTACAGTATTAATGAATTAGTTATATGAATTGGAAAAACGGTAATGCATATCTAGTAGAGCATAATTTAGGGAAGCCTTTTTTCCATGTGTGTGAATTTCTTACTGAGTGAAGATTCTTATTGAGATGTGTGGATAGCTGTGTACATGTTCATGCTTTCCATATACAAATATTGTGGATAATATGTGTGTTTATGGGGTCATCTCTGTTTGTAGGTAGCTATGTATGTGTTCATAGCTGTGTGTTGTTCTTGGTTAAATATAAAATTAATGATTGGCCAAAAGGAAACTGGATCCATAGTATACTGCTATCATAGTTGCGATTACCCGGAAAAATGTTCTCTTTAGGATTTACCTCAAAATTGTAAAATAGTTTAGGAATATTTAACTACTATATAATAGGATAGTCTGTGAGATCGCCAAGTAAAGTTAAAGTCACTAGGAATATGTTTTGTTTTACAGAAAATACACAGTTAAACTAAAATCATGCCCTGGATCCATTCACTGTTGAGCTCTGTGACAGGCACTCTTGGCAAGGTTAATTTAATTACTGTTTGTCAACATATTTGAGGTGCATACATGAAGTTCTTCATCACTGATAATACAGTGCACTGGTTCAAAAAGGAATAGGAATTTTTAGGCTCATTTTTTGATGTAGTTAAAGTGATTTAAAAAACCCCAACAAATTAGTTCAAGAAAATATGTCTAAAATTTGTGTAAAATTGATTTTTCTTTGTAGATGTTCTTAACAAAGAAATTGCTTTCTCTAACATTTGCAGAAACCAAGAAATAAGAAGCTATAAAGACAGTAGAAGGTTTGTTTTAATTTTATCTAATATTTACAGAACATTTCCAGAGATACTTGCCTCTACAGGAAAGTTTTGGATTATAGAAATTGTTGTAGATTGCTTGAAATCCTATTTTATGCACATTATCCTTGCAATTACAGACAAACTGATGTGTGGACAGTGCTGCCTTCCTAAAGCACCAGAGCTCAGATGATAAAAAGAGAAAAGGAAAGTAATAGTAAGTGTGAGACAAACATACATGCTGTTACCAAGACTACCTGAAAGATCCTTATTCTATGTTTCTAAGGAAGATCCCTTTCACAGCTACAGAAGGCATGCTAAACAACTGGCAGTGCTTTTGTAAGGATTGCTTATCTCTTGCACCAGCCACTTAATTCTTTTAAATACTGGGAAACGGCTTCCTATTCTCAGCCTAAGAGTGGTAAATATCTGACTATTAACCTATTTTATTCCCCGAGGATCAAAAAAGAAACTCAGAATTTTATAAGGGATGGTAGCACCTTGCCTCATTTGAGCACCTACAGTATGTGTATCCAAAGGAATGGCATGGAAGGCATGAGTACAGCTAATCTTCTGTTTAACATTGTTTTGCAGAACATGTCTCTCCTGCCTATTAACACACAAACCGAGTTTCTTCCGTCTTTTCTTGTGAATGTCCACGGATTAGAGTTGAACAAGTTACCGTAGGGTAAGGAGTTACTACAAACTAGCTGACCTATAGCTGTTTAAGTCTATGTTCTTTCCTTATTTCAACAAAAAGTGAGATGAATTGGGGTAGTTTGGCCTATTTTCACAGAGAAATCTTTTTGCCACTTGATCTACACAGTGAAATGGGGTATACACTCACATACCTGTTTATTTACATTCCATACATGCATATACACACAGAAGTACACTTCCCTGAAGGAAACATATAGCAGGCACACTGTTATGAAATTTTCTTTCACTACTTGATCTAACTAAGATTGCTCCAGCTCTAGTACATTGCTTATTAATTATGTAAGAATTGCCTGTACAAACAGAGAACATTAGTATCTTTTAACATACACATAGATTATGATCTCAATTACACTACTGAGAGCTAATGAATTAGTTACTCTGCATGTGCTTCAGTTTAACTGGTATCAAAATTATATTCACAGTGCCATAATGAATTTGTTTTAAAATAGTATATGCAAATGAACAGACTGAATGTTGAAAAGTCTGCAGGTAAGACTGTAGGCTAGGCAACAAATTCTATAGGCTGTTTAATGTATTATTTCAGTCTACAAGGAGAGCATTCTGTGGAAAGAGATTTCTCCACAGGTAATTTCAGAATAACTCACATTTTCTCATACTTATGTGTAAGTAAAGTAACTAAATTGAAAATAAGTGAGACTTCCTTACTTTCAGTCGTTAGGTGTTAAAATATATCTGTTTTCTTGGATGCACTTAGTAATGCACAATTAGATAATTACAGGTACTACTAGTGCAAATATTTGTATTGATTAAAAATAAATCTAAATAAGCCATTTCAAATACCTGTAGGACTGAATGCCTGATTTTTGAAAGAAGAAAGCAAGATATTAGAGCACGAGTGGTAAATATTTTAACATCACTAAATTGTCTTAAATAATGCTGTGCAATGCAGCTCCTTGAGGTGTAAGGAGCTGGCTAAGGCTAAAGTCATATGGGAGAAACTGGGGATGAAAGTGGGTGTATTGTTTGCTACAGTTATGTTTTCAGAATTATCAGAATCAGTGAATGTCTAAACCATCTTATTTTCTAGAATTAAATGAGAGAAGACTGCTTCAAGGATGATTTGAACTCTGCTTAAGACCCCGCTTGCTTGTTTTTTCTCAGGGTTGCATTGTGACCTACGTTGTTCTAATGTTTAGTTTTTGTTTTTATTTTCTGTAAGCTGTAGAATAAGTCTTGTTTGTTGTTTGATGGGTGATTTTATTTGTTTATTTAGATTTCTTTTTATCTCTTACAAATCTTTACAACTCTCTCAAACCCTTGTTCCTTGGGAAGCCTCTTAACACAAGTCAGCCATGCTTAAGCTCAGCTTTCAACCAGCTAGCGTTTTCCTACCACTAAAAAGCTAGAACATCTGCTCATGCGTATGGAGATAGCTGTCACTCCTAGAAAACTTTCTGAAGTTGTGAGACTCATCAGTGCTCAGTATGAACTGAGACTTTTCCATTAAGTTGAAATGTGGGAAAATTCTATTGCCTGTAAGGAAAAAAAAATCACTGTAAGGATAGTCAAATATTGGAATAGGCTCCCAGAGAGGCTGTGAGATTCCCACCCTTTGGGATACTCAGAACTGGACTGGATGGGACACTGAAAAACCTGTTCTTCAACTCTTGTGCTCTGAGAAAAAGACTAGGCTAGAGTCTTGCAAGGCTTGCTTCCAATCTACACAATGCTGCTATTCTGGGGTTATAATTGACAGCTGGGCAAACTAGAAAAATACATCTCAACCAATATCATCCGTCGCTAGTAAAAATGTGCTCCAGGGTAAAAATGGATTTTTTTTATATTGGCCCGGTCCCTTTCCACATAAGAAGTGCTCTGTTTTGCTGGGGCAAAGGAATCCAGAGGGGTTATACCCCACTGTGAGGGTGTTACTGTACTGGCAACCTGTGTGTTTGTCCACTCTCCAAATCCTACATGGGAAACAGCTATCAATGGATCTTCCTACTAAGTTGGTGACCCTTGCTTTTGTTGTGGCCTTTCGATGCCACTGACAGTCAAAACAGTTTAGGAGAATACTCGTGATGTATTCAGTTCCCTCAGAGGCCAGGGCAGCACATGCATGGTTTATGATCTGGTAATCTTTTAATTCCTCCCCCTTATATACCCCAGTCTGCTGTGTGTACTGATGGGTGACAGCCAAGGGGTAGTCAATTACTGTATTTAGCAAGAAGGAACTGGTTTTCTCATATTAATGATAGTGCCTTTCATAGAGACCAAGGTAAAGGCAGAAGAGACCAGTTCTGTGTCTGTACAATTGAAAACCTGCACCATGGCTCAGGAAGATCTCCATAATACTCAGTAATCTCTGACCCAATGACACATTCAACAGAACAGTGATGTTTTTCTGGCAGTGGAGAGGGAAAATATTAGCATGGGGGTTTTTTAGACACCAAAATCTGAAAGTTTTGCTGAATTGTGGGGATGCAATGGCATACCATCCATGTCCCTATTGCTACATCTGTCTGAAATGAAAGTCTGGCTGAATGTAGAGCAGAGGTGAGGTTAATGCACCAAGCATGTTGCGAAAATATTCAGTTGCTACCTGTATAACAAAGAGGTCAGGTCTTTTGTGAAATCTTATGTCTTATGGTTGGCTGGGAATATCTGCCATCAAAGCAAAGAAAAGGAGTTTCACATGGTTCTTATAAATACCTGCAGCTAACCAGCAAAGAATGAATCTTGTGCATCAGGGATAGGAAATTTGATGAAGAAAATTATAAGAAATGGACATATAAATCCACCTTACGGTTAGTTGGAATTTGGAGCACTTCTCAAGCATACAAAGAAGTTAAATTCATGAAATGAATTATTTGCTTTGCATGATTTACTCTACTGTATCATTTGACTTGTGTTTTGGAGTATGACAATTTTTGAAGAAGAAAAAATAAATGCATCCTTACTTTGCAAAGACGTAGCTACGTCCTGTTCACCATGTCTATATTCCTCATAAGCTACAGGAGATTTCATTCAATATGGTTATGATTATAAGTTACTATTGACTAAAGGCTCAACTTTTTTTTTCTATATAATAAAAAAAGTTTTATACAGTAGGTATTCCAAATCTATTATTTTTAATCATTACTATGGCTGTCTAAAAGCTTTTAACTAATTGACTACATGATGTATAACTTAATAAAACCATGTTTCACTTATGTCATTTTTATGTCACATTTCTCAGTTTCCACTTTTTAGTTGTTTGTTTGGGTTTTTCTAAAATATCAGAAGCATGTTAAGTTTGGAGTAACTCTCCATAACTGGGAGCTTGTCTTAGACTACTACATAAATAAATTAATGTATGACTTTGTGCGTTATATTTCCACACTTTCTATTGAAATTAGGATTCCTGTAAAATTTAGGAATTCTTTAATGCTGTTGTTCTTTATTAAAGAAGCCTTCTGTGTGCAACTAATATAGAAGAGAGACAGACCAGAAAAATGCTGCTTAGCATTTTACACATCAGCAGTTACCCAGTATCAATTTGATTCTTTCCTCCACATGTTGAAACACAGCTCAGAGCATTAAACCCATTCTCCAGTGATTGGGACAAAAGTAGGTTAGTAGAGTGTGTTGCTAGGAGACCAGTGTCAGCGTCATCTGTGACCTTGCAGAGCATAAAGAAACTGTATAGATTTATTGAGCTCTGTGGCACATTGTCTAAGTCCTCTGCTCAGCTGTCTTACTCCATTTCCATCTGCCATAGTGCTCTTGTGCTCCCTCACACATGCACACATGCCCTCCTTCCCAAGAGCAGTCATGTACAAGAAAATGCATCTCTGCTTCTCGAGACTTCCTAAAGCATCGCTGTTATTACTCTGTTGCATTAAGCAAAAGCATAGTCTCTTATCTAACTAGACACAGAGAAAGCAGCATCAGCAAACCCCCTTCCTTTTAAAAGCCTGCTTATTCATATTGTTGCTTTAAGAAATACAGGAATCAGTTCTACTGGGAACAGTGTTATGAAAAATGTATAAACATCACAAAGTAATTTTGCTGTCACATTCAGAATGTTTTTTCAAAGTTGCATCCACAACCTTCACAGCTGAGGTGACTTAAGGTCAAACAGTCATGTACTGTAGGAAGCTGTGGCACTCCTGTCATCCTCCTGACTGCTTTTTTGGAAACAGCTGAAGGTAGCAGGTAGGAAGAAAAGACAATAAAAAAAGTGATCTTCACACAAAGGAATAAATGCAAAAAAAAAAAATCCCTTAGGTATGTAAAACCTTCCTGTTACAATCTGTTAGGCAGATTTAGAATGTTTACTATTCCAATGCTAATGTTTGCATTACATTAAAAAAAAGCCAAACCACCAACCAAGCAATGGGGGCCAGATAATGAGATCCTAGTTTCGTTGATGTTAACAGTTTACTTGAAAAAAAGGATCACATATAAAAATTTCAATTGAAACACACAGTATTGCATGCATAGACTGATGTATGATCCTTTCCACAGTTCATAATGTGTTTATGTTATTTTGTCAAATCGAAATACATATAATAGCAAAGATATTTTCAGGAAGGAAAAAAACACTTTTCCAATGCAACCAGATTATCTATATTGCTTTTCTCTTATGCTAGCAGGTCTCTAATGAATCATACAGGGTGAGCAGAAAACTTTGTTAATGCTAATAAACAGTGTTTTTACCACAGCAGTTGAGAAAGTGCATTTCAGCTCAATAGGTCTTTTTGGAGGCAATTCCTTGTCACATGCTTCTTGCATTAAATCCAGGGACTGTTTTCTAGAGCATCTCAGCTCACTGCAGCTGTCTAAGGGGTGCTCAGTCACCATGGTGAGTACTGGAGCATTAAAATCTTAGTTTATATGTGGCTCAGTGCTGCCAGTAGGTAAGTGTCTTTAATTAGTCCTGGTAAAAAGTAAGAAATACAGTTGCTCATTTTTTATTGTAGCACCTCACATTATGAAATATGGCTGAGAGATTTTCAAATCCAGAATTACTATAAAAACAACAGAAATGGTAATGGATTAGGCAGTTATACTCCTTCTGTAAGAAGCTATTGTACCTTTACATGTGATGCATAGAAGTGAATTACAGAAAATCGCCTTAACATGGCCCATCAGCAGAATTTGGGGTCTAGAGTGCAGTCCAGCCCCTGGCCCATGCCAATGATCCACCTAACTCCTTAGGTAAATAACCTTAGATTAACTTTAGTCTGAATGAGGCAAAAGGGAAATTGCTGACTATTATTTTTAATTGTTACTTTAGAAGATAATGAAGAGCACACAAGAAATTATTTCTCTGAAGAACAACGGCAAAACAGCTTTGCCTTTCAGACACTTCTGTCTATGCACGTCCTCAAAATATGTGCTGCCCAACCCTGAGGACAACACAATCTCTTGTTTTGCACAGAGGCATTTATTGTTCCGGTGTAGTATTCATTTTAAAGATAAAATGTTTCTTTTAAGGTAAACAGGGAAATTAAAACTATGGGAAAGTTAAAGTATTGGCAGTTCTGTAGATTTATACTTGTTTAAGTATTTTTTTATATTTTTTTTTTAAATATATGTTAACCTTTCCTTTCCTGTCTGAGCAGATTATAGGCTATTCCTACACTGGTAAGTTAAGAAAGTGGCCAGGAATACTATAACCTATGCTGACTGAAGAATCTGTACTGTACTTTGCTTACACACACAAGTGCTCCCTGCTGCTATTGGACATTACTCTGGATTTAGAGCACTGCAAGGAACATTAGTATTAAGGAGTACATATACAACTATTCTGCTTTAGAGGTTGCAGGGGAATGGGAATGGGATATCCCGCGCTAGCTGGGTATCAAGGACACTATGGGAAACAAACAGAAGCAATTAGAAGTCTGTGTGCTATTGTGAACTATGATGTTAGAACTGGTGAGGTGGAGTGGGATGGCTCAAATTACTGGAGTACTGCAGTGGAAGCACACAGGAAGGAAAAGATGGGAAAATGAGGGGCTGGAGTTGTCCTCTGTGTAAGATTAGCATGGAACTCTACCTGGAGATGGATAATATACCAACTGAAAGCTGATAGGTAAGGATTAAAAAAAAGACCAGCATGGGTAACTTGGTAGTGCAAATCACCTATAGAGATCCCTTCCACACTTGACCATTCTATGGTGCTGTTCCCAGACTCATTTCACTTATACATATACATATCTATAAATATATGGCAGATATAACAAAAACTCCAATGGATGACTAATTCTTATGAGCTGACTGGAACTTGATATGGTCTTAATCTGATGTAACATTTTTTGTACTCTGTTTCAAAGTCCTCAGTTTTAGTATCCATGGGCAAAACATCTGTGGATGTCGCAACTGACAAGATTAGGATATGGTAACCTTTTTATCTACTGTTATTGGTACTAAAAGTAGCTGTTTTAATGATGCAGTGTGGTTACAGGTTTTCGTGTTGGACCTAACACTCATTGATTTTAGTGTTCATGGGAAGTACACTGGACTGAAACTCCGACCCTTATTGAGGCAAAAGATCCACTTTTGTGCAAAAATCACAGGAAAAGAAAATCTTAAATTGTTATTGGTAGAGGTAAGCTCTTCTGTGTGATGGAGCTAAACAGGGTGTATAGGTGACTCCCAGGCAAATCCAGCAATGTCAGTTTCTAAAAACTCTGTTCCCTACTACACCTTGCTCAGCAATCAGTGTGACACTGCAGAGGTGTCACCAGGCACACCACACAGCCCCAGGCTGGGAACATTGCTTGAACCATCAATTGCATATAGCTCAAAATTCATTTGCTGGCTACCCCTGCAGCACATGAAGAAAGTTTTGGAAAAATGCAGCCAGAAAGTGGCTGAGCAGTTTTATGTCAAAGAAGACTGGAAAATACATAGTTTTTAATTTAGAAGGTGTTTCCTTTGGCTGTTTATTATGGCAAAATCTTCTTGGACTGAACAAAGGAGCATGAAAATAAATAATGATTTTTTGAATGTTGTATAAATTTTAAAATGATTAATTGGAACCTTCCTCAAAAATTTTAACCAAAACGTGTGTATTATTCTCCACTTCTTTGGCCTGAAGCAAATCCTAATTTCAACAAGGAAATAAATTGAAGAGAAGGTAACACTTTAGTGAATTTTGGACCATGGAAAATGTTCTTAAGGAGAACATCTGGTGAAAAAAGATTGTTTTCTATGTCAGAGTAACTGTGAGAGTTATTAGAAGTAGCATTGCACTGCAGTACACTGGAGAGTGTGAGGCAGACGCTTTAACAGGCATCAGACCAGTGAGCCCTCACAACACAGGATAAGTTTGTGGATGTCTCTGGAGCTGTCTTTCCATGGTGCAGTCCCCAAGCACAGCCCCATAACACAGACCTGTCAATTACATCTTCTTGACCTTAAGGGTACATGAAAATCTCTAGGTGCATACCAGTCCTGGGAAACAACCGTCACTTAAACATTTCTAAAGTATTACCTTATGTCTGTTATTTAACATGGAAAGCTTTATTTTGGGGGAAAAAAATGTTAGCCTGTAATGGAAAATCTAAATAAGACATGAGAGAAATCTTTAAGCCAGGCTTGGAAATATCTCAATAGACAACTGTCTAAGGATCTAGTCTTTTGAGTTCCCTTGCTTTCAGAAGCACCTCGCAGTGAGAGATTGCAGTGTAGATCAGCTATAAATGACAGCATAGCTTGGCACCTAGCTGCGTATTTACTTCAATTACACATGCTTCTTTTGAATATGGCTCAGATCAAAATTAGATGGAAGGAAGAGATATAGAAAGTTATTTTTATTACTGGCTGGCACTATATACTTTCAAAACATTGTAGGAAAGTTATCCAGCCTGATTTTTAGACCCATGGTGTTCAAATGGATGCAGATATCTCCATTGCAGCTTCTCACTAAATCATTTGTGTGAATTGACAAGTTATTACTCTCCTTTTTTAATTGATTGGCCTGCCAGTTTCAGGAATTGAATCTTTTCACAGTAAGGTCAAAGCATATTGGGACCACTGAGTGTCCTGAGCAAGGGGAACTGGACCACCTCTCTTTTGGAGACAAAGAGATATTAGATCAACCTAGCCCGTCTATGGTGCACACCTTACCCTATTTCTACAATAAGGCCTCTACAAATTTATGAAGACACACAATGTGTACAAAAGTATACCTATGAATACAGCATAACTGAGGTTGATCAAATTAATCTGGATTATATGGCAGTGGCCCTGAAACTGTATGTACTGAGGAAGGCAGGAATGAGCCTACAGCACTGTCCCTGTATTTTGTATCAATGTGCTATTGATCAAGAAGACCAAAACATATCCCCTTTTTTCACATTCACTATTGTTTTGGGACTTGGTGTCACCTTGTACTGGAGATGCTTTGGAAAGCAACGGGCAGAGGAGCACACAGCAGTGCAACATGCTCAAGACAGACATGTAATGCAGGAGCAGTGAGCTGTACAGAGTTGTTGAGGGCCAACCTCTCATGCTTTGTGCATCTTTGTCGTTAAAGTGCATGTGCATATTCAGTGATTTACTGCTTTGCTTTTGCTTCTGAACATGTTTGTGAATCCTCAGCCCTTGTCAAGAAGGATGCCATATTTCAGGGTCTTTTCTGAACTACAGCAATTACAGTGGTCAACAAAGAACAAACAGCCATTCCCTGTGAGCCACCTGTAGCAGAACTTCTTCTTGGAAATATTTTCCCTGTTAAGAAAGCCAAATTCATGGTAAGGTCACCCTAATGGAACTGGATCAAAATGATTCAGCATAGTACTGGAATCTGGGCCATTGTTTTTAATGAAAACACATTTAAATTTCTTTGATATTTCTTTGCGGTACAGTATTAAAGTCCCCAGAGTGCAACATATTCCATTTTAGTTACACTAGCTTTGTTAAATAAGCAAATAATCTATTACCTGTAAGCAAAAGAAATGGATCATGTACATGCCTTACGTTACCACCTTTGCTTTAGAAATAAGTAGACTACAGTTGTTTTATATTAGACAATTAGATATACTGAATACATGAAAAAATATAGTTATGAAAATATGTTATGTCTGCACAAGTAAATGACTTCAGCTTTGTTTTAAACCAGTGCACAGAATTTCTGTCTTGTCTTAGGAAGAATAAAGATGATAAAAGTATGATCTTACCCTGCACCTTGCAATCTATGGGACATAAATATGTATTGAAAAGTACAAAGAAAAGGAGTCTGGGCACAGAGTACCTTGTAAATGTCTAATTTGAAGATTACAAGTAGGAGAACTGTTGAAGTGGGGGAAAAATACAACAGTTCTGAAATAAATTTCCATAATTTTGTTGCAAAGTCGCTGAGGCAAGCAGCTTCAACATAGTAGAGCTAAAATACACAGAATGCCTTTGTGCTTGGATCAAGAGCTACTTCACTTGCTAATAGTTTCTATACATTGGAAGTGATAATTGTAGAGGATTATTCGGGCCATGTCCTTAAGGTGACTTCAGACTTACAGAAAACCAGTCACATTTCCAGGAATGTAGGGAACTAGTTACTAGCAAAACAAACCTTTTAGAAGATTTATCTTTTCAGTAAGAAAATCACTCTCAGAAAGGCCCCCAGCAGCTTCACAGATTACCTGATCTCTGTGTTGGGAGAGGTAGTTGAATTATACTTCCAATACTTTGACATGTTTTGATTACAGGTACTATAGGAGTGCAAAACAATACGACCTCACATCCACCGACCCAGAGGGATCGGAAGGAAGACCATTACAGAGAATAATAAACAAAACAAATGCATGTTTTCTTTCCCTGTCTCTGCCCTTCTCATTTTCTTTCCTTCATTTCAGGGTAAGCAGACAAAAGAAGTATTCTTTCTGGACTTGCTTACACTTCAAACCATACAGTTAACATACAGGGCTTATTATTGAAGGTTGTCGGTGAGGTTAGATGCCAGTGCAGAGCTTTCAGCATTTAAAGATAGCATACCTAGGAAGAACAAAGTCAGCCGAACCTGAGACTGAGATCGTGTCCTGCAGAGAGATTACTGAGTAGTCTGTTCTTCTTCCCCACAGTGCCTCCTGAAGTGTTTCCCCAGCATGCTTCTCTCTTTCCCATTTTCAAAATAAGCAGATTAAAAAAAATCCAATCAAACATCAATAAAATAAACACACAAAACCCAACAAAGATGATCACATGCAATGTAGACACTAGGCAATGGTCAAAACAAAGACAAATAGCACTTAATATAAGGTCGTATAAATGCATACATTTCATACCCTCCTACTTGTCTGCAAGCTGCCAAGCAGAGTCCCAATTCATCAATGGCTAATAATGCCAATTGTAAAGCATACATGAATCAATATTTTTTAAATCTTCTGCATTGCCAATGAAGTTCTGGTCATAACAATGACAATGACATTCCTAGTAAAGAGAACATTTTAAAATTAATAGCTCAGGCAAAATAAATATTATGACATGCTCATAATTCTTCTAACTTTATTCATTTTTTCACTACAGCTGTTTTGTGAGAAAGAGTTTAGATATTTCCCTCCTTATTTTCTCATCTCATAAATATTTTATTAGGGAAGCAGACAGTGACTAAGTAAAAGTACATCCTACCACAACAGCCTTTCATAAAGCATGTTCGTAAATCAAGTTATCAAAGACAAACAAAGATGTCAGACTCATGTAGGTAACAATATTCAAGTTTGTGCTTTTGAATACAGGATACACAATGTAGTGACTAAAGATTGTCATAGAGCTTAAGTTATTTACAGACTGTGGCTGGAAACACTTAAAATCAGTTTAGCAATTCAGAACCTACAGAACGGACGACATATTGTTGATGCAAATGAGCACAGGAATGCCATAAATAGGAGCAAGACAGTAAACTCTGGTTTAAGTGAGAGTTATTCGAAATCTGTTAGAATCTTCTCGTTAATTCTGGTTAATTTGCTACTAGCCATAGACAGTCAGTTTGCCCTGAGAGATTGAGAGAGTAGGAGGGGCTTTTGTCTGTAATTGATACGGAGAGGTAGGGAGTATGTATTACAGCCTGGAACATTTGCTGAAGGGGAAGCAACATCTTCGGTTCTTGTAAATGTATATGTATATGTATATGTATATGTATATGTATGGAGAAGTTCTCCTTTCCTAACCTTCCTCTCTCAGTATACCACACAATGAGGCAGAGGGGAAGGATTAGAGCCATTGTGGGAACAGATAGCAGTCTAAACAAAGACTAGTCCAAATGACTCATGAGGCTCTAAGATGACTGTATTTTTTTCTTGTTTTCAAACCATTTAACAATGTGCATCTGAAAACAGATTTAGACTTTTAAAGAGATGACATATACATCTACAAAATGGCTGTGCATTTCTCCAGCAGCTGTGATGCACTCATTTGGCACTGTGCAACATTGCTGCTGCCTGCAGAGCACATGGCTCCCTTGACCTTATACTCTCCCTCTGATCCTAAGAACTGTTACTGCATGAACTGGGAGATATGCTTGTAGACTGAAGGACTCAGGTGGCATTTCGTTTTGCATTCCCTGACAGCCCTGCTTTTCCCTTTTCTTTGCCAGATTCTTCATCATTGTCTCTTTCTCTCCTCCCCTTTACTGCATTCAACTTTATTGTTTTTCCTGCCGACTAATTCCTACAATGGTCAGTCTGTGAGCTTGGCAGATAAGGGAGTTTTAGTGCCTATTATGTTTGTTCTGCTGCAGTGGAGGCATCAGCATCAACACCTTACCTTTTCTGGCCTTGCTCGGGCTGTGCAAAGCAAAAAGTTGGTCTTATTTGTAAGAAAACAAATTTAAAATAGGAAAAGAAGGAATGCCACAGAAGAAGGAATGCCTAACCGTATCCCACGCTCAGTGAGGACAAACTGCTCCAGTACCACAGAGTACGTTTGCAATATTGTCACTTCAAATATAAACCAACTCATCAGATAGCAACATTGCTGCATTCTATCGTTTTACATCGTATTTTACAGTCTGAAATATCTGATGTATGGAAGAACCTTTCATAAGGGCCTATCAAGGGAAGTCCACATCTTGAAGTCTGATTTGCAGAGAATATATATGAAATATGCCTTCAAACTATATTTTGCAGCAAATAGAGTGGTGAAGGCATACAGGATTTTTAATCGTGATTTCTCCTACTCTTTCAGCTTGCATTTTTTCTTAATCTAAGTGTTACTGCTGATGTCTTAAGGTGCTGTTCATAAGAAGGCTCAACATGAACAAACCTAATTGCTACTTTTTTTAACCTCACTGATTGGGCTGAGTTGTCTACATCTTTTAGGGACAGTCCATTAAGAAGGCAAAAAAGTATCTTTGTGCACAGTGCTGAGAGGACCACTTTACTGTTGTTCCCTGACTTTGGTCCCCATCACTTCAGGCTAGAAATTTTCATGGGTTCTTAACCGAAAGAAAAAAGGAAATGAAAGGGTTAGGGAAAAAGCCAGTAGAAGATAAAAAAATTCCTACTTTGGCTCAGACTGGGAGGCTTTGATCTTTCTTCTTTGGCTCAACTTTTTGACCTTGACTTGTTTGGTTATTTTATACAAAATTTATTTGGCATGACACAAAGCTACAAGAAACTTCTTTCCTGTCACAGGTGCTTTCTTTTGTTCTTTTTTTTTTTTTTTTTTTTTATTCCCTGCACAGGAAGGGACTCCTAAGTCTAGCACCTGCTAGACTGGAAAGCAAATGAATAGCCATCTTCTCTGTCTTCTCTTCCACCAAAGATACATTTCTGCTGTCATCTCTTCTATAGATAACCCTCTGTCACATATAGAAAGCCTTCTGAGCTTTGGTAATAATTGACTCTAGCAACAGTAGAACTACATTTGAGGAGATAAGTAACGTTTTTCTCATACTGCTTTCTTTGGAAAAGAAATGCTGGATGTGTACTATTGGTGAACTTTACTACACTCCAATAACTGTTCTTTCTCTGCAAATTAAACATCAGAACACACTTCAGCATGAAGCCTAGGTGAAATCAGAATCACTTTCTCTTTTTATGCAAAAATGAAAACCATAACAGACACACATATACACTCAAGCTACATTATAACAGAAAATCCACAGCTTCATTGAAATAACACACTTGACCTTTCTTTGTAGGCAGACAAGGTATGGAACACCCTCACTAATTGTTAATCTGCTATTTCCTGGGCTCTAATCATTGCAAACACCTTTACCTAATTAGCTTTCTTAAAAAGAGTAAAATCAGGCCACATAGTGTATGCTGTAATTCCTTCCATGTGAAGCATGTGAAGGAGACAACACTTCCATCATGCTTGAATCTGCTTTCCCACAGTAATAAAATGGATGGAGGTAATTAAATGGCCCAAGTTAGCCTCAGATTTCTGTAGCTGTAAGGAATACCTGCCTCTCTGTTGCATATAAGAAGGGAAGGCTTTATCTAGAACAACTAATATGATTTGCAATATAATGTACAGTATAAAAGAAATTTATTGCAAGTACCTTTGAGTCATGGGTTTTATGAATAAAACCAAATATATTTTAAGTAAAGATTTTGTTTTAGTGTTGTTTTACCTTCAGAAGTACAGAAAGCTGATTTATTGTTCAGCATTCTCAGGCACCAGTTAGTTAGAAACATACATTTGAGTTTATAACAACTATTAAAGGGAGAATGCTTTAGAAGGACAGATACAGAAAAAATTTCCATA
This sequence comes from Neomorphus geoffroyi, assembly GCA_033558235.1. NCBI lineage: Eukaryota > Metazoa > Chordata > Aves > Cuculiformes > Neomorphidae > Neomorphus > Neomorphus geoffroyi. The sequence goes on from JAUMJM010000048.1 coordinate 30,323,028, forward strand.
CGTTAGTCTAAAAGTGCACAGTGATTTCTCAGATCTAAGATGTGAACTGGAGTAGAGCATTCACAAAGGTACTCTTTAATAGCTGCTAACAAAGGTGATGTTCAGAGGTCTTTGAATCTTCCAAAATATCATTAGAATTACAACAACAAAATACATTGTTACACTTAGAAGATACTTCTTTGAGTGTTCCAGGTAACAGATTTAATACAAAGAGCCAATTTGTGTCTTTGTATATTTCAACAGGCCAAGGACAGTTTAAAGTAGGTATCAGAAGGCTACTGAATTATAACTCTATCTCTGATGGTAAGGATTTCTGTTCCCAAACCATCTACAGTCATAAACTGTTCAAGGTTTCTCCTAAAAATACTGAATGAGGTTTGAATCCAGAAAGGAAACAGTCTAGGACATTAATCAAGTGTATGGAAGACAATTTCCTGACACAAACCATTAGTGAATGGACAAGGAAAGGCGCCCAGCTGGATCTGCTGTTTGTGAACAGAGAAGGCCTTGCAGGAGAGGTGATGGTTGGAGGGTGCCTGGGGCACCGTGATCACGAGATGATAGAATTCTCAGTTCTTGGAGGAGTAAGGAGGGGGGGTCAGCAGAGCTGCCACCCTTGACTTCTATAGGGCAGACTTCAAACTGGTTAGAAGGCTGCTTGATAAAGTTCACTGGGAGGCAGTTCTAAAGGACAAAGGAGCACAAGAGGGCTGGATGCTCCTCAAGAAGGAAATCCTGGTGACACAAGAGCAGGCCATCCCCGTGTGTCGACAAGGAAGAAAATCAGCTTGGCTCAGTAGAGAGCTTTGTAATGATCTCAGAAAGAAAAGGAAAGTTCATGAGCTTTGGAAGAAGGGGCAGACATCCCAGGAATGCTACAGGGATGAAGTGAGACCATGTAGAGAGAAAATTAAAAGGGCTAAAGCCCAACTATAATTTCAATTAACCAATTCTGTGAAAGATAGCAAAAAAAGTTTCTACAAATATATTAAAACCAATAGGAGGGCCAAGGAGAATCTTCCTCCTTTACTAGGTGCAGGGGGAACAAGTGTGACAAAGGATGAGATACTTAATGCCTTCTTTGCCTCAGTCTTTAATAGTAAGGTAAGATGTTCTCTGGCTACGCAGCCTCCTGAGCAAGAAAACAGGGAGGCAAAGCAGAACAAAGCTCCAACAATCCAAGCAGAATTGGTTAGCAGTCTGCTTGGCCAATTAGACATTCACGTCTATAGGGCCGGATGGGATTCACTCAAGAATATTAAGGGAGTTGGCAGAGGTCCTCACCAAATCACTTCCCATCACCTACCAACAGTCCTGGCTGATTGGGCAAGTTCCGCTAGTCTGTAGGCTGGGAAATGTTACAGTTATTTACAAGAGGAGACAGGAGGAGAATCCATAGAACTACAGGCCTCTCAGTCTGACCTTGGAAAGGTTATGATGGAGCAGATCATCTTGAGTGCCATCACACAGCACACACAGGATAACCAGGTGATCAGGCCCAGTCAGCATGGGTTTACAGGACCTGTCAAACCAATCTGTTCTCCTTCTATGACAAGGTTATCTGTTTAATAGATGAGGGAAAGGCTGTGAATGTGGTCTACTTGGACTTCAGTAAAGCCTCTGACACTGATTCTCCCAGTACTTTGCTTGAGAAACTGGCAGGGATTGACCTGGACAGGCACATCCTCTGCTGGGTAAAAAACAGACTGGATGAACAGGTACAGAGAGTGTTGGTAAATAGAGTCAAATCCAGTTGGAGGCTAGGTCCAGTCCTGTTCAAGGTCTCTATCCACGATCTGGACAAGGGGATTGAGTGTACCTTTAGCAGGTTTGTGGATGACACCAAGCTGGGTGGAAGTGTTGATCTTCATGAGGGTAGGATTTGTCTGCAGAGGGATCTGGACAGGCTGGATCGATGGGCTGAGACCAATAAGGATGAGTTTCGATAAGAACGAGTCCCATACTTAGGACACAACAATCCCATGCAGCGTTACAGGCTTGGGGCAGAGTGGCTGGAGAGCTGCCTGGCAGACAACAACCTAGGGGTGTTGTTTGGCAGCGTCCGTACATGAGCCAGCAGTGTGCCTAGGTGGCCAAGAGGGCCAATGACTTCTTGGCCTGTATCAGACACAGCGTGGCCAGCAGGAGCAGGGAGGTGATTGTGCCCCTGTGCTCAGCACTGGTGAGGCTGCACTTCGGGTGCTGGGTTCAGTTTTGGGCCCCTCACTACAAGAAGGACATTGAGGGGCTGGAGTGTGTCCAGAGAAGGGCAATGAGGCTGGTGAGGGGGCTGGAGAACAAGTCTTACAAGGAGCAGCTGAGGGATCTGGGGTTGTTTAGCGTACAGAAAAGGAGTCTGAGGGGAGAGCCCATCACTATTTACAACTACCTGAAAGGAGATTGTAACAAGATGATTGTTGGTCTCTTCTCCGAAGTGACAGGTGGTAGGATGTGAGGTAATGGCCACAAGTTGCATTAGGGGAGGTAGGAAAAGTTTCTTCACTGAAAGAATTGAACAGGCTGCCTGGGGAGCTGATTGAGTCACTGTCCCTGGAGGTGTTTAAAAGATGAGTAGATGAGTTACTCAGGGATATGGTTTAGTAGTGGACAAATACGATTGGACTTGATGATGTCAAAGGTCTTTTCCAAGCAGGGAATTCTATGATTCTATGATTAGTTGGCTTCAATGGTCTAAACTCAATCATCATAAATTCAGATGTAGTTTTACAGGGATTTGAGGCTTCACAGTATTCAAGAAAAACTATTTTTTGGGCATTCAAAATTTACTGCAAATCAGATAAAACAGTATAATAAACAGTTTTTTCTTCTAGGTACATCTTTCAAAATTGATTGCTTCAGCAATCAAGACTAGCTTCTGTTTCTGTTTCATGCTGCTTGGCCAGTTACTGCAGTAATGGAGTTTGCACTGGAAGAAGAGTGGAAGGTCAAAAACTGCATTAGAATACAAAGGCTACGAAAAGAGCTCTAACGGGCTCCGAAGAACCTTTTCAGTTGAACAGGCTGGTTTTACTTGTCTAACACGAAGACAGTATTAATTACAAGATAAATTATAAAAAGTTACATTGTACAGGTATTTCAGTGACTAACAAGGAAGAAGCTGAACTTGAATGTCTACACACATTTCTCATTTTAATCTGGGAATTTAACTCTGCCTCTAACAAAGGAGTATATTTTGAACCACAACTGCTGAAAGCTTGAAAGAGTTAACAAAAAGCAGCTTTTATTATTAGAAAACTTCTGCAAACCCCATGAGCCATGCCAAAACCTATTGCATAGTCCAACTTGTTGATCCTTAAGGGGCCAATAAAATACATACTGCCTTTGGAGAGATGATGGCAGTTAAAAAATGCTCGATTGCAGCTGCAGATAATCTGGCCTTCAGGTGATTGATGAGGCCATTAGAAGTTTTGTACCTGTTTGTTTTCCACTTATTTTTTTTTTTATACATATACACACTTAAAAATTTGTCCAAAAATGATACTAATTTTAACAACAGGGAGCAGATTTTCACTCCTAAGATATGTGAATATGCCAATGATTGTATATCCCGAGGTTTATGCCATTGGAAAAAAAAAGTTTCCACTGTTAGAGATTCAGTAACAAGCCCATAACACACATACCATGCCATAACTTACCATTAAATAAAAACTTTCTGAGATTCCTCAAAGATGTAAAAATATCACAGATATGTTCTTTCTTTTGAAGGCCGAAAATATCTTCAAATTTTTGTATTCTAAAAAGTATAAAATTTGGCCTTAAGTAATTATTTTTTCTGAAAAAAAAAATACGCTGTTTTAAATGCACTTCCCAGCCCAGCATCTGACTTTATGTGAAGTATAATTTTAAAGCCACACACACGGCTTCAAAACAGTAGATGTTTTGTGTGTCCCCTGCAGATGTCATACAAAACTATGTCTAAAGTTTGATCTTTCTGTTATTTAGAAATCCAGTGTTGCCATATGACTATTCTGGATACAAATGTTAGAGACAGCATTTCTATCTGATCTTCCTGTGATAAAATCTTTCAACGAGAACACAGAATCAGCAACCACTGCAATGTTTACCTGCATATCCTACTCCTGCAAATCCCAATTTATGACCCCCTAAGTGTGAGCAAAGTTTGAAGAGTGGAAATTAAACGAGCTGGTAGGAAGAGGAAGGCAAGCTAAGAGTAACGCTGCTTCGGTTAAAATACTGCTGGCTGTTGAGAAATTTGCAGCAATGATAGTGACTTCTGTGGGTTTCTAGGATCTTTAAATGTCTTCAGGGCTTGGGACAGGTGCCCAGCTAGCAGTAAAATTTCAGAAATTGCAGCAATTTTTCTGGAGAAGATTTTCTTCATTAAAATCTCACAGTGACAATTTGAGGAAGTACAGATCGGACTTTGGGGTTGTTTACTCTCAAAATTTATTAATCATGGTGTTTTTACATATTTGCTACTGAACAAGCCTGTTCAGTCAATGCACCAGCACACCCACAAACAGAAACTATCTGACAAAGGCTAAATGATCTACAGAATGCACTAATCACATCTGTCCTTTGAAAGCTTATTGTCTGAAAAGTCAAAACGTAAATAAGGGAAGAGATGGAGTTAAGACAAATGAAATAAACAGAGAGTTAGTGTGGTTATACTGCCTATAGTTTTTCTCAACAATTTCAGTAATTTATTTTTTAAGCTATTTTACTATATCTCACTTTCAGAAGTGATATAACGCATTTGTGAAGAATTGTCATGACTGCTACTATTGATTCCCCAAAGGCTAGAGAAAGCCAGATCAGGTACTTTCTGAGCACTGGTGTTGAAGAGCTGATAAGCATGGACTTTTTCTGTGTAATACTGGCTCTATTTCGTGCTGAAAGAGATGGTAGCTGGAGATGCCAAAAAAAGTGGGGATTTTTTTTCTGTTTCCTTAAACAAATCCCAGTGGTTGCTGCTATTCTTCATCTGGAAGCTACTGTTTTGTTGCCAGCTAAGATTAAGATGTAATCCCCAGTTTGGAGAGCAAAATTTTGTCTAGACTCCTTAGAGAGCTCATCAGCTTTTAAATGCCAAGCAATGTCAAAGAACCGTGTAACACAGATAGAGTGAAATGCCGTTGTGAAATAGGGATGACCAAGGGGAAATACTACAAAAAGCTGGGTTGTGTGCTGCACTGGAGCCGCTGCTCCAGAAAAACTGCCTTTTTGAATTTTCTGAATTACTGCAGATCTTATACATGCATTGACTACAAATCTTATAGTTTCAAAAGCTGGCTATATAGCAAACAATGATACATTTGTATAGTTAATTTGTAAATAATATGGACATCCAAACCCAGAAATCAATTGAGAACACTGAAATCAGTAATGTTGCTTGAAAACCAAGATTTTACCTTTATATATTGTCACTTCTAAATACATATTTTATCACTGTAAGCTTTTGTATGCTCTTGTGCTAAGTTTTAAAATCTGCTTCCATTTTGCTATCAGAAAACTAAAGATTTTCCTTAGACTGATAGGAATCAAAGTTACCTCTGCCTTTATTCAAGAAATTCAGCATATGAATTAACCACAAATAAGCACAGCTTCTAACTAATAAAATTTGATACTAAGGCATTTTTGAGCTAATTCTCTAAATAGCCAAGAATATTAAGATAGATGTAGTTGTGCTCTATCTCTTCGGCTACATTTTCCACTATGTCATCCTATGCTACCCTCTAAGTTTTGATGTACGTTAGAGCTTCATTAGAGTGTTATGTGTATTATCCTACTTAGTGGGATTATTCATGCAATTAGCATCGTTGGTGTGCTGCTTTTGCTATTGCTAAGAAATAGTGTCTGAATAGAAGTCTGGGAATTTGTTTCTCATTGTGATATGTGCTGACACTAGATGAATTTAGAGAAAGTTCTTAATCCACACTACAGGGGAAATTTCTCAATACATCCTTTTGATTACTACTTAATATTGCTGGAAGTTGACATTCTGCTCCTAGTCAGTTGGAGAAAAAGCCAATAGGATCAGATTGTAACAGCACAAAAAAATCATTTCCACAGATTTTGATTTGCTTTGTAAAACTAGCACTGAAATTAATTTAGTGCCAGCTTCTCACTGAGGATTTCTGCAATCAGGATTGCAAGCCACAGTATTGGCCTTGATTGCTGATCTGGGAAACAATATTACTTTAAGAGAATGTTGCAGTAAGGAATAATAATATGTCTAGATATGGGTTGCTTTGTCCTATATTATAAATAGCACTGAGTATTAAACAAAGCATTTTTAATCTCACAAGTTAAAGATGGATCTTCATCCATGAAAACAGCTCAACAACTCAAAGAGTATTTGTTTCTTGTACACTACCTTGAATGACAGATATGACCCAAAAATATTTTCTTTCATTTGTGCAAGTCTGTACTTAGGAACTGCCTGATTAGTATTTTAATGATTGCTGAGGAGATCTCAGAAGTTATACTTTATATAAATTCTAAATGAAAAATTTAAGATGAGAAATATTGTGAGGAATTTTAACATACTCCATCTAAACTGATCCTAAGCAAAAGAAAATAAAACCAATCAAAGTTATGAGGACATAGTGCTACAACATGGCATAATGTGAATGTCACGTATGGTTAAGTGACAGCCCATAAAGCATGGGTGGCAAACACAAGGCCCACGGGCTGAATCCATCCCTCCACCTTGTCTCACCTGGCCTAGCACCTTGTTTCTACCTGGTGTCAGAGCTGAGCTCCTTGCCCCTACGCCCCTGCCATTGTGCTGGTCACGTGTGCGGTGTGTGATGCGCATTATGCTGCAGGAGCAGGCTGATGTGGCCCCCAGTGAAAATGAGTCTGACAGCCCTGCCGTAAGGAATCTAGAATCATAGAATGATTTAGAGGGTCTTAAAGTTTGTCCTCTGATCCATCCTTTGCTCAGGGCAGGAGCAACTTAGATCCAGTTGCTCAGGGCCTTACCCAGTTGCATTTTGAAAATCTGAAAGGACAGAGACCTATTTATTTGATTTTACAAGGGTAGAAATAAAATTCTTTTTATTTAAATAGTTTGTGTGCAAACCGTCATCATACTGAAGTCTGCATCTGTGGAATGTCCAAAGAAGTCTTTTCAGTGAGTTATATGAAATTTAAAAGAAATCAGAAGGTTTTACATTGTTTTTCACTTTCTTTTGAGGTTTACAATGTGTGCATTATATTTTTAGTTTCAAATTAGTTGTGAATGTCAAATAAATATTAAATTCTTTTACTATGTCATTAAAAATAAAAAAATAAAAATTGCTGATGTTGGGAATATGAATATTTGCACTGGCATTTTATACATTTTTTTCTTTACAAAATTCATAAAGGGATTTTCCAGGATAGTTACATATTTTAGTGATGTGATTAGATTAATTTAGCTGTAATTAACATGTACATAACAATACTTCTCCCAAGTATTAAGTGACAGGGTGAGAGGAAATGGCCTGAAGTTGCTCCAGAAAGAGTGATGAAGCACTGGGACAGGCTGTCCAGGGATGTGGTGGAGTCATCATCCCTGAAGGTGTTCGGAAAACAAGTAGATGTGGTGCTTTGGGACATGGTTCAGTAGGCATGTTGGTGTTGTGTTGATGGTTGGACTTGATGATCTTAGAAGTCTTTTCTAACTTTAACGGCTATGTGTTCCTAACGTTTGATTAATCTGACTGTATTGAAAGTTGAAAGCAGACTTATAACTGGTGACAATTCAGAAGAATAAACCCCCTTTCTCACTTGCCACCACATAATGAGGCTCTTGCAGACTGTATACATGGTGTGTCATTTTATCCTAGTGTCTTTTAAATCGACTTTTACAAACTTCTCTTTATGATGAGTTTGGCACTGATGTTTTCAGCATTGATGAGGTGTTGGTTTTGTAGATTATACAACTGAAGTTTCTAAACCATCAGCGCAGCATCCTTTATTTCTTATTCAGCTGTAGTACACCATCAGTATCTTTGCTAAAATCACCTTTCAGAAGTTCTTAAAAAATTCAAATACATACTGAGTTTTTCAGTAAATGGTGTTCTTCAAAGGTGACAAACAGGCACAAGAGAATACTGTCTTCCCACATACATCCTTGCCTGGCAGAAGCTTTCACGGTCAGCCCATCATGATAACCCCAAACCATATACTGAACCTGAAGAGTAGATTCATTTGCACGGTTATATTAGGTCACCTTGCCTGACAAGCTGAACTTTTGCTTAGGACTTATAAAAACAGAGGGAATATCATGGCAAGAGAGCAGTGGACTATTTAATTTTCAAAATTATCTTTCCAACAATAACTGCAAAAATCCTTGAAGACACAGTCAGCAACTGGTTCTAAACAGAAGATCCGTCTGAAACTAGCAGAAGTAGTGTTTTTTATCACTTCTGCGTATTTCACCTGTTCTAATTGTGCTATGAAAATTCTTATTTTTTCATTATAAACCATAAAATATTTGTTTATCTATCAGAACTCTCCTCGGTTAATTCTTGCAATTATGAGATGCAGTTTAATAAAATGGTAACTTGAGCATATGTATTTTTTCTTTAATTTCACAGTATCACAGTATCGTAAGGTTGGAAAAGACCTTTGAGATCATCAAGTCCAACCTATGACCCAAAACCTACACCTACACCGACTTCTACTTGTCAACTACACCATATAGTTTTTTTTCTCTCAAAAAAATCAAACACTTACATTGCTTTATCTGTAGAAGGTTCTTGGTTTGGTTTTGGTATTTCTCAGTTCCTTTCTACTTCTTTTGCAACAAAGCTAAGACATCCACACATCTACTAGTTTCAGCAAGAATATTTATACTCTAAACTATAAAACTGAATTTTATCTAGCACATTTACTTTGGCAAAAAAAAAGAGAATAAACCTATAGAAAAGTTTATCTTTACCTCACCAATTTTTAATTTTGAACACGTGTGGTATCAAGTAAATCTTAATAATTTCAGTAGAATTCATTTGTGATAATTTTTATGCCAGCATCTTGATTATTTCTCACAGATAATTGAGTGGTTAATTATGATAGAGTTTGAACCTGATGACCCTTCTTGTAAAGTCATTTATTGCAGTAAAATTCTTTTTTTAGTGAAATAATTGTTTGATAATTCATTTTACGTCAAAGACTAACGAATGAACTTTTGGTACTCTTTTACTTCAAGCTTTGGAGGCAGGATTCAAAACTGATTTATACCTGAATGTATGTGTTAAAAATAGCTGCACCAGACGATCTTTTAATCAGTGTGCTTTAGAATCACACTCTTATTAGTTCATCTGGCATTTGAAATAGAAACTGATAATCAAAATGTTAATCTACACTTTCCCTTCATAACCTAGTTGTGTTTAAAATGATAAAAAGTTCTTTGCTAGACTGATTTTTTTTATATTCCTTGTACTTTTGTTATAAATAATCTGTTGTTCAAATATCTGTTGTAAAACTGTCTTATATCTTTACTTGTATTCTTTTCTCATAAATGCTACAAAAACAGATGTGTATGTTCCTTGTCAGCTGTATTTCTCACTACACAAACTCTCTTGCTCGTTTTTCAGCATGTTGTTAGACATGATTTATTGTGTGCTGTCAGTCCTGTAGTTTCTTTAAAAAGAAGCAAATCTGACAACCATTCCTGATTGAACAAGTGGCACAAATAGTAGTCAGAAGAGTATAGAACTTATCTGATCATCTGTAACTTGCTGTTTACTGAGTCTCTCAGCTTTCCATCGTTGGGCGTTTTTGATAGGAAAGAAAAGAACATATTCTCCGTTCTTATGAGGAATATAATAACACATTTATACTTATATACCCATATTCTATAGGCTTTTAAGTTAAAAAATGGAGGGAATCTATGATTATGAATGTAGAAACCCACTGAAACCCACTGAAAGTTAATCTCCTTGGGGTATCAGAATGCTGAGATATCGGCCAATTTTTTCATCATAAAACTGTTCACAGGAGATAATACGTGGACAATGCAGACATCTTGAGATCATATTCACTGTCACTTCATAAAATCAGATCAGGCAAGTTAATCATCATAATCTAGTTACTCATTAACACATCTACAATGGAAAACTGTTCCTTTCACACATGTACATTTCCGCATCTCCGACAAACTGGTATAACTCAGTCATAGAGACAACAATTAATACTGGACCAATATCTTGCAACAAGAAAGGAATGTGGTAAATGAATTTTAGAAATACATTTACTGAAAAAAATCTTCAGTTTCCAGTTCAATAGTTTATCATCTGTGACTAAAGATACATGATGCTGTACAAGGTTCATTTTCTCTGTAATATTTTTCAATAATTATTATCCAGCAAAGCAAATCCACTCTAAAAAGTTCCAAAACATGTTTATAATATTGTAGCGTAAAAAAGCTATGCTCTACAACAAGCATTCTTTTATGAAAAAAATTAATAGGCATTAGCATTTTTAAGTTGTTAATACTGTCCTTTTAAACTGTGCTTTGTAAACTCTCTGAAAAAATTCTGTTTTGCATGTTTGGCAAAGATGCAACAGAGTTTGGTTGGTACGTGTGTCAGAGCTTTACCTCCTCACTTGAAATAGTGAAGTGTAAGAGACTGTCCCTCACTTCCCAAGGTTGCATTGATGCATAAGATAAGTTTATATCCACAGACTCCTGAAATATTAACCGGTTGAGCAAAGCAGAGTGCAAATTTTCGTACATTGTTTTTTCCCATATATAGTCTACAAGAACAATGGTTGGCTGGAACAGGATTCACATGCAACAATCAACTCAATAAAAACAGTCTGAACAGTCATAGGCCTGAACTCACACTAAAAACACATGAATGGAATTTTATGTTAAAATGAGTTCATCTCTAGGATTTCAGCATCATCCTTGTGATATTCCCAGCCTGAGTTTGAAGGCACAACTTGACACCCTCCCCTTGAGTTATGAATCCATCCAGCCCTCCCTCATTTAAAAAAATGCAGAAGAGACATTGACCATGTCTCCTTCTTCTTTACGCACCAAGATTCAGTCAATAGAGCATTTATTGTGTTCTTACAAAATATGAGTGTAATTCTCTCTAAAATGAGCTGAACACAGTTGTCACACCTTATAGGAGAAAAATTAAGTCCTTTGTGTCGAAAGGGTTTTAGCATTAAAAAACAAAAAAACCATTTAGATAGTGGAGGAAGAGTGATCCTTTCAATAGGTTATTCATTAGATTCAATAGCTCAATGTTATATGTTCCAAAGAACACTTAGTCATTTCATTATTAAATACTATAATTTCGAGTGATAATTTATCAGCTCTTTTTGAAAAATAATAAACACTCTGAAGTCAGTGAGGTTTTAACTATTGACTTGAAAGGAGACGAGGTTTTGTGGAATGTGCAAACGTGCAGAAGATGGTCCCAAACAAAGGAGAAATTAGGTTATTCACTCCATTTCTAACAACTCATCATTGAAATATATTCTCTTTGTGCAGCTAAAATGGGTGTTGTGGAACTATTTTTCTTGGATGAGTCCAAGAAGGCTTCATCCTTATCATCCTAAGGAAAACAAGTGGGTGAAAATGAATTTTCAAAAGGACAAATCGGATGAACCAACAGCATAGCTATGTAGTCCTTGTTAAAACAGTCATAAATTAGTCTTATCACTTAGCATAGATGTCTTCTTCCAAGAATCTGTGGTCTCTGCTGAAAACAAAACAAAATTTTCATCGTTTTTAAATTGGTTTTGAATATTTTGGATTCTGAATACTGCAAAACTTTCCTGCATACAAAACAACATGACTTGATATATTTAAAAGGTCCTGTCAGATCTGAAACTGTTGCTTTTTAAAAGCTTCCAGAGATATTTTTTGGAAGTTTTATGACGCTAACTTAAAAGACTGCCAGCAACAAACTAATGAGATTCATTCATGTAATCCTAGGAAATGAAAAGAAGCTGAAGTATATTTTCATGAGTGTTAAGTACAGTGCACATATGCAATCTCAGTGACTTTGGCAAAATTAAACTAAAAATATGCATGACCAAAGTGACTCAAGTGGCAAGTGTGTGGGAAATGCAAGAGAAATGGCCTTTTTGGTATGCAGGGAAAAGGAAGCCTACAAAAAGATGATTGACTAGACACTGCAGCTTGGCAGGGTACACAGATTGCTGCACTGACAAGTTTTCTGATGGGTGTCTGCTTTATTTTGTAAATTGTTACAGAAGGAAGAAGGAAGAAAATCTGAAGCTGCACTTTCCCAGGTATAATAGCAAGGTTCTGAAGAGACAAAAATGTGAGAGAATTCTGAATTCTGTTGCATAACTTAACACCCAATACTTTTCTGTCCCCTTGGAGAAAGAGTCAGATCCTCCTTCAGCTTGACTATGCATCTTTTCCTTTGTGTAAGTGAAAGTATATTGACCTAGCCTGCTGAATATCTGACCTATGATGCATATCTCCACATATGGTGGTGGTTTAGGTCTCTGCTATTTTTCCCTTCTTCATATCCAGTATGGTTTTCTAGCAACGCATTTCAATTCTGTGCCAGAAGTGGAGTTGTTCAGACAGATCTCACTTTAAAGTACTATTCTTGTGGTTAATTCTTGTAAAATTCAGACACGTCTTCCATTGCAAAAGTGTGATTCACTTCTGCAAGATTATTGGTAGGACATAGATTTTCATTGGGTGAGAGCAAGAATAGTTCCTTAGGATTTTCCTATCTTTACATATTTTAATAAATGAAGTTTGTGTAAAATAATAGTAACTCTTGCACAAAATGCTAATGAGACTGTGAAGAAAATAGTAATCATTCCCCAGACCTATTTGCATGCTTTTCACACTCATCCATGCATAATCTATTTCACTTTACCAGTGATAACATACAAATGTGACTTAACATAGATAGCGAAAAACTCTATATTGGAAGTTCCAAAGACTGCTGTATAAAGAATAGGTAAAAGGTCAGATTCTGTGTAAAACCATATTTACTTTGTCCTAAAAAAGGTATTGCAGAAAAATATATAGTTTTCAGGGCAATATTGTGTTATTTATAGGAAAAAAAAAAGACAAAAAAAAAAGAAACGGACAAAGCAAATTTGTACCAGTCTGAACCTAAACACTGACACTAAAAATCTCTTAAGCTTGCTGCTGAAGTCAAGAAAAGCTACTTTTTTGATAACAAATGAAAAAACAAAGACTTGAATCAAAACACAAGTATTTACAAAGACTTGAAGAAAGCTAAATAATGTTTCAACTCCCAGGATGGTCTTAAATTCTAAGTAGAAACTACAAGCAAAGAGGTGAATAGATTTTTCTACTGGCAAGTTACCTCCAATTGTAATCTCTAACAGCTGGCCTCAAGGTAAAGGCCATTTGTAATAAGGCACAGTTTTAGTCTAGTTCCTTTATTAAAGCCAGTCCAATGAGTGCAGAGAGGTTGTAAGATGGTATGATAATAATGGAAGTATCCATTTATAAGGCTGTGTAAACAGGCTCTAATCCATGCCTTGCCACTGTGGCAAAAAAATCCTCTGATTAATTATGTCAGAAGAAATTAATTAAAAAAAAACTCAGACCAAACAAACCCAAAAACATTCTGGAAGATTCAGCCTATATAGGTTGAAAAAAAGACCTGTGAAGTTTGATCTGCTTCAGCATTCCTCTTGTCTTTTTTGGAGGCTAGATATCTTTCACTTTTGATTTAATTGTTCAGACATAACAGCACGATAAAAGTTTTTTTATGGAAATTTCTCATAGCAACACAATCAATCATTTTTCCAACTCATGCACTGTCTTGAGCCCCTGAGCCTCAAAGACTTCTTTTATATGGAGCTTACTTGTTAATTTAGCACTGATCAAAGGCTAAAACATTTATCATGCTTATTAGTGAATAAACCTAACAGCAGGTATCCCAAGTGAGGAAGCAAATCCTCATTTCCTGCAAGAATGAATTGGAAATTATCCAAAGTGCTTGCAAACACTTTTCAGGAGTGACAAATTGTCAAAAAGAAAGCAGCTGCTAGATATGGAAGCTCTAGGGTTAGTTGGAATTAAAAAAAAAAAAAAAAAAAAAAAAAGACAAGTGTCTTGCAAAGGTATCTTCAGCCTACCCCATGGGGGTTTTCTACAGTTTCATTTACTGTAATTGCTTCTGAAATCTTGTATTAGCTGACTTTAGAACCTAGTCACAAAGTAACAGTATAAACTATTGTGGTTGTTAATATTCAGATAAATGGGAGATTCTTCACATTTGCTCTTCTAGCGCTCCAGTCTTTTTTAATTCCCCAAATGCACTTTGACATCTTGTGAAAGGTTCTCTAAAACATCATCTATACAAATGTACTCCAATTTGTCCTCATGAGAAGTAGTAAACCCTGGTGCATGTACCTCTTCTAATACATAGCAGAGGAAACAAGGAATATATTGTGACTCAGTTCACTACTAAAGGTTCAAAACAAGTTCAAAGTAGGGTAACCTGGCCACAGAAGTTTCTTTGGGAACTGGGGACTTGATAAACCTTCTGAGATAAAATTCAAACTAGGAAGGGACTTGCTCTGTCTGATGAACACGATTCCACCAATAGCTTTTGTTTTGTCCCACTTGGTGCTTAACACAAGCTGCTATTCCATGTCTTATTCATTGGTCTTTTCTCGCTTGTGCACTTGCTATCACTTCACTTGAACACACAATCTGATCTTTCTTCATCTTCCACTCATATTGCCTGCTATCTTGCTGTGTGTAGACCATATTTGATTCTATTTCATTGAAAAACTCTATGCACAGCCAAGTTTTCCCATATTTCTTGTTATTTTACTTTTCTTTAATATTCTGTGCCTATTTCCATGCCAAACTGGGAATAAGGCAGGAACAAGAGTTTCAGGTTTTGCACTGAATGACCTAGGTAGTCCTAAGCAGCAAGCAGGTCCAGGAAAATGTAGGTGAATGCAAAAGCTATGATATTTTAGTTTAAAGGTAGGATTTAAATGGAAAACCCATCAAATGCCTCCACATTGTCAAAAGTTCATGAGCTTAACTGTGGACTTTCAACTGTTATGAGTGCTACTTATACAGACAAACAAGACAGCCAAAAAAAATGACCTGTAATGATTAATTTAAAACATATGGAAATTCCTCTTATTTATAGGGTAGATTTTAACAGTTCTATGTCCTCCCATTGAAGATGTGTGGTTTTTACTTGAAGACATTGTGCTTTGTCTTCGGTTTTATATTCTCTCTAAAGGAAATGAGAAGTCATGTGAAATGAAATCAAGTCTCCTTCCTCTGTCTTCATCAGAACTCTTCCCAAGTAAGGATCCTCTAAGAAATACAGATCATTTGATTGCAAATATGATATCCTTCCTTTATTGGATGTGGGGTGGGACACTTACACCAAGGATATGGAAAAGGCTGAGGTGCTTAATGTCTTCTTTGACTCAGTGTTCAATAGTCAGAGCAGCTATCCCCAATGTGTTCAGCCCCTTGAGCTGGAAGACAGGAACAGAGAGTAGAATAAATCCTTCATAATCCAGGAGGAAGCAGTTAATAAACTTCTATGTCACCTGGACTCTCAGTCTCTCTATGGGGCCAGATAGGATTCACCCAAAAGTACTGAGAAAGCTGGTGGAGGAGTTTGCCAAGACACTCTCCATCATTTATTAGCAGTACAGGTTAACAGGGAAGATCCCAGATGACTGGAAGCTTGCCAGTGTGATGCTCACCTACAAGAAGGGCCATCTACTGCGGGCCTGTCAGCCTTATATTGGTACTGTGGAAGATTATGGAGTGGTTTGTCTTAAGCATGATTGTCAGGCTTGTGCAAAACAAACAGGACATGAGGACCAGCTAGTGTGGGCTCATGAAAGATAGGTTCTGCTTGACAAACCTGATCTCCTTCTACAACAAGGAAACTTGTTAAATGGATAAGGGAAAGGCTGTGGATGTTATTTACCTAGACTTCAGTAAAGCCTTTGACACTTTTTCCCACATCATTCTCATAGAGAAACCAGCTGCTCGTGACTTAGACAGGTGCATTCTTTGCTGGACAAAAACTTGTTGGATGGTTGAGCCGAGAGAGTTGTGGCAAACTGAGTTAATCCCAGTTGGCGACAATTCACAAGTGATTTTTCCCTAGGTTCAGTGTTTGGGCTCATCTTGTTTAACATCTTTATCAATGATCTGGACGAGGAGATTGAGTGCACCCTCAGTAAATTTGCAGATAAAATCAAATGATCAGGAATGTTCATCTGCTTGAGAGATCTGGATAGGTTGGATTGTTCAGCCAAGGGCAGCTGTATGAGGTTTAACAAGGCTAAGTGTCAGGTCCAGTGAGAACAATTCCATGAAGTGCTGCAGGCTTGAGGAAGAGTGGCTGGAAATACGCCCAGCAGAAAAGGACCTGGGGGTGCCGGTCAACCGCCAGCTGAATATGAGCTGGCAGTAGGTCCCGGTAGCCAAGAAAGTCAACAGCATCCTAGTTTGTATCAGAAGTAGTGTGGCCAGCAGGACTAGGGAAATGTTCATCCCCCTGTACACAACACCTCAAATACTGTGTTCAGTTTTGGGTGCCTTCCTATAAGAAGGACATGAAATTACTGGAGCTTGTCTAGAGGAAGGCTATGAATCTTGTGACAGGTCTGGAGCACAAGTCTCAAGGGGGAACTCAGGTTAACCTCCTCATCTACAGACTAAACAACCCGAGTCTGTAGATGAGGAGGTTGAGGGGAGACCTTATCACCTTCAATATCCCCCTGAAAGGAGGTTGTAGTGAGGAGGATGTTGGTCTTGTCTTCCAAGTAACAAGAGACAGGATGTTAGGAAATGGCCTCAAGTTGTGCCACAGTAGGTTTAGATTGGGTATTAGAAAAAATCTACTTGAAAGAGTGGTGAAGCACTGCAACAGGCTGCCCAGGGAAGTGGTGGTGTCACCATTCCTGGAGACGTTCAAATAACATTTAGATGTGGTGCTTAGGGACATGGTTTAGTGCTCATGGTGGTGTTAGTTTTGTGGTTGAAACTGATGATATTAATAGTATTTTCCAGCCATAATGATTCTATTCTATTCTATTCTATTCTATTCTATTCTATTCTATAGTTATCATCTGTTTATTACAAAAAATCAAGTCTTCAAAAAAAGTTCAACCAACCTTAAACTTGAGAACCTGAGAAAGCATGCTTAAGATTCCCTGCTCACCTTGTATTTTTATTGTCACCTACATAAGTACAAATTGCAATGTTAGACATTTGAAGATAACAATAAAAATAGTTGATGTCTGAAAAGTAGTACTATGAATATTAATTTCACAAAATACTGCCTTTTATATTTCTCTAAACTAACATAATATTCACTCCCTTAAAAATAAGAAAACCATGCCACAAACTGAGGCAGAAATCCAGCAATATCTTGTATTATTATTTTTAAAAAAATATATTATTTTATTATTTAATCCTGCATTAACTGTGTATTTTTCAGAAGGAATACGAAATTCTGGAGATGACCAATGCCTGGGTAAGATTGGGGCAAGTTCTAATGCTTCCTTACTTTTATTGACTATTTTCTAATGAAGAGTAGAGGCAGACCAGAGATACTTCAGTGCTGTAGGCCAAGCAATTTGCATATTGCTTTTCGGTTTAGAAAAAAATATGCAGCATTTCTAATATTGTTACTTAAAATGCACAATGAAATACTATTGTTGCTATGATCTGCTAAACAGATAAACAAATATGGAAAAAATATACATTTTGATGATTTAACAGAACAGAAAGCGCAAACTTGACTGTAAGCACTATTCAGTTTTTAAATAATTTCCCTTTTGAAATGGAGGAAAAAAAGCTCCATCTCGAAGAATATTTTCAATTTTACCCAAAGCATTGGAAAATATACAGTACATAACAATCTTATATTGACAGCAGTCTGGACTAATAAGTCATTCTCTTTCTGTAACTTCTATAATACCTGTGATGAACATGCTTCAGTTACTTGACCTTAAATTCTCCTTTGGATCTCCCATAATTACCATAGATTTTGATTGTAACATATAATAAAATGATCAAGAACATGGACTCTGAATACATGCAGTTGTGTAGTAAACTGAATAATAAATAATGTAGGCAATGCTAAACTATAACACTATCAAACAGACTATGTTTCTTTCATGCTTATCAAGCATGGCTGCATGTCTGTTTGAACACGATACGAGTTATCCATATAATATTACCCTCCTTTCAACAAGTAACATAGACTACCAATTAAAAATGATGAGACATTACACAAGCTACTCCTTGATTGTGAATTACAGCTACAAGCACAATAAGGGAAGTAAGAAAATGCCTTAAAAAATGACCTCCAGTTGTTCTCTTAAAATCCCCCAAAAGACATAAGTGTTATTGTCCCACAAAGATTAAATATGTACTTAGTAATATGTATTTTACTGGGAAATAGTCTGAGTATTTTCCCCCACATTTCTGTACAGTTACTGTCTCTTTCCTCAAACTCAGCTTTTTAGCTGGTTTTAAAACATCAATATTTTGTGCATTTGCTTTGTTCCTTTTTGTGATTAAAAGGGGATGGTACAGAAAAGATCCAAGATTAGCCACCAGCGTACATCTAAATACACTCTCAGCTAGGCAAGTGTTGAAGGCAGTCATTTCAAATACCAACATGTTTCTCTCATAACCAGTCCTTAATTTCCTTGAGGGACTAATAACATGGGCTGTGACATTGCTTTCATCTCTCAGTCTCTTTCTCCTTTTTTGCTTTGCCCTCACATTTCTGAATATTTCCGAGTAATCCTTTTATTTTCAGCTACTGCAGGCCATCACAGTAGACCATCAAGAGTTGAGTCCTCTCAGAGCTAGGTCCAGATTCCCCCAAAGTCAGTGGCTCTTTCAACTCACATCAGCTGCAGTTATAACCAGGCTGTGAAGAGGAGTCAACTTTTGTTGTTACTTTCTACATGTATTTTTAAGGAAATTATTTGAAGTTGAGCACTTACATTCAAATGTTGAGAATAATAATAATTTTAGTGTTGGCAACATTGTTTATTAAGAGACACCTTTTGTTGCTTAGTTTAGACCAGGAACTGGTAGACACAGGTGTAACAATGTTTTTTGCACCTTACTCATTGTAGTTGTTGATTACAATTAATCAGATCTTACTAGGGATAAGTATTTGTTATGCAGTAGTAGAAGTCTTGTTTGGTGTAATAATTTGTTTTTGGAAAACTCATCTAATCAGTGCTTTTTTTGTGGAGCAGGACTTATAATGAAGAAATAAGTAGTGTTTTGTAGACCAATTTTTAGGTCACTGAGGTCACAGTGTATTGATCTTTGAGATGTGGTTTTGTATATTCCTCATCTGCTAATGATAGGGCAAAACAGAAAGTGAGTTTAAATTCCCCTGGACTCTGATTCTGAGCCACCCAAGGGCTATGGTTGTTGTAGGCATCTTTGAAAAACATTAAACATTCGTGAGAGGCAGGAAAGCTAAGTGTTATGTCAGTAACAGTAGCATATGAGTCCTTGTTAGTCACATTCAAGCAACGGGGTAACTGGTAGATTGAGTAACTTTGGCAAAACATGGAAAATCTTGCACACTAAATATGATTTTCTTAAAAATTGATTGTGTAACTTATGCAATCACTGCATTGTAACTTTCACTAACTTTCACTTCCAATGTCACTTTTTTGTCCCAGAGTCTGGGATGACATTACCGTTCTTTTCTGTGATAGTATACCAGGAGAAGCATCAAGAAAATCAGCAGGCAACTCAGGAGAACTAGAAGGATGACTTGAGGCTATGCAGGAAAAAAAATAGAACTGTCAAATCTCAACCAGAACTTAATCTGACTACTGCCGTATTAAAAAGACCATTGAAAAGATGCTTCTACAAATATATTATTGACAAAAAGAGTGCTAAGGAAAATCTCCATCCTTTATTGGATGGGGGAGGAAATATAGTGACAAAGGATGAGGAAAAGGATGAGGTGCTTAATGTCTTCTTTGCCTCAATCTTCAATAGTAAAACCAGTTGTTCAATCGTTCTCAGGGTACCTAGTCCCTTGAGCTGAAAGACAAGGACAGGGAGCAGAATGAAGCCTCCATAATCCAAGGTGGAAAAGTTAGTGACTTGCTACATCACCCAGACACTTATAAATCTATCTCCATAAGATCCACCAAAGAGTACTGAACAAACTGGCAGAAATGTTTACCAAGCCACATTCAATCATTTATCAGCGTTCCTGGCTAACTGGTGAGTTCCCAGTTAACTGGAGGTTAGCAGATGTAACATTCATCTACAAGAAGGGTCAGATGGAGGATCCAGGGGATTACAGACCTCTCAGTCTGACCTTGCTGCTGAGAAAGGTTCTGGAAGATATCATCTAGAGTGCCATGACACAGAACTTACAGGATAACCAGGTGATCAGGCCCAGTCAGCATGGGCTTATGAAATGCAGGTCCTGATTGACTAACCTGGTCTCCTTCTGTGACAAGGCGACCTGCCTACCGGATGAGGGAAAGGCAGTGGATGTCATCCGCTTAGACTTTAGTAAAGCCTTTGATGCTTTACTAAAGCCTTTGATGCTTTCTCCTAGAGAAACTGGCTGCTTACAGCTTGGATAGGCTGGGTAAAAAAACTGGCTGGATAACTGGATCCAGAGTTGTGGTGAATGGAGTTAAATTCAATTGATCATCAGTTATAAGTGATGTTTCCCAGGATTCAGTGTTGGAACCAATTCTCTTTAACATTTTTATCAAGGATCTGGATGAGGAGATCAAGTGCACCCTCAGTAAGTTTACAGATAAAACCAAATTGAGCAGGAATGTTGATCTGCTTGAGGGTCAAAAGGCTTTACAGAGAGATCTGATCGGCTGGATTGGTGGAGTGAGGCCAGCTGTATGAGGTTCAACAAGGCTAAGTATTAATACTGCACTTCGGTCACAATAACCCCATGCAGCACTGCAGACATGCAGAAGGTGGCTGGAAAGCTGCCCAATGGAAAAGGACCTGGGAGTGCTGTTCAACAGCCAACAAAACAAGAGCCAGCATTGTGCCCATGTGACTGAGAAGACCAAAAGCATCCTGATCTGTACCAGAAAAGATCAGCAGGACCAGCGAAGTGATTTTCCCCTTTTACTCAGCACCAGTAAGCCAAATTTCAAACACCGTTTTTGGCTTTGGGCCCCTCACTAGAAGAAAGCCATGGAGGTGTTGGAGTGTGCCCAAAGAAAGGCAACTAAGCTGGTGAATGGTATGGAGCACAAGTGATACAAGAAGCAGGCTTAGGGAACTGGAGTTGTTTAACCTAGGCAATAATAAGCCAAGTAATAAACAAAATGGCAACAGGAAACGGGCTCAAGTTGTGCCAGAGGAGGTTTAGACTGGATATTAGCAAAAATTTCTTCACTGAAAGGCTTGTCAGGTGTTGGAACAGGCTGCCCAGGGCTGTGGGCATTTAAGAATATGTATTGTGTGTGAGTTAGGGATATGATTTAGTGGTGGACTTGGCAGCTTTATGTTTATTGTTGGACTGGATGATCTTAAAGGTCTTTTCTAACCCTGAACAATTGATTCTATGGTCTTCTTCTGGGTTACTTAGGGTTCACTTAGTCATAGGATGTCCATGCCCATGGCAGGGTAATTGAAACTGGATTATTTTGAGGTCCCTTCCAACCCAACCCATTTTGTGATTCTATGATTTTTTGCTATCTGCTAGAAATATTAGACATCATAATTCAGAACACTTCTCAATCACTACAAATTTGCTATTGTGAAGATGAGCAAAGAAGAATTAGCCACTGAGACTTTTTGTGATGCAAGTAAAAGAAATGTGAACATTTCTCCAAACAGGAAATACGTGTATACGCTTCTGAACATTAACCACTCTTTATTTACTTGAGCTAACTTATAGCAGTTGGGGGACCTAATTCATTTCATTCACGACTTTGTTTTTTACTCAACAATTTCAGTTTAGAAGAATTACAAAACACAACACACTGAGTTGTGAAGTTTAAGTGGAAGTCCTAGTAGAAGGTCATGCAGATATAATTTAGCTGTGCAGATAAAAATAATCTAGATAGAAGGACATTACTGTTCTTAGAGTAGATTTGATTTAAGGAGAGACAGTGGAAAAGTGTCTGGACATAATTTTTGGAGAAGGATCAATGTACAAAACTAAGCTTAACATTGCAACACTGAAACTTACTTAGCATTCTTGTGAAAAAGGGGAAAAAATTGTCTCTGCTGTCAAGGGACCCACGTCAAGTCAAATTTGGATTATGCTCACAGAAGACCAGATTCAGTTGATAAATGTATTGAGAAGGATCCAACAATTTGATGGAATTTGGAGTTTTTGTATTTACACCAATGTCTGAGACAACAAAATGATGTAACAATCCAAGACTATTTTTGTCATTAGAAATTTATATTTCTACTAATTAGATTTGATTCACCTCTCTCTGAAATCAATAGGAACTTCTCCTTTTATGTGAGAGGATAGGCTTAGTGTGGTCTCTTTTATCTTGGCTTTGTGAGAAGTCACAGGCTCTCACACTCCTCAGACTGAAGAGCTTAGTGGTGCACTTTAGTATAGCACCTTAAAACTGCATCAGGGCCTTCTGTTACAGGCACTATAGTAAACACACTTTTTAGTATTCCGGTGTCCTCTTTCCTCAGATTCCTTGAGACCTAGTAGATCTATATACTTGATCTGGAGTTTTCCTTGTTATAATAAATTCATACCATTCCTGTTTGTATCCTTCCTTTGAAACACATTCTTATGTAGAGGAATGAATTATCCCTGGTGATATTGTATAAATTGAGATTCAGAGTCAGTGGAGAGTATTTTAGAGATCAAAAATAAACAATTACCAGTGGAAAAAAATATAATCAACATTAAAAAGGAACCTGTACTTGAAATAGCTGAGACTCGGTTTGTGTAAAGTGTGTGCCAATGCTGAGGGACTCTTCTAAACACTGTTAAGTAAAACAGAATTATAGCTGAAGAATGGCTTGAGGCAAAGAATTAATGAAAAAACTACCCTGTTGTGAAACCCAGCAAATTAGGAACTATAAAATGAGTATTATATTTAGAGATGTTAAAGCTGGTTTGAGTTTTTAGATTTCAGGAGGGGAATAAGATGTACTCAATAGAGTACATCTGTTACCAGTTAACTTAAAATAGTCAACACATTGCTGACCTTGAAAATTGTCCAAGGGAAAAAAAAAAAAGCCAAAAGACATTAATACAGTGTGAAGGTAAGTGAAAGTTTTGACCTCAAAATAATTAAATGAAAGTTATTGTGTTGGCTGATATGGTTTTCAGTGTCCTAGAGCCTTTTACATCCTAAACAGTTTCAGAAAAGCTAAAGTCATTACCTATCAGAAAGATAACACATTCTAATGAGGATGTCAGTTAAACACTTTCAAGAGCAGTCAAAACTAACAACACAATCCTTGAATTATGTTTTTTATTTACTTATTCCTTTCAGTATTATCTCTACACTCAGCACTTCAGTAAGGAAGACGTATCGGTTTCCTGTTTCTTTCTTCAGGCAGAAGAAAGGGAGAGGGATCTGTCCTAGCTTCTCTGGCTTGATGTTCAGGTAGAGCCGGGCCAGTGAGTGGTGAGTGGTATGCGACATTCAGCAAATGTCAGAAGAAATTAGAGAGAGAGGGCAAAAACACAATGGAAGAAGGAGAAAGAATTGTCTGTGTATGCCTGCAGCCATCAGCTCTAGAATACACATGCACACCTTCAATTACAATGTTGGGAAAAAAACTTGAATGCAAGATGGCTCTTCTTATGCATATACACTGGTATTAGCAAAAAGCTGCTTTAGGGGAAAAAACAAAACTATCCTGTCAGTAACATTCAGCTGCCTAGGATATAGTGAACAAAATGCAGATTTAAAATTTTAACCCCCCAAAAAAGAGAAGATGATCCATGTGTACTCCAACAGCAACACTCTTCGTACAAGTACACTGGAGGTGAACACTGATGAATGAATATTGAGCCAACATGACTCACCATACTTCCAAGTAAGTCAATGGTGATGAGCAGGGGGATCTGTCAATGGGGATCTGTCCTACTGTCTAGCAATATATGTACTACAAAAAGTTATGCCTGTCTGAATGAACACGGCCAAATGCGCCTACATAGATGAGGGCTGTACCTAGATGGATGAGACATGAGTATTCATTATACTCAAAGCGAAAACCATTTAAATACTGTGAAAAACATAAATTGCATTTATACTGCTCACCCTGAGCATTTGAAGTATCACTACATTGAAGTTAAAAAAGGCTAAACTGAAGAAGTTTCATCTTAAGTTCTTCGAAGGCAACTAGGACAGAGTATGCTATGTTTTCTTTTTACTTTAGTCTGATGTAAGACCCTAGTATGTGTTACAACATTAAAGAGTCTTTGGCAGGTTTACATCCCTTTTGAAAAAAAATGCTGACAGCTAGATATCATAGAGTTGTTGCTTTCATATGCAAATTTGAGCTTTTCTGCCTTGTTCTCATGAACAATTCAGAAAATAAATTGCAGACTTTTTTTTTTAATTAAAATGTTTTAACAATAAAACCTGAGAAAAGCAATCCCAAAGTCTCTTTGATGTAATAGGAGATAAAATACAGTGACAATTTTGCTAATGGATGTGAAGGTGCCATTTTTTTTCTTTTCCAATAATTGAGTGTAATGTCTCAGCCAGGGCTAGAGGCAACATCACCCACCTGAGTGCATTTTGAACTGAGGTGTAAATCTGAGATTGGGTTGAATGGTCATGTTTGTCAGATAGTCACGGGCAGTAAATCAGACACTTCACTTAGAAACAGATTTATTCGAATGGTGTAAGAAGCAGACATTGATAAATAAACTTTTCTTTGTCAGGAGGAATAATTGCTGGCAACCTGAGTTTTAACATGAGTCAGGAGCTTTATTACTGAGCTAATTTGTTTCATCAAGCAAAGTTCCTGAGACAGAACTATTGAAATCTGAACATATGAACTTCAGAAAATGTTACAAAGGGATGCACAAAACTTAACGTATCTGAAATTAAACGGACAGCAGACCTAAAAGAATCTTGACATAGGATAATGGTATATGAATTTTATGAGTTAGGTTGATGTATCCAAAATCCACTTAGGTTCTGATTCTCAAATGCTATTTTTCAGCAGGCAAAGGGCTGATATAGGTCAGTAAATTCTGGGAAACAGCCTGACAAGAAATGATTGTCCTGCAGCACTGAACAAACAGCATGTGTGAGCAGGGCTGGGTGTTGCAAATGTTTGGTTATGTTTCCTTCCAATAAAACATAAGATATAAAGTTAGTTGAAGGGATTTTACTGCCTGGGAAAATTGAGACTATATAACCTTCCTAGTCTTCAGTTACTCAGCATTTTCGTATATCTACTATTTTCAAATGCTTCCTATGTTATGACAAGAACTCACAATAAAACTGAATGTCTTCCTCTGTTCTCTGTGAATTTATGAACACAAATTTGTTATACAAAGGAGGACAGGGAAGCAACAAGTCTAAGTGAAGTGTCATTTGTTACAACATGTAAGCATTTTTTGAGATTATCAGTCAAGACAAAAAAAGGAAACAGCTGAAGTGATGAGAGAAGCAAACATAGATCACTTACCAAAAAAAAGAGTCTCAAAATGCGATCCCTGTAAAACAAGTGGAATGTCTGTTGCCCTTTGGTCATGCACTTCACAGTGAATAAAACAGGCAAATTGGGAAGACAGAAAGAATAAGAGGTTCCTCTTTTGTGTAGCTATGAACTCTGCACAGGACTTATATGCACCTTCATCAGGATTCTGTCTGAACAATTAAATGTCACTTGCCTTCATTCATATCTGCTGTATTTTTCAAGACTGATGGTGGCAGCCACTATTCATAGCAGCTTCAGTCAAGTAGGGGAGTGGTAGCATTCGCTCTATCATCTTTGCTGTGTTGATACGAACGCTACTAGAGGATATCAACGTTAATTTACAGGGCCAGAACAAGTCAGTGGAAGTCATCTGAATTTCCGTCGGTGAATGAGCTAGATTTCTTCACTCCCTGCCATTCCTCATCTGAACAGTCTGTTCCGTTGTTCATAGTCTGTACAAAGTTCTTCTGTCAGAGAAATTCACAATGAACTGATAACGGTATCCAGAATTCTTGGTGGAGGGAGGTGTGTAATAAATTACAATCCCATGATGTAATCAAAATTTGGGCAGGAGGGGAGCACAGGTTGAGATGATCAAAGATGTTACTTGCAAGATCATGACTTAGTGCTTCGGTAGGTTTACAGCAAATACTTGGTTCAAAATAAAGAGCATAGTGAAAACTCTTGTCACACAATCCCTAGAGAGCTAGACATTAGAGAAATAGAAGTTAAGCAATTAAAAACTTGTTTGTTGCCTAAGGCATGTTACAGTTCATTGTTAATCAGCTCCATTGTTCTGTCTGCTCCACTTAATGGTTCATTTGGCTGAATCTGGG
The DNA here is from genome assembly GCA_033558235.1 of Neomorphus geoffroyi. Taxonomy (NCBI): domain Eukaryota; kingdom Metazoa; phylum Chordata; class Aves; order Cuculiformes; family Neomorphidae; genus Neomorphus; species Neomorphus geoffroyi. The sequence goes on from JAUMJM010000048.1 coordinate 30,349,503, forward strand.
GCCAAAATCAAAAGATATTTTGTGCAAAAGATAAAATTGTTATGTTTTCCCAGGGTGTGCTGGCTGCAGGTCAGAAGCCCTAAGGCTATAGCTGCCAACATGTTTTCTTATTTAGTATATGAAGACATACAGATTCAGGGGAACACTTTATATCTAGTATTCTGGTCACATTTGCTTTGGAAAGTGTTTCTAAACATCTCAAAGGCAAATAGAAAATACAGCAGATCTTATTATCAGTTAAAGTCTAGGTCTGAGCCTTTTCTAACACAGTTTTTGATAAAAATAGTCTTTACTGTTAATAACCTAAGAGAGAAATAAACCTCTGCATATTTAACTTCTGGTCAATTTACAGAAGAGCTACTATATGGAATTAGATGAAATATGCATCTGGAACAATATCCTGCCTCTGATAATGGCTTGTGATAGACACTTTGGAAAGAAATAAGCTCATGTCTAGCTAATATTTTCCCCTGATATACCACACTTTAATTCATGAGTAGTTTGGAGACTGGCCTCTGGGTCATCAAGTTTACATGATTGTGATGGGATTATTCTCCCTGAAGTTGTCCATCCTTGTTCATCTCTCATCACAAATATGTTTTGCTTTCAATATTTCAAATAATTCAGGTAAAAGAGGAAATGAATTTACACTCATAATGCTTATGATGTTTTCCTTATTTTGAGTTGTTAGAGTCACCAGTCAGTAGATGTCTACCACCAAATTAAACTGAAAATGAGATCAAAGATGAGTTCCCAAACTTTCTGAACTTCAAAACTTTCAATAAAATTCACTTATCTACTTTTGTTTACAAATATCTACTCTACTTTCAGTATGTTTCTGACGACCTCATTTGTCTCACAAGGGTCAACACATTATACCTGGTAGGATCTGCTACCCAGGATTTCCAGCCTGGTAGACACAGAACTATTATAAATCTCAGGCCAAAATGCTTTTTCATGAAGACATTTTATTTTAGATTTTAGATCAAGGAGAACTGACTAGAAACTGTTATTTTCCACAATGATCAACTGAAATTATATTTTTCCTTTTCATTACTCTGCTTTACTGTTCCTTTCTTCTGCTAGGTGAAAGCCACAGCATTTAGTTCTATTGTTCTGAGAGAAAAAGATAATTCACTGCTTAATTTGAAAACGCAAAGGTTAATTAATGGAATAGATGGTTCTATAAAGCTTTTTGTTGTTTTTGTTTTAATGTAGTGCATGTTTTTTTTAACACTGTTGCCATTGCAGTCTAATGAAACAAATACATGATTTGGATGCTCAAAAATTGTTAGGGGGTTATTCAGACATCTGCATACCTATGTCAGTGTAATAAACCAGTAAAAACCGCTGTTCTACTATACCAATGCATGTTTCTGCAATATCATTAACCCTGTTGCAGAGTTACGTTTATCCAAAAGATGATTTACAGATGTCTGAGGACACAACATCCATTTCCAAGCACTTTCAAAGAGAAGATTAGAAGGGGTCTGAAAGAGAGTGTTGTATGGGAAATTCATGGAAAGAAAGTCAGTTTCAGTCAGAATTCATTCAATTGGAAATGCTTCTAGGAGCAACAACTTTTTTCCTTAGAGATCATGGAATCAAACTCAACCTTCCTTAGTCATGCATCCTACTCTTTCTCAGACAGTTTGTACCTTCTAGGGGATGGCCATGAAGTGATAACCCTTATAAAAGTAAACAAAATGAGGTACTTCCTCTTTCATCATTTTTTTAAAGTTATATTTTTTAAACATTTTTGTGTTAAAGTTGTAAGTCTCTGATGAATAACAGGCAACTAGGACAAAGAACTTGCCTTATCACAAGTTGCTGCATATTGCAAAGTCCTATTTAAACTCTTGCAGCCCTGGTGATGCTAAGCTTATTAATTTCAGATGATGAACCTTCCAAATTTATGTTTGGTCTTACAGTTAAGTGTGACAATTTCATTCCCTCAAGAGTTATGAAAATGTCGTATTGACACATGTAGAAGGCATATATAGGTGTAAATTTTACAATACAGAATAGGTGGTAAGGCCTAAATCATAGGTGGTAAGGTAAATCATCCCTAAACATGGGTGAGAGGAACTTCTTGTGAATGGAAGATTAGGCAACATGAGCATTTCTTCACTGAAAGGGTGATTGGTCACTGGAATGCGCTGCCCGGGGAGGTGGCGGAGTCACCGTCCCTGGAGATGTTTAAAGAAAGATTGGATGAGGCACTTAGCTGAATTTTAAACAAGGGATGTCATTATATCAGTTATCCTCTTGAAACTCATTTTCAGTTGCGCTTTTGAAAAAAATATGAATATAAGTTTAAATAATATTTATTATTTATGTAATATTTATCCTCATTGTTTGTAACCGAACACTTGAGAATTACAGCCTTTAAGAAAAAAAACTGATCATAGAAATAAAAAGCTGTTCTCTCAATGAATATATTTCTGAAGAACTTTTCTTACAATTGTATCTTTACACAGCATTACACTTCCCTAAAACAGTGAATTTTTCTCATGTACTTCAAGACTTTCATATTTCTAACAGTCATCTATTGATTCAAACTGTGTTTCAGTACTTAAGTGGAAACTGTTGTTGTAACACCAGTACTTAATATACTGTTTAGTGTTTGACTTAATGCCAAAGTAATATATGCTTTTTCTACCTATTTAAGTATATACTTTCCACAAAATATTTAACTATTTCAGACACCCAATTCATCAATCAAAGTGAAGACAAACATGTATTTAAGGTTCTTACTAAAATTAGACTTGCAGTTTTGTAAATTTTCCACCTTAGTGGCAAATTCTTGACTGATTTCAATTTTCACTACAGTTCTAGATGCGATAATAGCTCAGTAGCATTCTAGTATCTTCACAGGCATTCCCTTACTGGCTGGAAGAGAGATGTGTAATAGGCGTTTAACTTTGATATTTTTTTCAGTGCTACTAGCAGGAAGGCTCCTAGGTTAGCTGGTTGAGAACCCAGCTCCCGCTGATCTCCTCTCAGGTTATAGGACTTCAGGAGAATGTCTTGCTATAGCTGATGGGGTCCCTGACATTTACGTCTAAGGTCGTCCATTGACTCATTTTCTTTCTCAGAAACCAGTCTTGGACTTGCCTGTACACTAGCAGTATTTTGTCCATTATTTCTTTTTCAGGCACGGAATAATTTTTTATAATCTCAGGAAAACCTTTTTGCTACTTCAACAGATTTAGATGAGTATCTAATAATTTTAGAATATTTCATATCTCTGCAGTTCTAATCTGGGGCAGTTAAAAATCCTTTTTTCCAGTCTAACAAATTTGATTTGTTATTGTAGTTGTTCTTGTAATTATTATCATTATTATTCTGTGGAATGAAAAGTTTGGGGAGGGAGGGATGCATTTTTATTGTCATTTCAACACATTTTTTTCCCATATTATTTCTAACATTTTAGGCATCTGAATTCTATTTACTTCTTGTACGTCCTCATACTTCTTCACTTGTCAGATACACACAAACATTTAGGATTATAATTCTGGGGTAAATTTTCATCTCACAAGAAAACAGTATAAAAACAAATTCTTTGAAAATAAAGCATCGTGAGATTCTCTTCAGAGAATCATTCATAAACCAGACCACTGTGTAATATATTCTGCTTGGTGTACCTCAGATGAACAGTGACAGCATAGACAAATTTATGTTTGTCCTTCCAGTTTTAGTCCATCAGATTTGGTTTTATAATTTATTAGCCACTGTAGGATGTGGACATTCTTCTTTAGCCGCGTAAGTAACTACTTACCATTCTCTAATACTGCTCTGATTTCTTCTGCACATTGCTGTCTCATTCATTCCACTGGCACCTCCACTGTAATTTAGACAGATTAAAAGCGTGAGCACCCTAAAAGCTTAAATACAGCATACTGGGATCTGATACTGCATTTTGATGGAAATTCTGGAAGTAAAAATAATTAATTTAATCAGAAAATTACTTGTGAATAATTCCGTGTATGTGAGTTCTCTCTAAAAAAACGTCATTATTTGCACGCAGATAGGAAGTTTGGGAATTCACAACTTAGATTCACAATGGTTTAGAACACTGGTTATGAGACTAGATGGGCTTTCATGGAGCAACTGAGTTTTAAAACTTCAGGAGCTAAAAGCTACCAAGCAGTGCGTGATCTCAGGCTTACCAGGAGCAATGCTGGAGTCCCAGAAACCCAAAGCTCAAAGCAGCAGTTTTCTGGACAGTTTTCTATCAATAACATTGGCTTCTATTGGAAACAGCTGCTGAAAGATTTTCATTTAACATGTGGCATTCTGATTCAGTAAACAAAATTCCAACTATCCACTGCACATTTTGAATACAGAGTTACGACTCAAGGACTTCAAGAACATTTCAGTATAAACCCACAAACTGAAAAAAAACTTCAGTGCAATCCCAAATAATGAGATAAGTATCAAAAAAATTAGTATGCTATACAGTAATAGATAAAAATGGATCTCTAATTTTAGAAGAGAAAAAACATTAGAATTCAAAGAGGGGTTTGTTGGTGGTGGTTTTCAGTGTTTTTCCCTCCCAGTCCTTGCTATTTCCATAGAGAAATGTGTCCAAAAAGTGGAGGAGCTTCTATGTCCCATGATTTTCTCTTGATAGCTTTAATAGCAACCCATTAGACCAAAAAGAAATTTTTCAAAAGAGAGTGCACTGTGCAACTCCCATTAAAGTCACTGGGAACCTGGAGGGTAAACTTCCTCCTAGCTTTGCAAATGTACCCTGAACTATCAGTAATTTTCATTTGCCTGTGATTGAATTAGCTGGATGATTCACTCTATTTCATTTGTAAAATACTGTGATTTCACTTTGGGGTATCAATACAAGTGTGTTTAAATGATATAAGTGCGTTGCAAAATTCCATAGTGAGCTCTTTTTCATTTGTCATGTAGCAGGCCAGTACATATATGATATTTCATTAATTACAGCAACTAAATACCTTGTTACAAAATAAAAGACAGAAAAACTTCAGTCATAGAAGCGCTCATTGTTCATTTATTAGGCATGAATTTCTAGGTTCTAAATAGTCATCATGAGCTAATGGGAAACCTTGAGAAATTAATGAAACTAATAGACAGTGATTGTAACATCATGTGAATTGCTGGAAATTCTGAAAAGTTAGTGCAAATACGGGTGCAAAAATCTCTGTAGAATTAATCAAAAGAAACGGTGTAAGTAATACTAAAATTGAAGAATGAACGTGATGAGCCCCAGATGACAACTCATTGAGCCAGGCAAGTTGATAGACAGCAATATACTACTTAAATGTATTGAGAACACGTCAGTCAATGTAGATACAAGTGGTCTAGCATACGAAGCCTTCAAGCACTCTAATTTTCACTCTTACAGATGTTTATTTGATTTTTATCAGCAGTGTGTGACTGACACTGATGGATTGCTTGAGATTATTGGGAAACAATCTTTTCATATGCATCTACAGCACGTAAACATGTCACTGTCATAAATGCGAGCTTAATAGGTGTTTTCTGAAAACCTTTCATGACTCTGCAATGTAAAGTGCAAAAGTATAATACATGAGTAAGACTAGTTTAGATAGATTTTCTTATTTATCCTTTTGTGCTGACTTAGACTTGAAAGATTCCTTACTATATCTTAAAATAAGACCTTGCTTAGCAGTGCACTACATTCAGGAGGAAGATGGGTGTCAAAAAGTTCAGTTAAACTGATTTGTCGATTTTAGATTCAAAGATGATTTCAAACTAAAGGCAGAATTCTAACAACCCTATAATTACAGAAGTCTTGAAACCTAATCTGGGTCCAAAATTCATGAGCTGGTTTTTGTTTGTTTGTTTGTTATGCTTTCTAAACACAATGTTTGCATAGGATAAGACTAAAATCTGTCCCCTGCTTCTCAAGGACATACATGTACATAATAAAAATATTGCTATCAATGCATCTTCAAAGAAATGGATTCACAAACAAGGAAAGCTATTTCTCCAGTAAGCAAAGGGTTGATATAATAATCCTTGAAAAATCTAAAATCCATCAATATTCTGAAAAACCTCAGCAGAACCAAAGAGAAGGGGAAGCCAGCAGAAAAAACAGAAGCAGCATCCCACCTGGTCTTTTAAATTATTTTCCCCAGTATTTACCTTGGATGTGACTAAACCAGAAGCATCTTCCATTGAACTTAGCCAAACTTCCTTCTTCTTGAAGACACTTCTTCATTCTGCAAGCCCCTATGTCCTTTCTCCCACATCTTACTTGCCTGATGATGAGAGGATGAAAAATATTGGTAGGTAGCAGGTGGCTTACTGTTATCTGAAATAACCATTTTCATACTATGAGATACAAAATCACAACTAAGGTGAGTTAGCACATACACAAACTCTAATCTTGTCACTCTAGAGACAAAAATAAGTCAATATTAATTGCTACTTTTTCCCTTGTCTTTATCTGCTTTCTACTATACTTCACTCTTCTCCCCTCTATTCTCTAGCATGTCATGCTCCCTGTTCTCCTTCCTTGTCACTTTTTCCTTTTGTTGCATAGCCAGTCCTAAACTACATTGTCAAAATCCTCCTCCCTTTTATATTGTGCTTTTTTTCATTTCTAGTTCTTCTGATCTGTCTCCTCTGCAGAATAAGTGTCTTCTCGTTTTCAAAGCATTGCTTCTGCCTCTGTCTCGTCCTATATTCTCAGCAATTTTTCTGTGCAAGTTTCTCCCCTTCTGTTTGTTACAGGTTCACAACTGAGCTCAATAATGTGAAGAAACTCCTGGTGGATTATCGTATCTGATCTTTCCCTTGTAATTACCCTCTCAAAATCTATTTATCTCATAAAACTGTCGCAACAGTCAATAACAGAACAAGAAAATACTAGTTATTGGAAGACTAGAGTACTGGTTTTGACTACAGCTGAACAAGTGTGTGTGTTTGTGATTGAACAATCTGGAGGTCTTAGTATCTGCTTAGTATCTACTTGTCTATGTATGTCTATATTCTTCCAAAGGAATACCCCAAATCCTCAAGGCATGTTTATTTCCCCATCAGGAATACATTACACTGGGGAAAGGATGGGATGCTGTACAGCTACACAATGTCAACAGCTGTTCTCCTGGCATTACAGAAAGAAAAACAAAGCTAAGCACACAGCCATCCCCACCCCCCACAAAAATAAATCATCAAAAAGACTGAGCTGACTCAATCTCAGGTCATTTCAATTTATGGCTAAATATTTTCTAGTTAAACAGTCAATGCAATGACAAGAGATGATTTTGGCAGATCCAAACAAAGAGTTAGAATTGTTATGAAGTTTCTTAGTAAATAATGTTTGGTAGCAATGGTTTCTCAACTACATCTCTTTACAACATGGAGAACTATTACCTTTTCCCCAGATGAGTTATCCAGACATACTATGGAACAGATACTCAAATTTTAAGTTTTTCTAGAGAGGTAAGGCATAAAATATCCGGAGTATTTTGGGATCCCTATACAGATGAAATAAACAAGAAAGAAAATATATTTAAAATTTGGACTTACACCTGCCTGTCAGGCATTTTTTATGAACCTTTAGGCAGGACTTGGGAAGTCTGCAATCTCTCATGCGTTGAAATAAAAATCAAGCAGTCCATTCTAGTTGGTGACATATTCTTACTCCCAGAGATAAGCAACATCAAAATTTATAGAAGGTTTAAAACTTCACATATCCTTTTATGAACTCTAATATTTCTTTCTTGACTACTATTTAACTTGGCTGTTTTAATTCTGAATAATTCAAAAAATAATATGTAAATCTATTCTTTTCTTACTGATTTTACACTCTATTTTCAGAGTCGTATAATGTTAGTTTGAAGTTGTATCTCCACTATGATTCTTAAGGATTTTCCTTCGAGGAAGGAATATGTTTATTATTGTGACAAATATTCTTTATTGCCAATGTGTCAAGTGCCCAGACATTTAGGCCCCTTTTAAATTATTTTGTGAAATTTGTTTATGTCAAAACATAGAGAGCATGAAATAGGTCAAAAGTCCTAGGAACAATAGCCCTGTAACACCGTAATGGCATCCTCAGCTATTCCCTTGCTTTTATCTGTCAGCTTCTATGACTGAAATGCCGTTGAAATAAATGCCTCATACCCTATTTTTTCACCACATAAAATGATAGTTCTCATACAGAAGGGGATGAATCACTCCCAGACTTTGAGTCATATTTGTGTCTCAAATTGTTCCTTTTGTACACAAAAAAAAAGATCTGAGAAGAGATTTCTAAAATAGGGCATGGATGTAGCCTATGTAGCTTTTTTACTATAATTAACTCACACCCTTTTATACATGGAATTCTTCATGGAATCAAAAGGTATACAGTGGAAAAGTTAGCTCTTTTCACAACAGGACATATCTGATTTGCCAAAATGACATGATACTTTTACATTAGTAAGATGAAAGGCTTTTATCTTGCTTAGCGACACACACACTGTAGTCGTTTCAATAGAGGAAATGTCAGAATGCTTGGGAGTATCAGCTGTGACACATAGACAAGTAATTGCCTTGGGAAGCTTTAAGGTGGTGAATCTAAGATACAGGAGGATGCAGAACTGACTTTTGGATATACTGCATTTTTTTCTTTTCAGCGAGGGACAGGTTAGTGGGAAAAAAAAACAACCCAAACCCCAAACCCTGCAGTTTCTGTAGGAAAAAAACCTGCAGGTATTTAAAAACCAAAATCCCTTCACATTTAATCAGAGACCTTCTTCACACTCATCCTCCTGAGATAGTTCTTACTTGTAAATATTTTATCAGTTACTATGGATATGTCAGTCCTCATTCCTACATAGTCCTTTGACTGACCAACACAGTTGTGTTACATTTGACATGGACTAGCCTATTACACTTTCATAAAGTGGGGTAAAAATAACACACATTTTAAATTCAAATTATCCTAAAATATTACCTAAAAAACAGTTTTGCTGAATTAAAATTTTAAACATGAATATTTTAAATGTAAAAGCTTAGCTGTAAGATATAAATATATTGAATAAATTTTCCATAAAATATGAAATATCTTTACATTAAAACTTGTAGTTATGCACTGTATTAAAAAAAGTACTTAATTTACCTCATATAGGTATAGATACAGATGAAACTAATATAGATACCTAAGATGGAGGCATTTTCTCAATTTTTTTAATTTAAGATCTTTCTGTGTAGAAACTGTGCCCCTAGATTACCTTAATTTGTCCAATTTGAAGGCCTTATGCAAGACAACATGGTAGAAAATGACACAATTTTGTAAACTGGCCGATTGATTAACTTTCTTTGACCTGTGTTAAAAAAGTCAGGCTTCATTTTTTTATTCTTTCCTTATATAATCAACAGTCCTTAATAAATGGACAAAGAAAATGCTAGGATGGAAGTACAAAGCATCATCTTTGTCACGTTTCTCAGATCAAAAGAGCACTGAATGTGTTTAAACTCTATGAAAAAAGGTTAATGACCTTTTGGTAACCTCTGACATGGTGGTAAAAAATAAATAAAAAACAAAGCATATGGACTTTTAAGTATTCTAATTAAATAGGAATTTTAACTATTGTTATTAAACAGTGATACTTACTTTTGTTGGTATCTCATTCGGAGTTGACTTCTCATTAAGAAACTTATGCAGATAAGATATAGTAGTTACATTGATAAACCTATAAAATTTAGGAATTCAGAATATAAAAGCTCCATAATCAATTTCAAGTCTAGCACTTATATTATGGAGAACTTTTTATTGCTTATAAAAGAGTCATAGTCATGATTACAGCTAAGTTATAATTGTTTTATTACATTCTTCAGCTGACTGCAATTACAACTCAGTTGAAAATCAGCTCAGAAGAGTGCATTCTGAATATTAATCAACATAAATAATACAAGTTTATTATTAAAAGGATTTGAAACAAACAGGTCTCTACGGAGATTTTTAAAATTAATTCTTCTAAAATGTTCAGACTAGAAGTAGCCAACATAATAAACTGATTTTTTTCTACCTTGACTTTGGTGAAGATTTGACACCTGCAAAATTAGAGCTTATTATTTCAGTCTGCAGCAACTATTAAAGCTAAACAGCAGTAGTATGTCCATCTTTTGTCATCATCATTAATTGCCATTCAGAAGTTTAAAGAATTTTTGCAAACAAGAGATCTGAGTCTTTTGTGCCTTTATTAGTTGAACTATACTGAAATCTAAGTATCATTTTATAGACAACTTGGTAAAATAAGTAAACCAAGACTTAGAAAAATTTCAAACAACTTAACCAGGTCACATAGTCAATAATCAACATTTTTGCCCTTGATAACACTGCCAAAGTAATTTCCAACCAATCATAATAAGTTTATCACAGGTCTGCTTCAATTCAAGTCAAGCGTTGATCGCTGGATCTACTGGACTGTATGACTAAGATATTCCTGAAATACCACCTGAGGGAAAAAACTGTTCCTCAAACATCCTTATTTAAAGCTCAAATTATTTACTGTGTGACATTATGTGAGGTTATCTGGATTTCATTGAATAAAGAGTGGGTCATTTACATCATCTTCATCTACACAACATCATTCTTCTCCCATGAGTTCAGAGCTAAAAGAGGCCCCATACAACTAGATCTACTACAAAACACTTTACTAAAATCAAGTCCAGCCTCACAAGTCTGCTTGAAGTATCAGTTTATGTGTGTCTTGCTGACCAACATTATAAGCCAACCAATTAACATATCACAAGGGTTTATTGCCTATTTCTGAGCAGTAAAGCCCAAACGTCCTTTTTTTCTGTAAAACGGAATTTTTTCACTATTTACTTCTCATAAATTTGCAAGCAGCACTCTGAGTCCAAATATTTGTATCAAAATTGCCAAAGTCTTATGATAGTCAACAATACCTTCAGAGTAAATATTTAGGTACTCTTTTGCCTCATGGTTATTAATGTAATCTCAACAAAAGCTCAGAAGTTAAAGAAAATGTTTTGGAAGGGTTTACCTGTATGAAAGTCATTCTTTTATTTCTTTCAGAGGTGTTCCCTATATTTGAAGTAGACACTGCACTAGAAGATAGGATGACACACAATAGGGTCATTTTTCATTTAATTCTGCCGACAATATCACACAACTGGATGGGAATATGATTACAGTTACATGATAAAAACACAGTATTTTGTTATCTGAAATCAATTGAGTGCAGCAGTGGAGTACCCTGAGTAACACCTTGTCCTTGCTCTTCCTAGGTCTATCATAGGAGCCTCTGGAAATCATAATGACTCAGCACGAACAGCTCCTCAGGCCACCTTTGGCACTGTGAGGAGTCACAGCCTGAAGCCAGGGAACACATTATTGGATGCAGGGAAGGACCCTCTTGGGATAGCACAAGACTCATTAAAGGATGTTCTAGAGAACCAGCTGTGGTTGGAAGTGTGGTCTCTGGGAGGAACAAGTACGGCAAAACACAGGCACAGCTGGATAAAAGAGGCTGGTCATGTGCAAAGACGTGAGTAAGCTGTCTGGTTTGCCCTACACCTGATCAGCACAGACTGTTCTGTCTTCTTCTTTAATTCCATCCCTAAGTCTTTCCCAAGTGAAGGCTTTCTATTCTGTGTGTATGGGATCTGATTGCAGCAACAATTGTCAGACACTGGGTTGGAGGACTGATGTGTCCATGGTGCCAGGAAATGGAGTGATTGTGGGTCTGGCAAGGTGAAGATCTTCTCTAGTGAAGATCAAGCTGGACCAACCAGTGAGTGTGGGAAGAAGGCCAGGACCAAGGATTTGAGTGGGTCTTTAACAATGAGACTGTCTGGGATTGTTTACATGTGGACCAGGGATGTCTTGACCAGCTTGGTGAGTGTGTGCATGTGTGGAAGTGCATGCGTATGCAGACGCACGCGTGTGTGTGTGTGCAGGTGTGTATGTATGTAAATAGCGTGTTCTGTACCTGCAAGTGGAGCAGGGCTGTGACCTCAAGTTCTTGTATGACCAAGTGCCAGCAGTAAAGGGACGGACTAAGTGGCAGCTATGGGACAGACTATGTTTAAACCCCACTACTCATAGGGTCTCTGTTGCACATAAGTATATTTACATTTTCACCAGTGAATCTCCATCCTTCTCATCCACAGAGAGGAATACAATGGTACAGTTATTGCTTTTTGTGCCCATGTGAATTTTCTTCACACCTGTCTAATGCCTCAGCCTTACTCATGATTTGGCTTGGGGTCATGGAGCTGTGGCATTCTTGTCCCTCTCGGTCTCCCAGAATTTGAAACATTTAACAAATAAGAGCTATTGTTAAAAAATATTGGATACATTGGACACCTTCTAACAAAGAGGTGACTTTAACTTTTAACCTAGAGAAATTAAGAAAAAAAAGTGGGAATAGAGCATAACCATCAAGTCTATTTTTCTAGTAATCTTACCCAATCTTTCTGTCTCCAGGACCGTTACTCTAAACTGTCTTTCTTTGTTATTTTTTTGATACTAGATATTAATATGTGTTAAGACATATACAATGGCAATGTAGCTGAAGTTGCACTCCAAAGTGTTCTATAGCTCGTGAAAGTCACAATTGTAAAGCTGATTTCCAGTATCTCTCTCTTCCCTAGAAATTAGTCTTTCTGGGTGACTATTCACCTAAGCATTATTCTTAAAGAACCATTGTGTTTCTGTCCCATCTTTCTCTCTTTTGTGATCTCTCTTTATTAAACCTTCCCTCTTATAATAATGCTGCTCCTCAGACTGTGGCCACTGACATACTACTTGTGATATTTTGTGCTACATCATGCTAGTGTCCTGCCAGCACCACTGCTCTCAGAGATTCGTATCTACCAGGAGGTTTAATAATATTCAAAACTCATTTTACTTAGGAAGCAACTCATTATTCTAATTGCAAAGTAATCTTCTAAGAATATACTTTATATACTTTTAGTTGATGAATATATAAAAACTGCTTCCTATTATAAAATAATAATAAAAAAATCATGTAGTAAATAAGATTAAAACTAGCACATAGGTAAAGTCACCTCAGGTTCAATGGGGGTAATGCAGAAAATTCCAAACCAGAAAGTTTGACTTAAATATTTTTTGCATTCTAATGTTTTAGATGAAAGAATTGTATTTGGCAAACCGAAACTGAATTTTAAATCTGGAGTTTGGGAGGAAGCTAAAATCTTTCCGAAGTCATGTAAAAATCATCTTCAGTCAGAAATGTTATATTATAATATATTATAGTTCCATAATGCAAAAAAGATACATATGTTTTATTTTCTAAATGAAGATATCTTGAAATTATCTAGGTAAAACCAAAAGCAGAACCCTGTTGAATAAAATTTTATTTCAAAAAAATTCAAGACCAATCAAATATATCTTACTATTTTGAGTAGACTTCTCAGTAAAATATAACATCCATTTTTTTACCAAGTTATATAAGCAGCAGTTATTATTTTACCTGTAACTTTTTATCTGATAGTAATATTCTTAACTGATAAGGAAAGGGTGGACTAGATGATATCAGGAAGTCCATTCCAATCTAATCATTCTGTGAAAATTAAAACAGATCTCCTAGACCTCCAAATATACTTTAGCAGAGATAACTAATCTATTTATTCTACTAGAAGATGAAAAATCTGTAGTAGAGCAGGAAAGACTTTTTGGTTACCTGCTTGTCAGGAGAGGTAAATCATACTACCACAGTAGAGAAAACACAAATAAAAATATACCGCATCTAATTAAAAAGTTGTGGGTTTTTTTCTTCCTCTGTCTGTGTTTTATTTACTTTCATTCCAGAATTCACTGATCTTAGGAATTTTCTCTGGAGTTTTCATTTAGTTGTTTGAATATCACACGCACTGTTAAGGTTTACTTATTCAGTGCTGTTTCTTAAAAAAAATAACAGTTTTTATTATGGTTAGGATTTCTCTGACTTTAATTTGTACATGTAATTGTTGCCTTTTCTGCCTTGTCTTCCTTTACAGTACTTTGCATCATTTGGCAGTTCATCCTACACTGAAATATTTAATTTGCATTAATAGCATAGTCAGCTGATGGGGTCTGTAAAGGAATTTGATGAGGTTAGATTTAGATAATTTTGTTTTGCTTAAAGTTACTGTGAATTTGACACCCTCTGTATCACTGTCTAACTTTGAACTCAGCCTGTTGCTGAAAATACGTAATTATTTTTGTTCACTCAACATTATCAACTCCCCAAACACCCCAGCTTTTTTGTGTGTGTTATTATTTTTTTCCCCAACACCCCATAATGGTTTTTAAAAAATAACAAGAGGACTAGATACCTTACCCTAACACTTTTAAAGATAGAAAGGCCTTCAAAAAGATGGTGCCCTGAAATGTTTATGAAAGTGAGGAGAGGAAATATTCTAACCTCCTAGCCACTTTTGCCTTCTTTTGCCTTTAGTGAGAAGTAAATGTTGACAATGCCCCAGTGATTACGATCTTATGTATAAAGAAATGTATCAAAGATCTCTCATCACTTTTAAATGAGTGTGTTCTGTCTGTGCCCTACAAGGACTCTAAGAGAAAAATGTATTAACTTACTTAGTGATTACAGTTCATTATAACGCAGTATGGATTAGTAGTCGATTACACTTTATTATAACACAGTATGGATTAGTAGTCAGAGCAAATGCCTTTTTGAGGATGAAAGTCTTCACAGTGCAGTTGACACTTACTTTGAATTCACAGAATTTAAGGATGAAAAGGAGAGTGAGAGGAAGACAAAGTCTCCATTAGCTTAACCAACTCACCTTCTGCCAATGATTGTGCTTCTCACAAACACGTTTTCTGGTATATTGTGCAGCCTAGCTTTAAACTTGCCAAAGTGCTGCATGTTCTGTAACTCAACTGGGATCTCTCAGTGCTGCTAATTTGCTTACAAGAGCCAATACTGTGAGACCATAATGAGGAGTTTCACCGTGATGGTGCCAACATTTATTTCTCACTAAAGACAATAGAAAGAAGGTCTGCAAATATTAAGTTCTATTTCTTAAAAATCGTTGCAAGAACTTTAAAAAATATAGTAATCTCAAAGACAAATGGCTTGCCAAAAATATGGAATATTCTATCAATGGAAAATCGGTTAAAAGAAGAAATAAATGTATGAGCAATAAGAACACATGAGGAATCTTTGCAGTTTTCCAAAAATCATCAGAATTTCTCATTGGATTAAGTTTACCAATGCTACATTTACACATAATGCATTACTTTGAGCAAGAGTTCAGTGTCACTGGAGAACTATCTTGAGCTTTCCGCCGTGTAACTTACCTTGTATGAAGTTAGAAATTTTTTTGGTGATGTAACTTCATCAGAAAAATTTGGTACATTGCAAAAGATGTGGCCAGCTTGAATTTTCACTAGAACAGCTGCCCTGGGATCTATGGGACTATCCAGTCAGTTATCTACTCCACCCGATTAGAGTAAGACTGTCTTTGACATCATGGACAAGTCACCTTCCATAGCAAAATTATTTAGCTTTTATGTAAAAGCATAAAAGCATCATTAAAGGAAACATAGAGCAATCCTACCATTAAGTCTACAAGGAGCAGTGTAGTTCCCTGAAAAAGTACCAGAAATAGACCAACTCCTGAACAAAACTATGAAATGCTAATAAACTTTGTGTATTCTGATGAATTGTTATACTTTATTTTTTATTTAAAAAAAAAAAAACAACAAATCAAACCAAAAAACATTAGAAGATCCTTACAACAGTCCTCTCTTCCCTCCAAGCTTAAATGCAATCATATTTTATTGGTCTGGGTTTTCTTTTTTTCCCTCCAAAGCCTGCCTTTTTTACATGATGGGAAAACCATTTTCCTTTCTGTCTATAACTTGAAACTTTCTTATAAGCCTGCTTCCCTTACTCTTGCCTTGTTTTTTGGATCTCTGTTGGTGGAGATGAGCTGTACCAAAACTAGAGTCTACTTACAGAAAGACAGAGCTTTCTTCTGAAGGCAGAAACACTGACCACTCATTTCTCTAAGTGAAAATTTCTACACAGTCACATTTGGGTTTTAGAAGGAAAGCAAGAGGCAGTTCACATGATTTGATGCACAAATCATTTCCCACTTTTCATACCCTATTTTTGAAGTAGTACATTGTCACAAACGTTGATTAAAATTTATTGCTGAGCAATATTGAAACATTGCTCGAAAATAATTCAGTTTTACCCTAATATTATCTCATTAATATAAAGTTCCTAATATTTCTTTATAAGGAAAGACAATATAAATATTTTTAATAAGCTTTATCCAAAAAAGTCACAGATGAGATGGTAGGAATAGTTACCCATGAATCCAGAAAAGGAGACAACCGATCAAGTCAAAAGAAAAACAAACTGTGAACTTTTCTTTAAATTACTGTGGTGATCATTTTGTATTAGTACAGTAATGAGCCAGTTTGTAAAAGCTGGCATGGACAGGGACAGTATGCCTGTCTGTTTTCTCATCCATCTAAAAAGAGCATTTTCTGTTTCATATGTGTATGTGTGCACATATGCGTATCTTCATTTGTTTGACCAACCCTGCAGTGATTTAAAATACCACAGCTGCAGTAGAGTGCTAACAGTGCAATTAAACCCTCAGCCATATTTCAGATAGTAAACACAAAACCATGCAATACCATACTAGGAAGCAGGCCCACAGAAAATGGAGAAAAAATGTTAGTTGAATTTTGTGTACCCTTAGTTCCAGTCAGTGTTAAAGTTGCTAATTTGCTAAGAACAGAGAGTATATATGCACTAGTCCTGCATGAAGTTCAGCTTTTATACAGGTACATAGCATCAGGTATGTCCTCATGAGATACGTGGATCTATAAAGAACAGATTCTCTCTGAGAATAGTCCCTACAACTTAGGAAGCACTGGAAAAACTTTGCATATTGTAGCTTGATCTGTTCATAAATCTATTCCTAGAAGGTACTAGAGAAGGACTATTCCTCCTGTATGTGTGGATCTGACTGTGATACTATGAATAAAGAGAACAAAATCTGGTTCTGATTTATGATTGAATGTATTACAACAATATTCATTCATCTGTTTACCACTTTCTGGCACTCTGAGGCCACAGCAACAACTCATTATTTTCAGAGAGAAAAGCTACTCCAGAGGAATGAATATGCCAAAGCTGTTCCTGAAATGTTTGTAAACTTTGTTAAACTGTCTATTCTTTTACAGCCTCCTACAGCATCAACATCTCTAAGGCAGTTTCCAGGGCCTTTGACAAACAGATATATACAAACCATGTCTCCCTGATTCACTGGTACGCAAATAATTTCGTAGTGGCTTGCATCCCTTTGAGAATGCTGTTAACAAGCTGCTTCTGCTTACTTGATCCCTGACCTTGTAGCAGCTTGGGGCTTCTTGTTTTCTTTTCCCCTTGGGGCTGTAACGGTTTAACTAGTTACAAGGTTAAAAAGGCAGGTGTGGAAACATACAGATTTGACCGCATAGAGAATGCCAGCAAACTAGGATGGAGTACTAAGAGAAGGTAATATCCTGGCCCAACAAAGCTAGTTATTAATTTCATTGTTAGGGAAACATTTGGATTTTCCAGAGGTCATAAGTTATATGCTGTTGGTTGCTGGCATAAAGGTCTATTTTTCTCTTTGTGACTGACGACACATTTAAGCCCAAACCACTCTTTTGCTACAGCAAATTATTTGCATTGTCCTGATGATTTTTTAAAAAATGTCATATAAAGATATTTTTGACAATGATGTAGCCTTGCAAGCTAGAAATAAATGAAATAAGTGCGTAACTCTATCTCTGGGATAAAAAGACCTTCAGCTGATAACTGAGTCCTGCTTAGACCAAAGTGCACCTATTGTTGAACTTCTGTGATAATTATTAGAACCTATGAACTCTAGTATTAATGTCAGACATTGGCCTAATATGCTTATACCTCTTATAAAACATGCAGACTGCTAATTTATCTCAATATATGCTCTGACAGAACAAGTGTCTTATTTATCTTGGGCCCTAGCTGGTTTTGACCCTACAATTAATATTCTTTCAGTGGGTGTTTCAGAAGTGGTGTGAACAACTGGCAGCACTAAGGGGAAATGACTATTTACAGATGCAACTCTTTTTGAATATCACTCTAAGTGGGAACTCCACAGACATAGAAGAATATGAAGTATAACCACAACATACACCCTCTGGAGTAATTCTCAGTGATTAACATGAGTACAGATATTCAGAAAGATGTAAGCTAAAAATGGTTATATTCTAACTGAAATACAAAAGTAGATTGACTTTACTCACAAAGACTGAATTGCCATCTTTGAAGTCAATATTTAGCAATTATCACTTTCAATTAGATGCTTAGTTTCTTCCCACCAGGGAATTACAATATTGAGTGACAGTGGTCACTTGGCAGGACTTCAATTAAAGAAATGTTAAATCCCTCTACGCTTACTTACATCGTGACTACATATTCATCTCTCTTCAAGAGATGATTTCCCTAAGAGGTTATTTCTGTAGGAGTACAAAAAAATTTAGAAGGTGCGGAACAACCAGCAATACCAGAACTTCCATGTGCTTTTGCAGAATGAAATCCCATGGTATTACAGAGAAAAATATAGAGTTATGGGCAGTAAGTATCAGAGAGGTTGTGTTTACTTCATGATGAAGCCATGCAGAGCTGTCTGTTTTTATTGGAGTCATAACAGGAAGAAATAAGAAGCGGAGTTAAATGAAACATCACTTTGTTCACCAGTAGGCCTTGTGGTCCCATTGCTGTCCCAGTAGCTATTGCTGATGTGAGTTACGTAAGCATCAAGTAGGAGGACTAAGGAATACTCTATGTGTAAATCCAACCCTTTCGTTTTAGCGTTATGACTGTTCCAAACGAAACTTAGTCAAGAGGGCGGCAAAGTTGGAACAAGTGACTGACTCTATATCATAGGATGATCTGGCTGAAATATCAGAGACAAGAAAATGTCACAGATAGTAGTTCAGATTCAAGTTCAACCTCACATTCCCTAACTAACTGGATGCTAACTGGATGTCCTCTTTCAACTTTGTCCTCAGTAGGAAAAGGAAATGTGATATCGTTAGTCACTACCATAGGACTCTCCTTTTTTCTGCGTCTCCCTCTCTTATGAAAATAGATTATTTTTGTGAGATTTCTGACTCATGGGAGATCTGTCTCTGAGGAGAGAACAGTGATCCTACAGCGAAATTTTCTCTCCCACAACTGTGGTTTTAGGCAATATTCAACAGCATGCAGAAGACAAAACTGCAGTACTATTGCCTTTCGAGTTCATTAACCAGTGTCTTATTCTACTGTCTCTTTCCATTATTGTTATCATTAAACTTGTATTAGTCAAGTTGTTAATTTGTTGTTGCCGACTTACAATCTGTATAAAAAATAGCAGGCAGAAGAGAATTCTCTTCTAATTTGAGCATGATAACCCTCATTATATCGAGTTCTGTCTTCCAGGTACCACACAATAATAGACACCAGTAAAATAAAATATGGTGACTGTTCATCAGAATTGATTTTAATAATCTTCAGATTAACTACAATAAAGACACCTTCATGTTAAATGTGACTCAAAATTTACAATTATGGACAAAACAAAACAAGAAAAAAAGTCAAAACCACCCCAAAAAAATGAGAAAAGCATTTTAAAATACTTTGCTGTTTACGTATTGTTCTGTCAAGCTTGTATGTAAAACCAGTGATGAAGTAAGAAAGCTATTATAAAAAATATAATGTTGAACAATAAGAAAAATACTTATGAACACCTTATCATAGGCTGGCATATAAAATATGAACAATTTTTCTGAGGTTCTAGTTATCATTCTAGCTCAAATATTCAATATTAGGAATCAAGATTGCAGAAATTTCTTAAAGATGTTTTTTTAGTTTGACTTTCTAGAAAGAAGAATTATCCATTTTACATGAAATGAAGAACATATGGAATTGTACAAAAAGCTTTGTTCCAACTCTACTATCCAAACAGAAATATATCACACAGTTTATGTGAAGGGAAAGAGGAAGGTAATCTCAACAGTAAAGACAAACATCCCATTATTTGTCTTAAAAGGACTGTCTCTGAACACTTCCCAGCATTGTTTGACATCTGACATTGGTGGGGGCTAATTTTTGTTATTTTTTGCCCATTTCAGTTGAAGCATCAATCTATATGAGTGCTAGTGGAAGAACCCATAATTTTGCACAGTTTTTTATCATTCAAAAAAATCATGACTTTATTTTAGGGCAGAGCCCTGTGGGTCCAAGAGGTTCTTTCTGGTTATTTTGTTATCAATTAGATAAGGCTTGAACAGTCAGATCTTAGTTGGCCTTGATCTGAATGGGAGGTTATACGAAATGACCTCCAGAGGTCCCTTCTAACTTAACTTTCATTATGGCCTTTTCCTTCCAGGGAATAATTAGAAGTATATGAATTTCACATTATTATTCTGGGAACACACAAAACTGCTGACTTTCACAGGCTTTTTGCCATCATATTCTCCAGGCCACCACAACTGTTAAGCTCTGTGAGGGTACATGAACTTTAGGACTCCAGGTTTGGAGTTTCCCAGAGAATCAGTAAATTTCACAGTCAGATTTGATGTTCGCTTTGGAATTCATTTGCTTTGATAAGTTGCTCAAAGGTCAAAGGCAATTTAATCATTGCACAGACTTAGGCAGATTGAAACACCAAGACATCTGAGGGAGATTCAAAAGTGTAATGAAAAGTCACAAAACAGTACTATATAAATTGCTTCAACCCTCCAGAGTCAAAACTTATCTTTAGATTTATTAAACAAATTATTTCATATCTTTTATAGCAGCAGATAGAGTTGACAGTGCTTGGTGTTAGTATTAGCTCTGTTTGTAAATTGGAATCCTAAAGTGGTTCCCTTTAAGATTCCACACAAAATAAATTGTATCAGGTTTGTAGGTAGTCCCCTAGATAATAGCTGCACTGGATAGTAACTTGATGCACAAAAGCAGATTCTTTTCGGGGGTTTACTTCCTAGTAGCTTCAGATAAGTCTATACAGCAATTGTTTTACCTCATGTAAACAGTTCTACAACATTCTAGTTTTTTAATGAAGTCTTCTTGCCTAAGTCCCTTAGTTCTTTTGAAAGGTACAGGCAAGGTGTGCATGGATCTAGGGTTATCCTGTCACTTAGCTGGCTGGATTAGCTAGAATTAACAGCCTAAATCATTAACAGGTGAAAAACCTTTACCTCCTGGGATTTGTGTTCCAGTTTGTATCATTTACAGTCAAGACATTGCTTTATTTTTAAGAATCTAAACAATGAGATTGAAAGTGAATTCAACTTTTATATACTGAAGAATGTATAATCTGGAGAATTCAAATAGTGTTGAATGCTCTATCTACCTAAAGGAAGACTTTCCTTGTCCAGCTGTTCTTAGACACTGACCAGTACAGACTCATTAGAGGCACACAAACCTCAGGCTTTCTGGAGGTACAGAAAATACTTCTAGATTTCATTTTAAATGTACAGCAATTCAGCTTTGCTGAATAGAGCACGATGAAAATAATGAACCTAGCTGATCCTTTTCCATCCTTACCCAGGAACTATCAGAAGCAACAAGGAGTTTCAGTTTACTTTCTCAAACCAGAATCAGAAAGACAAAAGAAACTCCACTTCTGTCATGTATTGAGTCCCGAAAGTTTAGTTTCTGCAGTGGCACAGCAATATTGACAAGAATATGCAGCATTCTGGCACAGAAATCAGTGTTCCTGATCATCCTATGAATAGTATTCAAGCTCTGCTTATTCTAGCTTAGATCTATACAAATCAATGAGAAGGACAGGCAGGAAGATATGTATAAATACTGAAGTTCATTTCATGTCACTTAGAACTCTTTTAGCTTGTGTAAACAGAAACAGACTAAGAAAAACAAAAGATTTTTGCTAAAGTTAAATTATCTAAGCTCCCAAATTCTGATCCTTTTCGGGTTTTTTTGTTTGGTTGATTGATTGTGGTTTTAAATCCAAAATGCTCATCTTTTAATATGTCTTATCTTCTTAACTGTATAGTTTTTTCTCAAAGGCAGTACTGGAAAGTTAGCATTTTCTTTGTCTCTCTTAAAATTGCAAATGCTTTCACAATTTCATTATTTAAATAGAAAAAAATATTATTATATTGTGCATCTTTTTGAATAGTTTTTAAATAGTACAACCTTCCATTTTTTAAGGAGGGGAACATGCATTTTACTAATGGTCAGACTATCTTCAAGGACCATCTGGTAACCTTGTTGAAAAGATCATTCAAAACAGACTTTCAACTGACCCACATGATGAGGAACAGATTTAGCTTATGCTCTACTACTCATCCTGAAGTTTACCACTGAGAATTTGACTATCCATTTATCTGATTCATGTGCCCAAATTTGTCATAAAATGTGTTCCTTCAAAACAGGTTTTTAGTCAATGACATCAGTTATATGCAGTTTTTCTGTCAGTATAGTAAAGAAAACTCAAGCGGAGTCATAGAGTCATGGAACGGTTTGGGTTGAAAGAGACCTTAAAGATCATCCAGTTCCAACTCTCCTGCCATGGAGACATGGCTGCTCAAGACCCCATCCAACCTGCCCTTGGACACGTTCAGGGAGGAGGTATCCACAACTTCCCTGGGCAACCTGTGCCAGTGTCACGTCACCCTAATCATGAAGAATCCCAATGTCCAATCTAAATCTTCCCCCGTCCAATTTAAAGGCATTCTCCTTCATCCTATCACTATTTATCCTTGTAGAAAGTCCATCCCCAGCTTTTTGGCAGGCTCCGTTAAGGTACTGTAAGACCACTATAAGGTCTACTTAGAGCCTTCTCTCCTCCAGGCTGAACAACCCCGACTCTCTCAGCCTGTCCTCATAGCAGAGTTGCTCGAGCCCTCTGGTCATCTTTTTAGCCCTCCTCTGGACCTGCTCCAACAGGTTCTAAATAAGCTGACTAGTTACAATTTTGTAATAAAAGCTCTGACTCGTACAGAAAAAAATACAACCCTCGTCACCACCAGTCATTAACTTCTTAATGACAAGGGCAAGAAGTTTTTCAAGAGACGCTCACAAGACATTTAGTAAGATATTGAATACCAGGACACTGACTTGCTTATCATCTTTCATCCCTGCTTTTCACTGTGAATAAAGCTTTCAAAGAAATGTCTTGTGTTTTATATAGAGTTTTCTTGTCACTGTCGATCTTTCCCAGACTTTCCTTCCACATGTACATGAACTCCAAATTTGAAGAAGTAAGCAACTAGCTCATTTCACTTGGGATTTTTTTTTTTCTCTTTCTTATTGTTATTTCCAAATTCAAAAGATTTACAAAGGAAATTTCAAAAGTTTCTTTGAAGTTCACAACATTGAAACACCTCAGAAAAATAAATCCAAAACGAAAAAACACCCCAACCAAAAAAACCCAACACCTCATAAAACCCAACACTTCATAAGCTGTATAGTGATTTAGTATCTTGAATCATGTAGATTTTTATAATCCTTTGCTTATTTTTGAGGAAATCCTAAAATAGAAGTTTTCCTGAAGTTGCACAGCCACAAGATTTCTTTTTTTATATTCTTAATTTGAATGAAGGACTTCTAAAAAAAATGCAAAGGAATTGCCTTTGGATGTAGCTTCTTCAGGAAGTTCTAGTACTATTCACTAGCAAATTTTTTTGCTAAGACATTTCTATTGAAATAAACCCTTCGGTTTTAATGACTTACATCATATGCAGCTATTTAGGGATTTTTCTTTTAAAGCAGGAAGGAGCTGGGGGAGGCCAGAGAAGAAGAAGCAGGGAAAGGCTGAACTGACAGATTTCTCCATGCCCAGTAGCCATATAACACACTTTTGTAAAAAAAGGCATTCCTGATTTCCACCAGCTTTCTCATCAGGCATTCAGTGTATCTCCACTTCATGCAGTCATTACATTCTCATCTATGAGCTCTGCAGAACACAGGTTAGGCCAAAAGCAGTCAAATCACATTCCTGTCTTCTCCCCAAGACACAGGCAGCTATGATGAGTTGGAAGCACATGCTTGCTACTCAAAAAGGCTGCACTGTAACTGCATTAGTAATTCCCTCCTTTAGTTTACTCAATCACTCTGTTCACCAGGTGCATCAAAGAATCACTCTCTGGGCAAGCACAAAGTATAGATTAATTATGTTAATCATCCACTCTAGACAGCAACTGCACAAAACATTCACCTCTTCTATTCCTCCAGCCAATTCCTTTCCATCTACACTTCTTACCTCTGGGTCTTTCCAGTGTGCCTGTTTTAACTCACAGCCGGGATTTGGGGACAGATTCCAAGCATTTTTTTTAGTCATTCACTGTTGTTGAATTATTTTAAGAAGATTCTTCTAGCTAGTATGAATATTTGTAGGCTTATTAGTATTTCATGGCAGATGCCATGTTTGATTCTCTTAAAAAATTACTGTATTTCATGAAATTTTAAATGTCATTGAAAAAAGTTACCTGTGGAAAAAATGTGTTCTACATTTTTTTCTTGTAAAGTTTTTTAATTTGTTTAAAATTTTCAACACAGTTACACTGTAGAAGATTTTTCAAGAAATCCTGTTTTCTGTAAGAATAACATCTTTTGTGTTAGAATGACATCCTCTGTTAAAAACAATGAGATTTCTCCCTTTCACTGTTGGAAGGAAATTTATAGTAAATGAAAAAAAAGTAGGCAGATACACTGAATGTGCACAGATTTCCCGGTTGTGATAATTTAAAGGCCAATATTGTAGACTATTTCCACAGCGGCTGTTTTTACAAAAGCATCCAACATCTCACTTCTGGGTTTCCCAAGTACCTATAGTCTCAGTAACCACCTACACAATGAATAGCATATTCCTACCTCTTCTTTTGTTTAAATGTGATCAGCATAAATATTGTCTGGATAAGTCTGGGAAACATATAACAACTTGAATTCAAGCACAGCAAAAATAAAACCTAGCCTACTACACAAATGCTATCTTTCATTTCTATGTTTGACCCAAAACCCACTCCTTTTTTTAGATATGAATGAGACTGACAGAGAAATGACAGTCTGTCACACCACAACACCAGAAAAACTAGGCATCTTGCCATCAAAGCTGTGTCCCCTTTGCCAGGGTATTATTCAGAATAGATGGTTGAAAATACATGATGTTAAAGAGGGTCTAAAGGAAAAATATAAAGAGAACATACTTAAGTCTGAAAAAAGAATCTAATTCTTTTAACACTCTACTATGAATTCAATTAATTCACTAGTAAACAGCACAACAGTTAGGGTATTGAAATAATTTTATTGTTATTTGTTAGGATGAAATATTGGCAGATTTTGAATCAAGCAACCTTCTTTAAACCTCATATCCTGCTAAGCTAGGGATAAAGTGAAGAAACGAGGTCATTTTTCAGCCTAAGTTAACTAGAATGTCAATTACTCTTTTGCTGTGCTACAGAACAGTCACAAAAGAGTGAAGTTATAGGCTCAGATATGAACACATAGAAGAGGGACGATCTCAAGATATATTCAGTCTGCTGATGTCAGTTTGCCTTTATAGCTCTGTTGGCGGTCAATATGCTATTCAAAGTTTGATTCACTCTTCAGGCTTTCAATAGTTAATTCAAACCCACTCACCTGTACCTCCTTTTTAACTGGATTATTTCCCCCCCTCTTTTTTTCCTGAGGATTTTAGTGCAGTTAAAATAGAGTTCTTTGCTTTTCTAAGAACCACAGAACCACAGAATATTTGAGGCTGTAGAGGTACCTGGGGAGGTCGTCTTGTCCTACCCCTGCCTCCTCAAGGAGGATTACTTTGAGTGAGTTGTGAAGGATCATGTCCTGACAGCTTCTGAGTATCTCCAGGGATGGAGGTTCCACAGCCTCCCTGGGTAACCTGTGCCAGTTCTGAGTCACTGTCACACTGAAAATGAGTATTCTGATGTTTGAATGGAGCCTCCTGTGTTTAAGTTTGTGTGCATGTCTTTTCTCCTGTCAGTGCAAACCACTGAAAAGAGCCTGCCTCTGTCTTCTTTACCCTTTTACTTCGAATATTTGTACACAGTCATGAGATTCCCCTGAGCTTCCTCTGCCCCAGGTTGGACAGTCCTGGTTCCTTCAGTCTTTTCTCACACAGGAGAGGTTCCCAACCCTTAATCATCACAGTGGTCCTTTACTGGGCTCCTGTTCGTACCTGCATATCTTTCTTGTATTGGGAAGCCCAGAACTGCACCCTGTATGCCAAATGTCTCACATTAAACAGCACTGGTCCCAGTAAGGACCCCTGAGGGACACCTCTTGTCATGGAGTGGTAAAGGATACTATTCTGACTTCCCTCTTTGATCCCAGGTTGAGAAATATTATAATTTATTTCAATTGCAGTGAGGTGGCTTTGGTGTTTTCCACACCTCATGCAGGTGGTCAGATTGTATGGTCAGCACTTTATGGTCTCTTGCAAGATAAAGTAACATGCATGTTGGAGCACATGGCTGATTCCTCTAATCATTAGCTATTAATATAAGACCATGTGTTTTCTGACATCACATTCTGGAATATTTTAGTCAGTTTGCAGAATTAAAAGAGAATTCTATTTCCTCTTACAAAATTTTATTTGAAGTGGCAGTTACACCAAGACAGAATTATTTTCACAGGCTAGGAAACTTGAAGTGGTGAGGTCAAGTCACCATATAAATATCAAGAAAACTGCCTAGAAGCTGAGCTCTAGGCAAATATAATTTTTTTTCCTCGATTAATTCAAACTTTAGAAATTACCAAGCATTGATGAAGGTTATATTCTAGAGGAGATAGGCTGCTATAGACAACTTATTTCTGACACTGTCCTGTGGGGCTCTGTTCTCTCACCTCCAATCCCAAACAGCCTTCGACCTACTACACAACCACAGCTACACCTACACATTGAAGGGAATCCAAAAGAGAAAGAAGAAATTAATTTATATATATTATCTTGCTCCAAAACATGCCACACAACAAATCCTGCTAGCTAGGTACAAAGTTCATGACCCAGAACTGGATACTCTTATTATTTTGTGAACCTTCATGATGTAACCTAGGATAATGAAAACATACTGCACTAGTCATGGTGACAAAAGATAGAGACATGTAGTTGTTGAAGCAACAGACACTTCCGGCCAGGAACTCTGAGTTTAGTACTGGAGTCATATGAACTGTGTGACTTGAGGCACAGCACAGAAAGACTAAAAAGTCTGTTGTGGGTCACTTCCACCCACATTTGCTCACCAAGAATGGATTATCACAGTTATTTTTATATCCATATGTATTAAGGTAATTAGTTAATAGCTTTCATGGGGCCATTTTCTCTGTCTAAACATCCACATCACTCTGAAAGAGCAGGTAGTTGCTAAATTATTTGAAATATCTCCCAGGAAATTTAAATTGGTTTTGCTACCGAGACTCGATTACCCCATTTTACTCTTTCCTTTAGTGTTCACTGGCCTCAATAAATAGTAAATGACTATTTATGGACTCCCACAGGCTCTCTTGGAACTTTACAGCAATTCTCAGTACTTTGTCCAAGTTTGTGCTCCAGGCTGATCTTGCCACTTTGTCAGGATGAAAACTGGGTTTCATACAGACTTTCTTGGGAGGATTGATTTTCCTCAGGAAGAAACCTTGGCAGATGAGCTAGAAGAAAAATATGCTGCACTATGGGCTACTCTCCAGCGTGGACAATCAGGAATACCAGTAGCTGAAATCCACCACAAAGTGTACCTATGGAGTCTGGTCTCCCTATATTAAGCCATGGTGAATTAAGTCAGTTTATTCAAAATAAAATTTTGGAAGAATAGCAGAGTATGGCTGAAGAAATATATTGAAGTCATCTTTTACCAGTTGCAAAAGTAATTTCAAAGATCTAGTATTACAGGTTATTTTGAAAATAGCTGAAATAAGAGAAACAGAAAAAGTCAAATGCACCCATGACACATCCAGGGAATGCTCACAAGCTTTCAGTACAAATACTATTTTCACCTGATGTTTCCTTTACATGCTTTAAAATTTTACTTTTCCTTTGGATATACCATTTCCCATTACACAGTAAGCATAACATGTTCATATGTATCAGCAGTACCATTCTGCAAAATGGTGTTGAAATATTGTGTACTGTCTCTAAAATCTAAGGTAAAAAAAAGATTTATTAGCCTTTCGCATAAACTTTATGAATAAGAATTAGCTTTTATGAAATTAATTATTAATAACAGATCACCTATATAAAATTCAACTGAAATGACCAAGGACTATATATGAAAAAACTGTAGGCAGGATCGGATTTAGGTAGATTTATGTATGCTGCACGAAGCAATTACTGGATTAAAAAAACAAACTAATCTTTGAATAAGTATCGTTTTGCCCTCTAGATGACATATTTTCTTTTAATGTTCGCCTCTCACCTAATATCTCCTCATCTATTTTCTGTGTGCTGGAACAATTTAAACAGAAGGTAGAAGGATTTGTTTCTTCCCTCTTCATTCCCTTAATCCTCACAAAAATATCCCAAGTATAACTCTTCAGTGAGGTCATCTTAAATATTTTGAGATATCTTTATCAGAAGAAAAGAAATATCTTCCGTATTTTATATGAACTGCCTAAGATTTTGATGAAAACGAACCCCCCCTAGCTAGTGATACTGTAAAAGGAAATAGGAGTTGATTATTTCTTGAGAGAAAAGGGACTTGAATATATCTTCAGAGTAGCTTCCTGGCCTGTGGACAGTGCATACTTGAACATATCTTCTGGATCAATGACTCAAAAGCCTGATGCCCATGGCAAAGTGTATGACAACCACATTTTTGCCTCTTTGCCCAATCAGGAGACTGTCTATTCTACCCAGGCTGAGTTTCTGTGGTTCACTTTAAGGTACCCAGCTTCCCCCAGGCAAAATAGAGATCTGCAAGGGTTTTTAGACTGTAATCTAGGAAACACAGTGCCCCAGAGTTTGCATTTCCACAGCTTATTGGCTTTCTGGATTTTTTCCCAGATCCTTTTTCTTCCTTGGAGGGCCACCTTCAGTTGTAGACAAATTTGTGAACTGATTTACTGTGGTTTCAAATATTTAATAAGTCATATCTTTCCTGAGTAATATCAGGAGCTGCTGAAGGTATTGTGTGATGGATGCTCATTGACACCTGGAGTAGACCTTAAAGCCTGATATGTATCACTAGACATCTTGAAAATTTCCATCACATATTTACCCAATCAGTGAGCTTGGGTGGTGTTCCAAGTCTAGTTTTTAAAGCACCTCTTAACAACAGCGTTTTTTCCCCTCACTTTAAATAGTAAATTTTAATTATATTATTTTCAGAAAATTGCTGATCCCTTAAGTCTTAAGAGGAGTTGGTAGTAAGAATCCATTTTCAAATTCAATACTCTTCATTTGTGATTACTTTATGCATTTTTTTTAACAATTTCTTGCTGTATCCCAGAATATAATGATTAAAACTTGAAAGATTTAAAAGAGAAAATAACTACTCAAGAAAGACATAGAACAGTTTATCCAAGTACTTTTGGCTCCAGCTGTCTCATTCTCCCCTGCCCTGTCTTCCCTTGAGTCTTCCTTCTCAAAGCCTGTTCATCCTCAAGACCAACTATTTCTGTCAGACTGTCTTGAAAGACAAGCTTCATCCAAAATAGGGAGTTGTTCTAATTCAATAATGCAAATAAAATCTGCATGCATCTTGTCAGAATTTTTATTCTGCCTTTGATGTACCCTTTTAGCTGTAATGTAGCAAAAAGGACTGGGAGAAATGACTATGGCATGAGTAAAATTATGAGGATAAAACTTTCATTGATTCCACAGGGGCAGATACTTAGACAATGGCTCTGCTTCTACAGACTCTCTGATACTTGAATAGCTTCACTGAATCTGGTTGTTATGCGCATGTGAGAGATCATTTTCATGTGTAAATGTTTCCAAGATGGGGGGAGGGCTGGATTTGATGTGTTGAAGTTCAAAGACAATATAATTAACAAAGAACACTCTCATGAGCTACCTTATCAGTTCCTAAAAAATACTCGGTATCCTCAGCTCTCATTAACCTCAACAGAATTTGAAGACAAGTGACATGAAGCATGAGTAGGTCTCAGAATTCCAGCTAATATAAATTTCTTATTGACAGCAACAAAAAGGGGGTCTGATACTGTCTATTTGGCTGAGGACTTGGGTGAATCCAAAAATTTGGCTGTATGTCTTTACACATAATGATCTCATTGATTACAAAGATTCAGTAAAATATAATTGTTCAATAATTGCACATAGTGTGTAAGGATGATTCTAAAGTCAATCTTCACATACAGAGATAAAAGATGTCAAAGAAATTTTCAGAAAAATATCCTAAAATATCCTAAAAACAAGCCAATCTTGCATATGTATTTGAGGGAAGGAAAAAAGGTATAAATGTATATATACATATGTGTATATGTGCATATGCATATTTATGTGTGTGCATTTAATTGCTTAAAAATGTACTTCATTCATTTACCTCATCTTTACTTCATCTATGATTAAATACATATTAATTCCCAATATAAAGGACTATGCATTAAATATTAGTAATAGTTGCATGAATCTAATGTTTGTCAATTTCTTCATTTTCTTCAAATCTGCAGGGTTACCTAGGCTGAAATCAGATTCTCAAAGCTCTATCTACTCTGATTTCAGGTCATTTTCAAAATCAGAATGAGCCTGTTTCCTATATCTAATTTGCATGCAAACAAAAACCTATGGGAACAGTTGAACTCAGAAAAATTCTCTTCCAAATTGCAGAAATTATCCTTATTATCATTATTATTGCTGTCATTTACACACACATCAATGTATAATCTGGAAGTACTTAAAAATAGTTGAAAATGTGAGAAACTGACATTAAGCAAATAGGATAATCAAATACTTAATGTTACAATACCCACGCACATGCCTACACATACAAGTCTGCAGACATGCACGCACACACACACACATAGAATTTGAAAGTAAGAAACTGAAAAAGAGATTATCATAATACTAAATACCAGAATTTCTGGTTAACTAAAATCTGGGAACAAATGATACGCACATCTCCAGATGCTACTGGCTTTAAAAGTGAGGGAACTCAGTCTCAAATATGTAGTAGGAAGTAATTCCAAAGTCGAAGTATGCAACAAGGACACAACTCTGCTTTTGGAAGCACACAAAAACAAATATAAACCCTCCTGAGGAATGATGACAGTACAACCTAAACCAAACCGGGGCCTCAACTCTTCAATTCAACTTCTATGAATCTGTGTTTCCTAGACTGTAAAAAGAGCTATGAATTGCACAAGAACAAATGGACAGACACTGTAAAATACTGAAATACCATCATATCTTCACCTCAGAAGCAATCATTTTATCACTGGGTTTGTCAGAAGTTCCTAATATCATTTGGGCATGAGGTATAGCTAAGCAATGAAGATGATGCTTTTTCCGTTTCTCAGATGGTCTTTGGTCATCACATATCTTAACAATAATATATCTGAATGCTTACACAATCTCAGTGTCTAAGTGTAGTATCAACTAAGTTCAAATTCCCTCCCACTTTTGCTGTCATTCGGTCTCATGTCTGTTATATTAACTTTTACTGCTTACAGATGTATGAAGCAACCAGTTCTTTACCTAGAAAAATATATTTTTTAGATTTATAGTAAGCACAAAGTCAACACAGGAGATATTACAGAAGACACAGCGTATGGACCTACATCAGTAGTGAAGAGCAGCATCTCATTAGCTTAGCTCGAATCTTAAAAACGGTGCAGAATAGTTTATACCCCTCTCAAACAGGCTTTTCTCTGAAACATGATCAGAGAGAATATAGATCTGTTGCATTGTTTTCTATCTTTGACCATTTTTTTATGCATTTCTCAACATATTTCTACACTTCCTATTTTGAGATGTACTCTGTTCTCTACCAAAATTATGTTCTTACTTTTAGTAAACAAAGAATGAAAATGAGTCTGTAAACACACAATGTAGGAAAAGTCATCAGGTGTTAAAACTCTTTTCTAGGGTTATGTGGAAGGCATCTTCCCCTTTGTGTATTACTCTCTTCAAGAGCCTTCCTCGGGTGAGATTTTAGCCAGGAAGCTGGCTCGCCTCATCTTAGTAGTTGCCTAAAATCACAAGTTCACTGCAAAATGAAAAGTACTTGTGTATTTGTTAGGTTATCTGACTAGAAAAAGTGATAGCCCTTGTAAAAAGCCTGTCATACAGCATTTAGATATCTTTAGACTTTATCTTCAGAATTTAGGTATCTATTGCCTTTGCAGCACAATCTAAAGACACATCCTTAGCATAGTGGGGATCCCATATGCTTGTTCACTCACATTTACTCAGTGATGTGTTAGTGATATCTGCATATCTAAGTCCTGCTCTGATAGCTTAGACTGTGGAGCAACTACACGCAGAGAATCTATCCTTCTCTCTGTCTCTGCATTATGCTTTTGTTTTTAAAGTTAAAATGTCACAGTACCTAAATGCAGTCTTACAATGGCACAATTTGGATTTATTTGGTTGTAATTTCATAACACACAGTTTGTACTCCTAAACCTTAATGATGGTTGCAGTCAGAGGTTTATCAGTAAACTTCCAAGATTATCTCCTGTGTTTAAAATTCATCTTATAGGACATGTTGCGTTTTATTTTAATTGATTGTTAAGATATATGGAACTGACAGTTTAAAGAGGACAGTCTGGAGTGTGTTTCTGGATCTGGATGTTTGAAAGCTAAATCAAAATGAAAAATTCCCACTGTTTTGCATGTTTTATGGAGAGAGTGAACTTCATTATGTAGCAGGAAATCATTTATTTATGTCACAATTTTGGTAAACAAGAGTTATTGTAGTGAAATTCCCTGGCTGTCTTGTAAATTCCCCATTCATGACTAATGGTGGCTAAATTGATTGCTTATGAGTTTCTTTTTTTGGCGCAGAGATGTTTGTGCCAGCAGGGAACAACTGAAGAAAAAGGCATTTCTCCTTTTACTTGCTGCAGCATTCCTCGAGGCCCTATGTGTTACAGTACCTTGCTCTAGTAGTGAAAGAGTCGGAAAAATGCTTCTTCAGCTTGTAGACAGAGACTCCCTTGGACATAATTTGGACTATAATTAGTAGCTGCACTGTTCAGGATCCATTACCAGGTACAATTTGGTTCTGACTCCTAGATTCACTTCAAGTCAATTGTCTTCCTCTGTCTTCCATGTGTTCCTTTTTAGAGAAAAGGCTTTAAGTTTTGCTTGCAATACACAAATGCCACTAAGCTACATTCTAGAATTTAAAAGTAAATATAATCCATTTTAAAAAAAAGATGCAATCATGACAGTTGTTCCAGCTCTTACAAAATTTTAAATGAGTTCTATAGCAACAATAAAGACATTCAGGGGAAATACTAACCCTATTACATAGAGGTAATCAAGGGCATAATTGTGTCCTTAGGACTGTACTCTGACTGAAATCCTCAGTGATTTTAATAGGATTACAGGCATAAATTGGCCAAGGATAAACTC
Organism: Neomorphus geoffroyi; assembly: GCA_033558235.1. NCBI lineage: Eukaryota > Metazoa > Chordata > Aves > Cuculiformes > Neomorphidae > Neomorphus > Neomorphus geoffroyi. The sequence goes on from JAUMJM010000048.1 coordinate 30,383,049, forward strand.
ATTCAAACCACATACTTTTTAAAGGTAAATTATGTGGGTTTGGCCAACACTTAGTTTTAAAATAAAGATCTAAAAATTTTCTCATTGGTTCTTTAGTCAAACTTTTTAAACTTATTTTGGGGAGTTTGGTTTTCTTCTTTTTTATTTTTTAATCCTGTAAGTGTTGGAATTAAATGTAAATCTTTGTATATTAATCAGAGATAAAAAGTTAAGGAATTTGAAAGTGGAAAGTAAAGGATGGGATATATTTCTGAGACACAACTCTGTACCACGAAGATTAAACAGAATTAAAAAGAGAACACTTTTTTCTTTAACTCAGGTCAGTATTAAAAGTCACTTTTCAAGTTCTTTTAGAACATTCTACTTTAAGAAATTTTCTATTTTAAGGAAGAATATTGTGCTGCAAGGTCCAGGCTCAATTAAAATGATTTTTTGGATTTTCTGTGAAATTCTATTTAATCTCTGTGGCACTGTGCTGACCTGTATAGAGAAAGGTGGCAAAGCTACCTCTTAGCTTTAACATCTATTCCTGTAACACAGCCTCAGCAGTCAGTTTCTAATGGCTCCTCTGACAGGAAGACCTCTCACAGAATACTTTATCGTTTAATAGCCAAAATAGGAAAGAAGAAAGGACTTTCCCTCTGCTGAAACCTCATCACAGTAGTTCTGAGTGGTACCTGCACTAGTGTCCTCAGTATTAGAAAGAAGGACTTTAGGAGGATGGTGAATCCAAAACATAATTTTATTATCTAAAGGAAGTTCCTATTGGACTGTTCTGTTCTAGCTGATATTGTTATTGATGTTTGCATATAAATAATAGATTTCTGTATCAAATCCAGTTTTATGAAAATTTTCAATGAGTTAACGGTAGCAATAATCTCAGGAAACTCAGAAGTGGACTAGCTATCTAGAACTACAACCTCTACTTGATGAAATTTGGGCTAGTTAAGTTATACTGAAAAGAATGGCCACCCTGAAACTATTCTATAGGACTCAACAGTGGAAGGATCCTTCTGGACCGTTCAACTCTGTCTCCTGCTATTGTAAGCAGGCAACTTTTTTCATTAACCATGCTTCACTTAAAAATGATTGAGTCTTCTGCCTATGCTGTTTTAAATATGAGTATTCCAAAACTTACTAGTCTGAGATTTTATGGTAGAAACTGTCTTCTACTGTACTGAACAAATTCACAGCCAGCCACAAGTTTGCGCTTGTACACTTAAACCCATCTCCCCTCAGATGACATTTCTACATTCACTTGATTTTCATTAATTTCACAAATTTACTCAATTGAAGCTATTATTCAATAGTGCAGGAACACATCCACGATGATTATTAAGAATATTTCTAATGGGTATCACCAGATCCTTGTGCTGTTTTAACAGTTTTCATAAATATATAGAAAATATGATATCCAAATTATTCTAAGATCACTTTTACTTTCTTCACAGCAATATACTGAGGGTTCATAGTAATTCTACAACATTCGCAGCTGTTATTTTTAGCTGACTGGATACCAATTTACTGTAGTAATATTGGTAGCTACAAGCATAGCATGTAAACTTCCTACTGTGGCATTTAATTCTGTTTATCCTTTTGACTCCAGTCTTCAAGATTATCTAAACCTTCTCATGCTACATTCTTCCTGTATATATTGCATAATCGACAATTTTCACTTTTTCATTTTTTTTCCTGAATGTAATTGATGCAAATATTAAAATGGCTGTCTCAAGCTTTAACCTTGAGAATTGTCACTAAGAAGCTTTGAAAAAACATCTGCCCTTCTGGCATCATTACTTAGGTGACTTTTCTGCAGGTCGTCTACTAAAGCCCGTTTTTCCCTTCTCATTAACAATTTTGTTGTGATGAAATTTTAAATGCTTAATTAGATTTAAATAACCTGTATCTACTGGAATTGTGTTGCCTACAAGACAAGATGTCAAAGCCTAATATCAGGTTAATATAGTACAATTTAGCTATGCAGTTCATGTAATATTTTACCTCTTCTCCTCCATCTGCTCCACTCTTTAATCAGCTTTCCCTCAATATTTGCATAAAAGAAAAGTTCTGAAGACATTTGAGATCAGGCTAATGGGCTTCTATCTTTTCGATTCTTTTCTTTCTCTTGTCTTAACTACAGGCACTACATGGCCTTTTCCCTGTGCATTATTTGCTATATGACAGTGACATGTTACTTATTCAGCATCCAGGGATGTAGGTGCAAACTAGCTCCCACTCAAATGAATTAAATTCCTTGACATTTTCTTCTAATTCAATTATAGTAACTCTCAGTTTTAGAACACTCTAGAACACTTGCCAGCCCATCTTTATTTGTTCTTCTCCATGCTGTCATGTTTCGTGAAAACTGAGGCAATTTTCTACATATTTAATAGAAAAATTTTAAATATGAACATATATTCAATATGAAACTTAAATTTTATATCTTACCGAGGCATTTTTATGTATTTCCTTGATTTTTGATACTATATAATTAATCTTTACTACATCCTCAATGTATCACATCATCTACCTGAAGAAAATTTTGGTTTTGCATAAACATGATTTTCAATATATGTATCCATTCCACTTTTTGCAGTTCTTTTCTCTAGTTCTTGAATTTTAAGACATGGGTTTTTTCTCTGGTCTTTTTCCCTTTGTCTTTTTATGGTCTCTTTTTAAAAATGGATTTGCAAATATCACTTCAATTACGTGATAACTACTCTGAAGAGAGCTAGAGTCCTTTCCTACACATTTTCTGTTGCTTAGGAGAAAAAATCTAGATATTGTTGCAGTTTCAGTTTAAAGAAATATTATTCTACCTTCAAATTCAAATGCTTAACTCATTAGACTCAGTAGTTTTGATTAGAACTAATGCTACTCAGTAGAACAATAGTAATGGTTTGGTAGGTTATTCAATCCTGGCTTCTAAATTATTTGGCTGGACATGCTTGATATAATTTCCATAGATTTCCAGATTCATAAATGTTTACAAGTACATCTTTCTGAGCAAAAGATTTATTTCCCTCATACTTTCAGAGTAGTAGGTCTGGCAACAGCAGCTCATCATGCCTTGACTGAAAACTATCATAATAGCCTTTGGCAGTCACTCTCCTTGCATAGGCAGTGACTGCAGAAGGTAGGAAGATTGTGCGGTCTCTGTCCAGCTCAAAAAACCACTTGGGACCCAAGAAAACTCCACCTGCCACAATCGATTCATTCATAGACTGCATGGTAAACTACAGTACAGCAACTCAGCCATCAACAGGTAAGCCCCAACACTTTCAACCGCCCTGCGCTTAATTTGAAAAAACTCCTGATAAATACTGTTTGTTCTTGATCACAAGGTGCAATCCACAGAGGTAAATAAATTTTAAAAACAATACAAAAAGAGAAAATAAATTGAAAATAAGGAATTAGATAAATAAATAGCTGTTAAAAGACATTATAATACATCCTTTCCCATTTTAAGTAAGTCTCCATAATGAAAACTTGGGAAAATTAAGAAGTGAAAAAAAAGCAATGGATAAATGTTTGGAATGTGAATTTGCTTTAAGAATTAATGTTGGGATCTCCCTTTTCTGCAAAGATAATAATTTCTTGAAAATGACTGGGCTCAGATATCCAGCCTACTGTGTTGTTGTATTCATGACAGAGGATTCTTTCCCTGAGCTGAAAGACTGCGATTATAGTTTAATACCCAAAAGCACTGATTTTAGCTTACTCCATGCCAGGAAAACTCTGAGAAAATATCAAAATGCTAGTAAGACTAATTTCTAAAATTTTCTATGATGTTTAGCTTGACTACCTGCTTCAGCAGTGGGTTCCTCTTTGAATTGTTGAGATGGTGATTATTAGTTCGTTTATTAGTTCTAAGCCTGCCAAGCACTAGTTTAAAGTGAACAGCACTTTTTTGCTTATTTCTTTTTTCCTGTGATGAAGCTGAAAAGAAATAACGTGTTACAAAAGAGGACCCTTTATAGTTACTGATTAAGATTTTTACACCACATTAGTATGTCTGTTTAGGATTATGCTGGATTGTATGGTTTTTTACATTCTCAATCAGGAAAACAGACACTAATGGAAGTATTTCTGAAAGTAACCCAGCAGTTCCCCAGAGCAGATCCTGTTAACTTCTCCTGCTTCCGAATGCAATCTCACCTAAAACTTGTGGCAAAAAACAAATCTTCAAAGTACATCCAAGAACTTTAACTAGTATTGAATTTATGATCATTTAGCTCACTCCTCTTAAATGGTAGCACTCTAATTAAAAATACTGATTTGCTTTGTGTCATCCCTGCTGTTTAATACGTCTTATTATCCAGGATAGTAATAGGACGGTATTTCTGAAATAAAAGAGACTGTACATAAAAAATAGCAGTGAACAAATTAATAAAGAAAGCATTCAACTTTTACTGATGGAGTAAAAACTTTCAACACTAACCAAAGAAAGATGATAAGTGAGATGGATGGTAGTCTCCAATCAGCCAGCAGTCAATAAGTATTTTGAAAATTATAAGCTGTCTCTTGAACAAATCAGTCTAACAAGAAATGAGTTTTGTAAGTGATGCTAAATTAGGGATTATAAAGGTTGATAATATTACAAGTTTGGACCTAACTTGTCAGGCTATTTATTAATAAGAACAAAACTTGGTAGCACTCTAAACAATCTTCTTGAGAAAGCAAGAGCACTAGGCCATCTTGTAACTTCAAAATAATGAGTTTAGTCTAATCAACTAAAAGGTGATATGCAGCTCGAAACAAAACAAGATCATAACGGCAGAGCCCATGGCTGTTACATCAGATGGCTTGGCAGTATGGATAAATTAGACATCAATTTGGTAAACCTATAAACTAGGTACAGAAGTTTATGGATCATATAAATAATCTATTTCATGTTCTCCTAAAATGTGCATAGAAAATATTATAAGATTTGTAAGAGGGAATTTGAATTTGATAATTTAAACAGTTTCAAAAGATGTAAGCTTGTACCTTTGAGTATTTGGGGAACAGAACATAAATAATACAGTCTAAAAGTACTTTTTTGAGGACTAAGAGTAGAACTTGATCCTTTGGTGCTAGAAGAGCATCAAAGTCACAAGGCACACAAGCAACAGAAATCTTGAATTTCCATCACGAAGTGCATGAGCTACAACAGGAAACACAACACACATTATGGACCCACACAATGAGAAAGAAACCTCTTGCAGCATACTAGAGATTTATATCAAAAGAAATGAACTTGTTCTGCACAAGTGATTTATAAAAGATAAAGAACACATTATCCCTGTGTTTTCACTGCAGTGTCTGTGTAGATGAGGGAACCAACCTACACCTGCCAGCAGATGAAATAAAAAAATCAGGAGTTCTTTTCAAATGCTAACCTCCTAGCCGAATTAAGTCCTGGTGTGAAGAATGGTAAGTCATTCACTGAATATAATGCAATTGTGAAGAATTGTAAGGGGAAAAATATTACTGAGAAGCTCATCATCTTTTGGCACTTACTGGATGCAACAAACACTTCACGATGCAACATGAATCAAGGAAAGGACATGAACTACTAGCAAAGAAAGTAATTAATAGGATGACAGAAAATAAGCATTCTAGCTCTCCAAGTAGAGCTTATTCCCAAAGTATTCATAAATTTTATGATGTCTGTCATATTAGCAAAAGTCTAAGGATATTTACATAGAAAGCACAAAGAACCAAAGCAAAAAGACTATTCTTACTATTCCCCTGTCCAGTATGATTCTTACAGATACCCGAAGCTCCCACTGCTTTTTTGCTGCTCAAAGGAAAGGTGATGGGGTAGTTATCCAGAAAACAATATCTCTTCATAGACACATGGTAGTTATAACTGACAAAAATGAAAATATTTTAAAGCAAGTGACTTCTAGCATGCTTCTGTTAGTACATAATTGTAGCCTACAGTATCCTGTGTCCTACTAGAGGTATGATAGGTGAAATTTACACCTTACAGTGCGAAAGAAGTACTAGTCATTCCACTAGATGCACACAGTACAATTTGTAGGTAAGAGAGCTGATTAAGTTTTAAAAGTGAATGGAAATTCTATATTAAGTACTTTTTTTCTGATTGAATGAAGGATTTGTCTTTTCAACAGTGTATCTCTTAAACTGACTTCTGTTTACAATCATTAAAAAGTCATTAAAAAGTATATTTCAGCTTTGGGCACACAAACACCAAAATATTGCAGCCTAAACTATCAGCCTCCTAGAAGAGATATAAAAATTTAAATGGCTAACTATTCCCATTGAACTTTCTTCTTCATGAAACAGTATTACCCTGGCCTTTTTTTACAACACATGCAAACGTACTTGAGCATAGTTTTTATTATGGATCCAAGTGAGGCTGTTTTCCTGCTTTCTGTTACCTCGCTTAATGGCAATTCATTATGTCCCATAGGGGCCAAAGAGCAACACAAGTGAAATCCTTAGAACTTTACTAATCAGAGAAAAACAGTTTTTCAGGGCCCTATCACCTAAATTTTGAAGTTTTCTCAACTATGATTAAATGCATATTCAAACATCAACGTCTGGAGATAACTCTTACATCAGCATATCTTGGGACAAACCAGTACATTTTCCTCTTAAGTCATGTTCAGAAAAATCTAAGCACTATCTATAGGGCAAAAAGGAAGAACAATTGTGCCCAAATTGGATATAAAACCTCAATGCAAATACTTAAATTCTGCAACATTTTGAATACTGAAAATAATTTCTTACAATAGGAAAACATTTGGAATTTTGCTAAACCAGTTTACACAGATAATGTTCTAGCACACACGTGTAACTAAAAGAAAGAAGTCAGGACAGCAGTGTTTGTACAGTTTAGGTGTCAACAGCAATCCAAAAGAATAAAATAATTGCTAGTGGGCCTGTACATTTCACATGGTTTCTTTTTTAATACTCTGAGATATTTTAAGTAAGAGTCTAGTGGAAATCAGCATGTTCATTAACTTAGCTCACAGACAGCTACATCGTTATCCATAAGCATGAAGTCCACCAAGTACCTGCAATACACAAAACCAAAAATATACATAACCCCGAAACTTTCTTAGCATGCTTTTAGCAATATGTATGTCCCCATCTTTGCTATTTAAGCTGTAGAATCGTCCTGTAAAAGTAAGTTTGTTCATGCCTCCAGAACTTCAAGTAGTCCCATTAATTGATGAATTAACATTTCAGACCTAAAGTTTGATATGTCTTTGCTGGGACAGGCTTCTGTCAAAATAACTGAATATCCATTCACAGGAAGGGAAGAAGTAAAGGAGGCAAGAGAAGGCAAATTACAAGTTCACTTATTTCATGTCAGCCTGTCTCTGCAAGCATTGATCTTAATGGAGAATCATGCCTCAAATTATTTTGATAAACCTACTTTACCTTTATAGAATTATAACCATAGCAACATTATCACTCCATATCAGGGAAAATTTTCCATTTTCATGCCTATAAGGGTGAGGGAAGATGACAAAATACTGCGAAGTGCTAGTTTCACTCAGATTTGATCTTACATAGTCTAGCAGACATATGAGAATGTAAATACTGATGCTTTATCACCAGAGCTGTGCTCAGAATTAAAGTTACTGAACTTTCTAAAACTCTGAACTATACTCAGGACAATTAGAGATACAATTGAACTGCACAATATGTGAATGGTAGTTGTTCTACTAGCACCTTTTTCACTGGAATGTTTGGGTTTTGGTTTTTTCCCAGACCAATGGCTTTAGTGTCAGAATTTGGGGAAGAACTGTATCTGTTCCTCTTTTCAAGCAGTATTCATTCCACAAAAAACAACAGTTGAAATTTGAATATCACTGAAGCCAATGACTATGACTACTAACTTTAATACGATTCAAATATTATCTACTGTCTGATATCAAATTCTAACCTTCTAATCTAATTAGACTCTAGACTTTCTAACATTAGATTTTTCTATACTGAAAGAACTGAGTTAGTGGAATTGATACTGATGGTCTCTGATTTTTGCTGTTACAAACAGTTAATTTTCTTCTTCTACAGACATTGAAAGTTACTTCCTGTTGAGAACAAGGAAGGGAGGAAGGAAGAAAGGAAGGAAGAAAATTGCTTTGAAATCATGGAGTTAGTAGTGACAGTCCAAACAGAGAATTCAAGAATTCATTTTAAAGGGATCATATATTTCAAGTCTGGAAGACAGACCTAGAAGGGTCCTCCTATATAGTAAGCTTCATGCACTATTATCATCTGTTCCTCTAGTTTTCAAGACAGTGTAGTATTCCAATCTCTAGTGCACTTGTAAAACTTCTCTAATGCATGTTAACCTGGCAATTTACTTGCATTTTACAATGTTTCATGCTTTAGTCATTACTGGGTGTATTAAATGAGTCCCAGGTTAAAAGCCTAATACTTCTGCCTTCAAGTTCTAACTTCTGTCATCTACCCATTCTGCATCCCCTTTAGACTGTTCTTTATGTCCTCCAGTTTTGCTGCAAATTCTTTCCTTTAATTTATTTCATATTTTACCATATTTCTCAATATTAAATGTTTCACAAACATCTGCATGAATGTTATTTTTGGAACATTATTATATATTTTACTGCACTGTTGCTATTTTTGTCAACAAAAACATAGAAAAATATTTCAATAAAGATATATAGGCAAGATTCTATTCTATACATCATGTATGTGGAGTTTCCTGATGAGAATAATCATGCCTATCAGGTCCAGGGATGTAATGCATATCATGTGACCAGCTACAGCTAAGCAGACACTTAAGAACCATGAATTGATGAAAAGCAGGCAACCACTGTTGAAAGAAAAAAAAAAAAAAATTGTTAGTCCATCATGCAGAGTAAACAGTGATTTGTGTATTGCTTTTATGGGGGTTGGGAAAAATAATTGCTCATTCCATAAAATATTTACTCTAAGTTATTGCCTCAAATTCTAGATGATACAACTTCTTATTCAATTTTCCCTGAGCTGTGAAATCCTGCCTTCTATATATATCAGACTGCAGTTTCTGAATGAACATGTTAAGAATTGGATTTTCCTTATTGCTTAGTATGTTTATTATTTTATTGGACTGGGTTATTAGGTTATTGTGTTAAGGCTGTTTAGCAAGACAGTTCTTCCTCATAATTTTAACCTAGTGGTGAAAGGACAAGGCACAGCTAAAAGGAACCGTCATAAAAAGAAGGGAGATGGAACATTAAGGATTTGATTAGAGATGTGTGGGTTCAAAGAGACCACATACACATACAAACACACTTCCCATAAAAACATTATCAGTTTGCAATCATAAGCATAGTTACACAGTATGCCAAGTCAAAATACTTGCCTACTTTTGATTTGGCAGCTTGCAGCCTTTCTTGCTTTTAAGCACTATTCATGTATGTGCCATATAAGACTGTTTGGTAAATAAAGGCATATTTCTATAAAGACAGAAAGATTTTGAGTGTAAAAGGAGCTTTAAGGTTTGCAATGCAAAGTTCTTCCAGGTACCTATTTCTATAGTATCCATCTTCAGAAGTTTAAATCAGAAATCTTGAGTATGGCTCACAGTCCTTTTTGTATTTCATAATTTAATAAAAAAGAAAAAGGCTCAGGGGGAAAAAATTATCAAAATTGGTATAAAATATAACAACACAGTGATTAAAATCCAATTTTCGCAAGGTGTTGTCTTTCCTTGTCTTTAAATTACTAGAGTAATAGCTGCCTTTAGCAAAGTAGTAATAACGATTTTGGTATGAGAATTCCCAGCAGCCGGATCTGTGCCTTGACAAATGAATATGGAGATCTCAGCAAAACCTTATTCAGATCTTAAAAAGAACATTGTAGGATGGTGAGAAGATGGCTGTCAGACTTCTTCCCCTCCTCCTCCCATGCTCTTTTCCCTTCCCAGCATCTCCCTCCCCCCTAAAACTGAAGGCAAACGGTATAATTGGCACTAGAAATGCTGAAATGTTCATCTCTGAGCCAGAACTGTCTCTGGGCTGCATCCAGAATTCTGTTGCTCAAATAGAGAATCCACCATTTCAGGGTGGAAAACAGCAATAATTCCTGTCTTTATAATTATCTAGTTGTTCTTCCACTAGTGAAAAATGTCATAATTTTGCTTTCTTAAATGTTATATGCGAAGAGAAAACCTGCCTGGCATTTACTTTCTCAAAATAATGGTTTGTCTTCTACATTTGTGTTTTGCATGTCAAATAAACTGCTGATTTTATCTATTAAATGTCAATAAAATGGGCATATGTCTTAAATGCTAAACATATATAAATTTTTTTCCATTCCAATTTAACTTGTTTGCTGCCTAAAAAAGTTCAGGACGTTAATACACAGTGTGTAGAAGTTTATATCCCCTGGCTAATCAGAGTGATAAGATAGAAAGAATTGGTTGATAGAGTACAAACATTGGCATCTACATTACATGTAGATGTAGAATTTCAAACAGGGGAAAAAAGATGTGAGATTCATATGTATGATGACTTGTGAAACGCTGAAATACTGTGAGGAGGGGCATTACATGAGGATTCCACACTGTCTTCAGAGAACACCAAAAAACCCCCCAAGACCTCACTTCTTTTTGGTTTACATCCTGAACAAACTGCTTGCAAGCTGAAGCCTTGAAAAGATTTAAATTAAGGGAATATTGAGGGAGATACAGATTTTGACCCTGCCATCCTCCTTGAAGTTTTGTATTGAGATGAAATAAAAATGACAAGGAAAAAATATTCCTGTAGATCAGCTGAAATTGTATACATGTTTTCTCATGGGGTGCAATACTCTGCCTGCCTGAGTCTGCTAATTGACTTAGAGCCATAAGGAAGGCTAGTTTAAGTGGAGCCAAAATTTCACTGAGTATTTCTCCTGCAATAGACAAAAGACAAAATAGACATAACAGATAAGGTGCAATTAAAAAGTTAGAGACATAGAAATAAACAGTACATATATAAAGAGACCCCTATAGTAGACAGTAATTAAAAAAAAAAGAGATGTAGTCAGCATTAGCGATATGGTATTCCCTGAGAGCCACCAGATAGTGATGCTAAAGATTCTGCCCCTTTCTCTTCTATTTAGAACAGGCATTATCTTCAGAATCTCACAAATTGTGGCAATAACTTCTGGCCACTGCAAGATTTATTTTTAAAAAAAGCCTCATCCACTCAGAGAAGTAAGGCCAGACTTGACACACTGCTGATGGACTTCCACGTCACATACAGCTGTTTTTAAGTGCATGTAGATGGGACCCAGCACCACACAGTTTTGCTGCTGGAGCTGGGACACAAAAGCATACATGTAACTGTGGCCAGTGACAAAGAATATCCTCTCTCTGTACTCTTTCAAGATAAGGACAAGAGATCTTTTCTTTCAGACAGCCGTTACAGGTTGCTGTCTTTTGACTTGGAGTACAAGCAGAGACTAGCAATAGCACTACTATTGAGACTCAGAGTAATCTGTGGGTACCTAAATGAGCATCAATTTTTGGAACAAAAAAGTCCCTGACAAACAGTATCAGCAGTACTATCAAGAAGAAACTAAAAGCATGAGATCTTCATGGCAGTGGGAGCAGAGAGTTGGGGATCAGGGGAAGTAGAACCTGGTGATAGAGAAGAAACACGTAGTGTGGAGTGGCAAGCAAGGGACTTCTGGGAGGCAGAGCTCCTGAAGCATACTTCATATCACCCATACTCTAATCTACACTAGAGGAGAGAGAGACAGAGACTTGTTGAGTTTGTTTCATTATTTTGAAGATAAACCCCTGGATATATATCTGAAAATACAACACCATAGAAAATGGATTGACTTTAAAAGCCTTATGTTTAATTCTGCTATGTGCAATGCGTACAATGAAGGCAAATTTCAAACAATAGGTTCTCTCACCAATCCTCTTTCAGCACTCTAATTTAGGATTCCAGTTTTCAGACTATCTGTTATGAATGAACAGGTAAACTCCGCTGTGATTAGCTGAACCTCCTCTTTGAGTATCCTTAAGGAGGGCTACACATTTTGAAATAGGTGACACATTTTTGAAAGCAATATTGACATTCGTAGATGAGAATTTATCATCAGAGCATTTTAGCTCTTTGAATTGATTTCTGGTGAAAATCTATTATTATTATTATTATTATTATTATTATTATTATTAGGTTGGTTGGGGTTTTGTTTATTTATTATTATAAGCATGAAATAATCATGCACATTCAAATCTTAATTTAAAAAGAAAGAAACAAAATCACATTATTGTATTTGAAAACAAATACCTGATCTAGCCATCAAAGAGACAGTCCACTGCAAAGCACAGAGTACTGCATGGTTTCACAGAATGCCTCAATTTTCCTGTCTCTGAGACGCTGCTCTGCCTGCCCTAAGGGGAGCCTCTGCAGTCCCCAGGGAGCCCCTGGACCTGAAAGAGACTTTAGGCAGGCAGTCCCAGGTCGAGCTGAGATGGAGCCCTGGGGAGAGGGAGCAGGATGAGGCAGGAACACCCAGGAGAGGCTGGTTAGGTACTTTCTTTGCTTCATCAGGGTGCTGGCACTATGTGTCTTTGAGGTCCCCCACTTTGTTTTCTATCAGTGTCTTTCTCTCAGTATTTGATGATTGTTCCAGAACCAAGACAGTATCAGCAAAAACAGAGAACATCAGCCAGATCCTTAGCAAGACAGTGTTCACTTAAGTGGGATGAGCTGTGGATTTTTTCATCAACAGTAACAGTCAATCTATTAGTGGTTCATACATCTGAGTGCTTATAAGCATGATTTTAACATAGTACTAAGATACACTTAGAACCAAATGCAGTTTTTCACCAAAAAAACCCCAACAATGCATTAGGAGTATGTCTGTATCCTTCAGACTATAAGATTCATCTAAGACATTGTCTCCACTTAGGCTGTTTTATAACTGATTTGGGAGCAACAGCAAGAAGTATGGATTGGAAATAAAATATGGGACAGGTAAATAGTATGGTAAGAACCCTAAATTTTGGGAAAACAAATTTCCAGTTCTTCAAGAAATTAGACAGTGGGACTAATGGGAAGTGGTCCTCAGGGACAAGGGAGCAGAACAGAGCTGACAAATATTTAAGGATGCTTTCCATAGAGCACTACAGTGCTCAGACCCCAGATGAAGGAAATCAGGCAGGGAAGGGAACAGTCCAGCATGGTTGAGTTGAGACTTGCTGGTTAAACTGAAGAGCAAGAGGGAACTGCACAGGCAGTGCAAGCAGGGACAGATAACCGGGGAGGAGTACAGGGATCCTGCCTGGTTGTGTAGGGATGGGGTCAGGAAGGCCAAGCCACAGCTGGAGCTGAACTTGGCAAAAGAAGCAAAGAATAACAAGAAGAGCTTCTACAGGTATGCCAACCAGAAGTGGAAGATTAAAGAAAGCGTACCCCCACTGATGAACGAAAACGGTGACCTCATATCAACAGATGAGGAGAAGGCTGAGGTACTCAACAACTTTTTTTGCCTCAGTCGTCAATGGAAACTGCTCTCCTCACCCCTCCTGGCTCAATGAACAAGATGGGGACCAGGGGAGTATAGCCCCTCCCACTGTAAGAGAAGATCAGGTTCGTGACCACCTGAGGAACCTGAACATATATGAGTCTACGGGATTTGATGAGACACATCTCAGACTCCTCAGGGAATTTACTGATGTGGTTACCAAGCCACTCTCCATAATATTCAAAAGTCATGGCAGTCAGGGGAAGTCCCTGCTGACTGGAAGAAGGGCAACACTGTGCCCAATTTTAAACAAGGTAGAAATGAGGACACTGGGAATTACCAACCTGTCAGCCTCACCTCTGTGCCTGGGAAGATCATGGTACAGATCCTACTAGAAAGTATGCTAAAACACATGGAGGACAGGGAGGTGATTTGAGAAAGCCACCATGTCTCCACAAAGGGCAAGTCCTGCTAGACAAACCTAGTGGTTTTCTATGATGGGGTGACTGCACTGTTGGCACAGGAAAAACAATGGATGTATCTGGAGTTTTGTAAAGCCTTTGACATGGTCTCCCACAACATTCTTCTCTCTAAATTGGAGAGAGATGGATTTGATGGGTGGTCTGTTCAGTGAATAAAGAATTGGGTAGATGATTGCATTCAGAGAGTAGTGCTCAATGGCTGCATATCCAGATGGAGATCTCTGACAAGCGGTGTCCCTCAGGGGTCCTTACTGGGACCAGTGCGGGTTTGTATTTTCATTGATGATACAGACAGCAGGATCAAGTGCACCCTCAGGAAGTCTGCAGATAACACAAAGCTGAGTGGTGCAGTTGTCACACCACAAGAATGGGATGTCATGCAGAGGGACCTGGACAAGCTGGACAAGTGGGCCTATGTGAACCTCATGAGGATCTACAAGGCGAAGTGCAAGGTTCTACACCTGGGTCAGGGCAGTCTGTGGTTTCAATACAGGCTGAGGGATGACATGGTTGAGAGCAGCTCTGCGCTGAAGGACTCGGGGGTGCTGGTTGATGAGAAGCTCGACTTGAGCCAACAATGTGTGCTCACAACCCAGAAGGCCAGCCATATTCTGGGTGGCATCAAACAAAGCGTGGCTAGCAGGTCGAGGGAGGTGATTCTCCCCTTCTGCTCCCCTCTCAAGAGACTCCACCAGTGTCCAGTTCTGGAATCTCCACCATAAGAAGGATCTGGAACAGTTGGAGCAGGTCAAGAGCAGGGCCATGACGATGACGAAGAAGGCTGGAGCTGCTCTGCTATGAGGACAGGCTGAGGGAGTTGGGTTTGTTCAGCCTGGAGAAGAGAAGGCTCTGGGGAGACCTTAGAGCAGCCTTCCAGTACCTGAAGGGGACCTGCAGAAAAGCTCGGGAGGGACTTTTTACAAGGGTAAGTAGTGTTAGGATGAAGGAGAATGACTTTAAATTGGAAGAGGGAACAACTAGACTACACACTGGGAAGAAATTCTTCATTATGAGATTGGTGAGACACTGGAATATGTTGCCCAGGGAAGCTGTGAATGCCTCCTACCTGGAGGTGTTCAAGGCCAGGATGAATGAGTTCTTGAGCAGTCTGATGTAGTGGGAGGTGTCCCTGACCATGGCAAGGGGCTTGGATCTAGATAATCTTTAAGGTCCCTTCCAATCCAAACTATTCTGTGATTCTATGATTACCTTAGAATAAAGGCATAAATCACTGGGATTGACAACTTATACTTTGAGTAAAAGGAAACTGTATCACAGTTGACAAATGAAAAACATCAATCATGTGAGGAGACAAAGATTTCTGAAATTCCCCATTTAGGGTATTGGTTTCACAACATACTCTTACAGTACAGGGTGTTAATCATTACCTGATTGGTAACATCAGCTAGTGCTTCAGCCTTCCATGGAAAGTAACAGCAATCCTCAGGGTAACAACAGGCTACAAGATTTAAGAAGGTAAATTCTAAAAAAACCTTTGAAGCAAAATTAATTTTTTTCCTTAAGTTTTAGTTTTTAAATTCTAGGAAACCAACTGACATGAGAACTTTACCTGTTTCTCCTTTCCTCTCTCTCACCCTCTCTCCTCCCAACTATCCTCTTTTCTTTCCTTCTTTAATCTTTGTTAAGACAGTAGTCAGGACTACCAGGCCCCAGGAAAAAGAGACACAACTAATCCTTTCCTGTTTTACCTCATACTTATAGTTACAGTGTAAGAACTCATGTATAGGGAAGCAACAACATTGTGTCAATGACCTAAGGCCTCAGTTATTACAAAGGAATTATTTGATGCCAGTTGTACTACCAGGTATGATTATTACATAAAAAAAAGAGAGGCATAAAATGCAGTTAGATGCTCAGTCCATTGAAAAGCAAAGAAAGTTGCTTGTCTATCTGAATTCTGTTCCTTTGAAAATTGTCCTGAAGCTCTCTAAGAGAAGGGCATTGTCTTTGAAATGGGTTTGTAAAATCAGCCATAACATGGTAGATCAGTAAGTGGCCAAGCAGATTGAGCAGATAGGTGTGGAAGCTGGAAATATAAATCCTTTGCTAGAAAAAAAATGCAGAGACTGTTCCTGTGTAAGCTAGTAGTATATAAGCTATTTCAAAGGAGTGTATACAAGAAAATCAAAAGAATACAACCTCTGCCCTCCCAGTGGAGGGGACTGGTAACAGAGAGATGTGCCAATGGCTGTGTAGACACCTAGGTAGACCCAGGAGCAGTTTCTGTTTAAAATGGCAGCACCTGGGAGGGAGAAAAAGGAACAAGGACAACAGCACATACTTATCTGTACAACCAACCTGGGATGAAACAGATAGCAGCCACCATAACCTTGACGAAACCAAATTCCTTTAAAGACACTCTCCTTGAACCTTCTTTCCATGTACAGAATAAGTAACAGAGTAACAATAAATAACTGGAAGGGAAAAGAATGAACAGCCATCTTTCATCTGCCAATCCTCATTAGCAGAAATGTCTGGCTTGAGCTGGTTGCATCCAACAGGAACTTAATGAATGGTAAAAAGCCTCTGGAAGGGGGCAGCTCAACTCTGTTTCCATCTGTGTCTAGTATTTATTCTTTAGCCTTAAATATTGGGTATCATTATTGCTAAGCATGGGGATGATAATATCAAAAACTAATAATATATTTTTGTCTTGTACAACTCCCAGGTGTCACCCCACTCATAAATGTTAACATGATATAGCACAGATTCTGGTTGTTTTGCTTCCAGGTATGGCTGAAGAGTTATTTGCACTTCCTGTTTTGTAAATAATTAATTATAGATAGAAATTTTAAGAGGGAGGAGAAATAAAGGAGGCAGTAAAATATTTAAGAATTACACCACAGAGCTTATCCCTATAGAAATTGTTGCTGCTCACTAGCCACAGAAATAAATATACAAGTAGAATGGAACCCGTTAGATAACAAGACTGCGTGGCTCTTCTATTACAGACTGGTTACAGAAGTAGGTTCCTGATTCCCAGTAGGATGATTGGTATGGAAATCATCCAAGCTGGGAAAGCCTATTTAAATGACACACAAAGGAAATGAGCTTAATTTTGGGGGTCCACAAAAGGCATTTTTTCTCTTTTTCTCATCTAACCAAAACTACCCATTTGATGGTATAGCCTCAGTAAAGTGTGTGTTTCCAATCAATAATTCTTCACGTGCTTAATCGAGGGGTTTACTTCCTAATATTTAGGTCTGAAATCTATTACAGAAAGTGCAGAACACAGAGTAACAAATATTTTTTTTAATTTCTTGAACCAGCCTCACAGGACTAAATTATTTGGAAATACAGTTGGCCATCTGTGTGACACACAGTTATTAGGGCTACCGACAGATCTAGGTATCAATCAGCTACTCAAGATCCTGCCACAGCAGAGGGAAGACTTGTTCATTACTGAGAATTATTGACAGCACTATAAACTTCCTGCTGATGTATAGCTGAAAATAATAAAAAAACGTCCATAATCCCTATTGAGGCCCTTTGTAGTTTCATATAAACTAAAAATTGCTCAGCATTGCACTATTATGATTACATCTAGCAAAATATGGGGGCTTTTTTATTATTCTAGGAGAGATTCTCATAGTTGTTGCATGGAAATATAGGATTTTGTACTATGACATATATATTGTTCCATCTACAACTCTTAAATGAAAATAAAAAGGGGGAAATTATTTTCCTTAGGCCTTCTTCCATTTCCTGGAAAATAAACAAACAACAACAAAAAAACAAATTATGCCTAAAGTTTCATAATTTCACCTTATATTTCTTCTAATGACTCTTCAAGCATTTTTCTTCTTACCTTCATAGTAAAATTATTTATGTTTTACTAACAGTGATTGAGAGAAATGGAAACGGAAATTAGAAAGATATGTTTGATATCCCTGGAAAGAAGCAACAAATGGAAATACAGTGTGTGAATCGTCAAAAATAAGACCACAAACCTCACAGTGAAAAGTTCAAGTCAGGATTCAAGGCATGCGAGTTATGAAGAAGTGCCCATCAGGTAAGAACTGCTTCAGTGTAAAAGGGAAGATATTCTTGAAGACTCTTGAATGGCTGGCTGCTTTAATCTTGATGATTTCTAAACAGAGTTTTAGAATGTAGAAATATCCTATGGGTGGATGAGTTTCTTAGGGACAAGGTTTAGTAATGGGACAGGTAGGGTTGGACTCAATGATCTCAGAGGCCTTCTCCAACAGATGATTCTATGATTGTATAGTGCTTTTGTCAATAAGTAAAATTTTGTCAATTTAGAACTTTGTGCAGCTGTATTTTTATGACTTTTCAAACAATGGAATGTAGTTAAATATGAATTAAGGGAGAAAAAAGAGAAAATGGAAAACGTTTGGAAAAGTCTGCTGTCAAATTTCCCTTAAAACAGAAGTGACTCCAAAAAGATCCACTTACATCACTCTTAAAGAGACAAATGGAAATAAGTTTCTTTTTTCTTAGTTAGGCAGTCATACGAAAGTTTCAAAAAGCCACAAAATCTGCTTCTAAAAATCCAGCAGAGGTGATATTTTACTGGCCTGCAACTTTCTTGCAAATCCTGTAAGTCTAAGTCATTCATGCTTAATTATTGTACTTGCAAAAAGGAATAGCTTGTTAATACAGTATACTACTGTTGTCATTGAAAACCTTCATGTTTCACCACTTGTACTGTTTAAAATATTTTTCTTTTCTATTGAGTTTCCTATATTTGTGACTGCTTCATAGTCTTTCCTTTTTCTTTTTTTTTCCAAGTAGGAACAAATGACATTTGGCTGCTCTTGAGCTGAGAGAGTAACAAGTATATACTCTGTTGAAAAAAGAGGATCATCCACACTTCCAACAAGGCTTTAGAAATGGCTGAGGGAGGCAACTGTGAATTAGATGCACTGGGTTTATTCTACTCACATGCAAGTAGCCTTGCTTCATGCAACAAGCGCAAAACCTTGCGTTAGCCAAATTAAATCCTCTTAAAAAGTTCTTGTTTCTTGTGGTACTCTGGCTGTTCCCACATCTTGAATTTGTGCCTTTCATTGCTCCCACCAAGTCTATCTTACTCAGAAATCCCACTGTCGTAACTCACCTGTAATGCCAGTAACTATTCTGTTGTCCTACGTGTCCATATCTTGTGGCTGTGGTGGACTAAAATGGAGTATTCTGATACTTAAAGTGCCAATTCAGTCTCATGCCAGTGCATCTAGAATTACATTAGATGGAGCACCAGCTAATGTTATGACCAGACAATCCCTGCAGAGACGGCTATGGTGATTAGGGATATTACTGGCACCAATTCAGTTGTAAATGCTGTTTGCATCCTTCCTGAGTGTGTACCTCTGCCTTCAAAGAAAACATGGAGGATCTCGTAAGTACTCTTCTTTTGAATTAAGGCAGTCAGGTATTTCATTTTAGATAGTGTTCTTTAGTTTTTTAGGCTAGACAGGCTGATTTTCTCTCATGCAGATGAAGAGCACTCATCAATTTGATCTCCAGCAGCAAGAGCATAAGGGACAATATCTTATGCTGGCAAATGGTAGAATTTCACATTTCAGCTGTTTCTGTAATTGTTGTACACATCTCACTAACAATTGCTCATATTTCATTGATGGACACCCCAGCTTACACAAAGTGAAATGACAAATATTCATTTTTCTCTAAAAATTTCAGTCCCATCTTTTCCACACCTTTCTTTAAGGTTTGTTACCTATGTCATAATGGAAAAGTAAGCATACATGTATGATATGTTTGTGTACTCATAGGACCTGTAGGTTCTTCTGCACACACAAGCCCACGAACACTCTATTTAAGTCTCCTAAAATCTACACAGCCATCATTCTGCACCTTGATCACAAGAACTTAACCTTTATAATATTATTATTATTCATTCTGTACCTTTTCTGATAGTGTTGTCAGCAGTGCATAATACATAGGTACTGATAAATCACTACAGCAATGGAGTCTATAATACAGCTGGGCTTATATGTCACACTACTTTATTATACATTTACAGTGGGACCTTGGGCATATGTCTTTTTGTATAGTAAATAGTCATATTTACTGTGTGTGTTGATGGTTGAAGCACTCAGCTTCTCTATATATTGGTCCACTCAACTGCAAACCGGAGTTATTCTCAAAGTACTCCATAAAAGAAAAGTATCCCAGAAGCACGGTTGCATTTTATAAGAAATATTTTTACTTTCTAATTGGCAGTGAATTGTGTAACTCTTCAATAAACAGTGGCAGATGTTTGTATTAATTTCTTTATTTGTCTGCTTTTCTATTTTTGCTGTTGACATGAGACCAGTCTGAGACCTTTCCCAATTTTCCTTATTTCTGCTTCTGGTTAGGAAGGTTTACTGTGGTAATTATATATGGTCTTATCTGTTAGAGAGTCTCATCTGAAAGACAATTTTCTGAAGAAATACTGACATTAACTTTCTGTTCTCAGTCCACATTACAGAGGTACCTAAAAGCATTTAACATTCAGAAGTCTTTGTTTTTAGGAACAGATGATATTTATTATTCATTACTGGGTGCTGGAAATATGCACTGAAGTTGTTTTAGTTTTCACTGCATTTGAAAGATGAATGAGTCTACAGAGGAAAGAATTAGTTGAAGTTATTTTTCAGGACTGCTAATTAAATATCCATTTGAGACTGTTATCTGTGGGTGTAAACCTGTAAGGAATAAATCCTTCCCACCATTCTTCTATGCAACTGAAACTGTTGTGAACCCCCAAAACCAGCCATTCAACTTCTCTCACCTCAGCAATGTAAATGCTGTTTGTCAGGTTAGAAAAATTACATATTTGTGACCAAAAGATCTGCCTTTATTATATTTTAAGTAATCAGGACTTCTAAAAAGAATATCTCTCTCCCGTTATAATGTGCTATAAGAATTGCATAAGATGAGATCTGAAAGTAGAGCATAGGCTTGATAATTCCCTCTCTGGACAAGCACCATGCTGTAGAGCCCTCTGCTGTTCTGCTGTTTAGCCATGCTGGTGGCTTTCCAGTGGCAAACTCTGAGGGATGTTTTTCAGTGGCTCGTCAGATGTTTCATGTCAAAGAAGAAGATACTATGGAACAATGATTCTCTGACAAGTGTGTTATGAGATTAATAAAGTTATATGATTTAAGTCTTCAATATCCTTGGAAAAACAAAACATTATAAGAAAAAAGACGAAAAATATATGAAAGAAAAGCATTTTATTCTTTAGTGTACATTAATGTACAAAAGACTCAGTTAACATTATTACAAGAGTTTGGAAATGGAAAAGTGAAATATGTCAAGATGTTTTACTTCTATCCAACCTGTATGTTTTATGGAGTACAATAATTAATATGGAAAAGTTTCACAGCCAACTAGTATTTCAAGAAAGGAGGAAGTTTATTTTTGTTATATATGTTATGTATATTTGTCAAAGTAGTAACTCTGAAAAATAATCTTTTTTTCATCATTGCGGTCTTAAAAGAACTTTGAATATTATCTTAATATAGCATATATTTTTACCTTATGTCTTAAACAAAATTCAACTTTTTAAAATACTGATTTGAAGTGAAAAATAAAAATTATAAACCTTATTTTAGACCACTTTCACTTTTGTTCTTTTACTGATCTCTTCTCATTGAAGGTTCCTGGATGTAAATAAAAATTTAAACAAAAAATAAAAATTACTTTGTTCACAGTTTGAAACATATTGTTCTTGCTGACAACTCAAAACACAGCGGTCACCTGTATAAAAAATAATCTGAATGATCACAGAGAAGAGATGTGCATGCAGGAGACAAATCTGGTAGCTTGCCAGGCTATGTAAAATATGTATTTTCATCGAAGTTTTGCAAATGTAGATTTAATGTATTAACTGGCTAAATACTCGTCTACATATCTTTCATCATTAGAGTCTTTAAAACTTAGAAAATACTTACTTGGACACTGTTGCAAGAATTTCCACTCTTGTATCATGTTTCATGTTTCTCGTAGCTGGCTTAATGGCATTTTATATGACAAATGTTCGAGCCTCTGGCTGTTACAGCCATGCAACAAAACCTATAGTTTTTTGTTTATCAGGTCAGGAAATTATTCTCCCTTAGATTTGGTAGATAAAATAGTTTTCTTTTGTGTAAGTACCCAGTACCTTCAGAATCTCTCAACAACATCAACCTTCACATCTTTCAAAGTGGATTCGTTTTCCCCAAAAGGATACTTTCCCACAGTGTCTTAACTGATTTAATCAAAGTGTCTCTGATGAGTTACTTCTCCTGAATGGATGTCATGGTGGAGAGGACCTCAATGGACAGCTCAGTCGCTTCATTGAATCCATTTTGATTGTCGTATGAAATGTCAACTAATTTCAAGACTTTGGATTGCAACTACTGATCATCCATGTCAGAAAGCCTTAATTTAGCTTGTAATTCAGCTGTTTTACTTAAAACTAGACCAGCCAGGTTCCTCTCATTACCAGGAAGAAATGTCTGCAAAAGTACTTCAGTTGCTTTCCTTCAAGAGTTTCAGAATTGAAGCACAGAGGTCCAATTAAATCCTGTCACCATTGTAGCACAAGAGTAAATGGAGTTTAAAGTTCAGGCTGCAAATTCAGTGAAAACTGCTCATGTATCTGAAGATATCACACCTTTCCAAAAATAATCTTCATCATACTGAGGTCTTCAAGAAATGTTTTGCTTAAAAGGTTCAACTCCTTGATCCACCTTAGAAAATGACTTTGAGGGGAGCACTGCTTTGTATTTATCATGACATGCTATTTTAACTACCATCTCAAGCTCTCATCCTTCCTGAAGAAAAACTGTTCAGTTCCACTTGGATTGTATTTGTCCCATTAATGAGGCACTAAACACGCTTTAGCACTTTGAGTCAGCATATTCACATTGTATCCAAGAGTCACCGTGGTACATTGAGGATCAAGGCATACCATAGCTACTATAATGCCCTGCCTTTCCAACAGATAGAAAATCTGTTTTCACCATTGTTCTCTAGATCTATATGACTCAGAGACATCTGGTTCATTAACTCATTTCCTGTTCTTTGCTCTGATGTAATTTGTATTTGCTAGAACACATAGTTTAAAACCCTTCAGCTGTATCATAATCTGCAACAGTGTGAGAGGAACACTTGATTCCATACATCATGTGTGTAGGAATGTTTCGCAAATTACAGTATTTTGCTGTTATATAAGCATTCTGACTGATGTCGTGAGGAAAACACCTGTAAATCAACCTGAAAGGTAGCTGAATATTATGGATATTTCTCTTTGGTGTATTATTTGGTCTATTATTCACAAATAGATAAAAGATTGACTGCATTTCGGTGGACTGCAATCTCACCTAGAATAAATCATTAGAGTGCTGTTGCTTTCAATTTAGTTTTGCAGTTTACAATACATAAAGAGCTGGCTACACTTTCAAAACAAAAAGGGAAAAAGTCAACTCAAGAGCAACACAGAAAGCACTCAAGAGAATCAACAAGCAAGAAAGAGATATTAATCTGTTGGTAAAGCAGTTGTAGTATTTTCTAAGAACAGCTGGTAGTATTTTCATTTCATGAAAAATGTCAGTGTTCTAAATTTGTCTTATATTCCTCATAACAGCATATATGAAGCCCTGCATTTTTTTAATGTACAAATACCACCTTTCTCTAAACAAGCAAATGAACAAAATGATGGGAGAAATACTTCCAGGCACTATTCTATAAAAAGGAAGGGGAGTTAGGAACAAAGTAAAAAAACCCACCAACCTTTTGACAGAACAGATTTCTTTGCAAGAAATCAGATTCAGATCCAGTTAATTGTCTGCATAATAATCCTCAACCCTCTAATTTCAGACATATATTAGGATTTCAGCAGTGATGAAATATGCTGTTGGATCATGGGCTTAATCTTTCTTATCAAAACCTGGACTGAGGTCTCTAATCTCTGTCTTAAACCTCAGAGAAAAAGCCTGAATAATGAAAACTGCCAGGGCCAAAACAAATACTGTTTTGAGGGTCAACAGATTTTCTTCCCAGATGTGGTCCCAATTATTACAAGTCGAACAAGGCGTGGAAACTGGATCCTGCAAAGAAAGATTTCCTGCTGTGAGGGTAGACACTGCACACTGCTGTTCTTCGCTAAAGTGAGAGTAATCCATGACCACAAAAATATATTCTATGGCAGTCAGCACTCTTAATAATCAAACAACCCTGCCTAATAGCAGCTAAAAAGCCAAGGAGACCACGATATTGGACTGCATGCTGTGGGTCATGACATGAGAAGAACAAGTACAACCTGTATCCAAATGACTTAACTATCGAGTTGTCTCGGGACCTTCAGCTGTGATGACCAAGTCACAAAGTGGCTTTGTTACTTTGACATTGTGAAGTTCCTTATTCATTGTGTCCTCGTGATTTCCATATGAAATACAATTAGTTTAAGAAAAAGGATAGTCCCTCCTTCTCTATCACTGGTTTACACGTTCCCTGGCCTCTAACAATCAGTACCTTGCTTGCCACTGGTGATATTAGAGAATTTTAATGACAATTTCGGATTTCAGCTATACCATTAAAATGCCAATTTCTTTATTTACGATAACTCTAGACTTGAGGAATTATACTAAGAATCTCTGAAACTCGACTTTGCCCACTTAATCCTCTCCAACTTACAACAATGTAGAATGAAGATACTCAGAAAACTTGGGATCTGTGGTGGCTAGGGTGACTGGCATTGAAAACAAAATGAAAACTTCATTTAGATTTGTAAATCAAACCTGTAATTAAAATGAGTGATGTGGAAATCAACATGTCATAAGCACCCCACATTTAAATAGTTCTTTCTCTTGATGAAATGTATATAAATAATTTTTTCCCTTTTCCTAGGGTCTAAAACCTATTTGTCTTTTGTAGTTAATAGCAGTTGTGATTTATGGGGTTTTCAGAATGCCTCTTTAAAATAAATTAATTGTTTGTTCTTCAATCTATGTTTCTTTTTCTACCATTTTATCAATCTTTATCTATATGCCTTTGTAGAATTGAAGCGTTGTTGAGAAATGTAATTCCCTGAAGGCACCTATTCTGTCACATATATAACTAAATTTTTAAAAGAAAAAAAAAATGACAACTCCGGGAAATGTTCATTTACCTTTAATGGCAGATATTTTTCATTCCATTAAATCACAGGTCTTGTCTTAGTTATTGGTATTCCATACTAAATTTTACAAACCGGTTCTCCTCTTCCTCAAAATATGGTGCAACTAGCTCATGAAATATCACAAAAATAGTAGATTTGTTTAACATGAAGATCAATAGTTCTAAAGATTGTACAGTCCATTGATTATGGCTCCAAAGATTTCAAGTGTTATTGAGAGGACCTTGTGTCTGTGAGATCACAGACATGACAGAAAGATGGTTCTCATTCGGCAGACAGCTAGTTTGCGTTACTTGCATAGCTCGTTCCACTGCTAACAGAGACCAAGGGAAAACATTTAAATGAGGCAACATAAAACTGTTGAGAATGTACCTTCTCAGAATATAACTTCATGGATCTGCCACTGTGTATTGGTTCTCTGTGCTGCTTTAAGTGGGATACTCTCAGCAGCCCACAGGAGGGGCATTTTCATGGTAACTGATATTGGTAATCACTCTCTGAGGCTGGCATCTTCTCATTCTATATGGATATGGGTGCACAAACTGTCCAATGATTTAGTTCTACTTAACAAGTTGAACCTGTATTTCAAAATGAATTGAATAGTTTTAAAACATCCAGTGACTTATCAACCAAATGGACTGTATGTAAGTAGAACTACTATCTAAATACTCTGAGAATGAGAAAATGGCAAGTGATTGTACTTAATTGTTCTTTACTGTAGCTTTCACCCTATGACATTAAACATATGCTCTTTTTGAAAATAGTCATTAACCTTTCACATGATGTATAACTAGCTTTATCACTCTGGAAAAAAGATCCCACTTTGAATTCTGAAAAGAAGATCCACTGGGAGACACTTGAATAGTAAACCACACCGAAGGACACAAAAAGGCCCATAAAACATCAGTAGGGTTATAAAGGTCTATGGATTTTAATTGCTGTGTGCCATTGGGCCTTTACAAAGCAATCAAGCAGGCAATCTCCAAAGACAGCCCTGCCATAATACATTTAACAATAGAGTTCTCACCTCATCAGCAGACTAGGGTTTATGAAGGTCCCAATAGCAATTAATGACCTTGTACATTGAGAGAAAAAGACAAAATTACTTAAATTGACTACCTTTTCTTGGATACATATCTTAAACATCAGAAAGTGTAATTTCAAGATGAGGAATGCAAAAGTTTTGACAATAGACACAAAAACATTCTTATCAATCTTATATTCTTGCCTATGCAGATTTAGAGAGGTACACAAATCCACCTTTCTGCTGTTACATGGGGGATATTCTGAAAATCAGTGCAATGTTAGTGCATGAAGAATTTTGATTTGGGTGGCATGTTATAATATTCTAACTATGTAACCACGCTTCTCAGGAAGCTAGAAAATTCTGTGTTTCTGATATTGAGGTTGAGTTCAAATTTTACACATACAATAGTAACAATAAAAGGGGTTCCGATATAGTTACTTTTGAGCAATAATAAGTAAAAATATTTTTTAATATACATTTACCTTCTTGTTACATGTATTTTCAAATACAGATGAAATTGCTTAAGGCCACAAATTTAGTGATGGTAGACAACATGTGAAATAATAATGTATGAAGGTAGCTAACACAGTCTGAAGATAAGCAGATCCCATAATTAAAGCTGGTTATGGAGCAAAATAAAGGAAACATGTTCCATGGAAAAAGTGTATGCAGTAATTTTTACTCAGAATTGTCTTAGGCGAGCATTTAAGAGTTAACGCATTGTAGCAGAGGAAAATGTAGTGCTGTTTCTCTGGTATGAGATAAACATTTTTTTGTGCTGGAGGTATTAGACCACTTCTGTGAATGAGGGGCAATTATTTAATTCCTTTTGCCTTATTTTTTAATATATGAAAATAATTCAGACATACATCAGACAAGTATACATAACTGAATAATCCACTTCATTCTTCTCATTTTCTTCTTAACTTTAATGAACTTACTGTTATTTATAGTAAAGCCCAAGGATATAACGCATGTAAAGATGGCTGTAAAATTAGTAATTTTCTGTAGTGTCCATTTACAATCTGATTTAACCATTTTCTCTTGGAATCAGTTTAATCAAGCTTGAATACATAAAGAATAATTATGCTACTATGGAACTACTATAATTATCTGTTGGTAAATAATATAAATTTACCCCAAACTGCAGGTAAATTGTTGTGTTATCCAATCAAAGAGGATGCACACACAAATGTCATGTCTGTTAGTATCAACTGCGTCACACTGGCAATATTCCAGGAAGACTTCATTCTATACATATTGCCACTTGTTCTATCCATTTTAGAAAGCATTGATCTTTCCATTTACATCTATGTGCTTACAAGCAGATGAAAATATAGCTGGATAGGCAGAACTCTCAAAAAAGATATGGAACAAATCCGAGCATAAATCATCTATTTCTTCTCCATGCATTCTTTTCACTAGTGTACATATAGTTTTCATTAATATATAGAAAGAGATTTGACTGGAGAATATTTTGAATCTAATATTTGACTGATACTAGGTTTTGTATTTTACTTGAATTACTCTTCCCCTGTAAAAGAACAATCTATCCACACTACTGAATGCTTTCTATTTTGAATTGAAAAAGCAACTTGTATTGCAGTCTTCAAGACTTCTCTTCTAGCTGCATCTGGTAGGAAAGATGTGTCTCAGAACAGACTGAGTATGGCTAATGATAAACTTGCTCATTTAAAATCTGTTCAAGAATGCAGGGAAAATACATCTGTCCCTTTCTCACACATACACTTAGTTATGATCAAAAAGTGGTATATATGCTTGTAGGGTAAAATATGTGTGCTTTGGGAATCCAAACTAAGACGACCTATAAATGTTTTCTTGAACAAATTCATGTTGCCTTCCACCTTTTCTAACACCCAGGTTGCTCAGGACTTCTAATCAAAGTCTTGAGTAGGGAAAAACCCAACAAATAAATCCTCATTGGAATACAGTGGAAAGGAAATTGTGGCAAATATATGGGGGTGATTTAGACCAGACATTAGGAAGCATTTCTTCTGAAAGAGTGGTCAGGGATTGGAACAGCCTGCCCAGGGAGGTGGTAGAGTCACCATCCCTGGAGGTGTTTAAAAGACGGGTGGATGAGTTCCTTAGGGACACGGTTTATTGGGGAGACAGGCATGGTTGGACTTGGTGATCTCAGAGGTCTCTTCCAACCTTATGATTCAGTGATTCTATGATTCAATAAAAAAAGTGACACCAGTTTGTATTTCTCTGTGAAAAGCATACTAAATTAGGGCTAAGACTGCAATTTTGTCATTGAGCTTAACTCATACTTGGAGCAATTCGCCCTGTAGTCACACCATGAGGAGCAAAACCTTCTATTGCTGTTGGCCTGAGCTGGCACTTGGGCTTTCCAAGGGTGAAAATGTGTGCTGAGGTGTGCAGTTACTGCCGTAGGCCCTGTTGTCTTCGATGTGATAGCATGGCTATTTTTAGGCAGTGAATTCAGGGGTCTTTCGCCATTGCATAGAAGAAATGCAGAAAAAAAATACTGAACAGCGTGCAAAAAAAATCTTTGCAGACAAAAAAGAAATTAAAGAAACTGCTCAAAGGATAGAGTTAATCAACCTCAGTAATGGCAATGACTAAAAAGAAGACTGATGTAAGTAATACAACTGATAAAGCCTTGAAATGGTGAACACCCTGGACTGAAAACACTGGTAAGAGAAAAAGAGTGAATACAGATAAATTTAATGTATATAAAACACTAAATCATTTCTGACTTTCGGGGATAACAGGAAATACAGCATTATGCTGGAAACCAAGCTGAACAAGGAGTGTCATGTTGATAACATGACAACAAAAAGTTGACAAAAGTCTTTCAACGTAACGCTTGGCTGAAGAAAATCAAGCTATGGAAAACACTTCACAAATGTAATGAAAATATATGCTGAAAAGAAAAATAAAATATATGAAGAGAGTTGGAGAAAAGAATAGAAAACTATTTTAAAGGAAACATTGAAATGGGAAGGCTGAATTATAGGGATAAAAAATATTTTTTGGCCAAGCTGGAAGTAAAAATACATTACTCTCTTATTTTTTTCATGAAAAATGTATAAATAGAAAGATAAGAAGTCAACTGACACAGAAGGTACCTTTTTTCAACATTTTTACAGTATTTTTAATACAACTCTCTCTTATGGAAATAAAAAAAAGGAATAGTTACGGCGTGCTGCCTTCATGTCAAACTCTGATAACACGGTTTAATTTAATTGTTAAAGTGGATTTAAGGGACTATTTGCATCCCTAAACTTTAGATACCAATCTGTGCTAGTTAAATTATCTGGCCAGATTCACAAGGGTGCTTCTCCAGTTGAACAAAGGTTTCTCCAGAGAGCCACCCATAGCAGGAGATAGCTCAGGTGCTTTCTCTCTCTCTCTCTCTGGCCTCTGACTGCAGGTGGTTCTGTGTCTCCACTGACTGACTACAGGAAGAAGTTCTCTGGCTATGTATTAGGTGAGATGAACATCCCTTTTCATAAAGGATCTATTTACTTTCTGTAGCTGAAAATTTAATTCAGTGGTACAGTCTTGAGTCATTTAGGTTGTAAATTTAGTCATTTGGTGTTATTACAGGTTCTTTAACAACCTCCAGTGAACAAATGGCAGATTAATCTGCTTGTTTCTGGGTTTACGCAGTCCTTAGATCCCTGGACTCCTGGAAAGGGAGGCATATATGTCTGAAATAGACAGAGTTCTTTAGGTCAGAGCTATTGTTTTCAGAGAAGAATGGATGTTGATTGCATATTGATGATATATATAATAATATATGTATTTTTTTCCATTACAATAGACAAATGAAAACATTTCAAACTTGTATATTTTTAGGTGTCTTTTATGAAAAAAGTATCATTGAATTCTTTGCTGAGAAAAATCCATTTTCTATACATGCTTTATGAGAGTAAAGCAGTGTTACCCACTAGACTGCTATGCCTAAGGAATAAATCTATTGACTGTGCTTTTTAGGGTAGAGCTTTAAATGTTCTTTCTGGCCTGGAAACATCAAGCATTTTGAAAATACAGACTGACATCTTTGACTGTTGCAAAATATTCTAGAAATTACTGACAAGGAGATCAGAACAAACACAAGGTTTCTAGCACAAGATGCACAAAATACACTAGTTCAGTGTCACAGCATGGTGAAAAAATGAAATGTACAAGTTTCTTAGATGTTTCAGGGAAAAGTACATAATACTACAGTGTCCACACAGACATAGGATCAGGTATTCCAGGATCTCCTAACCAACCAGAGAGTGTTATAAAACACTGGTCTCAGATTTCGTAAGCTAGAAGCAATTGTTAGGCTCTGAAAAACGATTTCATTTTAACCACCCGTGCTCTGGCTTAAGTAGATAATAGAGTGAAGTCTTTTTTGTTCCTGACTTTTTATTGCAGTGCTACAGAACTGGAGTGTATATTTTCATTGCACTTCTTTCATTTTCTTTTTTCTTCTCTTCAATTCTTTATGAACTTTTGAATTATTACATATTTGTTCTCTAAGCAGATGCTTTTCCACCTTGATTAAACAGAACCTTAAACTGAAATTTCTTTTAAATAGGAGCAGAGTCCTCCCACATGCTTACACTAAAAACAGTACAGTAACAGGATTTAGAATAGAAACAAACAGTGACAAGACATAAACCAAAATACTCCTGCTAATACTTCTGTCACAACTGCAGCATATTGGGTGGCTGTACCTGAAATGGGAATACTCCTTAGAGGGAGACAAAGCACAAGTATTACTTGCAATAAAGACAGAACTGAACCATTGACCTGTTATTGTTATGGCTGTTGTTTATGTGATATGCATTTTATTTGATAACAAATGCTTCATAGAAAGACAGAAGAACTATAGAGGCAGACAGATAAAGAGGGATCATGTAAGTCATCACAACAGAGACTGTTTTAACAAATAGTTTATGGCCCTGTCCTGATTTTGACTCAGATAGAGTTAATTTTCTCCCTAGTAGCTAGTACAGTGCTGTGTTTGGGGTTTAGTATAGAATAATGTCAATAACATACCAATGTTTTTAGATGTTGCTAAGTTATGTTTACAGTAGGTCAAAGACTTTTCAGCTTCTGATGCTCTACTGATGAACAAGTGCATAAGAAGCTAGGAGGGAACAGGCTGGACAGCTGAACCAATCAGATTGAAGAGATATTCTGTATCATATAATGTTGTATACTGGTGGGGGGGAGCTAACTGGGAGGGACTGGTGCTCAGGAATGTGCTGGGCATCAGTCAGTCAGCAGGCGAAGAGCAATTGCATTGTGCACCACTTGTTTTGCATACTCTTTTATAATTTCTATCATTATTATTTTGTTTTCCCTCAATATTCTATTAAACTGTTTAATCTCAACCCATGAATTCTACAACTTTTTCTCCTTAATTCTTGCTGCCATCCCACAGTAGGGCAGAAGAGTGAGCAAGTGACTGCATGCTGTTTGGCTACCTGCCAGGCTCAACCACAACAGGCCTACAGGAGCTTCACCTGCAGAAGTTTAGTTGGAAATAGACTGAATATTGTTTAACAGAATAAATATTTATTAACGTTCCAAGAGCATTTTTCAATAGTCAACACAGTCTAAAAAAACCATAAACACTTTAGAGAAAATTAATAGTCCTAATCAATAATTCTTAAAGAATAGGGAAAAAAGTCTATTTAGTAGATAAGACCACTTTAGTCCAAACACTAGGGTGATGTCTGTGATCATACTTCATTTTCTTATCTATCACGAGAGGGTAATAGCAGGAGAAGGTTGCTTTAAACCAGAATGGGAGATTTATTCCCTCTACTGCTTTGATTTGATATTTTGTCTTACTTGATGGAACAGTCTTGCTATAATATGATTATTGGGGGTTTTGTTTCTGGTTTTGTGATTTTTATCTTTTAATTGAGCTCCAGGCATCCAAATTACAAGTGTGTAGGTGTTTTTGTAATTTGAAAATCAAATAAATAAATAGGCTGTTTGTAGGTCTCTGTGTTTCTAAATACGTTTATCTACTTCTCCACATGACATAATAGTAGAGTCCATCAATAACTGATGTGTTATAGCTTGAAGACTTTTATTTTTCCACTTTGTAGACCTTAATTGTCTGAGATATTAAACTCTGCAACATAACTCTATCCAATTATTTCAATTAAAGTCACAAATATTTATCCTTTTAAATATACCATCCACATAACATAAATGAAGCTGTAACAGGTTCGAGTTACATGACTAGGAAGATCTAGTTCTTATGAGCAATTCATGTAGATAGACTACATTCTTACCACTCCCAGCACATGGCCCACTGAAATAAAACATTGATATATATGGTAAAATCCTCTGAGGCACAAGTGAAACTTATGTTATTTTACAAGATATTGAGCTTAATGTTGTCACTGTTCTTGGAATTCAAGGAGGGAAAATTTCTCTTTTAGAGAAAGGAATCCCTTGTAAAAGGAAATCTGTTTCCATAGAAAGTAACTACAATGTTTGTCAACTAGAAATAGGGAAAATACATTTTTTGGAAATACACTGTGTCATAGGAGTCTAAATTATTTTAACAGTCCATAGGTGACCTCTCCCCTGCTAGCACGTAAGGGAAGAGGGCGCATGTATAATATTGAATTGAATAAGAATACATTTTACCCTACAGAAGTTTATTTGCAAAGAACTTTTGTGCTGCCCAAATATTCTTGTTTAGATAGCAGTTTTAGGTGATACAGTTCCAAGCATGGGTGCAGTTATCTCTATGGTAAGGTTTGCTTTGCTTTTTCATAGCTACTGTATTAGTGTAACTCTATAACATACGATACTTGGAAGTCTCTGCAACGGTCATAGCAGCTCAAGCCATTTCATACTACATTGGACTTCATAGTCTGAGCACTGTAAACAATTTCAGATTTTCAACAGACATTTAAATAATTATATGCTGAAAAATTGCTTCTAATAATGGAACAATTTCTGGAAATATGTATTTTAAGAGCTGCACTGGAAATCTCAAATACCAAATTACTTATCTTCTGAGCTTGCTTCCATTGTTTGTGGTTTATTCCAGTGAAAAGTTTAGGATATCAAGTACTATTATTTCATTTGCTCTTTTTTTTTTTTTCTTGAACTGAGCTAAAAAATTTAATTAATCCATATTATGGGAATAAGAAAGGACATTTGCTGGACTGCCTTTATAAACTCACTGGTCAAGTGGAACGTGTGTAACATTAAGTTCTGCAAGAAGGTTTTCAGAAAGGACTTTGCTTATGGTGTGAATAGATGTTTGTTGAGTGTAGCTTGTTGACAAAGAGTAGTGGTAAAAAAACATGTGACTCATTCTGTCACTCAGTATACAACACTTCATCAGCAATTAACTGCAGAAAGAGGCTAAAGACTGAAATTCCTTTTTCTGTGACGGACTGACAGCAAGAGAGAATGGAATTTCCAGTGTATCCTGCTAGTTTAGCCTCAAACAACTTGTTATGATGAGTCAGCCATTTTTTAGAATTATACTTTTCAGTTTTCATCTGTACTTGTTACTGATATCCTAATTGTCTCTTTCAGACTTTTGAGTTCTTTCATTCCCCTCTCCCTTTCCCATATTTCTTTCTGTGCATACAAAAATTATCTACAGTAGGTTCTCAGCCTGCCAGACTTTAGTATATGGTGGTTTTATGTCCACCTGCTTCTGGAAACTATTCATTTAAATACAGGTCCAGTATTTACAGACTCATGATTTTTAAAAAAAACTGTGGGTTTAGAATACTTTTGTGGTCCAACACATTACTTTTTAGGCAGTGCCGAACGCTCTCCTCCAGATACTGCCTTGACAAGATACTGCCTTTCCTTCTGTCTAATATTTCTTTTCAGGCACTGATGTCTTCCTCTATTCCCATTATTAATTCCATAGGCTCTTGTCTGAGTACTTATGCTCTAATTTCTTTCCCTAGCAGTTTTTGTTCCATAGGTTCTTTGTTCTCTAAGCCAGGAGACTTTGCCTCAGAGTCTGTGTAATGTACTGATCTGAAATACCAGTTTACAACCATAGGCTGCTTATTCATACTG
This sequence comes from Neomorphus geoffroyi, assembly GCA_033558235.1. NCBI lineage: Eukaryota > Metazoa > Chordata > Aves > Cuculiformes > Neomorphidae > Neomorphus > Neomorphus geoffroyi. The sequence continues at coordinate 30,417,211 of JAUMJM010000048.1, forward strand.
AATTTTAAAATTGCAATAGCAGATTTTTAACTGAAGCGTACTTCACTAAGCTATATTAAAAGTATTTCGAGCAATTTTGTGTCCCTATTTTAAATATCTCACCAATACAGTTTTGTGATCTATTTTAAGTTAGCAGTACAGAAGCTATGTTAGAATTTTATGACTGTAGCAATGACAAGCTACTTCATCGGGCTGATGAAATGAGCTATATTATGTTGTTGATTGTTTTAAAATGAAAAATATTTTATTTTCTATTACTTCAAAGGAAAACATCCCTGGAAGGAAAAAAGAAAGAGAAAGTGGAGTGGACATAGTACAGATGTGAAGAATATATAGTGAAGATGGCCTATGTGCAAAATATATGTTGAAATTTCTCTAAATGTATTTTGAACTTACATATTCAAATTTAGCTTCAAAATTTAACATACTTGTACTTCAAAGGCAAATTAGTGTTCCATGACATTTTTCTAGTCAAACAAGTAAGAACTTTACTAGAGGAAACACCTTAAACCAAATAACTTCTGAAATATTTCTTGAGATGCTACTGATGTGTTTCATGATTTTCAGTTGGTAGAAACAACTAAGCTCCTACATAGAGATGTGCATACATTGTATAACATATCAGAATTAAAAAGATACCTGAAACTTTACTAGAAAAAATATTATTTCATTTGATCTTAAAGCTGACTTCTGACTTTACATTGACAGATTTCTCAAATCCTGTCTCTGTACAAGTGCTCTCATAATGTCTCCCAAATACCTTTAAATACGTAGGTGAAAGTAAACTAGGGAAAGTTAATGAGATGTGCACCTAACAAAGACCTGGGGAAAACGGATAAGTAGGCATTTGTTCAAGTTTTGAGCATAGTTGCGGTGGCAGAAGAGGAAAACAGATTCCTCAGTGAGTAAAAAGCAAGGGATGATAAAACACTTTAGAGCTGGGTGCTTATAATGCTCTTGGGGGAAAGAAGAGGAAATAGAGACATTCAGTGGCAAGATTGCCAGATGATGCTTTTCAGTTAGGAGCTTCAGTTTTGGAAATCGCTGCTCTCTAATTTATTAGAGTCATCTTTTAAAAACCACATTGCAGAGCCATTCTTGTTCTCTTTTTGTAACTGGTGGGGGACATAATCTTACTTAGATTTTGTTTATTCCTGATTTCTTTGTTTATAATTTCTATGACAGCTGTCTTGAAAACCTTGTGGACATTGGTTTTCTCTACACAGGAAAGAGACAAAATACTAATGATGTCAAAGTTGCAGAATCTTCTATGTACTCTTTTTTTAAATCTGACAAGTAGAGAGCAGTAAACCAAAGATACTGGAATCTATCATGACTCCTGCAGTCAGAACTATCAAAATATCACCCAATATCATGTTGTTAATAAAGCTTTGGGACAAAGGTCAATGATGTTTCAAGGTACCATAGGTAGGTACTGGATTCTCATTCTCTTTATGCATTCCTTTTCAGCATTTACCTGATGTTCTAGGCCTAGGACTTTATCTGGAATTAATAATACAAATTACGGTCTTGTGAAACTTCTGGTTTTGCTTGCATCCTGCACTTAGCTCCCTAGTACAACCAAGTACCAGGACACAGATCTTGACAAGGCATTTGTCAGCCACAGCAGAGGAAAGGGAAGCAGAGTGCGACTCTGTTACTCTTCTTTTTTGTAGGAAACAGCTGACAAATAGAGCTGACTAGAGCTAACAAAGGTAATTGACAGCAGAGGTAAAACTACAGTTGGACCAAGAATTGCAGAGCACAGCTGGGCCAAGAGTCCTGGAGTGGAGTATATTGCTGATCTGAGAGGCTTCAATAATAAATAGAACCTGATAGTGTAGGGATGTATGTCATGTATGTCTCTAGTATAGTGTGTATGTCATGGAGGCAAAAAGTCTGTAAAAATTACATAACAGAAACTATGCAGGATGTCCTAGGAAGGAACTAGGGAAGGACAATATTCGTTATGCACAGTGAACATGAAGGAATTCAATTACAAAAAAAAAAAGATGCTGTTCACAAGAATTTGATTTGCTGCAACCTCATCTGCTGGCTTTTGTAGGTCATGATTCCAAACCAGTTTCATGTTACAGGGAATTTTCTCTGTGCCATTAGGACAACAGTTTCTGCTTTTACACCTCATAATGCTCAAACGCAAGGAGAAAGCAACTAATGGAGAGAAAAGTTTTTCTTGCTGTGAACTGCTTGTTTTGGAAAACTGGTGGAAAGGGGGAAGAAAGGAAATACAAAATACTATAAAGTAAAGAGGCAAGGATTAAGCTTCTCTATATAGTCAAGATCACGGATAACTTGAGGTCTATACATGAATTTATCAGGCCAGTCAACCTGCAGGGTCATTAAAAGCACATCTCATATGGAATTTCTTCATCTTTTTTATATAATTAATTTGTCGTGCTTTTGTTAGGTTTTTTGTTACGAGAAGGTGTGATGGATCAAGCCATGTATCTTTGAACTTGCAAGTATATATTTCTGTTCACTGCCTTGTAACTCTATGACAAATTTGAAGTAATTTTTGTTTTACTTTCCAACAAAGCAATCCTGCTCTAACCAAGAAAGTTTATTCATTTTCAAAACAATGTTTCAGACAAAAACTTCCACTGATTTACTTCCCAATACTAACTTCATTCGGAGAACTCTGTATTTTATTTCACAGCCAATCCACAGTTCTTTTCCACTGGTGATCAACACAGCAAACCTAAAGGTAGGTTTTGCAACCATTGAATAAGGACTAAGCCATAGTTCTTTAATGCTACTCAATAGCTGACAGAAAACTTCTTTATAAATGCAACAAGCTTACAATATTAAATGCTTACGAATATTGTGAAAAACAGTTTTCTGGGGAGCAAACATTGGTCTGCCGACCCTTTAACAAAGAACATCACACTGTGAAGATTATTTTTGAATCTATTTTCTGCTTCTATGAAGCAGCAGGCTTCTTCATTTATTATCTTGACAACTGACAACAGATTTCTTTTGCTTCCTAGTATTTAAATGACAGAAGAGAGATTTTTGTTCAGTCTATTTACTTTTTTTAATGTATCTACCATGAAAAGGCCTGCGTACCCAAAATGGTGCAATTACTGTGGTTTTTTTCCTTCTTCTGTTGTTATTTTCATGATTTGGCATGGAGAAAGAATGCTCCAAGGAAGCATTCCACAAGATACATCTTATTTCTTTCTTAATTTCAATCCCAAACATTTTTTTTTTAAAAAAAGCTTTTAATGAATGCATAATTATACTAGTCCATTTATTTCGCTATCACAAATAATCAATGTTGGTGCAAAGAAGAACTAGCCTTCCTCATTGGAAAGGCTAGTTGATCAGCAGTCTTCTCCTTATAATGTATTAAACATTCACATAGAGAAGAAGAAATAAGAAGAAAAAGAAGGAGAAGAAAAAGAAAAAAATGAGACAAAAAGATGTAAGAAATATTATAGAAGTATTAACCTTTTTTTCTTTAACTATACTCTTCCAAAAAGTGACTGAAGGAATCTTCATCTGTCTCAAGTCCCGAGTTTCCAGATCAACTCTTACAATGTATAAATTTACATTCTGTAGGCTTTTGTATTAGGAATAAAACAAACCTTTAAACCAAATGTGGTGCATCATGTTGACATAATAAATGTGGACATTAATTAAAGAGCAGCAGAATCCAACAGAGAAGTTTGCCCTCCATCTGCTTGACCTGAGGTAATAACAATGTTCCTTTAACTAGAGCTGACAGATTTTCTTGTGTTAGTCTTGAATCGCTAAAGTTGCCACCCTTGGTATGAATAACCATAACCATATGTGTGACATCATACAAAACAGGCAAGCCACAGTTAACTACGCATTTAGTTTTCTGTTTTCTCCACAGTTGTTTTTCTTCTCTGATACTCAGGTTCAGACATGCAGATCAATTGCAGGCTGGGATTCTGAATCTTACACACAAACCTTTAAAAAATTCCTAGATTTAGATTTTCGTTGGTGCTGCATCAAACACTCGTACACTGTCAGTTAGGAGCGAGATGCCCAATATGTGTTGTAAAATCTTCTGCCAATTAATATGCAGTGTTTCTATCGTCATCATCCATATATTTCTAGAAACAAATAAAAAAAAAAATCACTAATAAAAACTCTTCTGTGGAAGACAGAGGGGTGTAACACCCCAGTTCACCCCTACAGTGATGTTGCAGATGACTGGGATTCCCGTACCTAAGAAGTATAAAGACCTGTCCCTCAGTGTCCAAGTAGGCAGAGTAGCGGAAGTCAGATGAAAAACTTCCAGTAAACTTCAACTTTAACAAATCAAGAACCAAGGCAGCTAATTTCATTAGAATTTGCTCTGTAAAAATGTGCCTCTATTTCCTATTAGCATGTTAGGTTCTTCATATCTTTGCATGAAAACTTTGTTCAGTGATTCAAAGAGCATTGCAAGCATCTGATGAACTTCTGGTCTGCTTGAGAAAAAAGACTTGAAGGCAGTTTAAATGTAGCCTGTATTCATTACAAAGCTTATTTATGCTCCTGCAATAGTATAACTAATAAATGAAAAATGGTCACTGAATCTCAAAATGAATGCAGGGAAAGGCAATTCATAATATTTAATGAAAAGGCTGTCAATTGAGAAACATGCACATCCTAGTGTTTCACTGCAGATTTTTAAGTCTAGAGAAATCCCACAGTAGCTGTAAGACAATAATGGGAGACAAATATAATGAAACCAAACAATGTAAGAATGACCAAGAGTCGTTCCTGTAGCTAATCCTAGTCTGCAAAGTATAATGCAGTAGTATTACCCACCCTATTTCAACATTTTCTGACATGACAAGACCAAATGTTCTCCAACTAATCACAAATAGGAAAGTATCAACACTAGAATGAAACAAGTTAAACTCAACCACCAAGTTCACTCATCCAGCAGTCAGAAAGAATTTTTTTATCCTCTGCCTCATTATGGACATCATAATGTCAGATGATTTGCCCTAGAAACAACCTGAAGGCTTTTTGCTTTGTCATAATATGAAACACAAAATTCCTCTAATACAAGAGGAATTTAGATAGTTTAAAAGTAAATGTAAAGGAAGGGGAGAAAACTTTCCTAGTTACTTGTTAATTTTATCCTTATTTTTGTTGATGATTTGGTTTGCTTCCCCACCCCTTCCCCACCTCCACCTCCATCTCAGCCAAGCCTTGGAATTGTTTCTTCACTGCAATAAATAACGTTCTTTTAAATTATCTAAGTTCCTCAAACTCCTTTTTTTTTGACCCACATGACAAGAGACCAGCCTCACAAATTCAATATTGCACATCCAAAGATTATGAGCATGGAGCAAAATACATGAGAAAGATTTGATCTCATGGAACCCCTTATATGAGAGCAGACTGGGTGTCACCTGCCCTTTAATGACTGCACATGAATATCACACAAGATTTTTAAACATAAACATTTTTAAACTTCTGCCTTCTCTGCCGATTTCAAAGCACTGATTTCACATTCAAACAGAAGGACATATATCTCAACATCAATAGGTAGGAACAACAAATTATGACTTTAGGTGGATTGAAACTGTCATTTCTAGCCCATGGGTGAGCTGAAGTGAAAATATCACAAACACACTTCGTTGTTATATTTTGGCAGGAAATAAAATATAATATGGGTTAGATATTCTAAAATAAATTTAAAAAAATACTCCTTTGAGTTCTTTGTGTTGCCCTTGCATTGGACAGTTCTTTCAATTAAATGGTTCCATCTGCTTTTCCTTAGATCTTTGTTTCAAATTTTTGTCTTGAGGCAGGAGACAAGAAGAACAGAATCTGTAAACCAATGATTTTGGATCAATCTTTTAATAAACAAACATTATTTTGTACTGTTCTTCACTCTTCCTTAGACCTTATTCACATTCCAAGCCCTTAATTAATTTATTTTTTTTAATAGTCTAAATTATGAAATCTTTAGAGACCTTTCTTTCCTTTGGAAGTAAAAATTAAATAAAATCCCATAGCTGCATGTTTTGGTACAACATTACATAGGAAATTAAAACATTCTTTTTGTTGCTGGAATTGGCTGAGGAACAGAGAGAATTTTTCTTGGTCTGGAACTCTGATGTCAATATGAGTTAAACTATTCTCTCTGTCTCCCTGATCACTGCTGCTTCTGCCTATCTCCTTATAAAGATTATGCTTATGCTTAGTAAATGAAGAAAGGAATTAGTGATGCTCCTCTCATTTCCTGTCTTCCCACAGATGGTGATAAATTCAAATTCAGACTCCATTAAGCCTGAGTAGAGAAACCCAGCAGGTGGCTACACTAATGGAAAATCCCGGCCTTGGAATAATGGGAATTGCAACCGACAGCTCTTCTACACCACAAAAAAGATGATGTATTCCTATTGACAGTGTTGCATTTGAGTCCAGAAGGCTGATCTGATAGTTCAGGCCGGGCACAAGGGAAGTAGAAAGCCCCATGGGTATTTTTCTTGGCTATACCACTGTAATTTTTGTCATTTGAACCTTCTATTACAATTCATTGTACAAATCCCATATAAGTTGGAGTGAGAGGAGAAAAAACCCCAACCTCTTCTGCATTTGGCCTACAGGCATACATTTGTTCTTTTTTCTTGGTTTAAAGGACAAATAAAGGTTGACACACAACAGCATTTCCAGCCACTTCTGTATTTTTAATGCTGACATTCTTGGTCAAAGTGCTTTTAGTGTTTCCAGACAAGCCCATCTGAGAGAGTTTGTGTTAAAAAGATGCATAGATTGCCCTGAAGGTGTAGTCCCTGATGTTCAGCTATAATTTGTGCAGAAATACTGTATTCATGGTTCTTTCTTCCTGCAGATTTTTTTTCCCCTTCATTTAAACCCAGGGACTATATTAGCAGCAGTTCCGTGAAACTCATTTGGGAAAGTGGGTGGACAGACCTATAGACTGAATTTTAAATTTAAATTACCTTTTGAAATATTTGGAGAAGAAATATTTTTGCTTCTTTTTGTTGTTTCTGTGCGTTTGAATGTGTAATACATTATGACCTTTAATCCTACTGTATACATTTTCCCAAGCTTTTAAACTCTGAGTTAGTAAACTTGCCAAGTAAAGGAAAATTTAACATGCTTCACTTCTGAATTATTAATGACAAGATTGTTTGCATTACACTTATTTGTTCACAGAACTTAAATTTGTAGCAATTTTTAAAAAATGCACAGAAGTAATTATCAGAGGACATAAAATTAATGTCTCTAGTAATTTTAAATTACATTAAAAAATATTTTGAATACTACTCAAAGTACTCTACTGTAAATCTCCATTGCAAACTAAGAATTTCTCCAATAGGCTGCTTGGAGTGTTGTTAATGGTGTTTATGAAACACATGATTTGTACAAAGTGTGGTATTAACGTACAGAATCTAGAAATGCCACATCACATTTCAGGTAGTGTCTCTGTAATGCTATTTTCAAAACCAACATTTTTTTCTGCTTTAACACCTACGTGTTTCTTTTTTATTTCACTGAATGTCAATTTAAAATATAGACATAGAATTCTTTCTTTGTTCTATTTTATTTTTTACAATTTTTCTACATTCTCTGGTCCCCTGTTCCTAAGAATATATGCTCTTTATGTATTTTATTAGGCTTTTATCTAGACATTTCACTTAGTATTTCTGAATTCAGTCTTATCTAATATATTGACTAAGATATTATGAATAAACAAGATGGTTTTTAATTGCTTATGTAACACTTCCAATGGCATTGCTTTCTTGTCTAAACTACTGACTTCCCACATCTTAATATCCGAGTATTATTCTCCAGACTTATGAGTCTTGTTACTAGTATTTTTTCAATTTCTTTCCGTTTCATTTCACTACATCAGCTTTTCAGAAAACTAGTTCTCATAACAGTGACTTCTAGATGAAAATTTTCCTCAGGTCTTGATTTGCTAGTTCCTCCTGTATGAATATTTATTCCTTGACACTAACTTATATGTACCTTCCCAATATTAATTTGAGGATTCAATGCAGAAAAAATATCAGTAAATAACAAGTACAATTAATATGGTTAATATAATATATCAAAGTTTTGTAAGCTTTCATGCATGAGAGAACCATCAATTCTTGGTCAGCATATATGATTTTTATCGCACATGAAGCCCAAATGCTTTAGTTAGACTGAAGTATTTCAGTTCTATGGTAACTAAATTTACTGTCCTAAGTGGAGAATAGAAGAAATCAAATTTGAGCCTTTGGCTTACAGCAAATTGCTATGATGATATAAATTTTGTCATCAGAAACTTTGCCAGTATCACCTGAAGGTTTTTTCAGATGTGGGCCTTTTCATGCTAAACCTTCTGGAGATGCAAGTCCCAGTCCTGGAAGAGACTTGCTATCAATCTGCTCTCTCAAAAGCAATCAGTGAGATTGTAGCTATACTATAATGGTGCTAAAACATGGAGTCTTTGCCATATTATCATTGTTATAATATCAAACAACCTTTGTGACTTGCAAATAGAATCTTATTTCGAGGCTGAGAAAATCTAACATCACCAAACCTCTAGTGCATCTTGTCAGGTCATTGCTGAAAAGAAAGACAAATACACCATGGGATGCCTTCTTCAGTTGCAGCACCCCTCCTTTCCTTAATATTGTTAACATCTTAAATAAAAATATGTATGCATAATGCAGCTGTGAGTGAGAACACTGTTGCCATCTTTTTATGTACCTACCACTAGTAGAATGTTTGGGAGTTCACTGTTTTATACAAGGTACTCAATGAATGCACAATTGCAAGGAGGAGGCAAATACTCTGTACTTTCAGAGAAACAGCATGTATATCTCTCAGGAAAAAAGTAAGTAAGTCTGGGACTAGAGCACAGGACAATACTATCTTATTTTCATAACCCTAAAGGGAGCAAACATTCTACATAACTGAATACATAACTCTTAGGAGAGATTTTGTTTATAAATGATGAAAAATGTCTGGTAGTATTGAAGATAAGCCAAATGGCAATGTTTGCATTCTGATCTGAATATCTTATCAAAGTAACAATCATTCATATTCCCATATTAGTGATATATCCTATTATGATGGCTGACTCTATCTTGGCTTAGACAAAATGTTGTCTGATAAATAGACTTAATGCATAAATATCTGTCGGGAACATGCAACAACAAAATGGGGACAGATGTTTGGCTCTCTTTGGAGCTCATCAGCACAGTTCAACTGCTTTATCTGTCAGATGGATTCAGCCCCCAGTCCAGATACAGAGAAGCTCAGTATTTTGAGACTAACTAGAGCTAAGTGAATAATTTTTAGGAGATAATATGCTGAAGAAAATTTAGCCTTCTGTTCAGAGAATATCTGAGTAGATCATGCTTTCACTCCTGTTCATCAAACAAATATGTTCGAAAGTTGTCTTTGGAAATATGTTTTTATGTGAAGTAATCAATACACAGAATTGAAATTTTTTTTTTTTCAAGTCAGAGAAAGCAGATAGTGAAAACATGATTGCTAAAAAGCAGGAATGCTTGCATTTCTATGGGAAATGTCTGCTGTGTATTCAGACATGATAATTTTAAGTTTGATTGTTGTATGTGGAGCTTTGAAAGAGTACATACAGAGCTGTAACTTGAGGTGAGAGGCCAAGAACACAACATGACTTTGCTGGTTCTCTCAAATATACCAAGGAAAACCACCTCCATAGAGGTCCTGACACATAGCTTCCACTTTCTGAGTCTCTTGGGAATCTCCACAGTGCTCTTTCTTATGTGTTTCATTCTGCCTACAGGAAAATTATGGATTTAGATGAGATTTTAGTTATGCAAAAATTCTCAATTGTCACTGACTTTTTAAAATTTTTATTTCCTAGGAGATGAGATCTAGAAATTGGAAAGATCTGGGGTCATCGCATTCATTCCCCTGCAAGTGAAAAATTGCTCCCTACAGTTAGATTTGTTAAATTATTAATTGCCGGTAATTTATCTGATTAATTAGAACCTTTTGCTTAAAATAAATTATTCAGATCTGTTCATTATCTGACCAGTTTTGCAGGTGGCTATATAGTAGCCTGAAAACAGGGTGCAGATTTTTCTGAAGTATTACCTTAATGTCCCAGACAGAATCAAAGACCTATTGTGCGAAGTCCTGTACAAACACACACAAGAAAACATAGTCCTTGACATGATATCTTTATAGTCCAATTAAAGACAAGTGATTAAAACACACAGTAGGAGAGAAGGAAAGACAGTGGTAACAATGTAATTTGTGAAACTTCAGAGGGTTGCTACATATATGCTCTATTTATTCTGAATTATGAGTATTTTAAACATGAGTTTTCTTGCGAGCCTGGATGACTTCTTAGAGGTATTACACTATTTGTTTCAATAGGAAATTTTTATATTCAAATCACATATATTCACACGTGATCCTGAAACATTTTTCAGTCCTTTTCCCTGAAACTCCTGATTCCAAGTATTTCCACTTCATGAAATAATGTACATTTGGGAAACAAGTCATCTTCTTTAGATCAGGAGGTAACAAAGTATTGATACAAAATCCTTTGACACCAGTGATTTTCCTTGATTTGTACAATATCCTAGGGCTTTCAATCCGTAAAAATTCTGAGGGGCACATCTTTAAGCCAAATTTAATGTCTACAGAAAACATTTCCTCCTGAAAGGAAGCTGTATGGAGTTTGTGGACCCTTGGGTATACATCTTATTTAGACTTTAGATTAAGGCTTAAGGCAATTGGTAGGTTGTTGAATGAATTCTCAAGACTTTCTGAAGCTTTTCTGCACCACTTGTCTGGGTTTTATCGTAAATCATTGGCTTCCCACTCCTGATGTCACAGTTCTATAACAGCTCCTAGTGCCTACCTCCACCTAACCTTAAAATAGATCATGCCTTCTGGCAAGGGGCAGAAGCAGGAGTTTTACTGAAAGGCTGTATTTAAGCACAATGGGTGAAGACCTGCTGCAGTGTCACTGTTGAAGGGGAGGTGAGAATATCACGAACATACCGAAGATCCGGGACAGTGAGTTTGATCTAAATAGTCCCCGTGTTTTGCCTGAAAGGGCAGTGGTTATCAGCTTTCACAGAAGACTCGCCTTCCTCACTCTTTTGCCAAAAAAGTTCAGTCATCTTTATTGCTGACTTCCACCTTGGATTACAAATGCAGAAGAGAGAGTAAGTGGCCTGTTCAGCTGGACAATAATATAGAAAAATATGAAACATTTATTCACATTTGAAAGTAGTGCTAATGAAAACACTGGGAAGAAAAAGGCCTTTTGTCTAGCAATAATAATATTTTACACTTGTTAGGCAGTACACAATATCTTTCAGCAAAGAAGTAATCCCCACACCCGGCGTACACTAATATAGCTGGTTTCACTGAGGTGAGCAGAGAAATAATAGTATTTTAATATACCTCTTAAAGGTCCTTTTTATTGGGTGAGCTATTTACATGTCAGGAAAGCAAGTAAAGAGAGAACACTTAAATATTCCATGTGTTTACGTACAAAATTGTACGTATTCTGTATTTAGAGGACATTTTGGCAAAAACCAAAGAGCAGTAGTATATACTTTCCTACCTCGCACAAGATATCCTGCGACCTTCAACATTCTGAAAAACAGAAACAGCTCTGGCAGATGCCTACTGAAAAAAAATGATATCTCACATTTTTGAAAGATGAGGCACAATGTGTGAATATTAATTTCAGATCTAATTATTGTGTCTGAACTGAACACCATTCTTTGGAAAACAGGCCTAAGACAAATCAGTAATTTATGTAGTTTTTGTTGTATTTAGGTAATATTTCCAGAATTCTATTGAATCTTAGTTATGTTAACTTAGTCTCAAATCAGTTGTCTACTACTATTTCTTGTCCTTTGTGTCTTTCTCCTTTTCTTCTTCTGCAAACAAGTGTTTCCTTGATCTCTCAGCAGCAGCAATCACAGACTTTACTTTTACTCTTCTCTGAAGGCAGTAAGGTTTGCATATTAGCTCTCCATGACAGATTCCAGGAAATTAAATTGGAAACTAGAATCCTTGTTTCTCACCCAATATGCTTCATTCCAGAGGTCAACCAGAATTTTAGTTCTGAGGAGCTTACCACCGTGAGGCCATGCACTGAGATAGAGAAGGACTAGCCAAAACCATTTGACATAGTTTTGGTGAAGGTCTTCCGTGTTGGCATTGGTGTTGTCTGTATAGCAAATAGACCAAGCGAAGCAGTCACGTAATAGTGCTTTCCACTTCCTAATGTTTATAAGGAGGTGCAGCATTTCTGGATTAACATAAGCTTTTTAAGTATCGAAATGCCTCTGCTTAACTCTACTAAATCTGTCTAAAAATAGATTGTGAAAGAAGATGAAGCAATATGTAGATTGTAATGTGGTTTTGTCCTCTATTTCTCTATTATGATAATAACAGAAGATCTTGTAGTGAAAACTGTTTCTCATGGATAAATTGCCAAGATCATGTAATGATAATAGATCTAGATAACATATATACAAGTAAAACTTGTATATAAAATCAGATTTACTCACATACATCCAGTATGCAAGTGAGTCCTTGAACTAGGATTTATATATATATCCATTTGCTTTCCCCATACAATTTTCAGGGCCTCCATTGTTATAGTGTTGTGTTAGCCTAGAATTGTCGTTAAAAAAATAGGACTTTTCCTAAAGCAAATCATCAATTCTGCCACACTATATGATTGCAGTATTTACAGTCTGTAGCAAACATAACACTGTATTGTAATTAATTTTTCTTTCATAGTCTCTATTTTCAATCCCTTCATAGTGGGATTTTACTTGTGAAAAACAGATCAGGATTTTCTTAAGTGCCAGGGGATTTAAGCACTACAAGTAAAAAAGAGCTGGGCACATAGACAGCTGTAGTTACTTTAAAAAAGTATACCCTAAATGTCTTTGCTTATGTCAAATTCTAAATTTATCCTGATTGAGAACTATGTTGATGGGAAGTTTTCTGTTTAAAAGAAAAAGCTTTCCTTTTTGCAGAACTTTGTTAGATTTTTATATTCTTTTTAATTAGACAAACATTAACATTTTCTAATTTTCATGTGTTCAGTTTGATGTTCACAGAAATCTTGTGGAATTAAATTTTTCCTTCCTAAAATGTCTGTCTTCAGCTTGAAATACTCAAAGACTAAGAACAGTTAGTCACTAAAAAAGATTTTACAAATTAAGCAAGTACATGATTCAAAGTAAAATCTTTGATTTTGATACCCATGACATTATTCTGTCTTAAAAAGAGGAAAAAGGAATCCTTCAACACGGGCAGGACAAAGGCTTTGTATTATTCAGGTAATATTTCTGTGTACTTTATTTGCATAATTTTCAACATTTCTGGAAGGTAACACTTCCTCTAAAGAAAGAATTTCCGATCATTTTCTTCAAAGCTGCTTTCCTTTTTCCTTGTGAAAAAGCTTCATGTGGTCTTTGGAATAGAGATAAGGGGGATTACAGGGTGTTAAAGGATCCTGCCCTGAGAGCCTTTGTCTATATTCAGGGGAGTTTTCTCATCAGCTCTGATTGCTGTATTGAGGCTTTCCCCCCACAGGTGATAAGGACTACCATGTGGTGATGTGTATCCTCATCTTGTACTAAGCAGGATTCAGGGTGCAGATGGGGATGGCAGCTGTGGAAAACAGCACAAAAGCCACCTTCACCCTCAGTACAAGCATAGCCAGGGAGACCTTCCATTCAGTCAGCTGTGATACGGTCTCCTTCACGTTGGCAGCCCTCTGTGCATAGGTATTAGGAGCTGGAAAAATTACCATTGAACCCACACACAGTAACCTGGAGAAAAAAAAAAGACACTCATGGCCATCTATAAAGGAAAGGAGGTCAGAAAGCTGGTGTTACGATAAATACGTATTTGTACTTCCTTCACAACCAGAATTTGTCCTGTACATGAATTACTCACTCATAGCTTATATATCAGATGAGCAAATAGGAGACCTTGCAAAAATTGCTCATTGGCCATCAGATCTTGCTTCCACTGTTCATGTTCTTTCCTGCAGTGCTAATGTTTTCAGCACTAGTAACTTATATGTAGTTTTCATAAAATGACAGTACTGGAACCCCATTGAATATGATTGGTTCAGCACATCCCTGGACAGCTTGCAAATACCCTTTCAGTTTGCATGAGTATATTTCCAGCCTGAATTTTCTTTTAATTTTAAAAGAAGACTTTTAAAAAGAACAAGAAGAAAGTTCGGTGTTTCCTAAAGCAACATTCAAAGCAATTAAATGATACCTTTTTAACAGCATGATCTTTTTCATTTTCACTATCACCTCCTTAGCCTTAAGTAAAAACCAAAAGAGACCTTTGAAAAATGATGATATTTTATATTTAATATGTGATCTTTTCATGTGTCTGCTGTTGTATGCTTTTGAGCTGTCTAACAACTATGGATATATAGCCAGCAGAAGGGCAAACTTGTCTCATATCCTGTGAAGAGGTGACTACCTGAAGTGTGGGTTTGAAAGAAAGTATAAGAATTCTCTGAAAGGTTTTACTACAGAGAATATAGGACTGAGACCTTCATCTAACCCTGGATGCATATTATTCTTAATAATGCATATCCATACACTTTTTGTAGACTTTAAGCAGTGTGCTTACTAAAATTGACACTATTTTATAGAAACAGAAAAAAATGTCATATTTCCAGTATCATTCACAATTCTTTAATTTGTGACATATCACTTTTATCTCCTCTTGCTTTAATACCAGATTTGGTTTAATTAAATTTATGTCAAATGAACACATGAAACGAAAGGAAAATCAGAAAGCCTGCAGTTGCCCATTAGTGAGTCACTGACTGCACAGTGAAAGGCTTTTGAAGTCTGGCTTACTGCCAGAACAAGCTTGCAATGATGCTCAGAGACACCCATGATGCTTTGAAGGAAAGGACTTAGCTGACCTGAACCTGCTCATGGAATCAGTCCAAATCCTCATGGGCTGGATGTAAAATCCATAATAAGTCCTCTGTCTTCCACCATTTACCTGTCAAGTGAAAAGAAGATGTGAAACTACAATATCTGTACAGAATTAATTAGAATAGGTCATTCATTAGTTTGCACATGCCTAAATACACACTAACATGCACATGCAGCCCTGAGCATTTTTTAGCCTATTGGATACCACTAATCGGCCAGTTTGTTTTGTTTTGTAGGGTTTCCGTTTGTTCATTTGCTTGGGTTTTTTTGCTTTAAGTGTATCTACAGATCTCTAAAATACAAAACATCACTGTCTTACTCTGTACACAGTGGAAGAGAGATGTGTTGACGAAGAAGATGTCTCTCAGAACTCCACCTCCTGAGATCCTGAGAGCCATGGTCCAAATCTGTCAAAGCGAAGCAGCATATATCTAAAGTACTTTGTGAGTCTGGGATGAAGAGAGTCGGCACTTTTCAGATAGGTATCACTGCCATCAGAGAACAGCCAGGTTGACACAGGCTGAAGAGATCGCTAAGGATGTGCAGACTTCTAGGTCTGTGTCTTAACAATAAGGCCTGTATTTAGTCAGAAGCTACTATGAGGTATGGTAGACTACAGCTGTAATTTTGTATGATCTCCAGGTATAGTCCATAATGAAAAAGTTCTTGTGTGGTCAGCTTAAACCACTAGGAAATGGACAAGAAAAGACACTCTCATTTCAGAATAAAAGCCTGATTGAACATCTAAGAAACAGCTATTCTGAATTCCCTTTCCATACTCTTTCTCTTATAAACAAGGATTTATAAATAGATGATATGGTTTTAGAATATTTGCTATTTAAATGTAATTGTCTTCATGCTGGGCAACTTTCAGATATATATCACACATGATTTACACAATAAAATATGATGTTATGTGGCAATTTAATAGAGTCTTGCTGCCAGCTAGCAGTGAAATAAAGAATTCTCATTACAATTATTTTGTTACTTTAATGCTAAAACATCAGTTTCCATCTATTGTAGGAGCTGCTAACTCTTGATCCATGTCTCACAATGGTAAAACATTAACTTAAGTCTTGGAGTTTCAGCACCACAAAACATCAATATTTTGTCAAGTTATTTGAATCTGAATATTAGATCACTCCAGGCTGAATTTGAAGTAAAACAGCTAAATTGTATATACACTGTGTAAATACTTATATTCTCTTATTTTAATTAAAATAATTTTAAGTTGTTTCTTTAGTATTTCTTCAGTCAAAAAGTTATGTAAAAAAAAAGGTTGTTTAGTAAATCTGCCTACGAATTTAGTATTCACAATAAAGTACTGCTTATCACATAACACTAATTTCAAAACCCTCCAGCACTGTGATATTTCTTCGCAGTGCTACACACTTGTATGTCTTAGCATCTTGTGACTTTCAATAAGATCAGAGTCTATTATTCAAGTCAGACTGACTTGGTAACACACACACCTTGAGATGTCTTAGAACTCCTGATTCTCAAACCAGTGCCTGGATTCTGGTAGACTTATGAATTAGGTTTGGAAAAGGAAAAAGACAAATAAAACCTAGTAAACAAACAAATCTGATTTGAAAATGGGAGTCTCCTATCTCAGCAGAACTATAATAACGAGGATTGTGACTATTTTAAAAAAATAATTCAAAACTACAGTGTCATTTTACTAAGAACAACTCTGCTTGGTAGATCCATCTCATAATATCACTTGTCCTTCTGTTACATATTGAATTGTACATGTTACATCATTTAGCTTTGGAAAGAACAACTCCCCATATCCTTAACCCAAAATCACAACAAATCTTTAGGACTTAAAGTGTCCAGTTTTTCAAGTGTACATCATCATTACACAAGTATTTAATTCATATCTAGCAGCTGTCACCTTCATACTCAGATATTAGATTATATTTTGTAAAGAGTGAATACTGAATACTTGTTGGAAAGAAAACAGAAAACATGCTGGAAACAGAAAAAGGTCATTAGTTACGTGTTACAAATGAAAAGTTTCACACTAATATAAGATCCAATATGTTATTGTTTGTGGTAGCCTAAACTCAAATCAAGGTTTATTTTAGCTTCCCTTTTTGACTTATTGAGTCCTTGCAGCACCATGTATGTTATTTGATAGAAACACATCTTGCATGTCCCTCACTGCTCAGGTTTTATGAATCACAAAAATAAACAATGCTTCTCATACATTCATTTTATTTCCTTAACCTCTGACCATACAACACATAGAATTTTGCTTTGGGATGACTGTAAAAGCTTGAGGATGTTCTACTCCATGCCTGTAAAGGTAATATTTTCAATGTTTCTGCTTTGCACCTTCTATTTTGTTAAACAGATTTTTTTTGCATAAAGAGAAGGTATTTTCATCTTTACTCTCATTAAAGTAAAATAACAGAAAAAAACTATAAAGGTGGTAAAAACTGCATTCGTGAGCTTATGGTTTGCATGATAGAAAATTTGTAGTATGAGGCTTCATGAATGGTATGCCGTAACTTTCTGTCACTTGTATTTAGCTTGATCTTGGAATCTTTGTCACTTGCCAGGGCTCTAACTAATAAGATTTGAAAATAGTTACAATGTTTTCCAGTTGCCAGGTTACAAGAAGAGAGTGTATTCAGGAAAGTAGAAAAGCAGATTTCATTTGGAAATGCCATAAGCCTGATGTCACCAGTAAAGTTGTGTTTTGGTTTTTTTATCTTAACGACAGCCTCTATTCTTAAAAAGCACACCTGCTTCTTACACTGTGAATAAAAAAAAAAACCCAAACTTGTCATAGTAATCCTTAAAAAGAGTAATTTTGAAAACTGGATGCTTCACCAGAAAAAAGTTCTGGTGTGAATCAACAACATTTTATATCATCAGTGCTTGACATCAACAGTGGGATAAAAATACTTTTGCCATGCAGAGTTCCAGTTTCCACTTTACATATGCAACTTCTAATTTTGCTACACAGATTTACATAACTACTTCAAAAGTAGATTATTCCCTGTGGAAGTGGTCCAAACCTGAGAAAAATATAATAGGGTAACTTGAAGCAAAGGATAGAAGAAGACATTAATAATATCTGGTTTTGCCAGGGGCAAGAAGTGTTTCATACACTGCTAACAAACCTGCCCACCAGGCAAAATTGTGGCCAGACTAATTGAGATATAGGTTAATTTTTGGAGCTATTTCAAGGATTTTAGCTTATTTTTTCCTTACCACATGTAAAATAAAGACATTTCTGCACCTTCTATCTTTACTTTTTCTTGTAGTCATAGAATTAGTGATCATTTTTTGTCATTAAAAGACAATATCTCTTATTTTTGTTTCAAATGTTAAAGAAAAGGAAAACACTTGACTAAAAGAGTTAAGTCTTACCTGCACTATGAAGAGCTACCCCTATGATCCTTTGCAGTTATTCCCATTATTATTGTATTTTCCTCTTAGAAATTGCTGATTTGTGGGAGGAGAAGGGAATTTCTCTCTGACTCATGCTTTGTGATCTTTGAATGGAAAGATTCCTTAGAAAGGATATTTCGCTGTCTTTCTGGATTTCATTACATTTAACAAAACCTCCATACTATAGATGATATTTCTGAACTCGCTTAGTAATTAATTCAGGAGCATTCCATTTCCTTTTGGAAAATTAAAACAAGGGAATAAACACAGGGAAATGATGGGAACATAATTACAATTTCTGTCAAACTGCCAGATTTGTAGAAAATAGGAAACAAACCTCTGTACAAAGACCAGTCTAACCAGCATATATCACCACCTGTCAGATGAAGCAAAAAGTACCTGTTCTATTTGAAACTCATCTCTTACATAAATGTCACAGAGTTTCAGACACGGATGATGACTTGAATTGAGGAATCATCCAGATCACACATTTTTTCATTACATTTCTACAGTTTTATTTTTTTCTTTAAAAATGGTTTCTCTTACTAAAGTATATTGTAACAAAATAAGTTTTGTAAAACAATAAATGCATGCAGAATATCCTGAATTAAAGTTATTTATTCTTTTTTTAAAAATGATATTTTCAAAACACAAGTTGTGACACTGGGACTACTGCCTGGTTCTACTGTTTCGAAGAATGCAATTTTAAAACATCCAATATATCTTTGCAAGACAAGGAACATTCTTAAGACAAAAATTAATTGATGTCTCAAGTAATTTTAAAATTATTCAGATCTATACCAGTTTTTGAATGGAATAAATTTAATCTGTTTTAATCAATACAGATTATTCTTAAAAGTGCAGCCATTTTTTAACATCCTGAATTAGAAAAGTGAGTGCATATTTTTGATGATCAGAGAGAAAATTTCTCATAAAATCTTTTAATAGGGAGTAGTAAGTGAATCTAGATCCTTCCCAGTGTTTGCTCTGTTGGGATTTTTGTTTTGTTTTCTAAGATGTACTAATTTAAGATGTGGAGATTCACAGATTAAGACAAGGGAAAAAATGGATCTGCTGAAAATAAAACACCTGCTGCATAAACCATTTGGTCAGTTCGTGGCTTTAAGCAGGAAATAAACAATGGAATCACCTAACATTGGCACTAAAATTGCTTTCAAAAAAATTTTATGAATCAAAGAACATCTGTGTTTGTGAATTTTGTCTTCATAAATTCCATGTTTCCTTTAAACATGCTTTGTGATGAAATTATGAACCAAAATAAACATTTTCTTCTCCAAGAAATAACATTTTAAAGCTTCTGGTCAATTTATGTTTTACGAAACGAGCTCTGTAACTATCAGCTTGTACATTTCAGTGTTCTTGAAACAGCTGCTGCCTCAGTTTATAACACATGATAAAAGTAGCATCTTTTGGTACATATTGTTCTTTAATGCAGATTTATTGCAGCAAAAGTACATTACA
Organism: Neomorphus geoffroyi; assembly: GCA_033558235.1. Taxonomy (NCBI): domain Eukaryota; kingdom Metazoa; phylum Chordata; class Aves; order Cuculiformes; family Neomorphidae; genus Neomorphus; species Neomorphus geoffroyi. The sequence goes on from JAUMJM010000048.1 coordinate 30,437,067, forward strand.
CATACGGAATTAAGGGGGTGAGGGAAGAAACATGGTATAGGCGTGAGCAAACTGTGGTGTGAAGAATACCTCGCTTAATATCCTGGAAAATGTGAACTTTGCAACTGCTTATGCACAGTTAAGCGCCCATGATAGCTACTTTTGTGCATCCACAAAACAAACAAAATCCCAGAAAAAAAAATATATACTCTGAGGTAACAATAATGATGCAAAGTTTTGCTTTTCTGTGCTGTTTTTGTCATCTGTTCTATATCGTGTTCTACAAGAACACATATTTTTGCATATATTTCGTCTATGTGCGAGTCTTGGCATTTTAGCCATCTCCTGCAGAGGCCCCTTAGTACCATATGCTTCTGTTTTTCTTCATTGTGTGATGTGATCTCTTCTGACTGTTACATGCACGTGAAAGGACAGTGGGCTTTTGGGGGAGAAGAAACCATGCTTTAAGAGAGCACACGTCAGTTGGTCTTCTGTCGTTTGGAGCTGATTGGATCTGACAAGTGTTGCAGCTACTCATAGTAATGGATGTCCCTGCTTTAGCAGAGGAGAGGTGAAAAGGATGCAATTCCCAGTGGAAGAATGCAACATGAACTATTATTTAATTATGGGCTAATATAAAAATCCCTTGGAATCCCTTGTTGGTTTGCAGGATTGCCTATTCCTTTCTCTATTAGGCAATAATCAGGGGTTTAATGCAGTGCAGACAGCTAGGCTTGTTAGAAAATCATTCCTAAAAAACGTAGTATGCTCAGTCCTGTCTTTTATGAAGCACGGAATTCTGTGTAGATACACTATCAGTTCTTTAAATCTGGAAATCACTCATTTTTTGTCCTGCTTAAAAGAATATTTTTCTCAATGCACAGCTTGCAATAACAATTCCACATTTGACAGCAACTTCACCTGAGATCTGGATATTGTTTGCTTTGTTCATCAGCAAGTCTCGATAACTTCTCCAACTGAATCCCTTCAGCTTGTCTATATTCAAGCAGTAATATTTTCATTCCGTTTGAAACACCAGTAACCCATTTTTATGTGAAACTGAAATTCACATTGTTTTCTAATCTATGGTTTGTTATGGTTACTTTGGAAAAAACAGGCTTGTGATCATTTGTTTTATCTCCATTACAAGATTCGCATGTGTCTGGGTCGTGAAAGACAGCAGTGCCAAAAACTGATGTTCAGACATAAACACTGGAAATATAATTAAGGTTTCATAGCTGAGAGAAAATTAATTAATTAAATAAATAAATAATAAAACAAGAAAACCCCTTAAAACACCCAACCAAACCCCAACCAATCCAACAAACAAAACCCCCAAACTCCTAACTAGGTGCAGCCCAGTATAAACACAAGTAACCAATGGTGTAGATCCTCGTTAGCCCCAAGTGATTTCACTCAAAGATACACATTCCTGAATATTGCTCCATTTAGACCTTTTTATTGATATGTTTTATACTGTCTTTAACTAGCATAAAGACAACTGTAGGTATTCCACAACTGCTAGGATTAAAAGATGAGTGTTAAAAAGCTAAAATAGGGTAAAACGAAGACTTAACCTACATTTAAGATTTTGGAAGTCTTATCATAAGACAAAAAAATCAGAAATAAAGAAATAAAGCTCTTATAGAACACAAAAGGACACGAATAATGAAAATAAAATTTGACTCTTCCTGCATAAATGGTCCTTTTTTCACAAGCTGCTACATAGGGAAAATTGCATGTCGGAATTTATTAACTGTCTCAATACAAGTAGCTAGATTCCCACCCCAAGGACAAACTATGAAACTAATAACGCCATACCACCGAAAATTATTGAGTTTGCACAGCTTTTCAGAGGCAGCACTTCATAAAGCATGTAACATTTATCACAAGCTTACGGACTTATTGCTGAGTTATTTAAAATGTAAGTTACATTTCATTTTATACTACTTTATAAAATTTAAAAAATGCTGAGACAATTCAGTAAATATAGATGTTTTGAAAGCTGTAGCCTAATGAGGAAAGAAAGACAAAGTGATTTGGCAGTTAAAGAGTGGCATGTCTGGAATTCAAGCATCTCTCTTTTGGTTGGTCCCATTTCTTCATATCATGTTGCCACTGTTCTTTGTCAAGCTTGAAGGCACACCAGTTCCACATTATCTCCAGTATTTGTTCACCAGGAATAGCAACATTTCTGCTTTGGTAACCCTTCTGCACAGTAATATTTGATACTTAAAAGGCTCAGCTCGTGACTTTCAAAAGAAAAGTGCAATTTTTTTAGCCAAGTGTTTCAGCACTGGCACCAATATATGTTGACCTAAAACTTTGGTTTTTGTTTTAATAATGCTATTAATCCAATCGATGATAACAGGAAGAAGTGCACCACTGAGTATCTGCCACGTAAAAGACCTCAAAGACTCAATGAAAATTGAATATTATGAGCCTCTTCCTGGCGTAAAAATGTGACAGGTTTTCCAATAGTACATTTTACTTTGTATTTTTTAATGTAACACATAAAAGAGGCTGTTACACATGGGCATTTCACCTTTTCAAATCCAATTTGCAAAAACAGTTGTAGGAACTAATGGTATGAATAATCTGTTATGAAATATCCTCTGACCATTGTCCATTCACTTAAAGATGCATATTTCTAATTTGTTCTTGAGTTTTCAGAAGAAGAAACATCCTTCTCTTTCTCATCATCCCCTTTTAAAGCCTCAGGCTACGAGGTGGTCTAATGTCTCACTGTGTGAAAACTTTATCTCTGAAAAGTGACATAGTAATCCAAGCAAATACTGTCAGTTAATGGCAAATAAATGGTTGAACGCTGTGGAGTGAGTTTCTGGACTCTTCACACCTGAAAATATTCCCTGAGAAGATTAAAATCTAACTTTAATTTTATCGATAGACACAACTTTGCCCCCAAAATTACAGTTTTGAATACATGAATGTAATCCTGACTGGTCTGTTTCAAATAAGGGTATCAGAACCAAATCAAAAGTCCCAAGACACTGATAAGAACTCAGACTTTGTCTGATGTTTTACTTGTGCCATGAGGAAAATGCAAGTATATTCTGCGTAACAACAACAAAGTGAGGAAATTATAGGAACCAAAAAAGGCAAAGCTGAGCTTAGCATAGAAGGTAAAAACATGAAAATAAAGTGTTTGGAGAGAATGAGGTGTAATTCAGTCATACTCTCTCATTCTTGGTTCTGTGTTTAGGCAACATCTGTGTTCAGAGCGAGGCTAAACAAAAGAGCTAAGAGGAGCCTGTCTCTTTTCACTCAAAAAGCATTACTCAATTCTGGACATTAATGACAGCAATTTATCACTCCTCAATCAACATACGCCGTAGCAATGGCTAACTGGATTTTAAGGAAAAGAATGTGGTCAGAAGTTTGGCCAAAACTGGGGGAAAAAAAGTAGAAAATTACTAAAAGAATATTGCAGTTTCCTTGTCATCCATGGTACAGAGAAACAGCACACCCCATTGTCTTGGAGACAGAACCACAGCACCAGGCCCGCAGTCGCCTCTCAGAGGACTGGGTGCCTCTCAGCTGGCTTCTGGGTAAAACAAAAGCAAGAAGTGCAAGGATATCAGGATATCCAATTTGTCACTCAGGGAGTACTACAAAGGTCGATGTTCCTGCAGGCCAGCTCTGGAGGGTGAGATGCGGAAAGCATTCCTCGCGGGTACATCTGTCACTTGATATTGCTCATGTTTTCTTGGCTGCCAACTGTCTGGCACATAATTTCAAGATGCCTATGGCTGCCTCAGCCCTGGGCTACATGCGTGGAGTAAGATTATACATTGGCAAGGCTCCTGTGGGCACATTGCTTTTGTCTGCCCCTCTTTCAACAATAGCATCCTCAGTGTCCGCTACAGCACACACCAGTGCAGTGCGGTTTGCACCGGAGGAAGCATAAGGATGGACAGTATTTTGCACTTCTTCCTACTATTTTGCACAGATGGCAAGTGTTTATGCCTTTCCGGGTGGCTGCACACTGGACAAGATGATCAAGACAGATGATTTATAATGGAGCTCATTGGAGATGAGATTCAGTCTACAGTGGCTTAATTTCACTGGGCAGCCGATAAATAGGGGCTGTTCTCTTTGAAACAGCTTTAAGACGACCACCATGTAGCACACATATATTGTAGACACACCTTTTTACTGTTATTGAGGGACTAGGAACTATTCAGAACTGTCTACATGCATTTAGAGTTAGAACCGTGTGTGGATTACCACTTTTTTCCTTTTTCCTTCACTGTCAGTTATTCAAAAATATCAAATGTATAGGATATTAAGTAATAGGGCTTGCCTGTGCCAAAAAACCAAGAGATGGAGCACTGGGGATACTGAAGGGAGGGAAAGGATCCTGTCTGCCCTGGAGATCAAACCAGCTTCTTCCTACAGAGGCCTGGAGCTGGACAGCCTGGTGTAATCTGCAGACTTTAGAAGAAAGTGTGTGATTGAAGGCTGAAGGGTCAAGCACAAATCCAGAAGAAAACCCTTGAGATTTACCAACTGCTCTTCTTAATCATGAAGCAGGGGGGTCCTTTCCTCATTTGTGGGCCCACTCACACTCCAAACAAATCTGAAACCATTACAAAGCATGGCAGTTGGTCGATAGTGTGGAAAAACCTCATTTACTGACTGGCCAGACAGTTTTAAAACCTTCAGATTTTCTAAGTCTAGGTTATTAACTGTCTGACTGTAATCACATCTTCACCATAGGGAGCTTCAAAAGCTTTTCATTTGCATTGAATCAGTTGCCTTCCTCCCTGTCTTTTTCCCCCTGGAAATAAGCTTAAATAATTCAACAAACTGCACACATGGCTAGTGATTATTGAACCATTCTGAAGCACTCGAGGCAAATGGACCATTACGTAGCGGGAATTAAAACTTTCCTAGCAGTTATTGGGAGAAAAATGTATACATACATATATGCAGAATCCTTCTCTTTCTCTCATGTACGTGTGTATGTGGACAGAGATACTTACAAACATTCCCTTCTCATGGAGACTTTGTGACTGTCCAAAAAAAACTGCTTGAAATAATGTTCAGAGACTGTAATATAAATATATCATGATAGATTACGATGAGAATGCAGTATATACATGAGTATGTACTGTGAGAAAGAGATTTTCTTTTAACACTATGTATTTTCACATTGAAAGAGCATAACTTTTCCCTTTCATACTACATATTTCTGCACAGGAGTCATAGGATTCTACTGATTAACTCTGTAAGCGACATAATACACTAGTTTGTATCCCTGTGTACCTATGTCACAAATGGGAATACAAAAAAAAAAGTAAAAACAAATTGATGAGTTTAATTGATTACACACTGTTTTACAAAAAATGGATAACATGGTTTAGACAATCAAACTGAACTCTTGGGCAAACAACAAAAAACAGAAGTAACAATAAAACCTCAGCTCAAAAATAAAATGACACGGCTCTTCACCACCTAAAATCTCATGGTTGTATCAAATATTTCTAAACTGAGTGCCTTAGTCAGACTATTGGTTTTCCCATTTCAGTAGGGTTTCTGTCGTCACTACTCTGCAAGTACATGTTATCAGACCATTAATCTCTTAGTGTCTGGGGCTTTACTTCCCACAACCATCCCGCTTTTTTTGTTAATGTTTTTATTTATTGTTTTTTTAATGGGAAATATATGACATTGATGTATCAGTCATTACCTGCAGAGATAAAAACAAACAAATAAATAAATTTCACTCAGAAAAAGCCAAATATTAGTTTCTGTTGTATTATCAAAATTTATAAAAAATAACAGGAAAACAAGGAGGGAGAGGGGGATCTGTAAGGCAACTGACAACATCAACATCAGATTTAAGCCTAGTTACAGCTTTTTAAGTAAGGAGAAACCAGTACACAGTGACATAGAACTTTTCCTACATTCTAAGGACAAATAATACACTTGTTCCCTTGTTACATGTCATTCTGACATCAGTTATTTGTGCGTATAATAGTGAAAACAGGTAAAAAATAATGTTCATAAACCCACCGTATAAGGTCATACCTGATTAAGAGCCCTACATGTCATGCTAACTAAACCAAAAATGTTAATTTATATAAACACTGAAATTTGGGCAAAAATCCTTCATACAGTTCAACTTCTTGAAAATATAGGGGAACAAAAAGCAAATATGGTATATTACAAATAGTGTTCACTGTGAATATACTAATAACCTATTATGACTTTTAATGCAAATAATATTTTTCTTATATTTTTAATACTTCTTAATTTTCCCTACTAATTTTCTTTCTTTCATTTCTTCTTATTTCCTTTGAATAGCTAACCACTGTTTAGTCCTAGTAGCTTAAAGGAGAGATTAGAATTTGACTGTGAAGAACCTGCCTAGTATCAAGTTATTATGCCAAACTATGTTTTAAATATCCTCTACTGGCTATCTACAAGGCATTCACCCCATAAATCTTATACCTATATGTTTCAGCACATCTCTAGAGAAGATGGTAGGTGCTCATAAGCTCTCATGAAGATTCTGCTTTTTGGACACCATATACAACTGCATGAAGAATCCATTAAGAAACTGTCTCTAGAATCCTCCTGATCTTCCCAGTCAGAGACAAGAAAGGAATAGTAAACAACAGTGGTGAAACTCTTAAGAGAATTTTATACTCTTCTCCCCCTGAACGTCTTTCTAATACCATTGGCAACTTTTCCAAGGTACTTAGTAACAATAGATCGTCTAGAAAAGAAAGTGTGCATAATGATCTTTCCCTTTTTATGTCTAATTTTCATGGCACCAAAATACTTCAGTTAAGATTTTTTCCTATACTGAAGACTGAGACACCTTGAAACAGTGGGATCTCCTACTGGATAGGAGATCTCTCACTCAGTCGGGAATATAAGAGAGAGAAATGTGTGAAGGCCAGGACCCAGGAACATTGTCTTCCAATCATCAGTTTTCTAAACTTCAGTTGTGATATCAGAATTTGGAAATAGAAGTAAGACTGGGAATCAACATGGCTCTTTGCAGGTAAGTGTCTGGTTTACGTCTTAAATAGTTTGTAAACTTTAGCTGTGGTGATGGAAATTAGAATAATGCAATTGAAATAATAAGAAACAATTTGTATCACATCTATTTTAACTTTAAAAAATGTACTCCTGGCTGTGTTAAATTAATTGCTTATCTATTCCTGTTGTTGAACAATGCTGCTTGCTGATCACTAGAAATAAATCCTGTAATACCATTTTTCAAGCACCACTTTTATTTGATTGATGCATGGCATACATCCAAGAAGTAACCTTTGTCTAAGTATGTTCTCCATAGGTGACATTCTTCCATATGAGTGGTTGCTTTACAAAGCAGTTCAATGCAATGTGCATTTAAAGTGCTTTTAAAGTGCACTTCAGAACCTATTGAAGATGAGCCCAACATAGCTATCAATAGCCTTGGTCTGACAATGGCTCCAATATAGCAAGGAAAAGAGAACTGAGAGAAAAAGACACAAGAGAGGACACTGCACTTGTGTTACTTTAATAAATAAAAATTACACTGACTTTAGTGTCAAAATTACATTTTATCACTGCCAGTTGTTGAGCTAGCCTTTCAGAGCTAACCTTATCAGGTGAAATGATGGTGGAATCTAAATTTTTGTTATTTTTACAGTTACTTTATTAACAATAACTAGAAACACTGTTGTTCTACAGATGTTCCTAGATTTGAATTTGCCAGGTTCAAAGCTGAGGGAAAGAATCATATAGATTTGAAGAAATACCACTACTGAATAGGAGATTCCTAGATTTGTGCTCAGGTTCCTAGCAAATTTCCATCAGTGGAAGTTAGGAAGGGGTGACAGGAATTTACTACCATGCTGAAAACCTGCCATGCTGATATTATAGGTTGCAGCACTTACTATTCTTGTCCCCAGAGAACAGGGAGGCTTGAATGAAATCAAGAGAGCCAATTTTCCCTTTGTAGCTTTCTTCTGAGGTTCCTTCCTAATGTGCAGTGTTATTTTTTACTGCCAGGCATCCTCTTCACGCCCTTCACTCATTCCACTCCCAACCCCTCACGCTCTTTCTTTTGTCCAGTGTATTTGAATATAAATGAAATGAGACTCAACCTGTACTATAGCAAATGACAGATTCTTGGCTCCAAAAATATTTTGATATTTACACAGAATCAGAACCACTAAACCTCCAGTCTGAGCTGATCCAAACCCTAGGAGCACATCATATTCAAGGACACGTAGCTAGCACATGTTTAATGTGAGACCATAACTGTTATCAAGATCTGCAGGGTGTACGAATTCTAACTCCCTTGTTTTTAATGAGGTTGCCTGGATGTAGGAGGAGAATCTGTCTTCCATGTTTTACCTCATGTATCTGCCTGAAAGGGCTGAAACAAGTTGTAAATAATGAGAACTCCCTGAGACTTCAGGCAAGATCTACAATAGGTCGAAGTCTGGACTTTTTACATTCCTTCGCTAGAAAGAAAAAAAAAGAAAGCTTTTTGGTTTGGTTTTGTTTGGTTTAGTTTAGAATCTAGGGTAGTTTTGCAGAATAAAAAGTTTCTAATTTTTCAGCTAAGCATCTATATGAACTCAATTTGAAACAGACTAATATGCATCTTATCGTAATCAGTAACATATACCCTGTTGTGAGTTACTGGTTAATTTATGCCTTACCTGTCGACATTATGAAGTGGAATTATATCTTGGGCACTGGTAGATGAGATTTTCCAGTGTTAAGCAGTAATGAAAATTGTTAATCCTGACTATTTTTGTCTTTGGGTTCATATTATGCAGGCTCATACATTTTGCTGCACTCAACAGTTCTTACAGCACCACTGATATGGAAGAATAAAATGAGTCTCTATGCTGTAACACGGGATGCAATGTGATTTCAGGAAACGATATCAAGCTATCCACAAATATACAAATACACTTTTCTGAATTTTACACTTGCCATTACAAAGCTGCAACATTTGATGATCAGATAATGTTCAAAATTCTGACATTCTTTATCTAAGCTGCAACTATTTGACCACCGGATACAAACATCCATCTCCGAATCCTAGATCTGGTTTCTGCTGCTATGGAAATTTAAGTCAAACCTTCTGAAACCTACGACGTGCTAAGAAGTTCTAATTTCCATGACTGTTAAAGAAAAATTTACTCAGTTTCTCAATGCAAGATTTGGGAGACAGCTCTGGTTTTCTACGTCTTTCTCTTCTCTCTCAGACTCAGTTTTGTAGTTTACTTTATACCATTTTAGCAAAGAAGGATTTAATCAGATTATATGTTGGGCCCAATTGATTAATTGCTCTGTTATTGAGGCAGGATTGTGCAGGGTTTTAATACTAAGAATCAGCTTCCCTAGACCTACCTCCTGCCATCATCTGTCAGATTATGCCTCATTTCTAGTCCATTTATTTTCCAGATAGCTCAGACAAATAGGAAGCCAGGTTATCAAACAGTGCTTTTCATTTTGCCAATTACAGAATAAAGTTAACAAAAAGCAATAATTTCTTGTCTTCCTATGGGGCAGTATAAAATTAAACAATTCACACTTAGCAACAATTTTGTGCACAGCATAAATAAAGAAATTGAGGTTTGTTTGGTCCTTAGCAGTCTTGGAAAAGCGTGTGTGAGGAAAGGCAGAGGTTGTGGGGTTTTTTAATTTACCTACCCTATTTTGTTGGCAGACACAGTGCAGTGTGCTTTCAGTGTCTCATCTGAAATTATAGAATTTCAGTTGTCACATGTTTAAATAACAGAAAGAGAATCAAGTCAAAAAAAGTGAATAAAACCCACTAACCTTCCAGAGCAAGAAGGATAGTTTGATAAAAGTAGTATCTTAAATATATGGACACCCATTTTGTTATCTTTGTATTTTCTTGCTACAAGCTAACTTCTTTGGATATCTGCTGAAAGACAGTTACTACTATTGGAAGTATTTACTTAAAGAAGGTATAAATGATGAAATTTTAAAAGTCTAAAAAGGTATCACAGTTTCTATCACACAATAGTGCAGTATTATAAGTTAAATGATCTACTTCATTACTGTATAGAGAGAAATAAATGTGTTTTCCTTAAGTTAATTTTCTGCCTGCTTGTGTGTTTAACTTTTTTCCAGCAGTGCACATCTTGATAAGAAGGATAATAACAACAATAAAGAAAAACAAGTTATTTATACAAGCTAAAGACAAATTTAGCTGGAAAATACAGAATGTTAAGATCTTTATCTTGCCTGTCTGTTTCTTGATATTGAAAAAAAATAATAGAAAATTGAGCACTTCTTGTACAGATGAGATTTTAAAATCAGAAGCCTAGGGCACCTGCCCAATATGTAAAAGTGTTGAACATCTGAGAGCCCATTGCCCTTAGAAGTTTTATTCCTGATATCACCTAAGACTTTGATCCAATGACAATTTGCGTTTTGCATACTGCAAGAGTAATCAAAATGTACCAGTTATTAAAATCATATCAGGACACACAGCAAGACAAGTGACAAAAGGATAAAGTAATCACAGTTAACTAGATTATTCTCATTTTGTAATATTTTTATACCATTTGTAATAATTTTTCTATAAATAGAGATTTCAGAAAAAATCTAGCAATTCTAAATTTTTCTTTAAAAAAATATATTTCTAATAATTGAAAATTTTTTTAGATGCTTTCTCATTATTTTTGCCATTAAATGGGATAATATTCAGTAATTAGATTTATAATCTTTTTTCTTAAAATTCTTTATTTTTCATTACTGTCCCAGAATTTTTTAAATTAAGAAAATATGACGTCAAGAAATGCAACATTAAAAATACTTATAAGAGTTTTTGATGAAAATTATTTTAAAATCTTGCTTTTCCAAACAAGTATATTTTCATGGGATTTGGTTGGGTTTTTTGGACAAGATCTGCACATGATAAAATGACAAAATTTTTTCTTCCCTTTTATCTTATTGTCTTTATTGTCTGAATTTTTGAGTTAACATCATAAAGAAAATAGTTTGAGATATTTAACCAGATGAGACCATGCAAAAATTAGCTATAAAGGAAACAGAGTGGGAAGGGAGATAATATTTCCACACAAGAAATACCTAAAAGGAGAGATGAATGCATGTGCTGGTGAGAGATCCAAAGGGGCTTTGTTTCACAAACAAATATGTGATCACATTTGTCAAAAGCAATTGAACAGCTACACATGAAGACAGACTAGAGGTCCTGATTCATTTGAAAGGGAGTAAAACACCTTGACAAAAACAAATACAGCAAAATGCCTAAGAAGAACTCAGCAAGTTAATGAGTGAATGGGCCTTCCCGGCTACATCAGTGGAATGTGACTAGAGTAAGAAAGCAAGGAAGAAGGTGCAGAAGGGAAGGGATTGACAAAGTACTACAGGGCAAATCAAAAAGAAATTAAGCAGCAATAAGGGGAGAGATCTCTGATCATTTCTAGAGATTCTTCTAGAAATAGTCGTGTCTAGACTAAGGAAGAGATATGTGCTTGCAAAGATCTCGTCTGAAGATAAAGAACAAACTGCTGGTGTTGGAGATAAGTATCTTCAGGAAGAAGTTAAAACAGAACATGGATCATATGTATAAATTCTGTAATGAGATAAAGTGTCTGTGACACACATGAAAAAGAATAATTGAACAGGGGTTTCTTGTCGTCTTACCAAACTCTGTATTTCAGACCCCCACAGGATAAAATAGCACCCCTTTATCTCTTATGATTTTTGGATAAGTAGAATAATCCTCTAATCTTTGGTTCTCATCCTCCCTTGCTTCCACTGACACATTCAACAGATAATGATGGTTGTGGGTAGTAAGAAAAGGGAAAATGCCAAATTCCTGGTAGAGACATATGTTGTATACCTTTGCCATGAGAGAGAGACAAAATACTACAGACTTAAGATAAAAGGCGTAAGAAAAGATTGGAAATTATATTTTCTTAATTTCCTGTGCAGCATTCTGGACATTATTAGGAAGAATTTCTTCACTGAGAGAGTGGTCAGGCATTGGAACAGGCTGCCCAGGGAGGTGGTGGAGTCACCATCCCTGGAGGTCTTTAAAAACTCGTAGATGAGTTTTTTAGGGACATGGTTTAGTAGGGAGACAGGCACAATTGGACTTGACAATCTCAGAGGTCTCTTCTAACCTCATGATTCTATGATTCTATAAATTCTCTGTGACTCTATGAAAACTGGTGTACTCCTAGGAGCAGCTTACATGCATAAAGCCACTAATAATTGTGGCCGGACCAGATGTTCTTTCTGGTCAGAGGTTTCTACACAACAACAGAAAGGAGACATGCAGACTTTTTTCTGTTCCTTCCTATGGACATGTGAGCTTCATCTTCCTGTGTTTTCCCTTGACCAAAGGGACCTAGTCCGTTCTGAAATGAAATACTACTGGAAAACCAAATGAGCAAACAAAGCCAATGAGGAATCTTCTTTTGTTTCTTAAATAGAGAACAAACTCAAAAAAAAATTAAAAAAAATTTTCCACTCTCTTGGCATTGTAATAGTCTGGATAACAAGATATTTGAGTTCATTGGACAAGTAATAGGTTCAAACCATGACTAAAATTTATATGGCACGAGGTTATTGGTTATTCAGCACATGTTTCTGATAGTCCCCTAATGGCCTGAATTTTCACTTTGTATTTATTTTAATCCTGCATCTGTTCAGCTGTCAAGTCCTTCCACCCCTCCATTATAATGTCCATATATTTTCAATACATCCTCTACTGCTCCTTTCAGAAGTTGTAGCTTACCATTATACAAGAACTGAGATAAAAAGATGCTATCTGGAAAGGTTTGCCATAAATATGCCACACAAAAGTGTTTTCAATCAATATTACTTTCAATTTGAAGACCTTAGAAACAGCTAAACAGTAAATAGAAGTAAATATGGAATTGATACCTTCATATTAACCATTCTGACTTTCTTCAGAGCCCTATCAGAAATAGCAGCCATAGGAAGAGTGAATAAAGATAATTTTAAACTGTTAATTTCAAAATATTAACTTTAAATTTTGCAAGTACTATTTCACAAAATTGAAATTAGTATCAGTACAAATATCTTTTTTCCAATGCTAGCTTTGCATTTTCATATGTGGTTGCATGATCTGGAGTAATTGAAACTGAAGGAAATATTATCAATGAATTGAATAAGTTAAACAAAATAGTAGTCTTTTGTGCTACTGAGGAGTTGTGCAGACTGATAAGACGGTTAGAGAGACAGAGGAAGTTTACATAAATGAAAAAAGGAGGTCTATAGAAGTGCAGAGGAATGTCTTCCCACTCATTGTTGAAAGGAAGGGATTAGGCTTGTTTATTTTCTGAGAGGATTGATGAGATTTGAGAGAAGGAGGACAGAAGAGACAAAGATGGCACCAAAGCTGACCTGAATATTGGAAAGGACAGTGATATCCGGGGTGACTAAAAAGGAAAAGGTGATTTAGTAAAAAATATTAGGAGTTCGTTTGACACTACACACAGTATTTGCAAATTTCAATGGCTAATTAGACATACACAGAATACATTTGGAGACAGCTTCTCCTATTAGTTAATAATCTTCCCTTGCTCAGAAACGCTTTTTGTTCCATACGAATATGTATTTCAGTCAAGATAGGGAATATTTAAAACTTATTAATAATCCCTGAAAAGCCATTTAAATGTGAGCATTATTAAGCCATTCTTTAACACAAGGGTTCAGTACATGTCTGGCATAACACAAAAATCAGATGAGCTCTAAGCAGCTCCAGTGCTGTCAAACTCTTTTGTGAGAGCAATGTTACTGAATTAACTCTACACAATTTTTATAATAGTACAATACAAGTGTAGATTTAATGGGCAATGTTATTAGCAGAAGAGAATCTTTTTGCCTGTAACAAAAACAAATGTCTTCCTTTTGCCAACCACTTTTTTTCTTAAAACTGCATGAAGATCTGTGTTTTGTTACTCACCTCCCATTGAAAGACTATTTAAGATACTCTACTATTCAGAGTTATGTCATTAGGAATTCAGTAATAGCAGATGAAGTAAAAATCATTGTACAGTAATGATGTTATCAAATCATAAAGCTTTTCTTTCAAAAGTCTCTTCGAAGTATGTTAAGTCAGTGAACAGACTTGGAAAGCAACCCAAATCACTAGGGGTTTTTCCAAGACATTTCCTTGGAATGCCTCCCTGATGGCAAAAACTCAAATTACTGCAAAGACAGGGAACACAGTCTTCTACAGGTTGTTTCATTTTAAGGTCCTATATGTGTAGATGATTCTGAAAGTAGCTGTAAAAGGAAGGTATTGCATATATGAAATGGGGCAGGTTTATGGCATTTTGTGGTCCTTATTCCTGAAACACTGGAAACAGATTGTAGGTGCAGGCAATGCAATTCTGCATGTACCCATGTAAGATATACAGGTATACAGTATTTTAATACTTTGACCCCTGTATATGAACTCCTGTTCATCAGCAGATTTTTAAGGACTCTATTAAAAAACAGCATGCTTTTAAAAAACAGCTCCAGCTTTTAAAATAACATTTTTATGTGAAGCTTTTCCAGTATATCTCCTTGTCCTCTCTTTGTTGCTTCCTTCTATAGCACAGAAGTCTTGATTTCTCTTTGAAGTTGATCTCTTCCTTTCACTGGGAGGTTGGTTTCACCATTTCACTCTCCTAGCAACATTTGCTCCAGCAATCTGTTCTAGGTATTTCTTCCTTCATGTCCTAAGGACTACTGAGATTTCTTTGGAGGAATCCCTTATTGTTATTATGTTTTCCCTGCTTCCACTTAGCTTTGGGGGTGTGGGGGTAACTCTTGAACCTTAAAAAGAAATGACAAAAACTAAATTACTGAAAGACTAGGGTACAACTGGGAAGTAAATGGAGGAAAAAAAATAATGTCCTTAGAGTGCAGAAGGACCGAAGATCATATGCTGCTGGGAAGAGGAAATTCATTTAAAAGCAGACATGGGACATCAAAATGTCTCCAGTTAGGCATTCCTAAAGGTAGCTTTGGAAATGATGCTGTGTGTTGATAAAATCTTCCTGAAAGTATTAAATCTGAATTAAAACACAAAGGATGACTAGGAAGATGACCCCTCCCAATATTAAAAGACCTTTGATGTCCCCTAGAATTATTCAGTGGAAGTAGTATCTCAACCACTGGTATGTTGATGACACCAAGCTGAGTGCTGCAGTGGACACATATGAGGGAGGGGATGCCATTCAGACAGATGTGGGCAAGCTTAAGTAATCGGCCTGTGTGAATCTCACGGAGTTCAACAAGGTCAAGTGCAAGTTTCTGCACTTGGGTCAGGGCAAAAAATGCAGTGGGGATGAAGGGATTGAGGACAGCCCTGCTGTGAAGGACTTGGAGCTATTTGTGAATGAAAAGCAGGGCATGAGGTGGTAATGTCAGAAGCCAGAGGTGGTAATGTCAGAAGGCCAACAATATCCTGAGTTGCATCAAAAGATGTGAGGTCAGCAGGTTGAGAGAGGTGATTCTGCCCCACCTCTCTGCTCTGGTGAGAATTCACTTGGATTACTGTGCCCAGCCCTAGAGCCCTCAGCCCAAGACAGACATGGACCTGCTGGAGTGGGTCCAGAGAAAAGCCTCAAAAATGATGAGGGCTGGAACATTTATTTCTCCTATTAAGAAAGGCTGAGATAAATGGGTTTCTCAGCCTGGAGAAGAGAAGGCTTTGGGGACACCTTATTTTAGAGTTTCATTACCTGAAGGGTGCTTATATATATGATGTAGACAGACATTTTAGCAGGGCCTATTGCAATAAGCCAAGGAGTAATAAACTAGAAAAGGATAGATTTAGACTAAATATGAGGAAGAGATTTGTTACAGTGAGAGTGATGAAATGTTGAAACAGGTTAACCAAAGAGGTGGTAGTAACCCCAACCTTGGAAACACTGAAGGTCAGGTAGAACAGGACTTTAAGCAACCTGATCTAGTTGAAGATGTCCCTGCTCACAGCTAGGGTGTGGGACTAGATGACTTTTGAAGGTGCTTTCCAATACAAACCATTCTATGATTCTGTGAAACTAGGACAGATTTTCCTAGACATACAGAGAAATGGGGAAAAATGCATGAAAATACAGACTGACTGAGGCCCTGGAAACTGTTCTGTGAGCTGGTGAATGTTACTGCATCAGTAGTTGTTGGAGTAAATGACCTTATGCAGATGAGCTGTTTCTGTTTTAAAATCCTGTGATCTTCCCTGCACACAAAAGTTTGTTGAAAAAAAATAGTAGTGCCTAGAATTCTTTGAAGTAAAGAACTGTAAAGATAGCAGTTCATACTGCAACTTGCAATCACTTTGTATCACAGGTCACAGAACCCCCCAAAATTCAGCAGTCGGATTCACTGAAGCTTTTTCATACTCAAAGTGGTTAAAAAAAAAGACTTTAATGTCTGCATGTTGACTTCTTAAGATATGACCTGTAAATTCAGGTGTGGAGAAATTTGGAGATATTTACATTCTTGATTTGTCTGGTAACAGACTTTTCACAGAGGGGAAAAAAATTAAAAAATTACTGGAAAATATTTTTTTCCATTCTGCCTCTATGACATCTTTCAGGGACTTTGTCCTCTCACACAAACACTTAAAGCCAAATTCCAAGCCCACTATTGACAGGATGGATTGGATTCCAAGAAATGCAAATTCCTTAAATTGTGTAATCTGCATTAATTAATAGAGCAGGGAGCCAATTAAGAACAGTCCCCTATTCAGTTTAATTAGGCTAACTACAGGTAAGGGAATCATATAGTAAAGGGAGGGGCATTCAGTAGAGAGACTCTCTCATGTATCTGATGTCTGTGTCCTTCACTGTGATGAAGCTAAAGATATCTAGTGCTTGACTTTCAATCTTCTAATGCTAGAAAGTAAATGAATCATACACTTTATACTACCAAGTCTTTGAAATCATAAGCCCTGGGCATTCTGCCTGGTGCTAAATTGAGGAGAGGTGGGGAGGGAGGGAGGCAGCTGTTATATTAATTCTGTCAAAATCAACAACATTGCCATGTTATGTGTATATCCTAATTTCAGCTTCCTTATATGCTTATATGGTCAACAAGCTGATTTTTAAAGTGGTTAGAAATTAAAAAAAATACTTATTCTGTGCTCTGAACTGCATTCTAATGCAAAATTGAAGAGTACAGCTCAAGTTACCCAGTCTGGGAAAGAAACAGAGTTGAGACAGGTGTAGTTTCCTTTTCAAAGATCTCCATCAAAGTATGTTACATACTCATATCATGGCTCCAGTGTTAATTTTTCTTATTGGATAACTCTGAATATACATCCTTCTACTTTGCTGATGAACTAGCTGATAGAACTAGTTATAAATATTCATTAATATAAACTTGAAGGAAAAAAAAAATAAAAGAGTGGAAGGGGAGAGAAAAAATACTATGCCAACACATAATAGCACACTTTGCCAACCAGTCCAAATCAATAATTATCTTTGAACAGTCAGACAGAACCTCTGTCTCCCCACTTTATTATCATAATACTTGGCAGTATCAGAATTTTTAATATGCTTATGCTCAGAATGCAACTTTGAGAATGGAAAGTAATGTTTGCTGACGGAGAAAAAACCTTTCGCTTTTGTGCAATCTCAGTGCAGGAACACTGAAGACATTTTTTTTCTTTCATGCAGCATTTTGTCTTTTCCCTGTCATTTCTACAGGTTTTACAGTCAGACCATCTCCTGATCTTCTAATATGTCCTCTCAAACAGTAAAGGTTACACAAAGTCTTGTAGGCTCAGGAGTTTCCTTCACTGTTAGAATTAACATGCACATAGGCAAATAATTCATGCTCCAAAGGCTTGGTGAGGTACGAGATGTCAATGACATGCCTGGGAGAAGAGATCATGCTGGACACACTGCCATCCTTTTGTCCTGCTACTGTAACAAACATTTCTCACACCCATGTGCACATGAGATACAAGGTTCCTGTAGCAGGAGCTACCCCTTTCCTTTACTTCCTGTTAACCAGCCCTCTAAGCCTCAGGATTGCATAGAATAATTTTAAATTTTAAAGGAGTCAGCTTCTGCTTCCATTTACACAACAGAAGCTTCCTATTAATAACATGGGAAGTATAATTGAAAGTCTAATGAGTGCACAAAAATCCTTAATACTAACAGTGTTCACATGCACGTACCGCTTGATCTTTTTCTCCTTTTCCTAAGTCAGAGGTTTTCCAATGAAAGGTTATCAATAAAGTGCTCAGATCTTTAGCTAGCATTAACTCATGCTTTTGAGCTAGACCTCATTTTATACTATATGATGATTATAGACTGATGATCAAGTTTTGATAACTAAAAATCATGCAGTGTAGTCCAAGGCTACTACTCCTACACATCTGAGAAAAGAGAGCTTACATACAAAACTCATACAAAAGTGGCCCATTTTACCTTTTAATACCAATGTTGATGTTGATATCAAAGGCAATTGTATGTGTAATTTCAGATTTTCCCCTTGCCTGCTGAAAATATCCATTCCAACATGCAATGTTAATAGTAATGTTGGTAAAATATCTGATCATGTCTAGTATTCTTGGACATCTAGAATTCCTAGAATCTGCTTTGCTGTGGAAACTCCAAAAGGACATCTCCGCTGCCTATCCTGAGACAGAACAGAACAACATTTCATGGTGTAAATCTCATGGTAAGACCTCTACTAACGTGTTTTCCTCAGCTGTTAAGAATCAGTATATGTCAGTGTGCAGTACTTTCTGACTATGTAAGACACAACAGAAACTTTAAGAAAAATAACCAATGATAGGATTTGAGTTCAATTCTCTGGGAAAAAAAAAAGATATACAAGCTAAAGGAAAAAAAAAATCTCTTTTGAATCTCTCACTAAGTAGACCATAGATTTAAAACAGGAATAAAGATTTCTAATCCTCAAGAAAGACATGCAGATGCACATCAACAGCATTCAACATTCAGAGGGCAGCTGGTAAACTAGATTGTATTTTTTTTGAAAAGCACTATGACAAAGTTGTTTATTCAGCAAAACAAACTGTTCCCTGTGTCCGTTAACAAGGCTGGCTTTGTGTAGCACAGCCTTCTGCAGTGCTGACTCCTGTTTGGAACCATTTCACACTAATTAGAAATAAGAGAAAAGGCTGTGTTCACAAACAACCCAGCTCAAGACCTCTTTCAAACCACTCTTTCTGAAAATTAACTCAGTTGTAATCCTGTATGAATAACAGAGTTGCACAAACAGAGTAGGGGAAAATATATTGTTAATAATTGTCAGCTTGCTGTGCATAAAGCTAATGTAAATTTCATATACCACTAACAAAATCGTATGAAATCATGAACTATAAAATACTGTACATTTCCATCTTCCAGGGTTATAACAAGAGTGATTTTTGAAGCGTTAAGCTGCAGTAGGAATATGTGATGAATAGAAGAGTTACTGTTATGAAAGGAAACAAATAATTGAATGATGCACTAAATATGAGTGTAGATCTGTGTTTTACTTACGTATAGTTATCATAAAATACTACACAATCTATAAAATAGGAATGTGAATATCAGAAACATTTTCCTCTAGAGGAAAAAAGGTTAATAAAAAAGAGAGGTCCTTCAGCATTCGCAGTACAAAAGGATATATTGAAATATTAAAAGCTAAACTTGATAATTAACAGAGGAAGTGTTTTCAGGGAACAATTATGCACTTTGGATGCTTATTTCTAATTTCTGAAGGCATCCTCCACTTTAGGCAGCATTTACTCATGGAAGTAATCCCCTTTAAAACCATTAGGCTTCTGGTGGAAGTGCCAGATGTCATAAGTCAGGGCTGCAATGATAAACACTAGTTATTCTCAGCTTTGTACATGGTAGCAAGGCATTATATGTGAAATATGTGCATTGCCAATATTTTCTATTTTTAATTACACAAAAAAATCTAGGCAGTTTAGAAAAAAATTTCAGCATCCTATAGTTTTCAGGGTTTATCATAAAATTGTCTCTAGAATTTGATGTAGATAGCAAAAGTATGTCCTTCAGAATACATTTGAAATGGGAAAAAAACTTAATCTGTTTAGGAAAAAAATAGTCAATTCCAATGACAAAACACGTTAAAAATTATTTGGCATGAATCCAGTGGTCTTTTATGTAATTAGGATGAATTTCTAAAATCTGAAAAAACAACAACAAAAAACTAATTAGGAAAAATAGATTTCTTGAGGTCACAGAAAAGAATTTAGCTTGTTATTTTATTGCTGCAAACTAGATTTCTGTTCTAAAATCAAATCTAGGATCTAAAAAGCATTATATTTCTTGTACCTGCATAACAGATATTAAATACAAATGAGAAAAACACAAGTAGGAAAAAAATGAGATCAGTTGAGGCTCTTGTTAAAAAAGATATTACTGCTTAGAATTA
Source organism: Neomorphus geoffroyi (assembly GCA_033558235.1). Taxonomy (NCBI): domain Eukaryota; kingdom Metazoa; phylum Chordata; class Aves; order Cuculiformes; family Neomorphidae; genus Neomorphus; species Neomorphus geoffroyi. The sequence goes on from JAUMJM010000048.1 coordinate 30,457,473, forward strand.
ACATGCAGCACTCCCAAGTGTTTTCAGCTCTCATGGCCGGTCTTTTCCTTACTTTCCCCTGCTCTTAAGACAATAAAGAATTACTGAATTGATCTTATGATGACAATAGTGTTGCATTACGTGGGCCTTGTCATCCCTGTTTCAGGATTGCTTGTAAAATTAGTGAGGGACCAGTTCTATTTCCTAATGAAGGTTGCGTCTCTCTATTGCTTTACTTGAAAAGAAAACTTTGCCTCTGGATAGCTTGTCAAAATTAGCTGAGTTTTCTTTCAAAGATCATAAAGAAGCGGAATAATTTTTAGATCTCGCATCCTGTGCTTGACAAGACAGTTCTAACTTCTTCAACTAGATTGTAATGGGCAGACTGAAATGAGGGGACAATATGTCACTTCTTTAATGCTTGTAAGAAATAAATTCTAAACATCCTGAATTTATATGTCTAATGTTGTCAGCATTAATTTGAGTGATAAAATAGTTGGAGGTCTGTTGTCTTGGTTTCCACAAGCATGAGTCTATATTTAAGTCTCAAATACTGAAGGGAAAGCCTTTTCTGCAGATCATTCATGATTCTAAATAGCAAAAAGCATTTGAGATGATTGCCTCATGTTCTTTCAACTCAATTTTCCACATAACACAATAAATTAGTAATAGTAATTTTCAAACACAAAAGTCCAACCAGAATTCATGAGGCTTGTGCAGTTTAAATATCTTTTTTATGCTCTAATTAATTGATAGCATCAAATCACAAGAAGTTTTTTGTAACTTTCTAGAAATCATTTCTTTTATTTTCTATAAAAATCTAGGACACAACATACAGGTTATTATTACTGAACATGGTTAGTCTAGTAGAATTCCTTCTGCACGTATTTTAATTTAATGTTTCTATGTTTTCATTTAATTTTGTTTTGCTTTTAACCAGAGTTCATAACTGTTACATCTTTGATATTTCATGTAAATTTTAATTCTAATCAACTAGCTGTGGTTCATCTAATAAAAGGTACTGCAGATCTTTATCTCCATTCTAGCTACTTATTTTCATTTTTAGATTTCATAATTTGTTTGTATTGTCTAATGCCAGTACTTTTTTTTTTTAATGTATGAACTCTGATTCTTCTGAAAAAAAGAACTGTGATGTTCTCATTTTCTTTTAAGATCAGGCAATAAATATTAAAAATATGCAAAATGAAAAAAATACTCTTTCAAAAAGCTCACATCACAACTTTCTAAAGAATGCTCTGAAGCAAGTGTTAACTCCACAATAGAAAACATAGATTGATAGTACACAACTATAACTGTAATAATACTTACAACTGTAATAATAATCTGCATTACTTCCTTTACATATTTTTGTTTGTCTAAAAGCAGAGAAGAGGAAGCATTATATCAAAGCAGGCTGCAGACTCTTCAAATGACTGTTATTTTGCCAACAGTGTTCATCTATGCTGTCGGTGACAGATAGACTCCTTCGAAAGTTTCACCACTTTCGGAAACCTTGACCTGAAAACAATATCACCTAGAATGGTATCATCAGCTGGTCAGCAATCTGTGGTCAGTTTTACCTCCGATATTTTTGAAAATACTGTCCTCTACTGGCAGTAATTTTGGAATTGAATACTCAAGAATTGCATTCTTCAAAGACACGTGAATAGTGGATGAAAAAAGCTGTGAAGATGAAAACATTTCATTATAGAACTGTGAACTGTCTCTGTGACAATATATACAACCTTCTCAGATGGTAATAACCGTTAGTAATAATCAACAATAAACAAGTTAAACCATTATTTATTTTTTCAGCCTCATTTACTTTTTCTCCTTTCAGTATCCTCCTTCAATTTAATTTCTAATGTCTCTCTCTTTCTACAAACAGGTTTCCACAAATCCTTTGAAACTTCTGAATGGAGCTTCTAGTAATAAGACTCATCCCATGTTTTAGCATGAGGGTGATTTTTTAAGGGACTCCAGAATGTTCACAACCAAGTAGTAAAAATACACAGTTAGCCTTTGATAATGGTAGTGCAGAGATCTCAATTTTGAAGCCACTTTTTGAATATTTCTACAAAGCATTTTGCAATATAAGAGAAGGCATAAAGCAACAGAGAGCCAGAGTTTTAAGATTTTTAGATGAAAAAAATGTGGAAATGACCACTGGCTTTCATCGATAAATGGTCTAGATAAGAAGAGAGTGCAGAACACTTCCAAAATTCATGTCCTTATTCCAATAAGAAGAAAAGAGTTCAGAGTCTCTGTGGATTGGCAGATTTGCTAATAATAAATTGTTACATGTATTCCAAATGCAGGTACTTTTTATTTGTTATTGTCAGTTCTCTGCTGCTATTATCTTTCACTTACCACCTAGACTTGAACTTAAATTGGAGAATAAATCATCAGGAGATCTGTTAGTTCTGAAGTCAGTCTTCAAATCCCTCCCAGGAAGCCTTTGTTCAAATACTAAATTAAGAACTTGAGAATTTTCATGGCCTTGTTCATTCAGCGGATAGTTTCACTGCAGTTTTCTAATGTCCCATCTAGACTGTAATTCTCCATTTTCATGGAATGCACATGGATAGAATTGGTACCAGTTTTCATTAAATGGCTGGCTTTTCCTATTGATGATATTAAAGTAACCAGGCAGTTCTATTAGAGAAAAAGCATGTATAAATACAGATCAGTTACATTCCTCTGGACTATCAAATGCTCTCCCTGATCTAATTATTTTCAACCTTTTACAGGATATCAGTTCATTATACCACCGAAAATCCCGCTTCTGGCATGAAAATTGTTTTAAGACCACTATTTCCTATTCTTTGTTAACTGAATACATTTTGCTCAGAATAAAAGTAACAGAAAAAAGTATTGGCTGCATAGAAGTCTTTTGTTAGTGCTTTTGAACTCCCTAGTTGTGGACTACAAAGAGTCCAGCGCTCTGCCTCTCGCCACCACAGAACAGAGGCACGGAGATCTGCCTTTTTTTTTTTTTTGGATCTTGATATACACAGGATACATTACTGAGTGGCTATAAAAAGGTTTGTGAACCTTGATGGAAATCAGAGGTGAAAATAACAGTTCAAATGTCTAGTCTGAGTTTAAAAGATCTATGGTAATGTATTTTTACTCATAACAGATACTGAGAAGGAAAGAAAAAGAGACAGCAAAGCAGTATTCAGACTTACATTACACTCTTTCTCTGTTCCTGCCCTTTCCCTGAGCTGTCAAGACCAGAGTGTTCTCTGAAAACTAAAGTGATTCTAGGTAGGTTACGAATATATGTTATTTCTTCTTAGTTATCTCCTTAGGATATTGCTAAGACACAAAGCCTATATGATTCTTTTCAGTAACCAACAATGAGTCAGGATCCGTGCTGGCTTGAAATGTGTCATTCCTGGATTTCAATGCAATGGCTTGGAATAGATTTTTTTTTAACACTTACTACTTTATGAAGGAAGCTTTATAGAAGAGTTAATCTGAAGGAAAGGAAGAATATGCTGTAATATGATGTTTAATCAATTAATATTTGAATAGACTGTGGCAACTGACATTTACCTTTACAACTCAAGAAAAAAATTACAAACCTTTGAGACAGGAAAGTCACTGTTCTATTAATTCCTGTGAAAAGCTGATATCCCTTAAATTCGATTTCCATCATGAAACATACACTGATTCTATTTTCTTCTACCCATCCATACTGTTTTAACTGAACATGGGATTTATGATAAAAATAAAAACAGTTTTGGTTTGAAAAAAAAAAAACTTTTTTAATTCACAGAATCATAGAATCAGCCAAGTTGGAAAGGAGCTAAAAGATTCAATTCCTATCCTATACAGGATACTCTCGACAATCATGCCATGTGTCTGAGGGCATTGCCAAATGCTTCTTGAATGCTGACAGATTAGGTGCCGTGACTGCTTCTCTTGGGAGTTGTCCCAGTGCTCCACCACCCGCTGGGTGAAGACCCTCTTCCTAATCTCTAATCTAAATCTCTCTAGCACATCTTCCTGCCATCATTTCTGGTCCTATCACAGAATGATAGAATCATTTGGGTGGAAAAGACCTCTAAGATCATCAAATCCAACCATGCCTGTCTCCTTACTAAACTGTGTCCCTAAGGAATTCATCTACTCACCTTTTAAATACCTCCAGGGATGGCGACTAAACCACCTCCCTGGGCAGCCTGTTCCAAACCCTGACCACCCTTTCAGTGAAGAATTTTTTCCTGATTCCTAGTCTGAATCTCCTCTGGTGCAACTTGTGGCCATTTCCTCTTATCCTATCACTTGTCACTTGGGAGAAGAGAACAACACTCACCTCGCCACAACTTCCATTCAGGCAGTTTTGGACAGTGATGATGTGTCCACTCATCCTCCTCTTCTCTAAGCTAAACAACCTCAGTTCCCTCAGATGCTCCTTGTAGAAATTATTTTCCAGCCCCCTCACCAGCCTCGTTACCCTTCTCTGGACACGCTCCAGCCCCTCAGTGTCCTTCCTGTAGTGAAGGGCCCAAAACTGGACCCAGCACTCCAGGTGTGGCTTCACCAGTGCTGAGCACAAGGGCACAATCACCTCCCTGCTCCTGCTGGCCATGCTGTGTCTGATACAGGCCAAGATGCAATTGGCCCTCTTGGCCACCTGGGCACACTGCTGGCTCATGTTCAGCTGCTGTCAACCAACAATCCCAAGTCCTTCTCTGCCAGGCAGCTCTCCAACCACTCTCCCCCAAGTCTGTAATGCTGCACGGGGTTGTTGTGTCCCAAGTGCAGGACCTGGCACTTGGCCTCGTTGAACTGTTGGTCTCAGCCCATCGATCCAGCTTGTCTAGATCCCTCTGCAGAGCCTCCCTTCCTTCAAGCAGATCAACACAACTACTCAGCTTAGTGTCATCCACACACTTGTTTAAAGGCCCACCCAATCCCCTCCTCCAGATTGCTGATAAAGATGTTGAACAGGACTGGATATAGCACTGAATCCTAGGGAACACCACTCATGACTGGTTTCCAACTGGATTTAATTCCATTTATCAAAACCCTTTGGGCCAGGCCATCCAGTCAGGTTTTTTAACCAGCAAGAGGTTTGCAAGAGAGAAGAGATCAGCACCTGTTTCACCTCCCTCCCTTTTGAGAAGGCAGGAAACAGCTATAAGATCTCCTCTCAGTCTCCTCTTCTCCAGGCTGAACAGACCAAGTGACTTCAGCTGCTCCTTATACAACCTCTCCTCTAAACCCTTGATGCCCTTTTTATACTGTGATGCCCAAAACTGCTCACAGTACTCAAGGTGGGGCAGCACCAGTGCAGAGTAGAGTGGGACAATCACCTCCCTCAACTGACTAGCAGTCATGCTTGATGCACTCCAGGACATGATTGGCCCTCTTGGCTGCCAGGGCACACTGTTGGCTTATTCTTTTTTCTTGCACTTTGTCAAAAGACATTCATACTAAAATAATACCTAAACCATCTCCAGGTTCTTATTCTTCACTTCCATGTACTGACAAACTTTGCGGTTCATTTATAATCCATTGAACTCTGAAGAGGGAAAAGAATCATGCGTGTTCAAAGTGCCACTGCTGGAAATTATATCTTCTGCACAAACACTTATCATTCACGCAGCTTATTATCCATTCAAAAAACAGTAACAGTAATCAGTGGTAAATGTTTCCCAATCATTCTCAGTGGACTTCCTGTCTACTGATACTCTGAATCTCTTTGGAAACAACAGAAGAAAGACAATCACTGTCACCACAATCATGCTTTTTCTTTAGAAGCACATGGGTGCACTGCATGAATCACGTTTTGAGAGAGGCACAAGTTGCAATTTCGACTTTCTCAAACTTTGGAAGAGTTTGGGTGCATGATTTGGGCTTAGCTTGTGACAGAGATAGCACTGAAACTCAAACTTGACCTAGGTCAAGAACATTGAAAGTATTTATCACCTAGTCATTATTTCTTTCAGTAGAGTATATCTGAAATTGCACCAGTTATATTTATTGTATATGTGAAGCCCACTATCGGTAATACAGAGAAGACGAAGATCACTATGAGGGATGAAAAGGACGGTCAATAGACAAACATATATCACTCATATAAACAGAGGTTCGGACCCAAGGCGTTCATAACTGTAACTGTAGAAGATCAACAGTATTGAATCTAGCACAGAGATGTCTGAAAATTACTGATAGACAAATAAGGCCTTATCTATTCAGATAGCTTAATGTTAATAAGCTTGAGTTAGAATTTACAGTCCACTAACTCCTCCATGCTAAGAGCACCTTTGTGCAAGATGCTTTTAAGGCAGAATAAGATGTCTCACGCTGTTTCCTCACAGGGAGTTAATGCAGACTAACCACTGTACTGTAAATTTGCACCCCAGTTTACCATGGAACAACTTCCCTGAGTAGATAACTTACAATACATGTGCAGGGAAATCAACAGCTAAGGCTCAGTAATGAATGTTAAAAACTATTCAGGATCTTCAAGTTTCTCATTCCCATTTTTTTTCACCCACCTCTATTCACGCGTTTTTCTGTAGAAAGAGTTCTGGTTGTAGAATTGCCGTAGGGTTATTCTTCTAAGGATCCTAATGGCTATGTGAAAAAGACAAATTTGGCATTTCCAAGAAAGAAAAACTAATGCAGCTTTGTAATTGATTCTTGTTCCTAAAATGTTGTGTCATCAAATTAAGAAATGGAAAGCCTTTCATCCTACTTTCCTGATAAAAACGCTATAACAAAAAAAAAAGATGATGAATAACCAAATACGAACAATTTAAATTTGTCTGTAAACAAATCACAAAATTAAACATGCCTCCCAAAGTCATCAAATCATTGCAGGAAGAAAGAAAATATTAACAGTAATCTAATTCTTGGCATAGATAATTAACAAGCAGGCATAAAATAAGACTAAACTTACCATGGAGGTGGTCTTAAATCTGCCTATAGAAAAATCATCTATGCAATCAATCTGAATTATTGTTAAATTGAAATTACATTTTTTAAATGGTCACTGCATCTTTAAATCCACAGTTGAACAACAATTGCTCTATTGAGCATCACTTCAGGGAAACATAAGCAAATCCACTAGCAAAGAGGCCATTAAAATGCAAATGAAAATTTCCAATCACATGAACACTGGCTTTATTTTTTTTTCCGGAGGACCAAGATGTAAGGAAGATCAAAAGAGCATTTGAAATGTTATATTTCAAGACAGGATACTGGAAAAATAACTACAGGTCTGGGGAAAAGTGCTGCTTTAATAGCTTGTATTTTCTACACTAAAAAGAAACAAATATGACAATTAATTTGTTTCTGGAGATACGAGATTTCAAAATATGGCAAATATTTATATTAAAATAATAATAGCTTTAAAGAAAGAACCATACTGAAAACCCCATTTCTAACTGAGAATAAAAATCAATATCTTACTTTATATAACAAATCTATATTGCGAGGAGAATAGTAATGGCCATGGACAAGGTAATAGACTTGTTTACACAAAAGTTTTTCTACCATCAAGATATCAAAAAGGTTTTTAATACTGTGCAGACAGAACTGACAGACTCAAATTTCTGACAGGAGGAAACAGCTCTGGGAAGATGACTTATTAAAAACTAAAGAAGGACAAATTTTATATTTCTGCTGTCCTCCAAAAGAATATTCCCCATTTTACCAGACTTGCCTGCTGGGCAAGCAGAAGGTAGCACAGGAGGAAAAGTCTGTGTGGATTCCAGAGAAGATATACAAAAAAGGACACAGGTATTCCCTGGAGGCACTGGAGCTCTCTCAGCATTTATAAACTTCAGCATGCGTTTCTCCAGAGCCAGGAAAGCAGTGAGATAAGGGAAGAGAAACTGTTTTCTCCTCCCATCCTGTTGAACTACCTGCCCTGTGAGAGCAAAACTGCTAGAGAGGTTATGGAAGGTGTTTCCTTTGGGGCTCTGTTGAATCATGGGCATGGTGCGGAGTGCAGGAGTGAGTTGCTAGTTTTTGATGTAGAACTTCAGAGAAAGATCTGTAGTCTGCAATGGCATAGCAGGTGCAACAAAGCAAGATCATTAGGCCCCAGACTATTGTAAAATCCAGCTATAGATATTGTCTTGATGAAAAATTATGAGGTTTGTGTTTGTGCAGTTTTCATATTGACATTCAGAGGAAACAGAGCAGCAGTTGAAGTTTTCTTGTTTTGATTTGGCTAATATGACTTGGGTACCACTGATATCATATGATGTTTAACTTCCTGATATGTAAGGACAACACAAGCAAGAAAATCTAAATAGCAATTTTGGACAGGAACATTGCAATTGTAACAATCATTGGCCAAACTGCTCCACCTGATGAGAAAAGAAAAAAGATAAACAAGGGATAGTTACAAAAATTCTGGTTTTCAGCCCAATAGAACTAAATAAAAATTAAATAAAAAGAACTAATTTCACTAAAATAATCATACATATGCATATAAAATATGGATAGAAAACAATTTAGCAAGAATATTAAATGATTCGGTATGCAAAGAGACAAGAATGTCTTGCAAAGAACACCTAAATAGGACAGATGGGTATGTTTACAAGAATGTTCATAGAATGTATACAAGAATGTTCACAAGAATGTTCATAGAGTGTTATGGTCCACAGGCTGGGTGAGTTGATAGTAAACTATTTGTATTACCCCTTTTCAGTGTGAACTATGGACATCTTCCATATGGCCAGTATCCAGTTCAAAATGACTCTTCCAGAAGGTTCAGAATGGGCTTTCAGTACTACATCAGAGAAGAGCAGAATGGTATCTTGAAAAAGGGGTTTTGAGGCAGAGATATTTGTGCCTACTGCTCTTGCAGGATATAATTATATGCACATACACACAAAACACTGTGTATTTTTAAGGACTTGACTTTGACTAATGACACTGAATAAAATATTGAAGCTCATCAAAAGAACATCAAAGCAGGTTGTCAGCAGAAGCAAAATTAAGGTGTTCTGTCCCAAAACATTCATGAGAAAGGGAAGAGGAAGCAAGTACGCAAAACTCATTGTCTTTATAGCATAATGACCTCCAAGTGAATGGCAGCTAATACACACTCTCAACTGAGGTGACTTCTATAGTGCTCTAAACATTTTGCTTTTGCTCCTACCTCACTTATAATTTACTTAGGTCAAGGGACGATTCAAGTCAACGGAATTACCCTGGACTTGAAATTCTGGAACTAGTTTCTACTTTCCATACAGCTTATAATGACTCAGGATGATGATAGTCCTTCTGATGAGTAAATGCTATTGTTAACCTACTTATTGTTATTAAATGTTCCCTTCACGACACTAGTTTGTGTGATTTTAAAATCAGCCTAATTGAAGCGCTACGTTTTTATACCCACAACATTAAGTGTTAAGCATTAATAGGGATTTCATGATGAATAATTATTCAACGTAACAGTATTTACCCTGTGGGGTTCTTCTTGTGAGTTATCACAGAAACTAAAAACAGAGATTGTAAACATTAATGTTGAAGGGAAATTTATTATCAGGACTCTCATAAAATATTTTCCTATCAAATCTAACACAATACCATAAAGTTTTCAACTTACTAAAGAATTTGTGCCTTATATTATACTTCTTCAACCCCTTTAAGTTGTACACTACGAGAAATAGGTGTGGTCAATATTTCAAATCTGTGTCCCAAACGCCATGCTTAAAGAACCCCCACCTCAATTTCCTGGCTCATAATCACCCTTCATTCTTCATCTAGAAATGATTTAAAGCTGGTTTTCCTTGAATCATGCAGCATACAGTTGAAATATCTTGCCCCAATCATCTTAATTAGGATGCCAAGGAAAGGCCTACCCATATTCTAATTGCAGTAAACAAGCATGTAATTCTTTTCAAAATAATCTAGCTATAAGAATGTGCTGTTACAACCACTGTCCACTCTTAAAATAATTATCACTAACAAGTATATATTCCGCAGTTCATGTCATCCTTTCAAAGACAGTACATCAGATAAACAAGAAGTCAGCAGCTGATAACCTAAAACTCTTGAGTAACATTTGATAGATCTACGTGAATTCAACAATAGATTCTATTGAAAAACTACTTTTTGTTTCTAGAAAAAAGTTTAGTAGACAATAAGAACGCTGTCTTAAAATGGTGTTTCCATGCAGTTAATCTCTACTAAAATCATAGTGAATTTAGATCAAGAGAAATAAACATTTGTATTTCATTATAACTTACTATTATGTGGCTTTGAGGTAGAAGAAAACAACACTGATATTCTATTTTGTACACTGTTATCAGTAGAAAACATTTGAATTTTACTGTTGCCCTTTAGGATTTACTGGTTATTTGCTGTTTCCTATTTTTGGAAGAAGGAGGTATTGGAGAACTGACTCAAAAGATTGTTTAACGTTCTTGTTTAACGTTCACATTTATAAACAAGCCACAGCTGAATTCTGTTCTTATTCAAGAGAAAGGAAAATTCTCAACTAACTTTCTTTGGAATCACAGGTGGTCCAGGTGGTTAAGGTATATGTCTTGAAATCTACAAGAAAATGATAGTTTTATCTTAATCTTGTGGTTTCACTGCACTTTGATGCTTAGTTAATCTAGGCTTACAACTATGTTTCTCTTTCACAAAAACTTAGATCCTATCCGACTCTCTCAAAAACATATTACCGAAATCTATTCACCAGACTGAGAAAACAAAGAACATTCAGGAAGTGAAATGGTACGATATCAAATAGTTTGCATTAGCAGCTGTAGCAAAGGCTCCAGTGTCAAAATGTACCAAAAATAGAAAAAATACACTTTACACTGAAGTATTGTCATACTCAAGCATGAAATTTCTGTTATTTTCTTAGAAGCTTTTGTAATTATTTGTGAAGATATATTTGCTGCAGATGAATATGTCACTTAACTCTGAACACTTGAACCTGCACAAGAATTTACTTGAAAAATCATCCAGCAATTACCATATTACTTTGGAATGTGTTTTTCTCATATTCCTCACAGATAGCAACATTAAATATGTCCCATTGCAACCAATAAAAATCTCTACAGATGTTGGCATCAAGATGTTTTGCCCGAACAGCTCCATGAAATATAGTATCTCCTACACAAAAGCCCGTAACATTAAGATTATTTAAATTTTTGTAAATACTGAAATATTCTTTCAAATCCTCCCACATATACAGATATGGGGGAACGGGTTTGTGCACAGGTATAAAAGTAAGGTAGGTCTATTTGTTTTCATAGTACTTTCTTGGAAGGATGGAGGCAGGGATAAAAACATTAGAAATTCTCCCTAAAATTCTGAATATGGAAAAAATTCCAAGCAACTAAATTCACTTACCTTTTAGCATAACAAACTCTTCATGGCTGGGAGGTTCACAACTGCAGAAGAGGACAGGTGATTGGAAAATTAAAGAATGCATTTTATATAGTCAAAAGTAAGCCAGATTATGTTTGCAGCCGCATTCTTTAATCTATCTTTTTTGTAAATTTTTCACTTTACTTTGCAATTTAAACAGCAGTATGTAAAATATATTATATGTTTTTATGTAATAACTGTGAACACTTATGAATTTCACTAGGAACTGATTTTTAATGCAAGCACAGATAAAGTATAACAGAAGTAAATTATCCACTCCCAGTCCAAGGTTGCAACATTGTCTCCAGCAGGCTTTTCAGAGTACTTGGTATTGTTATGAAGGACATACCGCCTACTAAAAAGATATTCATTAAATGCATGCCTACTTATCCTAGCTAGCTCAGGTAGGCAGTGCTGAAATCCTCACAGTACATACCCAAAACATGTTCTGTGTGAATGTTTCTATTTGGACATCCCCTCATTGCTATTCTCACCGTGAGAGTCCTTAAATCCTTCATTCCACAGGCACTAGATGTTATTTTACTAACATCTCTGGCAGTTTTGTGAAGCTCAAGCCCCGGAGCGCCTCTCACTGACTTTCAGACAGATTTGCATGCCATACATCCACCATTTAAGCAGTTGCTACAGAAACCTACTCCTCTGAAAAGGATTTTAAATCTTGGTCTAATCTAGAAAGCCCATTCATCACATGCAGATTCTTCCTAATACACTCTTTAACCCTTGTCTCTTAGCTAGAAAGCACTACTTCCAATACATCTCTAAAGTATATCTCCTATACAGCTTGACCCTCTTCATGATTTGCACTTTCGATTTCTCACATTTTTTCTTGTATTTCTTATCTTAACCTCAAGCTTCTGGTTGCCAAGTTTTCACATCCCATTGATTTTCTGCTTTGGTGGTATAATTTCTGTAGATCTGTGTTCCTTTGTTTCTCTCTGATTTAATCACATTTACCCAGGTACATTATTCCTTTCCACTGGTCGCTCTTAATTCTCTTCGTCCTACAATCTGCACCTTCAGCATCTCCAGCATCTCCAGCCTGTCCTCCTTAATAAGTCAAATCATCCCATACAGTAATTCTCATAAAGTATACTCTAAACATACAAAAGAAGTATACTTATGATTCCAAATACAAACTAAATATCCCAGATAAATACTTGAATTTCAAACAGACTGTCGCACCATGTCACAGACCTCTTTTTAGAGTTCCATGACTACTGTTTTGTCTAAACCATGTGTTTATGTTAAACCATCCGTTTATGTTAAACCATCCACTTCATCCCTATGTTTAATGTTTTCTTGAACCATATTTTTATCATTCTTTTCTTACAGATACTAGTTTTTCCTTTAAAACATATTATTATATAGCAATTGTTCCAGCTGTACCCAGAAACAGAGAAAATAACAAGACAGTTAATCATGGAAGCATGCAAAAAAATGCAATCAAATAGCTAGATATGGATATATTTTGGTAAAAGAAAAAGCATAAGAATTTTAAGTATCCGTTCAAGTCAGCCTTTTTCATTCCTGATGTTCCTTTCTGCTGCTGTCCCACTAGTAACTCACATATTATGTTTCCAAGCACTACACAGTGCCTTTTCTCCTGCAGAGTCAGTTTCTAGTAATTAATAGGTTGTCTTGAGAAGACAACACACTGAGGAGTGCAGAAAAACCTTAATCTGTAGCATATTGTAACATTGTCCTCGATGTGAAAATGTTCACAATGCAATAGCATAGTTACATGGTAGTTGCTTGTAACAATGACCCTTAAAAGAAGACTGAAAAAAGGAAACTGGTAGCTCAACAGTACACTTAAATGGTAGAGCTTTTGTCAAGCACATGGAAACTTCATTCATCTACCAAACACAGGTTTTCATGGCAGGTGTCCTACCAAAAAGTGAAAGCAAGAGGACTTTCTAAAGAACAAGTAAGATTCCCACCTTAGGAAACATTTTAAAAAATATATCAAATAAGCAAGAATACTCTTCCGCTTCATAAATACAAAGCCCATCAATTTCACAGATTTCAGGAAAAAAAGTGAATAAAACCATTTATCCCTCTACCTCTAAATTGTCTGCACTTATATTTTTTTCCTTTTTCTAAAGCTATTATAACCCTGTGGATATTCTTATTGTCTGATATAGGGGTGATAGCAATTGAAAGCTCAATGTGCGGATCTGAAATACAGTATTTCAAATTGACTACCACATGCAGGGCAGAAGTTGTGATATTTCAATTTCTTCTGCTGCTAGTCTAGAAACAGTAAAACTCCTGCTGACTGTCTTATCAGAGATGTGGGCAAACTGAAGGCAAGATCAAGATAACCTCTGGTAAAAACAAGATGAACATCCCTGTGCTCTAATGTAATTGCCCAGCAGTTCTAGCTCAATACAGAATGACTCATGAATTTCAGTAGACCATTTGGTCCTTGGAGGGTAACATTTCCTTTCCCATCTATTTAATTCTAAATATATATTGTGTATTCTATGCATTTATGTTTCACAAATTGTGGTAAACTTTCCTCTAGAGACAAGAAGTCTAATGCAAAAATGAAAAGTTGCAGTAAGGGCCTGCTCCCGCTCCCAAGTGTCATGTCCGTCCCCTCCCCCCTCTCCCCAGACCTCGTTTGACGGAGAGAGAAGGGTCTTTTGATGTCTGCGTAGGGAATGTGAGACCGACAAGTCTCCCAGGGTAAATTCAAACAGTGTTTATTTAGGGCACTGTGTTTATTTTGGGCACAGCCAAAACAACAAATCAGTATTTATTCTGGACACTGCCAAAATAACATATTGATATTTTGGTCAGGGCCAAAATATCAAATCAATATTCATTTTGGACATGGCCAAAACAACAAATCAATATTTTGGACACGACCAAACCCACAAATCAATATTTTGGGAACAGTCAAAATATCAAATCGAATATTCAGGTGCACTCTGAGTTGCAACTTCCCAAAAGCCGCAAAAATAGATCCTAGTCTGTTCAGATCACAATCTCGTACCCCAAAGGCAGCTGGAAAAAACAACAAAACTTGGATCTGATTCAACACAAGTGCCTTGTTAAAAAAAAAAAGAAGAAATGAAAAAAGATAGAGAGGAATAAGTGTAGCAGGGGGAGAGGTGGGGGGAATAGTCATCAGTCCATGGGCCTCTGGAAAACGTGGTCTTCAGGAGAATGTGTTCCTGTGGTTCTTCTGCAGCACATCTTCAGGTGGATTCCAGGGGGTGGTGAGTGCCCGAGTCTGCCTTCTTGGTGGGCTTCTGTTTATGGGAAAAGTCCATGCCGCCTCCATTAGCGTGACGGTTGATCTTGCTGAGAAAGTTCTCGAGTTGTCACATGCACAGAGGGTTCTTTGTGAAGGTTCTGGAACTGGGGCTGGGGGTTCCAGGGTCACTGCCAGTTCAACAGACCCTTGCCAGAATAACCTCTGCCTGAACCCTTTAAGTCCACATGCGCAGTCAGGTCAGCAGGGGGCAGGGACAACAGCACCTGCTGCTATATCTCCTCTCTGTCCTCTGCAGCAGCCCAGTCAGTCCATCAGGAGCCACAGCACTTGAGAAGATGTTAAAGGCAACAATAAATGTAGAGTCAGAATTGGATGATGTTTAAGATGATACAAGTGGAATCAGTCGATGTTTAAGACAGCAATAGAAATAGAGTCAGTCTCTACAGTTGTCTTCTGTTGAAAATGCTGACTATCATGGGAAGTTATTAAGATCCAGCTGAGCTTAGGACATTCAGAAAGTAAAAGTACTGAATTTCCAGGTTTAATCTGATGTTGTTTATGAATGGTAAGATGAGGAAAATCAGTTAAAACTCATTTATATAGTGAGTCACTTTGGTTCTCTTTCACTTGTGTGTTTTTTACATCTCAAGAGGCCTAATCTGTCTGGATCCATAATTGGCAGGTCTTGTTAATACCTTGGAAGTTTTTGGTAAACTGGTGGTGTTTTCTTTAGTAATAGAAGAACGCTGTGGTCGTACGAAACCTTTATTCCTTGCTCAAATTGATTGACCAGAGTTTAAGGAGCATTAAGAATGTCAGATTTGAAATGTTAGGCAATGCTTTGGAAGCAAAGTTGCAATAAGAAAGAAAAATTATTTTTATTATATTGAGAAGAAGGGTGTAAGAATGCAAGAAACTTAATCCAACTTGGCCTTTCTTAGAGTTCTATAGGATGTGCCAGTTGTTGCAATACTAACTTGGGATAGGTTGCAATCCTAACTTGGGATAGGTTGCATTATATTTGCCATTTATTTTTGCTGACATGATAATTTTCACCATGTATAGAGGGAACCTTCAAGATGGTAGATCTTAATTATTTATGAACTCAACTCAGGAAGTAATTACTCATGGGAGTAACTGAAATGGCTTTAATAATGCTACTTGCTTCAGTAATTACAAGTAAAGAGTTCACAGCCTAATCAATAGTTTATCATCCACTTAATATGAAGAAAGGGCAATCCGATAAACCTTAGTCTTGTCATTTTATATTCCACAAAGTAGTGAACCTGCCATGTATTTTTGCTATAATTGTAAAGACACGGCTGTTCATTACTATCAGTGAACATTTTCACTGCTGTTTCCCTTTCTGATATGTATATATAAATCCTAAATTCCAAGCAGAAAAATAGATAAAAACTTTGTTCTGATGTCAATTCCAACTATCACAAGAAGCAAAACAAAAACTACACAAACTGAAATGGTAATATAACTTCCCATGGATCATCAACTGCAGACTCCAAGTTTCCTTAACATGTTTCACTCCACCCTTGCAAAAACAAAAGCTCTTTTGGAATAATAGTGAATACATACATACATCTTGTATTCTGCTTTATTGGGCATGATACAGTTTTAAACATGCAGGAAAACTACGTTCAGAACATTCAAGAGAATTCTATTCCTTTATATTTTGACTTTCTACAGAAAGCGGTGAATGTTTTTTTCTTCTCTGACTTTAGAGATTGCAGAGTTTCTGGAGAGTTAAAGAATTCTCTTTGGTAGAAAAGGAAGCAGTGAGTTTTACTCTTGACCCAAAGTGATTTTATGTGCAGATAAGTGAATATGTGCTGGAACAGCATGTCAATGGCTTCAAATACTGCAGTGAGGTTTGCTATGAAAATGGGAGGGGCAGAAGGAGGGGGAGTAATTGGGAAGATCCCAGAAGGGCAAAGTCCTATTCACAAATGGTTGAAATTCATCAGAACGAAAAAGCAAAATTGGTGTTCAGGTGACAAGAGAGACAGGAAAAGTCACATGCCAACTCTAGGACATGAACAGAGCAGCTTGAAAGCTCTCACTGCTGTCTGCCTGGAGAGTTCTTAGAGACATGTTCATGGCTTGTTATCTATGGCAGAAGTGCTGGAGGGATAAAAAAGAAAAGGCTTAAACTTCAGGGTTAAAAATTTCTCTGAAAACCTTTACCCTTTAACTACTATTGAATAGAAGAACTGATTTTTATGAGGAAAAGAAGAAATATTTAGCCTATGTTAGCATGCATATGCATATGAAGACATACATATATATCTATATATGCATATACTTTTATGTTTATTTAGGCATATGTATAAACACTAAGCTGGAATTTTAATGTAGATGAATGTTCATTTGTTCTTTTATTTTCTTAAGAGAGATCGTATTGCCTTTCCCTTAAATGGTTCCTATGTGTGTCTTCTGGGGATGCACCTCTGATAAACATCTGTAATTGCAGTAATGTTCATTAAAGAGTTATTAAATTGACTGGAAGTTCTAGTGTTAATATATAATCATGACTGCATGTAGAATTTAAACCAGAACATCATTTATATGCTTATGTGTAAGAGGATGAAGTCAATATAGCCTCCCATTGGCAATCAAATATCTATTGGAGCCCAATGTTTGCCAAACTTAGGTAAAACAACAAATTGGAGATACAACCCTTAAAACATGCTTGGGAGGAAGGGTAAAAAGAGTCGTCCCAATAAGTGAATGCACACTTCTATGACCCAACAAGTTCCTGACCTGTAAGACAGTAGCAAAATTGTGTCATATCTGTGATAAGTGATATTGCTATAAATTTACAGTGCATGTTACAGTCAGGCAAAGAATCTTTTCTTCCTAGAAAGGTAGCTTTGCTTTCCATTAATGTTATTGTTACAGACAACATGTCCTACAGATGTCAATGAGGTGAAGTTTAATCAGAGTGGCAACAGTTATCTTTGGATCAACGGAAAAAAAAGAAATTTTTTGGTAATAAGAAGTTCTGCTCACAGCAAACAACCTAACTAATAACTTCACTTCTGGCTCCAAATTTTGCCTTGATCCGGTTAGCGGATGTTTTACAAAAGGAAAATCAGATTTTCCTCTGTAGGTGGGAAGAGTAGCCTGTTAGTGGGAAGGGTACAGAGTCCACAGGAAGAGAGTGAAGAATTCAGAGAGCCTCTGGTGGGATTCAGACACATGCACAAGCTTCAGGGAAGCTTTCAGGGCCTTCCTTCAGTTTTGGCCAGCTGATGCTCACATGGAACTGGGGCAGTAGCTGTGGGAAAACAGTTCCCTCTGCTTTCATTCTGGAAGACAGATGTCAGAACTCTTCTCATAGGGCCTGCAGAGGAATGCATTAGGGCATCTAATCTAAAGATTAATCTAAGCTAATGAATCACCGGTATGAATACAGGTCGCCAGATAAAAGGATTAATCCGACCCTCTGCTCTGGTGAGAATACATCTGGAACATGGAATCCAGCCCTGGAGTCCTTAGTCCAGGAAAGACCTGTTGGAGCAGGTCCAGAGGAGCACCACAAAAATGATTAAAGGAATGGAACACCTCTGTTGTGAGGCAAGGCTGAGACAGTTGGGGTTATTCAGCCTGGAGAAGAGCAGGCTCCAGGAAGACCTTATTGCGGTTTTTCAGTACTTAAAGTGGGATTAGAAAAAAGGCATGACAGTCTTTTCAGTCTGGACTGTAGCAATAGAACAAGGTGTAATGTTTACAAATTAAAAGAATTCAGACTAGATATAAGGAAGAAAGAGCTGGTAAATGTGCCACCCTGGAAACATTCAAGGTCAGGCTGGACAGGGCTTCAAGCAACCTGATCTAGTTGAAGAAGTCCCTGCTCATTGCAGGAGTGTTGGACTAGATGATCTTTGCAAGACCTTTCCAACCCAAACCATTCTATGATTCTATGTCTAAAAGAAACCCCTGCCAAATCTCAGCTAAATTTCTTTCTTCTCAGCAGACCTTTACCTAGGATAAGAATTGATGGGTGTAAGGAATAGGCCACATCTGCCAGTCTACCTGACTGAAAATGAACAGGGAAACTCTGTCATATTGAGCCAAGTTCTCTTGGATTGTAGAAGAAAGAAATTAATCACCTTTTCTTATACCACTGATTTTCTCCAGTGTCTGATCGTTGGGTGGTATTTCTCAGCTTCTTTCCCATTTATGAGAGAGAGGGGGAAAAATGACTGCTTGGTAACTGATCTCTTTGACACTATGTTTTGTAGCATGGGTATTACATTGTCTCTTCTTTTTTTTTTCCTTATGTGATGACCTCAGCTAATTTAGGAACATCTTTAACAGTTATCTACTGTTAAATGTACCTTTGAAACTCAGAATGAACGTCATTTTCAGCTAAATAATTCCTCTTACAAGTCAGGTAAAGTGCATAAAAATGTACAGTTCAACCTACAGAGGGACTATTCTGTCCAGTTTAAGCAGAATGTGTTTAAATGAATGAATTAATCAGGCTTTCCATTTCTATCTGCTCTAATTTCCCTCCATAAATCCTCTTAATTTGTTGCCTCCTTAATTGCCAAGCTATGACCTCGTGTTTCGTAACCTTTTCTTTTATCTCTTTATAAACCTAAATGATTTGCACATATCATCTTTAATTGACACCTCAGTGTGACATCACCAAACAGAGAGGAAATAGACTACTGAGAACAGCACAATGCCCTAGTCATTCCATCTACTACGTTTCTCAAAAAGACTGAGGGCATTTGGGATTTGATAAGTGTCTTTGGCAGGATGTCTCTAGGTAGACAGAATTCTGAATTCAGCTCACAAGAAAACTAGACCATTTCTTAAATCAACAGCAAAGAATCTGAAATCTACTTGTATACCTTGATGTCAATCACTGGTAAATTTTCCTGACACATGGCTGCAAGAACATAAATCTGGGGTTTACAGTCTCCAAGGACCAGGGGTACCTTTGGCACCCATTTCCATAGATTGTTCATAGTTATATGTTACAAAATTTAATTCAAATTATTCAAAATATAAAGCACTTACATACTAGCAGCAGCATATGCTATGTCAAACTGAGGGGGAAAAAATAACAAAAGGAACTTGAAAATTTTTATCCCCTCTCCTAGCAGCTGTTTGTCCTATATAACATGAACCAAACCAAATCTAGACACAAATGTTTTGCCCTTGTAAGAAACACGCTTACAAATAAAGGCTAGCCAAAACAAAAATCCATGGAGCAAAGTTTATTAATGGTGCTGACCACATACCTTGCTAATCCTTATGCACACTTTTGCATCTTGCTTTTACATTTTTATACAATTATCTAACTGCATATTCAAATAGGTTCCACAAATTAGTTACATATTCATCATATTTCTGAGAAACAAAATTCCACTCCGTGTTGGCTGATGCAGTCCTAGTTTGCCCGTCTGCACATGCTTCTTTGGGGTCTTCGGTGGCTGTCTGATGAAGGCTTGTAGTCTTCCTCAGGCTTGGCCTTTTCACCCCAGTGTTTGACACAAGCGTGTTAGGACAATAGTTAGTTACTTCCTGATCATGACCACATGTGTCCCTTGGCATGGGTCCCCAACAGAGGCCCAAGATTACATGCTTTCCATCCGCCTATGTCTTAAGTGCTTACAATTGACCAATATTGTTATGAACCTGTTAGCAATGCCCACACAATCTTATTTCAGCTTAAGCAAAATTAGTACTATTTTTATTCTCCTCACATCCTGGTTTAGCACACCTTTGGCCACATCAGTAACTAAAATGGTCTGCTTTAGCCCAGTTTCCACCCCCAGGACACACAGGAAAGAGGAATGAGAGAAAAAGAGACTTGCGGGTTGGGTACTAAAACAGCTTTAATAATTATTTATAGTATAAAGGAAAATAATAATATTGATAAGAAATCAATAAAGTATATCCAAGTACACTAAACCAATTCAAACCTCCCCCAGGGTGATATGTCAGCACTCATGCTGCAGGGCAGGTGTGGTGAAGGTTCCAAACTGGATTCAGAGGCAGGCAGGAACTGTACTCAGGAACTAGATATAGGAACTGGGTTCAGGAACACGCAGATGGGCTCAGAGTCAGGCACAGTCATACAAGGTCCTCCCTGAATGCCAGTTGTCAAAGAAGAGCGCTGACCATTGTGTTCCCTAAGTTTTTATACTGAGTATGATGGCATAGAATACTTCATTGGTCAGGTTTGGGTCACCTGTCCTGTCTGCTTCTCCCTGTGCATGCAACACTCTTCGCCACAAACTGTAGGATTGTCTCGATTTACATAGGAATTTGTGTGAGCAATGGCCTCTCTGCACACAAGTGCACCATTACCTTGGCAATAACCATTAGGTTTATCAGTTCTAGAGGCAGCCACTGTCTGAAAAATTGTGTTGGTAAGCTTGAGGAGTTGAAATTTTGAAAGGGGTTTAGCTGAAAAGTCAGAGAATATGTTCTGCTTCACCCCAAACCAGAAAAAGGTTTGAAAATAATTTTGATACATACTGAGTCAAATGCATTCATGGTGTCTAAAATTTTCTTCCTCTCAGCATAACAGCTGGGAAGTAAGAAAATTAGGAAGATAAGAAGTACTTCCATACTATCTTTTCTTTCCATCATATGGAAGATAAAGCCACAAATCTGGGATTTTTGAAACTCAGCTATTTCCAGGAAGCTTTTTAATTGTTTGCTACATTGAAATGCTTTGAAATTGAATGTTCAGATAGACTATGGTAAAAGGATTTTAATTGTCTAGAAATTTCAATGGATACTGTGTGAAATGTATATGATCTTGAGACAATAAGTAACAACAGGATATCTAAGGTGCATTGTTTGAGACCTAGGTTCCCTCTTTGAAAATGTAGGAAAAAAGTAGAAGTATAGTACATGGTCCTAACTTCTGCATTTCCTTACATATTGAGTCTGTAAAACCTTCAGTATTATTATAGAGAATAGTCTTTGTCCTTGAACAACTGTCATAAACTGGCAGGTTTAAGTCATTGGTCTCCCAAACTGTTGGCATTGAGAAGCAAAAAACCAAAAAATCTTTAGTGATTTTTGTTGTTCAGCAAAGGTTGGTTTTCTTATTATTGTTATAGCATTTTTTCAAGCAAAACAGGGCTATGCTCTACAATGTATTTTTCTGTATAATCCCACTACAGTTCACAATTTACTTTCAATGTACTGCAAGCATTTCAAATTAGTTGACAACTTCTGTATCTAATATCTCAGCAGCAGCTTGTTCCAATTTAAAACATCAACAAGAATAACCTGGAGTAGGAAGTCGCTTCTTCAGCAGTATTTACTTTCAAATATACTATGTAAATCCTAGGTGAGATTAGTATCATGATATAAGTAAGTGAAGTAGATTATTCATTATTAAACTGATATTTAAGTTAAAATAATGGTTCATGGTTTTTTTAACAAACGTAAGGGGTTAGCTTTCTGTTAGGAGTTTTTTTCAGCTCTATGTTTTTCATTATTTTACAGAATCAATTGCAGTATGTAAAATAAACCCGACATGAGTTCCCTCTGCTTGTAAACTGGCAATTTATTTTGAGTGGCAGTCGGATAAAACAAGTAATCCAATGAAATATGTAATAAATATCTATGCGAATGATACTCATTCCACATGAATAAGAATATAGAAGTGTTGGTCAATAGAATGGATGTTTGTTTCTGAAACATAGGTGCATAGCCTTCCTACTGGATTTTTCTGTTTAATGCAAAAGTGTTTATGGAAGAAGTTCCCACTGCCTCTTAGATCAAACTGTTTCAATAGGAACTAGAACATTTTTAGTTAAACTATGATTTGTATAGTTTTTATTTACCTAAATCCAAACTCTGATTTAGATTATTACTATTACTTGATATAATAATTAATGACATAAATGTAAAGCCATAATCTGTAAAACAAAAATTTCATCCTAGTGCTAGCAAAAAAATCAGAACAGAATGGTTGGGAAGTTTCATGAACAAATGTGTTTGTCCATCTTAAATAATTCTGTACATATATATCTCATTGCATATATCTTCTCTTAAAAAATACAGGTAAAGTTATGCCATGTAAATCGAGAAGATTAAAGTTTCTATGCCTAACATAAAAAATTGTGTTCTGATACAAAAAAATAATCAATTTTGGCTTCCTACAGCACTTGCTTCCATTTCAAATTTATTGTAGTTTCCTAGTGTATAGTCCACAACATGAATAGGACATGCATGTGTCTTTCAAAATCCAGAGTCAGCTTTCGGGGAATATTGAGTTCCTGTATAACACTGAAAATGATAAGCAAAGCTATTGGAAAGAACATGTAAACAGCAGACATTAAGATATTTCAGCAGTATGGTAGGTTGATTCACATACATATGGTCATGTTAAGAAACTACTTTTCACTCATCTGCCTAGAACTAAAAGTATGTTCAGGTATGTTGTGCTTCATGTTTCAGTGAGTAGGTTTTTTTGATGAATAAATCAATTAGGTCTTCCAAATGAAAATATGTGATAGAAACACCATTGCAGATTGCCTTTTGAAGACACTGTGGCTTCTTCAAAAATCTTAGTTAGTAACCAAGACTGGAAGATGAAGCAAAGTGCAGCAAATGATAGCATAGCTCCTACATAGAATCTCCTACAGAGGAACTCCCTAGCAAGGACTTCCTGTATTTTTTCCTCTTCATAGCCCTGCCCCATTTATGAGGCAACAATTTCCTGCAGAACTTCTATCTTGGCAAAAGTCATTTAGCAGCCTATATAAGTAAGATTTTACCTGATATATGGTATAGATAAGCTTATGGTTGGGGAAAGAGAACACATAAACCCCAATGTATGTTAGAACTCCTAGGTGTTGCAGAGTACCTCAGGCCCAAGGCAGACAGTCCATGTCTGTACCTTTCTCAGAAATCCTGTCAATTTGGAGTATGTTCATAAGCATATCTAAGATTTGGCTGTTTAGGTCACTCACATTCTCTGCCATATTGAACCAGATAACCATCCAATCTGGGATCATTCCTTAGACTCTGAGCTTTCTGAAAGAACTGAAAATAGAAGGGCTGCTCACTTTAGAAGAGTAAAATTTTGCAATTCAATTATCCCAACTGAAGTCCAGAAAATGCCTTATAAGATTAAGACAAAATTCTTTCTGTTTCCTGTGCAAAACCCAAACAGCCATCTAGCTCAAAAATATATTCTTGATCTGCCCAACATCAACTATTTAACAATTGCCAAGTCATCTTTCAAGTTTCTCACACAACCTGTCAAATGATCAGTTGTCAGTTGCGCTCATTTTAATATTGTAATTTTTTCTATTCAACTTGCTATAGTTGCCGAATATTTAATTAATAACCTGCTAAAAAAACTTTAGATGACATAAGGGACTTTAAGATAACATAATTTATTTTATGAAAGTTTACTTTTCTTGCACTGAGTATGTACGGTTTGTTTCCTGATCTATCTTAAGTATAGTAGTACTTCCTCACTAACGATTACACAGATTTTACATTTCAAAAGAGATCTGTGTTTAACAGCAGGCATTTTTTTTATTTCATACTAGAGCTTTGGCAGCCTATCTGGGCTGTTGATTTTCTTGGTTTAAGACATGGCTATTTCTCTCTGGATTTCTTTCCTTTCACCCATTAAGTCAGTGGCTCATATAAACACAGGCCCTTCGTTCAGGTCTGCTTTCCACTTGTCTGAAGCATCTGGAGACAAGAAACAGTTTCAGAGTCTCAGCTGCTCAGCTTCTTCTATATTAGGTTAAGAGAAGTCTGTACCCAGGAGTTGATCTGCCATTTCTGCAAACCCTCCTGCCACAGGTCTCAAACTGATTCAAGTCCTTTAGTGGAAGCACTGCAGTAGGTGACTGAAGAGCAAAACATTGCAATCTGAATGGAGATTTCTAAAACATTTTAAGATACCATAATGCTTGAAGTCTAAATTGAGGGAAATTCACTTATACCACTTATAACCCGTAAGTCCTACCTTGTGCATCTATGAGCAAAATAGTTACCCAGCTGACAGAGAGAGTGTCTATCCTTCCCCCTCAGTCATGATGCAGATGTCCACTTTATCACAATGGGAAGCACAAAAGCCTCAGTTGTCCAGTTGCTGTGGGATCTACTTCAAAATCTTTCTGAGTAAACTGATCTTTTTATACCTTTCATCGTGAAAGTTTGTTTTTTTCCACAAGTTAGCAGATTCTGATGAAATTGCTGAACAATGAGTATGCGAAGATGATGGCTGCAGGAAACAGCAATCTGTGGGTGGTAATGGCTGCATAATGTCCTTTTAGCTCTTTCTGCCCACTTGTCTTGCCTATGTGGTTCTCTTGCTCTGACCTAATTGCGTCTGTCTCAGCATATATCAGGGACATGTTAGCACGAGCCCAAATTAGAGCAGGAGTTGAATACAGTCACATTTATGACTTATCTTTGAGACTACATAGAAAACCCTGCTAAACAAAAGCAAGTTGTGCCCAAATAATTTTTCCACTGACATGCAGACCCCACCATTCATAGGCTGAGTAGTACCTTATGCATTCTCGCTGACATCATCAACATAAACACTGTGCATTCAATTTGTAATATTGGATTCTTGCAACTAATCAAAAAAGAAGTTGTGAGCTTGACTGAGTTGAATCAAAGCAGTGAAATAGACTTTAATTCTATTCCCAACATTTACTAAAAAAACCCCAAAAAACCATGATAGCTCTTACTTTGCGTAACAGAAGGTAGCTAGGAAGAATTTTAGGAAGTGTGAAGGAATTCTTGACATGATCACATTGAAATTTTGAGCTGCTTCAGGACACCTTTTTCAGTAGGGTTGGGTTTGGTACATTCTGTCTGCTGCTCAGTCATTTCTTCTTTCCTCAGGTAGAACAGCAATTATCTGTTCTTTGTCTCCATGCGTATACCATCACAATCTATTTTTCAAGCATAAAGCAAACTACCTCTCTTCAGAAGACAGACATGAACAGTTGGCTTTTTTCCTTCCATGGTACATTGTCAAACAGAGTCAAGTCTTACTTGCCCTTCTATAGAAGGATGCACATTTCAAAAAAATGTTAGGCTGAGTAAAATACAGAAATGAATATAGTAATGAAACTTTCAGAACAGTTTGTCTGAACTCTTTGTGACTTCTAAACTATATTGTCCCCCAAACTTATCTCTATTACAAGATACATGTCTCACTAACTACTTCAGTTAGCTGAACGTTTAATCGATGCTAGTTAAAATAGTAAGTTGACATGAAGGGTAAGAAGTTCTGACGTAGAACTCTTAAAGCAGAACCTTTAACCATATTTATTTAGCAGCCCTCACTCAGTAGACCTGACTCAAACTCTGAATTGCAGTGGTCTATTCTGCATATCAAATGCACATTTAGTATAACCATATTTTGCATCAGGTGACAATCTGATTCTAGGACTATCTGACCTGACTAAGTCATAGATACTCTTTTGGTATTATACAATTACTACTGCACCTGGCAGGTGTAATACCTGGCTGGTACAATGACGTGAGGTTCTAGCATAGCTTTACAAGTATTGTAGATGCAGGGAAAGTAAAAAAAAGTAAAACAATATTTACTGTGGAGAATTGAAGATACACAATTCCTTCAGTATAAAGCAATAAAGGCCTTTTTTGTTTAATCAGACATACACAAGTAACAGCTGCTATATCCAGAAAATCTTAACTGTCTATAAGCTTTTAAGTAGAGACTACCAAGTTCCTTCACTAGTCTACCAAAAATCTCAGCAATATATTAATCATTTTAAGCCTTTCCTTTAGTGTTTGGTTTCTTCACCCAAAGAACAATATATAGTGATTCAAAAAAATTTCCATTGCTAACAAATAGTGTACAAGCTAATGAGTAGCTGAGCATGAGTGATAACTTCCATCTAGCTATCCCCTATTATGTAAGAACATCTACTCCTTTTCTGGAGAACCTCCTCAGTCTTGCAAATTTTCTCAACACCAATATAGGACAGGTCTTGGAAAATAAAAAGTTGCTTCCTTTTATCAGATTCTATGAATACACAGCACTTTAGTTAGAGCTATTCTTTCCTTAACCATCTTGTCCTTTTTCTTTTCAGACCTTGCCTGAATTGTGATTGGAATCTCAAGTTTCGACTTCTTTTCTTAGCGTTACATAACTAATAGGCTTGAATAGAAACGAGAATCTTTTCTCCAGTGACTCTGATTGGGTGTTACAAGAGTAATTTGAGCCTCTTTCTTGTCTCATTTCCCAATTACTTGCTGTATTTCTTCCAACGACACAAAATGTTCTCTACAAGTAACTGACAATTTTCATTATCTTTAAACAGACATAGACTTCAAATCCAGGCCACTTTGCATAGGATTACAATGTGTTACATTGCAGGTGTAAATTTAAATAAAAATCTAATTCTGGTTAAAGAGAAACACCTCTCTGTCCTAAACCATTTGAGAGACAGACAACTGGCTTTACCACATCCTTAACTTGTGATCTACACCAGCTTTGCCCTGCAGCAAATTACTCAATGTTTTCAGGTCTCTCTGAAGCCACATATCTAGTCAGTCACAGTGGTCTGAAATAAACAATTATTCACATTCATAGGAAGAATTTATTATAGGTTACTACTCCAGGGTGAAAGGCAGCTGTCGAAGTTCCCAAAATTAGAAATCTCATGACTCTGCAGTTCTTTCCTGTACCCCTCTTGGGTATACATACCTATTTCTGTCCTGTACCTCCAAAGCTCTAATACCTGCTGTAGTGTAGTTTGTCTTCACTACTCCACAGCACAGTCCTGCTGTACTTGCATTTTCTCAACTCTTTCACATCTCTGATTGAAACATTTAGTATTGTGCATCCAACTCACCTTATATGAAAGTCTCAAACCTTTGTGGATAAACTACAAATTCAGGTAAGGGTACCTATAAGACTACCTACAAGAGCAGTTACAGAGCTCTAGTTTCTTCTAAAATGTGTTGTGTCAAGATTTTTTACCATAGTATTAAAATTACCTATGTTTTAATTGACTCATAAAATGCAGGTACTGTCATTGATAATTGATGAGCATGGGCACCACATTAACAGCAACTTAGACAAAGCAGACAATTTCAGTGCTTTTTTGGCATCTGTATTCAATAATTACACTGGGCTTAGGCCCCTCAGAGCCCTGAGCTGGATGATCATGACTGGGTAAAAAATTTCCCAGTCAACACCAAACTTGCACAGGATCTGCTACTCCAGCTGAATCCCTATAAGTCGATGGGGCCTGATGGGGCTCATCCAAGGGTACTTAAAGAGCTGGCCGATATCATAGAGAGACCTCTCTCGATGATTTTTCAATACTCTCAGGAATCTGGAGAGGTTCCAAATGATTGGAAACTTGCAAATGTTGTCCCAATGTTAAAGAAGGGCTGCAGGGATGACCCCAGTAACTACAGGCCTTTAAATCTAACTTCAGTGTCTGGTATGATTATGGAGAAGATTATTCTGAGAGTTACTGAAAAACATCTGAAAGACAATGCAGTCATTAGTTCCAGCCAGCAAGGGCTTATAAAGGAAAGGTCCTGCTTTATAACCTTAATACCCCTCTATGACAGGGTCACTCACCTAGTCAACCAGGTAAAACTCTTCAATGCCATTTTTCTGGATCTCAGCAAGGCCTTTGATACTGTCTCTCACAGTATTCTCATAAACAAAATGTCCAGAATACAGCTGGATAAACACATAATACAATGGATGTGAAATTGGCTGATGGGTCGGGCTGAAAGAGCCATAGTGAGTGGAGTTCCGTCAGGCTGGTGTCCAGTCACTAGCGGGGTCACACAGGGATCCATCCTGGGGCCAGTGCTCTTCCATATCTTCATAAATGACCTGGATGAAGGACTTCAAGGTTTATTAATAAAGTTTGCTGATGACACAAAACTCAGTGGAGCTGTCAACACTACTGGGGGCAAAGAGGTCCTGCAGAAGGATCTTGACAGATTGGAAAGACAGACAATCACCAACAGCATGAAACTTAATGAAGCCAAGTGCCAGGTTCTGCACCTGGGACAAGGCAACCCTGGATACACGGGCAGAATGGAGAGCGAGAGGCTGGAGAGCAGCCCTGCAGAAAGGGACCCGGGGTTCTGGTCGACAGCAAGTTGAACATGAGCCAACAGTGTGCCCTGGCAGCCAAGAGGGCCAACTGTGCCCTGGGGTGCATCAAGCACAGCACTGACAGCCTGCCAAGCGATGTGATTTTCCCGCTCTGCTCTGCACTGGTGCGGCCCCACCTCAAGTGCTGTGCACAGTTTGGGGTGCCACAGTATAAAAAAGTCATAAAACTACTGGAGAGTGTCCAGAGGAGGCCACAAGGCTGGTGAGGGGTCTTTAGGGAAAGTTGTATGAGGAGCGGCTGAAGTCGCTTGGTCTGTTCAGCCTGGAGGAGAGGAGACTGAGAGGGGATCTCATAGCTGTTTACTGCCTTCTCACAAGGGAGGGAGGTGAAACAGGTGCTGATCTCCTCTCTGTTGTGACCTACGATAGGACTCGAGGTAATGGGAGGGAGCTGTGCCAGGGAAGGTTTAGATTGGACATTAGGAAGAGTTTCTTCCCCCAGCGGGTGGTGGAGCAGTGGAACACCTCCCCAGAGAAGCAGTCATGGCGCCAAGTCTGCCAGCATTCAAGAAGCATTTGGACAATGCCCTCAGTCACACAGTGTGAACGTTAGGAGTGTCCCTTGTAGGGGTAGGAGTTGGACTCGATGACCCTTCTGGTTCCCTTCCAACTCAGGTAATTCTATGATGCTATGATCCTATGAATTACTGACACATCTGATTGCAATTCCTTAGTTAAATACAAAGGTTATTTACATTAAAAGAAGCAAGTGGAGTATCATTTAACCTGACAGATCAAAGTAGGAAACTGTTGTTGAAATAGCAGCAGGAACCACATACTTAAAGTTCTGTGGCTTTTGAGACTTGAGTTAACACATTAACATTCAATTTCTCCCAAAAAGCCTATGTTGTTAGTCTACACAAGTGAAACTATTAAGCTGTATACATTAATTTGAATTAGTCAAATGCATTTGTATTAATACTGTTCTATGAAATAAACGTTGCATTTGTTGTCTGCCTTTGTTTAAAATGTCAGCTTATCAAAACAGGACTGACTTTTCTTTTGTGTTTAAAACAGTTTTGAGAAAATGCTGTGTAGATATTTGTCAAATAAACACATTGTTACTTACTATTCTAATTACTTCCTCTGATTATATATATATTCGCCATTGCAGATATGGTACAAGTTTCTGCTGTATGTTTTATTGATACTCAGATTGCTCTTTTTTTAAAAAAAAAAAAAACAGCCCAAAACAAACCACACAGATATTAAAAAGATATTTTGTTCAGTGAATAGAAAAGTGTGGCAAGTAAAAGTGAATTAGATATAAGAATTAATTGCATTTCAGACCCTAAAATCACTGGAAGTATTGGCTAAACTGAGAAACTGTAACTTGACTGTTTGGCATGTACAGTGAGAATAAAGAGTTTAGTACATACCTGTTCCATGCTACACCATCCCTGAATATCATATCATAGATCTTCCAGTTTGTGCCGAGAAAATGAGGAACACAGGGTCGTTGCACACTGGCCAGCTTGTCAGATGACTGCTTGGAAGAGGCAATATAGAATTCAGTTCTTCAGTATTTTATCCTCATCACAACTATGTTACAGAGGACTTCTGGTGTTTACACTGATAAGAAATTTTAAATTGTATTCTGTAGCATAGGAAACCTGGTAAAATTTGAAAGTCCTTTAAAAATTAATTGAATTTCACCAGTGTTTGAAGAATAACTGTAAAATATCATGTGTCATTTTGACTTGCTAAGTGTTTATTTTGTTATGACTTTTCATGTGTAAGATTTAGAACACGTGGTCTGATAGAATTTAAAGTGTAAATCTTCCACTTTACCTCTGAACACAACAAAATTTCCAAATCTCAGAAAAAAATGTATTTTTATTCTTACATGTGATTCTAATTGTAATGACTGATATGAGAAATACAGCTGAAAACTTCATTGGGCTGTTTAAAATGTTAATTATCCTTAACTTAGTGCCTGAATTTTAATATTCGCTTAGCCCAATTCTTTGAGTTCAGTATACAGATATAATGGACATACCAGGTAAAGTGCTATCATAAATTATATTCCTTCTTCTTTCTCTTAGCATGTATACATTCAGTGCCTGAAAAACATGCTGAATCTTTTAGCTATTTCTTACTATTTATTGTAGAATTGAAAAACAATGATATTTGAAGGGAATAGAGCAGGAACAAGAATCTACCTGATGAACAAATTTTGGTGTTTCCTTGCCTGAAGTAAGGAACAGATTCCTTTTGCAATATTTCTCCAGATTGTGCTTAAAACTATCCACCATTAACATTTCTGGAACAGAAGGATGGGTATAATTGCTTTGTAGACACCTTCCTACAGTGACGAGTTTCCAAGCAGGGAAGTTTGCAAGAGTTTGTGTACATATGCATCATTAAAAATGAGAATAGGCTGGGCTTTGTGATCCATACTTATTTGATAATCATAGGGAAGAACTCAGACAGGAAAGTAATGTTTTCTCTTCTGCTTTTTTGTACCTCAGTTGACAGCAGTGCTCTTAAACTCAGATAGAATTTAATAAACTGTCAAAAATCACTGGAATATCTTTAGTGCAACCAACACTTTCAATGTACATGTTTTGTTATTTTTTCAGTAAAATACATGTTCATTTCTGCTAGTCAAAATAGGTGGCATGGGCAAATTCTGCATTTCTTCTGCAGTTTTCAGCTACACACTATAACAGGCATCTGATCTGTTCCACCAGTATTCAAAAAATTTGGAGTTGACTTGCTTGTTATGTGTAAACGTAAGACATGTCTGATGTAATCACAGAAAATAAGTTACTGATTAATAATCATTTTTCTTCCATATTCACAACACACTCCTTAGTCATAACCTGATTCTAACATATTTGCTGTTTTCATATATTGAAAAAATGATTGCATGCATACATCCAGTGTCCAAAGTATTGGTGTGTTACTTCAGTGGAAGAGTTGAGGTTACATGGTTAGTTGTTAAGTCGTGTATTTGTGCAAACAAGGCTTTTCCCTAACTTTTATGCAAACAAAATAAATTTACACAAATCTGCAGAAACAGAACATAATAAGAATATAATTCAACTGAACTAAAAGATTTTTGATAACAGATAAATCATGGTTTATTGCTCTCTCAGAAAATTCGACGTATATGTTCAAATGCCATTATCTGGAAATTACTAATGAAATACAGGGCTTTCCCAGTGTAATCCTTAATTTTAGACCCACATCATTTCATCTCATCACTAACTGTGTTTTTCTATTACTCACTGCTGAGAATTTTTTAAAAATTTTTTTAAAAGTTTTTTTAAATTTTGTTTAAAATTTTTTTCTAGCTAGCTGATTTATAGCAAAAATACTGTTGTCCTCATTGATATGAGTGTTGCATAAGCCAGAAACCCTCACTATATGACTTAAAGAAACATTATTGCAAAAAGAGATATAGATAATTGTTTCATGTGACAAGGAAATAGAGTATTTAAGACGAGAAATGAATGCAGATAAAAAAATGCAACTCTACAATTAATCTAAATCATGTATTAAGTTTTAAAGAAGAGGATTTCACAAAGCAGGTGCTGTTCCTATATGATTTACACAGTTTATCTACTTATGCCAAAATACTCTTCCTGCATGTTTATTATTTTTTTCTTCATTGAGACTATGCAGTGCAAGAAACATATCACAATTTCTTTTTAAGTTTGAATGGGTGACAGAAAAGAGAATTTGCATTACTATTATTTCCTTACCTTAGTTTAACTGCTTTATTATTTCAGTTTTGCACTAGTCTTTGGTATATTCAGTCTTCCATAGAACTATTTCCAACATTGTCTTGATAGCTCGTCATTGGATGTATGAAAGCCCACATAGTAGATGTCTTATTTTTTCATGTTATCTCAAACTTCCCCTGCATTTTCCACTCCTTTTAACTACTCATTCCACTCTCATATCTTATGTATCTGTATTGACTTTCATGTATTGGGTTTTTCCAAATTACTTTTTAAAATATTATTACAATAAAATTCCATGTAAAATTTGCTTTGAAGGTTAAAAATGTCCAAATCTTTTCATGTAAATAAGCATGGAGAATATCAAAAAAGTTGTAAAACTTGTGTACTTTCATTCTCCAATTTGATTCTTTAGACTCTGACCATGAAAGCTCTTACTTGTAAACAAGAGAAATTATTGATTCAGAAAAAAATTTAGCCAGTATCATTTCACTGTAAAGTTAATTTTCCTCATTTTTGAGAAGGACAGAGAATAACAAAGACTCCAGATGTTGCACATTTTCCCTCTGGAGAATGCTATAAATATCTGCCAGAGAGAAATACAAGAACTGCTGCTTTTGAAATGCTCCATGATGGCCTTTATTCTAGAAGCTAACTACAGAAATAGAGGATGTCAATGAGAAATACCAAGTTAAAGTAAAATTTATTACTATAAATATCATAGACCTCTTACATAGTATATAAGACTTAGAATGAGGAAACATAAAGGGAAATTTGGAAAAGGCTCTGACATGGAGAACATGTGTCAGGTCAGAGGCATATGTGAAGGCAAAGCTGAAGAATAGGCAAGTCATAAGAAACAACAGAAGTAACAGAACAGAAATATAATTAAATTTTAATTACTCAAGACTAGTTAATCTAGGAAACCTAATCAAAGATTGGCAGTGACTTTAATATCTCATCTGTAGTGTTGTCTACCTATGACTTCATGTATTATTCTTATTAACTTACTTCACTTGGCTTCCTATTTTCCTGTATGAATGACTATGAAGTGACTTTTATAGGAGCTGGTATATAAGAACTAATTCTAAACATCTATTAGCTGTAGGTCAAATGTTGATATCTTCTGATCTCTAACTTTATGATGTTTGTTAAGAATTGCAGTCAAAAATTTCTAATGTAAATATCTGGTAATTATCATTCCAAAATTGTCCAGATTACAGTGAAGATATTGCAAAGGTTTCATCTGAGTCTTCGAAGTCTTGCAAGTAGATTTTTTTAAAAAGTGCTCCTTCTTAGTCACAATAGATACCAAGGTACAACCCCAGTGATATACGTTCATCAGGTGTGGGTTTGGGACAGTAGGGGTGGGGAGGGTTTGGCTTTTCTTCTTCCTGAATGGTGTGTATCCTATAAGTCTACCAATATCAATGGAACAGCATTAGTGAGCTTCCATGTCCTTAAACTTGGATCCTTTCTGCTTACAAGTTATTCCTGTCTGCACAACATTAAAACCCACCAGCTACTATTTTTCCTTGTCATTTACCTTCTGGAGGATAGCTGTCATGCAGAGTAATACTGAGGAACCTGTAGTCATAATTAGACTTGGAAGAACATAATGTCTGAACTTGGATGTCTCAATTCAGGTTCAAAATGTTTCCAGACCACTTCTAGATTGCATAACAGCTGGGTGCATTGTAAGGATTAGAGAGCCGGCTGCAGAGTACATTAGTTTATTGCATTCCTCATGTCTAACTCCTTCACATGCAGGGGAAAAACAAAGAAGAGGGGTCAAGAAGAATACAAAGTACAGATGCAAAATTACTCTGTTGAGGAATAGAGTTGGGATATGTTTAGAAGCTCAAAAATATTCTTGGTCCACTTGCAAAACCCAGCACCTCTATAGCCCTAATAAAAGCCTGGCTGCCTTAAGTTATAGGAGAACTATGCTATGAACCCATTAGGTCAGGATAGATTAATTTACTAGCAAAATAAAATATCATGCTTATTTCACACAGCTATCATAGAGGAACTGCTTTATATTTTTTTTCTGTTTCTGAATTATAATGTACTAACAAATTTAAAGAGTTACTGCTTTCACATGCCAGTCACAAGTAGCTGGCACTCAGGCGGAGAATCTGTGGATATCTCATACCTTCGAAGAAAGGCAAGATAAATGAGGAAACATTAAAGCCAGTAGTACATATTCAGAACATTTAAAGCAAGAATGTTAAACGTGTAACAAAACTTAACGAGTTTGATATCCTTTGTATTCTGAGTCCTATCTCTGACATTCAACATTCTTTGAAATAATCTAGCTCTGGTACTTACATGTTACAACCTCCTTCAAGACATCTGGAATTGATGCATTTCTTAAAGAGTATCAATAAGTATGTGGAAGAATGAACCACTGCTCTTCCTTGTCATTCATTTCAATAATGTCTGGAGAAGTTATATACAACCCTGTGTCAGCTGACGATCAGATAAGACTAATATTTTTAATTGTTAAATTTTTAATAACATTCAGAAGTTTTACTCCACTTACAGCACCACTAGGGTATTGTCCCTATAATCACTCCTAAAAAGGGTATATGAATATAGAGCTTTTAAAAGTTTACAATGAGTATTTCAAAACCTACATCCAGGGATAATTAACTGAACCTTACAACTTGTACCTAAAACACAAAGGCATTGTGCGGGAGCATTCTTGATCTCCTTTGCTCTTCGGTTACCACTGCAGTCTTTGTTTCAGTCAGCCAGACAATGGGAGTCTTTCCAGTTGACTTTTGTCTGATATGAATCAGAAATTTAATGTCCTGACTGTAAATTTTCCATGAAAACTTTTCATCCATTTGTCATAGAATCATAGAATTATTTTGTTGGAAAAGACCTTTGAGATCATTGGGTCCTACTGTACCTGTCCGCTACTAAAACATATCCCTGAGCACCTCATTTATCTGTCTTTTATATGTCTTCAGGTGGATCAATGACATCCTTGAGCAGCTGTTCCAGTGCCTGCTAACCTTTTTGGTGCAGAAATGTTTCCTGATATATAATCTGAACCTTCTCTGGTGCAAATTGAGGCCATTTCCTCTCATGCTATCACTAGTTACATGAGAGAAGAGATCAACACCCACCTCACTGCAACCACTACATACACTTCTCTCTCTGTCCACTAAGTGGGTAATCTTCTAAACCAATTCACTTATACTCAGTGAGATTAACACTCACAACCCAAAATGCTAGCATGAGTATTCTCTTTAAAACATTAGTAAGCAGAGAAATCATTGGACCTGTCCCTGACATATATTCGTTTTATATGTTGCAGCCTGCCCACTGCGGCTTTATTTTCAAAGCAATTTTAATTTCATTTTCTTTGTAGAACTTCGTGACCCCATATCAAATCATAGAATCATCTTGTTTGAAAAGACTTCTGAGATCATCGAGTCCAGCTGTACCTGTCCACTTACTAAACCATGCCCTTAAGAAACTCATGTACACATCCTTCAAACACCTCCAGGGATGGTGACTCCACCACCTCCCTGGGCAGCCTGTTCCAATCCCTGACCACCCTTAGAAAATTTATCCTAATGTTCAGTCTAAACTTCCCCTGGTGCAACTTGTGGCCATTTCCTCTCATCCTTATCACCTGTCACTTGTGAGAAGGAACCAACAGTCACCCCGTCACAACCTCCTTTCAGGCAGTTGCAGAGAGTGATGAGGTCTTCCTGCAGCCTCCTCTTCTCCAAGATAAACAATTCCTGTTCCCTTAGCCACTCCTCGTAGGGCTTATTCTCCAGGCCCCTCACCAGCCTCGTTACCCTTCTCTGGACACGCTCCAGCCCCTCAATGTCCTTCTTGTAGTGAGGGGCCCAAAACTGAACACAGCACTCGAGGTGCAGCCTCACCAGTGCTGAGCACAGGGGCACAATCACCTCCCTGCTCCTGCTGGCCATGCTGTGTCTGATACAGGCCAAGATGCCATTGGCCCTCTTGGCCACCTGGGCACACTGCTGGCTGATATTCAGCCGGCTGTCAACCAGCACCCCCAGGTCCTTCTCTGCCAGGCAGCTCTCCAGCCACTCCTCCCCAAGCCTGTAACGCTGCATGGGGTTGTTGTGTCCCAAATGGAGGACTCTGCACTTGGCCTTGTTGAGTCCCATCCCGTTGGTCTCAGTCCATCAATCCAGGTGTCCAGATCCCTCTGCAGAGCCTCCCTTCCTTCAGGCAGACCAACACAACCACCCAGCTTGGTGTCATCCACAAACTTGCTAAGGGTGCACCCAATCACTTTTTCCAGATCACTGATAAAGATATGGAACAGAACTGTATCCAGCACTGAACCCTGGGGAACACCACTCATGACTGGTTTCAAACTGAATTTAACCCCATTTACCACCACTGTTTGTGCTCAACCACCCAGCCAGTTTTTTACCCAGCAGAGGCTGTGCCTGTCCAGGCCAATGGCAGCCAGTTTCTCACGCAGAATGCTGTGAGAAACGGTGTCAAAGGCTTTCCCTCATCCATTAAATGTGTAACCTTGTCATAGAAGAAGATCATATTTCATAAAAATATTTAAACAAAAATCTAAACATTTTACTATTCAATCCATTTGATTAGTCAAGCATTAATTTACAAATATGGCCTCATTTGAATTCAGGTGAAAAAAAGCTGAGTGTAACCCATAATGTCATTGTTAGTCTATTATTAGGAAGAAATTTCATCAAACTTTGCAAGGGCAAAATCTAGTGGATTTTTCTTATTCACCAGGTGTTCCTTTTGATCAGTGTTTGGCAGCCTTTGAAAAATGAAGGAAGATGTCTGTTTCCCAAGACACTTTGTGGCATTTTGTCTCTTAGTGATGATTTCCTGGATATCTCTTGATGTTTGCTGGCTTGTGACTGGCCAAGTTGCCAAAAGTTGAGTAACAGTGCTTTAGGTTCTCTGGATTTTCCAGCCCCCCTTTATAATTTTTATTGTTATATATACAACTTGGCTTCAGATGTTAAGACCTTTAATCCAAATGCAGCATAGACAGCATATGGTCCCAGGTGTTAAGCTATTAACATTTTTTCTTACTTTTTTTTTTTTCTTTTCCTTCTCTTTTACTTCTTGCCTTCAAAGAGGGAAGACACTAATCACCAGGATACTGTTCTTTCAAGTTTTCTATTTCCCAGCAAGGTCTCTCAACTATTTCATGTACTACAAGAACTCTTAAGCAACCTCCATGGCCCAGGCATTTCTACTACTTACTATTGTATCAATGGCACATATTCCATATGGTTGTGAGGCTTTGTTTCTCCCAAAAAAATCTTAGACAGAAGGATAGAGGTAAAAGGAAGTAGAAATGGAAAAGAAATCTGTATCCACTTATATAGGGTGTTCAGGCAGCAGAATGTGGCAGATGAAGTTCATGATCTGACAAAGCTGAATGTGGTAAAAAATACAAATCCTGCTACTGGGGAATAAAATGATTTTTAAAACGTAGATACTAAAAAAATAGGAGAAAATGAGGAATGTCAGTCAAATGCAAAACAATCAGCTGAGATTACTCGCAAGTAAACCCCACAGTTTTCACTTCAGCATGCTGTAATGATAATTTTGAGGGAAAAAATGTCAGAAGAAACATACATTGCGAATTATATATTTTTCACATTATTTTTTAAAAAAATTTCTTTATGTTGTTGTTGAAAAGTAAGCTCACATTGACATTTCTGAAGAGATTTTCTAACAAAAACAAAAGAGCATACTTTTAACAAACATTGATTTGATGTATATCAAAAGTTAAAAAAAAATCAACTATTAAAACAAAGAATGTCCATTATCAGAGGCATTACACTTCTGAGCCTTTAGAAAGCTGGTCAGTTTACCTAGAAAAAGAACAGGTAAGGATTACAGCAGCCTAATTTCCTTAAGTCTTAAGAACTGAATTACAAAAGCAAATGTATTGCTTTATTCAGCAGTGCCCAATGCCCATTCGAGTACAATTCAATATAGGATTAGCATCTGCTTAAGATATTTAGGTGTCTTCAGCACCAGTATGCACTATGAAGTCAGTTGACTGTTTTCATATCATGATCCTGTCCACATTTCATATCATGTCCCTGTCCAATTATATGTCTATATTGATAAGGCTACAGTGGAAAACCTGAAAGTGCAAGTACACTTCCTAGTCCATCAATTACTTGACAAATATTTAGGTACTGACATTCCCTTATTACTGCATAAATATTCCTAAGCTCATGCATTGTGTTCTCCTTTTCACTTACAGTAGTTTCCATCAAATACGTTTGTATCAATTTTTGGAAACCCTTTGAATCTTGGTATGGTACCAACAGATGTAGGTGACAGTCTGTTCATATATACAGCCAGAAGAAGTAGAAAGCCTTGAGAAATATACAATTTGGGGGGGAGTTGGGAGCATCTTACAGTGTATTATTTGCAGACAAAACTTATTGCATGTTGTGCAATTGGTGATTTTTTAGTATATTTCTTTCTGAAAATGCTTTAATAGTCATTTTTGAAAATACACCACAGAAAAACTTCAGCTGAAAGATTCAACAAAATAGTGAGAGGATAGTAACAAATAAAAATAGTGTGTTTCTAAGTCATTAGGATTAGCCATTAACAGTGACTTTACATTAACAGTGACTAATGACTTATCCT
Organism: Neomorphus geoffroyi; assembly: GCA_033558235.1. Classification (NCBI taxonomy): domain Eukaryota; kingdom Metazoa; phylum Chordata; class Aves; order Cuculiformes; family Neomorphidae; genus Neomorphus; species Neomorphus geoffroyi. Next base: position 30,496,567 of record JAUMJM010000048.1, read on the forward strand.
ACGTTAGTAGGACAAGACATTAAGAGTTTTGACTTTGATGTTTCCAACAAACAAGTGGTCAGAAAAAGTGAGTAACAAAGTGTTACCAGAAGACATTTAAAAAAGAAGGATGAAAAAAGATTATTCTGAATTATGTGGCATGTGTAAAAGGTGACAATTAGCTGAGGCGAGAAAATGAAAGACAGAATCAAGATGAAAAATCAAGAGAGATAGGAAAATATTAAGTCAGGAAAATATAGAAAAGTGCATTAAATTTGTTATTTTGAAGTAGGAGAGCAATTTTAAATTAGCTTCTGAGATGAATAGAAAGCTAATCAAAGGGATAATGGATGAAGCTGAAAGAGTCGTGTCTCCTAAAGCACAAGTGTAGCCTGGTCACACGTGAAGTTCAAGAAGGATAAAGACAATAAAAACTGAAATTATAATCTGACATAGGACATGATATAGTATGCAAAATATAGATTCCTAAGGTGAGAAGATGAAAGATAACTATAGGCCAAATGTGTAGGCAGTTTGCTGATCCTAAGTAGACAGAACCATGTACTATTTTTGCCAAATGAAAGAAAAACAGATAAAAATATTATTCCAAGAAAGTTTAGCATATACATAGAATTTAAGAAAAAACTTTTAGAGCATTATTGTAAAAATACAGCAAAACAGAGCTCCAGATAACTAACTTCCAGTAACTTTCTACAAAGAATCTGAAGGTTTTTTTGGTTTGGGTTGGGTTTTGGGGCAGGGGGGTTGTTGGGTTTGGGGTTTTTTTTAATAATTGCAAAAACCATATGGAATCAAGTCTTACAAGGACTTTTGTAAAGCATGGTGAGCAGAAAAAAAATGTTAAGTTTTGTTCGTGTGACAGAAAAACTTGCTATGGCTCATGAGAACCTTGATAAAAATAGGGTTTTGACAACACAGAAGGATTTACTCTTGTAATTTTCAGTGTGGCACTCTACTAGTAAATGAAATCACTGAAACATATTAAGCATTGTAAAAAATGCATTTAGAAAAGCTGTAGATTGCTAAGTCAAATTTATACTCATATAACTGCAGAAAACACTACATGAGAAAAAAACCCAACACACTGTCAATAAAATACTCAGCTATACATTCAGTTAAAGGACACAACATGAAAATGGAATCTTTATTTGTAAAAGGCTTCTTGATTTATCCAGACAAGTGTAGCGGTATATTACTTCATTTGACATGGGATGTGTGTTGCTGCAACAAGGAGTACTTGTAAGTAATAGGCTTTATTTTTATTCACTAAACTGAAACGGTTAATCCAAAACCTACTCCGAAGAACCATGGTGGTTTTTATCAGAACTGCAATTTTTCTGTCAGCAACAATCCTTTTCAATCAGTAGGAACACAACCTGTATATTGTTTTCCTACAATACTATGCCTTCATATTTATTTTTGAAATTTTTTGGTCTACTGTAATCAACTTCTGCATTTTTCGTCTTTTAAAGCATTGACTATATCTCACAGCAATGAACTATTAATAAGCATAAGATCCACTCACAAGCTGCCCAGTTCTATAAAAGTTCTTTCTCTGAAGCAGCGGTGGTTGGATCTCTGCCTGGCAGATGCTGCTTCTAGTCACGTCCATACTCAGCGGATGACAGACCTGCAGCTGTTGAGTAATCTGGATATACACAGCAGCCTGCAGTGGCAGCGAGCACATGTGGATGACATCCAAGGGACATTTAACAGAACCTGATGTTTCCGGACAAAAATGCCTTAGAGAAACTGGGGAGAGGATGCTGCAGTAACCTGTCATCCAGGGACAAAGCAATACTCACTTTTTCTTTGCAAGTTTGAGCAATATTTGATTGCTTCCTTTAAAAGCCCTGAAGAAATTTGCCACCATAAATCCATCATTTAGAAGTTCTCTTCCAACATTGTCAGAAAAGTTTCCAAATGTTGTCCTCTTGGACTGGGTCAGAGCCCCTTGGTAACAGGTGGGGGCATGCACATAAATTACCATACCTTGTTATTAGGTGCCTCTCTGTGCAACTTGTGCATGCATTCTTACGCTTCAGGACAGAAGATTATGGAAAAGAGGTGTTATAGTTTCAAATCTTTGAAGGAATTTTTCTCTTCCTTTGCCAACACAGAGGGCCTTTAAGACCCAGAGGAGACCTGAGGGGTGGAAGTGCGCTTCCACAGGGGCCGTGGAGAGGTTGCTTCTGGTCTACACCACTTCTGCTCGGCAGCTGCAGCAAGCCGGAGTTTCTTTGGGACTCAGCCCCAGCTCCACATGCCCTTTGCAGTCCTTCTGGGAGAAGAGTGATCATCACTACCTGCATTAGCTGCGGACTCCCCTGGGGGCCAGTGTCACTCGCAGAGGAGTTGCTGTCCTGCCCCCTCTCCCTTTTCCACAACTCCCACCTTCCCCTGACCTTTCAAACAAAGGGACGAGGAGGCACCAGAGCCCCCTGCTTTTCTCGAGGTGTAGCATTCCTTCTTGCTGTACTTAAACAGAACTTCATCAAAAGGTTCTGGATATAGGATTTAATTCTTTTAAGGGTTTCAATTACGTTTGCTGTTCATTCTGTTCTGTTTGTGGTTATATATATATATATTTGTAGTTAAGAATTGTCCTTTCTATACTTTTTCCTGATTAAAATATCTTAATTTCTGATACGCATTTTAGTTTTCATTTAAAATGAGACAAGGGCAAACATAACTCCCATTTTTTAAAAAGGAAAAAAGGGAGACCCAGGGAACTACAGACCTATGTGCCTGACAAGACTGTGGAGCAGATCCTTCTGGAAACTGCTGAGGCACATATAAAATAAGGAGCAAACTGGTGGCAAGTGACATGGCTTCAATAAAGGCAAATCATGCCTGAAGATTTTGGTGTTCTTCTACGGCAGGGTGTCAGTAGATAAGAGAAAAGTAACTGTCGTTATGTACCTGGACTTGTGTAAAGCATTCAGCACTGTCCAGCATAACATTCTTGTCCCTAAATTGAAGAGACATGAATTTGGTGGAAGGACAATGCAGTGGATAGGGAATTGGCTAGATGGTCTCACTCAAAGTGTTGTGGTCAACAGTTCAATGTCCAAGTTGAGATCGGTGATGAGTTCCATTTCCCAGAGGTCAGTATTGGAACGGGTATAGTTTAAAGTCTTTGTCACAGACATGGACAGTGGAATTGAATACACCCTCAGCAAGGTTGCAGATGACGCTTAGCTGTATGGTGTGGACAACATACTGGAGGGAAGGGATGCCATCCAGAGGGACCTTGATGAGCTTGTGGGGTGTGCATGTGTGAATATCTCAACATGGCCAAGTGCAAGGTCCTACACCTGGACTGGGGCAATTCCAAACACAAATACAGAACTTGGGTGTTTTGGTGGATGAGAGCCTCAACGTGAGCTGGCAATATGCACTTGCAGCCCAGAAAGCCAACCATATCCTGGGCTGCATCAAAATAAATGTGATCAGAAGGTCAAGGGAGGTAATTCTATCCCTCTCCTCTACTCTACTCTTGTGAGACCTCACCTAGAGTACTATGTTCAGTTCTGGAGTCCTCAGGACAGGAAGAACATGGATCTGTTGGAACAGCTCCAGAGGAGGGCCACAAAGATGATTAGGGGGCTGGAGCAAAGCTTAGGAGGGGCTCTTTATCAGGGAGTGCAGTGAAAGGATAAAGGGTAGTGGTTTTAAGCTGAAAGAGGGGATATTCAGATTAGACATTAGGAAGAACTTTTTTTTTCCTGTGAGGGTGGTGAAGCACTGGAACAAGTTGCCCGGAGAAGTCATGGATGCTTTGTCTCTGAAGGTGTTCAAGGCCATGTTGGATGAGGCTTTGAGCAGCTTGGTCTAGTGGAAATTGTCCCTGCCCATGGCAGGGGGATTGGAACTAGATGATCGTTAAGATCCCTTCCCACCCAAATCATTCTATGATTCTATGATTATTTATATTGTTAACTATTTCAGAAAGAAACAATGAGAGCATTCTGGGTAGTTATGGATCAGGATGTACTTTCAAGTATCTTTGGGCATCACAAAATGCATACGCATAATAAGAATGTTAACAACTACAGCAAAGTCTTCCTTCATGAATGATACAATGGAGATTTGAAATACTGACTTGAAACAAAGTCCAAAAAATATTTTTATTAGCATAACAATTATATTAAGAGTATTGTGTTGAAAGACCAATTGTAATAAATACCTAGAAACTTTCGATGATTCCCAAGATCAGTGCTCCTGACGATGGAATTGTGGTTACACAAACAGTAGAAAATTCATTCAAATATACAGCAAAATTCTTGTTTGTATCACACAAAAACTGGAAAATAAATTACATATTGGAATAATGTTTTGATGAAAGAAAAAATGACATTTATAATGCCAGGTACTCAATTAAAAATAAGATTTAGTGAGAATTTATTGAAAATTGTGACTGAGAAAAATGATGTTACTAAGGGATGATCCACTTGAGAACAAAAAGTATCAAACACTGAAGAAATTCACTTCAGCATTTCAGAACAAAATATATGCATTTCCACATTAAACTAGATCCTCAAGTTAAACTGGATACTCTTCAAAAATCAGCTAATTCAGTCCCTTGACTTAGACTGGGTTTAGAACATGGTCATGAAATGCTCTCTACTTCCTACCTTTCATTTGAAATATCTTTTAAGTCTGTTTGGTCTTACTGTTAAAACTTCCCTCTATTCTTAAAACCGTTCTGTTTTTTCGTAGATAACTTTATAGTGTTTGGTTGTAAAGAGGGGAGAGAGAGAGGAAAGAAGGAAAGAAGGAAGGAAAGAGAGGAAAGAAGGAAAGAAGGAAGGAAAGAAGGAAAGAGAGGAAAGAAGGAAAGAGAGGAAAAAAAGGAAAGAGAGGACAAAAGAGGGAAGGGAAGGGAAGGGAAGGGAAGGGAAGGGAAGGGAAGGGAAGGGAAGGGAAGGGAAGGGAAGGGAAGGGAAGGGAAGGGAAGGGAAGGGAAGGGAAGGGAAGGGAAGGGAAGGGAAGGGAAGGGAAGGGAAGGGAAGGGAAGGGAAGGGAAGGGAAGGGAAGGGAAGGGAAGGGAAGGGAAGGGAAGGGAAGGGAAGGGAAGGGAAGGGAAGGGAAGGGAAGGGAAGGGAAAGGAAGGGAAGGGAAGGGAAGGGAAGGGAAGGGAAGGGAAGGGAAGGGAAGGGAAGGGAAGGGAAAAGGGAAGCCCTATACTTGATCTTATACTTTCCCCTAAGAAACAATAGCTTGTTTTTTTTCTCTACTTCACTAACCTCAAGTATTGTATAGGAAGTAATATTATCCCTATGTAGGATACATGAGCCAAATTGACAGAATAAGCTCCTCCTAAATTAGTGAAAGTTCCGGAAGGAGCTAATAAAATGTTTTATCAGCCTATAAAACACATGTTGTACTGAGAGCTGAGATTGAGTCAGTTATAACAGAAAAAAGGGAAGAAGAAACAGTTTATGTATGGCAGAATCTCTCAGAAAAGCATAAGAAGAGTCACTTCTTCAAAGGCAGCGTTACATGAACAGAACCAACATGCAAAATACAGTGCATATTCTTTACACTTAGGATAATCAACTATTGGAATAATTTAAGCAGGAACATGATAGACTCTGCAACTGCAATACTTTACTGCTTAGAGCTACATGTCTTTCTAAATCACATGCTCTAGCTCTAGATGAATTTATGGGCTTGTTGTGAAGCTTACTCGATGAAGTTTCTTGGTCCATGTTATGCAGCAGGTCAAACAGGATGAACACGATACCTTCTTTGAGACTTGTGTTCTATGAATACACGAAAAACTGTCATTAATGCCTCTGTCACACCAAGATTACACTCTCAGACCCTTTCTTTTACCTGTCACATGCTCCTTACTTATTAATTTATTTGTTTAGTCAGCTAGCTAGCTAGCTATCCATCCATTTATTTTGTTTATTTCTCTACTTATTTATTTATTCATTCATTTATTTATTTATCTATCTATTTATTTGGAAATACTCTTTTTTTCTCCATGGCTATCTTTTTGGAACTTCATTGCACAGAATGGTCATTAACTGATGTAAACGCCACTGTTTCCATGGAAACCCCTGTCCACTACAGAATATACTAGAGCAATTTTTGAACCATTTGTCCATTTGATTAATTATGTCTTTGTGCTGAAGGCGGCTTGGCTTGATTGTCTCATCATGTATTAGAGAAGCTACTGCTCTAACAAATGGAGCTATTGTTTTGGGTCTATTCATCTTGGTACATCTCTAAGACCTGATAGACATTTCAACAAAATGACTGTCCCTTAATGAGCTGCAGCTTGTCAGAATTGTTTAGACCTTCATGCTAGGCACAGACCACTGTCATGACAGTTTCAGTTATTAAGGCAATGAGTAGGATATCTATAAAAGAGTCTATAGAAGAGAATGACCCTGGTTTTGATATCACGTAGTTTTTAATTATCAGCTATTTATACACTATATGATAGATTCATAATAGATTCCAAAGTTTTTAGACAATTTTCTGATGAATTAGTTGTTCACAAAGAAAGGGGAGATAAAATACTTTTCCCAACCTTCATAGTGGGTTTTTTTGGCAAAAACAGAAAACAAAACACACAAAACAATCCAACAAAACTCACAGAAAATATCGACCAGTAGCTGTTTGCAGTTTTGCATTGTTGACAAATTATAGATACTGAAGCTTTCTGTAGTGAGTCAATTTCCATGTCTCTTATATTTTTTTAAACATTAATTTTAACTATTACCAGCACTAAAAATCTATACGGAATGTGAAATGATTTGAATACAATATGCATAGCCTAAAAGGAAAACATTTCTTTTCCTAATAAATTGTTACATAAATCTACACAGAATTATATAGTCTGGTCCTTGTTTTGCCAGCTCGCATCAACATTTTTGCAATTTTAGTGGATACTTCTGTCTCTGTTTTCTTTATATTAGTGAGTATCCACCTCTGAAATGTAAGCAGCTTTGCCAGTATGGGATTATGTCAGACACGTACCTTCTTATTTCTGGCAACAGGTTTCACATATTTCGAATAATAATAACTGAAATATTAAAATATCTGTATTACTTTTTACAACAGCCTAAAATTTCACTTACAGAGATATGAGTTTCTCAAAGGAGGAAACACAAAGCCAGTCAGAGTCAACAGAACAAGAATTAAGCTGGCTCTAACCAGAAGCTAATTATGAAAATCTAGACTTTCTATGCATTTTAAAAATGTATATTTATGATTTTCATTTTTAGATGTTCCATTCAGTGAACAACCATGAAGAGTCACTGTGTATGACACTTGCTTTAAATATTTCTCAGTGCAGAATCAGTGATTAAGCTGTGCCCCTAATAATCACAGATGGAAGTCAGCACCCTGTAGCTACCAACAGCCACATTTAATCAGTTAATAACTGTGGATTAAACTTAATTCAGATTAATTTGTATTAGTATAGAATTTGTAACTCAATTGCTTTCATATTAATTTACATGTTGTCTAGACATGACATCATATTGACTCTTTGTTTGGTCCAAACACTAATTACGAACCATGTAGCTAATGGATGCAAACCTGTCAGTTTAAAAACAGAATAGGATTTCTTTCTACACTATACTGAGGACAGTTCAATATTACAGTTTAGAGTTGCAGCTTAGCATTGCCTGGGAATAGCACTTCTTCATTTGCACTTCAACCTTCTTAAACAAAGCATGTTGTTCTTACACGAAGAATGTGGCTGTTGGTAAATGAAGTTGCTATCATCCATCAAAAATTGTTAGCTTCAAATTCTTCTGGGAAAAGCCCAGAAAAATAAATAAACAAGAAGAAGAGAGAATAAAACCTGCTAACAACAATAACTGCTGTGGTGTAAATTGGACTGAACCACTGTCAAGGTTATTTTATCATTTATAATTGTATCTGTTCTGAGGGGCCTTTCACATGAGCCTGAGCTCATCCTTGGCTTTCATTTACATGAATTGTACTGGTTTTATTAGTTTCTGTACAATTCTTTTGGTTTAGATAGATTATGGTTACATATATGTATATATAGGGTCTGAGATTACTTAAAATAAGTTTTAAAGACAGGATGCATTCATAGTTTGGGTCATAATAGTAACATAGTATTTAAAAAAAAAAATTGAAAAATATCAGAAGCACTCATTTAGTGCCTTAAAATTTTCATCAGCACTAGTGATAATAGTAAGAAAAATATATATGATTTATATTATCCTCAAAATTTTACTATCTTTCTTTAAATTTTAATTTTTCCATAAAAATTATCCTGACTTAGTGCTTCAAACAAAAAACCAGAAAATAACTCAGAATAAGAGATTGAGATGATAACACCAAGCTGAAACTTTGCTATTCCCATCCGCCCATTCATCTTGATAGTGATGAACAGATGGAATAACAGACCAATAAAGTAAGGCCAGAAAAATTCCTGGGTTTTTTTATTATTTTTTTATTTTTTAAATCTGAATATTCTGTCCATAGATTACACAGTTTTAAGGATTGAGGTTTTTTTAAAAAAGGATAGTAATAGGTCTGATGAATTTTATCAACTATAAAGAAAGCTACTACTCAGGCGTGGTTTTTTACCTGCTGGATAAATAATGTTTGACGTGCTCATCTTTGGTGTAGTAGTGTCACCTAGTGGCCTATCTCATCCATCATCAAAGACTACTTTTGCTAGACTGTGAGTTCATAGTAGATGACTTCCGTACAAAATTCAGTTGCAGCATATGCTACCCTTGAAGCTGTAATAAATCATTCAGTGGCATGAACTCCTGTTTGCATGCATTACAACGGCATAAAATTTCAAAATACTTCCCACAATAAATGCTGCTGTTTCACATCAGTGGCACAGCTGATAGGCAGTGTTTTCACTTTGTGCCTGCATAAACTGGGTTTTATATGTGCAGACTGCACACAAGTAAATTCAGGAGCTGCATTTCTACCGACCATTGCAGAGTTGAGATATTTGAACCTCCAACAGCAAAACACATTTTTAATTTACGACTTACTGTGACAGGCACGTTTTCTAAAAGTATCAAAGGGGGTGAACAAGATGTACAGATAAGCCATGCAGTTTGGACAAGTAAGGAGATTTTATTTTCATAAATAAATGTCTAAATTAGTAACTACTAATTAAGTGGTTGAAAGATCATAGAGCTAAATTCTGACACTGAAGAAGATTAAAATGTTTTACCTCTTTTGTGCATCTAACTAAAAAGTTCTTTTTAAAAGCTAGCCTGTGAAATACAGATTTTGAATCTAAAATGCTTCTATTAGCTCTGATCTGCAAGAAATAGAAGTTTTATAGTGCAGATGGCTTAAAATGTTTGAAAGTCATCTTTCTTCATACCATAAGTGAGCTAAGCAAGTATTAATTAAGCCTTTGTAAATTTGTAATTACTCACGTGAAAGTTCTACGAAAAGTCACAGAAAAGACTAGAACTCAGAATTATTTCAGTGAATATCTGTACTCCAGTTTACTGTGAAACACTTGAAAAAAACCCAGACATAAATAAAGTGAACTCTGTAAAATTATGACCAACAAATTAAGATTGACTTTTTGGCAAAGTGTGGGTTTCTTAAATTAATTAATGAAACAAATAAAAGTTTATATCGTCACTCCATTAGACGTACATATATATTTCTATCTAATAAATTAGATTTTTCTTTTTTTCTCCCTCCTTCATGTTTTTAACTTAAAAAATCCAACCACCTGGAGCAAAACCAACCAGAAATTATTAAACCTATATAGAAGATGGATAATGTAAATCTGTGTTCCATAAAATCCTGCATACTAAAAAGTACCAATTTCCTCTATTATTGAAAGTTCCCAAACTTTTTAAAAAGAGGTTATTTACTGTTAACAGTGCATATTGACATTGAACTACGCCTCCATAAATATTCCTAAGCTAATATTTAAAAAAGGTGTTAACATTGCCACCTTCAGCCTTGGTAAGATGACAAAATTGTCTCTCTAGTGTCAAAAGTACAATAATGTTGGAACTCTTCTTACAGCATCCTATTTCTTTCTTGCATAAAGGCAACACACCAGGACAGTAAGCAGTTTCTGCATGACTAATGAAATGTGAAGAAAGACTTCCCGGATGCTGCTGAACAGCTCTAAAAAAATAATTAATTTCCTGTCTTTACTTCTGCTTTTTATAAGGATTATATTAAACATGTATCTCTGCAGTTGTCTGGTCTTTAAAGCAAACAGCGATGTTTTAGTATATATGTAATTATTTCTTGGGCAACTTTATAAATTAAAGGTAAGGGGATAACCTTTAGCTTTGCATTAACGTCATGGCCTGGAGACACATTTTGTTATGCTTTCATGTCTTTGTGAGACTCTGAGGAAAATTAATTCAAAAGCTCCCAAATGCTCTCCAGTCTCATTGCTAAAGGTATTTGCAATGGCTGGGACTCTTGGTTGAGATGTCAGATGTCATACTCAGTGGTTAAGGCCAGGCTGAGACCATGAAACGCAGGCTGTACTAGCCAAAGGAAATGACAGCCATACAGCAAAGCTAAGAACATCTAATAGTAGGCTTGTGTTTAGGAGCTCATGGATCATAAAAGAAGCAGGATGAGTGAAAGGACCACTAAGAAAGAATCATAACTGAACACACTGGACACTGGAGTTCTTGGATCCTGACAATCACATATTTAAGAAAAAAAGACTTGAGCAGAGCAGAATTTTGATTAATTACTGTAGTCAAGAGCAACTGGCAAGATGTCTCCACAGATGGGGGAAATGCCGGTCAGATTCACAGGAACACACCTGGCCTCCTGGGGAGCTAACCATGAGGACAGATACCTTGACATTCCTGCAAGGAATGCCTAATATGACAGTGCCTGACTGTAGTTTGTTTGCCTATATGAAATGTGGAAAGAGCTATGAGAGTAGAAATTTTCTCTGAAAAATGTAAATCTCTCTTGTAGCTTTTGCTGGGGTAGAAAGGTTTCATTTGTTCCTCATTGTTCTACTCTACAAGAACTATATTTTGACATTACAGTCTTCTTCAGTCTGTAGTGTCAGATTCCTCAGCTGGAAAAAGCTGAAAAGCTGATGGTGCAAAAAAAGCAAAAGCAGTAATTTTGAAATCACAGGACTGAAGTATATTTTAGAGGTAGTACGACATATCTTCTCACTGTAAAAATATACAGACTCAAGGACTTGCATAAGTATGCTATAGTATACTATAAGTATAAGATACTTAGTATCTTTCTTGAGTGGTTTGCCATCCTTTCCACAGTATGCCAGTGGCAGCAAAAAGCTGAACTACGACTTAACACAGACAGTAATAGCATGGATCTGAGCACCGAAACCAACCTCCCTAGGGTTTCTAATTTCATCTTATGGTGTCTGCCATTGATGAATGCATTTCTGACAATTCTGCCCTTGAGAGCAGAGGAATGCAAAGGAGTAGACAACTTTGAATTGCAGAGGCCCTGTGAGCTAAGCTTTGCAGGGTCCCTGCATCCAGGTTATGCGTCATGTACGAGCTAGCACAGTGACTCCTGTTGGGGCACATTGTGTTCCTTTCGTAACACTGCCAAAAGCACACGTCTTATTTATTCAAAGAGGAATCACATTGAGGTGAACATCTTTGGCAGCAATGTTTTTTCTTCCTTATAGACTCACCTAGGACTAAACCCCAGTCCTGATGGATCTGCAGAGCTCCGCTAGCCCCATACCTCAGACCACACAGTAAAACCCATAAGGAAACCAGAATTCCATTGTGATGGAAAACTTGTGCACCAAGATACAGTCACTGCCTCAGTAAGCAAGAAAAGGCAACATTAGTCTGCTTTTCTATGCTCCCCATCTGCAAATCTGCAGGGGAATTTTGCATAAAGTATCTGAGATCTACCGGGGTAGCAAGGTGCAATCCTATACTCAGACTGGTAAACATTAAAAACCATCCACTTAGTTCACTGTGACAAATACTAAATTTAGTGACTGCATTCTTCACAATTTTCTTTACTTGTCTTCATTTGTAACGTTCCCCATTGCTTTACGTTGTTAAATCCTCTTTTGCATGCCATTCTTTCAAGAGAAAAAAAGCTGACTGTTTCTTTCTCAAGCCAAGAACTAGCCTGCAGGTCTCACTCGACAGTTCTGACTCTCTCTTATAAGCCCAACTAAATCTGTGACCTGAAGGCAGTGGCATTGTTTTTATTTTTGGTTGTTTGTCTTTTTTTTTTCCTTGGAACAAGAAACAATGTCGTATTGTTGCTTTATTTTTTCAGCTTCTCTTGAAAAACACTTCTCTTGTTTTCTTGCCACAAATGTGATCTGAATTTGATTGCAACTTCAACTGCAAGGTAGTTCTTTGAATGCACAGAGTTACAAACTTCAAGTGTTGTTTGACATGTTCTAACTGCTAAATGATTTAGAGCATTATCTCCCAAGAGTGTTCTAGCCACCATACACAAACCTATTCTGTTATGGATACTCCTAGTATGTATTCTCAGAGTTTCACTTATCTGTGTAAAATACAACTATAATGTGGATCAGGATCTTTGACTATAGTGATTTCCACTCCTGAGGTACTATCCCAACCATTAAGCTAAAACCCTATGCCTTCTTCCTCTTGTTCAGAATCTTCAAATGGGGATCACTTGACAGCAAAAGTTAAAGTATTTCTCGGTGAGGATATTCAGTAATCCATGGGAGAGGGAATTCGTCCAAGCAAACAGAGAGTTGGTCTGTAACTCTGCTCTCAATTAGATGAAATTTGTTCTTTGCTCTCCCAACTCATCTCTACTTCCTTTATCTTTTCTGAGCACTGCTTAAGTCGTAGATTTCATTTCCGCTGCCATTTATGATACCTTTTCAAAATCTTTCCACACCTCATTGATCTCTCGACAGGAAACACACCCTTAACTCCATTTCCATCAGCAAACACGTTTTTACACTGTTTAGTACCCTTATTAATCTTGTCCTGTAGAACTTAATTTCTCACTTGAGGTTTCCATGCATGCATCAAAACCAAACCCCAGAATATAGTATTCATTTATTTGAACACCAATATCCCTGCGTTCCCAGACATATGGACACACACAGAGACATATTTTTCATGACTGTCTTAAATACGACTCATGTACAAAAACGTCCCCAAATAAAACTCTTGAATATGTAGTACTTAAATGTTTCTTACAGTGGGACAAAATGCATTTCCCTCTACTTTCACCAAGAGGGAAATTATAACCTCAGTACTTCAGATTTTGTTCTGTTTTCAAAAAAGTACTTACCCCTGTTAACATTTTCTAAAGCTGTGAAACAGATATGTATATGCATAATATACAGATAACATCTTGCCAAAGTTTTGCCCTGACACGGCTACATTTTTGGCAGATAAAATCATGCAGTTAGGCTCCCGGATTCGAACCCAAGGGAGAAAGGAGAGAAAAATGAGATGAAAAAAAGGCTTGCAGATTGGAAACTAAAACCATAGCTTTCGTGAAATGATGATAATAATAGTAATAACAATTAAAATAATCAGAAAGTCATGAAAATATGTACAAATATCTGAGATCACAACCCCACCCTGCCCTCAATAACTATAGGTCACCTCAGCTGCCGCAGAGCAGACATGGGGGAATAGGTCCACAGCTAGGAAGGAGCTGAGCTCAGGAACTGGATTCAAGGATGCACAGATCCATGGTCAGGAACAGTCAGAAAAAACGAGTCCTCACTGGACATCAACCATCACAGAAGAAGAGTGAGACCCTCGTGATCTCTCAATTTTATACCAACTATGATGTATATGGGATGGAATACTCTGTTGGTCAGTTTGGGGTCACCTGTCCTGTCTGCCTCTCACTGAAGGTATGGCCGTTTTTTGCTAGTTCAAGGATGGCCTTGGTAACTAGAGGAATAAATATAAACATTGGCCTTTCTGCATACCAGTGCCCCGTGTTATCACTTCTAGAGAGAGACTGAAAAACATGCAGTTAGCTTTCAGAAAAATGGAGTTACTTTAGACTAAAGCAGAGACAGAGTCAGAATCACCCCAATTAACTCAAACCATAACACACCTACAATCTGTTGCACAATTTTCTGAGGAAGCTGAGTGACAACCTCACTAACTGTCTAAAGTACTGTTATCGCCTTCTGCTCTGGTATTTCAGAAAGGTATTGCAGGGAGACTAATTTGTATTTACGTGCCTAATTTTCTCCAGCCTAATTTCCTACTTTAAAATTCAATATATGACCAGTACAACCAAGGAAATCCCATGTGGGATTTACACCTGATAGTAGATTGGTGCTTTGGCTGATTTTCAAACAAATGTACAATGAATGAGAAAACTGAATGAAGTATTACTTTAGAGTTCTGAGAAGTGGGGGAGAAGGACCACAGAGTCTGTGTTTAGAATTCATTTCCAGCGGCAAGTGTAACAACAGGGGAAAAGGCTTTAAATGCCCTTCAGCACAAACTGGCAGGCAGGGAAGACAGAGAAGCCTTTTGTTCACATCTTCCACTGTAAGATGTCTAAGTATGTTATCTCTTTCCCATAGCTGTCAATGTCAACTTTGATCACTAATATATTATCTTGACAGAAAGATAATCTAACCTCAATCCTTAAAACTTTGTGCTTATGCAGTGCCCATTTTCCTAGTGCTGTCTCAATATACTAACCCAGATGTATTTCACTTCATTTAATAAAGTACATTAATTAAAACAGCTCTTAAATATCAATCAAGATCCATTTGTTTTTCCTTATGTTAATGTATTATTTTCCCATGTAATTTCTTGCAGCAGCATTTCTCAAGGGATATCATCTACTTCGAAATCTTGTTTAAAATGTTTTACTTACTGGGCCATTCTGCTATTAAGTTATTGATGGATCTTCAAGGAGATTCTGGCAGAGCATGTGTTTACATTGACAGCAGAGATGTCAAAGCATAGCCAGCACTGACTAATGGATTAATTCTTGTTCATAGAGAGCATAATCTGATATAATTAAGGCTTTGTAATATTTTCAATTAAAATGTTCTGGTTTACATATCCTGGTCAGACTTCAAGTGTCCGGGTCGAAGTTGCCCATGTTGACTGTTTGCCTCAGGGTGGCCTTTTTCAAATGAGAGAGAGAAAGAAAGAGAGGAAGAGAGAAAGAAAGAGAGAAAGAGAAAGAGTAAAAAGGAAGAAAGGTTAATATCATTCACATTATAACTTATAGCTGTACAGAAGGCTTTAAAAAGACATAGGAAGAGAAGTTATCAAACTTAAGCACTGAGGTGAAGTGATCAATTCAACACCTGTTTGCCTTAGAAGATCTTGTCACAAGGGATTGTAAATTTTTTAAAACCAGAGGGGTTGTCAGACTTCTAGGCTGTTTCTCATCTACTATCAAACAAAGAGTCTTTCAAAAAAAAGATTCTTAGACCTTTTCTGAGCACTGGGTCTCCAAGATGGAAGTAACTCTCACTGTACATTCCAATTTACTAGGCAAGACTCTCTGGTCTCTTTTTTCTTGGTTGTAAACGAGCTTTGTGAAACTTATGTTTGTCACCAAGTAACATTGTCCTCGTAGATTTTATTAATTAAAGAGACAGGTAACATATTGATATTCAAGAAGTTACAGTCTTAAATGGCTCTACCATCCCATTTACTGTGACGCTATCATCTAGGCTCAATATTTCTAACTAAGGAAGCACTGATGGGTGCTCATTTGTTTTACTATAAATGCTTATTACAAAATAAAAAAGGTGATCAATCAGGAAGCTGCAATTTTAAATACGGAATCATGCCAAAATCTTGACAGTAGAAATGCAAGTTATCTGTGGGTTAATGCAGTCCAGCAACAAGGAAGTCACTAAAGCTTCATCAGGTGTGCTCAAAGAGACAGAAGGAGTTATGTGAGGAAATCTAATACATAGGTTGAGTCTTGCACCAAAGAAGCCAAGCTCCCTCCTACTATAAGCTCTATGACTGTGACAATGGTGACAAGTGTTAGCACTTACAAAATTCCTTCCTGCCATGAAGGACATTATATAAAGGCTGTTATGTGTGTTTCATTTTATACAATGTTTTTGAGTTCTTACAGCAGTTGTCATTAAAAAAAAAAAAACAACAACAACAAAAAACCTCAAACAACAACAACAGCAAAAAATCTTCCCTAAAAAACCTGCAAAAAAGTGTAGAGCCATTTGACATGAAGGACATTATATAAAGGCCATTATGTGTGATACATTGTCTACAGTGGTTTTGAGTTCTTACAGCAGCTGCCGTTAAAAAAAACAACAACAACAAAAACCCCAAACAAAAACAATGGCAAAAAATCTTCCCTAAAAAACATGCAAAAAAGTGTAAAGCTGTTTGATGTAATAGAAATTCACTCTGAGGCTTTCTATGATACTATTGTGTTTGTTACATTATGCCTTTGGTGATGACAGTGTCCCCAGGACTGTTAGAAACACCATAATTCAGAAAGGAAAAAACATTCTATGGGTAAGTGGAAAAGAAAATATTACAGGCATGCTTATATATATAATATATATACATATATATATATATTACATGCATGCTTCTATATAAGCAGACTTATTCTGCTTAGTAAAATGTAGTAGAAAGACCTCTGTGTCAACATTGTGAATTTTGTTCATTTCTTATAACCAACAAAAGTGAATGCAATAGTGTCATCTAAATGACAACTCCTTGAATTCAGCAGCATTTTAAAATGTCAAAATATTTCTGTATTTTTTCTAACACAGTCTACTGGAATGGAATAAAAATCAGAGGCTACATCCAACACTTCAGCTCACTTACTCCCAGTCTTCTCTTCCCACATCACGATCAGCTCCATTCCACCCTTGCACAAGAAGACTACAACTCAGACAGGGATTTAAACAACCTTTAATATTTTGTCAGTTAAATGTTATGTTCATCACAGGAAGGACGACAAATAGTATACTTGGAAAGTATGTAAGATTTCTTAGGAGTTACACTGAAATGAAAATTCCTGTCTGACCTTAATAATGTTATTACAAGTCCCAGCCACATATGCTCACTTCATAGTGACAGATAGTGCCATTCTTTCAGTAATGTATTTTCCCAAATCCATTAAAAATGAGAAACTGCATAACTGATGTCAGACTAAAGATCAGACTTGCTAAACTGAAGTGAGGTAACAAAGTTTATAACGGCTTCTGAGAAATTCAATAAAATATAATTTATATTGTTCTTGTTTCATAAACACATTTTGATAATGTAGGCAAATATTCTTTAAAATATTATTTGTCCTCACAAGCTCTTTCTGCAACAGAAGACTTCTATAAGATTTTCAGTATTTTATTTAATCTTATCGTGCACATATAACTGAAATCTGTATAAGTGTACTCTAAGAAAAAGAAAAAAAGAGAGAAAAGAGACCATTGTGCTCCTTACTAAAGAAAAGTAATAC
Organism: Neomorphus geoffroyi; assembly: GCA_033558235.1. Taxonomy (NCBI): domain Eukaryota; kingdom Metazoa; phylum Chordata; class Aves; order Cuculiformes; family Neomorphidae; genus Neomorphus; species Neomorphus geoffroyi. Next base: position 30,513,979 of record JAUMJM010000048.1, read on the forward strand.
AAATGTTAATAGCTGCCTCCAGTATATCAACCACTCGTAAATATGGTACTACTAACATGAAGTAAATTAAAATAAACAAGATGTACATTTAAAATATAAATTAATCTGTTTGATTATATAACCTACAGTCAGAAAACATCAAACCTTCAAACCATCTGAGAAGCAGATTTGCAAAGTGAAATTAGCTCTATACTAGTGACAAACAATATTGATAAAGTAAGCAATTAAGTCTCCAGTACTTAGGGGAAAGGGAGACATTCTGGAAATAATGGTCAGAATCATTCTAATTTTTACCCTTTTTTTTTTTCCTTCTCCAGAATGTGCTATTGATTTTTACTTCAAAAACCAATTTTAATATGTAAAGATTTCAGAAATGTTCAAAAACATCTATTCTTTAACTGATGGGTTTAGAGTTCCTTCTGCCTGACTCACATGCTAGTAGTACAATGGGGGCAAGTATTACGTTGGTGCAAAAACAATTACAATTTTTAACCATCAACTTTAAAGTCATATATCTCACCTTAGAATAAAATTTATTAATTTAAATAAGAGTCATTAGAATCTGTGCAATTTTTGCCAAAAAGAAACAGGACTATTTATTCCAGTAGCACAGAATTCTGGAGTGCTGGAACTGAAGAATTCTTTGAAGGCATTTTGAGATGCTGCTTGGCTCTGGAAGACTTTCTCTTGCAGGAAGTTGTCAAGATGCTTGAAAATATGGTAATCAATGGAAGAGAGATTTGGTGAATAAGCTGGTTAAGGTTCAGTTAAGGCACCTTTCTTTGATTTTTTTATTTTCCAGTTTGGTACAAATATCAATTGATTGTTTAATGGCAAAGGTTTAGTTCTTGTGTAACATCTTGAGTTGTTTTGCGTGGTTCTCCTTCAATAACAGCCCTCAATTTTCCATGTTTTCATGTGAATTCTGCTATAAAGCTGTGATAAGCTACAATGTTTGAAGCAGAACTGTCCCACTCTTTCTAGCTGATCCTCAAAAAGAGTGAACTTTGAAGGACTTGTGAAAGTATAGATGTGGAATGAGGAAACTGACTTTCTGAAAACATCAGTGTCAGTGAAATTTGAAAATATTTATGTCAGAAAGACTAGATTAACAACCATTTTGGAACTTATAAGGTGCCAGGAATATCAAAATTGAATCAAAATTAACTGTATGTTTGTGAAAAAGTTATTGTAAAGCCAATCACTGTCTGGAGGTGAAAATGGACTCTCCATAATTACTTATAATGATTAAAAGTACTTTTATTCCAAACATTGTATTCGTAAGTTTTTATACGAAAAACAAAAGAAATCAAAACCAAACAGAAAGACTTCAGGTAAGTTAAAATTCATGTTTAGTTTTAGAATTTTACAGCCACACGTGGGCACCAAATTGTCAGTGGTGCCATAAATTTAGACTCTGCAGGTCACTATTTATGCAAATAAGGCTTCATAAGTGTTTACATTGGACCAAGAAATAAATTTCATTTGGGGGGTGGTGTTTGTGGTTACTAAATATTTTTGAATACTAGTTTTCTATAGTAGCTGTAAAAGCTAGAAAATAAAATATGCCAGAAAAAATGATTTCATTTTAATTGGTAGTCCATGATCTGATTGTAATTTTAATGGAAATTATATAGAAGCATCAGGGCATTTTTGTCTTTGAGTGAGCACTTCTAAAATTTTCGTCACTTATCTTATGCCAATGCGGTTGCCAAACCACAGCCAATTTATCCTTTATTTCTCCTTACTTCAGTCATTCCTTGTTCCTCGACTCTTGCTCCTCATGACTTCTTATCTTATCCCCACATGTTGCCAAAATCAATTAAAATGTTAAATTGAAGAAGTTGATGTGAAGTTCTATATAAGTGCTAGTTACTTGCAGTGTTTAATTGAGGTTTTGTCCCTTTTCTCTAGTATCTGTGCTCAAAAGGAGGCAGAACTTCATTTCCTCTTATTTTCTGTCCCTCTCTTGTATTCTCTAGTTCTATCCCTCTTTGCATTTCTCTTGCTGTGCCTCATGACTCTACTGTTCCCCTGCAGTCTAACACTCTTTGCTTCCCTGTTACGTACATGCAAACACCCACACAAACATTTCCGAATTTAGGTCATAAGTTGCCAGATTATCTCTTATAACTGCATAGCAAGCACTCATGGCAAGCAATTTTAAATGGAATTTCTTATTGAAGGGGCACTATCCAAATATGCTTTAATGATAATCGTGAGCCAGTGGGCAAGAAATCTCCACTTCATTCCACAGTAGCACCATATGGTATCTCTCTATCCATTAACTAATGTACCTAGTATGAAATGTCAAGCTCCTTTATTCCTCTCTACTTAGATCATTCACTAATATTTATATGAACCTTGCTTTGATTTATATGAGATAACCATATTATCTTATCTTCTGCATTGTATGACCCAATCTCCTTTTTGGTTTCCTAGTGGTACGTGACAAAAAAGTCCTCCTGCTATCAAAATATATCCTCTATCTTTCTTCTGTCATTTAACTTAGCAACTGTTCATGTTTATTATGCTTTTTCCACTGCAAACCATCTTGAACTCTATACTCAAACCAATCAGCTGTTTTTCCCCACTGTTCAACACCCATTGGCTATCAATACCTCTGTTAATTAGTGTAATACTGCCAGGTGGAAGATGTTGTAAGAATAAAAATGCCAAGTAGGGAATAAATAAAGCGGAAAAGAAGAATGAAACAACAACAAAACAATCAAATTAAATTGTCTTCACAGTATCAAATGAGTATTGCACTGTCAGTCATCTAAAGCATTCAACCTTCTTTCCAGGACTGTGTATCTGCAGGCAAGAAGGATTAAAGTCTTAACATATGGTAGAATCTACACACAATGCATTGTTTCTTTGAAACAAAGCATGCCAGTATTTCACATGGATAAGCTCAAAGTTGTCTTGAAAATGAACACAGTATTGAACTAGGAAATTCTGCATACAATGATGAAACAGCCTCACTGTAATGAGACATCTTTTGACACTAAGAAGGTATTCCACTGACCTAAACATCCCAGTTTTCAATGGCATACAGTCATTTTCTGTAAACTTGCCAAAATTGTCCTGATGAAATTAATTTTTAATTAATCTCACCAAATGCAAAAAGTAGATAAAAATACGTCAACTTTTTAATCAGTAGTAATGTTCTTTGTATTTCTACTTACTTCTTCAAGCTTCTTAGATGATTTTTTAGGATTGAAAGAGAGTTTGTTACTCATCAGCTGCAACCTATCAACTGTGAACTGATGGCTTACAGCACATCTAGGCAATCTGAAGTCTGTCAACACAATCCACCCCATGTTTCTCTATGGGCAGTAACCTTCCCTTCTGAGACTATCAACTGGTTTGCATAAGAGCTACTCTAGTTACCAATACTCTACTTCCAAGTTTTCCTTTTCCTTATATAAACCAGGTGCTGCGAGCACATCAGATGACACAAAACTACTGTGATAGAATTACACGTTGCTCATATGGCAGGTAGGGTGTTAGATTGTACGTCAGGATGGACTGTGGGCTGTGATTTTCAAGAAATGTGGTCATTACAGCCATATCCAGTTTAGATAAAAATAAATAATATATTTGCCCCTTCTGTTTTTATGATAACTACAAATAAACCATGAACAAATATTATTTTAAAATCCTCTAAACTGCATGTTATGTCTTGTCATCCCTATCAGTTCAGATCCTGTTATTTCAGGAAATAAATAGACAGAAAGATAGCCTTTTGCCTGCATACTTCTTGAATCATATGTAAAGTTTATAAAATGCATAACTCACTGTTAAATTTTTATTTTTATTTTTATTTTATGATGAGAAAAAAAAGTATATAGTATTGATTAGTTTCCAGATTCTCTGTAAAATGTCCACTACTGCATATGGATTTTACTAAATATTGTTAAATATAATTATTTTCGTAAAGTTTTTGCATTTTCTTAAATTAAGAACTAGGCAATAATACATATTGTATGTGTTAAATTCTATGTTGCAAAAAATAGACATTTGGCAATAAATTCACACAAGCCATTTAAGTGAACATTAGAAAATTAACATTCAGTGCAAAATAATAAGAATAGTTTTGACTACTTAATGAAATATATTGCACTATTGCCATTATTATTATTATTAATTTCGATGTATTTAAGCTACAGGATAAGAACATAGGCATATTGAGTGCTAAGTTAAAATAACAGCAATTCCTACCTCTACAAATACGAAGTGGTAAAGATTTTAAATGGATTCACGAGTTATATCTAAGTTTTGAAACCTATACAAATAAGAATTTCTGTCTGTGGATCCATGTTGTCGGTGATTTTCTGAACTATTCAGATATTCAGTTCCTATTTACTTATAATTGGTACTGTGCTCACAGAGTAGAAACTGGGTTGGATTCATCAGTACTATAACTCAGTAAGTTTGATCCTCTCTTGAATTTTATTAAAGCAGTAAAAAATGTTCAGACAGATATTTGAACAATGTGTACATTTGCACAAAAGACTTTGTGAGTCATAGCACTATTTGAATGAATACATATTTATGAATATTTTTAAATAAATGTTACTAAATTTTACTTCATTTAACGCAATGTCAGAACCTTGGCTGATTGTCAGCTGTTATATAAACACATATAGTTAACTTTTATTTCTCAATGACATTGTTAAAATATAATCAAGCTAATTTTTAGAAATCTGGCAGAGCTATTTGCTTCCAGGCAGAATATTTTTTTGCCAGTTTTCAGGCTACATGACAGATTTCTGAAAACAGAAATTTCTCAGAGAAATGCTGACACAACTTTCACTTCTATATAGCAGTGTGAACTCACCACCATAATAATTAAGCGATTAGGCATGACAGAGAGTGTGAGTTTCCTGAGATAATCACACCCCTGGGGTATTACAAGTCATGATCCAGAGATAAGTGTTTTTAATCCCCCAAGGGTGTCATTATCTTATGATAACCACACCCCCTAGAGGAGATTTATAAGTCACGTAAAAATCTTCAGTGTAAAGTAAAAAGTACTTGTATTGCAGGAGTAGGAAAGAGTCCAGATATAGACAGTGCTTTGTGGTTCCACAAAGAATTGCAACATGCAGCACTAATTCATCAAATTACCTATCAATCCTATCAATTTTACTCAACAGTATATTTAAGTAAATTGTTATTGTCTTTCTCCAACCTCTAATGTACAAATCCTGATTTGAAACTTCTGAGATGATCTGAAAACTAAAAATATAATTTCCATTAGAGACTGCTTCACTTCCAGGCTATGAAAGAAATGGACTTCCCAAACAATATTTTCAGTTCCATCGTGAAATCCAAGTACTGCACAAGATAGTAAATATTATCTCTTACTTCTGAAACTGAAGTGGGATTCTCAGGAGCTCTACTGGACTGCAAAAGGAAATAAAGTCCTGTGTTAGTTATCACTGTAATAACAGCCTTGGCATTAAAGCGAATATAAATATTTTTCATTTGCACCACAACTGTGTTTCATTCCAATGAACAAAAACAAATTTAAAAAGTTCTACATATCAGTCAGGTTCATTTTTATTTTACTGTTCTGTCACTGTGATTTGATACAAACACAAATATCCTGCAAGAAAGATTATTACACCTGTAGGTATTCTCAGAGTTTTCACAATTATCTTGTTGGAGAATTCAATATTAGTAGTAGCCTGGCTGCAGTCACATGCCTTGGTGGAATTCATTGTCTCAAGGGATGTGTCCAAAAAGTATAGTAAAGTTCCTTGATATAGATATAAGATTTAGAAGAAATGCTAGAAATAGTCAAGAAAATCAAAGATTTTTTTTCAGCAGTGTATTTTATTTTAGTCTCAGAAGTAGAAGCAGAAGGAAGCTAGAAGATAAATCTTAGAATTCAGAGACAGAAATATTTCAGAAGTATTTTTGTTTATACTTCAATATAATCAACCATTTATCTGAAACCAGAAGAAAATAACAACAGAGGAATACATGCCTAGAAATCTCTATAATTTCATTGCAATAAGAGTAACTCTCAACAAACGGAAGAAACTGTTATTAGTTTGAAAGTTTTTCAGAATGACCTTTATATTTAATGAATACAGCATTTATTCAGTTCACAACTCTTTACAAAGAGGAAATTATCATGAAAGTTCAAGATATGATCAAACTATAACCTTTTTTCTGATCCTTCTCTTCTCTAGTCTAATTTTAGTTTACTAATTATCGACTTTGTAAATAGACTCCAGCCAAACTTCATACAACTGTCAATCAAAATAGGTCAAACTATTCAAGCCCAGTATGGTATTTAATCTCCATTTTGAAAGGTAGATTCAGCTTTTAAAGAAAGAGAGAGTTTGGGTTTTTTTTAAATTTAATATGCTTTCTATGTTTTCATTATTCTTTACCTCATATAGTCTTTACATCATTATTCATCACAATGGTTTCACTAGTTTCAATATATGTGTTTTAAAAGCTACAAAAGGAGCAAATGAACTAATTCTTAAATTTGCAGAAAAACAATTCAGCATTTTTAGTGTCTTTGCGAAAAGGTTAACACAAATGTAATTTACTAACAGGCCAACTAAAATATGCACTTATGGTTTCAAATATGCTAAGAGCTAAAACAAAGATCTTTCAAAACATGTATTGGTTCTGATTTGGTGTCACTTTACTAAAAGCAGACTTATTTCACAAACTAGAAATCACAAGTTACCCATGGAAGCACTGACCGTTTTCAATGTCTTCCTACAGAAATAACTGAAATATGTATAAACAGCTTATATCACGTACAGTGCTCAGCTTAAATTTATACCTGAAAACTAATAAGACTGAAGAAACAAGTTTCTAACATTTTATTAGACATTTACCGGATGTCTAAAGACATAGCTGATATTTCAACTTTTCACTTATTTCTGGTGCTGCTGCCATTGCCAGCACAGTAAAATAAGTCTGATTTAATACGTTATGGACCACAGAGGAGATCAAGTTAAGCATAACTACAGTATTCTTTGATTCACCAGTGTTCTGCAGGATTGCTGTGGTAATTTTAGAAGTTATATTCACTGACTGAAACATTGAGTTTGGTTTGACGTGTACATGCACTTTCTGACCTGCCACGGCTAAATGGAGATGTCAAAATTTAGACTGTCCTCTGAAACATAGCATAATAAACAATCCCCAATTTATCTTTGAAAGAGGTACTATGCTGCACGTGGTAGTTAAACTTCTGGGGGATACGGCTCAGCATTTCCGCAGTCTGGTTGCTTCCAGTACTGGATAAAGGTCACGCAATGCTGCACTACACTGCAGAAACACTTCACTGTGGACTTCCCTTCAGTGCGAAGAGATTTGTCTGTTCCAGAAGATTTATTCCCATGCTTACATTCACTGATATTAATGGTTGTTAAGTTATGTCTACATTTACCAACTACAATACTAGAGCCAGCGCAGCTTTTAGCTGAATTTGTTAATCCATCTAAGAAGCAAAACATCCCTCTGGTAAACTTTGATCTATTCTGTGGTTTTGTCTGCCTATCACTGTACTACAAAAGTGTAAATATACCATTAACCTCATTGAAGCTGAATAAATGTCACAGATACTGACACAAATACAACATGTTGGTTTAACCTGTCAGGTTTTCTTTAATGAGAATGGCCATTCCTGGAGCATCCAAGAAGCTTCTAAAGAATTGCACAAAATGTTCATCTTGCTATGTTACCAAAGTCTCCTATGTCAAAACCAGCAAGAAAATTGTGAAAACACCCTGAATGTCCACAAACCTGGAAACTCATCTCATATGTGTATGTGAATTCTATAATCTTATATGTAAATGTACATATTTAATATACTGCTGGTTATTTTGAAAGTAGTAATAAGCACAAAGTGGTATTTTGTATAATATAATAACACAATAATAACTTATTATAGAATTAATTGTATGGCTTATGTAATTTTTTTTTAGCATAGTAACAGATTTCCAGGCAAGTCTTGATTTTACCTCTCCTCAGAAATTCTTTGGACTTATTTCTGTTCTTTATTTCCTCTTTCTATTTATTTAATTATTAATATCTCCACATTACATTTTACCCACATGAATAATTGGGATCCAATCAACTGCTTTGCATTAAGCTGTGTTGTATCAAGTTCTTACACTAAATCATGTTGCCATGTACAGAAAAATCAATGTTTTTCCAGACAAGGTTCCCATAAAAAAGACCTCTACAGCCAAACCTGTCAATATTTGCTTTCAGATTTCTTTCAGTAACAAGAATGTTAACTGGTTGTGATATTAGAAAAAATTAAAATTACAACATGTGCTTGGTATAGCCTAGGAGGATGTTTTAAACTTCCTACTTAGAACCTTTGGATTTACTGGCATCATCTTATATCAAATCTCTCTTAAGCTGACGTAATTACTGGTTCTAAGACTGGGACATTGAAATGGAAAATCAAAACTACCAGAATTAATAATGACTATTACAATGTTCCAAGGGAAATTGAATTTAAAAAGTAGTTGTTAACTTTCTCTCACTAAGTCGTGTCACCACTACGGCACATGTGGGCAGTAAGTTGAGACTTATATTAATTATGATCATCTAAACACACTGCACTGCTAGGCTTTAAGAGTCGTAACAATTTCTGATTCAAGAACTATGGAAGAAAGTAAGAGAGGAAAAAGAAAAAGGAACCTAGAGCATAAGTTCTATTTTCTATATATTATAGTTCTTTGAAGAAGGATGTGTGTGTCTGTTTCTTGTTGTATGCCCTTACATGTTAGCAGAGGTATCAGAATCCATAAGTGTTCCTGGGGTGGGAAGAAGTCCAAGTAAAATCAGAAAAATTCCTGTCAGAAGGGTTACAGAGGTGTTATTGACCTCTGCTGCTCAAAACAAAGGAAGTTAATGAATTTCAACAACCTTTTCATCTCCCTTCTCTTTTGGTCTTCCTTCCTTTCCCTCAGTACAAAACATAAAGAAGGTGTGGGCTTAGTAGTAGGAAAGGATTAAATAAGATTAACCAGTTTTTTCCATCTCTAATTGTAGAAGCATTCCTAAAGAGTTGAAAGCCAAAAAAATAAATTGATCGAATGTTCAATTTAAAATACACTCTTCTTCATTTCTGCTTATAATTCTGCTATCTACTTTAAATCTGGGCAAAGATAAATGTAGCATTGAAGAACAACATCTAATCCTCATATTCAACAGAAAAGGCTGAAGGAAGGGCTGTCCAAGGAGACCTATCAGGAGACAAAGGGAGATAACTTCCGAGTAAGAAGAACAGGAAAGAGGTCAGGGAAATAAACGAGTAATATATGAAGGTCAGTGGGAGAACAGAGGAGAAATGTTATGCCTGGAGAGAAAAGAAAAACAAATGTGAAAGGACAGCAAAATGAGAGACGAAACAGAAGGAAAATAAGAATAGTGAGAAAATTGAAAGGAAATCTGTTTTAATAAAAACGTGTTACACAAGAAAGTTTTCTGTAGGTTGAAAAAAATGAAACCAATGAAAAGCTGAAAATAATGGGCTTGTGTGGTAATTCCTCTCTAGAAGTCCCTCTTTGCTGCTGCCACAGCAAATCTGCCCGTTTTAGTTTCTTTCCCTTTTGCTCATTATGTTATTCATTGAATCTGTATCCACTGACTATGTATTACATTGTGAAAACTCCTGTATCTTTGTGCAATTTAATTGGCTAAGACAGAGTTATGCTCCTCACTGACAATAACCCTAGGAAATCAGTTTGGAACAGACTAACAGAAGGACAGGCTTCCAAAAGAGGGCAGAAAGGGTCTGAGGTCTGTTAGCCTGTGCACAGAAGAGCGAGCTGTGCAGGAGAGCATGACCAGCAGGGGGCAACGTTTGCTGCAAGCTATTTCGAGCACCCCTTTAAAGAACTACATGTAGTTTTAGTAACAGATTGTTACCTAACTGGACTCTGAAGATGTTCAGTGTTATCTCAGGAGGCAACAATAAACAAGTAAAAATACTGAAAGAAAATGGGAGTAATTTCTCTGTAGATACGATGGACCAGTTAAAAAAAAATCCTTGTGGCAGCAGTGACCTGAACGCATTTGAGGAAAAACTTAATAGGAAACAGAATGCTTGAGGAAATTCCAGGATTTAAACAGAAACTCCAGCACAACGAACAGCCCACAGCTACCGTTCAGGACTGTCCCAAGTATAATTAAGCAGAAGAATGAACAAATGACTCCTTGTAGTCCCTTCATCCAGTCCTACAGATTAGGAACAAGCAACATAAGGTTTATTTGTCTGTGTTCCCTTTTCCTCTCAGTGCTGCTTCAGCCACAGCCGGCTGTACTTACTGTTGCTTTTGGTTTAGGCATAGTGGGAGGCTAAGCTCATATGAGTGTCTCAGACCATTCTTAGAATAATTAGACCATGGTGTTCCAGGACAGTAAGAACTTTACTAGTTTTGCAGATGTGTAGCTCTTTAAATTACTTTACTAGATAAAATAGTTTAGTATACTAATTAATTTAACTTTTACCTAGTTTCCTTTAAGAAAAAATTTGGATCTTGTTATTGTGACTCAATGTGTCTTTTTCCCCTGTTTGTATATGCAGATTTTAATAACCCGCCAGACTGGGTAACAACACCCGCCAGTGAGTATCCAATTTTCTGTTACCCTCCCTTACTTGAAAAAGAATTCAGAAGGTTTCCATTTGATAAAGCTATATATTCCTCTGGGCATTTTTTTCTGAATACAAACACAGTGCAGTGACAAAATTTCTGAGCAAGGAAACTCAGTGTTTATTTTTATTCTCAAATTGCATCCCACTCATATTTTCTCTCTGATTTAGAATCCTTGACCTTTAGTCTTTTAAAGTAATTGGATCTTATTATAATATGGCCCTGATTTTCTCTCTCAAGTTCTTCTGCATTCTTTGCCTGTGAGGGACAAAGTGGAAAGGAAATGCAGATATTCAAGGTACAAGAGGAGTGAATCACTGTTCTAGTAGTGTCTGATATACTCTGTGTATGTAGACTCCCCTTCTCTTTCTGAGGATACATAATAGAAGAGAAGCTGAAGTGAAAGAAATTAACGAAGTAAATTCAACAAGATGAAAAGTATCAAGAAGATGTTACAAATTTCCAGTGCACAGGAGACCTCCTCCTACCTTCAGAACCCCTTCCATTGCATTATTTAGAATGTGTACTGAATAGTGAAGACACTCCATAAACACAATGGAAGCACAAACAGGAAAAATGTTTGCTTCTAAGTAAAAATGTTGAGTTGCCAATACTAGATAGCACAGAAACATGCAATATAAAGATTCAACCGTGGTAGGGTGGGTTAAGGATGAAACATAATCCTTCACTCTGGTTTATTTTAGTTTAATCTAGCCCTATAATTGTGTTTGTATATAGTATATTAATAGAAAGTAAACAACAAAGCTGAAATACATGGCGCAATGCACTAAGGCATTGAGCATGTTCATTGTTATAAGTAAAGTAGACACACCAGATGTTCAGAGATTACTGATATGAGTGTAGAGGGAAAAGGTAATGCAAAAAATTCTAGCTGCATGTTTTGTCTTTGGAGATGATCAAAAAGAGCTTTCCTTTCCCCTGTCTGAAAGGTTTTTAGGTATCAGCTAGAATGACTGGCTAACACTACAATTCTCTGGAGCAGCTCATCTTGAACCATGTACACCAGATAAAAAGACGGCAAAATGCAGTTCTACAAACACCAAAGTGTTGTTACATTACATGTGACTTGGGTGAGATTTTTGCTCCCTTTTTTTTTTCCCTAGCACCAGAACTATGAAACCAAGAACCTTAGGTTCTGAATTCATTAAACAGAGACCTTTCTCTTACTCAGTAAACTAATTTCCAGTTTGCTGTATACAGTCATCTGTGCCTTGCCGGTCCTAATGGACATCTCTTTCATTCAACTGTCTATTTTGGTTGCACACACATAAATGTTACTGGCATGTATTGTATTAACAATAGCCTGAGGGGATTTTTACATTGACTTTTGCTTCTTTTTCTGGCTAACATATGTTACCCAACCCCTTCGTATGTTTCTCCTTTTACAGTTCCCTGAAATTATTTTTTCAAGCCATCCACTGAGTGCAGAGCTTCTGATAGGTTTTCTGGTCATGAAATAATTCCTTCCTAGAACAAACAGAATGGAAAATCCTGTCATAATATGCACACTCCCCAAAAGAAAACAGTGGCTACCGCTTCAGTCCTGTGGGAGTGAAAAAACACTCGCTTGTTTGTCAGTTGAACCTTGTTCAGAGGCCAGCAGCTCAGTCTTCACATGGATTAATCAGGTCCCTTTTGAACACACACAATAACATCTATATATATATCAATAATTTCCTGTTCTACTCACAAACATGGTTCTTAGTTCTCATCTGTGCTTATGAACACAGTGGACACCTCTTCTGTCTTCCTGACTCTTCATTTCACACCTCCCAGAGAAAAAAGCACAGTTCAGCCTCCCATGATGCATTCACCTTCAGCCGCTCATCCTGTGTACTTGCAAAAGGGAGCAGAGTGGATCTGCAACAGATCTCAAAGTAAAATCTGTCTACAGAATGAGGATGCTTCTGTAAGAATTTCGGCTGACTTATGGTACTTTTACACAATGCAGTCACCAAAGTAAGGAGCCACACACATACTCATGCATCAAGTCATTTAAATGGTAAATTCAAAGTTACAGTAGGCAAAATTAAAATGCAGCTGAATGATCAAAGTGTGTTTCCTGACAGTGGCAGTTCCTAGAATTCCTGTAATGCCTCATTCAACCTTACTTAGTAATACAGTTTCTCCTTGGATGTTGTGAAATCAATAGCAGACATAACTAAATTGTTAAAAAACAGAATTTAGAGAAGAAAAGGGTGAAAGAGTGGCTTAAGTGTCTGAATGAAGACAGAAGAAACTGCTTAAAGTATATTAGATAGGAAGACTGGCAAAAGGAAATCAAGCTTATGAGGAAGAAAGGGTAGGATAAATGTGATAAAAGACAGAAGAAAAGAAAAACAAAGGAGAAAGAAAACATGACTGCAGGAGTGTGTTAAAAAACTCATAACAACGAATTTTATATGATATGAGCCAACAGTGTGCACTTGCAGCCAAGAAGGCCAACACGTTCTGGAGTGCATCAAGCACAGCATTGACAGCCCGCCAAGCGATGTGATTGTCCCACTCTGCTCTGCACTGGTGCAGCCCCACATCGAGTGCTGTGTGCAGTTTGGGGTGCCACAGTATAGAAAAGTCATAAAACTACTGGAGAGTGTCCAGAGGAGGCCACAAGGCTGGTGAAGGGTCTAGAGGGGATGTTGTATGAGGAGCGGCTGAAGTCCCTTGGTCTGTTCAGCCTGGAGGAGAGGAGACTGAGAGGGGATCTCATAGCTGTTTACTGCCTTCTCACAAGGGAGGGAGGTGAAACAGGTGCTGATCTCTTCTCTCTTGTGACCTACAATAGGACTCAAGGTAATGGGAGGGAGACGTGCCAGGGAAGGTTTAGATTGGATATTAGGAAGAGTTTCTTCCCCCAGCAGGTGGTGGAGCAGTGGAACACCTCCCCAGAGAAGCAGTCATGGCATCAAGTCTGCCAGCATTCAAGAAGAGTTTGGACAATGCCCTCAGTCGCATGGTGTGAACATTGTGAGTGTCCTGTGTAGGGGTAGGAGTTGGACTTGATGACCCTTTTGGTACCCTTCCAACTTGGGTAATTCTATAATTATATGATTCTATGATATAACTGATTGAAAAAAGTATTCCAAGCCTACATGGCCAGAGTGTGTTGAGAAAGCCATATTGACTCAAAACCTCACCGTATTTTAGCAGTATAGCACAGAAATAAAAGGTGGCAAACTTGGAGGGAAGTCACAGAAGTGAGAGGACTACAAAGGGAAAGGAGACATTACCAGTGTGCCATAATCAACAGATTGACTTCCTTACCCTCTAAGTATGATATGCGGGTAGACAGGCCTGAGATTGTGCATTAAGATCTTTAAAGACCCAATCAGGTGAACATTTCCTTTCATTTCTTACTTACACACAATCCTGACATTACACCTTTTGATGAAGCTATAGCTAAAAGGATTGATTAATTCAAAATACTAGAAGGGGGGAAATATCAACCAAAAGAATTAAGATGAATGTATGTGGAAGTAGTAGAATTTGCTTTCTTATTAGCTCACTGCATGTTTTATTTGTGTCATCTGTTGCTACAGATAACACAAATACACTTGGGAGTAGGTTAGGACAATATTACCTCCCTATTCATTTAATTAAAGTGAGAAACATTAGTTAACTGGAAAATACATAGATATTTGAAAGCAGGAACGTCTAATCCTAGGCAAGATGTTTAAGGGTCATTTGGATAAAAAGCTATTCTTCTTTTACCTTCCCAAACATCTGCCCATTAGAACTATCTTGGTTGAGTTATATGGACAAGTAATGAAATTAATATAAATTGCCACATATTCTCACAGGCCTAGATAAAAGGTTTCAGAGAAAGATGATTTATGAAAGTCTGAAACTGCAAATGTACATAAAGACAGGATGCTGATTTTGATTTGGGAAAACAGCTTGCTCAAACACTTTTAGAGTGGCCCTGGCAGATTCAGATTACCATTCACAGAAATAATTGCTGAGAGCCTTGATTTAATCTCCACAACCTCACGGCCAAACCACTCTCCAGCTCACTGTGGAGAGCAACCAACTCAGAAAATCCTGATATTGCAAAAGTTAAAGAGCACTTTTCAGGCCTTCAAGGTTTTTATCACTTTGAGCTGCTGACTTTAGTCTTGTCACTGTTCTTGTCTACTTTACTGCCTTGGGTGGGATGTTCATTTGTTCATGGGATTACCCTGCAGATTCCAAAGGAGTCATGTATTCTTTAGGAAGCCCCAGAAGAGAATTGTTTATCTGCAGTGAGATAACCAATTTTCTGCCGCACTCAAGCTTAAATACAACATTTTTACATAATTCTAAAATATCAACAAAGTATATTTATTTTTATGTATGTTTTACTGTGGAATTTCAGTTTCTAAAATATTTGCATTTACGTCTAAAGGTTTCCATGAGTTAGTGCATTCATGGGGTTTTATATCTCTCTTTTATATAGAGGAAGGGAAGGAGGTAATGTTGTTTATGGCATAAGCCAGTTTATCTTGAAAGGTGTTGAAGGAAAATATTTAAAATAGCTCTTCAATGCCTGATATTTTTATTTTAGGAACAAGCTGTGAGGATTCAAAAGGCTATGTTAACAAGTGTAAGCTGAATTTCTAAAAGCTACAAAATTAATTTTACTACTACTACAAAGAAAAAACAATGGTTTTTTTCCACTTGCATTTGTTAATATGTTTTGAAAGGAGGTGCAATTTGATTTGAATAAAAACAGACATATTAAGTGTTTGGAGATGTTTTGTCCTCTTTCTTAAATTAGAAAAAGAACCAGAAAGTGAAAGGTGGATCAGTTCTTACTGGGAAACAATTGTTAGAGGAGATACAAGAGCAAAGGTACACATACCTTTCTGTACATAGATTGAAGAACTCACCTCATGAAATGGAAGTTCCAAACACCAACACAATTTTCAGCATGGAGTCATTATCAGTGAAACTTCTTGTCTTACATGTAAGATCAGAGTAATCAGATACACAGCTCTTCATTTGCTGCAACTTTGAAGTTAATTTGGGCCTGTAACTACTATATTATCTCTGCTTAATACATTGTACTAAAAACAAATGTGTTCAGGAAGTGATCATTTAGGTTATCATATTCTTGTAAATTCTCGATTAAACAAGTAACTCTTGATTATAAAAAATATGTTAAACAGTGAATCACTGGATTTTGTTCTGTCTGGACATGGCAGGGTAGAAGCAGGCGATGAATGGAGAAGTCATGTTAAACTATATTAAGGAAAGATCTCATTTAGCAATCATAAAGAACACACAGCATGAATTGAGCAAAGGGCACGCAGTAGGAAGTGTGTTTTAAAAAATACTGTTTGAAAAGCGCTCTAAAGAGCTGTAAGGCAATACAGGTGTGCCATTTAGACAGATTAGCCGAACCATTAAATCGTTGTTTAGAGACACTGGAAAACACCGCTCTGAATCTGTTTGGGCCAGTGTTTCCAATTAAAACTATATGATTCTTGCCAGGGGAGCAGTTACAAGAGGATTGCACAGTGTTACTCTGTGAAGTACTTTAAGTTTTCCTCGGGAAGTTTTTCTGTGTGGTATACATCATCCATTCAAAAAACTGTGTGTGAAATTCTGACACAAAATTTTTCTTGAAAACTGCTTCAGAGCTTATAAAGTATAAGCAAACAAATTTTAAATATTTTTTTTTTTTAAATTAGACTTTTCTTCCTAGCAATACAGCAATACCAGTCAAGGCCTCAAGCAAGGCTCTCCTGGGGGACAGGCAGGTGGAACTCCAGGGCATGGACCTCACCAGGCACCTCAACAACAGCTGGTTAGAGCAGTAGAGATGAAGGGACTGAGACAGACCTCACAAGAGCACAAGAAGTGTCCCCTTCTGTCCCGGGACCTGCGTTTGACATGAGCCTCTTGCTCTTGGCCCTGCATAAGCGGTCCTCAGCCCCAATAAGCACTTTTCAGTATGAGCTTACAACATGCACTGACAGCCTTCCTAGGGAACACTAGCCTTGGCAACCAAATGATGTGATGTTAAAGTCTGTCTTCTTTATAAAAAAGAAATATTGTTTTAATTACCGGGCTTGTCTTATTTCAAAGTTGACCCAAATTCTGTTCGAAAATGTACAAGTTCAAATAGGATGCAGATGCTGGCAAAGTACTTACACAGTACTTATTCTTCAGGCAAAATCAACAATTTAGATTGAAGCAATTGCTTTTAGTGAAACTGGGGGCTTTTCTGTTGCAGAAAAATGACAATACAGAGATCTCTCATAATAGTTAATGGTACAATTTCCTCCATTACAATGTGACCTGCTTTGTGCAATTTCCTTTGTTAAAATACATGCGCGCAGACAATTACTATCTCTCTATCTCTCTCTGTCTATCTATCTATCTATCTATCTATCTATCATCAGATGGAAAATATGTGAATTTTAGGCTTCTGGCTACACATGGCAACGTTGCCATTTTATTTGTCTTTTTCAGTCTATAAAGCACAATGATGAATTGAGACACATTGGCAAAATCTATGTGAGGAAAAATCACGAAATATCAGGAATATTATTTGTTGTCTGCTAGGTGGAGTGCCTTGGCAATGTTTGTCAGAAGTCCTGGCACAACTGCAATAACAGTACATACAAAGGTCTGTATCATGCATTACTATAGTGACAGTAATATGACGATCAGAACACTTTTGGAATGGTAATTTAATTTGCATTAGGAAACGCGTT
This sequence comes from Neomorphus geoffroyi, assembly GCA_033558235.1. Classification (NCBI taxonomy): domain Eukaryota; kingdom Metazoa; phylum Chordata; class Aves; order Cuculiformes; family Neomorphidae; genus Neomorphus; species Neomorphus geoffroyi. Next base: position 30,531,353 of record JAUMJM010000048.1, read on the forward strand.
TGTTTTCACAAGTAGACTGTGAGACTAGTGGTATCTTTCAGCTTTTGTCAGGAGAAATAGCAATACAAAATATGGTTATATAATTGAAAATTATTCACTGCTAATCTTATGCAAGTTTCCATGCTTGAAGAAATATACTCTTCCTAGAAATAGCCTCTGAGACAAGAACAGTGAGCAATAATCAAAAAAATAAAGTCCAGTGTGGTGCCTTTTGTCAGCACACAAAGTGAACTAGTGTCTGCTTGTTTAAATCAGCAAAAATTACTTATGGAACTGCATCTTTCTCTGTTCATGTCGTAGGAGAGATATTGAAGTAGGCTAGTATATTCCTAACTGCACGCCTTGTATTTGTCATCCACATAGTGCATTTATGCTGTGAACACAGGATCAACAAGTAAATAACATAATTATTAATATTTAGTAGTTAATATTTAAATATTTATTTAAATATTTATTTAATATTTAATCCTGATTTATGGTACACTTTAAAATGAGGAGATGCTAGGCAATAAGAAATCTTCAAAGCCTAAATTTCTCTTCATGAATGATCATTCTATGACCTTCCTACACATGATTTGCTCAGAAAAGACATAAATAGAAGGCAGTTCTTTGCATACAATTAGACAATGTGGAAAATAGATAGAAGCATATAATGTAGCGATCACTTTTTTCTTCCTTTTTTCCCCTAAAGCATGAGGCAATCTAAAGATAACAGCTACATTTTACTCATTAAACTGTAGTTAGTTTGAAATCTTATTAGATTTAGAAATGTCAGGATAAAATCTCAATCTATGTGAGACATGAGCGCTATTAAAAGAATCCCAGTTGCCTTTGAAAACCAAGGATGCATATAAACAGACATCCCAGCGAAACTACCAGGTTTCAAGAGTATGTGTATTTTCTCTGTCCTGGCTCCAGAAACAGGGCAATATCATACATCTTGGTTTCATAATAAAGGAATGTAGGGCACATGGGATGGATAACAGTCATGCTGTGCGCTATTAGGTCAGGTACAGATGACTGAGGCACTGGTCCTCAGGGTGTGCTGAAGTGATCAGTCATTTTCAAAGTAGTTTGAGAGTTCAATTAAATGCTGCGTAATTATACTTCAAAAAAAGACTAACTTTTTTTTTTGGACTAAAATGTTACTGGTAGCAGAAAAGAAATAAACAATACCTACTTGTATTACTCCTCTCATTGAATTTTGTCAATTGATTCATCTGCGCTTAAACTTTTAAGTGATCTATAAACTTCTTATATTACTATAGTTTATTCATATCTGACAGATTTGTGTAAAGGAGTAAATTATTGTAAATATAAACCTGAAAAGGAATGTTTCATTCAAGAACACAAGGAAAAATACAGGTATAAGGCTTTATCTTTTCACTTGTGAGACTATTAAAGCAGAGACCAACTGTCTTAAGGCGATTATCCATTAACAGCTCATTTATCACATCTAGTAGCCCAAACAGCTCTTCCGTTACATTTAATAATTTGTACTTGTAGTTGCCAGTTCGCTATTGTTCAGAGATCCAAAGTTAATTTTTCTTGTCTACATCCCTGTAGAATATAAATGAGTATTAAGATAGATTGTGAAAGAAATATTTCATATTAGCAAATAGCTCGCTGTGAGTTAATATGTTAAGCCTAAAAGTGAGATAAGACAGTGAGAATAAAATCAGATTTTTAATTTGGAAATAATCTCTTGAGGTTTGAATAAACTGAATGAATGCTTTCTTTATAAAAAAAAACAAACCAGAAACTGATTCTGGTATTTCTCTTACAAAGACACATAAATTATAATTGATATAATCCTAACATGCTTTCATTTCTTCCCCAAGAAAAGCAAAATCATAAGTCTGGCCAACTTATGCCAAAATTCCTACTTGAACACCTACTGGCGGTAGTGGAAGACGCTGTATTGCTTTACACTGTTTCAAAGGATGCCCTAGATAATGCAAAATTTCATTCACCTGTCTCTCTCTATAATTCAATAACCACAATTCAAACAGAATGCAGCTGCAGAAATAGGAGAAAAATGAAATATTGTGTCAAAAGATAAAGTAAACTAGATTAGTGCATGCAGATATGTTTGGCGTTAATGTCTTTGTATGAATTTATATAAATTACTGGCAACATCAGAAACTCTAGGAAAATGTCTAGATTTATTGTGTATCTAAATTCAGCCCACAAACTATTCATTTAAACATGCGTTTGTTCTGACATTTTCAGTGTACAGTTCTAGATGTACCAAGTGATAAGGCAAATATCAATTGCAGCCACAATTTCTTATCCTGATTTAGATAGATTTTGGTCACTTACTTAATAGCACAAAGAAAGAAGATTTTGGAGTTAGACCTAGCAAGATTAGATACCCCTCTCAAGCCCAATCCTTATTACACCCTATGCTTCTTGACATTCTGAACAATATCAAAGTTTATTCAAGTACTTACTCAGGGAGATCTGTATACCAATAGACTTTTTATACCAAAACTGTAGTCCAAGATGTTGCTTGAAGACAAACCCAATGAAATTGCATGATTTAGTGCAGTGTTACTTTTTATGATCCATCTTACCTTAAAATAGTATGAAATGTTTATCAGCTTTTAGGAAAAAGAAAGTGAAAACACAAACATCTGATTAATTCTTTACACTATGGGTTATGCTATAATCCTCCCTGTGCTATATTGTTTTTACATAATCAACATTTCAATACAATCAAAAAAGAAAAAAATCCAATAATAATTGGCAATATACAAGAGACAAAACATCAAAAAAGAGGTCTTCAGGAAATACCAGAATATATAACCTCAACTCATCAAAAAAATGTGCAAGTATGAGACATTATCTTCAATTAGGTACTTTTTTTAAAAATGAATAATGTCTTTCATAGCTGCAAGCTGTGAAAGTTAAAATAGTTCACAAAAACACAAGTCACGTAAAAGTCGCCATTAACAAAGAAGAGTTTATCATATGATTCAGTGGATTTATAACAAGAACAATTACCTACAAATTGTGTAGGAGCATCTATATTTTCCACTACTCTGCTAAATGATAAAGTAAAGAATAGATTGATCTTTTTAAGAAGAAGTGAAGTGATAAACAGAAACATAGGAAAATTCTGTGAAGTCTACATTAATAAAATGTCATGTGATTTTATTTGTTCATTTCAGTATGCTCCCCTTGTTGGATTGCAAAGGATTCAGAAAGGCAGTGGAAAAGCCCTCCTCTAGAATGTTTTTTTCCCCAAGGATATAGAGCTACCGGTGAAGGACCAGCCTGTTTGTTCATTCTCCTTAATTCATAATGAGCAACTATTTTTTCCAACCAAATTGCTCTTAAATGGTTATTGCACTTACTTTCTCAGTAGCTTTGTAGGGTAACCTAATTTGGGGAAATCCTGAAAAGTTGCCGCCTGTCCCAGAGTAGAAAGAGAGAAAAAAATAGCAAAACAACTGTCTCTTGGGGCTGAAAATACCTTTTTATAAGGAGATTCAAAGCAGGGTGATAAACTGATTAAGAAAATGATTTATTTTTTTTAAAAAAAAACACAACCCAATAATCCCAAACCTTTATATTACTTTATGTAGTTACGACGTTTGGAGGAGGAAATTTTTTTTACTTTAAGAAGAAAATTTTATTCAGTAGTTCAAAATTTGAATTGTATTCATGTATGCACGGATGAAAGTTAAGAGGTTTTTGCTGTGATAAGAAAAAAAACCTCTGAGAAAGGTTGTCATTATTTATCTGGTGGGTATTTTGTCATCATTCTCTGTTATCTGCCAAACAACTTCTGAGGTATGACAAGGAAAATTTAAAAGAGGCTGCTTCATGTTTTAATATTTTACCCCTTGTCATATGATGTAAGAGCCTTAATTTTCCCATAGCTCTCCTAAAAGACTAGTCTTTCACATGAAGGTTTTGAGAAAAGTTAGGGTGAGGAAACTATCAGTTACTGCTGCATTTGCATTAAAAGAATTCTGTGAATATAATGAGATAGAAATAAAAAAAATGAAAACTCAGAGAACGTAACAGATAAGGTATATTGCTGAATAGTAAACTTCTCCATTTTTTGGAAGAAACAAATGTGTGAGACTGAATATCGAGTCAGCTACGCATTCATCTAGTGCATGCTACAGTTTCATTATGTATAGTATAAAAAATGCAGTTCAGGGAGCTGGGCCAACTAATGGACGGGGCAGGAGCCCAGGTGGTGGTCTGCTCAGTCCCTCCAGTGTCTGAAATGTATAGTGCAAAGAACGACAGAATCCACGCTCTCAACAAATGGCTTAAGGGCTGGTGCCGGCACAGGAATTTTGGTTTCTACGACCATGGGGTAACCTCTACTGAACCTGGCCTGCTTGGCCCAGGTGGATCCCACCTAAGTAAAAAGGGTAGAAGGATTCTAGCCCAGGAATTGGCAGGGCTCATTGAGAGGGCTTTAAACTAGGCCCAAAGAGGGAGGGGGATGTAACCAGGCTCACCAGTGATGTGACTGCAGAAAGTGAGTCATTATCAAGTGTAAAGCCAGTAGCCCAACTGAAATGCATGTACACCAACGCACGCAGTATGGGTAACAAACAAGAGGAGCTGGAGGTCCTGGTCCAGCAGGAGTACTATGATATAGTCGCTATCACGGAAATGTAGTGGAATGACTCCCATAACTGGAGTGCTGCCAAGGAATGTTACAAACTCTTCAGCAGAGACAGGCAAGAGGGAAGGGGTGGAGAGGTGCCCTGTACACCAAAGAAACCCTTGATGCTGTAGAACTTGAGATCGGGGATGATCAGATTGAGAGTCTATGGGTAAGAGTAAGAGGGGCAAGCAAGACCTGGTTGGAGTGTGTTACAGACCGCCCAACCAGGAGGAAGAGGTGGACCTTTTGTTGTTTAAGCAGCTGGAAGTTGCCTCGAGATCATCTGCCCTTGTACTTCTAGGAGACTTAATCTCCCAGATATCTGCTGGGAACTTAACACAGTCGAGAGCAGGCAGTCCAGAAGGTTCTTGGAGTGTATCAAGGATTGCTTTTTGTCACAGCTGGTGAGTGAGACTACCAGGGGTGAGGCTCTCCTTGGCTTGCTGTTTACCAATAGAGAAGGACTGGTGGGTGATGTTGTGGTTGGAGGCTCTCTGGGCTGCAGTGACCACGAGATAATTGAGTTTTCCATTAACAATGGAACAAGGAAAAACAAAAACAGGACTACCATGTTGGACTTTCGGTGTGCTGATTTCAAGTTATATAAGGAACTAGTAAGGAGAGTACCCTGGGAGATAGTTCTTAAAAGCAAGGGGGTCCAGGAAGGCTGGACGTACTTTAAGAATGAAGTCTTCAAGGCGCAGGAGCAGGCTGTCCCGATGTGCTCTAAGATGAGCCGCAGGGGCAGACGGCCGGCCTGGATGAGTAAGGAGCTTCTGAAGGAGCTCAGTGAAAAAAAGAGGGTGTATCGCCTTTGGAAAGAAGGGCAGGTGCGTCAGGTTGTGTTCAAAAATATTGCCAAGTCTTGTAGGAAGAAAATTAGGGAGGCAAAAGCCCAGCCAGAGCTTAAATTGGCCACTTGTGTTAAGGATGACAAGAAGAGCTTTTTCAAATATATTAACGGCAGAAAAAAGGGCAGCAACAACCTTCAATCCTTATCGATCAGTGAGGGAAATCTAGTAACTAAAGATAAGGAAAAGGCTGAGGTGCTTAATGCCTTGTTCACCTCGGTTTTCAACAGTAAGGCAGATTGTTCTCTGGACAACTGGTCTACTGAAGCGGTGGATAGGAGCGGGGTGCAATACAGCCCCCCTGGCATACAGGAGGAAGAAGTTAGAGACCTGCTGAGCCACTTGGATCCTCATAAGTCTATGGGGCCTGGTGGGATCCATCCTAGGGTGATGAGAGAGCTGGCGGACGAGCTTGCTAAGCCGCTTTCCATCATTTATCAGCAGTCCTGGCTCACTGGAGAGGTCCCAGAAGACTGGAAGTTGGCCAACGTGATGCCCATCCACAAGAAGGGCCGTAGGGACGATCCAGGTAACTGGATCTGTCAGCCTGACCTGTCAGCCTGACCTCGGTTCCAGGCAAAATTATGGAACGGATAATACTGGGTGTGATCATGCGGCACCTGCAGAATGAGGGAGAGATCAGACCCAGCCTGCATGGTTTTAGGAGAGGCAGGTCCTGCCTGACCAACCTGATTTCTTTTTACGACCGTGTGAATCGCCTGGTGGATGAGAGGAAGGCTGTGGATGTGGTGTACCTGGACTTCAGCAAGGCCTTTGACACTGTCTCCCATAGTAGACTACTGGACAAGCTGGCAGCCCGTGGCATGGATGGGAATGTACTGTGCTGGGTTAGGAATTGGTTGGATGGCTGAGCCCAAAGGGTGGTAATGAATGGTGTCCCATCCAGCTGGCGGCCAGTCACTAGTGGCGTCCCCAAGGGTTCGGTGCTGGGCCCGGTCCTGTTTAATATCTTTATTGATGATCTGGATGAGGGGATCGAGTCCTTCATCAGCAAGTTCGCAGATGACACCAAGCTGGGAGGAAGTGTCGATCTGCTAGAAGGTAGGAGGGCCCTACAGAGGGACCTTGACAGGTTGGAGAGATGGGCTGAGTCCAATAGCATGAGGTTTAACAAGTTCAAATGCCGGGTCCTACACTTTGGACACAACAACCCCATGCAGAGCTACAGGCTGGGTGCAGAGTGGCTGGAGAGCAGTCAGGCGGAAAGGGACTTGGGAGTGCTGGTGGACAGGAAACTCAACATGAGCCAGCAGTGCGCTCAAGTGGCAAAGAAGGCCAATGGTATCTTGGCCTGCATCAGGAACAGTGTGGCCAGCAGGACTAGAGAGGTCATCATCCCCTTATACTCGGCACTGGTCAGGTCGCACCTTGAGTACTGTGTCCAGTTCTGGGCCCCTCAGTTTAAGAAGGATGTTGAGATGCTGGAGTGTGTCCAGAGGAGAGCAACGAGGATGGTGAAGGGGCTGGAGCACAAGCCCTGTGAGGACCGACCGAGGGAGCTGGGGTTGTTTAGCCTGGAGAAGAGGAGGCTCAGGGGAGACCTTATTGCTCTCTACAACTACCTAAAGGGAGGTTGTAGTGAGGCAGGAGTTGGACTCTTCTCTCAGGCAACCAGTGACAGAACGAGAGGACACGGTCTCAAGCTTCACCAGGGGAGGTTTAGGATTGACATTAGGAAGAAGTTCTTCACTGAGAGGGTAATTGTTCATTGGAATGCGCTGCCTAGGGAGGTGGTCGAGTCACCATCTCTGGAGGTGTTCAAAGAGAATTTGGATGAGGTACTCAGTGCCATGGTGTAGTTGACATGTAGGAGTAGGTGTAGATGTAGGTGTTGGGTCATAGGTTGGACTCGATGATCTCAAAGGTCTTTTCCAACCTTACGATACTGTGATACAGTGATAATTCTGGTTTTGTGGATGAGCTGTTCACAAAAATCAAGGCACTCTGCTATAAGAGAAGCCCATACATGAGAGAGTATCTTTCCTTTCTTTAAACATGTAATCCTTGTCACCTAATCAGACTATGGACATATTTAGTTACATGTGAACTAGATACTAATTACACTGGGAATAGAAGAAATATCTTTAAAATGTACAATATGTATATCAAGGATTAGAATTGTATGGGAATTTTTGAATTGTTTCACAATTTTTCATTTGAAGAATCTCTCCATTTTTGGGTGGGTTTTTTTAAGTTTTCATGCAATACTCTCTTCATTGATCACTTCAGGGCTAGGAGCTTGGGAAGCAAGTAAAACTTAGCAAATCTAAGTTTTCACTTAGATTCAGAAAGTGTTTCCCCGGATTTTAACGGCTTTTTAAATATTTGTACTTAAACTTCCATTCACACAATATTACTTCTTTTCAGTATTCCAATAAACCATTGGTTCATAGATCATTTACTTAATGTGCACTGTGAAAACTTGGCTACTTTAATTACCAGAAGATATTCAAAACTAAAAAGTAGATACGTATATTCTGTCATAAAGACTAGAAATCTACATAATATCTTTTTCATATATCCATCTACCTATAAAAAGTCATTAAGAAAGTGTCTGTCTCGAATACTGAAAACAATGGATGGAGTGTCATCTTGTTTTTAATCTGCATTGCTACTACTACAAAGATGATCAAAGGTCTGGAGCACCTCCCATATGAGGACAGGCTGAGAGTTTGACTTGTTTAGCCTAGAGAAGAGTAGGCTCCTGGATGACCTTATAGCAGCCTTCCAGTACAGAATAGATGAGGTGGGACTCTTTGTCAGGGAGAGAGAGCAGTAACACAACAAGGTGTAATGATTTTAAGCCGAAAGTGATGAGGTTTAGATTAGACATGAATAAGAATGTTTTTACAGTTAGGGTGGTGAGGCACAATGTCATAGATGCCCCATCCCTCATCATTCACTGTAATGTGAACGAAGTGGCCATCTTGAGTGTCCTGGTCTAGTATGGGGTGTCCCTGCCCATGGCAGAGGGGTTGGACTATATGATCTTTAAGGTCACGTCCAACCCGAACTATTTTATCATTCTATGATACACTCCACCTAAAATGCAGGAATCTTTAGGTACTATTTGCTTGTCTCTCTCTAACGTATAGTGCCCTTGAAAGTACCAAAGGAAACATATTGTACTTTCATCTTTAGAGCCTTTTGTGGGTAAACACATCCTAAAAGTAAGTTTGGGACTGCTACCTACTCCATAGAAAATCTTATAACTTTGATGATAATATCAGGCAAATTTTCTGTATCACTGCTTCTTTTTAAGTTTCGTTTTTATAACATGACTGAAGTTTTATTCTGTCATTCAGAGACAGAAAATGAAAGCAATGAGACAATTCAGGGTGATATATAGAAAAGTGAACTCTAATCAATTGGCACAGACATAGAAGGTCAAAATCAGAGGTCCACATAGAATCATAGAATTGTGGAATGGTTTGGGTTGGAAGAGATCCTAAAGGTCATCTAGTTCCAAGCCCCCTGCCGTGGGCAGAGACACCTCACACTAGACCAGGCCACTCAATATGGCCACTTCATTCATATTACAGTGAATGATGAGGGGAGGATTAGGAAGAGACAGGAAATAAATACCTGGCTCTGAATCTGGTGTGAATAACACAGCTTTGGGGGGTTTGACAATGGCTTGGCATACACACCAGGCCTGCTGGCAAATAATGGGGTACACTTGTCCCCAGGGCGCAAAAGGGCACTCATCAGGAAGTTAGTAGGGCTAATCAACAGAGCTTTAAACTAGATTGGAAAGGGAAGAGGGACAACACCAGGCATAATAGAATAAAGCTTGGGAATGACATTACAGGTTCTGAGGGACAGTGTACTAGTGAGGGCCTCTGGCTCTGACACCTCAGTGGAAATGAGGGATAGCACTCCAAGTGACAGCCAAAATGCAAAAGTTATTGTTGGGTTAAAAACAACAGCTAGAAATCACCTAGGAATTTAGACTATTTCACTCAGGAATGAGGCAGAAACAATAGCCCAGCTGAAGTGCATTTACACTAATGCATACAACATGGGCAACCAACAGGAGGAGCTAGAAGTCATTGTAAGGTAAGAAAACTATGATATAATTGTCATCACAGAAACATGGTGGGATGATTCACATAACTGGAATGTTGTCATAGTTACCTATAAATTCTTCAGGCAGGATAGGCTAGGAAGGAGAGGTGATCAGACAGGCCTCTATGTTAAAGAATGTTTTGATTTCATGGAACTTAATGATGGTTATGATAGGATTGAGTAACTATGGGTAAAAATCAGTGGAATGCCCAACAGGACACACTCTCTGCTGGGTGAAAAACTGGCTGGATGGCTGGACCCAAAGGTTGGTGGTAAATGGAGTCAAATCCAGTTGGAGGCCAGTTACAAGTGGTGTTCCCCAGGGCTCAGAGCTATGTCCAGTCCTGTTCAACATCTTTATCAATGATCTGGATGAGGGGGTTGAGTGTTCTCTTAGCAAATTTGTAGATGACACCAAGCTGGGTGCAAGTGTGGAGTTGCTTGAAGGAAGGGAGGCTCTGCAGACAGATCTGGACAGGCTGGATCAATGAGCTGAGACGAGTTGCACGAGGTTCAACCAGGCCAATTGCCGGGTCCTGCATCCAGGGCAAGACAACTCTGTGCAGCACCATAGACATGTTCTTTGGGGAACAATGGCTAGAAAACTGTGTGGCGGAGAAGGACCTGGGGGTGTTTCGTGACAGCCAGCTGACAGCAGTGTGTCCGGATGGCAAAGAGGGCTAATGACATCTTGGCCTGTATCAGAAAGAGCGTGGCCAGCAGGAGCAGGGAGGTGATTGTGGCCCCTGTACTCAGCACTTTTGAGGCCACACCTCGAGTACTGTGTCCAGTTTTGGGCCCCTCACTACAAGAAAGACATTGAAGTCTGGAGCGCGTCCAGAGAAGGGCAAAAAGGCTGGTGGAGGGGCTGGAGAACAAGTCTTATGAGGAGTGGCTGAGGGAATTAGCGCCATTTAACCTAAAGAATAGGAAGATGGGGGGAAACCTCATCACTGTCTGCAACTACCTGAAAGAAGGCTGTGGTGAGGTGAGTGTAGATCTCTTCTCCCAAGTACGAAGTAATAGGATGAGAGGAAATGGACACAAGTTGTGCCAGGAGGTTCAGACTAGACTTTAGGAAATATTTCTTCACTGAAAGTGTTGTCAGGCACTGGAACAGGCTGCCCAGGGTTGTGGTTGACTCTCCCTCCATCCCTGCAGGTGTTCAAAGGATGGGTAGATCAGTTTCTAAGGAATATGGTCAGTAGTGGACAGATATAGCTAGTCTCAGTGATCTCAGAAGTCTTTTCCAGCCAGGCTATCCTAGCCTATCCTAGCCTAGCCTAGCCTAGCCTATCCTAAAGACCACATCCAACCTGGCCCTGAACACTTCCAGGGAGGGGCATCCACAACTTCTCTGGGCAACCTGCTCCAGTGCCTCACTACCCTCAGCATGAAGAATTTCTTCCTGATGTCTAATCTAAACCTTCCCCTTTCAATTTAAAGCCATTCCTCCTTATTCTTCACTATCTGCCCTTGTAAAAAGTCCCTCCCTAGCTTTCTTGTAGGCCCCGTTCAGGTACCAGAAGGCCACTATGAGGTGTCCACAGAGCCTTCTCTTATCCAGGCTGAATAACTCAAACTGTCTCAGTCTGTCCTCATAGCAGAGCTGCTCCAGGCATCTGATCATCTTTGCAGCCCTCCTCTGGACCTGTTTGAACAGTTCAATATGCTTCTTATGTTGCGGATTGCAGAACTGGACACAGAACTCAAGGTGAGTTCTCACAAGAGCAGAGTAGAGGGTGAGAATCACCTCCCTTGACCTGCTGGCCACACTTCTTTTGTTGCAGCCCAGAATACGATTGGACTTCTGGGCTGCAAGTGCACATTGCTGGCTCAAGTCAAGCTTTTCATCAACCAGCACCCCCAAGTCCTTCTCTACAGGTTTGCTCTCAATCACATTGTCCCCCATCCTGTATAGACACCAGGGCTTGCCCCAACCCAGGTGTAGGAACTTACACTTGGCCTTGTTGAACCTTCATCCTGTTGTCTGTATCATCATTAAACACCCCCAGCAGAGACGCCTGAGGGACACTGCTTGTGATGGGTCTCCATCTGGACATTGAGCTACTGACGACTACTCTCTTAAAGCGACCATACAACCAGTTGCTTATTCACTAAACAGTCAACCCATCAAATCCATCTCTCTCGAATGCGGAGAGATGAATGTTGTGGGAGACCATGCCAAAGGCCTTAGAGAAGTCCAGACAGATGACATCCATTGCTTTTCCCACGTCCACTGATGAGGTCACTACATCATAGAAAACCACTAGGCTGGTCAGGCAAGACTTGGCCTTGGTGAAGCCATTCTGGCTGTCTAGAATCATAGCATAGTTTGTAGGAATATCTGTTCCATGATCTTCCCAGGCACAGAGGTGAGGCTGACATGTCAGTAGTTCCCAGGCTCCTCCTTTCCACCCTTTTTAAAAATGGGCATAATGTTGCCCTTCTTCCAGTCAGCAGGGACTTCCACTGACTGCCATGACTTTTCAAATATTATGGAGAGTGGCTTGGCAACCACATCAGTAAATTCCCTCAGCATGCCGGGAAGCATCTCATCAGGTGCCATAGACTTATATACATTCAGGTTGCTCAGGTGGTCAAGAACCTTATCTTCCCCTACAGTAAGAGAAGCTATACTCGCCCAGTGCCCATCTTGTTACACATAATCTTATTAAACTTGTTATTTCACCAAAGTTAGGCTAACAGACAAAGAAACTAGCAATACAAGAGCAAATACTGCTCCTTCCCAACTAGATCTTTGACTGTTGTAACATTTGTGATTCTGGCTGGGGAAAAGAATAGGAAATTCTTAACAAATGAGGATTTCTTGGTAAATAGATACCTCTCCTGTGAGTAAAAGCAGAGAGAATGGAGTTGTTCAGCCTGGTGAAGAGAAGGCCCTGGGGAGTTCTTATTGCAGCATTTGCTATAAGAATGGGGCTTCTAAGGAAGGAGGAGATTTTTTTTTATCAAGGCCTGTAGTGACAAAACAAAACTAAACAGTTTTAAAATTAAAGAGGATAGCTTTAGATTAGACACAATGAAGAATTTAGGATGACGCTAGTGAGACATTGGAACAGGTTGCCCAGAGAATTTGTAGATGACCCATCACTAGAAGTGTTCAAGGTTAAGTTGGACAGGGTTTTGAGTGACTTGATCTAATGAAAGACAGGTGGATTTGAGTAGCTGAGTTTTAAAGGTCCCTTACAACTCAAACTATTCTATGATTCTATAACTCTATGATTCTGTGTGCTCTTGTGCTTTTGTGGACTCATTTCTGTTTGCTTCTGAACAAGCACATTTTGTACTTAATCTATAGTTAGGATAAAAAAATATTAGGCAGAGAAATGGGAATCCATGCAATTAATTAAAATGTCTTGTACAGAATTCTTGTACGCTCAGTCTAGATCTTTCTACCTTTTACATGGGTAAAAATTAACAAAAACTCAGGGACGGGAGAAAGAAATACACCAAGAATATCTACAAGCAAATTATTTTTTGTCTTTTTCTTTTTTACTGCAAGATGCATCTTGCAGATTTTCTCCAGTGCCAAGTTTTCACCAGTATACTGTGAGTTTCAGGACAGGTGAAGAAAGATTAGTTAGTTGCTTTGCTTTGCTTTGCTTTGCTTTTCTGTTTGTTTTGGTGAAAATTAAGCCTTTGCAAAGCATTTTGCCCAAGATATTTTTAAGAATCTAGATAAATCCTATTTTTCTGTATACTTACAATTAATTGGAAAAACAGAAGAACAAGGTAGGAGTTTGGTCTCTAGTGTGAAGATTAATATGATATTTACCTGGAAGAAACTGTAAGATCCTCTTGTGGAATTACAAATCATATTTTTACACTATCATTTATAACAGATCCAATTAATTCTTGCCTTTGCAGGGGTAGCAGCAGTAGAAAAATATAGTTAAAATATACATTTGCAGGCTTGATGTTCAATATCTGAGTTAATTACTTAATGAAGTCTGCCAGTGCCAGGTTTGTCAGCAAAAAGAATGTTTTAATGAGAGTTTTTCTGATCAAGATGGGTACCAGACTGACAGTGGAAGTGACTGAATTCTACTAATTATCCACAGCACAGGTATAGCATGGATAGCAGAAGTGTAAGTATTTTCTCCATCCTGCCTTTATAATGCTCAGAGATGGACTATCTGAGGAGAAGTAGAGTGGGTTTTTTGGCCAGGGTTTATTCAGCTTTTCATTACCTAAACTGAGTAAAACATAGGACGAATCATAAGTAATCCTCTGTGAAGGAGACTGCTGATGACTTACAGAGGCAGACAGCCAGCAGGCAAAAGCACAGCACTGTTCCAAATAATTTTCCCCACATCACGGTTAAAGTGAAATTTCAAAATCAGACTTCATAGCACATACTAGACAAAACTGCTCATGATCCATGGGAGAACGAGACTTGTTTGTTCTTCCTTCACTTGGAGGGCTCCAAAGTATCAGGGACTCAAGCACAAGTCAATTGAAGAACAAGATACTGTAGATACTGTACCCTGGATAGAGGTCATCCACTCCCCAAGACTAATGAAGTGGAAGTGTCTCGACAGAAAAGAGACTGGCTGTTCATAAATGGGAGGTAGATAAACATTGAATATAGGAACTATTCCTCGAAAGTAATTCAAGGAATAAAAAGAATACTGTCTAGCAAAGAAGAAGATTTGGTACAGATTGGTATGATCAATTGATCAGCATACCATCCACCCTTCTTCCAAAACTACAGCTCAGAAAATAAACTTTGACTAAAATTCTTTGTGTAAGATCAATAGTCTCTGAAACCAAGAGAGAAAGATCAGGGCTAAGAGAGAAATGGGGCTGAAAAACAGAAAACTAAGACAGTGTAAAGAAAGAAACAGTTTGTACTAGTAAGATACGCAACATCAGTGAGCAATTTGAGGATTCAGATGTTTTGAAATGGAAAAAAAGTTCCTTTAAAGTTAAATAGATGGTGAAGATAGCTCTGTCAGCATAGATAAATAATGGCAAGTCATTAAAAGTGGCATCAAATAAGTCTGTCTGTTGGTGATTCTTTAGATGATTTAAAAATCGTCAAAGGTATCTGTCTCCAGCTAATTATGAAGATAAGATGTGAAATAATAGATCTATACTTTTTCTCATCAGTGAAGAAATGGAAGCAATGGCAAATTTGAAAGAGTCAGAAACAAAGAAAAAGCTACTAATGTGGGAAACAAGAACATCACTTACACATTTACAAAATATGGTCTGTACTTGACATTGAGAACTTCAATATTTTTCCTGTTAGCAAGCAACTTCTGAATTCTATTTGCTGTTCCCTGAATGGCTGAATATCAGTATAAATACATCCCAGACATCAAGACAGTTAAAATATGTTTGTATTCACAGTATGCAACCAGGTATTTTCGTACCACAAATTAGACCAGAGGAAACAATATTGGTGGTGTACACTGGAGAAGATCAAATCATTTGTGTATATTTTTATTTGACTCACTTTTTTTAGAATGAAATTGAACTCAACAAGAAATTAATACAAATAAATAATTCTTTTGAAAAATGAAGATTTGGGGTTATTTTGAATGTTCAGAAGGAAACCTTCAGAAACATCAAATATTAGATTAAAAAAACCCAATATTAATACAGTATGGGTTTTACTTGTCACAGACTCTTCGATAGACTTCTTTTCCAAAAGAGAGAGTTTGGAGGTAGGTAACTGAGGAGTTACAATGCCATATGAAAAACTATTCTTTCATGTTAGGTGATTAATGGCTACCTATTCTTTTACTACTGATGGGAACTTGAGATGTTATCAGACTGAAAACTAGGCATGGACTTTTAACTGCCCTCTGTATTCCTGCTGCAAGGGGCAGGTAGAGTTCAGTCATACTGATTGTGTTCCTGAACCACCAGGAAAATCAGTAGGCAATTCTGGGAAATTCACAAGCGGAAAAAACTCCTGTATTTTTTCCTTTTCATATGTGTTTAAAAATGTTATTGAACAGCTTTTAAAAGAAGTATCATTTGTTTGTACCATTTTTCTTCCCCTTATTGAATCACAGTACTTAATACAAATACAGTTGAAAGAAGGTGATATGCACTAGCTGTGTTTACTACTAGCCTTGAAGAGTTTTCAGAGCATCCCTCAAACCTGATGTTTCGATCTAAAATTCTCAGCATGTTTGGCAGAATGCTCACAACACAACTATCCGTTTTTAGAATAAGTGTCTCTCCCTATTCCAGTTAATTGAAAACAATTCCCAATCACCCTCCTGTGTTTAAAGTATCTAGATTAAGATATAGTGGTGGAAAAGTATCAGAGTTTTAAAGACATATAAACAACATAGTTGTTTGAACAGTTGACAAATAAATTCAAGCTCCCCAGGATACTCTTGTTTAGGGTTTTCCCAATTAGGCATTTTATTTGATCTCTGGGTCTGGGTGAGCCACAATTCTAAAGAATTGAAGAAGAGATTAATGGACTGGATACAATGGCTAATTCACCTCCAGGGTTTTGTTCATGGCTTGTCTTTGTTAATTTAATAACATTATATTCGAAGTCAAATAAATCAAAATGAGAATTAGGCTTAGTACAACTGATCTTTGAAGGGAGTTCATGGTTTGCCAGATTGTAACAGAGTTTTATATAATTCTAAAGACAAACTTTACAGTTGGGATTTTTTTCTTATGCAATGTTGCCAAGACAGGTTTGCAAGAAAGGTTTTTTTAAGAAAACAATTAAAAAGTTGTTATTTTACATGTCAGAAAGACACATACTAACTTGAAAAAAAAAAGTGAGCGCTAGGGACCTAAAGATCAAATATTCAAAAAACGTTTGAGGAGCTTCAGCAGTAGGAAGATATTTGAGGAAAAGCCAATGCAACGTAGCGCACAGATAAAGTGAAAACAGCTTTGTGAGGTTTTTTTCCTTTAATGACAACACTTGAATCTGAAATTAAGCACAGCAGGTAGGAAAATACTGCAGGGATTTTAAAAGGTATAGCACATCTGTATGCTAACAGACATCGGTTTCCACCCATAGAGATGTGGACTCCACGGTGCTTATGGTCACAAATTTCTTGCAAATATACTGTGTCCTGTTGACCCACTCTTTAGAGGAGATAATTTCTGTCTGTTTATAGCACTGGTCTTTCTTTTAAACAACAGGCTGTTTTTCTCAAAAGCTGCACTTTGCATGTCTTCCAACATACAGTATTTTTTATTTCCTTGACTGTATCTGTCTGGACAGGAATGATTTATGTACTGTGGGACAGTTCTGTAGCTGTATAAATCAGCATAACTCTGTCAGAATCAGATGTATACAACAGAACTGTTGTTGTTGCAGAAAAGCCGCATCTCTCCCCTATTCCAGCATCATACCCAGCTGAACAAAAAGCGTGGTACAAGTGATTGAAAATGAAATGGCCAAATTACCCATCCCACAACCATTTTCTTAGAAGTCTTCAAAACTGAATGTGACAAATAAGACTGCAGTCTTTTTCCAAAGGAAGCTGGAATTCTTGGGTGGTGAGGAGAGCCAGACTGCCGTCATCTTGCCAGCCCTGAGCAACTTTCTGCACAGAGATGGCTGATTTCTTTCATGTTTTTGTTTTGAAGGGGTAAATTGAAGGGCAATTTGTATGGAAGCTATAGCAAGGATGGCTCCAGTGGAAGCAGTCTGGCAGTGAGTTCTTTCCAAAAGAGGCAACTGATATACTATTTTTTATCGTACTAGTCTGATGTATTTAGCAGGCATTGTAACTTAGAAGAAGCTTCCTCAGATCATTGTGAAACATCTTCATTATCATTTTCTTGCCCTCTGCAAGTCCATGAAGTCTGCTTTTGGCAGCCAGAAAAACATAAAAAGGAAGACTGATTAAATACATAAACTGACTCTTTTCGGAAATATTCTGTCATAAGCACTGAGCATAAACAAATGTGCTATATATAATGTGTAAAAAGTCTATTGGCACCATATAGTACCAAAGTTTGATGAATTATGTCAGTCATTTCAAAGTCAAGTTAACAAGATCTTTGGTAGAACTCCAAATGTCATTTATGATAATTCTCATATTTATATAAATTTAAGGTAAAGGCAAAAGTAGCTATTAACAGCTACTCATTAGGACTTCAAAATTTTATCTATATCACATAGTATCTTAATTGAAAGTCACAAAAAATAGTTCTTTCTTTATTTGCATCTTTTTGGATCAGCTTCAAATATTCAAAATTTTCAATCTTAAATATTTTATTTTATCATAGTTTTCTTTAGCAAAACTGGTTTTAAGTATATGAAAACACTTTTAAAGGATTTTCTTGAGGGCAATTCTTACCGAATGTTCAAATCCTACTTTATTTCAGTATGTTTTTAAGCAAGTACAGCAATAACATTTCTCAATGAGACAATATGAAAGTGTCAGAGGGATTGTTGTTACCTGTTTTTTAAAAAAACCTGATTTTACTACTCTTGATCCATTCCAAAATGTCCAAGTATATTTTGGTAACTTCCAAATGTATATAAATTATTCGGTTACTATTAAAAGGCCCTCCTAAGGACTTTGGTTCTCCATAAAATTCATAGTATTTGATGAAAGACTTTTATACAATCAGTTATCATCATCGAGATTAAAGCGATTGTCGTAAACCAACCCAAGCAGAAAAATCTCACCCCCCAAAAAAAGGTAAGAGAGAGAAAAGAAGAAATAAAATGGAAAGGAAGTAATGAGGGAGTCTGAAATACACAGCAAGGCAGTGCTTCCTTCTGGGACTATGAATAAGTTACAGGTTGGGTCAAGTCCTGCAGTCTGCCATTTCCAGATACAGAGCGAAGTGGAAAGTCATGACCAGTTCTTCCTGAAAGTCTTCCTGATCACATAAAAGCCACATGGTCCAGTTAAATAGACTGCAGAGAGTGATACACAATTGGAAAATGAATACCTTTAGTAGTACTTGACCATGTAGGAGGAGTGCAGTTTGCAGCCAAGACATGAGTTCTTCAATAATTCCTAAAAGCATACAGCACCCTTTTATCTGCCTGTATGTTTTTTTAGAAGATTCACCTAAGACTGGGAAATATTCCTCATGTTCTTTGATATTCTCAGGTTTTGCAAGGGGAAGGCTTGTCCTTATGTGTAAATCATGAAATAAGACTAAAAAAGTATTTGAAAATTCATCCAGTCTAAAGAGGAATAGTTTTTCGTGGTTTAAGTCTTTTAGTATCCTGGATCAGTTCACAAGTCTGAACTTCTGAGGTTACCTGTCTTTCTTTCAGTTGCGTCTCTGGGAATAAATGCAGCAACATCTCAATGCAAACCATTAAAGACAACTTACATTACCAGCATGGGAGTAGCTTTTCTTTCTTTTCCAGATGAGATATAATGGATCAGTTGATGCCAGGACTCCTTTAGTCAATGGTTGTACCCGTGGGACTTTTTTTCTAACACCAATGAAGGAATGGAAGGGCTTATTCAGTGTTTAGGCTAGGGTGCTCTGAGATTGTGTTTCCCAAGTAGTGAATGTAGTTCACAAGGACTGTAAATCCCATTGGGAATTATAAATCACTGTCATTAAGGTGTCTACTGCATATGAAAATGTCCAAGTGACAGCATAAATGTTCACTTATTATCTCCATGTTTGTTGAATGGTCTGAAGACAAAGGAGTTTCTGAAGACAGTGGACCTTATAAAGCTCTGCAATATTCTAATGATTTAATGATGACTCTTCACTTGTAGGTGGCGAATAGCTGAGTAACTGAGGCTTTAACTATAGCATTATGCAGATTTTTATGAATGATGCTGCCATGCTGCAATAACAGATTGGAAAAAGGACAAGGCTGACGTTCCCAACAATGTTTTTGTCTCAAGTCTTCATTAGCAACCTCTCTTTCCACACCTCTAGAGGGGATGTGCTGTAAGACATGGACTGGGAGAGCAAAGTTCCTCGTGTTGCAAGAGACGATCACGTTCATGACCACCTGAACAACCTGGAGGTACATAAGTCCGTGGATCTGGATGAGATGTATCCAAGAGTTCTGAGGGGATTGGCTGAAGTAGTTGCCACATCACTCTCCATGATATTTGAAAGGTCATAGCATTCACGAGAAGTCTCTGATGACTAGAAAAATGGTAACATTGCAACCATTTTTAAAAAGGGAAGAAAGGAGGACCCTGGGAACAACCAACCTGTCAGCCTCACCCCTGTACCTTGGAAGATCATGAGACAGATCCTCCTAGAAGCTAAGCTAGGGCATGTGGAGGACAGAGAGGTGAATTAAGACAGCCAGCGTGGCTTCACCAAAGGCAAGTCCTGCCTGACTAACCTAGTGGCCTTCTGTGAGGGATTGACTACAACAGCAGACAATGGAAAACCCAAGGATGTAATCTATCTGGACTTCTCTAAGGCCTTTGAGATGGTCCTTCACATCATCCTTCTCTCTAAATTGAAGAGAATAGGAGTCGATAGATGAACTCTTTGATGGGTAAGAAATTGGTAGGATGGTCACACCCAGAGAACAGTGGTCAATGACTCAATATCCAGATGGAGATCAGTGGTGAGCAATGTCCTACAGGGGTCTGTTCTGGAACCAGTGTTCTTTAATATCTTCATCAATGACATAGGTGGAGGGATTGAATGGACCCTCAGCAAGTTTACAGATGACACAAAGACGAGTGTTGAGGTTGACACCTATGAGGGATGGGATGCCATCCAGAAGCCCTTTTACAAGCTGGAGAAGTGGGCTTGTGAAAACCTCATGAGGTTCAACAAGGCAAAATGCAAGGTCCTGCACCTGGGCCCAGGCAACCCTCAGTATCAATACAGGCTGGCGGATGAAGAGATTGAGAGCAGCCCTGAGGAGAAAGACCTCAGGATCCTGGTGAAGGAGAAGCTGGACAAGAGCCAGCTATGTGCACTTACAGGCCAGAAGGCCAATCATATCCCAGGCTACATCAAAAGAAGTGTTGCCAGCAGGTTGATGGAGGTGATTCTGCTCCTCTACACTGCTCTGGTAAGACCACAACTGGGATGCTGTATCCAGCTCTGAAGCCCTCAGCACAGGAAAGACATGGGCCTGCTGGAGTGGGTCTAGAGGAAGGCCACCAAAATAATTAATGGCCTGGAGCACCTCACCTATGAAGAGAGGCTGAGAGGCTTCAGGTTGTTCAACTTGGAGAAGAGAAGACTCCAAGGAGACCTCATTGTGGCCTTTCAATACTTAAAAGTGGGCTTATAAGAAAGATGGGGAAAAATGTTTTAGCAGACCTTGTAGCAATAAGACAAGGGTTAATGGTTTTAAGCTAAAAGAGAAGACATCTAGACTAGGTATTAGGAAGAAATTTTTTATGCTGAGGGTGGTGAAATGTTAGAACAGGTTGCTCAGAGAGATGGTAGATGGCCCATCCCTGGAAACATCCAAGATCAGGATGGATGGGCTCTATGCAAACTGACTGAACTGAAGATATCCCTGCTCACTGCAGGGAGGGGTTGGACTAGGTGACCTTCATGGTGTCTTCCAATCCAATCCGTTTTATGATTCTGTGCTTTTTCTGTCAGAGTTGGTCAGTTGTATTGCACAAGAGATGCTTCATACATTTGAAGAAAAATGTCTTCTTTAGAAACCGCTCTTCTTCTCAGGAAGTTTACAGCAATCCTTGCAAGTTGAGAACTGGCCCTGTTTTGGTCAATCCTTCACAGTTTTGTCCCATCTAGCTTGCCACCGCCACCTCTGTTTCTGAGCTACTTTATCACATCGCTGCTTGTGAGGAACACTGAATCCTAAACCTAGACCTTGTCCCCAGGCCCTTCCAATTCCTGCAGACTGTAACAAGCTATTATGTATTGGTTTCAGCATAGTGAGGATTTAGTCCTAGAACACTCAGCTCTTGTGTTCTAGCACTTGTGGCCCTTTGTCTTACTGCATTCAAAGGAAGTTGAGAATAAGTTCTTACGTTTCACAGCCATATCTTGTGAATATAAGTGGCATCATTGATATGAAAAAAAAAGACAAAGATTTTGCTTTGCTGAAATAGCATGCACTGTTGAGCACACTGTTGGGCTGTCATCTCTATCAGCAGTTGTAACTAAGCCAGTATATTGTAAACTTACCCTCTAGGAGGCTTTTAAATTTTTCAGTAGCTCAGATTTCCATAATTTTCAGCTTCTCAGGTCTCCAGTGATGCTATTAGTATAACAAGTCAAATATATCACCTTAGACATACTAACCAGAGTCTATCTGAAAAAAATTCTATGGAAGGTGTTGTGAAATCTTCATAGTACTGTCAAAAAGTGTGCCAACTTTGGAGACCAATTTTTAATAGTAGAATGAGAGCTTTAGTCCTGTGTTACATATGGACACCAATGTGATTCTACAAAGTAAATCCAAATGTACTCATAAAAATAGTTTACAAGCTATATAAGAATAACTATCATCAAATCTAATATTTCACAACCGTTTATGGCAATGTTTTCATATTGTTTTCTTTTTCAGAGCTAATGGGAAAGAAAATAAAACTGTACTTAAAGTACAATGGGCTTGTCATAACATGATACAAGTTATCCTTATTTGTAGCAGAATTTGTAACCACTTTTGAAGTCCTGAAATGTTCTATTTAAAACATGGTGCTCTCCAGTGGCTTCTGTTAGCACTACTTACATCTTAGTATACCATTTTCCCTTAATACAGTGCTGTAGCTCATATAAATCTGTGTATTTAAACAGACTGACAGACACAGTCTAACAAAGGCAGGTGTCAGAACTATTGAAAGAAAATCTAGCATTTAGACCAGATCTGTGGAAATACTCAAGAGTCAGAGGATGCCACTGTGCTTCTCATATCCAGTTTTCCCAAAGAGACGAGTGAGCTGTGATGATGTCAGCAGTGCAACCTTCACTGTGACCTAGGTCCTAGACTCTTTGAAAACTCAGCCATGGATCTTGGTGTAAGAACATGAGCTGAGCAGAGATCCTTTGAAAAACCAGTCCTTTACTGCTTTAAATTATTTTTTCTAAGTCTGGTGTGAGACAGTAGAAACTGCAATGCCACTAATCGTATGAGTATCCTATTTATCATAAGCAGTGCTTTTAAATAATCCACTTTTTATCTTGTTTGTCAACACTGTGTTTGATGCCCAAAAAGATTTACTCGAAGTGCAAACATTATCAGATACCTACTGTTCCTCTGTAGTACCTCAGGGGGGATTCAAAACCGGTCAGCTTAGATCTCTGTACTTCAAAGAATTTCCCCTGAAACCTTGTTTACAGCATAAGCAGAAAAACAAGGTCCCTTTCCCCTTTTGTACTACCATTAACCACATTAAAGCAAAAAATACCACTAAAAAATTTCTCCACAACACACACACAAGCTCCACCACCACCTAAAATAGGTCAGTTTCTTTCATTTTATAATGCCTATTTAGTACCCCAGAAAATGGATACTGTGTCCTGGTTTGGGCTAGTAAAGAGTTAATTTTCTTCCTAGTAGTTGATGTAGCACTGCATTACAGATTTTGTATGAGAATAATGTTGATAATTCACCGATGTCTTTAGTTTTTAATAAATAATGTTTATACTAAGTCAAGGACTTTTCAGCTTCCCATGCTCTGCCAGTGGGGAAGTGCACAAGAAGCTGGGAGGGAGTATAGCCAGAATGACTGACCCAAGCTGGCCAAAGGGATATTCCATACCATATAACACCATGCTCAGTGTATAAACTGGAGAGTTAGCTGGGGTAGGGGCAATTTCTTCTTGGGGAAGGGATGGACGTCAGTCACTGGGTGATGTATTGTCCGTCACTTGTTTTGTATATTCTGTTGTTGCTGATGCTATCATCATCATCTCCTCTCCCTTTTGCTGCCCCATTAAACTGTCTTTATCTCAACCCAGGAGTTTCACTTTTTTTTCATTCTCCTACCCATCCCACTGTGGCAGGGGAGAGGGAGCATGCAGCTGCAGTCCTTTGTTGCTAGCTGAGTTTAAAACACAACATTGTGGTAGAGGCAAGAATGTTTTACGGTATTTTCTGTCCCATGCCCTGCTGCTCACTGACGTTATTTCACTGCTTCCGAAAGCTTTATGGTAAGATAAAGTGACACATATATTGCATTAAAAAATTACATAAATATAGAAATTTTAAGAACTTTCCCTCTTATTTTTGTGTCTTGGATATGTCAGAGAGGTTTATAGAGGTTAATACCGTATTTTATTGATCACGTCTTTCTTTTGAATTGTGCTTTCTTTGGTTTATTGCAGTGAATGCTATGGTTAAATTAAACAGCCTATTCTAATGTGCTCCAATAGCTTTAAATAGGAAATGGGAGGAGTGTACATGAACACATACGCTGTGCACTCACATCAGGTGTGCAGACTCTCCAATTACAGTTGTAACTATTTGTGGTGAGTTGACCTTGGGTGTCTGACAGACCCCCACCAAGGCATTCTTTCACTCCCCCTCCTCAATACTGCAGAGGGAGACACTGAGACAGATAAGCTCATTGGCTGAGATAAGTATCACCTAATAACAAAAGAAAAAAACCCAACAACAAACCACATAGAATCAAAGGAAAAAAAGGAAATTTACTCACTATTCTTATTATCACGCAGACGTCTAGCCATTTCCTGGGAAGCTGGCCTCAATACATATAGCACTTTCTTGGGAAGACAAAAATAATTAACTCCTAACTCCTCTTCCTTCTTCCTCTCTCCCAGCTTTTTATTGCTGAACATGGTGTCATTCACCATGGGATATCCCTTTGATTGGCTGGGATCGTTTCCAACCTCTTGCCAACCCCTAAAGCTACTATCCTAGTTAGGGAGAGAGGCATGTTTGGTGACGCAGCCTTGATGCTGTGTGACCACTGCTTAACAATAGCCAAAACACTGGAGAATTATCAAGAACGTTCTAGGTATCAATGCAAAGCACAGTGCTGCATGAACTGCAATGAGGAAAGTTAACTCCATTCCCAGCCAGACCCAGTAGGTTACTGAATGATATCATAAAATATGTTTCTTTTTAGCAATGATTTAGAGTCTGATCTTTCTCATCTACTTTTAGCAATCCAAACTTATTCTACTGATACGTATGAGGTTACACACCAACATGGACAACCAAGCTAACTGACAAGAGCATAATATAACTTACATAATTATTTTTATAGAAACACACTATAAACTTGTAAAGTGCTAGAAACATGGGAAGCATAAGCAAAAAAATATCTATATTTCTTTAAATTTGATTCACAATGCTGTGAAGTGGAAATTCAAGTCTAAAGGGAGATCTCCACAGCATTCAGAAATTTCCCTTGTTGTTTCCATTCTTGCATAGCCATTTTCCCAGTTGTAAATGCAAGTATAATTGTAATTAACCATTTTGTTTTCCTAGTGTACAACATCTCATGAAGTGTACTTAACTTTAAAGGAACCAAAAATTTTTAAAACCCCATTAAATTAAATATTTCTGTTTCTATTTTTCAATTTTATACTCAATCCAGGCTTTAAAATAATTTTTCTTACAGCAACAAATTGCCTTATGTTGAATTTATTTGTTTTCCTTATGTTGCAATAGTAATATTTTTACACTTCAAAAACCCAGTGACTCTCTCTTAGAGAACACATTAAAACTTAGTTTACAAAGATGAACTAAGGGCAAACCTCTAATGTTTCTCAGAGTTATCTGAAGTCTTATTTAGTAGGTAGTTTCTGTTCTTATGGATACAAAAGAAACTGTAAAATGGAAAATAATGAATTCTATTAAGCAAAATAAAATATAACATAGGGAAACCATATCATTCATTTATGGCAGGTGACAAAACTTGGATCCTTCCCTCAGTATTTTCTATGGATTTGGAAAATACAAGTTCTTGTGCAGGTCACTCTCCAATAAATCATCTCATATGGTAACCTCGTGGTTCTTCTAAAAGGAAAAAATGAAGAAAATGTTTGTCAATTTGGGGGGGCTTATACATTTGTATGTATCTAATGTAATGTAAGGTAATCAAGTACTTATGGTTAACCATTTGTTCATTTGGTATTCAATTTTTCTAAAAGATTCTTATTTTTAAATGACTGTTTAACCCACCAGTCAGGTAATTTATCCCATCTGTCAAGTATGTATCACCATTTCCAAACCGTATTTAAACATTCATATTCAAAATAACAGTAGTTTTTCTAACTTCTATTTACAATATCCATTTCTGTTAGACAAATCTATACAAGATCTACTTTATGAATTCTTCAAATAAGCTTAATTCTTTAACTACTTTTTTTTTGTTTTGTTGTGAGTTTCTTTGTTGATTTGTTAGGGGTTTTTTTAATAGAACTGATGATTCCAACCAATAGGGGGGTTTTGTGTCTTTAGTTGCATATTAGGGGAACTATCAATATGAATAAATATTCACTGTATCTGTAATTTAAATCACAACGCAAAGATCTTTTCATTCTTGGATTAATTCATGGGAAAAGGTAGGCTATTCTTGTCAGCTGTGAAGATCATCTTCAACGAAGAGCAGGGAATTATTTACTTCTGGTGAGTTCAGAGTCATGTTGTGTGTTTCACTCTTGGTGGTATTAGTTGAATGTCACATGCCACAGTTCAGGGTCTGTTGTCCCATAGCCTCTGAATTAATAACAGTGAAATTATGTGCAATTGGAGAACTGACGGAAATTTTTAACTGAAGTTCTCATAAATGAGACACGAACAGGGGTTAACATCTTGGCCTCATCTATTCATCTGTGCTCTCAAATCAGACAGGGTCTTTTCATCCACTTTGTAGCTAAAAACTGCCACTGATATTTTATGAAATAGTGACATTTTACCAATCTCAATAACACCTGGTAAGTGCCTCCTGTTGTCAGAAGTATTGTGTTTTAATGAACAAATAAATGGTTTATCTACCATTCTTGGCAAGAAAGCCCAGCTACTGAGCCAGAGCACCAGCTTTCACAGTGTTACTTGGGCTAATTGACTCCTTGGATGAAGTTAAATCACATTATCCCCACTGGGATGTATGTTTGCCAGTAATCAATAGCTCAACAAGATCCACAAGGCAGGTAATTAAGTGGAAAGTAATTAATACCCATCAAATGTTTTATTAACTCTTCACCATTCCTTCACTCAAAAATCCCAGAGTACCATAAATAAGGCTGTTGAGAAAGGAATAAATATCATCTGTAGCTAAGTATTACTGTTAAATTCTTCACTGGTATGTGCACCATTTGAAAGTAGCAAGTCATACACTCGATGTCCTCGTCTTATATCCCAAGAGAGATTGTCATCTGGCACTGTCCTAGAGATTTGGATGCTGCCTGGAAAAAAGTAGATGTTTCAGTCCAAACCAAGGGAATTAGATTCATTATAATGAGTGTTTGTAGTATACTATTTTGCAGTAATATTTTAGCCGTTATTAAAGTGAGGTGAGACACAATGTAAAATTGTTCATGTCCACTAATAAAGATGGAAAAAAAAAACCAGTCAGGACTTTGGGCACAAAAACTTATGAACAGTTATTTCCCAATATACTAGCAGACACCCCTTCCCCAAGGTCCATATTTCTCACTCCCATAAACTTTGCCACTATAATATTTCTTTTATGCACCTTGAATATAATACAGGTTGACATTAAAAGGATAGATAGTAATGCTCAATGCAGACTAAGATGGGGTGGATTTCTGATTTAGAAAATTTCATGAGTGAACTCTCATTTCATTCAACAATCTACAAAACTGGAAGTCATCACAGAAAAGGAAGCTTTCCCTCATGACAAGAAGCCTCTCTTCATTATCCTTTACCAGATATTCCAGGTGCAGGTGCTACGTTTACAATTCCTTTCATATGTGGTTCATCTGGATTTTTATTCAATATTTTCCTTCATTTATTACTTCCACTTATTTGTGTATCACCCAGGAAGTGCTGAGAAAGCAATAATACTAGACCCATTATTTTAGCAATAGATGGTGGCTTTCCCTTTCAAATCCAGGCATCTTTGCAGAACATTTACCTAGTGCTATTCCAGAGACAGTTTGGTCTATCACAAGATGTTGGTAGGTGTACTCAACTACTGGAGTACTTAGTATTTGACATTTCTGGAGACTTAACACTACAGTTTCTTCTTCTGTGTTTTGATTTTGCATGGTGCATCTTCTGCTGAATACCACCCTTAGATATCTCTTATAAATTTCACTATTGAATTCACGTTGTCTATTTGACTCAGAACCTAGCCTTGACTTTGAACTCTCTTCTTTGTGCTAGACACACACATTCTCTCTCAAAATATCAACAAAAGTGTAAATGTTCCGAAGTGAAGAGGTGGTACAAGGAAGCAGATAGCTGAGTACACTTCTAGGCATCACTAGCGCCTTTTAACAAGCCCTGGAGGGGAAGATTTCTTTCTCAGTCTGTCAAATGAGTGGACATGAAGTTTTGTCTTCCTTGAACCCTTGGACTTAGTCAGGAATGTTGCTAAACTGTACTCTCATGACTATAAAGATTTTCCCATGTTTTCCCCTCTCCTACCAGATCTTCCTGCTTATCTTCCCAGCACTTTAAGATACTAAGAAATGCCTATCTTTTTCCTTCTCCTTTGGGTATATACACCAGTTTTATTATCTACAATAGAACATTGGTGATTTCTCTCTTGATAAATCAGCTTTTCATGGTGGAAGAGATTCCAGTCTCGATAGATATTGGCATCTGGAGAGTCATCTCCATAACATAAGTTTACTGCCAGGCTGGCCAACAGGCCCCTCAGTCATGGGGTTAAATAGGGTAATAATACAAAACGAAGGCAAAGAGCAGCTTGTGGCTTTAGCAGTAAATATTAGGAATGCAATCGCAGATCGTATCCGTAATTACAAACAGATTCCATAAAGGAAAACACAGAGACTTCCAAGCTGCCTAATGATTCATTGCAATTTGAATTATCCGCTTGTTCAAAATCCACTCTTTTGTCACCAGTGCATTCAAGTGCAACATTTTTGTTTGCCAAAACAAGCCTTACATGAACTCTTTCTGTGTTTTGAAGATTGGTGTGAAGAGGGCAGACACAGATGCAATAAGCATTTTTAACATGTTTTCTAGTATGTTATCGCTTGGGGTTATTTTCCAGACATTCTAACATAACTAAATAAGGCTGAAATCTGTGTTACTGTGCAAGCGAAACTTGCCGTTGATGTGTAAGGGACTAAGAATATAGCCCAAGTGAGAGGAAGAAAGCACTCTAATGTATGTACAAGATTTCAAATATACGAAAAATAATCATAGCAGAAAGAAACAGTACAACTTCCATTTTCTGCTATGAAGTATAACATGTATAATATAGGTGAAATATACCATATATTTTTCTAGATATGCTTATTTTAAATCTCTTGTGATGTGTCTATTGCACACGTTTTAAGAATACCCTAGTCAAATATACAAAGCGGTATTAGGTGAATTTTTAGATTATACCACTATTCTGAATATTTCAGATTTCTTATAATCTCTAGATACCAAGTACAAAGTATCTTGTTAAACAAAAACCTCTGATACATACATATGATTTCACATTGATTTCTGTGCTGCTGACATCAATGGGAGCTGAATGTGTATATTGGAGGACAAGACACAGCTATTTATAGTCTAATCTTCCCAGATAAAATGAACAGCCTGGGTGTCCTCTATCTTCCCATCTACAATATGCCTAACATTTTCTGAATTATCTTTTATCATTTAATCTAACTGATAACAAATGAGCTATAGCAGAAGACGTCCTCTAATGAATAAGTGTAACAAAAGAAAAAGAATAATCTACTAATCAACCAGTTTTCAAATACAGAATATATTATAAGTTTTTTTTCCTTGTTGCTAAATAATTTATCTGCAAATACTGTTAATTTCTAAAAATAATGTGTTATCTAGTTATCTACTACAGAAAATCAATAATGTTCTTACATAAATAACAATAAAAAAAAAGAAAAGGAAAAATATTCCTTTTCTAAAGAAAAGGAGAAAACACCAACAAGATTAGAAGATTTGTGCAATAATGTCTTGAGTTTCAATGTGAAAAATACAAAGATCTTGTGTATCAAGTATTCCCTCACTTTGCTTTCCAGTCAAGAGGATCCTGTGCTTCGCAATGTGAAATTCGAAAAGATCTATGCAAAATACCTTTGTTTTTTTCAGTGTCTCAGCTTTGCAGACAGAGCATGACTTTGAACTAGGCTTAGGCCATTTCAGAGATGCACTCCTTTCACACCTGAGGAAATATAAACAATCAAATGCAGCTTGAGTGTAGGAGTAAGAACATAGGGGTTCAGAAAAAGGTAAATCTAAACAGTTTCAAAAGAAGGCCAAAGCATAGTTCAGCCTGGCTGAATTTATGACTTGTCAATCTGACTCAGCTTTCTTTCTCTTAATCGAAGAATACCTTCCCAGTCTTTCCCATAACAGTTCTCCAGGTCATATTTGAGTTTGTAATTCTAACACCTTACTGAAAAATGAAAGATTCTGGTTAAGGATTTGGCCACAGACTTTCAAAACCACTATTTGTAAAATTCTGAGTATCCCTGAGGACTGGTACCACCAGAAACCTCAGGTTAAACATTCTTCAGGTTTTAAGGCCAGACATTTTGCTTGTCTAGGTAACCTGTCAAACAAAACTCTGGAGTCTGATGCTAGCAAACGCTTGTAAGAATAGCTGAGCTGTGTTTGAAGAGCCTGCCTGCAGTGACTGAGGCTTTTGGTATGTTTGCAGTATCTGTGCAGTAAATGAAAGGTTATTTCCAACCAGAGTTGCCAAAAAAATTATAATCACACCTGTCAGATTAGCCCACAAAAAATATCAGATACTTAAGGACTGACCCTTCTGACAAATTCTTACCAAGGTCAAAACCACTTTCGTGCAGACAGCTCAAGGTCTTTTCTCAGAACTAGACAGTCAGTATCAGCTATTCCACTCTATTTAAATCACCTTTACAATGGCTAACCTTCAGTAAAAGCATCTTCATTTAATAGGTTTTAGGATTCTAAGCAACTATATTTATATGACAAGGATTTTGTACCACATTGTTAAACAGAAATTGCTGTAAAATTAATTTTAAATTCAGAAAAATTTGTCTGAAAACCTAACAAATATAAAATATACACATGCATACATATATATGATAGAAAATATTCCTTTCCAAGGTCACATCCTCATTGATACAAGAAGGAAGACATAAAAACGTTTCTTTCCAGTGACGGAACTGACATCTTAGTCTCACTAATATTTCAAGTGCCATAGTGAATACTCTTTCATAGCAGCCTGGCACAATAATACTTCCAAAATGTTAAATTAAAATCATTAACTGAAAAATGCATGTTTGAGGTCTCTTTCCCTTTCCCTTTCTGTTTTAAAGGAAAGTGATCTGTGTAAATGATCTATTCTTCCTCAGTAAACATCTTTTGTTTTGATTGACTGCATTTCCACAGACTGCATTTCTACAGCTGTATTTCCAAATTAGGGAAATTCATCTTAAATCTACCCAATCACAGGAAAGCTATTTAAGTTTTTTCATTTCTTTCATTTTATACCAGAGCCCTGTGAAGGGATTATCCATTAACAGGTACGTATAGCAAATTGTTCTGGGTTCACGTTCAAGTTTGCTTTTAGCAGCATGAAAGTTAAGTAACTTAACCAGCGAAGAAGACACTCTAAGGCAGTGGGGAAGTAAAAGTGAATGCACAGGATTTCAGGTGAAAATTGTTGTGACTGGGGAACTGGACAGTAAAAATTAATACTGTCTTAAGGAATAATAAATAGTCCTCTGTATGTTGTTCCTTCTCACCGTTTAGGCAGAAACCACATTTCCTCAAAACTGTGAAAAGAACAGATATTAAGGTACATTGCAGATACAAAAAAGAAAATAAAATGTTGACATGCCACCTTTTCAGCAATTAAAAAAAACAAGGCCTGTGTTCATTTATGGGGTAGTAAATATCAGGTTAAGTTTTTTAGGTTTGGTTTCAAATACATTGCTAATTAAAGAAAGGGGCTTGACTAAAAGAGAAGTTTCACTGCCTTTAAGATAGAATATATCTCAGAGTGCACTCACGATGTCACTAACGAGATCTCAGCTTGATGAACTTCTACTCTGTAGCTGTCTTTCTTCCTCCAGTCAATAATAACACTAACAGAATCAAAGTCTCACTAGTGAAACGTTATCCATAATTGACAAATATCCTGTATTATTCAACATTGGACTTTCCAAAATCTTATCAAACAGCGGAAAGTGTATGTTAAAAAGATGCATTTAAAAGCTGGCAAACAACTGGTTTTAAAAGTCTGCAGGATAATGACACACATTGTTTCAACTGGTACCAAAAATTCAGCAAATAAGTCAAGGGAAGTGATTCTTCTTTCTTATTGGTAAATTGGGAAACTAGGTTTGGAGGACCGTATCGTTTTGGGGTCCACAGCAGAAGACATATATATATATATATTTATATATATAAAAGACACACATGTAGTGGAGTGACAACAGAAGAAGCTACTAAACTGGTCAGTATGTTGGAGCACAGGCCATGCAAGGAGTGTCTGGGAGATAGACTTGTTTGGCCTCAGAAAAAGAAACGGGCTGAGAAGAGAATTGATGTTTGCCTGCAGTTACCTAATGAAGAGGACATAAGGTGGACAAAGCTGGAAGCTTTGTTAGAAAATGCTAGCTAGATCCTAGGAAAACTTTTTCCTCATAGGTATGGTAAAAAGTGGAAATGATTGCTTAGAGAGGGAGTGAAATCACCTTTCTTGCATATATTCAAAACTCAACTGGACAAGCCGTAAGGAAGGCATACTACCTGGATTTGAGAGGAGCAGGGCTTACACCAGACAATTCCATAGTTCCCTTTGAATCTAACCTATTTCACAGTGTGTTCATTCACTGTTAAAATAAAAACATCAGAAACAATTTCTCAGGTATTGGTTTCTGTTCAAGAAACAGAAAACATTGTTCTCTTTAAATAAGTAACTGTCTAATAGTGTCTCAGTTTAAAGGAAAATTAAGATGCAAATCTGAAATTAAGAGATTTTTATCAGGAAAAAATATATAGAGAAGGATAACAGTTCTTAACTACAAATATATATATAAAAAAAAAAAAAAAACAAAACCAAAAAAACCCAAAATCAGAACAGGACACACAGCAACACTTAACCAAAAAAAGCCACAAATTCAGTTCTATCCCTGCTCCTTTCTCTGCAGTTATATTTACAGACAGCAGGATACGAAGTTGCCCACTCCTCAGTCCTTTTGTCCAAAAGTGTTGAGGGGGATAGAGGAGAGAGGTGCAGTGTGTAGGGTAGTAACTCCTCTGCAGATGAAGCTGGCCCCCAGGGAGTCTGCAGAAATTTCAGGTGGTGATTATCGCCTTTTCACTGCAGGACAGCACAGGGCGCGTGGATCTGGGGGCTGAGCCAAGGGAGCTCCCTCCAAGATGCTTCCACCAGCCCAGCAAAACGGCAGCTCCCACTCACAGCAACAGGCGATCAACTGGAAAAAATATCTCAGCCCCCTCCCCTCCACCCAGCCATCAACCTGGAACTCAGAGCAATCAAACCACCCCCAGCCACCTGTCCTGTGTTTTAAAACCCACTATGTTAGCAAGGCAGAGAAAAATTCCCTGAAAGATTTTGAAACTATAGAAGATAGGTCCTTCTATCGACTATGGCAGACCAGCAGGATCACAGAATAGAGTCTGAAGATGTTATTGTGCATATAGCTGTGCTGCTGTGCATTACACACTACTTGTGTGATTTATTTTAGAGGCCTTATCCATCGTCTTCAATACAGTCTTTTTCCTGATCCAGATGCAAATCATAAAAAGATTTTAGTAGAATTTTCTTCAGTGAGAAATCTTGGTTTTATCCTCATGGAAAACAGAAGAAAGGTAATTAAATCTGGTTTAGGGCATAGAAATCACTTCAGCTAATTACTGGCTAACTGGAGACCCTCTCTATGAAATGGAATTTATGTTTATCTGGAGTTGCTGAAATCCTCCTGCAGTCCTCCTGAATAAGAGCTGCATTCCTAGTCCTCCCTAGGGATTCCCACTACTGAATACCACTATAGATCATGAAAAAATTTAGCCTCATATACATAGGACCTTTTTACTCCTTCTCATGTCTTTTGACTTTAAGAATGACTCCTCCCAAGCTGATATTATATTCTATCCTTACATTCTTACAAACCTAAAATATTTTATAACTAAATTAACACTAATAAATTTTGGTTAAATCAACAATAATCTGTGCTGCTTCTTGACAGAATGTTCAATTTTTTAAATAGAGAGATATTAAAGACTTAAAGGGCATGCTGTGATTGTGTGATATTCAGACAGGCAAAGGGGAGAAATCTGAGAAAATCAACTACCACATCTTCATAATATTGGTGAGATAAAGGAACATCTCCTAGAGCACAAAGCAGCAAGGCCAAGATATAAGATAGATGTTCTATCCATGGTCTTCATAGCTGTTTGAAGTAGCTCTATGCAAGCCTCTTGAGTGAATTTCAGAAAAAAAAATCTACCATAAAGATTACCACAGTCTTTTATCATTTTGAAGAATGGCTTCATCTATTCACAATACCAACCCTAAAAGCAGGAACAAACAATAACTGTTGCATTAATCTTTTCTCCAAACAGGAAAGTGTAGGAGAATTCTACTCAATGGCTCTTGTTGGAATTATTTACTAATCTCTCATATTCTTCATCACTATCCTACGATTCTTTCAGCAGAGAAAACTAAAGCCCACTCACACTCTCAAGTACTGGTATAATTGTACACAGTATTACACTACCAAAAGCTTGTCATAATTCTCATATGTTTACAAACCAAGTCCCACAGTTAAACATGTGTTTAACTAAAACATGTGTTTTCATCTCCTTAGAATATAAATAGTAATATGCTGCATTTAGTGCCCCTGAATAAAATAAAATAAGATGTCCATGTGTACTGGAAAAAGTCCCATTTGGGTGAAAAAAAAAAAAAAAGAATACTTTTCAGTAGATGTTAATACAGATCAAAAGATATTGTAAGAATGCCTCAAGCTAGAAAAAAAACCCAAAAACCAAAAACCTAAACAAAACAGAAAAAAACCCTAAACTATTCTCTGTTTTGGTAAGCATATAAGATTTTATAAAATTTTCCCCAAATTACAAAGCTAGAATAATTTTAATCAAATTTATGTTGAAACGTAAGGAAGTCCCTGATGTCTCTACATTTCATGAATCAGATGTAGAACACAATCTCTTTTAAGAGATGGTTTTCCTTTAGCCAGGATTGAGCCATTATAAGCCACTAGGATATTTACATAGGTTGTTTAAAAATTGATTTACTCAAGCAAGGTGACCTGAACCAAAGCCTTTAGCGTTAGATACTTTCAGGCCTGTCCCAGTAGGATGCTACTGTTAATGTGACAATAATTTTCTAAAGTTTCCTGATGGGAAAATCTACATCTTATACAGTCTAAAAGCTACAATCTCACACAATCTCATATCTTCGTATTTTTCTCTCTGTCACTATCTTTTTTTTGTTTTGGGGGGGTGGTGTGGGTGGTGTAGGGAAGGGAGTGTTTTGCTTTTGTGTTTTTTTTATTTTAGGTAGTTCTGATAAGAAAGCAAACTCGGAATTTTTCTAAACCACACAGTTCTGGCATTTGACTTCAAGATGAGGACAGCATTGTAATTTGGGATTTCTGAGTACTGCTGAGTTCAACAGTAAGAGCAGCAGGAGGAAGCACAGTGGAATCAGATTCTATTTCAGATTTTCTTTACGTTTTTGAAGTCTGTGTGGGGTTTTACATGTCAGTTGTGGCCAATTTTCTCTTTCTCTGATTTCCTCCTACACTCCTGAGTCGTCTCCTAGCCTAGTCACTGAGCTTTGGTGTAGAGCTAAAATCAAAAGTTCTTTTTCCTTCTATTCTTGCCCTTGACTACTTTCAAATCAGATCAAAATGTATACTCTAACAAAAAAAAAAAAAGGAAAAGAAAAAGCAATAACTTCCTCTTTCTTTTAGATACTTTTTGAAAGAAAAAATGCTTTAGAAAGGATTGTTTGGGGTTCTTCTTTATAAGAGTCTCTTAACAGTAAGTGCTTTTTCAACAGTGAGAAAGCATTATACAGAATTTCTTTTGGTTCTATGCTAGTTGCATGTTTCTCCCTGTTTTTTTCCTATTCTTTCTACGCAAAAAAGAATTTTGTTTGGGGGTTCAGCTGTCATCTTTGATTATACGCTGTTATTGTACAAGGAAAGCTGCAGCATGCAGAGTACAGGTAATTGTTAGTCATCACAGAGAGGGGAGAGATGGAAAAGCTGTGGAGAAGACAAAGGAGTCAGTTTTGGGTTTACTTTTGTTTAGGGTTTAGCGTTTTGATTGCTTGTTTTGTAATGTTATAACAGAGCAAATAGCTGGATTCCTGAAATTACATCAACATTACATATGCCAGAAAAATGAGCGGTGACAAAGAACTTTGCTACAAAGCTCTCTGGCTCTTTATCACCGTGTTCATACGTGAAGATGAACAAATAAAGAAAAACTAAGACAGATCTCTCAGAATCTCCATGGAGGAGCCTGGCTGGTGCTAGGGGGTTGAAATAGAATGAGAAAAATTTATGCAGGCTGGTGGGACAGAGGGAGTAAGTAATGATGCAATTAATTACTTCCAATTTTAAAATTAAAAAGATGAATCTACAGTTTACAGTTGCAACCTCTTACTTTCAGAACAATTAACTCCCTCCTTCATTTAGATCTCTTTTCTGGATTCACAATCCTCCTTTCTTCAGTGTATATTAGTACAGTAGACTCAATCTTGAAATATCAAAATAATAACTACAAGAAGTTTATACTGCTGAGTTATTCTTGCTCTTAAAATTCTGTGTTACAGCACAATTCTATTGATTTGATCTACTATCAATGCAGGGTTGGCATTATTAATATTATTGTTATATTTTATTTTAAGATAAGTGTTCTGAACATGCATCTTTTGTAATAATCACCACTGACGAGAATACGTTTAGCAAACACTAATGACTACTTTTCAGGATGGAATATGAACACTACCTTGTATGTTATGGTCTGTTAAGGGATCTGTTGACTGTTGAAAACCTGTCTGTCTAATAGTAGTTGGAAATGTTTCTGTTGAAACATTCTGTTTCTGTAAGGGCTCACAACATTTTTTTTTTAAGATAACCTCATTTTCAACTAAAATTTTAAACTATTTCTTCAGAAAAATAAATTTGTTTTTAATTTTAAGTTTTGAATTTTTGACGATTTCTCACCTTTTTCCCTCTTTTTCCAAATGAAAATGCAGTAAAAAAGCATGAGGTTTTAGAATGTTCCTTTACTGGTTCTAACTTCAGAAAAGAAATCCTAAGTTAGAAGTACTAAAAAGAAAGCTGAAACTGCTGCAGTTTGGTTACATTTTTGGTTTTCCCCACAGATGTATTAATTCTGTGAAGAAGAACAAAGGAGGGGGTGACAAAACACTCTTAGGGAATTGTGAAAAGAATTTAAATTATGAAAATCAGTTCTCTTTTAAGTGCCTGCCTGAAAAATCTAGACTCAGCCTTGAAAAATTATACTGAAATAATGTTTTCCAGTTTTGCACTCAGCTGTTTTTTTATTATAGCTGCACATTTTTTATTGATTAGGGTCATGCTGTGGACGTACAAACTCTCCACAATTGCAGAATGTTTAAATGAAAACAAAAGCAGTAAAAGCAGAAGTTGTCAGCAAAGTTTCTTATGAGTCCTAAGAAGCCCCGTCAAAATATATAACTGATTAATACTTAAGTGCCTTCTTACATGACATCTTACTGCTCACTTTTTAGGATTAGTCATGATTATAAAATTTTCTAGGATTCATAGACAAAGCTTTCTCATTAATCTACTTTTTTTCCTGACTTCTATCTAGCAGATCTGATCTCCAGCATCACAATATTTCTCTTTACCATGGTGTACATTTTAATCTTTCACAAGACAGACCATTTGAGTAAACTGATGATCAAAAGATAAAAATACACTTTGAAACCACACCTGTAGTTATTCGACAGGCTAAAGGTTTTATTCAGTCAACTTCAATTACAAAAAGTGTATGTGAAAATCTATTATAGTAAATTGTGTTTCAATGGCACCATACTTTTTTCAGGCTGGTTGTGCTATCATGGTCAAGAAATCAAATTTAGGAAATGCTAGTAGAGTAAGAACCTTATACAGTATGCTAGAGAAAAGTAAAGGTAAAAGATAACATTCTCTGTTGTAGTAGCAGGGAAAGAAACAGAAGGAAATATAATAAACTGGACATGAGGAAGGCAGAGAAAAATCTTTTTTTAGATTGCTTTGTATTATTCTGTCTAGCTATAAAATAATGTAAAATTTCAGCTGAAAAAGCAGCTTCCTGGAAGTGGCCATACAAACAGCAGCAATTTTCAAATGCTCCTTTTGTAGTTATGTGTCATCTAGAGGTCAAAAATGTGATTCTTGCTTATGCTTTGTTGAATGTGATTTTCATAACATCAGGAGACTCTGCTTTTAGGGTGTAAGAGGCTTTACTCCTACCAGGGAGCAATCCTAGAACTCATACAATGTTCCTGAGAATGAAACAGTGCAAAGCAAATAGTTACTGTTATGGTATAGTGAAAGACAAACACATGCAGGAAGGAGAGGAAATGTATGGCATGAAATTTCTTCCATTTAGTATTTAGGAAAGCTATAGATTGCATTAGCTGGTATTCCTAATGAGTAGTTTTATAAACCTGTAAGTCCTTGTACCATACGTATTTTGATAATTCCCATAATATAATTTAGCTTGAACTACCATTACAATCAACAGCCATTACAATCAACTGTACAGGAAATGGTAGGAAGATGCTGAAATGTCTTCGCTGCTAGGTTGTTCTGTCTTTTCTGCTGTCGTTCACTGAGACTGACCTCAGACCACTTTTTTCCTTTCTGATTAGGCCATCCTTTACTGCAGCCAAGACTGATTTGATAAAATAAAAAATAACACAGTAATTCTTTGGAGGATTTCTTGTGGTCTTGTCATTTTATGCAGACTTCTAACGTTTTGCCAATGTTAAGAACGGAGATCAAAGATTTTCAGGGTGTTTTAACAGATTCATGTGTGCTGACTGACTACCACTGTATTTGCTTATTTTATGTCACTATAATTAAAATCTGGGAAAAAAGAGGACAGTCTTGTTTCGAAAAAGATCCTAACAAGGACTTTCTACATAGGCACCTAAAAAACACCCCAACTTCTCTCCTGACTCTGAGTTGTGGGATTCCAGCTTGCTGTTCCCCTGGTTTGCAGACATTCTTGTTGTGTCTGAAAACAATGTAGAAGCAACAGGCTTACCTATTACTGGCTGTCGTTTTATACTATTAAGAGTTTCTGCAAACTCTGGTATTTCATTTGCTTATGAGTACTCTTGTTTTTAGCTCTGTGAAGGCAGCAGTCCAGGCATAACTCAGTATAACATAGTACAATGTTCCCCTAAACATACTGCAGAAGGCTAATTACCATATGAACTAAAACACTCAGCAGCCTAGAGTGTGGAATATAGTGGGTTCTTTGCAAGAGTAGAGGTGTGTAAATATAGTTTTGTTGATGTTAGTCAAGTTAGAGGAAGGGAGAACAGAACAGAGGATTTCAGCTTCTGCAGGCATCATGCAGAGATTTCCCTGGTACTTATCTTTTGCAAATTAATTGCCATTGTATTATAAATAGTTATGGTGACTTTGTGTCACTGATGCAAAATTCAGAAAAAGAACTGGATGACCTCAGAAAAGAGTTTCTTATGAGTGTTTTGAAATATCAGAAGATTAGGGAAAATGAGGGCTCACCAATGAATGACATGAGTGCCCTGATGATGGAGGAAAAAGAATAGGCATCTACCGAATGTCTTCTTTGCTTCAGTCTTTACTGTTAAGGCCAGCCTTTAGAAATCTGAGTCCCTAGAGGAAAGAGAGAACATCTGGAGAAAGAAAGACTCTCCCATAGTCAAGGAGAACCAAGATAGAGATTATTAGGCAAAACTGACATCCAGAAATCCATGGGTCATGAAGGGGGGCACATGAGTGCTGAAGGAGCTGTCAGATATTATTACTAAGCCAGTCTCCATGACCTTTGAAAGGTGATGGAGAACAGGAGAGGTACCTGAGGACTGGAGGAGAGCCAGTGGCACTCCACTCTCCAAAAAAGGGCAGAAGGAGGACCCAGGTAACTACAGGCCAGTTAGCTACACTTCCATCCCTGGAAAAGCAATGGAACAGCTCATCCTGGATGTCACCTCTAAGCATGTGGAGGAAAAGAAGATTATTGGGAGCTTATTGCTCGAATATCTAGAAGGCAGGTGTCAGGAGGATGGAGACAGACTCTTTTCAGTCGTGCTCAGTGACAGCACCAGTGCAATGGACATAAATTGGAACACAGGAAGTTCCACCTTAACTTGAGTCAAAACTTCTTTTTGTGAGGGTGATGAAGCAGTGGAACAGGCTATACTGTTGTGGAGTCTCCGTCTCTGGAGATATTCAAAACCCACCTGTGAATACATTCCTGTGCAATCTGCTGTATGTATAGCTGAAGTTGCTTTAGCAAGTGTGTTGGACTACATGATCTACAAATAATCATTCCCTTCCAGTCCCTGTCATTTTGTAATTTTGTGATCTTATCATCTATTTTTTTGGGGGGGGGGGGAGGCAGGGGAGAGGGGAAGAAGGAGAGAGATATTGTATCTATAGAAAAGAAGCCAGATAACACAGAGTACCTTTCTCATAAAGGCAGTAATAATGTTAACTTCATTTCTCCCACAGGCTTTATGGAGATCCATTTGTCTTAAACCTGACTTCACAAATGCAGGGAAGTTGTAGAATGACAGAGATGCTGTCAGCCAGTTCTTAGCTCCATTCGGTCAATTTTATTTTTTTTATTTTCAAAGAGAAAGTAAATCTCATCAGATACATTTCATAAGTAACAATATTCTGTATCATGGTTTTGTCCATTTGTTGTTTCTGTTTCTAAAGGACCATAGAGTTAAAGTTCTTAGCTAGAGGGACAGAAATAAATGAAAAAAATAATTTGAAGGATCTTCTTACACTACAAGATGAGTTTTGGAAATCATATTTCTTCAGCAGCAAAATACACAGCTCCATTTAAAAAATGGTAAGACAGTTGTTGTCTCGGGAGTTTATTTCTGCAACAAAAATTACCTCTTCAACTCTGGTATGATTTCTAGAAGATAATTCCATGGAAGCAGTTACTGGGTACTGGAAGAGTGCAAAGGGGATTCAAGGAGGATTACCCACGAGTCTGGAAATAAGTGTGAAAACACAGTCCCTACCTTGGACATAGTTTCAAATCGCTTCAGCACACACCCCAAAAATGTCAGTGGAAAAAGTACATGAAACAGGAAGGTAAAAGACATATCCACAACCATTTCGGTCTCTTCTCAGCAGCTGCACTTACCTGTGGTGTTGACCTTAGCATCAGTGCCTAGTAGTTCTAAAGACCATTTAGTGTCACTCTTTTATGTTTTCTGGATTTTAGTGTGTTGTCAGTTTTCATGAATGTATCCAGTAAAATGAAAGCACTTACACTTTTTAGATCATATGTCAAGAATCATGTTAAATGACTAAAATAGTGACACGTTCATAAGGACATACTGAGAAGATTAATGGGAGCCAAAAGTCTTGAAAGACATGTGTGGTGAGTCTTTAAGGAAATTTGACCAAATGTGCTGTTTCAGTTGTATTTTTGTGAATATTTTATTCTTCTGTTTAATAACGAGTAACAGTTACTTCAAGGATACAACCTGTAAAGTACAGTCATTGGAATAACTTCTGCATTGGGCGCATGCTTAAGTGTATTATTAAGACATTTCCATTCAGTGTAGCAGTTCTCATCTTTCAGCTTGTTTATTGGGTTTGCCTATTTTAGTGTAGGAACACTATAAAATGCCCAGTAAAAATTTATTCTTCATAATACTTATTTAACAGAACATGATACTTACAGTTATGACAAAGGTTACCAGCATTTGTGAAAAATCACATGTAAAGAAAACTTTATTTTTTATTTTATTTAAAACCTCTCAGCCTTCTCGTCATGGAGTTCTACATAAAGGACGTATATACAGTCAGATGAGTCCATGCTGATAACCAGCAATCTTGTGACATTATTTTTTTTTGTCTTGTTAGGCATTTAAAAATCTCCAGGGTCTAAAAAGCACTTAAATTATGTGAAGATTATTAGATCTAATAAAAAGGAATTTATGTGGCAGCAGGGCATTTGAGGCTATAACAAGGATAGCTCCTGCCCCTGTTATTGAAAGTGTTAGTTTAGATTTGTAATTTAGGACCACTTTTTGAACCTAGACTCTTCTCATATTTCTAGTTGATGCTTCCGATTTAAACCATTTATATTGATCTGGTTCTGTCAAGCTTTTTATTAAGGGTCAGGCTCACCACAGTAGGTCAGGCATAGGTGACTTTTAGACCAAATCACTTTGGTACTCTGTACAATATCCTCAAAGGTTATTGAAAGCTCTGATGCTGGATGCAGCTGCCCTTCTAGCGAGCTGTGGCAGCTGTAAAGAGATCACACCACCTGCATCCTGCTTATTTCCACCAGCAGTCCAAAGTATTCACTGGTAATGCTATACATGCATCCAGGAATCCTAAGGTACTTTGCA
Organism: Neomorphus geoffroyi; assembly: GCA_033558235.1. NCBI lineage: Eukaryota > Metazoa > Chordata > Aves > Cuculiformes > Neomorphidae > Neomorphus > Neomorphus geoffroyi. The sequence continues at coordinate 30,573,601 of JAUMJM010000048.1, forward strand.
AGTACCATTAAGAATGGGTTACCTACTCCAGTTCAAGGACCAGAAAAATAACAAGGGGCAGAGCAGATCTTCAGCCATATTCCTTGATGTTTCGTGCTTGTTTACATACACAGAACACTTTCCCTGTTTCTAAGTGCATAAAATGCAGTGCAACTCCCATTTTCGATTGGATCAACCCCTTCATTGTAACTGTAGACAGCAGGCTAAAAAGGTTACGGATGTCTTTAGTCAGAATAAGAGTAGACAGTTTAAACAAATCAAGAATTCTAATAACGCATTGTATTTGCATTTCTTTTCCAAGTGAGCACCTTTGTGTGGCAGCAAGTAATTCAGTTTCAGAATAATTTTATAATATCTGATGATGCATTTCGGATTGTACTTCAAGGAAAAAAGTAAATTTGGATGGGGTTGGTTAAAATAAAAGTTCATTTAGCGTGAAATGGATGATGCTGATTTGGGGGTTTGGGGTTTTTTTTCCTTTTTCACATCAAATGACTGAGTCATTACTGGAAGTTCTAAACTGAAGTGGTTTGTTTTGATTGCATTTGCAAGTATGTGATGAAAATGTGCAAATTAACCACCCTAGACTTTAAATCTTTCTGTTGATTATACCAAAAATGGTTTATACACAGAGGTCTTGTTTTCATGACCCTCTATACCATAAACATACAAAACCTGTTTTGTTATATCTCTGGGAGGTGCAGCACAGAGTCCATGGCTCAAGGAAGTCAGACAACTTACAGTGTGGGAAACAGAAGAAAAAGTTACTTTTGCTACCCTGCTTCACAACTTCTGCTTGACAGACATTTCTGAGGTAGCTTTTTATACACTCTATCCTGTGTACAAGTTTTATAGTGCAGCTCTTTCCTTGTCAGACTTTCCAATGTCAGCAGCTATCCTGAGTGTGATTGTAGCTGTGAAAATCATGTGACCACCTACCATCGTTATACAGGAGGTTAGTAGCCCTCCAGCCCTGTTAATACAAGTAGCAAAATAAGGCGGGAGGATGGTGGAAAGAATATCACCAAAATACATGGAACTACTGAGAATTAATAAACAGCTTCCTACATAGTATCAAGTTATACTCCAACCCACCAACAATTAGGCTTTAAGAATTTAATTTTTCATACATCCTAGCACAATTTTGCACTTTCCATGTACAGGACAATGAATATGACAAAAGAATACCAAAAGTTATACATAAACATTAATACATTCAGCGAAAATACATCTGTTTTGAACAAAGTTTTGAGTTTCAGTATGTCAATGGTGCAATTATACTTCTTTCTTTTACAGTACTAGTATTTAATCTCCACTTCATAGGATTATCAATTAAATATAACAAACCAGATTTTCACCTCTGGAATAGCCGCTGTGTTAGCTTAACTCTTGACTTAAGGAGTGGGCCTAAAGAGAATTTTTGGTTGGTAAAAACCTAAAGAGACAGCTGCTTTCTTTGTCTGAAAATATGGGGAAAAAAGTGCTTGTTTGCAGCATACATATATCCCTGAATGGATCCGAACAGATCTAATAGATCCATGTTTTACATATTCTTTGTTTTTGACAGACTATTTTCACCTAGCCTACAGAATTACACAGAAATTAACTCAGTTATGCAGAACTTTGCAAGTAGAAATGCCTGGAGATTTCTCCAATTTAATAATTTAAGGCTTTAGGGACAAACAAAATTCCACCTTAAAAAAACCCAAAACAACTCTGTTTGAATTCACATGACTCAACATCAGCCGTAAAGCTTAGCCTTAATGGACAGCCCACATTTTTTTACCACTAGGAGAAAGGAAAAGTTTTGAAACAGAGATGCAGAACTACTCTTTATAAAGAAGTACATCTTCTTGCATCAGCTTCTTGTAATTTGTTAAGTGATGGCTCATTCAGTTTACACCTGCCTAGGGAGAAGAGGTATATGGTATAAAAACAGAATTAAATAAAAAAAGCAACTTGTGGTGATATAAGAATTAATATCCAAGTACAGTGTTTTCCTTAGGGATTAATGAGCACCTGGTGAATGCTAGTCGTTAATGATGATTCCTGCCTGTCCATCTTTCATCTGTTTGTTTCATTTGTACTGTATGTGTGCACACAGTGTGCCCTCATGCACCTGCACCTAGTTCAGTACAAAATACAAAATCAGGCAGAAGCAATCTCTTGTTAATGGCTAGCGCTGAAGAAGCAGACATGAGGAGAAGAATGTGACTCAGTAGTGAAAACAGTTGGCTGGCTATGTGTCACTGTAGTCTTCACAGCTTCAGAGGAAAAACTGTAAAAGGACACACAGAAGGGGACACAAAGGTTTGCTTTACAATTGCCAGGCTCATAGTGGGACAGGAGAAAAACAAGTCTAGGTGGAAGATCAAAGTGAGGAGGAAAAGAATCAAAATTATATCAAATAAAGAAGAAAGAGAGAAGGGGAGAGAGAAAAAGCATCACTGCTGATGAAAGTCATAGCGAACAACATCAGAGACAGAAGCCAAATAGGCAATGATGAAAAGCACCAACCAGTATCAAAAGTGACATAAAAATTAGCAAGAAAACTGTGCAGTACAAAAGACAAAACGAGTTCCTAGGCTTTCAGCTGGGTGAGTGAAGAAGTCAAAGCTTGCAGTCAACTGGAGAGATGAGACTAAAGATTTATGAGGGTAAAGTGTTAAGAGAGTCATCAGTATGGAAGATAAAGTCCTTAGAGAGAAAGAGAGGAGACTTCAATGATAGAGATCCAGGAGCCAATGTCTGAAAGAGAGCAAACAGATAACATACGGGCATGCAGTGTCAATGAAGTATAGCCAAATGAAGAAATGTCTTTCACAAAATGAAAGATATTGAGAAAGGACAAAAAAATACAAGTGACAAGGTAAAGGAGACTAAGTCAGAAATGTTTGTTTTCTGATGCGGGGTAGAAAGGGACAGGAGATGGATGGATTCTTCACATGCAAATGACTTCAGCCAGATATTGAAGAACTGAGAACACACAATCCAGTTATTTCCTGAAGAGAAGCAGTTGTTCCAGAGGTACCAGTAAATGAAGGAAAAGGCAAAGGGGTGTGATGCTAGAAACTAAAGCAAGGTAGATACCGTCATTAATGATAAGAGTTTCCATATGAGATCTGAATTTGTACAGAATTTCCACTAAAAAGTCTTCAGGCCTTGACTTATCCTCCTGTATCCCTAGGATACAAATTTGGAAAATAGGCAGGTATAAACTGGGAAGGGAAAAAGGTGGCAGAGTAAGGGAAAAGGGAGAGGAGGGGTGAGAGTGGAGGGGAAAAGGAGCAGGGAGGGTGTGAGTGTGTAGCAAGGCAAGGTAAGGAAGAAACAACGTATCTTATGATGTTGACACAGTGAGAGCAAAAGTGTTGAGTTTTACAGGGGCATGCGACTCGGTGTGTGGAAACAAGTCAAGGAGTGAAACTAGAAGGCAAAAGAGGAGGCTAGAAGATCTCACTTTGGAGAAGATCAAACAAAACAGGAAAACTTCAAAAAGGGTAAAACTGCTTCCGTTTTTCTCCTGGCTGGGTAACTTGAGCTCATGTTGATATAGGTGCATTTATACCAGAGCAATTCAACTCAAAACTACACAAAGCCACAGAGGCACAACTGAGGAGTTTACTATGATACCTGCAGCTGGAAAAAAACTTCTAAAAGCAGTACAGCATATTGGGTATCCTTATAAATGCATTTACCATGAAAATGATAGAACTGAATATGGAAGGTATAACTGAAAATAAAACCTCATGATATATTTTAATTCAGTTCTGCAGGCATCCTCTGATATATTGCTGGTCACAAATAATCTAGCAGATTACTAGAGGACTTCTATTTTTAGGGATCCGTCTGATATCGTGGCAATTGCAGCTGAGCGGATTATTGCTATATCCTAGCTATGTAAAACGCACTGATGCTACAAGAGAAACCCACACTACATTGCTATAGTTGCAAAGTCAGGCCTATTGGTGGAAGTGTATATCCTAACTTATTTTCAAACAACATTCCTTTATAATTAATTCATGAAAACATATGTCATGTTTAAATTTTATACTTTGCCTTTTCCTATCATGTGCAATGGCAGGGTGACTGATAAATTCAGGGGCTGTGAAAAGGGGATTCCTAGTATTTTAAGCAAAGCCCTAATATGAAGATTTAAAGTAAATAAATAAATGAATCAGTGAATGAATCAACCAATCAATCCAAAATGCCACACAAAAAAACCCTCAACCAAATATCTATCTGGGACTGGGCGTCAGAGGGTGGGTGGGTGGATGGAGGGAGAAGCTTTTCTCTTCCAAGTGTCAACAGCTACATCTAGTGGTTTGAGGCAAAATAGACAGTTTCTCCCACAGCCAAGCCATATCTTTGGAAAGAGTTTTGTATTTTGCTTTAAGTGGAAGGGTAAAAATCTTCCACAATGTACAGCTATGTCACTAAAAGTACTGATAGTTTATCATGTGAAAGTCAGTCTATGGAAACTAGAGTTTCTTTGTCAATTTAAGTTTTGAGTAGTATATTTATAAGTTTCATACACTACAGTCATGTATTTGCCTTATTAATTGATAAAATTAATTTAAAATTACAAATTAAAAATTTGAAGATTTACTTTTTGTGGAGTGAGATTAAGAAAGTTCAAGCCATTTGCCAAGGCTTCATATCTGTATTAGATAACTAAAACCTCATGTAAGTACAACTTTGTTATCAAATCTGGTTCATGTATCCTGGATTAAAAAAACTCTTCAGTTTTCCTTAAAATCAAGTATCACGAGTTTTAGACATCCCAGAACCATTCACCTCAATCAAATAGAGGCAAACCTTCTATATTTCAAACAATGCCACATCATGTTGCAGATAATGCAACAAAAATTCCATATGCACCCTGCTTCCCTCCCCCCTCCCCCCCCCCGAGTCTTTTCTGAAGAATGGAATAGTATTTTCAGAAATAATAGACAATATATGGTATTTATTCATATCCTCTTATTATTTGGAATAAACAAGCATGGAAATAAAAATATTAATTCATAAATCAAAAGTATATACCTGTCAATAATTTCATACTAACTGAAATGTGAAACTCCTAGAAAAATATATTAAAAAGCTCCTAATCATCCTCATAATTCAACATGCATGACACCATGAAAATGACATGCATGACACCATGCTGTAAAATTACAAAAATAGCAGAAGAAATTTTACTATTCAATTGGACTGCTCAAAGTCTGACATCATCTCCCAAGAAACCTATAAGAAATTTTTCAGTATCTGAACATGCGAGTCTTAGCATAGGTTAGAATGTGGTAAGAAGTGGTGGAAGAAAAATATTGAATTTCAAAATTGATAAAACTGAGCAGAAAGAAGTCTAAACTTTCTGTTCATTTATCATTTTACATTCTTTAGTTATCTGGAAAAGTCAAACAGGTATTTTTGACAAAGATCCACAATCATTTAATATGGGTGGGAAGGAAAGACTAAGTACAGTTTGAAATAGGCGTAGTAAATTTAATTGCAGATGTAGGTTATTACTGTTAGAGACATATAAATGCGTATTAGACAACACTAATTAACTGCAACTGTTCAGGTAATCTACATTATTATCACAGTGAATAACTTAATGAAAGTTTCTTCATAGCATAATCCAAGAGTTAATTTCTGCCTGTCTTTACTCAGATAAATCCAGAAACATCCTGATACATTGATGTCTCAGGAACAGAATAAAAATCAGTATTAAGTATTGTGATGGTGACCTTGTCTAGCAATGATAAGCTGCCACCACTTCTGCAATATCTGAATTCCTTACAAGCAATTTGCTTAGCTTTTCTATTCTTGATCCAACCAAATGAAGTAGGTACTTAAATGAACAGGCAGTGAAAAATTAAAGGCTAGATTTTAGAGGACTTTTTTGTGTGTATCTAATTTCAACAAAAACAGGAACTGTAATAAATGCAAAAAAAAAGCAAATGAAAATATTCTGCATGGGTCACGTCTGGAATGAAGGTGGAAAACTAGCTTAATTTCCAAAGGCGAATTGATACATGCAAGACTGCTTAGCTGTAGCACCTTGCTGTAGCACCTTCTCTTATGGTATCTGTCAACAAAGTTGACTCTTATTTACACAAATGTACTGAATGATAGTTTCTCAAGAATGCATCAGCTAGTTCTAGTTAATATTTCCCCTGCTCTTCGCTTTTGAAACCAGAATTCAAAAAAAGATACTAGAGGAGAAACAAAAGTAAAGTCCCCATTTTCCATGATAAGCTGAACTCAGACAGCCTGGTAAACAATGCCCAGATATGATCTTCGCTTGTTTGAGACTGAATTTCTACTGTAATTAATTTCCTTGTCCTTATTCTCAACTTACTCACAAGGTGGCACCAGAGATCAAATTTTTTGAAACTCTGTTGAAGCTCTGGATGCCTTTTCCTAGCCTCCTGCGAAGTTTTCATTTGTTTTGTCAAGGCAAACCAAAAGGGCCAGAAAAACATTCACAGTGAAAGAGAAATGGGAGAACCAACTGGTGCAGGAGTTGGCTGATTGAAAAAATAGTAAACTAAATGTGACAAATTTATCATTTCCAGTGCATTTTATCAAACAATAGTGAAAGAACTAGTGTTATTCAAAGGCATCATTTTCCAATACTTTCTAACTGATTAATAAATTACAATGCCTTAAGAAATCTTTTCCTTTCTTGCATCACTGAAGATAAAGGGTGATTCTTTCACTGACAGAGTTGCTTTGAGCCTGTACCCTCACAGTATTTTCCTGCTTATAGGTTGCAAGCATACAATGATGAAATACATCCTCTTTTCAATCATCTTGTTACTTTTTTGTGACCTTTGGTCCTCTCCCCTCTCACTAACTTGCATTAAGCAAGGAAGCCTTCTCATTAATCTCACTGTGGCCTTTTCTGTAACATATTTATTGACATTGCCTTTCCTCTTGATTTCCTCCTTCATTTGCCTTTCAGAGGCTTTAAATGGCTGGATGGCCATTCACCATTAAGGGTGGGCTGCCATTCCTCAGAATTCTTAGTTGAATACAAAGAACACTCCATTTTAATATACATTTTCCAAAAAAGCACATCTGATTGTCTTCAAACCATGACAACGCCTTTCCTTCGATGCACTGCTCACGCTTGATTAAAGACTTCTTTGTTTTTGTAGGCTGTAATGAATTACTTTCCCACCTCAGAAGAGGGATTATAAAATTCATATGTATGTTTCACTAAAATATTTGTGAAAATTCCAGCACTCTGAGTATGCCCAAGCAAGCCTTTCTCCTCACAACATGAGTGAGTACTGAGCAGGTCTTTACAGCCTAAATTTGATGTGGTAGACTTCTTGTTTGGTTTTGAGATAAGTTTAGAAAGACTTTAAAATCTCTTTTTATTTCCCCCTTCATATTTCTGCTTTTACTGGTGCTTAATTTTTAATATTCATTAGGAAAACAACTACCAATTAATGTGCAAATATCCCTCCTAAGTAGAAATCTACAAACTCACCCAAGCTTGAAGCTGAGCACAGAGAGAATACTATTGAATGTAGTCCTTACAGACTTACATTTCAAACTCATTTGCCGTGATTTCATGTGACATTTTGTCCTTTGATAGGCAGAAAAGTAAGAGCAAACAAGATCCAAATGACCTTTGTTTACTTTTCTTCAGTTGGAACCCAGCTTCTTGTAACAATTTTCTGCCTATAACGACTTACGCTTAGATCATTAGTTCTGTCATTCTCTTGATGCTCTTATCAATTTTCATAGAAAAAAATGCCTTATTTATGCTAGTCCATTTAGTTCTTTCTCTCCCCCTCTCTCTCCCCCCGCAACTGTGCAACACAGCTCTTTAGGACAAGGATTGCCCTTTCTTAATGCCAGAAAACCACCTTGACACTGATATGTTGCTGTAACTGAAAACTACTTTTTCTTTTTACTTCAGAAGTATCTTTCTTTCCAACTCAGATCATCAAGGAGTGTTCTGGTAGTGAAATGGATAGTGCAATCACTCAGTTCTTCAAGTATTAATGAAAGCTCTATTTTTTTCCAGTACATGAAAAATTTCTGGACTATTAAGAGTTGACTGCAAACTTCCCCTGGAAATATGGATTTGTATAGACATAACATTGAAGACAGTTGTGAAATGGCCATATGAACAGCCCTTTTTTTGAAAACACAAAAATCCTCCTCTTTTTTTAAACATGTGTGGAAGTAATACCTTCACTGTACAGAAATGTGTGTCTCTCAGATGGTAGTGAATACCTAGGGGAAGTTAGCTGGTTTGCAGTGGTGGAAAACCTTAACTCTTCATTCATAAACCAGTACACAAACCTCCACCAATCCTTCCTCTTCAAAACACACAACATTTATATTTATAGAAATGGACACAAAAAGAATACATTCAAAATGCAACTACTCTTGCATCTAGCAAGGTTAAACATAAAATGATAGTGAAGTATCTTAAAATCATCAGAGCTGTTTAGAATGCAACAATGTACAGTAATCGTTCCCTTCAGTTGCACAGAAAATAACAATCTTTCTTAAAATACTAACATGTTTCACTTCTTACCACCTACTCCTTTGCTCCAGGTGAAAGTTCTAGGTGCTTACTTGTTCACATATTGAACATGAACAGTTAGGCTAAGCCATCACAAAGAAGGTGCTGCTGCTTAGTCCCCTTTGATCTCAGTGAAAAAGAGGCAACTTCAATGCTACAGGTGTGGGGAAGCTGGAAAGCTGTCTAGTGGAAAAGAACCTGGAAGTGGTGCCTGACAATCAGCTAAATATGAGCCAGCAGTGTGCCCAGGTGGCCAAGAAGGCCAGTGGCATCCTGGCCCGTATCAGAAACAGCGTGGCCAGCAGGAGGCTGAGGAACTGATCGTTTCCCTGTACTCAGCACTGGTGAGGCTGCATCTCAGAAACTGTGTTCAGTTTTGGACCTCTCAATACAAAAAAGACTGTAGCACGTCCAAAGATGAGCTACAAAACTGGTGAAGGGTCTGGAGCACAAATCTTTTAAGGAGCAGCTGAGGGGAGTGAGATTGTCACAATCTCTGCAGATGTTAAAAAAATGTGCAGACGAGCCATTTCATGACATAATTTAGTAAGCATAGTGGTGTTGAACTGATGGTTGGACTTCATAAGTACAGAATCATAGAATCATAGAACGGTTTCAATTGCAAGGGACCATGAAGGTCACCTAGTCCAACCCCTCCCTGCAGTGAGCAGGGATATCTTCAGTTCAGTCAGGTTGCATAGAGCACCATCCATCCCGATCTTGGATGTTTCCAGGGATGGGCCATCTACCATCTCTCTGAGCAACCTGTTCTAACATTTCACCACCCTCAGCGTAAAAAATTTCTTCCTAGTACCTAGTCTAGACATCTCTTCTTTTAGTTTAAAACCATTAACCCTTGTCTTATTGCTACAAGGCCTGCTAAAAAGTTTTTCTCCACCTTTCTTGTAAGCCCGTTTAAGTATTGAAAGGCCACAATGAGGTCTCCTTGGAGTCTTCTCCAAGTTGAACAGCCTCAACACTCTCAGCCTCTCTTCACAGGCGAGGTGTTCTAGGCCATTGATTATTTTGGTGGCCTTCCTCTAGACCCACACAAACAGGTCTATGTCTTTCCTGTGCTGAGGGCTCCAGAGCTGGATGTACTATTCCAGGTATGTTCTCACTAGAGCAGAGTAGTGTGACAGAAAGATCACACAGGTACAACCATTGACTAATGCAGTCCTGCCCTTAGGGATCTGTTATATCTCAATGGGTGTAATGTTACTGGTCACCAGGGTCTTCTCCTGACTGCTGTGACTTTTCAAATATCATGGAGAGTGGCTTGGTAACTATATCAACCAATCCTTTCAGAAGTCTCAGATTCACGGACTATGTATCTCCAGGTTCCTTAGGTGGGAATGGACATGATCTTCTCTTGCAGCAAGAGGATCTTTACTCTCCTAGTCCATGTCTTACAGCACATTTGAAAAGTGTGGGAAGAGAGGCTGCTAGTGAAGACTGACACAAAAAAGATGTTGTGTAATGCAGCCTTCTCTCATCTGTTTTTGCCAGCTTGGCAGTCTCACAGGGCAGGTACACTCGCTGTGACCTTTCTTTTCTGATTTACATACCTGTGGAAGCCCTTCTTGTTATTCTTTGCACCCCCCTCCAGATTCAGTTCCAGCTGTGCCTTGGCCATCCTGACTCCATCCCTACACAACTGGACACCGTCCCTGTACTCTTACCAGGATACTTGACTCTGCTTCCCCTGCCTGTACATTTCCTTCTTGCCCTTTAGCTTGAACCACAGGTCATGACTCAGCCATGCCGGCCTCCTGCTTTTCTTGTCAGACTTCTGGCATCTGGGGACTGAGAACTCTTGCACTCTATGGAAAACATCCTTAAAGATCTGCCAGCTCTGCCTCGCTCCCTTATCCTTGAGGGCAGTTTCTCATGGGGTCTTATTTGACTAACTCCTCGAAGAGCTGGATGCTTGCCCTCCTGAAATTCAGGTCCTGACTTTACTCTTCACTGGTGCGTGATCGCTGCATGCCAGGCAGCCTCAATCTTGATGTCCCCAATAAGGTTTTTGATGGATTTTTTGCATTTTCTCTCTTCGCTGTTGAACATACTTGAGAAACAATTCAGTTCTATCCTGGTGAAATCAGGTTGTTTGCTTTGCATAGCTACAGTATTTCTTCATTTCACAAGGACTGAAATGTTGAAACAAGTGTTTCACCATAGGCCTAATACTCTACTGGTTAGAAGTTAATTAGTTATGACCCAGCCACAGAGTACAGAGTACAGGTTTGCTCTGGGTTTTCTTCAAGGGTCTGGTCAGCAGCAAATGTAGCATCTCAAAATCTATTCATTGAAGTTTCTTCACTTTCAATAGGTTGTTACCCATGCCAAAGAGGTTAGTGAAATATTTGTACTTTATATATCTATATAAATATTTATATATATTCATATATGTTTTGATTATACACATGTAAATATCACAATAAGGTCAATAGGAAACCACAGCTGCAACTCATCATTCCCTTCTATGCATTTGCTTTAATGAGAAAGCAAAAAAAGTGGTTTCAGGTAACAAATAAACATATCTTCTTCATTTCATATTTAGTAATGTTAGACTTTTCTTCCAAACAACTTTTACTGTCACAATCAACCTTTCAACTCATCATTATGTGGAATAAAGGATTGGGCAGTTGCATTCTCCTGACATCTGCCTCTTAAGAAAATGCGTTTTTTGCTAGTGCTACTCTCAAAACATTCAGGGTGGTTTGGTTTTATTTTGTCTCGAACTTTAAATTTTATCAAAAAGATTCCTCGTCACAAGACCACTATGCATATGATTGCTTGCTTGGTTGTTTTTTTGTTTTAATTAATACAATAATTTGTAAATCATATGAACTTCTTTAGTTGGAATCTCTCTCTTCCACTTATCCTATGAGGAAAATAAGAATTACCAACATATCAACAAAGTAAATTATTGTAGGCTGAGAAGTATAGATCTTGGAAAATAAAATTGAGGTAAATAAATAAATACATAAATTGAGGTAGATCAAAACTTGGCCCTGTGAAAGGCACATGGGGATTTTCTTTCCAGCTCTAACGATGTCAGTTGTTATTCTAGAATAAGACTACCTCCCCTTCTACAGACACCAGTTCTGTTGTTTTAGACCATCCCAATACGAAGTGAAAAGGAGATTCAATGTTTAACACAAATTAGCCAAGACAACCTTTGATTTCCCAACAGTTTAACATGCTGCTGTTCGAATGAGTAATTGGAGGCCATTACACTGTAACAAAGATTAGCAGTGTTTGCATGTAACAAAGAACCAACAAGTAATTCTCAATTCCATTAGTGCATTTGAGGACTATAATTAGCTCATTTGTACAGCATCTGGCACAATTAGATCAGTAATGTTAAGCCTGTGCTCTGTCCAAAATAGAGGTAGTGACTGATGGTATGTTTTTCACTTTGAAAATAATACAAAAAGTTTACACAACTCATCATCAGGAAGAATATGAGAGTTACATGAGTTATGAAGAGTTTTTTCTTTTTTTTTTTTCCTTTTCCTATGTGCAAAACATAACAGGGTTTATTTACTCTGGAATTTAAATGAAAAATAACAGAGGTAGTGTTAGGTATCTATGTTGGGTTTTTATGTTGTTAAATTTTTCTAGTAAATTATCTTTTGTTATTTTTTCTTACATCTAGCTTACATAAACCCTATCTGAAGCAAAATGGAAAGATATAGACTCGGCTACACTGTTTGATATTTCTACAGTCTCTTTAGATTATTTAGGATAGGTACCAATTTTTATTTCATGAACTGTATTCAGGCAACTTGAAATTAAATGCAGAAAACCAACAAAGCACATAGAGTTCCACACTGGTTAATTTTATTTTTAAAAGTTTATTTGCATTGCATAGATGAAAACTTTACTTTCTCATAATTAATGAAGCAAATAGAAACTTGGGGACATTCTTTCACTTTGGATAAATAATGGCAACAAAACATATGAACGTCACCCAGAATAAAGATATTGAAAACATATATTCCAGGCTACAGGTTTTCAATTTAACGTGTACAGACTAAGTACCATTCCAGAGAAAATTCTCTGTTTGAAGCCTATGTTTTATACAGACAGCAGAGGCAGATATAGACACCTTCAGCAACAGGGCTTGAGTGCATTGCAGGAACAGAGAACTTAGTTATCACTTCCACATAAAGCCACCAGGATATTTTCATAATCCCCTTTGAGTTCATCCTGTCAATTTAAACACAAAACCCCACAAAAGTTAGGATAATGGTCTCAAGTGAAATAAACTTCAGTAAGATTTCAATGTATATGTAACAAACATCGGCCCTTTACCTAAATAAATTAATCACTTTTTAACACGTATGTGTTTGCACAGACTGAGCTAGAACTGAATACCTTCACTGAAGTTATTTGTATGATCTAGAAACAAACATAAGCATTTCCAGAGTAGAAAAGAAGCAGGCAAGGTCAATAAAAATCCTGAAGTGTCTCATGGCATAAGAAAAGAAATATAGAAGATTTTATCTGCCCAGGAGCTTATTTTTTTTCCTCTAGGTGAATTGAAAATGCCTTCTTTGACTAGTGATGTCCAATATACATTAGTACTAAAACACTAAGCGTATTATTTCTAGGATTATCTCAGACACAGGCTAGTAGTACAGTGATATCCAATTCACTACAGAGTCATTTATTCAACTTGGAAAAAATGTATATTATGCATTAAGTATGCACTGCAATCGTTGCACAAAATTTTTTCTCAAATTTTAATCTACTCTGCAGAGACATGAATTTTTTATTGTAGCCAAGCTATGCCTCAAGCCATTTGGATGCAATCAGCATTTTGGAACATCATAAGGTGATGTGATACTAAATTACAGTTCATATGCAGGTGTGATAGAAGAATAAAAGTGATGTTTGACACCTAACTGACAGATATGCCATGACTATGAAGTGTTACAGCTTTCATGACAAAAACAGTTCCTCAGAAAATGAATTATTTCTACCAGCATGCGTATCATCGGGAACTTGAGTTACTCAGCTATGACAAGTTACTCGGCATGAATTGGCGACTAGGGAGAAGCAAAGTTAACAAACCCTCACCAAACTTCCACAGTCATTCAGTTGCTTTGCGCTTCATACATCGCTAGAGAGAAAACATACCATAATGGCTTGGCGGAGAGAGATGCCATACAGCCTCTTGTAATAGCCTTTGATCTCATTCATATCAACTTCATGGCGTGAAACCATGATTCTGATGAGGTCTTTGTGACGTGTCCCAGAGCCCTTTTAAAAGAAAGGAAAAATGGAAAGAGGGGGGAGAGGGAGGGGGAGGGGGAGGGGGAGGGGGAGGGGGAGGGGGAGGGGGAGGGGGAGGGGGAGGGGGAGGGGGAGGGAGGAGAAAAAAATGTTATTTATGTTACTGGAACATGTTAAATCAAGGTTTTGTGTGTTAATCCATCAAACTTCTTTGTGGATGTGTTGAGTTCACATTCTATTTCTTTAATATCTTTCAGGAGGGGGTCCTCTCATGTCCCCCTTCCATTCCCTAAGGACACAATTCATTTCTGACAGGCTACCTCCACACCTGGATTTCCTTTTTATGCATTTCTTTTAGTGTTTCCTAAAAAGAGACATGGCCTTCACTGTGCTTGCCAGACATTAGAGACAGTCTAGACTTAGCTGCCTTTTTTATTATCTTTTTAAGAGTTCAACAAAGTGTATTTTCTTAATGATTCACTATTTTTTTTTCATCTGCTGCTCCTAATCCTGCCGCAGGAAGTATGAAAACATATGCATATAAGATTGTCTTTGTCGGGGTCTCCAGCTGCTTCACTTGACTCAGGTTCCAAATTTGCAAGGGCCATGGACGTCTTGTCAAGGATTAGGTTTCTACAAGGTTCTACAAATATGTAATTTCTTTCCGATTTACTTTTCAGTAATATTTTTGCAGTTTCAAAAATAAGAATAGTTGCAGTTAGCTTTCTCTCACTTTCTAGAGTGAGAGATATATGTGTATGGACAGAAGACTCCCTGAACACACCATAGCACACAGAGAAGTCCTCTTATGGAAAGACATTGAGAGGAAAGAACAGAAGGAGAGAAAGGAATACAGTGTTTTTCTTTCTGTGAATCTTTTTTATCATACTAAGGGGTTATAGAGCTCTAACTAGCTTTTATTTTTCACCTTACAAAGCACCTATTGTTTACAAAGAGAAGTTCTTTCTTTAGATTACCTTCATTGCCAAGTGGAGTTTTTCAGCAAAGAAAGCTGGCTTGCTTGTGGCACATTTCACTGTAATGAAATGAGGTAAAATCACATCTGTTATACTTGTAACAAGTAACAAAAGGTGAAAGTCTGGAAAGAAAACACTTAAAAGCAGTCTCAGTGTTCCTACCAGCGCATCCTATTTACCTACATCTTTGTTGCTTGTGTTCACAATATAGGGTAAGTAGCAGTTCCTTTCGTCTGTCTATTCAGACAGCAATTCACTTGGGGTAGAATAGTTATAAGACTGTTCTCTCTAGTTTACTGCCACAAAATAGAGAAAAATGTTGCAGTTCCCAAGAATAACCTTCTCTCCATTTCTGATATTAAGAGGGGTCTAATGGAACTCATTCTTTTATCCAAAGTCCACTTGTCTCCGATACAAAACCCGAGAACAAAATGGATGTCTGGGTCAGGACTCCATTCCTGGTACACTGATAAGAGTAATTTAGATGAGTCACTTCCTCACCTTATTGTTCATGAGGAACAGTCTTGTTGAAAGTCTTAATATACACCTTTATAACAAACATTATAACAACATTTTCTTGAACAAAACTCTAGAACAAAAAATGTTGTTTTTAATAATCGTATGTTATAAATGTCTTTGAAAAACTAGGTTTTGAGATGAGTTTGGTTTTGTTTCTTTGAAGACAGATTCAAAACTACTGGATTTTCTATCACATATTGTGCCAGTTCTAAGAGCTCTTTTTCCATGTTGACTTCCTGTCCTATACTGATGACACATCTGTTCTCCTTAAAAGACTTTTCTACATATCAGGGGAGGTATTTCCACCCATTCACCAACTTTAAATGACTATAAATAACTCAATATGTAGATTTTCCAAAGTATCATTTAGCAAGTTTCTCAATGAAGCAGGGTAAGACCAGAATAGCCTCCTATCAGAGCAAGTGTGATGGAACTAAGAAGTAAGTTTTCATATGGTTAGTATATATACTAGGTTATAATCAGAACCACTTACCCAGAGCAGTCAGGCACCTCTCAATATCACCTTTCAGCTCCAAATCCAGTACTTTGTCCATGTCATGCTTGCTGTATTTTCTGTACTTCTGAAAGACTAAATAAGGGAATAGAACTCAGTGAACAGTGATGAAAACACGGTATTCTCTCTGCATTGCCTCTTTCTGTAGCAGCACACACAGATGACTCATCGTAGGCCACCTTTCTCATGGACTGGTGTAGTCAGCATGAGGAATGGGACTTCGTTAGAATGGTAGGGTTCGTGTTTGTATTGGTGGGAACAGAGGTGGACCAACGACTCCAAAGGAGACTGTGACATTAGGTGATATCACTCTTCCCAGGGCAAACTGGCTGAGGAACAAGACCAAGTCGGGAAGCATTCAGAACCCCTGATGAATCGATCCCTTGGCCTTGTGATGACTAGCAATGTGAGACCTCACAGTAATAGTTTTTTTAACAACCTGAGTGATATTTCTCATCATTAGTATGAAAAGAACAGCCAAGCTACCAAATGTACCCTTAGTCAGCATTCATCCAACCGCAAAGACCTTTGTAGCAATCAGTGCCATGGCTGGTTGCTATACCTTCTCAGAGTTCATGAGCATGTTATACTCAAAATACAATTACTGTGAAGCACCAAGTTTCATTGAACCTACCCCTTCGGAGATGTGGGTGGCTTCTTGTAGTAAGAACAGTAACAAACACATTAATATCTGTTCCTTTCCTTTTCTCTCCTGCTTCATACAAGGCCTGTCATAAAGAAAATATGTAAGTAAACTTAACGTCAGTATAGTAAAGCCCAAACAGAAATACTATACTTCTGAGCCTACCAGACAAAGGTAGGCCACTGCTTGTCAATAATGAACTCTAGCCCTTGACACAACCCATAACAAATCTCTACATAATCTAAAAATAACTCTAGCTATATCGAACAATACTTAATACTTCACTTACCTCATAATAGTATCTAGAGAACATCATGCGGCAAATTCAGATATTTTACAATCACCATCTAGCTCTCCTGAGTATATTACACCCTTGAAGGAAGATATTTTTCATATGTCAAGATAGGCTTAGAGGATACACAGGGGTTATGGTAGCTGGTTCTGCACATACTTTAGGAAAGCCTTGTCCCTCGATTCAAGAACTATGTTATAAACAGAAGAAAGATTGTGTCTAATTTCTACAGTTGTTGCCATCTACTTCGCATGGTCTGCATGCTTTACATGAACTAGAAGGGATCTTACAGAAATGTCTCTGAAGCTAGATATTAGCATGAAGCTTTAATTTCCTTCAGATAGCAAAGCACAAACTTTGTAAAATAGATCTCAGAAAAGATGAGACTACATAACATGTATAAATCTTAGTTAGGTCTGCAGTGCACAGGATTCAGGTAGAATATTCACAGATGGAATCTGTAACCAAAGAAGCTCTGCAGAATACTAGGTATGATCTTACCCTGGCATCATTGTCGGCAAGGTCATCATTCACATGAAAATCTTCGCACCGGTCACCCTACATAAATAAATGAATAAAATTTCACTGGTGCTCACAGTCATTCAGTTAACCAAAACTCAGCAGTTTATAGTTCTGCCCTATCATCCTCCTGCATAACTTAGTAGGAACTATTACAGATAGATACTGTTTTGTCAATCATTCCACAAATAAAATTGTTGTATTAGTTAATCAATCAGAGCTCATACTTCGAAGGTTATCAGCAACTTATTTCTGAAGTCCTACATTAAAATCTAGAGGAAATATTTTTTCTTAACCTGAAGTTATAGGCTTGGAATCTATGATTTTCTCCCTGATGACCATTCAATAATCTACTTTCAAGTTGATTTGAAACCTGAAAATCAAACCATGCACATGGATGTATCAAAAATAATCCCATGTGCATTTTCAATCTTCATATATATGTACTCATTAATCATCAACCATGCAGAGCTATAGACTGGGTGCAGAGTGGCTGGAGAGCAGTCAGGCAGAAAGGGACTTGGGAGTGCTGGTGGACAGGAAACTCAACATGAGCCAGCAGTGCGCTCAAGTGGCAAAGAAGGCCAATGGTATCTTGGCCTGCATCAGGAACAGTGTGGCCAGCAGGACTAGAGAGGTCATCATCCCCTTATACTCAGCACTGGTCAGGCCACACCTTGAGTGCTGTGTCCAGTTCTGGGCCCCTCAGTTTAAGAAGGATGTTGAGATGCTGGAGTGTGTCCAGAGGAGAGCGACAAGGGTGGTGAAGGGTCTGGGGCACAAGCCCTGTGAGGAGCGACTGAGGGAGCTGGGATTGTTTAGCCTGGAGAAGAGGAGGCTCAGGGGAGACCTTATTGCTCTCTACAACTACCTAAAGGGAGGTTGTAGTGAGGCAGGAGTTGGGCTCTTCTCTCAGGCGACCGGTGACAGAACAAGAGGACAAGGTCTCAAGCTTCACCAGGGAAGGTTTGGGATTGACATTAGGAAGAAATTCTTCACTGAGAGGGTAATTGTTCATTGGAATGCGCTGCCTAGGGAGGTGGTCGAGTCACCATCCCTGGAGGTGTTCAAAGAGAAACTGGATGAGGCACTTAGTGCCATGGTGTAGTTGACAAGTAGGAGTAGGTGTAGGTGTTGCGTCATAGGTTGGACTTGATGATCTCAAAGGTCTTTTCCAACCTTACGATACTGTGATACTGTGATAGTATCAAATATTTATGCATTTTAAAAGGATCTTTTTATTAGACAGCCTCAGTGCTTAAACTCATCTCAACATGCTTAAACATAGCATACCTTGGCTAGAGCAACCAAAGCCTTCTGAAAGTCTCCAGATGTGTCAGAGATAATGTCTTGTGTAAGATCTCTCTTCAGCACTGAATCAGAAGAAAAGGAATTCATGGTTGTTTTAAAGTTATCAACTAGGTCAACTAGGTCAACTAGGTCATCTTTAAAAGTCCTTTACAGCACAAACCATTCTACGATTCCATGATTTTTACAGGCTTTTCTTAATTTTCCACTTAATTATGGCCACCAGAAATGACGTTTTCTTACTTTCTTTCATTTGGTATCAAGCGAAGGCGTGTATTTTTTGCATGCCCTCTAATCTCTGAGACATGTTGTGAAATTGGAAACTAAATCTAACATCTGCTAAAAAAGTCTTTCTCTAAGATCTTGTGGGTGGCACTGTCTTGGGCTCTACAAGAAAAGCTTGAAACTTTTTCTGAGCCATTTGTTTTGCAATCCTACTTCTAGTTGTTCTTAACAACACTGATCTCAATCAGACAGTACTTAAAAAAAAAATCAAACTGTTAATTGGACTTCTAACTCATACTATTTGAATGGAACTCTCTTCAAAAAATTAACATGTATTCTCAGAAAACATCATTTAGTTAGACAATACCGATTGACTGGATTAAACTCTACATATATGAGGTAGTATATATTCCATTTCAGTTCTCATGAGAGAATTTCTCTCTTTAGTTCACTGGTTGCTCCTTCAGCTAATGTTATCTGTGATCCTAACTCAATAAGCTTTTCTTTTTTTTTGAGCCTAGTGAGAACTTAAGAGGTCATCCAAGGCTTGGTTGCAAGAGAAGAAAAGCAGGTGTGTTTTGCTTCTGTCCTAGAAAGCATCTAAATATATGGCCTGCTCTAAAGTTCAGGCAGTGATGATGTGTCTTCTCCTTCTGTACTGGGATCTACGTAGGTGAGAAAAAGTAGGAATTACCTCACTCTCTTAGAACTCTATCAATCTTAAGTGAAACTTCACTTACCTTGTACAATGTCATCTCAGATTCTCATATTAAGAAATGGGGCTGTGACTATAATGTATCTGCTACAGAGTTATACTATTAAGACTCTCGCTCTGAATTACCGTCTTTGTAGTATCTGCTGGCTTCTCTGATCTCTCGGTTATTTCTTGAGGCCATAATCTCTATTAAGGTGTCTTCATCTGTTCCAAGACCCTGATAAAAATGGTTGAATTTTCAGAAATATTACTTGATACAGCAAACAAAATCTAGAAGACATAAGTTAAATTAAAAACACAGACCTGGCTTTGAAGACCCCATGTGGAACAAGAAAGAAAAATTAAGAACGTTGCGCTTCCATACCATATTGTTATTTCAGCTCTTTTGGAATTAATTTTTTATCACATCTAATACACTGGTACCAAAAGGAGTGTTAAAGGGACCAAACAGTGCACATTAAAGACAGGATTGTAAAATTTATGAAAAAATTTAGCCCCTTCCTTTTTGTTTTCTCTTACATAAACACATATATGAACTCTATGGCTTTCTACCACCACATCAGCAGATTTCAGAAAGCTGGAAGAGTTCATTCTTACAAAAGAATACTGTTTGCAGCCGATCTCCTCCAACACTGAAACTCAGTAGAAGTTACTGGGTCTTACCTGGATTATCAATATAGATTTTTTATATACAAAATGAGGTTGGAATGAAGACAATACACAAACTTTGAAATCTAAGATCATTGTCACTTACAACCTATGATAATTACTTAGATTATTCAGGAAAGCGTTTCTCAGAATATTTTGCCTTACCTTCATAGAGGCTCTTAATTCTTCAGCATCAAACTGAGCTGGAGTTTTAAGCAGCGCCACAACAACATCTTCCAGGTGACTTTTCAGAACTTTTTTCAGGGCTTCTTCCAGACTCTGCAACAGGAAAAATAAAAAATAAAGTTAGTGACTGGTAAAAAGATGTTGTCCAGGTACAGTCCAAAAATTCTTGCTCTCTGATGAGTCTTAGTCTACATTATTATTTTAGCTACTACAAAGAATTATGAAGCACTCATTGAAATTTTTACTTTGTCACCTTTAGGGTAGCAAAAGTGTGAGGAGTTTTCAGCAAGTATTCAGCAGTGATTTCACACACTGCAATTCAGCCATATTCACTCTTTTACAGCATTAGAAGAGAACTCAAAATAGAGTGCTAGTTTTTTTGAAGAATATGATACTATACAGCTGTTATGATGGATGATTGAGTTGCTTGTCCAGATAACATTTTAATTCCTCCATTTAGTGCATGAAGGATTGAAAATTTGCAGCAGAAACTCTATGGACACGCTATAATATTGTCCTGTGCAAAATTACGAGTCCTGAAGTTAAGATATGGGCTGTATTCTAATTTGACATAAACTTAAGTTTAAGGGAAAAACCCCAAGCTGATTTATTCTGTGTTCTAGTTGGAAATGCTCAGTACTAATGTTATATTAGAAGTTACAGCTTCTGGTTTGCTTTTGATGATGTGCCAGGAAAGAGAGTATCTAACAAACTAACTGCATTAATAAAAATCTCAATAATGCCTTCAAATTGGCCTCTCTATCCCTCCCTTTCTCTCAGCAGACCGTCTCCCAGGTGGTAGTGAAATCTCTGCATTCTCAGCAGTTCAGTGATTTAAAAGATCTCTAGGTCATTCAAAAAACGGGAAAGTCAGAACTTCAAAATTATTCTTTTAATTTCAAAGTAGTGGCTGTCATATTCAAAGGCTCAGCATTGACAATATAGTTGCAGAGTATTATCATTTTATCATGGTTTTCACAAACTAGAGAAGGCAGTAACATTTTGTTCTATGAAGAGAAAACAATATGTACCATCTGATCCATGAAAAATATTGATATTCTGGGAGCAAATTTAAGCTTGGCTTGAATATGCTTACCTTTCCTTTAGCCTGCTGATAGGCAGCTTTGATCTGCTGGCGCTGAGCATTTGTCCTTTTAGTCAAGATGTCAATGATGGTAGCTTCATCCACACCTATGAGTCAACAAACAACAAAATGTCTAGTATACTGGAAATATTTTAATGGTCTCTAGTGCGTCATTAAGCCAAATAATATTTTTTACATGTTATTATTCTCTATGTCCTGTTTTGTTTTCTTGATACACTGAAATTTAACCAAAGGAAAAGTCATAATCCTCTAGTGACTGCAATTAGTGATGTAGTGAAGAAACCAAATAAGTAGATTCCTATAGAAGACAGAAACCTGCATTTCTACACTTTCTCATAGCATGTTTTCAAATGTTCTGAGTGCAGAAGTTACACTACAGAACTACTAACAAAAAAAAGTGCAAGAGAAAAGTGCAAAAGAAGTATACACTAAGTTACCAGCATATTCACTACTGCTTGCAGGGATTCAATGGGAATCAAATCAGAAATTATTAGATTAGTAGGTTATAATATTTTTTTATTCTCTAGAAATTAAATTTTTACACCATTTCCAGAAGAAATTCTGAACTTTCCAGAAGAAATTCAAGAACTTTAATATAATATCAAGGTCTGTATTCATAATACAAAATATAAGAGAGTTGAAAATAGCTGAGTTTCTTTACCAGGTGGCACAATTTAATGTATTATCAAGATTTTAAAAGCAGAAGAACCTCTCCTGCTTGCCATTGCCTCTTGCTCTGATATTCTGTCCAGTGTTATTCTCAAATTATCCTAAGGAGAACTCCTATTGTAGCAGGTTAAATATTTATTCCTCTTACCCTTTACAGTAATAGCTTTGTCCAAAGCAACAACATCAACCGATGGATCAAAGTTAGGGTATGACTGTACTCCAGGGCCCCCTTTTGAACTTTTCTGCAGAGGGAAAAATAAAATATAAAAAAAATGCGAATTCCAAAGAATATTTTTGCAAATAGGCAGTTTTAGACGCTTCAATAAACCATATATTTGGGATTTATAGGACTATCAAGGAACATACACAGTTTTCTAACTACAAAGAACTAAACAGACTCAGTAACAGATATGCATTGGATCTATTCCTTTCACACCTTTTATACTAAACAGAAAGAACTTTATGTAGTGTTTTAGGCATCTGAAGATCTATTTCTCAAAGTAAGGTGTATTGCACAGAAAAATATTTCTTAACTGTCACATTAGGCAATTATGTTGAAATTTTAAAGGCTCCAAAACCCACCACTAAATCCTACAGGCATTGCTACTAGGTTGCTACTAATTTCCTCCCTCAACTTGTGCAAATTGTTTATGTGTCATTAAGTGACTTCTCTGCTCAAATAGAAGGCTATGAGCACTTCTTGCCTGCAAGACCTTGGAGAAGAGTTCACGTCCAATCCTGCAAGGTAGTGGTGAACTGTTATCTAACTACTTTGAAACCTAAGATGTAAGCCATACTTTCAACACAGGCACTATCTGCTGGCTGCCTCCGCTGAATCTGCTCCTAGATGGGCACTCCCTAGATAACGTCTGAAAGTGCTCTGGGAATAAACTAGGGATGATAAATTCCAACACATGACAGTTTATGTGGCTTGCCCTTGGTCAGCAACATGACAAATCGAGTCACTGGTAGGGTCTACTTGTTACCAGCTTTTACAGAAACTACTAAATGCCTCAAGTTTCTTGGATGAAGTATTTATATAAAAATCTCCTTGGTATAATATATATGATATACATTTCCTTGGTTATATTTTTATTTTTTAAAAAATGGTAGTTTAACTAAACTTTTTCAGAATAACCTATTCTCTTTGTCTCAATTCAACAAGTCATTATTTTAAGCTTTTTTAAATTGTTTATCAATAAACAGAACTTTTTTAAAGATCACTGTGACTTGCATGATGAACCAAAAGAGGACTGGGACTGGTTTGCTGCCTCTTTTCCAGGCACACAGAGCTAGTCTTTGTAGATTGTTTTCCATGACAAACTTATCTACCAGTAATAAAAAAATCTGTCTTTAATCACTACAAACAGAATTACTCAGGATGCTGGGAGTGAAGAGGAGATGAAATGGTGGAACTAAAAGTTTACGCACAAAATGTTGTGGAGTGAAAATTACAAAATCTGCAAAGGTCTTGGGCAGAAAATTGCACTAACTGAAATTCCTCCCTTATGTTCAATTTTTTTAAAGATTAAAGGTCTTTCATGATCTCCTGAGACTTAGTATTGTGCTGCTTTACCTCTGCTGGGAGTCATTTCACTATCAATTTCAACATCATCTTAATGCAGTAACTCTTGATTTCTCATCACCATATGCCTCCTTTCTAATCAATACCAGTACTGATTATCTGAGATGTTTTATTACGTTCTTTGACTGTTTCCACAGTAGGCTTGATGTATGATATGAAAACTATGCTAGTGGCTTTAGTTCCTCCTTTACTTTCCTGTGCTCTAACCCATGGCTTCCTGTACCTCAGCCTAAGCGCCCCTGCTTCCCTCATGAACACAATCTGAACATGTTCTTACACATTCACACATTCATGCATCTGATAACTGCTTTAAAAAGGGTGATTGGAATGAATCAGTGATTGGCCATGTGGACTACAATTTCATTACAATAACTAGTTCTACCCAGGAATAGATAATTAGACTGGTATGCACAAACAAGAGTAATTTTTCATCTGATAGCAGACTTACAAGGTGTATACTGGATTATATGCTGCAAGAAAAATGTGTTCTCGTTCCAGCCAGTTGGAGTTCTGCCTTTTGATTATATGAAAGACATTTACATCTGATTCCTTTAAATTTTTTCTAAAAGTACTTGAAAATAAGCATGACACTCCAAAAAGCCGATAATACTTACAATACATTCCTGTTCCTGATTTTCCATGAACCACGCCTGTTTCAGAAATTCTGATACCATAGCCATGTTGACAAAGTTTCTGGGAAAAGACATTGAAAATTACAAAGAAGTTTTCATAATTTTCAGCACCAATGCAGCTCAAGGTTTCCCATTCCCAAACCCCTTTCTCTTGAACTCTGACATGAGGGGATTAGTTTCCCAAGCAGTAATTGGCCTGTGCTATAGGAAGTAGGTAAATTGTTTTTACATTTGGCAAGTGATGCAATTCTCCATAATTGCTTGCTCACCCCTACACCCTTAGCTACATGCACAAGTTTTATATAAAAACAGCAAACTAATTAGATCATTCGCTTATTTACTGTGGCAATACCTAAGCATCAGCATTGACTTACAAAGGGAAGTTACCACAAACAAATCAGAATCTGTCTTCCCCCATTAATTAAGGTATCAGAAATGCCCATTTAGCTTCCTGAATATCCGAGTCTGCTCAAATTTAGTGGTAAACAAGTATTCTTGTCTGATCATTTGCTGAGGTTTTTGTTATCTTCAGACAAAAGATTTGTCAAATGTATTCTCATGTAATTTCCTCAACTAGCCCCTTCTTACAGAAAGTGAGTAAAATCAGGCAGTTTCACCTATACTATTCCTTATTTCTTATGTAATTCCTCCAGTTTCTACAAAACATAGAGCATTACTCACGAAAGGAAAAAAAAAGGAATTTTTGCTTTTTACTACTCAAAATGAAAATCAGTCCAACCTTGATACCAAGATACCATGCAGAATGGGGAAAAAGACAAAAGGTAATGCCATTTAACATTTAGCACCCAAAATTACTGAAGAAGTTGCTTCCTAAAAATTTTGATGTGAAGAGTATTCTGTTTTCTAATAGAAACAATGAGGGACCAGACATTAGAAATTAGTATTTCTCAAAGTGATTTTGATCCATTCAAAACATAGCAAATACTATGGATGTCTTGATTTTAAAACATACATATAAAAAATTAAATAAAGATAATTTTGCTGGGTAAAATTGAGTGTCTTTGAATCTAGTGTAAAGAGACAGATGCTATTCGTGGTCTTGGGGTAGATTGTATACGTGAGTATAAAAAATGATGATGCTTATACTGCAAACATACTTGCCTTACTTATGTCCCATATCCCACAGGAAGGACAAAAAGCTCTCATTTAACATGATGCACACTTAGAATCAAGCAGCATAGCTGAAGCCGAACTGCTTTTTTGCCTCATAGCAAAACTGTGAAAGTACTTCCAGGTTCAACTGCGAACAAAGTGGCAGTTACCTCCCACAGCCCTCCTCCAGCTCATCTCCACCCTTGCTTCCCTTCTCCAAGACAGGAGACACCAACATTCCCTCTTCCCCAGAAAACTCTTGCTTATGTGTCCTTCTCTCAGACCCGAGGGCACAAAATTCAGCTCTGCCCGTGCTGCTAGAATAACTGCAACTGACTCTGGGTCTGTATTTGTATGTTACTCAGAGCAAGCCTCATCTGGGTAAATAATGATCAGAATGTTGTGTAAGCTTTAAAAACCAATTTACTGAGGATCAGAAAAACATGCTTACCTTACCACTAAAACCAGTATTTTATCACACTGTTAAAGTCCTGTACCCTTCTTATGTTGAAAGAAGCGGTATATGAGGCCAGATGAAGTGCTATGGTATCTAAAGTCCTGCTGGAATTTATAACAGCAGACACAAAGGTCATATGCAGCAGGATGAAAACATTTTAAA
Organism: Neomorphus geoffroyi; assembly: GCA_033558235.1. Classification (NCBI taxonomy): domain Eukaryota; kingdom Metazoa; phylum Chordata; class Aves; order Cuculiformes; family Neomorphidae; genus Neomorphus; species Neomorphus geoffroyi. The sequence continues at coordinate 30,599,668 of JAUMJM010000048.1, forward strand.
ATCTCCCTACTAGGTGTACTGAGTATAATTGTATAAAACTAAGAAATATGATTCAGTCTCCCAGCACTAGATCTGAGCAGAGGTGGGACCAAACTATGTTATAGCTGAATAGAGTAACACTTCTCAAGAGTAAAGCTGGTAGACCTGGCTCCAGGGAGAAATGATAATACAGCCATTTCATCTGCCTGTCCCTGTCCCCACCCGTCACATTCAGCTCTAGAGGTTTTGCTGCTCTTGGGGATGACTAGATCAGGAAGTGGCTAACCTACACTAAATTTTGTTAATTAAGCCTCCAAGCGTTTACGTCTATTGTAATTTAAATTACAGATACAGTAAAAGAATTCTGTGCCTTAAGAATTAAGTCCTTTTTCTTAACTTGTTTTCAAATAAAGACAGTGTGGCATGTAGATCCATCTATTTCCATCTAGTAAACAAATAACGCAATTTTAATAGAAGTTGAAGTAGACAATAGATATTGAGATGAGCTAAAGACCTAACTTCACTTGATTTGGCTCAAAAAGTTCAGAAAACATCTAACACATAATACTGGCTGCTTTATAGGGAATTCAGGCTAATAATACAAAAGAAGACAGTCAGCTCCTTTACTGTGTTGAGGTCTTTCCCTGTCCTTTGTCTCACACCACTCTGAAATGCAAACAGGTCATAGAAACATTAATGAGATCCGGGAGGGTTAAATTCAGTCAAAATATTATTTTAATTTATTATGGAACGGATTAAAAAAAACGGTGGCTTTCTGCCATTTATTTTCCTCTATTTTTGAGCTCAGAATTAAATCTATGACTTTTCTATGAAAAAATATAAGCATCTACAGTGTGTTGCAAATGGAATACACCATTAGAAAAGTGTGACATTTCTACCTGGTTACTCTATACCAAATACCTAGTTCACAGCCTTTTTTTTTTTGATAAAATATGGCCCAGGCCATGTGCCCTACATCCTAAGCTGGAATGTGTAGGCATCCCATTTAAAAGGAAGAATGATCAAGAACTTAAAATTTCTTAGGTTGAAAAATATTGCGATCTTTACACGTTATCATTTCTCATTGGAATGATCAACATTTCACCTGGAATGAAAAATTAGAGATCCAGACTGAAAGCCCTAACTCTTGCTTCACAAGAATTACTTTCATATTTTCTATCTGGCTCCCAGTCCTCAGAAAAAAGCACCCTTTGAACTGGACATATGCAAAATTTTAATTTTTTTGAGAAAATATTTTATATTTATTGAAAATATTTAAGGAGCCAAACTAAGACTTCCACACTACAATTTCTGTCAAACAGCACCATTTCTCCATGGTTATTCAGCCGTATCATTAACTGTATCAGACACATAATCTGTGGTTACTGTCCAATGCTAGTTACCAAGATGTTAATGTAAATAAAAGTTATCACACCCAATCAGAAAAACAGGCTCTAGCACAATGATTTATTTTACAGTGGGAAAGTCTATTGAGTATGAGTTTATACTCAAGAGTATCAGAGAGAAAAACAATTTCATTCTTATAAAATTCATTGGAAAGTTTTCACAGAAGAAATCCCAGATGAAACAGCCTTTACTTATGTGGGTTTGTCACTTAAGTTCTCAGCCACAAAACCAGGGCTTTGCTCTTATGTTTCTACAAGATTGGTTTGCCTCATTTTCATCACTTTCATGAGCACAGACTCCTCTACAATCCCAAAGAAGTAAAACTGTTGTTGAAGTAGCAACTCTTTCTTATTTTAAGTTTCCATACAAAGCACATTAGTTGTCCAACAACTAAAGTTTTACTGTGGATTTCTACAGCAGCATAGTAGAAAGGTAAGGGGAAAGCATAGGGAATAGTCATCTCTAACTAAGTTTGCATTTAACCTTACATGCATTAAGTAAAAGTAGCTATTGTCCAAACCCTTCTGTGTACATGAAAAATTTCAAAACTGAAAGAATCTCCCCTGCCTACACCCATTTTTTCCCATGGCAACAAATTAAATGCACAGAAAATTACACCAAGTCACTTCATAAATTTAATATACGATTCTTAAAACTTCTTTGATCTACATAGAGCAGCAAAAAACTACAAAACCCTACCTTCTTCCTCACAAATACCACGTTTCAGGGCAGCACAACCGGGAGTAAGAGAGCAGAGGGCTTGTGATGCTTTTATAGCACTGAGCAGGAGACCCCACCTAGCAACCAGTGTGTTTGCAAAGCTCCAGCAACAGCCTTCCTTCTGCAGCGGCTAAATCTGGATGCTGTCCAAAACACTGAACCACACAGAAAAAAGTCATTGCAAAACTATGTGCTGGAGAAAGCAGGAGCAAATTTCAGAACAGAGAAGACAACAAATGAGCGTGCTTTGGTAGCTTTCCTCCCCTGTCATGGCCACTTCCCTCACAGTAGTAAGCTGCCATAAGTCTTTTTAGATTGTAAGACTAAAATGTTAAAAATCTAAACTTGAATTTCACATTTCAACATCTGTGAGCATATTAAGACAAATCTTTGCTTAGTGAAAGAGAAAAAAAAGTGTGGAGAACAGTTGATGTGGCTTCTGTTACCTCCACTTCTTCTCCACATGACCCCAAGAACTTAATATTGATACCCTATATACCTGTATCTTTTAGAAGAGCAATATCTGGCATTTACATAATTACAAAGAAGTTGAAACATTCAGATTAAACCTGAAGTTCAAAGTGAGAATGATTTGCACAAGATGAAGGATTTCATCAGCTTGCTAGAAGTGGTTTTCCGCAAGCACTTCCTCACCAAGCCAGCCAAACACATTTTCAAGGGCATGTCCGGAACAACACCATACAACATATCACTAATATCCTAGACTGGCCCAGAAAATAATGTAGAGTGAAGAAATACCACTTCTTGAACCAGAAACATGTGCAACTAGTAGATTGGCCTCCTATTTGGCTGTCATCCTGCTTTCTGCTCACCTGGACCCATCTGTATCCCTAGGGAGGTGCCTGATGCCTGGGACTGGGACTGTCCCCAGAGCCCCCCAGCTGTTCTGCTCCTGTCTGAGGTGCTAGGACAAGAGCGGCTGCCTGACCCTGTCTTGCCAATGCCTATGGGGACACCACCTGCCCAGTCCTGGCCTTCAGGGAGTGCCCAGTTCCACCAGCTCTCTCACAGCAATTTCCTTCTGCATGTTGTTCTTTCCTTTTTTCCTGCACATTTCACATAGTATCTGACAAAATATTTCAGATATTTTCAGTGGCTGAATAACTGAAGGGGGCTACCAGCAGACAGTGAAATTGTGAGCAAGATGTAAGGTTGTATTTGATTTTGTTTATTTAATTAAGATGTGTGAAGCTCAGATTACTCTTGCCCACCTGTCCTTGCCCACCTCTGTTAGCACGACACTACCAGTTTTACTTCACTGGTGTCAGATGTTGGTCAAATCTTCTGTTTACTCTCTTTTTCTGGAACTGTTTCCCTTGTCTATTAATCAGCATGCCTTATTACAACCCTTTCATACTGAAAAGCTGGGAATCTGTGCATGTCCCTGTTGCACCTAGCTGAGTCTTTTGAAATACTGAAATAACATAGAAATCTGGGTTGTGCAGACTTGGAGCATCCTTATAAGTTTTTGGCATTTTCTCAGTAAAGAAAATAGCACACCAGCCTTCCTGAAGGCCTATAATGGTAGGAACGTGTGTTACAAGTATTTAGTAAGACACCAGTCCACACCAACTCTGTTTTCTAAGGCGTTTTCTCAATAATTAAACTATTATCCCATTTTTATCACAGTAGATCTTGACCTCTTTTTTTTAATAATTGTATTTTCTTTCAGGCCTGTGTTTCTCATTTCAGAGTGATCTGACATGAAGACGTCGTGTTACAGCTCATTGCAGGAGCTGTTTGAATGTGCTTTTCCTTCCTCTTAAGGGGTGGGGAGGTATTGACTCATCAACTTCCTGAAGCTGGAGTGAGTGAATCACTAACAGAGCTAGAGACCTTTATTGTACAAAACTCTTAGGCTTAAAAAATGCAATTTAATTGAAGGGAGCTTTGGTGTTTAGTGTTAAGTTTTTACCTGTAACTCCATCATTGGTTTCATGAAGTTGTAATAATTTGTATATTGTTTACAGTTGACCTGCTAGTAGTTCTTCAGAAGCGGCCAAGTATCCAGCTACTGTCAAAGTATACATGAGACATAAAGAAACAATTTTCTTTACTTATAGAATCATAGAATTATAGAATGGTTTGGACTGGAAAGGACTATAAAGATTACCCAGTTCCAGCACCCCTGTGACATGGGCAAGGACAGCTTCCACTAGATCAGGTTGCTCAAAACCCAATCCAAACTGGCCTTAAACTCCTTCAGGGATGGGACATCCATGACTTCTCTGATTAACCTGCGCCAGTGCCTCACTACCCTCACAGTGAAAAAATTCTTCCTAATGTCAAATCTAAATCTCTCCTCTTTCAGCTTAAAACTGTTAACCCACTGCATTCTCTGATAAAGAGCCCCTTCCCAGATTTCCTGTAGGCCCCCTTTAAGTACTGGAAGGATGCTCTCAGGTCTTCCACAAGCCTTCTATTCTCTAAGATACACAAGAACAACTTTCTCAGCTTTTGATATCTCTCAGATACTACTAGTATCACTATTTTGATACAGTGGTCAACATAGTATGGAATATATTCGTTGCAGAGAGAAATAGAAATATTAAAAAATAAAAAATAAAAAGGAAAAATAGTTGCTTTTGTTATGCCAGATCTGGCCTTGCCAAGTGTTTCCCTAGAGGTTGGTGATAGCAGTTTGAGTGGGCAGACGGAATTTCCCCAAGTAATTCATCCTACACTAGATGACAGCAAAATGAGTCAGAAATTTTGCTGGAGCCTGGGAGAAAGATCAGCAGACTTCACATCTTTTTCAAAGGCTGACATCTATCCTGCTGTAACTCTGTTCTATCTGGGACGCCTTAAAGAACGCTTAAGGTCTGGGATATTTGGAAGAGGACTGTTCTACCTACACCCAGCCAAAGAACCCCATTTTAGAAGAATCTGCCTCACTCATCTTTTGCACTTTACTTCATGTGTCTTCAGTAGCTTTTATCCACATCTTGCAAAACTGAGCAGAAACACATTTCTCCATTTTCTTAGAAAGACAGGACCTGCAGAGTAACCAGCTGTACTCAGATTTCTAGTAATAGAAACAGTGATATACATGATAAAGATCTAAGAGTATGTAACGTCACCCCTGTATGAGTTACAATAGTCTTACTGAAGGCATTAATACTTCTAAGATATTCTAAGATATTTATCATTCTTCTCTCTCTTTGATGATGGATTGGCTAATATTTTGTTAGTGATTCACGAAATATTGAATTGGCATTGATTCTCTGGCGGCAGGAATTCCATGCTTTAATGAAACATGCACCTGTTTCTAGAATTCACTCTAACATTAATCATTTACTTTGTTGCAGTAAATACTTCTCACAGTTCCAGAGATTTCTAGAATCATCAAGGGATTTTTCTAGGTCTCATGGTAAACTGAAGTTTGGTTATCCATAAGACACAAATAGTTATTGAACTATCCCCTACATGAAGAAATAAAAATAGCCCACATTGTACTGGGAACAGGTAGAATAATTATGTGAAGTTATGTCACAACACCATCATTTTAGGGACTAGAAGTCTATTCATCTTAAATATGCTCAAGTTTTGTCACCCATTTTAATGGAACCAGGAACTCATCTTAGGGATGTATATTAGGAAACGCTTCCAAAATCTTTTTCAGCTTGTCACACTGCCTTCCAGGCATAAGCCTATGATTGCATGCCAGAATAATTTACGTGAAGAAAATCTGGACTTTCTAGGAAGCCTCTAGGAAAAAAGCTATGGGAAACATGGTTACATAAATCCTTCTCCAAATCACAGTACAGCACAATAGACGTGTATGCTGATGAAGTTGTGACAAAATTAGGAAATCACTGGGGAAGTGTAACTCAGTATACATGCAATAGGAATTACTAAGGGGACAAACCAAAGATGTAGGGACACATAAACGTTTTTACTATTGTATAAAATCTATGATGCTAATCAGAAGGTGTATATAATAACAAAAGTGACATTCAAGAAAAGGGAACACAAATAACAGAACTTCATTTTAGACGATTAAAAAATACATGACCATTGTGAAAAGTTCAGTGCCCTCAATGGAGGAAAGTCTTGTGAAAAAAAAGAAAAAAAAAAAAAACAGAAAAAAAAAAAAGAGAGCTAGAGAGCTGATGGTGCTTCACAACTGATCATAGGAGGAGTGGAACTGGCCTCTGTCTTTCAGTAAGACCAAGAAGGACAATAACCAGTCCTCTGTATTTCAAAAGAGACTGAACCCTTCTACAAAATTACGATGTTGTGACTTCAAAGAGACAAGAGACAACACTAACTACCAAAAAAGTTAAGGAGCATATGAGCCACATGTGGTGTTGCAATCTATAGGTTAAATGTAACTATCTGGAATTTTAAAAGTTATTTGGTGTTCTGAAGATGATTTGATTCTCCAAAGTAGCTTTAAATCTGCTGCCATTTCTGGGTGCTATTTTTCATTTAAATAAGATTAATATATTAATCTTTTCCTATTATCTCCTTAGCTAACTGTGCCACTTTGGCTGTTTCTGTATGAAGATGTGAATATCAGTGAATGGATCTATTGACAACAAACATCCAGGTTAAAACAATGAAGCATCTTACTCTCCATTTGAATGAGGAGTCAGTATTCCATTCTGAAGCTTCAGAATCACTTCAGTCAAGCTGAGACCTGTGCAGAGTGGCATAGCCCCAGCTTGGCTCCCACTGCCATGCAGAAACAGGAATGGCGTAATAAATGAATAATACTAAATTGTGTTTTGCTCATTGTCTACGTTCAGGGTGTGACAAAAACAGTCAGAAAAAAATGAGGAAACTAGACATTCTATTTTCTCCTGTAATACCTGATCCTAGCTGTTCCCATTATTAATGAAGTCTTCATGTGCTTAGGAGAAGTTATCTGAGATAGCTTAGCTGTTACTATGTCACTGAGTAGCTTACCTGCCAAAATTAGGAGTAAAAATTCTGTGTGAAAGAGACAGAACTATTTCATAATTCACCAGTGACTGCAAAACTGATTTGCTTCTATGGATCATGAGGATAGTTTCATCTTAGACAAAATGAAGGTCTTCATGAGATTTTCCCTGAAATCTTCATAAGCACGAGTTAGAGAGAGAAAGCGATCTAAACTGCAGTATTCCATCTTAAGATTTACTTTTTCTGGCCTCCTCAGTTTTATGGGGTTTTTTCTTCTCAATTTAAATATAAGCTCATTGCTGACCTCCAGCAAAAGGATTTGCTTCGAAGCAATATGTTACTCACTTCCGTATTCAGATGTTGAACAGCCATTGCTTGTTGTGTTTCTGGCTAAAAACCTAGAAAACCTGTAGTTTTATGTTTCAGTTTTAAACGAGATTGGATTTCTTCAAGGCTACTGCTGCTTGGGAAGAAATCCTACGTAGAGCACAACAGATGACATGATGCAAGTCATAGTTATTCATGAGAAATCGTAAAGGGTTTGGCCTTGCTTTTATTCCAAAGAGAAGAAACTTCAAGGCATGTTTGCATTTGTTGTAATTTGTCCCATTATAGAACTCCCTAAAGGTACATGACTCGGATCTTGATTTGCATCTGAGTCCTCAAAGGGGAAAAGTGCAGATAAGACATTTAAAATGTAGCCCAATTCTATACTACAATAAATTATCTCGGGAGCTGCTACAAGGTTTTCAAGGGAATCAAAATGATTAGGAATGTACAAAGAGGAACACAAGATTCCTAGCCCTAGACATTTACTTTCTCATGATCATTCATGGAATAGAGAATCCCAAGATGACAGTGATTTAAGGAAAAGACATATAGTGTAATTGGAAAAGACATATAGTGTAATTGGTTACTAAAGGGATTTTTGAAGGGTGTTTTAAGTAAAAATATAAAAAAATATTTGTCATGTAAATCTTCCTGACATACATTCACCAATAAAACCAGCCAGAACAAAAGTACTGAAAGGAGTGTTCTTAATATATCTGTGGCACAGCCAGTCTCTTTCATTTTGTTTGTTTAACAGATAGCACAAACAGGTTCTACTTCAGGACTGAGGCTACCACACACCCCTTAAAAGATTAAGTAAAGCAAGAAATATTACAGTAAATATTTAAAAATGGATTTAGAAACCTAAAGTACCATAGTTAAATATAACTTGCGGTTAAGTCTTTTCTATGTTATCAATTCCCCTTTTTTATCAGTAATTATAGTGCTAATTCTATGTCATTCATAAATTTATTGCTATAAAATATTGGGTACGTGATCTGGCAAAGATGCTTTTTTTAATAAGATTGTAATTTTTTTAAGTCAAACACCATCAATTGTTCAGATGGTTGCTTCTTTTCTTTTTTCTTATTTTCTGTGCTTTATTCTTCTGCTTCCACCGACCCTCCTGTAGCAAAAGACAAAAAGAGGGTGGAAAAAAAAGAAAAAAAATGCACATTTGTATTTTTGTTTTTGTAAAAAGAAAGAACATAAAAAAGTTCCTCTGATATAAGGAAAGTACTTTTTCAGAGAAGGCTTTTATATCATACTATACTCTTCACATCCTAGTGAAGCTTTGATGTATTTAAAAAGAACACTGGAGAAACTGTTCATGCAAATCAATTAGCTGTGAATTATTACTATTGTTCCCAATGAAGTTGCCTCTTAGAAGCCCGTGTGAAACTGCTTGTTGAGCTAGTGATACCAAAAGCCTCCCTTTTGGACTGCAATCCAAAGGCAAGCTTCTGGTTTTAATCCTGTTTGACATAAGGGTGTGGTGCAGTACAGTAACAGTGAAGCAGAAATCCTGAGCCACTGGTCTCACCTACCTAAGCTGGATCACATGACCCTGCAAATAGTTGATTCTGTATTTGCTTTTGCAGCTGCTGAGTAGTACTTGCTTTTTCCACTTCCTGCTGCTGTACTGTTTGTATTAATTCACAAGTTGTGTGCCTGGAGTTATTCCAAGAGAAAAGCAGATTTGACCTAGAGTTGAAAACAACCTGCCTGTCTCATTAGCTGTGGCCAGTCTCTGTGTAATGGTATTGCCAATGATAAAGGCATCTTTCAATCATTATTTAGCAGAGAAGAGAGACGGCAATACACTTCTATGAAGCAATCCTCCAAAGCAGGGCAAACTTTGCTCTAATGTAATAACAATTTCATCTGGAAGCATTTAATAACCCTGCTTGTGTAAAATTAGGGCCAAAATTGCATATACCACTACTGGAAATGTAGCAAGAGTATCATATTTCACATGCTGGCACTGAAATAAGGAAGTATACACATTGGTAAAATAATCTACCAAAACTCTTCTAAGCTTGTGAGTATTTTTGCTTTCAGGTATGTAACATAACTACTCCCTGTAGTTTTTTTCAGTTATAGTGAAGTCCTCTACAGCTTGGAATTTCATTTAGTAAGTCCTAGCAAAACAGACACTGCTAGCCATAGGAAACACTGAGGAGAAACCTGATCCACATCTCCCATTTTACTTTCTGCAGGTATCTTGTTGCCTAGTGAATCTCTGGCATTTTTACATATTAAATATTTATGTATACAGTGTAGAAGGCTGTCAGAAAATACCAGAAGTTAACTCTTACCTCTGTGGAAACACTGACCCTGAGACACACACCGATTACAATGGACGAAGGTAATTTCTTAGAATATAACATTTATTCAGTAAAAAACAATTGCTTATGTATGTTGTATTACAGCACACAGTTGTTAAGAGTGAAACAAGCTGAACAAAAATGTGAGAGGGTGTATACCTATTTTTAAGCTTCTCAACTGTCAAAGAAAGTTGAGGTGGCCATATCTAGGGGCTAACAGATAACCAGGACTGGGCTTCAAAAATTAAAATATTCAACCTCTACCACATTTTTTAGGTTGAGACTTTTATTGCAAATGCGTTTACAGGTCTAAGTAACTGAAAGTAGAAGGCCAGATTCTGTGAGAGCTTTTCAAGGGTGTGTAATTAAAGAATAAATGAACAATTACGCAAACCCTGCAATAAAAGTAGGACAGTTTGCCTTGCCCCTCCTTAGGGAGCAGGCTGCTGAAAAGTTGTGTGAGGGAAAGATGAGGAAGATTTGTGGCTTTTTCTATGCAACTTGCAGATCTTATCCTTAAATCATGAGGGAATAGTCTTCTCTTACTTAATATAAATGAACATATTTGAACTCTTCCCACACTTATTAGTAGAAGTAATTTTTTCTCAAATATGCTTCCTCAGGAAAATGTTTAAGGTTTAGACACATTACTAAATATTAAAAGTAAAGGAAGTTTTCCACAGCTGATTTAGAGATGACTAGCACTTTATTAAGGGGGCATTGTGATCTGTTTTTATTCTTAGATGTTAAGAATACAATGAATGAGCAAAAATTGGAAATACCATGGCATTGCAAGTGTAACCAGTATGAATGAAATAGCTACGCCTATAATTAAACATAGCAATGCATATCATTTTCCAAGAAAAGTTAACTCTAGATTCTTGTCTTTGCTCTAGTATCTCTGTGTCTTACTGTATGAAATATATGCCTTTATTTTGATTTTCAAGAGGAAAATGGCAATATACAAAATACAGCAAGAAACTGCTTTGCTTTCTATGGTAACAAGCTGTAATATTAACTGCTGACACTAGTTTAGGTCCAAATTAGCAACTAATTAGTTAAAAATTTCTGTATATGGTCTTCTTCATGTCAATGTACTATATTAGGATAATTAAGGAAGTTTAATGTTAAAAGGAGAATTCAACTGACTGACTGTGTAACCTTCTCTCATACTAGAAGTTAAGAATAACAAGTTAAACAAAACTGTTGTCAGCTCTCTTATGCAATGCCATTGGGCAAGGCTGTTGCTTAAGACAGTGTAACCAGAGTATGTTAAAGAAAAAAGTGTGGCTTGATCAGTATGAATAAGAACAAAAAGTTTGCACAATGCATTTTCATCTGGAAAAAGTCTGAGTTGTAGCGTGTGACAGTGCAAACAGACCTCTTACCTGTAAAATACTCTCAGAGTTCATTGTTAAGTTACTTTCAGGGGACGGGATGTAGTTATCAAATATATCCTTCTCAGAGGATGACTATTGATATTAACAATACAAAGGCTGAATTCATAAATCATCAATAATTGCTATAAATGCAGGCTTAAATAGCATAGAACAAACTGATATCAATATGATACAGTGAGAAAGAAGGACCACACTACTAAGACCGTCCACCCTGTAGGTAAATAGGAAAGGCAGGTACTATTCCATTCAGAAAAAAGAGAAGGTGTCCCAAAAAGCTCATTTCCCACCCAGATATGGCAACTACATTCTCTAACTTGGATGCATGTATGGGTGAGCAGCAGCAGCCACAGCAGCAGCAGCCACAGCAGCAGCAGCAATAAAACTGACAGTTTTCCCCTTTTTTAAGCAACAAAAAGGAATTATGTAGTCTTGATGGTCTGTGCCCATTTGTTCAGGGCATTGAGACAGCAGTTCTTCTTTATCCACATTAAGTTTCATACCTCATTTTCCACATAACAAAAGAAGAAAAACTCTGTACATCTGCCCAATTCAAAGAAGCAGTCCTCTTCTCTTTCACTATGGCTCTTCTGTTGAACCATACTTTAAAAACATTCCCATCAATCCTGGAAGTCCTCTCTCTCACTGCCCTTTCTTGTCTTACAGAGAGGGTAGGACAGGCTGTATTCAGCCCATTGATGATTTTATAAGAAAGACAGGTGTATGCACTTGCGTTATCATATTACTGAATAGCAGAGAATCTGTGCATCAGTAGAACAGTCCTGTAACAAAGAGCAATAAAAAAGCCTACTCTGAGAGCCCCTCTCTACAGATATATAAGAAAAATTTTATTTATACATTACACATATTCTGTCATTGATTAAAACCTTTCTTTTTGTGAGATATTACTACTTCCTTAAAAATGGGTGGGTAAAACTCAAAGTATGTCTCACAACACAGGAATGGGGCCCTGACAAAGCACTAAGTTATCAGAATTGGTTCTCACAAATCACAGATTTCAACAAATCCGTGGCTTGGAGAGGTCTGAGAAATTGTTGTGAATGTTAAAAGTCACTCTACTATCTTTGGGGTTTCTTTGGGTTTTGGAAGGAGGTTTTTGCATTGTTACTCAGACCAGCATTCTGGTTCTGAAGAAAGTATATACCTGTCACCACAATTCTGCTTCTGGAAGAAGAAGAAGTATTCTGTTTCTGCTGCTACCAAAAGCCAGAGGAAACCTGGTAATGTTAACTTCTTTGCACACATTTGCACATAACAAAGACTCTGAAAATTATTAAAACGCATATGGCACCACTACAATGGAGATCTAGAGTTCTAGTAAATATCTACCAAACTTCTTAAGCAATAAGGTACGGCCCATTGAAGTATAGCCTAAGAAAAGATGTCAAGCTCTCCCATTCGGCAGATACTCTGAATCACCCCTTCCAGCATCTAAACTATAGCGTGTGTTTACTCTAATTGTAGATATAATACATTTGGAGCTGGGAACACTATATTAGGTCAGACTTGAAATCTTTTATAGACAACAAAAACAGGACTGTGTTTTTGACGTCTTTTTTTCCTTAGACCGGAGGTAACGTGGCTACACAAAAAACACATACCTGACTTGGAATATTACTGATAGCAGCCTAATTTCATTATAAAGCTAACCTAGTCTATCCTTGTTTAAGTCCAGGGATCTAAGTAAATTTTCAGCCATTCTTTGTTTATATTTCAAAGTGTTAGTGAGGGGGAAAGAGAAAAGAGCATTTGAAAGAGTAGACTCTACCTGTGTCATGCCAACAGGTAGTATCAGACATGACCTTGGAATGACACCGGCTGGCACACTGGCATTGTGATAGATCAAGCATCTTTGAGACTGAAAGACTAGTGGGGTAATTTGTCTTTCTTATCCAGGTCTTTAGCATGTACTACAATAGTCCCTGCCCAACTATTTTCATGTGTCAGCTAAACTTCTGTGTATTATCGTCAGACAATTGTGTGTTGGCAGTCACTGGGCCACTTGAGTGGAAAACTATGACATTGTATGAAATAGTGTCAGTTCCAGTGACTAAATACTCGACTTGCTGCAACTAGCCAACCTAGGTGGATCCCCAGTTACTTCTGAGGCAGAACATGAATATACCTGCCAACTATGTGAACATCAGTAATAACTATAAATACCACACCTGCTAAAGACATGGCTCTACCTTCCCACAAGATTAGTCTGAGACCTAACAATCCAGTGCCTCCTGCTGTAGCAAAGTAACTGATCTATAAGGTCTATACTGGCTTAAAGAAGAAGACACAATACCTCTGTTAACAAGCCATATTACTGTTTCAAAAACTACAACAGAGAAATTTTCATGGGGCTTTGCCGTTTTGTAACTCCATGAAACTAAAGTTAATTACGTAGCAGTAAAGAAATGATCATAGAATCATAAGGTTGGAAGAGACCTCCAAGATCATCGAGTCCAACCGTACCTGTCTCCCTAGTAAACCACGTCCCTAAGGAATTCATCCACCCATCTCTTAAACACCTCCAGGGATGGTGACTCCACCACCTACCTGGGCAGCCTGTTCCAGTGCTTGAGCACTCTTTCAGTAAAGAAATTCTTCCTAAGGTGTAGTCTTAGCCTTCCCTGGCGCAACTTGCAGCCATTTCTTCTCATCCTATCACTTGTCATTTGAGAGAAGAGCCCAGCACCCACCCCATCACAGTTGTAAACAGTGATGAGGTCTCCCCTCAGCCTCCTCTTCTCTAAGCTAAAAAACCCCAATTCCCTCAGTCATTCCTCACAGGCCTTGTTCTCCAGCCCCCTCACCAGCCTCGTTGCCCTTCTCTGAACGTGCTCCAGCCCCTCAATGACCTTCTTGTAGTGAGGGGCCCAAAACTGAACCCAGCACTCGAGGTGTGGCCTCACCAGTGCTGAGCACAGGGGCACAATCACCTCCCTGCTCCTGCTGGCCACGCTGTGTCTGATACAGGCCAAGATGCCATTGGCCCTCTTGGCCACCTGGGCACACTGTTGGCTCTTGTTCAGCTGGCTGACAACCAACACCTCCAGGTCCTTCCATTACTTTTATTTTCACAAGGATACAGGAGACTTTTGTAGTTCTTAAACTGACATTGCAATAGAAGTAGTCAATTCAAAATACAATCCTCTTTGCTCTCTGGTTAGTAAATTTCAGAACTCAAGAAATTATGGTGCATAAACTTTGCAGGATTCATCAATGTCATCTGCATAAGAATCTCAGAGATGAGATACCAGGAAAGAACTACATTATTTCAGCTCATAGTGAAGTCAATGAGAATTGAAGTTACTCAGGGTATTGACTACCAAACTTTTAATTGTTTAGGAAAAGTAAATAAAATGTCCCAATGATTCAAAATCAGGGACCAAGGAAAGATCTTTTGCTATTGTTTTACTTGTGGGGTTTTTTTCTGTCATTTAGATACAATCACATTAGGCTAATGGAACAATTCTTATTCTGATTGTTTCTGGTATTTGATCCAGTATGAAATCAGGAAAAAAAAAACAAAATTAGAAATGACTCTTCTGGCAAAATTTTTGCCAGAAAATATACATGGTCAGTGTCAGTTTCTCAAAATCAGAATCCTGTGGGGGGCTAGTGGGACATTAAACAAATAACAGAGTCTATAATGGACCTAGAACAGGAACAAATTTTGATATCAGAGAGATATGTGCTCCAAAATGCACTTTTCTCAAAAAGTTAAGGCAAGAACTTCCATTCACGTTCCACTGGCAATTAGGAAATTGAATATCAGGTTATGCTTCAGTAAATTAGCACGCATGTAGGAAAGCTCAGCCTTACAGTTCCCCTTTCTGCATTGCTTCTCATGCTAAAACTTTCCATGAAGTGGTGCTTACCCATTAGCCAATTTCCTTACTACAGTGCAACATAGGTCTGTCTATGAAATTTTCTGAAGCGACTTGCACTAATGCAAGACATGCATAGACCTGAGGCAGGTTCTCCTCACTGCTTCTGAAATGTTTGTATTAGGTGGCAACCACACCACATGATATTTGACTTGTCAGTGCTTTCATGTACTATTTGTGACCATTAAAAATACAACAATCATAACTATGGGAAGACTGCTTGTTTGTGTGTTGTCTCAAGTTACAGCTGCTCTTACCTCAAGGTAAGTGCATAGCCTCTCTAGCTTTATCCACACTGTCTTACCCAAAGCCTCTGTGCTTCTAAATCAAAACTTATTTCAGTGATAAAGTTGGCATGCAGTATTTCTAGGTACGAAGCTCCCATTTCATGAGGTCTGATACTGTGAAATATCTGTTGCTACTGAGATCCTGAGCACAGCAGCATTTTGAGGGGACTGCTGATGCGGCTGGAATTACATCAGAAGTGGTCATCTTGTCTTATGCATTTTAGCTTCAGTAAACTCACAAATAAACCAACAGTTAAATAAAAATACTGGATTACCATCCATTTCTGGTTTTCTTGAACTCTATATATTGTATTGCACAATTCAACAGGAAATGGAAATATCTGCAGAGAATAAGAATTTTTTTCATAGGCTAATTTTTCCTTACTAGAAAGGAAAGAATTTCCTGAGAAGTAAAACATATGATATAAAGATGTGATCAGAATTATTTAAGTTAATGGTGATGGTGATTTTCTCTAAAGATAACAGTGTGTCTCAAGATGATGCTAATGTGGACAAATAAAATCATATTAATTATTGTACCTGAATTTTGTGAACAACTTATTGTAAAATCTTACAGGAAAAAAAAATCTTAAATAATTAGCCTTAACAAATAACTGTCTTTTCTTGACAGAAGTTATGCCTTTCACATAGCCTTTTCTGTTTTCCCTCAGACTCCAGTTGCAAGCAACTAGATACAGCCAGAGAAAACAACTAAATTTATGTTACACTGCCTTAAGACAGTGACTGAATTGAAAACATTCCCAATATAGTCAAAATACATTTCCATCTTCAACTTTTTTCCATCTTTTTCCCTTCTTCTGTCTCAAAAAATTATGCAGTTTCTCTAAGAGACACGACACATGAAGGTCTCTTCTTCAGAATATTAGTTAATGTTACCTTGAAAAATTTGATCTTATAATGAAAAATATAGATTTTTTAAATGTACAGAATTTATGTGCATGCATGCATTATTAAGTCTGTATCTTTTTTACAATGAAAGAACAGTAATTTTTCTTTTGTGCTTCACTTGTACTGATTGCTGCTATCTTAGAATCTCTGCAGGACACACAGGTTTGATGTTTAAATCTGTATATTTTCTCCAATAGCTGAGTATGGTTGAATGGTTGCTCCTGGCCAAAAAAAACCCCCCCAAAAATCTCCAAAAACTGATTATTAGTCAATATGAAACTAAAATTCTGTAGCAAAACTGCACTGCTGTCTGTAATTTTGTGTTAAATATACCATTCCTTTACTCTAAAAAGAGCAATCCAGCATAGCTGGCTTATTATGAATTGTCTTTTCCTTTTAGTAGAATATTCCTGCCACTAAAATAGTAACATTTATACCTTTCAACTAAGTTACTATTAAAAATATTAAATGTAAGAAAGACTTTATGACTGCAAGGAAAACGGGTGTAAGACCAGTTACGTTTGTTCTGAGTGGCTTGAAATATTCTTTTCATATAATGACACATCTGTTTTGTCTTTTCTCTCATCTGGTTTCAGAAGGGATTTCTTATGAGAAAAGAGGAAATTGAAAGTGCAGTGCAATGACTTTTTTATGTTTTACTTTGTTTTGATCCCTTAAAAATGCAGAATCTAACATTCAAAATCTTTTACATCACAAGGAAAACGTGTCCTTAGAAGGAAATATAATAATAATATTTTAATAATGATATATAAGAATCATGTTTTTCCATGCCGGCATGCTTTGATGTCTTTATTTCTTTACAGAAAAAATTCTCTGCCTCTGGGAATACAAAAGATAAAAGCCATAAGACTTGAGATTTTCATGCCCCAGAATAAGTGGTCCTCTTCTGTCTTGTCTGTGCTAAGCAGTTTTGGAAATACTTCTCTTTCTGTCCATGTTTCAGAATTGCTGTTGGCCACTTCTATGAAAATAAAATAATCCCCTGTCAAAAAACAATATATACTGGTGCAAGGCATAAAATAGAAGTCCCTATGGAAAAAAGTAGCTAAGCAGTGAAACATGCAGTAAAGCTACAAGACAGACTCCAGAATTTGTGCCGGATACTGCTAGTATTAGAGCAGAAAATTTTATTGGAGTTCACATGAAGCAACACAGAAGTAATGTGCCAGGGGATCAGTCATTTTCAGCTACAACTGCATATGAAGTGCATTGTTATTTCTTAAACAAAAAATATTGGCAGCGATTGGCCTAGCTATAAAACAAACCTCGTATAAAACAGGAGACTGACTGATCATGTTTTAAACTGAGATTTTTTACTTTCGAAATAAAAGAAAAAAACCCCCACTATCCCTCTATGTTTCCCAGGCATCAAATTTAAAGTATACATTAAAATTTAATCTCAACCAAGTAGTTTCTCTGCACTGCCTGCCATCTATATCCCCTATTCATCCTAGCAGAGATTTAGTCGAAGACAGTTGTTCATTTTCCTTCCTGAGATAGCTGGTTCCATATTGATGATGTGCATTCAGGATGACTGATGGCATTTTCCAAGCAGACCGCAAAGGACACATATTTACACTTCAGTGCAAATATTATGAACATGTGAACATTTTGTGCTTCTCATCAAAGATTTAGCAGTTGTATGTACACACAGGACAGCAACTAGCTAACACTTGAGAGAATAATTTACAGGAGTGCTATGTGCTAAATTCCATGGATGGAAGAAATGGAGAAAGTCTTCTAGATTTTATGTCTAGACATTCAATTCATGATGAAAAGGTGGAAAACCAGTGTCTTTCTCCATGGAAGTTATGAGGCTGGCAAGGGGAAGAAAAAGAAAAAAAAAATTCTCCTAATAGATCTTTCTGCTTTATTTGATATTCAGGAGAAATTGTGGTGACAGTGGAAGTCGATCATAACAAGAGAGCAGACATCTTAAAGAGATGCAGAGACAAAATCAGGCCAAAATTTATGCATGGAAGAATGTATTTGAGATGCGCTTTTGGGTGGAAACTGCATGAGACTTGGCAGGTTTTATTCAGGGTAGAAGACAGAGAATTCTGGAACCTTTATTTCATGGAGTTTGATGTGTTTGCAAATTAAGCTAAATCTGACAGTCAAACCAAGATCAAATCACTGAATCATGTTAGATTTCGAAAGGCACAGAAAGAAGAAAAAACCAAAACTATGAGTTTGCTCTGATCAGTTTATAAGAAGGTTTACTCTTGAAAGACCTGACTGTTGTACATTTTTTGTCTTAAATTCTTTTTGTGACGTGATCTCACAAACCTGATCTTGTTTCGTCATATCTGTTCACAGTCCTCTCTCTTCTATAAGTATTCCTTTGATTGTTTTTGCAGAAGTACGGTTGCAAACAGTTATCCCTTCAGGCTCTCAAATCCCCGAAGATTCAGTAAGAATTGATCCTGAAACTAAACCACAGACCACCATTCACCCATCTCTTCCTCTACCAGGCACCGTTATTAATTACTCAGAGGAAGCACAAGAACATCCTTCATGTGTGGTTAAAAGTATTGTGATTGAAGACACACCTGAGGAGGAGGGTAAGAAGTACTTTGTGCTTCAGGTGCTCTGAATGACTGTGCTTCATTGTTTTCCACAAAAGTGCAGATTGGTACTCCATTACCATATTGTAGTCTCACAGAAGTACGTAACTATTACAGTCCCTATTGCACTATCAGTGCTGATATAACTTGACCATGGAGGAATGTGACTATGGACTAAACGGGAAAGTTGCTTTCATGATTTGGTATATGGAAAACGGAAGCTCCTTATGCACAAAAGATGCCTAGAGGCTTCACATGTGTTAAAATCAAAATAAGTGCAACAGGACTAAATTCATGTGTTCTGTATCCTTTACTTTTTAAACAAGGTGTGCAACCCTCCAGAATTTCTACAAACTGCCAAAAAATAGAGTTGAAGTTATTCAGAAGTAGCAATGTGGCACACCAGTCTGTGTAGACGTGGTTGGATTCTACTTGTAAAGTGAGAAAGGAGAGACCTCTGGTTTGAGGCAGGTTATATTCTGAACGGATTAAACTGCAAGGTACTGTTGTGCTTTGAATGCGTTTTGTGAGCCAGTCTGACTGATGTCTTTGAAAAGAAAGGAAGAGAACTGCCTGTGCCACACCACAGAGTTCTGTGTGAGTTAACTCACGAGATTGGTACGAAAAGGTATGTTCAATAGTTTTGTAAGTCACGTTCTCTATAAGATGCTAAGCTAAAGAGAAGATGCATAGAATGATTTTTAATATTCATGAATTAACTTGTGAGGGTTTCAAATACCTTTCTTCAATGGACTGCTATAGACTGAAAGGGAACTTTGCAGTCATTTCAGCAGGTGACACAGTTATGCATTTTTTCCAATGTCAAATAATATCTGTATGTTTGTTTTCCATTAAGGGTGGAAGAGTAATCTTTATCCTAGGTGAAAATACAAGTCCTGCATTCTTGACCTGCAATTATTGATGGTCTAGCGGCTTATTTTGCCAAAAGTAGGATTATGTGAAGTGGAGGGCTTTTTCAAGAATACCTGTGGCTTCAAATAGGCTCCAACATCATGGAAAGAAAGCAGGCCAAACATGAACCAGGAGGATACAGATGTAAGAGGTCAAAGTCCTTTCAGAAGTAGCTATTCTGTGTGTAATTTCATAAGCATCCTTCGCTGATATAATTCACAGACCAAACGCTGATATATACACATGTATGTAATGTATAAGGATGAAAATTTTGAGTTCAGAAAGAAAAATAACTTGAGCTAACGGTACCAGTCTCAGCGCATACTTATTTAGTTGTGTATTTTATAGATCATCAAAATTGGCTTTTGAAAAGCAAGATTTTCCTGGCTGTATGGGAATTGGATCTGGTGATTCCATCTAGCAGCTGGTTAGACTGTATTTTAAAACAGTACATTCTGTTACAATATGTCTAATAAAAGCAATGTGAAGAGACAGAGATTTGTTTTTAGAGAATCACTGTCTCACAGAGGTAAATGAATATCCCTTCAGGATTTCAGGAAAGGCAGTTATATACCTGGCTTTCCCTAGTGGACAGAAATTCTTAATTTCTGAAAATCATTTCAGAATAATCTAAAGAGTGAGAAGACCTATTTTCAGACACTTGTTTCCCTTTCATTTCAGAACTCTTGAAGAAGTTGCTCAGGTTGGGTGTTGTGGTTATGTTTTCTCTTGGGAAGAATGTTGCATATGTACAGAGTTCTCACTGAGAAGTTGAGTCAGATATATCTCATCTAACAATGCAATCCACCTCTGCTTTTGCACACAAACACACACTTATTTTCAGAAATATTTGGCAAAATCCAGTTGTTTTGTAATTTTTCACATTTATTTTTTTTTAATTTTTCAAAATTACATTTTGAAAAAAATTCGATAGAATAGACAAAACAAGTCTGGAGTACAGGCTTTAAATTCTAAATATCTTTATTTTCAGGATCAAGTGGAACCATTTGAGACAAAAAAAATATTACCTCCTTCTTCTGCTTGTAACTCTATCAATGACTTTCTGATCTTTCATTCTTTTGTATGGCTGTATTAAAACTCTTGGTTCTACCAGGATTAAGGTATACTACATTTAAAGCCAGTGAATTAGCAAATCAAGAGAATTCAGAAAGTTGCAATAATTTTTGTTAACAGATGGAGAAGGAAACTCATGGCTGCACAAGCTTGGAATGAATATAAACAAGTGGTCAATTCTGAATTCCTTTGTTGGATGGAGTGAAAACACAGCTCTAGGAAAAGGTATAATTATATAGCAAATATTATTCTTGATTTTTGGAACACATGATACATTAAAGAAATTTTAAGTGTTGTTATTTTTTTTCCTTTTATGTGAGCTCAGTTACCTAAATTTTCATATGTAGTTTCAATGACTTAAATATATGCTGCCCGTAGATCAAAGCTGGCATGTCAGTGTTGTTACTTCTCACAAAGTTCCATTTCCCTGACAGTCAGAAAAACGCACATTTTAAAACTATATTTTATGTCTCAAATAAAAATTTTAAAATGCAAGATTTATGTCTGGTGTTGATATGCATTTTACTTTTATACCTTAAGTTGTTAAAGTTACTTTTTTTATACCGTAGATCATCTGAACCCAACTGGAATTTGTTCTGATGCTGACCATAAAGCAACTGAGTTGGAGGAATGTGCAACCAAAGAAGAATTACCATATATTCCATACAAGTTAGCTACATTATATATCACAAAGGTGACGAAAAACCCCACCAAAAAAGTCTCAGCATGAAATAATAATTTGCAATAAAAAAACTTGTCAGTTGAATGAAATGTCTCTTCATAGCATATACCAAATGAATTGTAATAATCATTTTCATCAAATGTATTCAACTCACACAGTTGCTTGGTAGGTTTCTTCTTCATACTTGGAAGATTGCACTTAAATTTTCGATATTGATATAAAAATACAAGCATTAAAGTGCAAATGCCTTCTTAAGTTAAGAATAGATCTTAAATGTCTTAGGTTTGTCTGTTAAGGTAGTTTTCTAAAGATGAATCCCCTAGTAACAGTATGTGGAGAAAAACCTTGCCTTCCCATACATTTCTCATCATGTTTCTTCATCGTTGAAAGTGGCTTTTGGCTGGCAATGTGAGGGGTTTTTCTATTGCCATATTTCTGTTTATTTATTTCTAGCATAGGTTTGGATTTTCTGCTTAGCCAGTTTATTTAATATTTTATATTATGCAATATCTGTGTGGACATGTGTCCGTGTATATATATATTTCCTGATTTATTGGTTTTATTGGATTATTTATTCCATTAAATATGCTCTTGTACTCTTGTTCTTTTATTATGCATCAAGTAAGTCCTATGGGGACTTTTGTAGGACAAGATAAGGACCCCTAAGCTAGCTGTAAGAAACAAGTTTGAATATTTGAACCATCTTAAGATTATTTAGAGCACTGTGGGTGATAAAAGGGATAAACTCATCTGGATCTTTTCTTATGTCTTAACGTTTTAATTATGCGTTTTAAAAATTCCTCTTTTTCTACAATAGTGATTTTCATGAGGGGTAAATAGGACAGTATATTTCAATACCATTTTTCTGCTTTGCTAATTTTACATCATTGAACAATGAGAGTGTCAGATGACAGAGTTTCTTCACTATTAAATTAACTGCTTGTAGATATTCACAAAGATTTAATCTGTCACTGTAGAAAACCACAAAACTATTCTAAAATAATGCATCAGTCACTGAAAAAAAATCTGAGATTTTTTTCTTTTTCAGTTTTATATCAGCTGAGCTACTCACTGTCCGCAGAATCTGTGTCATATTAAGTTAAATGGAGAACAGAAACCAAGGAAATCGCTGGAAAACCTCTGGATTGTTATAATTTACATATAAACATGTTCATTTCTGTACTTCATCCAGCAGTATATGTTAGCCTCATTTAAGATGCATAAGTATCAGTGTTGTGTAATTTGACATGGCACCTACCCAATAAGTATGTCATAGGAGAAGTGGACAACAGAAACTGGGATGGGTAACAGTGGAATTTTCCTTTTGTGACTATTATGAATTGGATTAGAAACAAAACTAACAAAACTGAGTCTCTAAGGATCCTGATGCAATGTTAAGCTTAAATGACTCATTTTCAAACAGGGAAAAGATCATTTTACCAGTTCTTTTTGTATACATCTTTCATTAGTCATGAAAAATGATTGTAGTACACCTTAAAGTTATGTCAATTTTTCAGGTTTTTATTTTAATAAAATAGAAAATAGGATTGAGTGTATTTTGTAATCAATTTGTGTTGCATAACTCTTAAATGCAAAAATGCAATCTTTTCCACTCTGTACCTTTTTTTGTATATATAATTTTTTTCTCAACAATAAGCTCCACAATGCTGTTTTTCTTTTTCAAGAACTTTAGAATAATTGTAATGACTATCTCTTCTATATTTAATTCAGATCATTACTGAAAAAAAGAGATGGAAATGCAATAGTAGGACTATGGAAAAAAAAGTTATATACAGATTTTTGTTTAATAATACAATATATTTTCTAGTAGTTGAAGCCTAAAATCTTTGATCTGCAGTCAGGTTAACTATTCTTCTGTTTTCACCATACTGTATCTGTCATTTTGAGAAATATATCTCAAAAGCTTTTCATGGTGCATTATAACTGCTATTCCTCTGAGCTGATAATTTCCTTTATCCTCTACAGATTGTAAAAGACATGCAGCAAATGAAAAACAAACACATGAAAATAATCAGACAACTAGACAATACAAGGAAAGAAAACCAGGTAATTATTCCAGAGTATTAACATTATTATTGTGTCATACCATGTGTCGGAACAATACAGAAGGATAAAATCTACACAATTACATCTGCATTCAGGTACCCATTCTAAGTCTCTACCCTTCCTCTGTGGGTACTATATTTTCAGCTTTAGACTTAACTTTGCTTTAGTCTTGCAATATTTTGACAATATGGTTTACAGAATGGCAGAATCTCTCCCCTTGTAAACACCTTCAAGTTTATAATGAGGAACGATGTGTGCCCGTCCTGGGATCATAACCCTGCAATGCCTCACTTTCCTTAGTGGAAGCTTTTCTACACTTCATTAGTTAGTAAGTCTCCCAAAACATGAAATTATCCACATCATCTTTGGCTACAATGTTCTGAAACCTTTTCTTGCAACCACTGCTTCGTCTTTCTGCTTATTTGTCACGTCATTCTCCTTTTCTTGTGTGGTGTAAGAGAAGCATTTAGTTCCTGTGCACATATGTTTTCCATACAATTATAGGTTATTCTGGGCAAAGAGAGAGAAGAGATTCAGAAATTCCTTTGGAACCTCCAAGGGGAAGTGAATAAACTATCAAGCAAACTTGAGAGCATTCCCTTAATGTAATATATGTGCTTTTGTAGGAATGCAACCTTTTCACAATCACATCTTATCATTTCAATTGATTCTGTAGATCACTACAGAAGAGAGGAAGAGAAAGAAAGAAAGAAATAGGAAGAAGAGAGATGCTTAGTAAGAGACAACTGTCTGCTGGGCATAGATGCAAACACAGGGACTGAAATGATCTGTTTTTTCACAGGGCCTCTTTTATTTTGGCTGCTATAACATGTTATTAATTAAAATCTCAGAAATAAAAATCATTCCTAGAAGTGCTGGAAGTATCTGTGCTTTTTAACATTTCTGATTTATTTTTATTTCTCATAAAATATTATTACCTTATTTAGAGGCTTCCTGTTTGTGCTACTCATACTTCTAAGCTTTTGTTTTCTGGATAAAACTTCATTTCTTTAAAAATTCTGATCCATGCTTAGAGTCAATTCATTCTGATCTACTCTCAGGAAGACTCTGAATTTTACTTCTACAGAAAATTAGAGAAAAGCTTACTTTAGCAGTAAGTCTTGCTCAAAATCTGTAGCAGGTGAAAAAACAAACGATTAATAAGGAACTTTTGCAGACAATAAGAAAGCGTGGGAGAAAGAGAATCAAGCATTATCTGTTCTAGAAACCATCCTCTTTATCATGCTTGACTTTCATGGTCTCATTGACCATTCATTTTCTCAACAATACTTTACATTTCAGGAGCAGAGAATAACTGCTATAAAGAAACATTATGGTGAGAAAATGAGGAATTTGAAATGCCAGTTAGAAGTTTACCGAGAGCTGATGATCAAGAGCAACATACACTGGCAAGATACAGTTAAGGTAACCAAGAGATAGGGCTTTTACAAGGGGGCAAGAATGGCAGGAACTTCCAGAGGCTGGGGGAGCAGGCTATGTAATACTTTTTCTTAGAGACAGAGCCAAATGAAGACTCATAGTTTGTGAAATTAATACAAAACTAAGTCACCTTCTGGGGATGAACAAAGACTTACACAGTATGTTACCAAAACAGTTCTTATAGCCTGGTGTAACTTCAAGCTCCTGATGAAAATTCAGTGTGGGATTCTCCCAAACTGTGTCTGCTTACATACTTGGAGATTTATTTTTATGAAAAAAAAAGTGTCAAGATATTTACAGAATAATTAGAATGTGTAATGCTTTTCTGGTAATGAACAGATATTAAGGTTTATCCTGTTCCTCCTTCAAGTCTGTTGCTAAGGAAAAGGTTCAGCATGTTCAGGCCTTTAGGGAGGGTCTTTAGACTCATATGACATCTATACACATGCAGTCATTGTGAATCAGTCAATATTTACTATTTTTGTGAAAGATCCTGGGGATTTGGCCTGACACAAATGACTTCTCAACATGTGTAGAACTAAAAGAAACAAACTATAAGCCTTTTTGAAAATTGAAGCACTGGTGTAGAAGTTCTGATCCCTTATTCTACTGCCTTCAGAGCCTGAGGAAAAGAAACAGACAACTGGTCCAAGAAAAAGAAGATCTCCTTCACCAAATGAAGCAACAAAGAGAGAAATGGGAAGAAGAAAAGGTAGACAAAGATAATTGGGGTTTTCTTTTACATTTACGATGTATTCATTACCATTTCTAATGTGTGTTATTTCCAAGACCCTAGGGGATGTGGAAACCACATCATCTGCCTTTAGGTACATACATCTAAATCAACTAAGACTGAACCTGCCTTCCTTTTTTTTCAGAGCACCCAAGTAGTTTTTCAATCTCTAAACACCAATGAAGATGACCTACCTGTTTTGTCATACCGTATTATTCTTTCACTAAAAGTTATTAGATTGTAATTTCTCTCTCTCATTTCACATTTCGTATCTTTTGAAGAATTGACACATTGGTTATTTTTTATTTAACAATTATCATCAAAAAATCAACAAAAAACCTTATCTGAGCTACTACAGCACTGTTATGCAAGTGGTTGACATGGCAGCACAACTGCCTCACTTGGTAGTTCCCAGAAAGAAGGACTGCACTTAAAATTCCTCAGGTTTTCCAGATCTCTCTGTGATAACACAACTTCGGTTCACTGAAGATCTGAGATGGTTGCAGAGGTAGGAAAAGAAATTTGTTTCTTTATATGCAGCATTTGTGAGTACCGTCTTATAATTTTTATTTTCTGTGTAGTGCTGTATTGCACGTAACATATGCAAGTCTTGCTTGTAATTTTGTGCGGAGATCAACACACGGACTCCGATGCAGAATTGAAGACCTTTTATTGTCAGAAGGCTGCATGTTGATATTCTTCAGAGTTCTATCACGCGCTGGATGTTTTTACATGATTGGATACACACAGCTGTCCACGCGCCTAAGTTACACTTGTGATTGGTTACTTATACATGATCACACACTGCTGCAAGAAGCAAGTTTAACATTCTTTTGCTAGATAACTTGCTCTTTATCTTACACTTCTTTGCAAACAATTCTATTTCTTCACCACCTAATCCCTCATATCTCACTGTTCAAGGCCCTTCAAGAATACCATGCTGCTTGTTATTATAAAATGTCTCCAACAATTTTGCATGTCTTCGATTTTGCTTTATAGCAGCCAGTTTTCATTGCACTACTACAAGACATATATTCAGGGAGATCTTAACTAACCTGGGGGTGGGGGGATGGTGGGGAAATCTCAGAACCAGTTTCTTTTTTGCATCTATGAAACTGAATTCAGATTCCTGAAGGATTTTGGAATTAAGATCTCAACAAACACATTTTTGCTTTTGGAGAGTTTTGGAGCTTTTGGAGGGTTGTCTGAGTTTTGGGGTTTTTTTATTCAAATGATGTAGCTCCACCTTTTGATTATATTTAGAATAGCACAAGTGTTGAAAATGAAGGATTTCTCTTTTCAAAGACTTTCAACAATGTCTACTGCAATATATCCAATTACAGTATCACAGTATCACAGTATCACAGTATAATAAGGTTGGAAAAGACCTTTAAGATTGAGTCCAACCTGTGACCCAACACCTACACCTACTCCTACTTGTCAACTACACCATGGCACTAAGTGCCTCATCCAATCTTTCTTTAAACACCTCCAGGGATGGTGACTCCACCACCTCTCCGGGAAGCGCATTCCAATGGCCAATTACCCTCTCAGTAAAGAATTTTTTTCCTAATATCAAGCCTAAACCTCCCCTGGCGAAGCTTGAGACTGTGTCCTCTTGTTCTGTCACTGGTCACCTGAGAGAAGAGACCAACCCCTGCCTGACTACAACCTCCCTTTAGGTAGTTGTAGAGAGCAATAAGGTCTCCCCTGAGCCTCCTCTTCTCCAACCTAAACAACCCCAGCTCCCTCAGTTGCTCCTCATAGGGCTTGTGCTCCAGCCCCTTCACCATCCTCGTTGCTCTCCTCTGGACACAATCCAGCATCTCAATATCCTTCTTAAACTGAGGGGCCCAGAGCTGGACACAGCACTCAAGGTGCAGCCTGACCAGTGCCAAGTGTAAGGGGATGATGACCTCTCTAGTCCTGCTGGCCACACTATTCCTGATGCAGGCCAGGAAGCCGTTGACCTTCTTTGCCACTTGAGCGCACTGCTGGTTCATGTTGAGTTTCCTGTCCACCAGCACTCCCAAGTCCCTTTCTGCCTGACTGCTCTCCAGCCACTCTGTCCCAGCCTGTAGCTCTGCATGGGGCTGTTGTGTCCAAAGTGTAGAACCCGGCACTTGGACTTGTTAAACCTCATGCTATTGGACATGATTGATAAACTGAAAAATCATAATGTTCACAAACCATTTGACCTAATTGTTATATATCCAGGAAATGTAGCAAAAATATTTTAATAAAGAGTAGGAAGGGATGAGGGCAGAATGATCTACAGTTTGCGGGAAGAAGGAATATCTTCTGTAAGTCCAAATAATGCTGGCAAGATTTGACACACACAACTGCTGTTCCAGGGCTGCCTTAGGACTGTGCTTCCAAAAGCTTTTGTTCTTTAGCTGTTTCACAAGTCTCTGTAATTTTTGTTGCTTCTTTCATTCCGGTCATGTGGACAAATGCTAAAGGAAAAAATAAGCATAGGACATCTTGATACAGGCTCTTGTGGAAACATTAACAGTCTGGGCAGTCTCTGATTTATTTCTACATTTTCTTTTCTAGTAACAGCCAATCACTGCACAACAGTCCATTTGACTAGGCCGTGCCTCTAACTGACATCATTAATATACTCTTATTAATTATTCTTCCCAAGGAAATATAGAGAATACCTAATGTCTTCTTTTTTTGTCTTGCAGGTCTGGATTCAAGAAAAATTACAAAAAATCATAGATTATCTTTATACCCAGCACACACTGAGTGAGTTTTTTATTTCAGACACAGAGTTTCCTGTTCTCTATTTTCTTTTGGTTTTGTTTTTCTATTTATACTGAGAGGCACACCAGGCTGAAATCAACATAATGTTTTCCACTGAAGTTCTGTGTCCCAGGTGGAATAACAAAGGAATGTTGAAACTGCAAATAATATGTCATGACTTCAAACTCGTTAGCATAATTGGCTTATTATAGTCAGTGCTGGTTTCAAGTAGATCTATTTCAGCACTTGTAGATTTCCCTTTAGAACTTCAAAAAAAACCTAAAGCACAGGCTCTTCAAAATTATTTGTGTTTTAATACGTACACAGAATTCTTGTGAATTAAAATGTATTAGTTCATTATAAATTCTTGATTCTAAAGGGAGATGACTTTGCCTACCTAGACCATATTCTTGGAACTGCATATTAGAAATGTTTAAGTTGTTCCTGTCTGTTTTTCTTATTGTTTTCAATTCAGCTTTGCAGGAACTTCACAACATCAGTCTATATGTGAAAAGAGTGCATGACCTCATGAATTGCCAGATAAAAATGCTTCAGCAAAAGTCTGAAATGTCAGAAGGAGTAAAAGAAGATGTGTCAGTGGTTTTACAATTAAAAAGAGAAAAAGTGAGCACTGAAATGGAAATATAAATGGTTCTTTTTAGGATTATTGCAGGAGTGTCAAAGGCAATCAGTCTGCCTCTAGTAAAGCCTGAAGTAAGCCATGGGACCAGCTGTCAGTAAAAATTGTGTACAAATGTATACATGGCTTGTGAATGATAAATTGGTGATGAATGATTAAACATTTTCTTATTCTTCTTATTCTTCTGGAAACAGTGATAGTGTGATACTGTTCTCATTATAATAGTAGATAGAATAAACTTTACTACCAAATCTTTTCTAGATCTATTTCTTTGGATTATAAAAACTATATTCTTTTGATTTTCTCCATTTTTGCTCTACCTTGATCCTTAAAATCATGGCAACTTCATATAAACAGAATGAAAATCTATATCCTGGCTGAGAGTTATCTTTGTTGCCCCCTAGGTTGCTAATGAAGAAAAGAAGCCCGAATGCTCAAAGGAGAAGGGATATCTTTGGCAAGCACACACCATGCTGCAAATGATACAGCTATCTTTACAGAAACGAGAGAGAGAAGTCACTGAGATCCTACAGAGTGAAAGAAGATATAACAAGGCAATGAAACCTCAAATTGCAGTGCTAAAATTCATGAAAACTCTTGTCAAGAAGGTAAAAACTCATGTACTGCAAACATGGAAAATTATTTACTGGGTTTTCTAAAAAGTTCAACAAGGAAAAAAATGCGGCTTAATTTATTATTGTTATTGTCTTAAAGAAAATCCAGAAAAGATCTTCTGTATACATTGATGTAAAGATAGGATTTTCAGAATGGTGCATGGAAATAAAGAAACAAATACCACTGAAAGTCAGCTTACAGAAAATTGATTAGGCCAACTTGCACACTCCTTAATTAGCATTGTTTTAAAGCATAAACTAGTAAAGTGTGAAAATGGCATGATGAAAAATACATGGTGTTCTATCCTTCTGATTATGTGACCTACATGAATTAGAACCAGCCATGCCAACCTTACAGGAAACATGATCTAATTTTTGATCCATGATAGGTTCACACCATATATTGTGATGTCCCTGGGGCACAACAGTACATCAGTCAGCTTATCAGAAAGAACGAGGATGAAAAGGCTGATTGGAAAGAAATCTTTAACAACGCTCAGACTGATATTTTGTCCTATGAAGTATTTAATGGAAAGGAACCTATGGATGAAAAAAGGTATACTGGATCACTAATAAAGCAAAGATGGAAATAATACAAAAAATAATGGGTTGTTTTCAAAGAGACAAGGTTCACTTTAAAGAATGCTATTATAATTTCCAGGTATTGATATGGGGGTAGGGGGAAATCAAAGTAGGGTCTACATATAAAGAAAGAAACCATGGAACTTAGAAACATAAGCTACAAAACCCTGGAAAACATTTCAGCTTGACTGACTTATCCAAGTTTTATCCAACGTATTATAAAATATACTGAAATTAGCTTATTTGATATGTCTGTGCTACACCTTTTTACATTTTTACGGACTATTTCTTCCTCATGTTCTGGGTAATTGCATCTTTCTTGCTGTGTAAGTAACTAGTTCTTTGCAAACTCTTCTCTTTATTTCTTTTTTTCCTTTTTCATGACAGGACACAGCTCTCAATGAAGCTTTTCAGAAATCTTGGGAATGCAAAGTCTGAATTGGAATATGCTGAAACTGAGAAAATTGTGTTTGATTGTATCCAGACAGGGAAAATCCCCAGATGGATTAAAAGAGATTCTCTTTATGTAGCCTTGACAGGTGAGAAATCCTCTTGTCAGTTTAGCCTAATTATCCTCAGCCAACTCATTTTTTAATATAGTGAAACACAGTAGAGCAGTAAAAAGCACTTAAAAGCATGCTACTGTGTGTCATAAGGTATCCCATGAAACAACTTCAGTTACGTGTGTTTTAATGATTAATTATAAACATTTTAATACTGGGTCATAGCTTGTAAGAACACAGTTTCCACTTCTGCCCCACTGTTTATGTCTTATTTGGTATCTCTGTCATTTTGAAAGTTAGGTGTCTTTTGTATATTGTGTCTGAATGTGTCTCAGTGAGTGTCCAAGTTAGGCACACCTAGAATCCCCCCAGACTTAGCAGCTGCACATTGAATGCAGCAGCAAATGGAGAATCCAGAAGAAAGTAAAGCCTTTTGAAGAAAACCTTAAAATATTCACCGTATGAATTCAACACATTGTGCTCATCTGAGAGGATTAGTAAAAAACCTTTGTCAAATACTTGGCTTGCTTTTTCTATGATTCTGCAATATAGTATCTCTTTATGGTAGTTTAGGCAGGGAAAGAAAGGTAGCTGTGAACTTCTGTTTGAGAGAATTACTATTTCTAATTTACAAGATTTACTGGGTTATATGTTTATTATGCATGACTATATAATTCCTGGAACTCTCCAGAAGATCCTGCAACATGCTCTGAGGAGACATTGCCACCATCCAGAAGGACTCTTACAGAGGCTTAAAACCAAAATCAAGGTAATAAATTACAATGTATCATCCCCCATGGTTTTTAAAAAAAGGTATTAAAAATGGCCATGTTTTCCTAACTATTCTTGAGGAATTTGAGATTTGCTCTGGATTATATCCTGTGATGTGTGTACATGCACCTTTTTCCAAAATACAAATACCAATGGGAATTACGTACTCAGATATGCAGTTATATACCTGTAGATCCTAAGCACATTTACATTAAAGAGTAACCCATCTTTGCTAGCTATTGGATTATATAGTTGCAGCTTTCTGTATGAGAATTTCCTGTATTCTATTTTGATATTGGTATATCCATTTTACTATTTACATAAAAATTTTTTTACACATCTTGATGACCCTGGATGCCTGCTACAAGTAAATGAATGTTGATGTTGGGGTGAACAGATTTCCTGTTTAGTAGTAGGTTACATATGAAATTTTGTCTAATCTGCATTTTCATCAAAGTAAACAACTGAAAGAAATAACTGTTCAAATTGAGTTTTCTCTGCTGAAAGTGACCAGGATATATACTTCCATGATTAAACAAAAAACAGAGTGCAATAATTCATTTACCATATTCCTGTTGTTGGATCTTAAAGTGAATAGCACCAAAATTGCCTGAAAACATTGTTTTCACTATGCAGACATTAACTCCACAACTATCATCCCAAGTTAACTCAAAGAAATTCTTCGTGGCTAAGTAATGAACACAAATTGTAAAATATTTGTGTAATTATTAATTATTCCATTGGCCCCATTGTTTTGTTTTGCTTTAATATTACCAAAGAACAAAGGACATGCAAGAGAGACACTAACACTGGAAAAAAAAGTTCCTATGTTAGACACAGACATTGGAGGCAAAGACTGAAACAGAAAAGCACTTTCTGCAGTATTGCTCGAGTGGAAAATGAATTTGAAGAAATAAGAGCCCGCAGTTCACGAACTATCAGGAATCTTATACAGACATATAAGTGATTGCAAAATTTTATCCCTTTAAAGAAATATTTTTCAGGCATCAAAAAAACCCCCCAAAACAAACAGCAACACAAAAAACAGCTTTACCATAATCTGAGACAGTCTGTGACTGAACAAAGAAGTTTGAGTCAAACAGGGATAGATCTGTTTGCAAGTGGAAGAGATGTTTCTTACTAGGCTTTCAATATCTAAAATGGGGTATTTAACATGCCTCTACAAGAAAAATCTGTAGGTGACTCCAGTGAGTAATTTTCTTCTGTGAATCACAAGTCTCTAACATTAACTTCACTCTGTCCCACTTTAAGATTCAGTGGTTGTTTTAAAATGCTATTTCTTGTTCTATAATAAGTCCTTTAACTCTGCACCCTCTTTTTTTTTCCTTTCAATTAAAAAAAATGACATTGAAGAAATCATAGTTCCAATCAATCAAATTAAAAATTAAGGTGAAGATGATGGTTGTGGTTGGTGAAGACAATACTAAGTTCATGGAATAAAATGCACACTGCAAATTTAGATATCAAATGTGCAGAGTTAAGGTTGGGGTTTTTTTCAGCTGCCAAGCTTAGGTGCCTGGGGCTATGAGAGGTTTATTTGCACTAGGCAGCTGAGTCAGGTCCCTGAGAGTACTGCCCATATGCTAAGCTGAAAGTAAGTTTTATTCCAGCACTGACCTGGTATTCAGAAGGTAACATACCCAACCTTTAGTTTTTATTGCATGTCTTTTCATTATGTGCTGCTTCTAAGTTTGAATTACCTGTCCATAAAGAACACTATCTACAGATGAATCATACCTCTATGACAGTGCTTTTGTGCAAAGAAATTGATAAGTGTATTATAAATACACATTGCTGGGAACACAATGTCTGTTTCTGAGTGCCATTAATGTATTTATGGCCTGTTTCAATTAAACTGCTAGTCCACTTCTCTGCAGTAAGACCATCGAAAGTGAATGCAAGAGAAAAGAAACAAGGACACAGATGTCACTAAAATGTAGATGCATTATGGTGATGATGCTTAAGGGAAAAACAAGAATGGATAAAGAAGAGGGTGATTGTGAGTGTTTAGTGGTGAAAATACCACTCCAGGATGCACCACTGTTGATGAACAGTCCAAACAATAGACAAGACTGGACCAGTGCCAGTCCCCTACAGGCAGAGAAAAAAATCTAAATATTTGTAAAATCTATATATGAACTACACGCAGGATGTACACATAGACCACCAACTGATTTTCCGTTGCAGCTAGAACTTCGATGTATTTGGTGATGAGACAGCTAAGGACATTATAAATCAGCTTTAAAATATGGAACCATGTAACAAGCCAAAGCTCTGTTATAAGTCAAAGGAGATTTTTTAAACTGTGCTCCAGCTATCGTCCTATCTACCTTAAAACAATTGAATCTTTTACATATAATAGTGGAAAATAAAATAAACCATCCAAAAAGAAATAACTGCTTTATTAAATTCATTGGTTAACCCTGTTAAATATTTACACAAGTCCTTATGTCAAAAGATTGTGAAAAGTTTTGTGAAAAAGGTTTGACACAATTCTTATTATTTTTCCAACTTTTTTCTAAATTTTCTATAATTCAGATCTTTTCTTCACTTAATCTCATGTCTATGCAAGTTTACTGAAGCAATTTCATGGCTTAATATGTGATTTTTCAAGTTACTTGATTTTATACCTTTTTTTATATTCTGCAACAGATAGAAAAAGATTGATTTCTTTATTAGGCAATTGATTATTACTGTTAAGGTCAGTGTTAAGACTGGGAACTGAATTTAATTAAAATGATTCACAAAGAAACATTTAAACCAGCAGCTATTACCAACTTCAAAACTAACTAAATTAATCAATAAACCATATGTTGCAAAAATAAAAAAAAAAAAGTCCACTTGATTTTTATAAGAATCATTCAAGTATAGGATATAATAACTGAGATGATCAAGCTAGGGGTGTATTAACTGTTACTAGTGAATTGATAATTTGCTTCTCCTCCTCTTGGGCCAGATATTTAATCGTATTTCTGAAGCTAAAAATGCAGAAACAAGTCTCTGACTGAGACAGTCAGGATATCTAGATCTTATTGAAAGAAATTAAATATGGAAGTTCTACTAAATATATTAAATTTGGGGTTGTAATATCTTAGAGAAAGGATGACTAGTTGTTTGGGGTATTTTTCAGTAGTTCTCATACTTTCCTACTTTATTTTTATTTTTAAACTGAAAAGAATATCAGTTTTGCTAGCTTATCAGCTCCCAGAAACATTTCCTGGTTTGGAAGAGACTAATATATTCTAGTGCACTTTTCTGCTTAAAGAAATTAACTTTAGCTTTAAAGAAAATTAAAATCAGAACTTAAACATGAAAGTTGAATAAGAATATTTATATGACCCCCGGCTGATAAAAATTAAGAAAAAACAAACAAAAAAAACCCACAAAAAAACCCCAAACCCAAACACACACCTTCATTTCCAAGGAATTCTGACTGTTTCTGTCATGTACGAATTTTCTCTGGGTTTGCCCTTCTAAAGGATGCTTATGATACAGCACAGCAGTAATATAAATCCCTGATTATTTTATTTTACTATTCCTCTGGTACATGGAAATAAATAAAAAAATGAAAAATGATAAAGAAATAAGAACAACGTAATCAAGTTAAAGGTCAGTATACTAGAATAATAAATAATAATTATTTAGAAAAATTACACTATTCTGGAGTTCATTTAAAAGTTGTTTTATCTCACCATGGAAGTATCTTTGCTATAGAATTCAAGTACTCTTTCGAAAAACTTCTGTATAAAATAAACCTTATTTAGCACACCTAATCTTTTGACATGCAAACAGTCAAATGGAAATATTTAATCATAAAATACCGAATTATTTTTGAGTAAAATTTGGTCAGTTTCTTATTAAATTTTATCTTTTTTTTATTTAAACTTTATTTGAAAGTCTGGTAAAGATAACTACAGTCACTGTAATAAAAAAAAAAATTGATCCTAGAGAAAGAAAGAAAAAAATAATAAAAAAAATTAGCACTTAGTAAGATAAAACTCTCATAATGTGTAGATACATGGGTGTCTAGTATATACCATAGAAGATAATGAGTTTTAATTATAAAACACTGGACTATATGAAAAAAAGAAGCAGACCTGAGAAAATTTTCAGCTTCCTATTCTGAAATACTCTGAAACTTCCCACAAATACCAATTAAAAACTTAGAAGGTCTTAATTAACACCCACCAGCTCAAAAGATACCATCACTGGTACTTATCATATTTTTATTTGATAGGTCCGGAGCTTTTTTCCATAGCTTATGCTTAGACCATTAGAAATGCCTCTGAAATTATTCCAAAATGAAATAAAAAAGGGGATAGCTTTTCATCCAAAAATCTTTTGCATAACATTGTAAGTATCATAAGTAATAGGCTTGACTATAATCTGGGTTATATGGGATCTAGGACTGCAAGTACCTTATACATTTCTGCTAAAATCATTCATGCAAGTTCAATTAATATTTTCTTAAATATATACCCTGACTAATGGTAAATTATACAAGAACAGAATCAAAGTCATTAACTTCCTACAAAAGCAATAATGAAAAAAATCTCATATCAATAGTCTAGGGATTAATGTCATTTGTGTTTCATAAATTAAGTTAAGCTATTGGCTATTGTCTCCTGAGCAACAACAAATGCACAGTGTTATCTTACAAACAGGAACTAAACATCTGTCATCTAAATCATTGTCTGCAATTCTTTTCACTAACAGAAACAAAATATTTCTGCCTTTTCATCACAAATGAAATATAAAGGTATATGTAATTCAATCT
Source organism: Neomorphus geoffroyi (assembly GCA_033558235.1). Classification (NCBI taxonomy): domain Eukaryota; kingdom Metazoa; phylum Chordata; class Aves; order Cuculiformes; family Neomorphidae; genus Neomorphus; species Neomorphus geoffroyi. Next base: position 30,635,986 of record JAUMJM010000048.1, read on the forward strand.
GCCTGAACATTTGTTTAGTAGGTCGTTTTATGCAGATTTTGTGATACAACGCTGCAAATTACTTGTTAGAATGAGAATCAGCCAGGTTTACTTTAACACGTTCCCTGAGAGTAATATTCTTTCCTTGTACAGGAAGGAACCTGACATTTCTAATTCAGGGCAGGTGTGAAGAAACAAAGACAGGTATTAGGAATTTATTACATTTTGAATTGTCATAGAATAAAATGGACCTGACTGCATTTTTCCTGCCTCTGAAAATTTCTAATTTGAAAATCATGAAGGCAAAAACTGTGCATTTCCAAAGTGTGCATCTCTTGTTTGCCAGTGTGGAAGCAGGAAGAAGTGTAACTAAAACATGATATACATAGGAGATCCGGGAGCAAAACTATGCCGACCCTTACAGACTCTGCAAGGAGTAAGCAGAAGAACATCTGAGTATTAGAACACTGTTGTATTACCCTGAAATAATATTTCCACAGAAGACAACCCATAATGAGTAAATAATCAAAGTGTTCTCCACAAAATAGGGGGTTAGGAATGTTTTTTTTCCTGAGGCAAATACCATGAGTCATCTTCCATCTACTGGTTTTACCAGTCTTTGGAAAACTGGACCCCATCTAACACGAGGGCAGAAGAAACAGCTCTGACAGTTAGAAACACAAAGTGATCATTACATAAAATTTGAAAAAAAAAAACCCTGTCTTTTCGGAAGGGAAGATTATTTAAAAAATATATATATTTTTACTATTGGAATTTTGCATTTTGACAGTAATTCTATGGAGAAAAACGTTCTGAACCAGAAAAGCCTTAGTCTGAAATATATTTGAATATATTTTCAATATATTTTCAATATATTTGAAATATGAATTTGACATCATCTTTGTCACAGAATTTAAAATCTACAACAAACTTACACAGGTAACAGTCAAATTCACTTTTCTGGTTACATTATTTATTAACTAGTTGTGTACAAACAACTCGTAAGTATTATTACCATAGCATTTGTAATTTAGGTCTCTTACTAGAAGAAATACGTGAAATAAATTAAACATTATGTTTGTATCTTACCAACATCTTTCTGCCCTATTCTGAACTGAGAGGCACAGCGTTTTTGATCTAGGGTATGTTCATGGACTGCTTCTTAGCTCTCCAGGACATCCAATCTGAAATGCACCCATTCCTAGGATAGTTAACTTGACCGTCTTAGTAATGGCTTTCTCATTATCTTAGAAACTGATAAAACCCTGATATTACTCTTTTTTTACTTTTTGATAGCACAGTTTCAGTAAAAATGTAATGTTCTCTGTATCATTACTACACAGGGATGCTTTGCAGACATGATTCTCTTCAGAATAAAGCAGGTTATATATAAGATAAAAGCAGTGCTCCTATGTGCAGTTCTCAATTCTTTCATGTTTTTCAACTATCTGCAGATCTTATATTAACCCTTCTCAGTCTCACCTGCTTTCTCCCTCAAGTGACATCTGCCACTGAATTAACTTTTAGCTAAGATGGAAATGGCAATCTCATTGAAAAAAATTATTTTTAAAATGCTCATTTGAGCAGATGTAAAAAATTCCTTTAAAATCAACATAAAAGTATATTTTGTTTTGAGGGAACCATTAAGATTCATCGCAATAATAAAAAAGAGAGGCTTCACAGTAGGAAAGCAAGACAGTGACAGCATGATGAAAAGTCAGCTGTATCGACAGAATATTTGGGGAAGGCGAGTTTTAATTTAGAGAGGGCTGGTTTCTTTAATCTTATGCTAGATAAAGTATGTTTTTCACTGTACTCACAGCTTTTGCAAAACAATAGAAAGAAGAATGATTATCTATGACACATGTAGTAGTATCAGTACTATCATATTGCATCTATCTGAAAAAGCCTATGAGTTTTGCCTGCTAAAATTCAAACACAGGTTTTTCAGACAGTGGAGGCTTTCATTTATGATTTTTAAAACATGAAAGGCAAATTTCTGACAGTTTTCATTCCTAATGTTTCACAGAAAACACGCCTTTGCCTCATGGCAGAACTGTTCATCTCCCAGAGAAATGCATCTCACTACATCTGAACTAAAAAATCACCTCAACTGAAACGGTTACCATCATGAGTGAAAACACATTCCTTCATTTGAATGCTTTATACCAAAACAGGTTTCCCTCAGATCTGTCCTTATTTGGCCTGACCCTTGTACAAGAAAAGAAATGGGACCTCCACTTCAGTCCTGACTTCTCCTCATTTTCTCCTCGAGCTTTTGGCTTATGGTGCACGACAGTCATTTTTCACACACGTCATAATCTGTTTACTTCAGATGTATAGAATATGACAGAGTAATACAAGTGACAGAGATATGGAAGAAGGGAGAGCCAACTTTTGGAGAGATCTGGACATGTTGGCAGAGTGGACTAGGAAGAACTGTTTGAAAATTAACAAAGTGTAAGTCCTGCAGCTCGAATGATTTAACCAAGGAGCCCTGCACAGGCTACAATCTGTGTGGCTGGGGAGGAGCCGTGGTGGAAGGGACCAGAGGTTGCAGTCAGTTAACTATACAGTGATAACTTCATTGACAGCAACTCCCTATCTATTTATTTGTTTGGGTCCCACTTTAATAAACAGAAATCAGATAAAGCCAGTCCAGAGAAATGGTTTTCTTATTGTTGCTAATTAGAGATTTAAGAACATAGAAAATTACTATGTAATCTAATCTGTCTGGTTACAAGCCTGGTTTTAACATTCATCCACTTAGATATTTTAATGACCAGAGATTTAGTTAGTGCAAGTTTTTAAGAAATTGCCTGTGCCTAAGCTTTATTCTGTTCAATTTTCCTAGTAACAGGGAAGATAGTTGTCCTTGCTCAGTGATTTCCCAGCTAAGACTTGACACATACCACATATTGTTTTCCAGGTGATCAGACCATGCTTATCTCTTGTTCATTGTAAAGATTGTTAAGATTGACTTGATGGAGTTGCCTATATTTAATAAATAAGGTTTTTTACATCTTGAGAAAATACAAGTGAGGTTTTCTATTTATCTGCTCTGACAGACTGCTAAAGATTTTATTGTTAATGGGAATAAACAGATTGGAAATCTGGTTTAGATATAATCTCCCAGGGGATCTAGGATTGCATATCTACATGTGGTGAAGCAGGAGTGGTCTTCCACAACCTAGCCCCTCCAAAGAGTGAGAATTGGCAGGACTGTTCACTTTGTCTGTGAACAATCAGAACACATGCAGTTCTGAAGAGACAAGTGACACTGGTTCTACTGCTCGCACAGCTGTGTGGTGTGTGTTCAGCTCTTAGAACCTGCATAGATCAGCTGTGGACAGAAATGTCAATGACAAAGGAAGCCCTCAGAGTGTTAATTCTAGTATTTAACTCTTTAGAGGAAACTCTAAATCATTCATATTTCCTGCACTGAAGTAAATCCTCATTAAAGTAAAGAAGTTTCAACTGCTACTGAAAATGACATGCCTGGGAGAACTTTATATCCAGATTCTGGAGGAATATGTTTTTCCACTTTACAGCAGCTACTTTTTTTCTTTTTCTTCATTTAACTTTCCTTCTTTTATTAATTTTTTATTTCATTTCTCCACTTCTTTTGATATTATAAATAGTTCTTTTCTGTGTCTAGAAATTGTGATCTTTTTCTTCATTGGCAAGTTTCCTGAAACATATCTCTTAATATATTTTATATACTTATATCCTTCTATCAACAGTACTACTCTGGTAACTAATATCTGAGGTTTTTTATCTGCTTCTTTTAGTGAACTTATTCACTTGGTACCTTTTTTTTAATTCATGGAATAATCAGGTTAAGAAAAACATTTCAGAATTATTTAGATTTTTTATCTTTCAATTAATCATATGACACAAATCCCCTATCATAAGAAAGCATATTAACAGTTTTAGTTGTTCTTACTAATGTATCTTCTATATAGCCTTGTCTTAGTCTTTCTTATTTCTCCTCACGTGAAAATTTTTTTTCTATGCTAGATCTTTCCTGTTCCTTGTGGATGTTCTAAACTGATACAGTTCCAAAATCTTTCAGGGATTTTTTCTCTCCCTTGCCAATACAGGGGGCTTTGGGAGCTGAAGGGTGGGTGGCAAGGGGGTGGTTTGGTTGCTCTGAGTTCCAGTTTGATGGCTGGGCAGAGGGGAGGGGTGTGAGAAATTTCTTCCAGTTGGAGCCACTTCTGCTCAGCAGCTGCTGTGAGTGGGAGCCACCGTTTTGCTGGACTGGTGGAGGCATCTTGGAGAGAGCTCCCTTGGCTCAGCCCCAGCTCCATGCACCCTATGATGTCCTTCAAAGAGCGATCATCACTACCTGGAACTGCTGCAGACTCCCTGGGGCCAACGTCACCTGCAGAGGAGTTGCTACCTGCCCCCTCCCCACAACGTTTTTCAGACAAAAGGACCAGGATAGTGCCTTGCTGTCTCCTGGAGTGTGACATCATGTCCTGTTGTCCATACGTATAACTGCACCAAAAGGAGCAGGGTAGAATTTCATTAGTTTAAAGATTGTGGTTACAGTGTTGCTGTGTGTCCTGTTCTGGTGTTGGTTATATATATATATATATTTGTAGTTAAGAACTGTTACCCTTTTCTATACATTTTTTTCTGATTAAATTCTTATAATTTCAAAGGTCATGGAATTTGGGGGGGGAAGAGACCCCTTGCCTAGTTCAGATAGACATCTTAGTTTTCCTTTCCTTTAAATATCTTAGTAAATAGGATTTTTAGGGTAGGAAAAGTGATAAGTTATTAAATTGTTACTCAGTTACTATATGAAACAAATATTGAAACCCCAAATTATTATTGAAAGAGGAAACATAGCCCCTTTATTTCATTCAGCACAGCCAAATCTATTGTCTCCATGATATTCAAGTCATAGTAAAAAGAATTTTTTCAAGGTATGTTTCTCAGCAGTGCTGTACAACACAGTATGCTTATACTACTATGTCTTTATCTACTCTTATAGTGATAGCTGTAGATGCAGGAGCATAACTAAAATGATTATCAGACATTATTTTTTTCCAACTTCTGCATGCATTATATTTTCTTTATTACAAATATGATTCTGAAATGAGTGGGAATTTTTGCTTCACTTGGTGTGTTGTGAGCAGTGATGGTCTTAATGGTGTAGATTGCAGCTTTTTCTACAGCATCCCTGACACCAGACTCAGGTTTAAGAAACAGAGTAGACCATTACACCCCCACCACTTGTGAGGCAGAGCTCAGGTATGCCTGAGCCAGGTTTCTCCCTACTAGCAGCACGGTGTGACAGAGGTGTAGACAATGTGGCCATGGGTTGGGACTGGAGTATGACCTCCATCTTCAACCAATGCAGCAGCTAGATGATGGGGCTGAATCAGAGGTCTCTGTGATTTCAGTGCAGGCAGGATTACTGCTTCTCAAGAGGTTACTATGTGTTTGCATTTGTGGTAGCTGTTTCCGTATGTTCAAGGACAATACCAGAGATGCGTTCTTTCAGCCTTCAGCTGTGCAATGAGTGCAAAATGATCTCATGGGAGTGCTCTGCTCCCATCTTTACTTTCTCTGTCTCAATCACATTATTTTGGTGTCTCTTTACCTTCTCTTAACTTACCAGGTTCCTACTGTTGAGTCCATTTCATTTCCACCAGCCATTTCATTCCTTCGTACCTCCTCTGGTGCCGTAAGCACGTAATTACATTAATGGCATGCTCTGCAGGGCGAACAAGTCCACCTCCACGTGACAAACAGAGCATTCTTTGTAAAACTGCTTGCTTGGGTGCTTTGAGAGATAACATAACCTCAGTTCCATAATGTAATGGCAATGCCAGAGAAATTAGGAGCCTCTTGCTGTGACAAGTCTTCTTTATTGCCAAGTTTGTAGTGGATCTGGTTCACTGATCACATCCAGAATTTGTAGGGTGCTGGGGGATGAATACAGGTCCTTTTAACTAATGCTGAGACAGGACAACTGTCGTGTTTCCCTAAATACTTCTGCATTGTAAAAGCTACGATTGGGCGAACTATTGTCAGCAGAAGGGGAAAAAATACCTTTACATGCATATTTGTTATTGATGAGACAGCATAATGAAATCTTTTTATGCTGACAAATAGTTTGGGGGCAAAGAAAGAGAAAAAATGTGAATGATATCTTTAAAAACTTCAATGGGATTACCACATTTCTGGGTACATTATACTTTTCTTGTAAACCAGAAGATGCAATATTACTCATGTAAAATTTAGACTCAAATTCTGAAATTTTGCGCAATTTAAATAGCCCAATTTAGCCTTTGCAAAATATGTTATCAAGCATATGCACCTAGTGAGTGCAAAAGTGTACTATCCTTGTCCATTTTTTACAGGGGATAAATCAATTAAATGTATGCATATCTTCTAGTAATGAATTTGAACTGAAATTGTTTTATAGATATGAAATCTGTTAGTGAAATAATTTTTTAGTATTACATGTAAAATACATACAGTTCATCTCTCAGTACACAAAGGAAACAAATGACACTTCTGCAAGTAGTTCTCCTAGCTAAATGAAACAATGCAGAAATTACAGACCATGAGCATATTTGCTTAGCCACAGGAATAATGATGTAATGTTTCTTGGTAAAAAAACAAGTAGCTTTTTTCTGAGAAATGCATTTTTTTTATTATCTGTCTGTCCTTTTAAGTATCTTTGATTGCCTCTCCTAGATACACAGCTTCCTCAAAATAAGCTCTTTTTTTTTGCTCTGTCCTTTGGTACATACATGCTAATATAACAATGCATAACCATTTGACAATATATGTAGCATATTATAAGGGTATGTATTTCATTCTCAGTTTTAATTCAATTTACATGATCTTGTTTTACCAAAGGCCATGGACAGGCCAACAATCCTTTAAGCAATCATTTAAAAAAAAAATTTAGAACCATTTTTACTTTTAGATTATTTTTACTTTTCAGTTTAGGGACTACAATTTATGCAGCAGAAAGTGAGCTCCTATGCACTGTCTAAAAATAAACCAGAAAAGTATGAGGGAAAAATACAGTATTCTGTAAGATGCTGCATGTATCAAATTGTCCTTAAATCATACAAAACTAGCAATAAAACTAAAACACTTTTGCTTAGGGAATAGAAGATCATTTGATACAAATGTTTTTCACAGAGTCAGAGAGTTACAAAGATGCACATGTCTATTTAAAAAATAGGGCCAAATCATACTGAAAATTATGTTCTCAGTGAGACTGAAATTTTAAAATGTGCAAGTTTCATTGACAGTCCAAAATCTGGGGAGAGACCTAATTTCAGTCATTGTGAACTATTGATATCATAACAAAGTATCAATATTGTTAAGACGAAGATTTCATCATGAACAAAGCTGTATCTCAAGCATATTCTTTTGCCAAGTCCAAAGATAATTACTTTTCCAGTTAGGCCTTGTTTGTTGGGCAGTAGTCACAGACAAGTGTTCCAGGGTCAAGTAGGTCTGAGTTCACCCATAATTTTCTAAAAATACACATAATAAAGCTGGGTGTTTGCCCATCTAGTTTCCTAGTCCGATGATGGGATCTAATATCAGTCTGTTAGCTCAGGAAAAAAAGTTTTACCCTCTAGAAAGTACTTACACTTTTAGAACCTATGTATACTACAGTGAAGTCTAAAATTGACCCCTGATTAATTTTTTCCTTCAGTGTGGCTTCTAAGAAAATTCAGGCTTAACAACCAGTGAAGAGTGGCGTTCCTCAGGGGTCGGTACTGGAGTCAGTGCTGTTTAACATTTTTGTCGCAGAAATGGACAGTGGGATTGAATGCACCTTCAGGAAGCTTGATGATGACACAGTCAACATGCTGGAGGGAAGGGATGCTATCCACAGGGACCTTGATAGGCTTGTGCAAACCTCGGGAAGTTCAACAAGGCCAAGTACAAGGTACAAGTACAAGGTCCTGCACCAGGGTCAGCCCAGAAGAGAAGGACTTCAGCGTGCTGTTGGATAAGAAGCTCAACATGAGCTGGCAAAGTATGTTTACAGCTCAGATGGCCAGCTGCATCCTGAGCTGCATCAAAACAAGTGTGACTAGCAGGTTGGAGGTGATTTTCCCCTTCTGCTCTGCTCTTGTGAGACCTCACCTGAAGTACTGCCTTTGTTAATGGAGTCCTCAGCACAGGAAGGACATGGATCTGTTAGAACGAGTCCAGAGGAAGCCATGAAGAAGATCAGAGGGCTGGAGCACCTCTGTACAAGGACAGCCTAAGAGAGCTGGGTTTGTTTATCCTAGAGAAGAGGAGGCTCCAGGGAGACCTTACAGCAGCCTTCCAGTACTTACAGGAAGCCTTTAGGAAGGGGCTTCTTGTCAGGGTGATAGGATGTGGGATAATGGTTTTAAGGTGAAAGAGGGTAGATTTAGATTAGATATTAGGAAGAAACATTTTACTGTGGGGGTGGTGAGGCACTGTAATGCATTGCCCAGAGAAGCTGTGGATAGCCCATCCCTGGAGCTGTTCAAGGCCAGGTTGAACTGGGCTTTTAGCAGCTATGGAAAAGTGTCCCTGCCCACAGCAGGGGTCTTGGAACTAGATGATCTTTAAGGTCCCTTTCAACCTAAATCATTCTGTATTTCTACCATTCTGTGATTCTATAAACTAAAATAAAAGCTGTGATTGATGAATGAACCTAGGTGAAGAGGCATTTGCTTTTATCATAATAGAAATTTCTTTTCTAGGAATCAGAAAGTGAAACAGCTAGTTTCATTCTTCTGGCATAGTAAAGCTTCTGTACACACCAGCACAGGAAGGCAGGCAAAAATAACCATGGCATATCTGATACTGAGGTTGTGAGAAATATTAACTGGATACCATCTGTCAGTCTGAAAATGTTTAAGGGCACAACACTATGATTTTGGTGTAGATTAATTGCAAATTAAATTCTTAGAATATATGTCTACAGTAATAGATCTCTTATTTTTTCACTTCATTGAGAAGATGATACAGTACCATGGTAACGGAAAATCAAAGGCTCTGAATATTCAACACTGGTGATACTCAAAGCCTATAATGACTAAATAGAACGTCCAGTAAAATCCAACATAACCATGATTGACTGATTGATGAAAACACATGTATCTCTGGGAATAAGGTGTCCATCTAGTATAGTCTTTGGTAGTACTAAGGAAAAAAGGAAATGACAGAATAAGGCACTTCTGTTCATTTCAAAACCACTAATCACACATGTCCTTGGTAAGTGAGTTGTTGTTATTGTCAAATAAAATTTCCAGCAGAAATTTAGTTGAATTCCTTCCTATTTCTTAAATTACAGAAGTATAATTTCAATATAAATAAAAACTTTCAATAGAACTATTTTTTTTTCTTCTTTTCCTCATAATTGCTGAACATTTTCAGAATAGTAAATAGTAAAGTATATCAAATTGCAGTGTAGATTACTTCCAAAGGAACAAATGAAAACTCAAGAATTATTTTCTTCTTATTGAGTTAACTTGGAATATAGAATCAGACACAATACAAAATGAGTAATAACAAAGGTTCCTGCACTACTGAAATTAGTCTCACAACCAAGAATGCAGACAACCTCATTTTTCAGCTTCTGAAAATATGCCTTTATCAAATCTGAATGTGTGATATATTTAAGAATTTAAATTTTATGTATGTTAAGATTTAAAAACTTTGGCTAATCATTTATGAGTGAAGAACTGTGAAGGTCACATATAATGAGTGCCCAAGTATTTCATAAAGTTTCTCTGTAAGTTGTTGAAGACCTGCCTTTGAATCTGGATAGCTACCTCTGTCCAATGTTTTCATTTGGATGTGCGTAAGTAAAGATTAATGCTGCTGAAAGAGATATAAATGTGTTCATATATCACATGCACTGCAGCTAGAAAACATCTGGCACAAATGATGCGGGATTGTAGCACAGAAGTTGTCTTAAGAAATGCAGTCTTTCCCTGTCTAAAATTCAAAGTTTATGAAAAATAACCAAACATCACAAAAATATGAATGTTTCTTTCCATACAAAATCTATACAAAGATGATTTCTACTTTTGGTACTGCATGACTAATTTTAAAATGTACAATTTAATGTAAACTATACAGATATAAGAATAAACCTATGACCCACTCTATAATTCCAATTTGTCTGTGGTCGAAAGAAAGAAAAATGTAGGTGGGGGAATGGACTGGATTCTTTCTTCTGGTACAGGTGGAATACTGGACCATACTGGTCCAACTTGTTCAAATTGATTATTCTCTTTATATCTACAAAATAGATACAAAAAAATGGGAACTGGATTTTTGTAACTGTAGGTAGGACCCACAGAGAAATAAAAGCTCACCTAGGTGGACTATCTCTCATTCTGCAGTCTTTTAAAACTGCCACCTTTTCTCTGTTGACTATAAGAAAAATGAGGTGCATGCTTCATTTTGTCACATGTTTAGATCTTAGATTCAAATTAATTTCTAAAATTAAACAGATCATATTTCATCTATGTGGAAAATATTTCCCTTAGACATATTTTCAGATCATTTAACAGTTTCCTATAGTACAGCTTTCTGGGCTTCGGGAAAGAAAATTAAACACCAGAGAAATTCAGTTGTAGCTGTAACAAATCCTGTAAAATAAAGCATATTCTACTTTAGATGGGCTATTAAAATTATTCTGTAAAAAATACTTAGCTCTAATAGTGTCTATCTTTTGGCTAGTAAAACAGAAATCAGTTTCAAGAGTGTAAACAGGGACGAACATATGTACAGAAAAATAAAAATATTAACAAAAACATAAAAATATTAACATTTTCATTCATTTATGTTAGTTGTGCAATGCAAATATGGAAGAAGGATTTGAAAGCACAATCTTGATAGGGAATACAGTATTGTACGTATCGGAAAAGTATCTCGTGCACTGGAGCTTTGATACTGGTTACTATATTGCACCTGCATTGAAATTGCACTTGCAATTCTAATGATCAACAAAATAAATGAGCTGTTGGTGACAATTTAAAAAAAAAAAGTCAAAAGAAAAAATAAGAAATTATTTGCCTACAAAACTTGCTTTTGTGTTTTTCGGAGAAATACTTTGGTTGAATTCACCATGATGCAGAAAGACAGAAGAACTCCTATATAAGCATTTTATTTGCCACACCAGATGTATATATAAGATTTTGATGATTAATTAAAATGGCATTTAACATCAGCTTTCAACGAAAGACAACAAACTATCTGTACTGAAAACAAATTGCAGAATTAGTGCTTAAATCCTAGTTTATTTTTAAACATATTTTATAGTACATAGAGAAAAATTGAAAGTGATTAAGTTTGATTTATGATAATATAAATGGATGAAAATGTTATTTTTAATATGCTTTGTGATGTAAAATCACACTTGATCTCTGCAATTGTGTGAGTCATTTTGTTTAAAAATAGACATTGATATTATATGAAAAACTGGCAGCTTATATTTTAAAAAACGTAGTGCAAGACTATAGTAACTAGATTTATTAATTTTATCTTTCTGTATAATACTAAAAGTAACTGTAATATCTTCTTTACATTTTGTGATCATTGTAATTTCATAAGTTACTAATGAGAAATACACTGAAAATCAAAAAAACCATTAAAACAAAGATCATATCAGATGTTCATGAATTAATTATGCTGCCACTATACTAGCCTTCTGCAGTTTCCATCATTTATTACTAAAATTAGCTCAACATTTTCATTTCTTTACATCCTAAGCTATCAATACTATGACGTTATACTGTTATCTTATTAAGGAGTCATGGTGCACATAATGTTTAAAAGACCAATTGTTAATAATAATACACAGTAACGCTGCAGTACATTTTTATGGTAAATTTTGCCGGGTGTTTTGTGTGGATTACCTTAATTTAATTGTCTTCTGCTTTATCATACTTTTCAAAAGCTGAAATACACAACAGATTATAAGTGTTTAAATTCACTATTTCCGTTGAAAATATTTCTCTTTTAAATGGAGATAGTTTAAACTCAGATGCAGAACAGTGCAGGGTTATATCTTTAATGACTAATGTAATGTAAATTCACATTCCTCTCTGCCCTGTCTGAACTTTCTTGAGCTGCAAATGAATATAAAATCTCACAGAAATAACCATAGCACTCTCATTAATACAGGTATGAATTATGCCATTGATATCAATGTGAGAAAGATCTAGAAATCCTAAGTGGTGCTTAAACCTTTCCCTATGTCAACCAAATAGTGAATTAATGTCTCCTAGACTATATTTAGTTTCGATTGAATGTAACGGTTATTGGAGAGTAAACTCAGGAGGTTTGAGATCTAACAGAGATACAGGGAGCTAAGCAACACCTCTGTTAGCCTTTCAAAAACTTTCCGATTATGTGTGATTTTCAGATTGTATGTGTTCTGTTCTGAAATTCAGCTGAAATTCTCATTGCTGTGAGTGGGAGTTACAAGCATATGTCGTTATTCAGACTGGAAGTAGGTTAGTGCATTTAATACATTGTGTACTATACAGGGCTTTTGTCCATATTCTGTGTGCAAATGGGTCCAGACTGAATACTGACCTTACAGACTTTGAAATTCAAGAAATAATTGTTTAGATCTTAATGCATACTTTCATAAAATTTATACCTGCTGAGATCTAAAAGAAGAGCTAAACTAATGTGAGGCAGTTAAAAAGGAATCCAGATCCATTTTCTATGAAACTTATTCTCTTTCGTTCTGTGGTTTTATTTCTTCTAGCTCAGGACCATCCAGCTCTCTGTGGTTCCAGATACACCCTACTTCCCAGTGAGCCTTCTGCATTCCCTCTTTGCACAGTAATATTCAAAAGTCAAGCTTTTTGAAATTATTAAGCTCTACTTTGTAAAAAAAAAATCTACAGACTCCAGGAACAGAATTCATCTTATTGTTACCTTCTTTCGTGTCAGCAGGTTTAAAACATGAAAGGTCTGTTTAGGCCAAATCTAAACATCTTTCTGAGCTGTATATTCAGACCCAAATATTCAGATCTACTTACTTCTTCCAGTCTGCAGATCACACACGTTAAGCTTTGCCATTATGGCTGTTATACTGCATGTTGCACAAACTAGTAGATAAAGAAGGGAGAATTTCATATTCGACATTGTATATTCCGCTGAATTTGCTTCAGGTGAATATTGCTTTCTTAACAAGACAAAAGATGTATTCCATATGTTGAAAAGCTAACAGATTGCAGCTCTGAAGATACTTCAGTCAGTGCATAGACTTAGAAGAAAATAAAGTTAGAAAATAACTGAGTTTTGAAAAAGGAAGGTGCTGATTAAGGAAGATTTTGGCAATAAAAAAATGTCCTTAGAAGGACAGCTTTTCTTGACTTGAAACCTTTTTCTGTTTTACAGTCTCTCAATAGTTCAAAGATTGCTATTGCCTCAACCCATTCACTGTTTCGTCTGCCTTTTCCATCTAAATGCTTAAAATTACTTCTGACTTATTTTTACAGGTAAGGAAGCATTTAAAAGAACTGATTATCATCATTGCTAGCTAATTAGGATATATTATCAAAATCTCTTGTCCTCTTTCTGTTTGATATTTGTTCTTTATTGAATGATACTGGAACATACCAAAATGTAAAAATGTTCCATTATGCTTTCTAGTAGTGCTTTCTAGTAGTGCGAGCAAGAAGAACAGGGGAAAAAATGAAGAGTCAATAACAGACAAAGCAGTGAAGAAAACCGTAACTTTCTGAAATATAAGCATACCTGCCCCAAATACGTCACTAACCGAAGAAATTATCTACTCATTTGTCAGTAAAGCTTCACCACTTTTTTGGCCTTCACATAGCACAATCAAAATATCAGTAATATCTCAAAAACAGATCTACAAAGCAATATGTGGATTATTCTATTTTATTCTTCAGAATTTATCATAGGAAGGAGATCTAAAAAGTGTACTTTAAATTGGAGACAATACATTTTTCAGTATCTTAACCATACAACTCCTCGACAAATTGAAAGACTAAATATAAGCAGCAAATTGTATATTTTGTTATCTCAAATCAAGCGTTTGTTGAAGAATAAAGAAATCCTTCTCACACTATCACAGGAAATATAGTGTTCCTGGATATTTTTGTTCACGAATTCTACCCTTGTTTTGAACACCAATGAAGGTACATATCAGTTTTTTGTCAGGAAGATGATGACAAGCAGGGAAATGTTCTGTTGTATTTCTACAGCTGAAGATCTGCATGACTTTATGGCTAACTTGAAGAACCGTGAGGAACTCCTTGTTATTTAGATGTACCGTTTTCCAAAACACAGCTTACAGAGGACACTAAATAATCAATACTAAAGTCACCTTCTGTGCCTGAAAGGTCTCTAAAACCCTCTCATCATCTCTGAAACTTCAAAACTTTTATGTGTTTTAGCATACAAGAGCTTATGAGATTTTGGTCTGCTCTGACAATAGCTTTCTCAGGGCAATTTTCACCACCTCCTTGCAGACATTTCATCCTTCTCTATGTTTTTATTGAAAGTCATACATTCCTTATTTTCAGTCAGAGAAAAGCTATAAAGATATGACCTGCTAACAGAGCTTTCTCCTTGTCTTTCTGAAGTCGACTGTCAATGCCACACAAAACTACCACTGGCATGAATCCTAGCTTACACGAGGATCTTCTCCAAATTGCAGCAATTTTCCAGTAACTGGTTGTAAGAGGTTGGAACCAGCAGTCTCTTCATTCTTATGTGGCTTCTTATACTCTTTAACATCATTTCATAACTGTGTAACAGTGCTGTGAATATTTCTGTGTATGATAGAGTCTGAAACAAAAAACGTTCAACATAGTGTGCATCACAGCACACACAGACCAGGTAAGGAACACACATGTTTCTGTAAGGAGTAAAAGAGAAACCTAGCTCATAAAACTCATCCTGCATTAAGAGGATGTGTTATGCACTGTATGATGCCCTTGAAGTCCCCTTTATTTTCTGTATACTTATGAAACTAAAAAAATGTAATCTCATTCAGTATTAATAAAAAAATTCGCTGCTTTTATGATTTTTAAATTTTTTTAGACTACGGAAAGCAAAATAAAAAGAGCTGCTATAAAGGAAAGGCAGCTCTACACATGGATATAAGCTTATGTTTTTGGAAGAGGAAATCTAGCAGAAGATACCATAAGTACAGGTGCATTGCAGATTTTAAATAATAAATATACTTGCAGACATTGTCATCTTCTTCTGTTTTTATCAGCTGAAAAACTGCAGAATTATACAGGCACAACAAAGAGAAAAGAAGTAACACGTTTTTAAGAGTCTTCAGCTGCTCCTGCCTCTAAGGATGTTGCTAATAAGACACAATGTGCATTAAATAATGAACAGTTTTCTTGGATCTTTTTCCACTGTATAAATTTCAAATGTATGTAAGAAGGATGCCTGTTCCTGTAGACAATTGCCCCAAAAAGATTTAGTACATATTCTTTGTTTTTTATTTTTCTAAATGTAAATGAATTATTAATTCTTTCAATGATGCTGAAATTGCTATTTTTTACAATAATATTATCTTGCTTATCGAAAAAGCATGCAGCATATGCTAGTAGTTTTTTGCTATTATTATATGACAGTTGAGTAAGAAAACCATGAAACTTTTTAAATAGCATGCCATTACAGACTTGAGTTTTAAGAAACATAAAATAAACACATTCCTCAGATTTCATTTTTTCTGAATATGTAGATTTTGTATAAATATTTCTTAATTAGTACACTATCATGCAACCAGTAAAATTATGTCATTATATAGCATTGATGAACTATGATCAATAGTTTATTCAGAGAGAAACAAGTTATTAAAATCAAATCATTGTAGAAATACGAATAGGTTTTGCATATATACACTATTCTTTCCATGAACGATTTAGTCTTTCTCAGTATAATGTCTGAAGAAATCTAGTATTTTAAGTACAGTCTGTATTCTCTTTGCAAACTACGATTATTAATTTTTAAACAAGGAAAATGTATCACTCCAGATTCTGTTCTATTTCTTTTTTTGGATGTAGGCACTGTTAGGAAATAATTAGTTTTCAGGATTTGAGTGAGAAGGCATATTGACTTGTTGCATTAATGGAAATAGGTTGTACCTTGATATTTACAGCCAGTTCCTTCAGATCTTCTGCAGCTGTCTGAGGTTAGACTGTAAAATTCCAAATACTCTTCTGCTCCTAAATTTTAGGGGAGGAGAAAAAGGGAGGAGCTGATGATGCCAAAGAAACCACAGAAGACAGCAATAAGTTACAGAGCATGCAGACTCTAATTCAGAGAGCTATTTGCAAAATAAAAATTTGTTTTTCAAAAGGAGTTCCAAAGAATGATTTAAACTGCTTCTGAAACAGGAATAGGTTCTTCTCACAGGAGTCACACTGGCTGCATGATTATCATCTGTCGTGTGGTGCTGATTTCTTCAACATACTTTCTTTTCTGAGAAGTAATATGTAAGTTTTTCTTTCATGATGCTTAGCTTTTTTCTACCCCTTTTCGTCTGTGCCTGATTTGTTATCATATTTATGAAACCTAGATGAGAACCTTCGGCCCCATGGGAGGTGAAGCATGACGAGTGCAATATCATTTCTGCCTAGTTAAAGATCAGAGTAAAGGCCTGAAAACAGAAATCTTACTGGATATGCCAGAAACGTTGCAGCATAAAGATGTAAAACCTTGCTGAGTTTCTTTAGAAAATGTCATTTGGTACGTGATAGCATAGACGGCAATTTTTTTCTCTCTTTGTTTGTATTCAACTTAAGTTTCCAACCAGTTGTGAGAGCCATGTTCAGCCTTCCCCTCTACTGGATACACTACTAACCAATAATACTGCTTCATGAAAATTATTCTAGACAAATGAACCATTTTAGTCTTTCCTTCTCTCATGGTAAGAATGAAAATACAGACTAATGTAGTTCCTTGTTTAGTTCATTTATTTTTTCCAATGTTTATTTCAAAGAATATTCATTTTCAGGAATCACTGGTCTAAAGCTTAGTAAGTCAATTTACAGGCAAGGTATATATGCAAAATCAGAGTGTGCCAAAAAAGCTACAAAGATGTAGAGATTCTTTGAGCAATGAACAGCGTATGTGAGCTGATGTCTCTTGGTCTGAACGCAGTTCTGCCTGAATAGGTATTTTAACATCTTGACACTAAACTTGAGGTGATTTTAAAGTAAGGCACAAGTGAAATTTGTTCCTGTAGTTTACCTTTATGGCAGAAATGAAAGTCTGGACCAAAAAAACCTCCACTTCTCAAACCATGAGGTAGATCTCAACATGTGCTTGATTCCCCATTGAACCATGGCCTGTTCATGTTACTGTCACCTCATGTGCATCCAGCTACACAAATAACCACATTCAGAAAGGCTATGGCTCCCTCTCATGTCGGTTTTTTGTACTTCATTGAGAAAGAGTGTGTACTTCCACATTTTAACCACTTGAGTTTGAAATTAGGCATATGTGCATATATTCCACTAACAACCAAAACCTTTTCTTTTAACAAAAAAAAACCTAAGAATGACACATGAGCCCACCCTGATCCACGACTTCAGGGGAAAAAAATGCCAAGGATGACATTATTTAAACTACAGGCAAAAATTGTTGTTCAGGCTGTTCATTTTGAGAAAAGCCATTGCGAATTTTATGATTCCTTTAATTCTAAAGTGCTATCATCAGCAGTTTAATATTTAGGACCATTTAGACTCCTACTGATGATCATTAGAGCCCCTTCAATGGAGCCACTCTGTGTAGGGAATGTTTGCCTCTACAAAATGAATCTGGACTTTTCTAGTTTGAATCTATCATCGTTTTTCATTTGTGTATATGTTTCTAAACAAAGAAGAGACATTTAAAGGAAAAAACCCTATTAAGTCAATAGGAGAAAGCTTTGATCAAATTGCAGAAAAACCTGTCAATCATGGTTGAGATCTTCCAACTCTTTTCTTTTATGTCCAAACTACATAACCCTGTACCATCACTTTCCCACTTCATATTGTACCAGGTGTCATTTAGACAGCAAAAAGGTTGATAAAAGGCCAGCAAGCTCATCCAGTCAAGTCTTAGCTAATCATAGACACAAATAAATAATTAAATAGCAACCAACCAACCAAACGAACAAACAAAAAAAACCCAAAATATTATAAAACATGCAAGTCCAAGTTTATAATATTTCTTTGCCATTGATGCAGTCAAAATGCCTTAGTATATCTGATGACAACATGATTTTATAAACATCAGACTGTCAGAAAAGATTATTCAGTCAGGAAAGTTCATTGCAAACTATGGTCACAGTAAAATCAGTGGAATTGACAGTGCTGAGTAAGAAATGAGATGAGACTCAAGAATGTGCATTGATGAAATCTCTGAATAAGCCTTGTGAAATGCAGACTGAGAAAATCCCAAGACCTAGTTAGCAAGGTACTTAACCTTTTAACAGTGGAATCATTATTAATTGCAAAGAAACAGTCACTGCTTTAATTCAGAGCCTATTACAAATAGGGATCCTAGTTTTAAATGCTCACTAGACATAACCCAGAAAACATTCTGGGTTTTTTATTCCAGTTATCCTTGCTTACCTTTCTTTCTGAAGTGCACAGATTGCTTTCCCAATGTCAAAAGGTTTCTTTAATCTAAAAGATTAAATCCTTGGATACTCCTCCATGAAGTCTTTATACTGTAGGGTTCTTGCATGTGGAGTCTACTCTCAGTTCCAATCATTTTTACACAGTTTAGTTATTTCTATTTTACTTTACTTTTATTTTGTTCCCTTCTGGGTTTTTTTCTATTTGTGCTGTACTGGAAGACATCTTTTGTAGAACAGAAATATTGAAATTAATTATTTTTAAAAATGGATATTCTTGTAAAAAGTAGGAACAAATGTGACAAGATTAGTTTTTCTTTCATTCTGAAGGTTTTTATAAAATGTACATTTATTCTTTTTTATCTTAGTGGTTTATTAACAGTGGATTTAAGATTATATATTCAAAATGTGAAATGACATGCACTTTCTTCCAAAAATTGTATGTGTTAAATTCTGAATGCAGAGATTTTTGTATATTTAAGTGTTTGACTCCTTTATGTATAAATATTTTCCTAGTCTGAACAGAGGAGCTAACAAATCCAGGTTTTCCTCCCACAACCCACATCACACCAAGGGCTGCACATGCTTCAAGATGGAAACAAATGCTGTAGAGTGTGTTGCTGCCTGTATCATTACCAAGCAAGACAGTAATATGGCAAAATAATGAGCCCATCCTGAATTAAGGCATTCCTAAATGTCATAGTTTTCCACTGAAATCTACCTTCTTGATTGCTGGAGTGAAAGCTACATTTCCAAGCTTACTGCACTATCAAACCTTATCCTGACCGTTTTGGTAATGTCAGATTATCACAAGTTGAGTCTCATGCCTAGGAAAGACATGAAGGGCCTTTTCCTCCTTTACAGCTGCTGAGAAGGCTGATGACAGTTGTATGGAAGTTCTGGGCAGCTGCAGGAAAGATGAACAAAGTTGCATCACTGTATATAAATAACTGTTGTCACTGTCTGTGACCAGTGCTAAGGCAAATATTGCAATGATAGCAAGTGGGGAAGCGGGAAGAATCATAAAATCATAGAATCATAAGTTTGGAAGAGACTTCCAAGATCATTGAGTCCATTTGTGCCTGTGTCCTTACTAAACCATGTCCCTGAGAAACTCATCCACCTGTCTTTTAAACATCTGCAGGGATGGAGAGTCAGCCACCTCCCTGGGCAGCTGTTCCAATGCCTGACCACTCTTTCAGTAAAGAAATTCTTCCTAATGTCTAAACCTCCCCTGGCACAGCTTGCGGCCATTTCCTCTCGTCCTCACTTGTCACTTGTGAGAAGAGCCCAGCACCCACCCCATCACAACCTCCTTTCAGGCAGTTGTAGACAGTGATGAGGTCTCCCCTCAGCCTCCTCTTCTCTAAGCTAAACAACCCCAGTTCCCTCAGTCATTCCTCATAGGACTTGTTCTCCAGCCCCCTCACCCGCCTCGTTGCCCTTCTCTGGACGCGCTCCAGCCCCTCAATGTCCTTCTTGTAGTGAGGGGCGCAGAACTGAACCCAGCACTCGAGGTGCGGCCTCACCAGTGCTGAGCACAGGGGCACAATCACCTCCCTGCTCCTGCTGGCCACGCTGTGTCTTACACAGGCCAAGATGCCTTTGGCCCTCTTGGCCACCTGGGCACACTGCTGGCTCATGTTCAGCTGTCTGTCAATCAACACCCCCAGGTCCTTCTCTGCCAGGCAGCTCTCCAGCCACTCTGCCCCAAGCCTGTAACGCTGCATGGGGTTGTTGTGACCCAAATGGAGGACTCTGCACTTGGCCTTGTTGAACCTCATCCTGTTGGTCTCAGCCCATCGATTCAGCCTGTCCAGATGCCTCTGCAGAGCCTCCCTTCCTTCAAGCAGCTCCACACTTGCACCCAGCTTGGTGTCATCTGCAAACTTGCCAAGGGTGCACTCGACGCCTTCATTGAGATCATTGATAAAGATGTTAAACAGGACTGGACCAAGCACTGGACCCTGGGGAACACCACTCATGACTAGTTCCCAACTGGATTTAACTCCATTTACCACAACCCTTTCATCCCAGCCATCCAGTCAGTATTTAACCCAGCAGAGGGTGTGCCTGTCCAGGCCAATGGCAGCAGTTTCTCCAGCAGGATATTGTGAGAAATGGTGTCAAAGACTTCACTTAAGTCCAGGTACACCACATCCACAGCCTTTCCCTCATCCATTAAATGGGTAACCTTGAAATGGAAGGAGATCAGACTGGTCTGGCAGGACCTGCCTTTGGTGAACCCGTGTTGACTGGGCCTGATCACGCAGTTGTCCCGCATGTGCTGTATAATAGCACTCCAGATGATCTGCTTCATGATCTTCCCCAGTATCAAGGTCAGACTGACAGGCATGTAGTTCCCTGGATCCTCCCCCCAACCCTTCTTTTAAATGGGTGTGACATTTGCCAGTCTCCAGTCTAGCAACACTTCCCCAGACAGCCAAGACTGCTGGTAGATGATTTATTTGAAATCTTCTTAACGTTAGGCCATTTCATTCCCACTTTGGAAACCTAGGTTGGTTGATAATTGGGTGAAGCTCAAGCCCTTGTCTATGTTCTATGTTAAGCAAGTGTACTGTGCCATTCTCTCAGTGGACACAGTCTGTGGAAATGGAATTTCCCCCAGATTTTCTTGGGGGGGAATAAGAAATGACAGAAAAGATCACTTTAGAATCATAAAATCAGAATCACAGAAAGCTTTGGGTTGGAAGAGACATTTACAGTTCTTCTAATCCAGTCCCCCTGCAGATGCAGGGACATCTTTAGCTAGATAAGGCTGCTCACAACCCCATCCAACCTGACCTTGAATGTTTCCAGGGATGGGGCCTCAATCACCTCCCCAGGCAACCTGTTCCAGTGTTTCACCTGCAGTACTCCAGGTGAGATTCATGAGAGCCAAGTAAAGTGGCCTGTTCTGATCCAGCCCAGTATACAGTTGACCACGTGGGTGACACATTGCTGGCTCAAGTCCAGCTTCTCATCAACCAGCACCCCCAAGTCCTTCAATGCAGGGGGGATGCTCTCAATCATGTCATCCCTCAGCCTGTATTGAAACCACAGACTGCCCTGACCCACGTGTAGGATCTTCCACTTTACCTTGTTAAGCCTCATGATGTTCACACAGGCCCATTTCCCCAGCTTGTCCAGGTCCCTCTGGATGACATCCCTTTACTTCTGATGTGATAACTTCCCCAATCAGCTTGGTGTCAACTGCAAGCTTGCTGAGGGTACACTCGATCTGACTATCTATATCATTGATGAAAGTATCAAAACCCACTTGTCCAAGTACAGACCTCTGAGAAACACCACTTATCTTGGGTCTCAATCTGGACATCGAGTCTTTGACCACTATTCTCTGGATGCGACCATCCAACCAATTCCTTATCCACCAAACAGTCCACCCATCAAATCCATATCTGCAATTTAGAGAGACAAACATTGTGGAAGACGTGTCAAAGTCTTTACAGAACTCCAGATAGATTACATTCCTTTGCTTTTTCCATGTTCACTGATGAGATCACCTCATCGTAGAAAGCTGCTAAGTTGCTCAGGCAGGACTTGCCCTTGATGGAGCCATGCTGGCTATCTGGAATCACCTCCCTGACAAACATCAGCATAGCTTCTAGGAGAGGTGAGGCACAAAGGTGGGGTTGACAGGCCAGTAGTTCCCAGGGTTCTCCTTTCCACCCTTTTAAAAAATGAGAACAACATTACGCTTCTTCCAGTCACCAGGGACTTCCTCTGACTACCCTGACCTTTTCAGTATCATAGAGAGTGGCTTCACAACAACATCAACGGATTTCCTCAGTACTCTAGGACACATCTCATTGAGTCCCATAGACTTTTGTAAGTTCAAGTTCCTTGGGTGGTCATAAACCTGGTCTTCCCCTGCAGTGGGAGAGGCTTTACTCTCCCGGTCCCCATCTTGTTGTCCATTGACCCAGGAGGGGTGAGAAGAGCATTTGTTAGTGAAGACTGAGGCAAAAATGTTGTTGAGCACCTCAGCCTTCTCATTTGTTGATAAGACTCTACAATTTTCATTCTTCAATGGGGGTACATTTTCCTTAATCTTCCATTTCTGGTTGACGTACCTATAGAAGCCCTTCGTGTTATTCTTTGTTTCCCTTGACAAGTTAACTCCAGCTGTGCCTTGGCCTTCCTGACCTCATCCCTACAAAACCACACAGTGTCCCTATACTCCTTCCAGGTTCCCTGTCCCTGCCTGCACTGCCTGTTCAGTTCCCTCTTGCTCTTCAGTCCGATCAGCAGGTCTCGACTCAGCCACGCTTCCTTCCCTGCCTATTTCCTGCATCTGGGAACTGAATGCTCTTCCGCTCTATGAAAAGCATCTTCAGCGTTGCCAGGTCTGTTTTATTCCCTCACCCCTGAGGACCATTTCCCAAGGGGTCCTACTGACTAACTCCCTGAAGAGCTGGAAGTTTGCTTTCCTAAATTTTAGGGACTTGGCTGTACTCCTCACCTGTCCCATATACCTCAGGACCCTGAACTCCACCAGTGCATGATAACTGCAACCCAGGCTGCCTCCAGCCTTGGCATCGGTGACCATCAGGTCAAATATTGCACTCCTCAGGCAAGAGTAACTATTACGTAGATTAAGAAATTATCTTCTATGCACTCTAGAAGTCTCCTGGATTGCCTACAGCTTGCTGTGCTACATTTCCAGCAGATGTCACGGTGGTTGGTATCCCCCAGTAGGATGAGAGCTCGTGAGCGTGAAGTGTCCTGTAGCTGGAGGAAGAAGGCTTCATCAGTAGGGTCCCCTTGATCAAGTGGCCTGTAGTAGACACCAACAGCTAGGCATATGGACAACTGCTTGTTTTTCTGAGAGCTCAGTCTGGGTTGCCACATTCCCCTCTGGCAGGTACAGAGGATACAGACTCCTGCCAGATGGATACCATGGCTGTGCTCCCTCTCCACAACCGAACTTACCTCCTGAACTCAGAGAGAGACTGCGCCCACCCTCCTTGCCCTCTCTGTGTGAACTGCCTTGCATACTGCATCACAATACCCTTCTGGCGTGCCATGCCCTGTTTTCCCAGCCTGTTCTCTGTGTTTCTGGTTGTTGGAGCTCCCTAAAGATGGCTCTTGTATGTCAAGGGGATTGGTTCCATCACCCTTCACTCTGTCCCTGATGAGTCCATGTGGTGTTAGAGCTCATCACGTGCTCACATTTCACCCGCACTGGAAGGGGTGGCAGGGCTGGGGCACTCTCTCTCTCTCTGGGCTTTTTGCCTTTGTGGCGCTGGCCATAGTTTTGCCACTTTCATAAAGAATCCCCAGGAATGACGGTCCATTCCAGAGCCCTTCACCTCAGTGACTAGGCAGAAATGACAATTACTCTGGGTTTTAAATTACCACCATCACCCTTCACTCCACCCCCCGATGAGTTAGCGCAATGTCAGAGTTGGCTGGAGTTTTAATTGGGGGTTTTTTTCTGATAAATTTACAGATCTTTGCGCCTTAGCTTCATAAGGTGACTTCCAACTAAAGATTCTTTAATACACCCCCAGGAAAACATGTACACTACTTGCTGAATATTGCTGAAGTTCTCCACAGAATTGAAAGGAACCACGCTGTCTGGAGACATCTTGTTGCATCTTTGACTTGTCCACAGGTTGGCAGGTGAAACAGTAGCAGAGCATGACTGTAGGGAACATATTCTCTAAGGGAGAGTGAGGTACAATTAGTACTGGATCCTTAAGGATCCTGTGGATACATATGCAGCCCAAATGTAACCCTAAATGCTCTACAGTCCTCCATGGCCAGCAGCATTGCGAAAACACCCACTAGCAGAAGGTCTACATCAAGAAGGTATTTGAAGGTAGGAAAAAAGAAAGAAAAAAAAAAAAAGGCCTGACGAGGTGTCCCTGAAATTTGTCACACATAGGCAGAGTAGAGGTGTGGCCAGCTTTTGAGTCATAATTTTATGTAGCAGTGACAATATTAGATTGTTCATTTTGATGCATTCATACTGATCAAAAAACATGCCTTCTGTAGCCCAATTCCTATGCAAATAATAAAACAATTACAGACCTTATTTAATGTAATTTTGCAGTAATCTTCTTCAAGATCGCAGATACAGAACAAGAAATATATCTCTGAAGATATACATTCGGGACCTTTTTCCTTGTGTAATTTCTAGAGTGGTTTCAATTACAATTACCTTCACTGACTTAATTCTGAAAAAAAACCAGCCTTATCACTTCTTTTGTACACCACAAGGAGGTGCAATTGATCTTTATTTTGTCTCTTGTTGCTTAATGGTTTGTTGGTTTTTGTGGTTTGTGTTTTGTTTAATTTTTTTTCAGTTTTTCCTGCATACTTCTAATGTCAATTAACATCCCATGATCTTAGAAGGGTTTTTTTGACATTTCCTTCATAGTCTTAGATGAAAACACTTCATAGTCAGATTTCCTTTTTTTTTGCTCTTCCATAAGTACTTTGGGTAGCACAGCTACATCAGTTTCTCATCAGTGTTTCAATTTCCTTGCTAATTACACTTCCTATGTGCTGTTTGCACTGATACAGGAAGAAAAATAGATCATGAGAAAGTCCCCAAACCTCTGTCATAATATTAAGATTTTTTTACTTGCAGAAAGTGTGGAAGTGCCATTATATTGGATTAATAGTAACAAAAGATGAAGTTCATGAGATAATTCTGCACTATATGGAGAGTTCTTGTTCAATGTGAAAAGCATTTCTGTCAGTTTTGTTGTTGTAACCCACCAGGCAAAATCAATCTTATTTGTACTTAACTGTATTTCTCTAATGCATCTTCTGTGGTAGAAATAAAATATTTCCTTTCCTGAATTATATCCAATATTCCTGATTTTATAGATATGGAAAACATAAAGCCAAAATATAATGTCCCAAAATATTTGCTGCTGACAGCTGTACCAATAAGGTTGAAGACAACAAGTACACAAAATGCTTTATAGAGATCTGAGATCATGTCAGAGAACTCAGCATTATTACTGAAAAACAACTTTCCATGCTGACGCATAGTTTCTACTTCTTCAGCTTCTTTGTGCTGCCAACAGTCTCAATTGTTCAACTCTCTTCCTATTTCTGTTCTCTGGAAAAGTGGTGCCTCTTTACAATCTGAACTGTTAACCGACCCTCAGGATTCAGCAATTATTTTTTATTTCACTCATGTTTTCATTAGGAGGAGAACCTGAAGTCAGAAGCAGGACTGCTACAAAGCCATTCCTTGGGCATATCTACAGAACTTAGGTGCATGTCCTGTTCCGCTTAGAATTTAAGTAATTTTTCTTGTGCTCACAGTCCCTTGCTTCTTTTGGTCAGCACCTTATCCTAAGTCTCTTTCTTAGCTCTTCCTTTGAAAGACACACTAAGAAGACTAATATGCCTGAGATGATATCTTTGCTCCAGAACTCCCTTGAACAGTGGCTTAGATAACACATTTTTATATCGGTGTTTAAGCCTCATTACTCAATTCAGATCGCACCTCTCCACATGTTTGAAGTGTGCTAGCTTTCATTGTTTCAGCTATCAGTTCTCACAACTGAGCTTTATTGTTTCTTCTGTTTACTCTGTGTGGAAAGGCATGATTACGTTACTTTTCTCTCAGCCTTTGTATACAATAAAGGTATATGGCCTTTTGTTTCTTGCATCTGTCATGATTTGCTTATTACTAACCATCCCGAGGTTAAAAGACTCTCATTGAATAAACCGCTGTGATGGGACCAAATTTATAGTATTCTGTTGTTTTTAAATATTATTTTGTTAATTTAAAAAAAAACCCTTAGTAAAATATGGTGGCATTTATCATTTTCTTATCCTTAAAAGACAAAAATATATTTAGAGGAAGAGTCTTCTTATTTGTATTTTTAAGGAGCAGTTAACGATCCTGGACATAAAAAAAAAAAATCATCCTTTTTCTGGTAACAATGGGACAAGAACTAAACTCCTATCCCCTTCTCGATGTAGCATTTTGCTCCCTGTCCATCTAAGTGCCACTCCAAAGACTTCTATTATGGTTACCATTTTTTTATGCTATATCGAGGTATATTGGAGTCATCTTTGTTACCTGCACTCATGATACCACAAGTTGGAGTTGATAAATCTGTTTTAAAAGTCAATGCAAACCCTAGTAGTGACAGCTGCTAGTAATCATTGCAGTGATCAGTTTCTCCTGCAGAGGTAGGCCATCTCAACAGCTCTATACCTGTGTGTTTGCTACACCAAAACGAAAACAACAAGTTTGTGGAATGGCACAGATAAATTTTGCTTGTACTCCATGTCACAGCTTGAAAACAACTGGGTAACCACAACAAACCTAAACATCTGCTACTTTCTTTCAGTGGTTTACTTGCAGTTCCTTCCACTCAAAGGTGCACCTAAAGCAGCACCTTGAGAGACACATGTAGCACATCCACATACAAACCTACCTGAAGAGTGATACACATTGGGTGCCTCTTCAGTGATACCCCTTCCTACATAAAGCTGGGAGATGCAGTTACCAGCGGAGGTACTGCTTCTGCTGCTAGTGTCTCCCATCATTGCTTATGCAGGCATATTCAGGGAAAGTACTCTGGGAATTAAGTGCTAGTTTTGGATATTGAATACCCCTTGCAGTTGCAATGTGTTAGTTTTCCAGCGTGTTCAAATAGATATTAGATTATTGCTTTTTATTGAAAATTGTATGTGTGAATGACAATCAGGGCTTAAAAAGGCTATGGATGAAGAGAAACCAGACAGATTAACCATTTTATTATAAGTCCAGTTAAATAATTCTGATGCAAGTGTTTAATATTTGGAAGTAATTATTACTTTGCCATATGAAAAATGTGTTGAAAATTATGTGATGACATAGGCCACAAATGAAGTTCATATTAGAGTAAATTGTTTGGGAATATCAGTGGCCCAGAAGCAATCTCTCTGGGTACAACTAAACAGCCGAAGACTGGGAGTCCCTGGTCCACTGCATTTGTTAGTTTGTTTATACTTTGTTTTCGGAAGCAAACTACTGAGCTGTTTCTGACACAAGATATATAAAATCCAGCTGGGGACTGGAATAAATCCTTCAGGAAAACTTTGTAAAACTACAATTTCAGCACAATACTAACTGGCTTCATTCATGGAATCTATTTGTGCCTCGAGTACTCTTGAAGAAGAGGCAAACTGCTTCACATTATCTCAAATGGTTTGGACTGAAACTGAATGTATTCCCCATGTCCACCTTAAGGTCACAGCAAACCATCCACAGTGCAACTCAAACCCCTCTGCACTTCGAAGACCAGTCTTAAGCAGTCTGGTCAAAACCGAGACTGTGTCATTCAATCCCAGAGACCAGTGTTTCCCTGGAATACATGACTCAGGGTGTCAAAATATAGCACGATGATTAGGAAAAGGAGACTTGGGTTTTCATGGATTGTAGCATTCAGAAATATAATGTGAATATTCTGTCTTCAATCAGAATATCAAAAGCAAAGGGTAGATGGTGGGAAAACAGGGGGAAGGAGTGGGAAACCTTCAAATTCTTTACAGCTCAGGTTAATTAAATAGAAATACTAAGCCTCCTAACTGAAGTCTTGAGCTGAAGTTGCAAGGACCAGAGTTTTCAAACTTTGAAACAGCCTCCTGTATTTCCTCAGCTTTTGCAGGAGTTTTGGAGGTACAGACCATGGAAGTCTAAGCACTCCTGCAAGACTGTTGTCAGGACTCCAGGCAAGATTTTCTTCTTCTTTTACCTTAGCAAAACAATATTTTGATTGACATTCTTTGCTTTGCCAAAAAAAAAGATCCTTCTTAAGGCCAGTGCAGTGCTGTGGGTAGAACTCTCCAGCAGGAATTTTGCCTGAGGCTAAGTTCCATCCCCCAAACTAGAAGTACAACTCAAATGCATCCAAAGGCAAGTCATACTTCTTCCCCTGTATTCAAACAGCCTCTTATCATCTGTGATTCCTTTATTCCTTAGTCTGCCTCTTTAACTCTTACTGTACCGTTCTGGAATTTCATACTAGAGATATAAGAAAATTATTTATACCTAGTCCTGCAGTCACATCAGTAAAAGGGTCATAGTATGTTGGGTCACCCAGCCTTCACTGAAGTTTAATACGTACTCAATGGATGAATTTCAGCACGTTCTTATCCTCTAACTAGTCCAAATATGTCTGGTCATAGTGTAATTGTTCCTCAACTTGGTACAGTGAGGATCACTAAAATGACGTACTTCTTGCCCTTGCATTCTGCTCACATCTAATGACTATGTAAGTAAGAAAGTATAAAAGTCTCCTTATATCCTACTTTACATCATTCCTGAAGAAGACCCATATCCTCAGAGAATAAATATTGCAGCAGCCAGGTTTTTCCCTTTGAACTCATCCATTCAAAGTCCCCAAAATCACTCAGTTTCTGTAACATTCACAGACTAGAGCCCAAGGTTGTGAGTCAAGCAGTAATAGATACTTAACAGCAGTACTTAAGCACAGCTTATTTTAAATCTCTGCAATGTCTTCAAAAAGCCTGTGTCGCAGAAGACCTAGTTTCTGTTGACTTCTAGGTATCTTATTATCTCAACTTCTTATTTACTTTCCTTGGCCATACACCTCTTTTAAGGTTTCTGATTCACTACATTACAATACTGAATTCACCTCTATGCTTAACAAAACAGAGTAACACAGTGGTGTTATCATTTTTTTATGAAATTTAAATTCAAAAGGCTTGAATAATATCATTACCAACTCATTTAATTCATACAAAATAAAAATACAAAGACAAGACTTATACTGAGTTTAAGTCTGGAAAAGTGCCACCCTGTCGGTTGCAATCAGTGCAAAATTACATAGCTTTTAGTAGTATAACAAAAAGCAGATGCAGAGTACAGTCTAGTAAGACAAGTAAATCATTAACAGTCTCTGGACATGAAATTACTTTATGAGAAGATTAAGAAACCCACACACATTGTTCAAATAAAACACCAATATAACTTCACTTTTCGCAGATATAGAATAAAGGTCATTCTTATTTATATTAGTACCTAAACGTCAGTTGCATTTACAATCATCACACCACCTTTACATCGGTATCACTTCACTGATGTATTATTTATGTAAAAATCTGTCTAAGAGCATGATTTCCAGATATTGCTTCTAAATATAGGCACTGTTTAAGCTATATATCAACACACAGAGGTAGTTTTAGAGTTGTGCTGTGTCTGTATAGTCTTGAACAGGGTTCTAGACATTTCTCATACAGATATAATAAAGACAACCACTGTAAGCAACTATTGACAGGCCAATAAAAATGTTCAGATGAAATCTCAAGGTATACAAAAAGTAAAACTGGAAGTTCTACAGAAAGGATAGGAAGTATTTTCAATAGCAGTCACCTGGTTCACCTCCATTTCCAATTCCTAGAAAAAAGCGTTCCAACAGCCAGAAATACAATTATGTTTTTAAAAAACATAATTGTTTAAAAAATGTTTAAAAAAATTTTGAGAAAATTGAAGCCGATGAAAATAACACAGACAGGCTTGTTTTTCTAGAGTGTGTTCAATCTGGTGCCTGTGAATTAAGAAACCATATGGAAACTTTCCTTGAAAGTGGTGTCTCTTCATTGTCTCCTTCATGGACTCTTCTGCCATGTCTTCTTATAAAGGTGAGACTCTCATCATGGCAAAAATCTGGCAGTATTAAACAAAATTAAAAATATAGGTACAAATATAAGAGGTATGCTGCTCTGATGAACAAGTTGTGGAGGAACTTTTGTTTATGATGGGACAGTCCTCCTTCCTCCTATTTTGTATTACTAAATCCCAAGAGACAGCAATGTTTGGAAACACTTCTGCAAGCAGTAGAGTAAGGCATGGTAGGAGCACTTTAGACTAGAAAAATAGAAAATAGCCCAAAGATCTGTAAGTGGTAATTGTCAGTTTATGGTTTATTTGATATGGCATTTGATGGTGGATACTGATTTTCTCATTTAACTTTAATCTTCCGTGCTGAGAATGATTGTTTAAAAGTTAAACAATAATTTTCTAAGTTAAGGGCAATTAAAAGTACAGTAGCCTGAGTTCTGGACTCCATGAAGCACCCTCCTTAAACAGTATGTGGTTTTCTGTATGAGGCAGGGAATTGCGAAAAGAAGTGCCTGACCATAGCAGAGATAAGAGCCAAGAATGAAGTATTTTAATTACCATAAGCTAAGAGTGGGGAGGAAGAGAGTGCCCATTGAACTGTATCTCCCCTGAAGCTCTAAGATTGTGGAGTCAGAAGAACTGAGAATATTTCATTCTTGGGAAATAGGAAGCAGGTCCCTATTTTTTGTATCACTACATGTCCCTGTCTCCTGGCCCTTGGTCAGGTAAGATAATACCACCCTTTCATTTATGTATCTTCAGAAACCTGGATATTAATGCTAAATGAATTTTAGGCTTATGTTTTTAATGGGATTGAAAGTTCATTGCTTGTAATGTATTACATGCCTCAGTACAAAGACACTTTTCTAAATATAAGCTAGTAGAAACCAAGACTGCCTGCAGCATGCCTTCTTTTTTTTTTTTCTGTCTTGTTTTTTTAAGATTTTATCTTTGATATAATTTTGGTACTTAGCCTTTATTCTTTAGATGTCTTCTTCAGTCAGCTGTTTTCTAGGCATTTTGAAATCTTTCACAAACATTTATTAGCAATTTAACTGAAATGATGCTTTTATAGAAACTGCTTGGTTACCTGAGAACCAAACTTCTGTTTCATACACGAGCACATACTTGAAAATCTGCACAAGAGTTTGGTTTTAGCAGCCCATTTGGAGTTGTTTTGCTGAGAAGAGTCAGTCTTTGCTCTTTTTTATTAAACCAGTGCTTATTCAGAAATCATTCCTCTTATGACCAGAATTTACAAACATTAGATCGTTCATATTCAAAAAGTTCACATCCACTTACTGCACTAACTAGGTTAAATTAATTAGCATCAATTTAACAATGCTGGAAAAGAGAATGTTTAGCAGAAGAAGAGAAAAAAAAACAATTAAATCTAATGAAATAAGGAATTACTGCTGTTACACTAAAATCTACTTAAGAAATCTTAAGGCGCAAGAGTCCAAGTAAGTTAATCAGTACATAATACATCAAATTCTCCCTGCAGTGTTCTACAACTAATCAGCAATAATTAAACAGTATTCAGGATTACCTTGATGAGAACAATCAGATTACTTTCATTCACTCTTGCAAAGAAGTGAATAGTTTGAATAGGAGAAGGAAGTGAACAGTGAGTAACATTTAATGAATTCACTAGTTCAGAGCTTTTTCAAGATTGAGCAACCAAGTGAATATATTTTTATTCTAAATCTCTCACTTATTAATTTTTTTATTTGAGAAAGAATAGAGAATTTTTGAAGGAAGGAAGAAAGAGTCATTTCAAAATGTAATTACTTACTAAGACAACAGGACTCAAGAAAACTTTGTAGAGAAAAAAAATGATCAATATACATAATAGTCATTAATTTCAACACCTATTGTGAAACAGAAGATGAGGTAGCTTGAAAACTCCTTTGGAAATAAAAATTTCACAGAATGAAATGCAAATTATAATAAACAAGTTTGGGGGGTTTTTAATATTGAAAAAGTCCCAAATGTGTATAAGAAGAAATAGAGAAAGGCACTTGACATTCTAATAACAAACGATGAGAATAAAAGTAATGTTTCTGATGAAGCAGTTACATTCCAGAATTATTTACTAAATGTGAGTGTTACAGGGGTAAGAAAGAACAGAACAGAACCCTGGTGGCGCGGGTTCCCTGTTAAAGTGATAAATAATTTCAGGGTATATTTAAAATTGGAGAAAATTGTGGCTCCAAGGAACTGATCCCAACTTCTGCTGAACAGCTTGAGCAGAAAAACAAGTAAGAACGTCACTTAAAGTAGGTGGTTTGTTAATGTTTTTAGTACATTTTAATGTAAAATTTGTTTTTCTAATTGAACACTGGCAAGCTCTTATCAAACCTTCCCCAGTGTTTTGCTAGTTAGAGAAGGTATGTGCAAGCCTTCCTTAAGCAAGTATAGTTTAATTCTTAAGTGAAGTATTAGACCCTATTTTAAGTCAAGCATTCTTAATTTTTCTGCAATAGGTCTTCATTCTAAATTATATTCTACAAAACTGCAAACTAACATGTCAGTCTTGCTACTGAGGGCAAAAAGAGGAACTTATCTCTAGTCAATTTGTGTAAAAAAAGGCACAACTTGTGTACACAAGTTCTGTAAAAAAGAAGGGCAACAAGGCTGGTGAGGGGACTGGAGAATAAGTCCTATGAGGAGCAGCTGAAGGAACTGGGGTTGTTTAGCCTGGAGAAGAGGAGGCTGAGGGGAGACCTCATCACTGTCTACAACTGCCTGAAAGGAGGTTGTGACAGGGTGGATGCTCATCTCTTCTCACAAGTGACAAGTGACAGGACGAGAGGAAATGGCTGCAAGTTGCGCCAGGGTAGGTTTAGACTGGACATTAGGAAGAATTTCTTTACTGAAAGAGTGGTCAAGGATTGGAACAGGCTGCCCAGGGAGGTGGTGGAGTCACCATCTCTGGAGGTGTATAAAAAACGTGTGGATGAGTTCCTTAGGGACATGGTTTAGTGAGGAGACAGGCACGGTTGGACTCGGTGATCCAGAGATCTCTTCTAACCTAGTGATTCTATGGTTCTATGAAATGTTAACTGATTTGCTAAAATATAGTTAATTTCTACTTTCCATGTCTTTCCATTTGATACTAACAATTTTGAAACAACCATAGGCTTCTCATCCATTGCTATTTTGATTTTATTTTTTCAACATCTAAAACTTCTTGATCAGCTGCCAATGCTAGAGATGTACACACAGGCTAACCAGGCTTTGCTGTGTCTATGACATCACCAACAGTACATTTCTAGTTGAAGTCTGGTCTTTGGTAAATATAAGTTAGCTCAGAACTTACCACTTTTATACTGGCCATTTTGATACTGGCCATTTTCTCACTAAAACCCGGTTTGCCACACTAAAATGAAATGATAGACAGTAAAAGGAGTGATAACACTACACACTCCCTTTGCTCCTACAGTTCCCACTGTCTCTTTTTTTCTATTGGAGACAGAAAAAGATAACCAGTAGTAAATGCTGAGCTTTCTTTCCTTGATGTGATGTTAGAATAATCGTTGTCTTAAAAAAGGTAACATGTGAAACAGGAAAAGAGAAGAATTTTAGGAAAGGCTGATGTAACTTTAGAAGAAAAACTGTTGCAATAGTTCAGTGTAGTCTTTGTAAAATAAACAGTGATTATATGTATTGGATTGAGATATCACTTCAGGTACCATCTGAAAAGTGCTAGCAATAACTATTAAAAGAAAACTATTTTGCAAGAAGTTTCTCAGATAATGGTAAAAAATTCATTGATTATTTAACACTTGGGAATCTGACCAAAGCATTTTTAACAATGTGGCATAAAAGTCCAATCACGTCTTCTTTCACTGCCATAAAACTTAAGGGCTTAATGCTGGTTTTGCATGCTATAAATTGAAATTATTTCAATATTAGTCTGCACTTTCTAGGCATGGATATAGATTAAGTGAGAACTGAGCTCTAAATTACTTTGTTTTCCTTTATTCCAAAAGACACTGTTTACAAATATTACCCTGACAAATCCTAACCATTCGAGTAGCATTTCAATTGGTCAAAGTACACTATGAATGGTAATGAACTAGCAATATGAGACTATTTACTACTGCAGTCTTTCAATTAACTTTATTTGAGGAAATTCAGCCATGAAAGCTAGATCTTGAATTCAACAAATTTTTGTCAGTGGAACAGGTAAGAAGAAAATACTTGAACTTTTACAGAACACTTTATATTACTCTGTTATGTAAGGTTTATAGTAGACACTGTATTCATTTATCAGGTTTGCAGGAACAAATGCATCTATATTAAAGGCAGATTGCAGGCTAAGTTATTTTAACAACTAATTAATACAGTTTTGAAGGAGCTTATTAATACCATTTGAAAGAAAATGTAATACAAGAAATACTGAGGATTAATCTTGTATATATTGAAAATCTGCTGTGGATATCTCAATAGTAAAAGAAGCATTATCTTGGAATACTTATAGTACTTTTGAGAATTACCTCTAATTATGAAGTACGGTATGTTAAAATGTCAATCAGAGAACAATGTAGATCAGCTGCGTATACAGTCTTAAAAAATCTTTGGGAGTCATCAGTACTAATTCATTCCGTATGTCCCCTAGGAGCAATAAAACTTAAATGCAGAAGCTCTTTTAATATAGAATATAGCTGATTTGAGCAGTCATACTCAATACTTTTCTGACAAAGCAGCTGACAAAGCTGTCTCTTTGTCCAGTAAAAGCTCTTCACATTTATAACAGATACTCATCCACAGAAAAACACAGAAGGTGGTTTCTTATTCGACATACTGCTGTCTTCAAAGACAGCAAGAACCAAGCAGCCAACCCTTGAAAATTGCAGGGTTCATTTTTATGGAGTAATAGAAGCTCAGTCTTCATGTGACAGGCTACTCACACAGCTCAGTGAGTTCCAGTTCAAACAAGCTCACCACAACAAAGTGGAAATAGCTCCCCTCACAGTTACCTCCCGTTTTCTTGACAAGAAAAAAGCCAGAAACAACAAACTGCAAGACAATACTTTAAGATCATAATTAACACAAACACTCATATTTAGAAGGACAGACAGATCTCACAGGCCCCAGCCAATTCTGATTTTACCGTTCTGGGTATCCTAGTGAATCACCCACTTCAGAGACAGTTGGTCAGTTCCCTAATGGCCATGGAATGAATGATGCTGCATGCTGTTCCTTCAATGTCTGACCCTTTATAAAAGCTGCAGTTTCCTGGCAGCTGTCTTGCCGTTTTTTTCAACAGCAAGGGCACAAGTTGCAAAAAGTAGCGTAACAACTAAAGCATTTCCTGTCAAACTGTACAAATTTTCCAGCAATGGCAAAGACTTACACCTTACTTTTGGTCTAGGGGACAATTTACTATTTGAATATTTTTTACAGGAAGATGACTATTAGTTTTGGAGCTATATCTGATGCTTGGCAAAAATAATTTAGCAGTGTCATGTCAACTATTTTCTTAGACAACCTTCCTCAGATTCAGATATATGAGTGTTTTATAGACAATCGAGCATTTAAACTCCTTTTTCTCTCTTAACAAGAAACTGACTTAAGGTTAGCATGGAGTATGTGCTAGGTGGTTCTGTTATTTCTCAGTAAGCATGCTAAATACTTCCTTTAGAGTGACAGATATTGGCTGCTTATCTTAATTTCCAACATATATCAAAATAAACAAAACTGTACTTTTTACACTGCATATCACTGAGGTGCAACAGACATGTAGTTCAATTCAAGGGACTGTTTTATTACGAAAAAGTTTAGTAAAAATATTTTACATTATCACACAATTGTTACATCGCCTTGAAAATTACATACTTTGTTTCTCTGCCAGGGACATTGATAATCCTGAAAGAAACCCACAATAAACAACACACTTGTACATTCCGTCATTCCAGACATCATCGTGGACTTGTCTGGTGTCCCTAAGCTCCTATTAGCTTGTCTTGGTGACTGCTAGTACAGTTTACAACAGAATGAGGACCAAAATTTATAGACAAGTGCCAAACAATCCTTCATCCTCCACTGATCTGCAAATGATAGAATCAAAAGGTGATGAATAATATGACAATTTCTCCATATGTTAACATACTGCATTCCTCTCTGCAGAGTGCATTACCATCTACTGGGATGCATGCAGCTCTTATTAGCATAATATTACACTACCTTTACTATCTATGGGACTTTGCTCACCTTGCAATTGGGTGAATGTCCAAAGTCGTTTTTTATTTGATGGGGTTTTCTGTAACAGATTCCTGGAGAATATTTTACTACAATTAGAATGTGTATTGCCTTTTGAAAGCAAAATCTAAGTCTGAAGTGATTTGCCCAAGCAGTTTATGGCAAGTATTACGCAGAAAACATTAACGGCTTGACTTTCACATGCTTCTTCTCAAAACACAATTTTTTTTAATAACTTGAAGATAATTACTCAAATTTTAAAAAAACCTGCTTTGATATAAAGGAGAAGGATGAGTAATTCTATATTATTCAGTAGATTTCAAGCTGTAATGGAGGACTCCTGCAGGTAAGTGTGATAGAAAGCTTTTAGCTGGTGTATTTTCATTGATTTTTAACATATCAGTAATCTGACTGTAATTTCTCATTATTTACACAGTGTTGCATAAACATTCCATTTTTTTTACATCAGGATTACACCAGAAGTGCATAATGCTTTTTTTTTTTTCCTCTTATTGGTGTGAAATGAATTCATATAAGTTGATATTTGAGGTTGCTTCTGAAAATTTTGGAAAATACTTTGGAAAATAATTTGAGCCATTTGGATCCTGATAAGTCTATGGGGCCAGATGGGATTCATCCTAGGGTGATGAGAGAGCTGGCGGATGAGCTTGCCAAGCCGCTTTCCATCATTTATCAGCAGTCCTGGCTCACTGGAGAGGTCCCAGAAGACTGGAAGTTGGCCAACGTGACGCCCATCCACAAGAAGGGCCGTAGGGACGATCCAGGTAACTGTAGACCTGTCAGCCTGACCTCGGTTCCAGGCAAAATTATGGAACGGATAATCCTGGGTGTGATCATGCGGCACCTGCAGAATGAGGGAGAGATCAGACCCAGCCAGCCTGGTTTTAGGAGAGGCAGGTCCTGCCTGACCAACCTGATCTCCTTTTACGACCATGTGACTCGCGTGGTGGATGAGAGGAAGGCTGTGGATGTGGTGTACCTGGACTTCAGCAAGGCCTTTGACACTGTCTCCCACAGCAGACTCCTGGAGAAGCTGGCAGCCCGTGGCTTGGACGGGAATGTTCTGTGCTGGGTTAGGAACTGGTTGGATGGCCGAGCACAGAGAGTGACAGTGAGCAGTGACACATCCAGTTGGCAGCCAGTCACTAGTGGCGTCCCCCAGGGTTTGGTGCTGGGCCCGGTCCTGTTTAATGTCTTCATTGATGATCTGGATGAGGGGATCAAGTCCTTCATCAGCAAGTTCGCAGATGACACCAAGCTGGGAGGAAGTGTCGATCTGCTGAAGGGTAGGAAGGCCCTACAGAAGGACCTTGACAGGCTGGAGAGATGGGCTGACTCCAATAGCATGAGGTTTAACAAGTCCAAGTGCCGGGTTCTACACTTTGGACACAACAACCCCATGCAGAGCTATAGACTGGGTGCAGAGAGGCTGGAAAGCAGTCAGGCGGAAAGGGACTTGGGAGTGCTGGTGGACAGGAAACTCAACATGAGCCAGCAGTGTGCTCAAGTGGCAAAGAAGGCCAACGGCTTCCTGGCCTGCATCAGGAATAGCATGGCCAGCAGGACTAGGGAAGTTATCATCCCCTTATACTCGGCACCGGTCAGGCCGCACCTCGAGTGCTGTGTCCAGTTCTGGGCCCCTCAGTTTAAGAAAGATGTTGAGATGCTGGAGTGTGTCCAGAGGAGAGCAATGAGGATGGTGAAGGGGCTGGAGCACAAGCCCTATGAGGAGCGACTGAGGGAGCTGGGGTTGTTTAGCCTGGAGAAGAGGAGGCTCAGGGGAGACCTTATTGCTCTCTACAACTACCTAAAAGGAGGTTGTAGTCAGGCAGGGGTTGGTCTCTTCTCTCAGGTGACCGGCGACAGAACAAGAGGACACGGTCTCAAGCTTCACCAGGGGAGGTTTAGACTTGACATTAGGAAGAAGTTCTTTACTGAGAGGGTGATTGGCCATTGGAAAGCGCTGCCCTGGGAGGTGGTGGAGTCACCATCCCTGGAGGTGTTTAAAGAGAGATTGGATGAGGCACTCAGTACCATGGTTTAGATGACAAGTGGATGCTGGTGATGGGTCATAGGCTGGACTCAATGATCTCAAAGGTCTTTTCCAGCTTTGTGATACTGTGACACTATGAAAAATTTTTATTCCCCAAGAAGCTGATTTCTATTTTACTGCAATTATTCCCATTACTGTGTCAGTTTGGGAAAACCAGACTAACCTAACCCTCATTTTAGCAAGCTATTCAAGGAAGCATACTGGCAGAAGGCACAAAATAGGGCTGTACAAGTTCCTTATATTGTCAAAGCTCTATCCTCCCTGACCTTGACCAAGAACATATCACACTTACTTCTTGAGAGCTGGAGAGCCCAAATGCACATGATGTTTAATCTTATGGCATTCTCATTTCTGAAAGTCTCACAGTCATAAACCTACATTTCTAGCCCCCTTTTGTGCCACGATACCCATAGTTCAAATGGTCTGTTACATCTTCACTTAGGCAAAGAAGAGTGATACACTCATCTAGTCTAGTAAGACAGGACTGTCTATAGAATCATAGAATCACTAGGTTGGAACAGAACTCTGAGATCACTGAGTTCAACTGTGCCTGTCTCCTTACTAAACCACGTCCCTGAGAAACTCATCCACACTTTTTTAAATACCTCCAGGGATGGTGACTCCACCACCTCCCTGGGCAGCCTGTTCCAATGCCTGACCACTCTTTCAGTAAAGAAATTCTTCCTAATGTCTAGCCAAAACCTTCTCTGGCACAACTTGCGGCCATTTCCTCTCGTCCTCACTTGTCACTTGTCACTTGCAAGAAGAGCCCAGCACCCAGCACCCACCCCATCATGACCTCCTTTCAGGCAGTTGTAGACAGTGATGAGGTCTCCCCTCAGCCTCCTCTTCTCTAAGCTAAACAACCCTATTTCCCTCAGTCACTCCTTGTAGGGCTTGTTCTCCAGCCCTCTCACCAGCCTCGTTGCCCTTCTCTGGACGCGCTCCAGCCCCTCAATGTCCTTCTTGTAGTGAGGGGCCCAAAACTGAACACAGCACTCGAGGTGCGGCCTCACCAGTGCTGAGCACAGGGGCACAATCACCTCCCTGCTCCTGCTGGCCACGCTGTGTCTGATACAGGCCAAGATGCCATTGGCCCTCTTGGCCACCTGGGCACACTGCTGGCTCATGTTCAGCCGCTGTCAACCAACACCCCCAGGTCCTTCTCTGCCAGGCAGCTCTCCAGCCACTCTGCCCCAAGCCTGTAACGCTGCATGGGGTTGTTGTGTCCCAAATGGAGGACTCTGCACTTGACCTTGTTGAACCTCATCCCATTGGTATCAGCCCATTGATTCAGCCTGTCCAGATGCCTCTGCAGAGCCTCCCTTCCTTCAAGCAGCTCCACACTTGCACCCAGCTTGGTGTCATCCGCAAACTTGCTGAGAGGGCACTGGATGCCTTCATTGAGATCATTGATAAAGATGTTAAACAGGACGGGACTCAGCACTGAACCCTGGGGAACACCACTCATGACATCAGCTTTGTAAATATATAGCATAATGTGTGAACATAACAGATTTAATGTCAGTTCGCTACAGAGTTTTGCCTTTTTTGTGCTAAGAATTCAGCCAAATTGTCATCACTTTTCCCTTTTTCTTCTGTTTTCTCATGAATACAATTTTGCAAGTGACATACAATATTCATCTAAATTTATGAACGTGCACAAAATTCTCTTTGATAAGGGAAAAAATCACATTATACTCTGTAGAAGACCCATTTCAGAAAGACACATTTATTTACAGCTTTGTAAATTTAGTCTTACATAGATGTAATATAAAAGGCTTTGTCAGTGACTGAAAAAGAGAACAACTCTTGGTTTTTTTTTTCTTTAAAAATCTCTGTGTGTTTTTAATAATTATTGGGAACAACGGATTTCTAATTTGTGTGGTTTACAGTGCAAAGAAAATGAATGCTGGCATAAGTACAGATGTGTTATATTCTAGATAATGAAGTATGAAAGTAGTAAAACTATTCCCTTTTTGGCATCCTGCACTCAGTTGACTGCCATTGACTCCAAGCCGCACTTTATGTTAACCATAGGATGGCTTCTGTAAAATGTTAATTTCTAATGTGAGATTTGCAGTGTGAAATGCAGCAGCCTAAACCCACCCACTGTTGCACCTGATTCATTTTGTATTTTTGAATCATCATTATAAGTTGAAAGTCAAATTTACCCTACTCAGAATGAAAGTGTAATCTATTGGCTTTACCTTACTATGGGCAATAAATTTTAACATGTATATTTCTTTTCTTTTCAGTAATAATTTTTTCATGCTATTTCATTTTTTTAGGAAATACAGTAGCACAGGTTGCCAAACACAACTCCCCTACAGCTACATATGTATTCATCCATATCTGTCTTTATAAATCCTCTTACCAGTTGGTTTGTCATTCCCATGGGGAGAATTGTTTAATGTTAAGCAGAATATTGCTTCCACTACTTTTGATTTTTAAAGTAAAATTCACATTCTCCTTTTTTCTTTGCTTTGTCAACAGCTAGACTGAGGCACAGGTTAAAAAAAGCCATCCCTAAGTGTACTTCAACAGCTCATGAAAGTTTTCAAGCGAGGTACATTTGTACATAAGCAAACTCTCTGGCCTATGTGGATGCAGATATGCACACATAACCACAGAAAGGATATATTGGGAGACCTTACAGCAGCCATACAGTACCTTAAGGAGGCCTACAAGAAAGCTACAGAGGGACTTTTCACAAAGGCAAGTAGTGATAGGATGAAGGGGAATGGCTTTTAATTGGAAGGAGGAAGATTTAGATTAGACATTACAAAGAAATTCTTCACGCTGAGGGTGGTGAGGCACTGGTACAGGTTGCCCAGGGAAGCTGTGGATGCCTCCTGCCTGGAAGTATCCAGGTCCAGGTCGGATGAGGCTTTTAGCAGCCTGGTCTGGTGAGAAGTGGCCCTGCCCATGGCAGCAGGATTGGAACTAAACGATTGGAGAATCTTCCAACCCGAACCAGTCGATGATTCCTGTGGTTGTGGAAACAGCATGTTTGTCTTCTGATCTATTGCAGCCATATCTGTTTGTCAATGATGCATGTTAATGTCTTTGGATGCCCAAAGTCACTTAGCGATTGCAAATATACAGTTTCTCATATAGAAAGGGCCAGAAGTCAGGCTGGTTATGATTTGGCTGTGTCACTGAATGCATTTTGAAAGCTAATGTTTGCATGCCTCTCATTCAGCACATACTTCCCTCTCTGCAAGAAACAACCCCTTTTGTTGTTAATGAGATGAAGATGTGAAAATTTTTACATTTTTTTTTCCCAAAGTGAAGAGTACATGTCAAAAAAATTCTTGGAAAAAGAAAAATAAGTCAAAAAAAACTTGTTGGAAAGTTTTGTGTCCCATTGGCTGGTTTTCTAATTAAACTTGGATTTGTGTTCAGTCTGAAAGAAGGTGTTGCAGGACCCCCTTTCCTGTCCTTCCTCCCTGGTTCCTTTTTCCCTGGGCCGAAGCCTGGGCTGCGCCCCAGCACCCTGCGCTCCCACCATCCCTCCCCTCTCTCTCCTGAAGATGTCCGAGGTGGTTAGGATTCATCAGGTCACACCTCAGCCTGTCAGAATGCGGCGCCTCCTTTGCCCTGCTTCAGCCCATCGCTTCATTTCACCTACACAGAGCCTGGCGACAAGCTGGCCTTGTTAAACACAAGTAGCCACAGTCGGCCAAAAAAGAGCCAGCTATTTACTTCCCACTTACCTGTCACATCCCCTTGGCTGTTGTTAGACTAGTCAGCACTTTTGTTAACCCCAGTGCAAGCGACAGTAGAGAGACAAGAGCATAAATGCATGTGCGTGTGCAGAAATGTGCAGGCACACGGAGACATGGAGTCCAACAACTACTTCTGATTTGGGGATGAGGGTGGTGGGGGCCAGGCTACATCCCTAGCCCTCACCTCTCTCATCACCCTCCTTTCTCCCCCTTCTCTCCCAGATGCATGCTGCCTGTAGAAACTCCTCCTCACCCAGCCCAGCTCATTTTCGGCATCTCCCACCTCTCTGCAGATTTCTTTCCCAGTATTTCCCTCATTTACCCAATATGAAGATATGACTCCTTGCCCTCCCTTGGCCTGACACTATGTTTTATTCACCATACTTTCCTTCAACCTGACTCAGAGTGATGCCTCCCAGCTTCCCAATTTCCCTGTCATCATTAGGTCTCCCCTTCCACCTCCACCTGTCCAATTGCTTCCCTATCTTTTACCACCCTTCTTTCCTTCTGCTCGGTATGAAACTGGAGAGGGGGCATGTGCTGAAGAAGTGAGGTCTCATTTTTGGCAAGCCATACAGCCTCAGTTGCAGCATGATCCCCTGTGCTTCTAGCAGACTTCCATTCCCTTCTCTGCATGCTGAGAGGAGACCTCAGGCATAGAAATGTGGAATTATTGGCCAGAGTATTCTCCTGGGACTGGGACAAAATAACTTCCCTCTAAACATGACACTAAGTACAGTATGTGCACACCTGAATCTCGATTCTTATTTCATACTTCCTCTACATTAAAGCTGGTCAGTGCCATTTTATTATAGTTTGCGCTACCAAGCCCAACAAATAACCTACTGGTAACAGCAGTGTGAAAGCAGAATTAGGACAGCATTGAATGTATTTGAGGTCAACAGACAATTAGATATGTGTTTTTATAAAGGAAATCTTCATGAAATACGTTGTAATATATTTTATATAAAGATATCCACACATGAAATAATTTGTAACAGTAAAAGTGAAGAGTGAGAAACCCTTGTGCATGAATGTAAAATATAGAAATTGCTCTATTCATAGCTTAGAAAAATAATACATTATTTTTACACTGACATTATTCAGCCTTACCTTCTTCTTTGTGCATTTGTGCCTATTTCTAACTCCTAGCATAAGGAAAGCTACATTAAAATTTGTTTGGTATAGTACAACAGAACTTGACATTTTCTTGGCATTTTTTGTTAGACTTAGAAAGAACAGACCACTTTCTTCCATGAGCAGTTACATGGTATTTTGTTAGCAAAGATAACTACATCAATAAAGTGTGGGTACATGCTGGAGAAAGCTGTTGTTAGCAGAGCAATAGCTGGATTTTGGAATCTGAGCTGTTCTCAAGAGGGTGCTGAAGTATTTCCCCACAAGGAGCAAGAACCTGACTTCACTACAATCTTGTATTGCTTGTATTTCTTTGATGTTTTTGCAAGGTATCTTTGCCTTTACTTGGAAATTAAGGACAGATCTGTTCTCAGGCCTTTCTTCTCCCCTGCTTTTCAGCCTAAATGTATCTGCACCTCCCCCCCCTTCCTCTTTTTTCTTTTCCTTTCTCCATCCCCTTTAAGTTGTAATTCAATCTCTTCCAACTCATGATCTCTTTTCTCTTTTTGGCACTCCCTCCACCCTCCATCTCATTAGTTTAACTTGAGTTAATTAGGAATAGTAGGCAGCCTTGAATCTGTTATGTGTTAAAATAGAACAATCCAAAACAGAGAGGCACAGACACAACTATGTGATTTCATTGTCTAAGGGAGACAGAAAACCAGTGGGGATTCTCTTATCTAGACTAACATCTTCCCAATGGTTAATCTAGCTGGCTTTAAAATGTTCCACAAATGCAGATCTAGGATAACAATCTTTCCCTGTTTCCTTTTCTTTTTCTTTTTTTTTTTTTTTTCATTTCATCACTGGCAAGAATGAGTGAATTGGATTGACACGGAGGTGATAGAGGAAGAGAAATAGTCTACACGTCAAAATGACAATGTATATTACATGGTTAACAGAATGAGTGGTACGTGCAATGGCTGCGGGTATTTTCATCTTGTGTTGTACAATGAGCTCCTTTATTTTCCCAAGTGTATCATCAAGATCACTCCTGATTCAATGCAGATTAAGTGTTTGCTTGAAGAATCTCTTTCTATGAGTAATATCACTTGATAAATGTGGAACTGAAGCAAGAATCTAAGTATTCACTTGTGTTGTTACTGAACTGTGTATATATAGAGGTCATGCCTGGCACTCTGACTGTACTGCTGATCGCAGACCTCAGGGTAGCGTATCCTGTGGAAGAGAAATATAACAGATCTAAGAAATCAAGCCCTGGTTGCAAAGGTAAGGCCTTGCATTTTTTATTGATGGCATATAGTACAGCTTAAATGGAATGCGTGCTCAAGGAGGACA
The DNA here is from genome assembly GCA_033558235.1 of Neomorphus geoffroyi. Taxonomy (NCBI): domain Eukaryota; kingdom Metazoa; phylum Chordata; class Aves; order Cuculiformes; family Neomorphidae; genus Neomorphus; species Neomorphus geoffroyi. The sequence continues at coordinate 30,680,652 of JAUMJM010000048.1, forward strand.
GGTATAACTGTGAAAGTATTACAAAAATACATGCCCATATGAAATATATTTATGTTCTTGTGTGCTTGTATGTTTGTAGATGCATATGTAAATACATAAATACATACATTTCAGTCTTCAACGAGAGCTGTATATAATTCACAGACTATCAACAGCCAAATTTACTGCAATGGTTTCATTACATTTCTTGTTTTGTATGTACATACCTGCATGCATATGAAGTTCTGTGGTAGTAATTAGTGTTAATAATTTATCTATTAATTAGCACTGCTAATGGAAATATGCTTTGAAATTAAAAGAATTCCAGTGGTCTTTTTGAAATTTGATACCCAGGAAACAGAATGAAAAAAATATTTGAAAAAGTGGAAGAGAAACATTTGAAAGTAAAGCAATCAAAATGTCATTATATGTATGTTATGAAAAATTAATTTCCTTTCTGCCAAAAACACCTCTTTATGTTAGACAAAACTTCAGACTACTGAAGCACAAAAGGAATGTGTATTGAAAGATAAGACATGACCTTGAGTATCAGAACATAGAACAAAGTTAAAGTTTCGGAGAAGATATTACCCTCTCAAAAAGATATCCATGGCAGGTTTTTTGGGAGAGATGTGAAGGAGTTTCTAGGTGGACAGAATAAACATGAGAATAAATGAGGAGATGTTGCACTAAGTTCAGGAGGGGATTTTTATAGTTTATGGTTAATATATTGATCATTTACTTCCCCAAATACTGGTACAGTTATGTGCAAACTCTACTAGTGAAGAAAGACAGAACTGGTCCTTATAATGACCCTCTGTTTGATCTTTGTTTTAAATAATAATGCAAAAATGCAGTGATGATTGTTGGTCTATTTTACACCACAAGTGAAAAATAGGTTTTGTTTTCCATGTACTTAAAAGAACTTATAATAACACTTCCATTTCAGTATTGATTATTAAGACTGCTTAATTTACATGTTTTTTCTTCCTATAAGCATTATAGATCATAATGTGAGTGTAGCATAAGAAAAAGTTATAAAGATGTGATTTAATAAAAATCCAGGGCATTATGAATCTGTTACAGTAGATGATATTAATGATATCATCTAGTTTTAACTTCTGAGATTACATCAATTCCAGCTCTATATGGATGATGAAATATCCTCGGGAAGCTATAAAATGCATACGAACTCACACACAAAACCATTGTCTAGTCAGAAAGTATTATGGTAGGAAAAAAATAGTAAAGCTAGATTAATCTAACATCTATCCAAAAGACGTCTAGAAGGCGAAAAAACAATTGCCATTCTATCACACATATGTGAATGTGTGATTTTACGAAAGTGTACCTATTTATCATGCAGCAGAGTAGAACTACAGCTTCTATCGTTTCTCATTGCTTTCCACACGTAAAACTGTTGTGTAAGACCCTGAAAATGTTTTATGCCTGTAACAGCACACTTGTCAGCGCAATGCACACAAACCCCCTGTGTTCCATCCATACGTATACTGGCATGGCAAGAGGAGAAGAAAGACAGAGCTGTAGTGTGAAGAGAACCACTTCAGTATGTAATGAATTTGTAACAAGCTGAGAGGAACGACTCCAGAGATTGTTACATAACACAAATTGGAATCCACAGTCAGGAATGTTTTCAGTTCACTCCTAATTGTGAAATTTAGTCCAGTTACCACAGCAAGCTTGGTTTCCTCCACACTGGGTGTGAGACTTTGCCAAAGCTGCAGAATGCATCACCAGATACTACACAGCTACAGAACCTAGAGCAAAGTAACTTTTAAAATGCATAGGGGTCCATGTCCTGCGGGATTTATTGCACATGTGATCATCTAAAGTCATACATGTGATCACCTAACCCAAAGTATTACAAAAGTGTAAAACCAACAGTTTTAAAAATTATCCTTTAAGACAACCCACTGCTTCTAGTGGATTAATAGCTCTGGTAGTAAACTCTGCTGGAGTCATGACAGTTTATCAGGTGTTATTAGTGTGTATGTTTGTATTGCGGTTGATTTCGCCTAGTTATGAGACATATAGAGATAGATTAAGAAAGATAAATATGCATATAGAATGAAACAATGGTATTTGGGGATTTGACAGAATGTTAAAATTCACCTCAGAACTAAAACTCAGACTAAGAAATATTTAAAAATATAGTGCTTATATGTTTAGACAGATTGTTAAAAAAATACATAATTTTTTACATAATAATAATTTTACATAATAATAATAATAAATAATTTACATATTTATACATAATACATAATCCAGTGTTACCTGGATAAAGAAATCCAGGAAACCAGGAAAGAGGTACCGAAGGAATAAAGGCAACTAAGTTCACAGTGTTCAAGCTGTAGCAGTGTTAATTCTTGATCTCAAAGAGTGTGTTTAGGTTAACTGTAGAACAAACAAACTCATCTCACATGTTGTCTCAGTAACATGCAGAATATTAATCAAATCGCTAATTTCCTCAGAGGCTCAGAAGAAAAATTTGGTGGCTAATAGCCTTTAACATGTTAATAGGGACACTGGAAAAAGATTTACATAGTCCAGCCAGCTGGCTGTATACAGAAATATTTCACCATTTGGAGATATCCTGCTTACTCTTGACTTTGGCAAGAAATTCAGAGATTAATTGGATCTGCACCTTTAAATGCAGCGGTGGATTGATGCTAAAAAAGCATGATGTATTGGACAATATGAAATATATATTATACAGATTTTACAAATGCAATATTTTCTCATAAAATATTAAATCCACACTTCTAAACAAGGCAAAGTTTTCCTGGGATTTAGACTTGAACAACTTATTTTCAGTGTCTGGGTGAGAAGAGCAGAACTAGCAATTTGCATTTCCTCCTTTAACTTCACAAAGGAAATGGAAAACACTAAAAAAGGACTGCAAGGTCACAGCAGACATTGGAACCACCCACAGCTTTTGGAGATGAAGCTATGCTTAACAACAGCATCATGCATAGACCCTGCCACTGTAATAACTTACTCTCACTGACACATGGCGTGATTGTGTCTTCTGAAAGATGTTTTTTGTTGTTCTTTTTTCAGGAAAGGAAACCCTTATTTCAAGCAATAATGTGGTTGATATATCTCTAGTCTCAAACCCGATGCAGTACAACATGATTATTCTAAGTCATAAATTAAGTTTTCTTGCTCTTGGGCTGTAAGGAATTTTGCTTTGGTTTTTTCTTTTCTTCTATCTTTTGACAGAAAAAAATAGAGCTATCGAGGTGAAAATTCTTATTAAGATTGTGGACGGTGTCTGTATCTCAGATGACAGTGTTTTCTTTTTTCAACTTCATATCCAGAGATATGTAAGTAAACTAAAATACTAAATATTAAATTAAATATTAAAATATTAAATATTGTATACTTTAATCATGGAGATAAATACCTGAAATTATTAGGGCAAAAAGCAGAGACATTCTTACCTTAAAAGAATCACCCACCAAAAATATGCTTTCCTTTTTGAGTCCTGACCGTCCCATTTCATAAACACTCCCTTTTTGAACCAGTGAATGGCATTACATAGAGTCCCTGCTCCTGCAAATGTTCATCATTATCAGACAAAGCACTTTCTACCATGAATATTCAAGCTGAATTTTCCATATCGGCTGTCCAACTACAGGCACAAACCTATTTGACTAAATGTCTTTATGTAATACTCAGGTTAGTATCTTTTCTTGACTGTTAACATATTGTTTAAGCCTGATTTTCCATAAATGAATATAATTTTTATTTTGTGGTCAGGTCTCAGGGAAAATTAAAAAGAACTTATAAAACTTTTATTTGGAGATAATTGCGAAGTCGCAACATTTTCATTTGTTTGAAATTTTAAAACTTTCTAAAACAAATTGTAATGACATGTTAAGAAATTTATTTTCTTTGTATAAATTGAATGATGAAATATTGTACAAAATACATAGCCTAACAAATGTCGTTGTGTACTATTTAACTAAATTTACACTACAGTTCATGTCAAAATTAGGGATTTGATTGCACACAAAGGGAATCAATTTGAAATACCTTGCCAAAACTTCATTACTTTTAATTTCACTTTTGCAGTTTCCACAGACACAACACGGCCAGACAAATATTCCTCTATCCTCATTAAAAAATCCCCCACAAAATTTAGTAGATTTTTGTTGACTCGCATCTAAATGCATGCTTTGGATAGTCATAGCTACAGTAAAACCAGACAAGACGCTATGGTTGAGTCTAATAAAATTACTTTGTTTTACATGTTGTCACAAAGAGAAGAAATAGGAAAATAAATCATAAGACTAATTGTCAGAACAACTCATGCACTTTGTCTTTCAGAGCTTCTTACGTTGATTATTCTTCCATCCAAAAACTGCTGTCTATGATTAAATACTTTTAATTGTATTAGGTGAACGGAAAATGCAGTTCTCCAAACACTGAACATTTCTGAACTGTGAGTACTAAACATATTGATAAATTTGCTTACATACTAACTGACACCTCAATAGTCCTCTTTGACTTAATATGAACTTGCAAGGCTTTTCTAGATAGTTGAACCTGGTTTCATTTAACAGTTGTCCTTTCTTTTCACTGTAAATTACAGCACTTGAATCTCATGTGATTTCCCCTCATAAAACAGATATTCTGTAATTTTTCTTTCTGCAGAGATGTGACAGTATTCTCTTCCATTATTAAATGAGTGTCTTTCGCAGTGCAGGACAATGTACGAACATATGAATAAACAGATAGGTTTCTGTTTCTAAGAACTTATAATGCTGGGATGATATAGGACAGTTATTGCGTGGGTATTACACAATTGTTACAAGTGTCTTTATATTATTAGTTTTTCATTTGATTTCTTACAACATGGATTTTGGTGACATGAATTTTGCTGACAAACTGAACGCTGACAAAGCTGGTATTGATGAGAGATTAAAAAAGGGAAACAAGTCCTGTGAAAACAGACCAAAAAGTGTAATGGTTCAGAGACAGTAGACTCCATCCTGATGCTGCACTTGTTTCAGTGCAGAGTTACTTGTGAGAGAAAAGCAAAGCGGGGTATATTCTAAAGTATAACGTATTTTAGCTGCTAGTTTTTTTACTTACACTTGTAGTGTAGTGTAGTGATATAAATCAAAGCAAAGGAAAAGCAGAATTATTAAAGGGCCATGAAAGACAAAGTGAGGGGTTTCAGTGTTAGAAGAACGATCGAGAGCCCCTCTGTGGTGCCAGCTATGGTGATTAATAGATTGAAGTGGAAGGAAAGAGATTTTAAAAATGCATTTGCTGCAGTTTGAGCCGCAGCTCCAAGCAACTCACAAGTTTTACAGTGGCTTTGGGAATATTTCTCTTCAAAAGGCATGTCACAGAGGTATGGACGCTCATGCACTGAAAGTGAATGCAAACTGTCTACTTGTGCTGCCACTGAGGTGGTGAAAGGAGGATTTAGCCATCATTAATCTATAACGGGAAAACAATCAGAGTGCAAAGAAAGCAAAATTTCCCACTGAGGTCCCTTCTAACAACTTTGCTTGTATTTTATCAACTTGTTTAAACAGTTTGAGAAACAGAAACATCTTTGATTCTAATGCATATCTTAGCCTAGAGTCGCTGTCTTCATCTCATCAAACCCTTATCTTCATTAGTATTGTAAGTTTTAGCTTGTATGTAGTTTCATAAATCTCCTGTCTCCACTGCTTCAGCCTTTATCTGCTTTTTTTACCTTTGGTTTGGTAAAATTTTTCCTACTTGCCTACACTGAATTAATATTAGAGTGAAGCTTTGAGAAAACATCAGAATTTATTCAGTTTTCAGCTGAAATTGTAACTCTTTCTTGGCAATGACAGGAAAGGAGTAGTTTTATGCAACCCTTATCCTAGGCAAAAAAAATGTGAATTTACGTTGTTGTGAAAAACTAAATACTGTCTCCCACGGCCTGTACAACCTCCCTGTCTGAAGTCTGGCAAGATAACTAAACAAGAGTAGCAGTATTTTAATAATTCGAGCAGAATTTATAACTTTAGCTATATGCAACTTGTTTTCTGGGGTAAAAATGTAAGGAATAAATGGGAACTCCGTCTTTGATCACTGTCTCCTGCCTTTGATTCATTTTTGCTTTTCTGCTTTCTCCAGAATCTGTTGATCATCTCGATAAATTTCAGTTTATTGCTATTATTACAACCACCACAGGTACAACTTTTGGTTATCATCCAGGTAAATGTATATTTCATAGAAATCTTTGAATGTTTAGTATAAGCATAATTATTGTGCCTAACGTTCTCACTACCGAGGTAACAAGTCGGAGTATATATATTGGACAAGCCTTAGCAGGATGTTGAAAAATTCACTAAAACGTTATAAACATGTATGGATTTTTTGGTGAACAAGAAATCTTGATGTTTTCAGCTCTCGTATTCTTCTGTACAAAAAGTGACAGAATCAAGCAGTATTTTATTTGCTCTTCTATCTAGTAAATGGAGTAGTCAAACCAAAATAGATCGGAATTTATTTTAAAAGGTTAAAAAAATATATTAAAGGTCTGATTTTGTTTCTTTTCTTGGGACACTTCGGCAGAATCAGTCATGTGATGCTACACACACAAATGGTGGAAAAAGGGTTATATTTTCATTCTTAATTATGTAGATTACCAGGGCCATGGATCCACTGGATGTTGAGAGCAAGCTTTGGATCATTAGACTAAAGTTACAAGAAATCTCATAGGATGAAATATTGTGCGAGACTGAAAGGTGCTTTTCACTATGAATGCATTTATGGAAATTGAAACAGAACACACTGCTCTCTGGTCTGACAAGAAAAAATGAGAGAGAAATGGTTTAGTTACCCCTGTTTTCTTAGAAATCATGTAACAATGAAAATATTTACAGTCATTTTTTTCTCAGAATTATTATAAATTAGCCAAGTACTAGCATATCTTACTTGACTACCCTGTTCCCAGGTCAAACATTCTCACTCCCTAGAGACTTATTTTCCTTTTCTAGATTTCTTCTTAAAATGAAATTGAAACATATTTATTGAATCAGTCCCAAAATATTCTGTCAGTATCTGTAATAATGTATGTATATATACAGATGTATATAAACATAACACATCCAAATAACAAATTTCTAATTCTAGATGAAAAGTGAATAATATCACACACCACATACAGGGATGTGGTTTTTCCTGTAAGCTTAGCTTCTTCTAACATATACTGTTACTTGTTTTGTATTGTAAATGTACTGGCTAACATGTTTCTGTAACAAAGCAGGAATTCCCCAGAGTGTAAGTTATTTGTCTGATTTCTTGTACTACAATATTATGATCTTTTCTCAAACCTGAGTTCAAGGGATTTTACAGAAATTACTAATATATTTCAAATTTGTCACAATACATATTCCTTTTTAAATGCAATTATTTAATTAAATGGTACTCAGAACAAAACTACTTCCTTGCAAGACAATGGGAAAGCCTTTGACAGCATTTGGTGGAAGCTAGACTAATCACATCATCTTTCTAAATCAAGTGTTTTAGCTTTCATAGTCAATTGTTTTAGCTGCTAATTCCCACTTACCAGTGATGCCAGTGAGTAGCACAAGTACACTAGTACACTACTTCTTTCAACAAACACACGAGAATTCGATGATAACTATGACAAAGCAGAGAAAAATAGGAATTAAAAATGACTAACTTTGTCAAGTAACTACATCTAAACTTGAAATTAAGATATGAGCTACACAGGGCATAATGTCAATCTTGGTAATTACCTCAAAGGAGAGTAGATTCTACAAACAGGAACACAGACATTCTTCATAATGTGCTGCAAAATTTTTATTCTATACTGGAATTTGGATGCTGAGTCCTAGTCCCTCAGAGCATGGGTGTGCACAGATTGGCAATCTAGTTAAAGTCCTCTGTTCATTAGAAACATCAGCCTCTGAAGCACCCACAGAAACATCCCTGAAATTTGCAAAGAGAGGACCTGCTTTCTGGTAGTTGTTTGTTGATTTGTTTATTACACAAATGAACTGTTATTGATTTCACATTAGTTTTACATCAGTTTAACTGTAACTTCAGTAGACACCTTTTTTATTTCTTCTACCAATAGCAAGTTTCAAATCATGTCCTAGCATTTTAGTAACATGATATATAGAAAATGCACACTGGCTCTTGAGTGAGATTTTTTCTTATTTTCACTGCAGAGATCTCAAGGCGTAATACATCCTATATCAAAAGTTAAAAAAAAAATTGTTCAAACACACTGTACTTATAATAATGCTGATTATTAATATTAAGTACTAACATTAAGGGTAATTAAAAGTGATTCAAGAAAAAGTAATACAATACATTTAGGAAATTATTTTTAAAACACAGAAAAGAGGCAGATTAAATATATACCTGACATATATTTTTCTTTTTATCTGTGCAATGACTTTTTATAGATGCTCTTTAAAACTTTAAGAATAGAAAGAGAGCTATGTTCACAGGAAAAGCTTTCATAACTGACGGACAGTCACTACACATAGCCTTATACAGCACACATAGCAATTATGTGAAATCAATTGAGGCTGTCTAAATCTTGGCTTTGAAACAAAGGTTCATGAAGTAAATGCTGAAAATTTCTTGGCAACAATTGCTGCTAACAATGCAGGTTAATAACTAGAGTTGGATCTGATTCTGATCTAACCCTGACTAGTTTTGCACTTGCATGAACTCTATTGATCTGCATCAAATTATTCATGATGGTCATTGATAAAAGATTTTATCTGTGACCTGCAGCATAAAATCTGCTTCCTTATTAATAATCCATCATTTAAGAAAACTTCAAACTATTTCATTACTTATTATTTGCCTGCATTTAACCGATGTATTGAAAAATTTTTTAAAAAGTGCTTCAGTGTTTAACAGGAAAAACAGGAATAATTTGTTGTTCAGGCTCCTGCAAAATGGACTCTATTTGATGTCACACATTTTAAACATAAAACTGAGACAAAAATAACACTATCATAAATATATAAAAGTCATTCTTTTTCCAGAACTGCCATGACTGAAGCTATAGTCAATAAAACTGTACTCATTTATTAACTAAGTTGTTGCTTTTTTGCTATTCTTTTATCAGCTCTCATTTTTACAGTCCTTTTGCGTTCTTTCCAGTTTTCTCAAAACAGTATTGTGAAAGGGATATACATATCCAGTAACTTTCAGCAAATAGTTAGAGAAGCAATAGACCATTATTAAAGTTCTAATTAAATAATATCCTGTTGACATGGAAACTATTTTAGCCTGAGTGAAAAACGCACACTTTTGTCAGTTGCTAATTTCTGAATGGACTGTTCCTATGACCTTAATTTTGCAAATGTTTGATCTCATGATTGAATAATAAGGAGGAATTATCAGAGTAGGAAAAATTCTATTCATATAAGTAAAACACAACTGTTGATGCTCTATATTTTAGGTCAGACAGAGACCTTCATGAATCACACATTTTTTGATAGGGTTTATCCTAGTTTTGTGAAAATTTACTTCTTCTCTAGAAGTGTAGAAATTTTTTTGATGTGTCAGACTATAAGGGGTTCTTTTTATTTGATTTTTTCTTCACAGGTAACAGAGATGAGTGTTCCAAAAATATGTGTAGACTGATGTATATACACCTAATAAAGCATTTTGCTTTAGATAAATCCAGCTAAATTTTAAATGTATATTCCTGGGCTTCCAGTAAATCTCATAAAGAGCAAAGAGTCTTTGACAGGCAGGATGTGTTTAACTACCCCTGTCCCTAAGGTGGAGGGGAGGAGTGTAAGCTATCCCACCTGGTAGTATGAATCTCCAACAAACTATTTGTATAAGAAGTAGATAAGTAGACTTCCTTTATAGCCATAATCAAAAAATTCTTCACCTATGCTATGCTGGTCAGTTTACTAAGCTACTTTATATACCTTCTTTGGAGTGAGAGGAGATCCTAAAACATCCTTTTTCTCACCAGTGGTCATCGGGAGTTGCTATACAATTATCTCAGACATAGATAGTGTGTAGGTGTGACACAGATCTGTCAAAATGTGCCCCATTCCATTGGGCTAGAACATGATATATCATATTGTCTCAATCCAACAAAAGCTGAGAAAGTTGAAATATGGCTGGTTTTCTAAATGTGGGTTTTGACTTATTTTCTTCAGTAAATCTGATTTGCAGAGGCACTGGTCCACAGGCTAACTTTGGTACCCTTATGCTGAGGGATTATGTGATACTATTATATGATACTGCACTGCTGACCATGCAAGAGTAGGTGTTATGGACTTCCCACTCAGAGTCGCAAGCTTCCTTCCTAGGTTCTTTTCTTCTGTCTTCCTCTATTAGCACACTTTGTAGTCTGTTTTAGAAGGATTTACAGTGAAAAGGGGAAATTATCCTAAAATCTGTTGCGAAGGTCTGTGTTCAGCATAAAGTCAAACAAAGAGTGTCTGATCTATTTAAGAAATCAGAAGATATGATCTTGCTCCGCTAGCAGTGGGCTCTATCTAAATGGAAAACAGTCCACCCAGTGTGCTTGCACAGTCTTCTGTGTAGAAGCAGAAGCAAGACTTATTTGACCCTCCATGCACCTCGCCACAAAAGTGTCATTCCTGATTAGGCAGAGAATAGGCCTCATAACAGCATCCACTGTCAGCCCAAACACTAAAATCAAGAAGTTATTGAATACCTTTGCATATTAACATAACAAAATTCGTAGCACTAGTTTTTCTTCTTGCTCTGCCTCTGCCCTTGTTTTAGTGAACCCATGCAAGTTAAATCTAGCCATTACTGGAGCAAAGGTGTTTGCATGAATCTGCCAAACAGTAGTTAGCATTTATGGTGTGTGTTCAGACTTGTTGGTGGAGGCATTGTGGAGAAATATCTTGCAAGACAATTCTTCATACCCTGTTATCACCCATGTAGCAAAAGTGAAAGATTTTTCACTAAACAAGTTCAAATTTCAAGCTTAAATAAATAGTTATGCATCTGTCAGCTGTCAGTAGCCTTGAAAATCTTGTAATTTGAACTTCAGTGCTTCACAATTAGAGGTATCAGAGCTTGTACATCCCACTTGTCTTTTCACTCTCAGTTTAGATGGGCAGAAATTTCACACCAGTTCTGTCTAGCTTCTGATGTGTCTGCCTTTCCACATTATACTAAACAGTGACCACTTTTTCTCTTCTACTGCCATTAATAGAATGTCATAATGAAGATTAACAACATGGAAAATCACTTCAGAATGAGAGTCCAATGATTTCATTAATCTCAAATTTCCACTTTTCAAAAATATTTTTGTGCTTGTGACACTTATGTCTTCCACTCCAAATTCAATCCAATTTCTGTCAGTACCAGAAGTGCTGCATGAATCACTGCATGATTTCCTTTCTTAAGTCATTGTTTAATCTGACTGTGGAAGAAGTGGTTCAGCTAGTCAGAATTTTCAGCAACAGTGATAGTGTCTCAATAGAGATTTTCAAGTTACTTTTTGAAGATAAGGTTTTATAAAGTGTACTTAATCATTAAAGACTCTTTCTAAAATCAGCACAGATGATGGCATACTATACCAAATCACAGAGTGCAGTAGCCTGTTCTCCTCTTCTTCTATTCCAGAGAACTTTTGACAACAGCGCCCTGAGTCAATATGGAAGATTTTTCACCTTAAGTGTTTTGAATTGAATTATAGAATTTTTAACTTTTCGGAGGTTGCTTGAGTTGTTATTTTACTTTTAGAAGGAAAAATTGTCATCATCAAGGTATAGTTTTGTTATATCATCAGATACCAAAGATATGAAATCTGGAACATGCCCAGAGCTGTAAAAGAAAATAAAGAACATCTACTGTCTGTGTACTCGCAATAAAATCCATACACTGTCCTACATTAGAGATGGTTCAGGTTAAATATGTACAGTCATATATGATCTATGTAGCTTTGAGCACTTCTAGTACAAGATAACATTTAGATTTCTTTAATGATTAAATATATGTATTTTGAAGAACAAAGTCTGCTTTTTGTAGAAACCTGGTGATTACAATCTCAGTATTACACATAGAGTAAGTCACTTGTTCTCTGTTGCTGGAGAATCGAGACATCCAGACTGTGCAAACTGGGAAGATAGTTTAGAAGTTTCTTTAAAAAAAGCAAGTTTGTGCCTACTTCTGAGGGGAAAACCCCAACAGTTTGTGGCCTTTAGAAAAATCAATATAATTTCTGGATAAGAGATAATTCTATCCTCATATTAATTTTCTTCTATCATGTAAAATAAGTATAACTTCTCTAGTAAATGATGGAAGGGGAATTTCTATAACTAATATGTGGCTTTCACACTGTATTAGCCCAGCATACACTAACACAAAAATACTAAGTAGAGTCATAAACTTCTCAGTCAAGTCCTCTCCTTTGACATACTCACCAAGTGCACTTTTAGCTGCATAAGGGTTTTGAAGACTCTGATATGACTTTGGCAAGGTGGCGTAGGCTGTACAGGATTTTCCTAGACTGATGACATTTCAGGGCAGCAAGGTAAGACCACAGTATTTGAGATAGTGCTAGTATTGTGTTTAGGGAAGGGAATCCAGTCACAGATTACCTCTTGATGTTCTGTGTGACACACTAATTTCATTAGCTGGATTGCTAGTTAGCCCAATTAAAGCATCTGCTTTCGTTTGTGTGCTGCTGGCTATTAAATCATACCTCATGTAATGACTATGAGGTCAAATAAATCTCTGGAATATAGGACAAATAGTTTGTTCCCCTAGACTACAATTAACCCAATCGAAATGTAAGTGCCAACAACATTGGCAATGTCCCAATGTATCATCACATTTGAGGAGAAAGGTTGCTTATACTCTGGAATGCTGTGCTTGGTTAGTTATTAATTTTTTAATTTTTTTTGTGAAGAAACACATGTACAAATGATTTACAGCTTCTTTCAGCATAAAACTGTCATTTAACTTGCTGACATGCAGCCTCCATGTTGTGTTTTAGCAATGTCATGCAGCAATGTATTTCATAGTTGAATTACAACTCTTGGTGAGTGACTACCTTTGTTTTGTCTTCTTTGATCTCCTATTGAATAGGGGAAATCAGTAGGTTATAAACAGGGAGAATGATTTGTATTAAAGTATAAGAAGCACTATCACGTAGTTAAATATTATATCCTGCAGTTCTCCGAGGTGTGGAGTGGCTAAGGTTCATTCTTCAGCAGTGAAAAGGTAACAAGAAACAATAAAATCATTGACTAAAAGGAAGGAAAACACTAGATAGAATCCAATATTTTCCAAGAAAATATTAACAACAAAAGTACATGAACTTCCAAGTACAGTATCTGTAATACCTGAGTGTTGTATAATCTACTATTTGAAAGAATAGTACGGTCCACTAAAGTTGTCATGCTTGAAGTGCACATCTCTGTTGAAGTGAGCTGTGTAACAGTGGTGATGTAGGTGGGGGAAAAAAATGAAAGAATGAGAACAGGAAACTGCAATAAACAGAAACATGGGATGTGAGGAAGAGGTGATCAGTTCTACGCTAAGCTAAAAGGAATCCTAGGCTGAAAGTGAATAGGAAAGTTACTGGATGGGGGACTATTGGGATGGTCTTTAACAGCTAATCTAAGCAATAGTTAGAACTTCCTAGAAGAAGAGTCAGGTATTCATAGATATGAGGACATAGAGCATTTAAAGGAATTATTGACATTAATGATAATGCTTGAAGTAAATCTCAGCAGATAAAGGCTGGAGATAGGACAAGGAAATTGCTCAAGATAGCAAATAACCTTTTTAAAAGATGAGATCTTTTTAACAATACAGAAGGTTTAGAGAAAAAAGAAAGAACTCACAGGAAGTGTGGTAGTGAAGGTGATTCAAGCAATCTAAGAATGAAAAGGGGAAAAAAAGGAAAAAAAATGGGTAAAGTAATGTGTTAAATGAATGAATGATGTGGAAAATAAAGCAATTACTACCAGTATGTTTGGAAAAGTTGAAACCTTTCACCCAAGATAGAATCTCTAAAGCCTGTCTAAGCAGATTTCAGGCTCTCCTTACAGACATAGAGGATAAATACTACCACTTTCCAAAGAAGTTATTGTAGTTCACTTCTAGCTTAATAATTGGGGGGGAAAAAAAAGGTAAGGAAAGCAATAGTAACTAAATATTTAGAAGTATTTAGGATACTCCCATCTGGGATAAAGATTTTTTGTTTTGCTTGATACCAGACAATTCTGCTAGTCTGTCTTTTACAGCTCTTATAGTTCCAGTTAAATTCTCTTCAAGTTAGGTAAATCTGAGCAATCAGTAGACAAATTAAATTAGAGACAAATTCTTTGTGGTTTAATAGAAAAATAAGGGGCAGGAATATTATTATAATAGACTACTATCTAAATCAGAAAATTATATGGAAATTAAAAAAAGGAAAACGTGAAGATAACACTGAAAAGATATATTCCAAATAAAAGTGAAAAGAAACCTATTCAGACACCATCTTTTTCATGATACTCAAAGACATTCTCCAAAGCAGGCAAACATAGTAACTCAAAAGGTTAAAGTTTGAAAGTGCTGTTCACAAAACTTGCAAATACACCATTCTACATCAGGATGTCTTGAGTCAACCAGCTTAGGAAGAAGAGCTGAAGGATGCATCCAAAAGGAAGTGACTGGAGGGCAACTATGGATATTGTGGCATCATAGTGAATGGCTTAAACTTGTCCAAATCCACACAGCTCTTTCTATCTCACTGAGAGATGAGCATTGTGATAATAGGATTCTCTCTTATTCAGAAATGACTTGGGCCTTTCTAAAGGCCAGAAATTCCTGCTCCACCCATGTGTCCAAACACAAAAAATCAGGAATGGTAATTATAGCATGCTGTTTAATTCAGAAATCACTTTATGTATAACTAACGCATCATAAGATTAATCTCATGATATGTCCTATACCATCCATCAGTTAAAAGCAACAAAGCCTCTACCGCCAGATGGTTTAGATTATGCTGATATATGAATTAACTGAGCTCAGTGAGTTTTTCAAGCATCAGATAGTCTCAATGAAAGCAATAAGATCATTCCCCTTTATTTCTATGGCACAAATCCAGAATTCAGAAGCTTAGCATATAAAAACAAGTGCTAATTCATCCCATTTTTTCTATTACACCGTTTATCAGAAAAGGTAGGACTTAATGAAGAAAGAAGTTTCTCATGCCTTATAAAACAATTTGCCTGTACCAAAGATATCTTCCTCTTTGAATGATCAGAGCTGGACACACATGAACCAGTGTGTTCCACCCTGGATAGAAAAGCCCTTATCTATTGAATAATTTACTTTGATACACAAACTCAGATTTTCCAAAGGGTACTGTACTAAAAACTTTGTCCTTAAAATTGTGGTGCTATCTGGAATAAAAAGAACAACCTTTTGCTTGATTCCACCTACAGAGTGTTTTTCTAGTATGATCAACTTTGCCCTACCTTCACATTTCTTGAAAAAGCTGGGAAGTTTTCTTTGTATCACCACAGTTATCATTTATCTCCTAGACCTACAAAGCAGGTATTAATTACAGGAATGATAGTGTAGTCTGAACATATTAAAGGTGGCTTGTTTTTAGGCAAACTCTTCCCATCTCTGAGAATTATTCTCATCAACTCTTCAGTGAAAAGGAGTGAGTTTGTTTCCAGAGCTAACAAGTTTGTCTTTATCTTCAGAACTACCTTCAAGTACATAAGAACTTCACTTAAAATCTGGGTACCTATCTTCTGAGAGAAAACATTTCTACAGGTAAGATGAGGAGGCCTTAAACTGTGTTCCTCAGTAAGAAATTCATAATGTCTGGCTTAGCAGATTGTTTCAGCAGCATTTGATTCAGAAAGGTCTCAGCTCGGTGAAAACAGTGTTACTTTTGGTCTTAAAAATAAGTAGTGTCATTTTCTCTTTGCAATGAATTCTTTCATCCAATCATATTCTTGTATGCAAATATACCATAGCTGGTACAGATAAAAAAGCACAAATAAAGCTAAGAGCTCAGTCAGGACAAAAATCACTGTGGTTCCCCTATACTTCATTTCACCTGTGTTTCAGGAACATCCTTGAACTCTCAACTGAAAATATGAAGAAGCAAGGTTCAGACAGAAACCCTGCTTCAGTTCTGCCAGCACTGCCAGAACCTCTCAAAGATCTGAAAATTAAGTACACCAAGGTTAGTAGCATTTGTATTTCTTAATTTTTCTTACATATTCAGCTCAGTCAGTATGATGTGCTTATTTTAATCTACTATGAATCATGGAAATAACTATAAATCAGTGCATAGAGTGTTTATTCTGAACTGGTTTTGATATTCGTATTAGCAACTAATGTACAGTGATCTTTTTAACCTAAGTATTTTAAGAAGTGTGCAAATGTGATAGAATAATTTCATATTTCACTTGGAGTGGCTGTTGTTTTTCTCCTGAAGCAAACTTTCTGCACCAATAAGTTACTCCAGAAGTACAAATGGAGGAAAGGAGGAAAAGTTTCTGTTATTATATTGTTCTTCAGAACTATGAGAATAAATTCAAATGTTAGCATATTGCATTGTATTACAATCAGATTTAAATAATTGTACCAAATAAGTTTATGTGGAAAAGGATGCATGAATAAGAAACTAAAGTAGAACTCACTTAAGTCATATGTTTTTCTTAGAGATAATGAATCTGGGTTTAGCTATAAAAGTAACTATCACTACAACAGATTAAGCCTACCATCACTATTGCCATAACATTTTTGTAATAGAGAATTCCTTCTTTATGCAGTTAGAAATACACAGATAAAGAAGGTCTGAATCCAGACTTGTGTTCCCAGCTTGAAAAGACCTTTTGCCTGTTTTATATCATAGTATGCAGATATCTTCCAGAACTTTGAACAAACTGATGGCAGAAAATATTGATACTCTGACCTCTGAAACAATCTGGTAGAGCAATTGATCAGAAAGGACCTCTTTGGAGAATCCTCGATTACTGTTCATTCTTTTTCTCATTATGATTGCAATGGAACTAAATTCTGTTTTCTAAAAAACTGCTTATTTCCTTTCCAGAAGCAAGGTCTTCACTGATTATCTAAATTAGTCATTTTGAATTCCACTCTGTCCTATTTTTTTCATGGGAAAACCTTAGCAGATTTCAGTGCATATCTTTTTTTAATAAATCACACAGGACCTTACTCTGTAAATATTTAACAGGCTACAAAGGCTATGTAGTTTTGCCACGTGATAGCACTCAACTGCTCTTCTTGTCAAAAAAACCCCAACAAAACAAAACAAAAAAAACAAAAACAAAGCAACTACCAAAAAAGCTTAATTCAGATAAGATGCTTTATTACCTAGGACACAGTGCTGTTCTAGAAACTACAGTGTTATTTGTTTGCTTTTTTATTTTTCCAAAGGAAAACAATAACAGCAAAGTGCCAGCTCAGAAATCTAATGTAACTGAATGTACAAGACATAAATTCCTGTAAATATTTCTATTCTAAAATATTTAGTTAGCAAAAGCCTATTCCATTAATACAAAAAAGGCAACCAAAAGTCTGACAGAATACCTGAAAGGACTATAGTGAGCAATTAAGGAGAGCAAATGCATGTTTCATCTGAAAAAGAAAGCACTGACGATAGGTAACATTTCCTTAAAAACTGCACATAATGTGTAACTGTGCAGAAATGCAATGCACTTGTTTGCAAAAGTGATCAAATCCAACACACCCTTGCAGAGGCTTAATTTCCTCCTCTCTTCAAATATCACATAGGATGGTCTGAAAGCCACAACAGTGAATGGAGGGACAGGGATAATAGAGATGGCACTCACACCCAGCAGAGCTCTTACAACTTAATAAAGCCTTTCCACTCTTGTGTCCTTACTCACCCTGTTCTATATGAATTAGAACACTGGGATCAAAATGAGGGAAGGGCTTATTACTACTGGTGTATTAACACTTTTAACCGAAGATTCGCAGATCGTTCAGTTCTGGAAACACAATTTTCTCTTTTTCTACAATGGCATAGTATCACCAACCATCACACAAGGATCTGAAGAAAGGTCTGCAGGAAATGTTCCAAGGACTTTTCCATTTACTTAACACTCTACTGTATTTTCTATTAAAGGGATCATTCTGGGCATTTTTATAGAGATCATTTAACCAAGTATTTTTGTGTGTCTATGGATTTAGAGTTCGGTATAGCTACATTTCAGATTATGCCTTTCACATACGGTATAAAAGTAAGCATTCTTCAGCAAATTTTAATTTCAAGAATTACATTGAATGCATTGTAAACAGTTAAATTGGCTTGGTTATTGAACCACAAAGTGATCTTAAATTGGTTTCGTGCCTGAATCTCCTTTAAAGATATCCCAGTGGGTCCTCGTAGCTGGCTACAAATGTACTAGTAAATATTTTACTTAGTCAACACTGAAGAACTGAACAATGCTTGTTCGACAAATGATGTCTTTTGTGATAGCTTCACATACATTAAGCCCTGTGGTGCTCCTTTAATCAGATAAACTCAGATTAGATAATTATTAGGTAGTCACATTTCATCGGGGGGGGGCGGGGGGAAGGTGGGGGGGAGGGAGATGACAGCACATTCTCTATCTAAGCTGCATGTGGAATACCAGAAACTGTTGAAGGTAAGACACTCTCAGTGAAGAAAAATTGTAGCTGAGTAGCACATATGTTGCAATAGGTAGCTTCACAAACAAAGATGAGGGTAAAAACACAAAACCTTAATTAGAACATCAGGGAAAACTAATCAGCTAAAAAGGTATTACACAGGCGCACTCTTTTAAGATCAGTTGACTTTGTAGATAGAAAGCCACTGACTGACAAATCAAAAAGTTTAAACAAATAATTAATAGAAAGAGTATGTTGTTTGATTATTAGTTCCTTGCAGCAGTAAAATGTAATGCCTGCATGAATAATAACATACAATTACAAAGTGTGGGGTGGAGAGGGAGGGGAGAAATTTACATGAAATATTATCCAAATAACAATTTCTTGTAAGGAAAAACCTCAGTAGCAGGGAAGAGATTTCACAGCAGCTATGTTACATTTATACATTTTTAAAAGTTCACAATTTTTATCTTTTGTAGTTCCTTAAATATATTCACATACTTCAACTGTTTTTCTTAAAGAATACAATGAGACCCAATAACATATTTTGGGTCTATTAAATCAGAACTTATAACACTTGATATGAGCCTCCTTTTGGGCCAAAAATCCCTTTCAGGTTTAGACGTAACTGTAAGATTTACTGCCAACATCAAATTCAAGAATATCTGAATGACCCTCATAATCTATAAAAGCAAATATGAATAGAGGCCAACAATTTTTCAGCTCCATGCATCACCTCACCTGAGTGATGCTGCATTGCCTCCAGCAAGTGAGAGCCCAGCCACAGCCCTGGTGCTTCTTCAATGTTTCTGGTCTCTAAAAAAACGCTGTTGTGTCATTCTCTGGTTTACTGTCTACACTAGAAAGTTTACGAGCAGTCAGCTGAGCAGCTGACTGATTTGGTGATTGCTTTTAGTTCTGTAAAACAGGTAGCTGGGTTCATTTGAAAAGCATTGTCAAGAAATGCCTTATTATAGCAGGAACTGTAAATTGTCTGGGGGCAGATTTACAGTGGGAGGAGGTTATGTTTTTCTTCTACCACAACTTCAGAAGAGTTTCTGGTATCTAGAGAAAAGATAGCTTAGACATTTCATTTCATAGTTATAAAGCTACCCTTAATAGCTAAGCTTTGATAATTCACATTTAAGATAGTTCTATTACTTTTTTTTACTACAGCACTGTAGTATGGATTACAGTTTATAATGGCAATATTTTCTTCTCTAAACTGCACTCTCAAGTCACTTCTATAGAAGCAGTAAGGCCCGAAATCCTGTACAGACTTTGGACAATATTGAACCCACAAAAAAGGGGATCTTTATTCTAAGGAAGATACAACAAGAAGTTATGTTGCATAAGGTGATGGCAACTAATGTAAAAATCTGCTCTAAAATCTGCTTCACCAGAGCTTCAGTATGGTCCATCTGAGGAAAATCCCTCTGGAGTCAAATAATATCTTTCCTCATGCAGCACAGAAACAAATATGGCACATCTCATTTAGCAGACATTTTATGAAATGAACTCATGATCCTTTAAAAATACTCAGGGACTGAAGGGAATAAAACAACTCAGACGCCAAAGAAAGGCAAAGAGCAGATCTTGTCTCCCCATTTTCTGGTCAGGTCATTTGAGTGACAGAATCAATCGTTTAAACAAAAAGACTGTAGTCTTGCAGATAACTTCAGCCCCAGATGGTAAATAGTATCAGATTATCTGAGCTGAAATAAATCATTTCAGAGAATCAACATTTTATTGCACCCTGACACTGGGAAATAAAGCCAGTTGGAGGGGTTTTGACTACAATGGCCTGTTACCTGGGCTCTAGTTTAGATATTAAGCTTCAGTAATATCAGTCTCATCTACACGAAATTTGTATTTCCAGGTCTAGTGCAAAGAAGTCTGAAAGTCATTAATTCTTTGCATCGTTGAAATAAAAACCATCTTCTCCCCTAAAAATACCAGTGAAATAACGGTTACAAAATGCCTGCAATAACATTTCAAAACCCTTGCCAAATAAATTTGCAGCCCTAAACCTTGTGGGCTGTAGTCAGTCATCACAGACAACCCCTTGCACAATACATGCCACAGAAAGGTAGTTCTTTTGCATTGATGTCTGACAAACCAGAACAAAAAAATCCAAATCTGCTAATGGAGTTCTGCCTGACAGAACTGTAACTTACTGCAAGATGATCCCAAATTTTTTTCAGCAGGACAGGGGAGTTGCCATAGGATACTATGGGCTGGTGCTTCAATGTCGCCTGGATTTAGAGATCCACATCCTGTTTGTTTGCAGCATATAACCCACAGGATTAAATGAGTATGGCTGCGTGCACATTTATGAGTGGAGCTGTCTGCGATGCTGCTTACAAGGAGTTGTGACTTTTTCCTTTCTTTTCCTTTTCTTCTTTTCCTTTTCTTCTGTTTCCTCTCCTTCTTTCATGCCTGCATATGTAAGACTGCTATCTAGTTTATCAAAGACATTTGGATACTTTGATTTATGCAGCCCTGATACAATGTTTTATATGTATTTAATATAATGAAGTTTTAAATAAGAATGATATTAGAAACATTAATAAGAAAGATTTTGTAAAATTATATTACGGGTGATATTGGTTCGTGCAATAACTGTAGTGTTTAAACAAATACCTTAAAAACTTCCAAAGATGGTGTGTTTTGCTATTATTCCCTTCACAGACAGATATGAACTTGGCATACTGTAACATCATAGCAATGTTATGTTAATATTTACCTTTTACTTTGTCTCTTTTCTTGGCAATGTAACTAGTTACTAAAGATGACTTTTTTCATATTAACCATTTAACTGCTGTTTTTTTCCTATAATAACAATTAAAATTTTGTGTGGATATTCCTATAATCAGCTCCACATATCTGACATTTCCAGGGACTTTCATTTTTATTTCCCTGATGACTTCTGTTTTATCAGAAGTTTGCAGGTCAGTCACAATGGTTGGATGCAGCAATGACACGTTATATATGGTGCTCACCTAGGAACAAGCTGAAATATTCATGAATATATTAATAGCAAATTGTTAACATAGCCACTAAAAGATAATATTTTTACTGATCTGATAGTTCTTATCAAACTATTTACAAATTATTAACAAAGACACAGGCAGCCAGTGTAAGCAAAGAAATCTTTTCCCTGGAAGCTGTCATGTTTTCAGCAGCAGTGAATCTTTCATACTAATGGAAAGGAAATGGGAATCATCTTTTCTGTTGGTTGGTCTCACAGCAAAACTCTTGGTGACTAGAGGTGGGGCAAGATGCCACATGGTTTGAACATCAAATACTTGGTACAGTCAAACAGAGCCTGCCATGGTCTTGATAGTGAATATGGTCAAAATCTCACATGCAGACCAGCAACCTAGCATCACAGAGAGAGCCAAAAGCAAGGGGCAGCAGTCCCAGCTGCAGCAGGAAGGTGGACTTGGGCACCAAGAAGGCAACTTGGAGTGGGGACATAATTTCAGAACTGATGCAAACCCAGAGATCACAGAGAGGATTCCATCTAAGATGGGAGGTACTGTTAGCATTGGACTGTATACATTATCCTGTCCTCATTCAAGAACAACCTACACAACACCTGGTAGCAACACAGCCTCCTCTTTTCTACATCCGTGCCACGTATGAGAACTTTCCAATGAGGTTTTCCTTTCTGTTATAAGGCTAACCTACAGAGTCAGAAATAAAAAGTTTAACTCACTTTGACAATTTCATCAGCAGTGGCTAAGAGCTGGCAGGCTCTACGGTAGTAGAGATCTTCTGTACTCACCAGTAAGGCCCAGATTCTATTTTGTATTTGCTAACAGAGATATGTGCCTCAGGTTTCACCCAGAGGTCCTTAGCCTTCAATCTGCTTGTCCTCAGTATTTCCACAGTACTGTAATATCATATAACTTCTCAATAATTACACTAAATGCATATTTTAAGTAGATTATTTTATTCTCTATCACTTAGCAATTGCTAAATCAATTCATTTTGTAATATATTTAATACAAAAGAAGAGGAAATTCAGGAATATTATAGCATTTTAATAATAGGATAAAGTATATATTTTAAAAAACATTTACATCTTCAGAATACTGTGGTATGATGCTATATTCTCCCTACACAACTGAAAAGTGTTGCATTTTCAGGAACAATTGCAGTGGTTTATTTCCTTGGGTCTTTGTTTGTTTGTTTGTTTTAATGGAAAAGCAGACTAATTTCTACATATTTCATCAACGGTCTTATTAATATTCAGTAAAAAAAAGTCTAGAGACATCGGACCACTCACTACTGAAACCTTCTTTGTATATAGTTTTAAGGGATATATATAGCCCAAATAAATTAGGAAAACAGAGCTTGAAAGAGAAGGAAAAATCCACACCAAATAGGCAACAAAACTAATAGTAAAAGCAAAGT
Source organism: Neomorphus geoffroyi (assembly GCA_033558235.1). Classification (NCBI taxonomy): domain Eukaryota; kingdom Metazoa; phylum Chordata; class Aves; order Cuculiformes; family Neomorphidae; genus Neomorphus; species Neomorphus geoffroyi. The sequence continues at coordinate 30,703,698 of JAUMJM010000048.1, forward strand.
AGATATGGTGGGAATTTTGTACTGTCTTTGGAGAAAGCATTTTTGTATAACACTCATATCATTTAGACTGTATAAGGATTTCAAACATTTAATTATTCCTTCAGTTGTAACAGTGCTTTTGCCAATTACTTATCCCCATACAAAATGGTCTAGGTTTGAATTTCTGAGGATATTACACCACAAAAGCTTGCAGATCATAGAAGATCAATACTGGAAAAGACAATGCTTATCTTGCTTTGTGTAGTTCTAAGTGTGCCAGCAATGTTGCAACCAAGAGTCAATGGTACTTGTTCCAGGCATGCAAAGAAAATTCAGTACATACTGTGCTTTCAGCCAATATAAAAGTTTAATCTTTGCTTATGGACAAAGTTCCCAACCCTTACTAAATGAACTCTGAGTGTCAATTTCATTACTGCTGGGTAAGCTATTATGATTAACTTTGGTGTGGGCCAGCTATTGTACAATTGTTCTTTTGTCCTTCTTAATTGCTAGCTACTTGTTTGGCTCTTCATGAAAAGCTTGACATAGAAAGATTTTAAAGAAAAAGACAGAGTATTCCAGCAAAATTGAGGAAAGAACAATTCTAGATTATATCCTTGTTTTTAATATCAAAGTTTTTCCAGTCCCTGTCAAACAACAGCCAGAAGAAAACAGTTAGGTGAACAATGCAATATGGCCTGGCTTTCCTTGTAAATTTGTGTTCCACACAGAGGGTAAAAAGTGTTAGATAACACCTGGGAATGGAAAATCAAGAGTGGTGGTGTTTGCTGAGTGAAATCAGTGTAGAGAGGTAAGGAGATCCTCACAGTTGGAATGAAGTATGAAAAGTATCAAAGTAGACACGAGTGATAGTAATTAGCCCTTGCATTTCGAAAAATACTAGTCAGGCATTGGTGGTGAAAGTCAAAATAACAGCAGTATGTTTGCGGTTTATGCTAACAGACTGAATGAGAGGCAGGGAAGTATCACCAACGTGACACTAGGGTGTCAAAAGATTTGATACCCGTGACAATTAAACTAGAGGTTCTCAGAATCTTGATAGAAATTACTGAATAAATCATGAATAATGATCTTAAACAGAAGATAGTCATACTAATTATAACACAAGGGCAGCTAAACCAATTACCCAAGGATCATCTTGTCAAAGCCTGAAGCTGTACAAGGCAAGTAGCTTCACCCTTCAAAAGCAGGAATTGCAGTCATGTGTTGAAGACCAGTATCAGAGAGATTTGAATTTCTGTTGTTTTGCAGAGAAACTTTCAGGAAAGAAAAGAACATCCCATAAACTCTACCATCAGCTGTAATCTTGCCAAGTGGTGAGCTCATATATGCTGTCAGCACCTGCATTTGCTAGATGTTTGTATGATTATATTCACATTCTGAGTGCAGGTTTATGGTAACACAGCACAACCCATTTCTAGCACACAGTAGTGTAACCTCTGGGAAATAACAGTGTTGTGGTGTGAAAATGTCTACATTGAAATCCTGCAAATAGCCTTTCCAAAGGAGGAGCAGGAAGTAGCTTTGAAAACTGTAACCAGAACTGACGTTGTTTCCCATTCATTTTCATCTACAACCTATTAAATTTTACAGGGTTGTGTATGTGTACTTGTACGTGTATGTGTATGTGTATGTGTATGTGTGTGTGTATTTGTTTGTGTGTAGCTGAGGATGACAGTCATCTTCTGCCCATAAGCCACCATAGGAATTCTCCTTATTGTCAGCTCTTGGACATTCTAATTCGGCCAGTGTAAACACTTTGGTATATGCAGGTTTATTCTGGATTGCTTATGAGATTAGGACAGGCAGAAATACAGCAATTAAAGAAAAAAGGTAAATAAAAAAGGTAAGTGCAATACAGTAATTTAACTTTATTTCAAGGCAAAATTTACAAATAAGAAAGGGCTTTTCTCCCAGTGTGTGCTGCTATGTGTGTTTTTAAGAGGGTGTATCTGAAATGCACCAACTACAAACATCAAGGACAGTCTAGACTTTCTCTAAGTTGTTAAAAGTGTACTCCTGATGAACACATTGGTCATTTCCCCTTGACTTGTGATTCTTATCTTTATTTAATGGAGTAATTTCTGCTTTTAATGTAAAAGATCAAGAGCATTATGTTTCTCCTTTTAAATCTTGATTAGGATCACATACAATGAAACACCAATCCACAAAGTGGAAGGATTTTGGTAAAAAATTAAAGAACCCTTCATAATTTTTAATTATTTTTCACCTGTAACAGGAAAATAGAGAAGTATACTTGCTTACTTGTTCTTTCTTTGTTATATTCAATTGACTGTGTTGCGAGTTTTTTTTAATATTGACATTAATTTCAGAAAAAAGTTCTATTTATTATATTTTCTTGGATTTTATTTTTTTTTGACAGGAGAGAGTGAAGTGAAATCAGAGCAAAGTCAAACAAAATAGCATTCTCTGGGATGCTACATGCAATATATACGCTAAGTCTAAAGACTGGGTTTCCTTCTGTCAGAACATGTAACAGAAAGAAGCCCCCATTGTTACCAATCCCATAAGCACTGGAAACCTAGGTAGTTTTGGGTAGGTCATTTAGGGCTATACTTCCCTTGTTCATTGCAGACTTTAGTTTGAGAAAAAACGACATCTTTGTAATAGCATATTTTTATGATAAGAAACAAAGTGAAAATATCATGCAGAGGGAAAGATTGCCTTTCCAAATGAAGTTACTTTTAAAGATATGCTCCTGGTGATTACTCATCCCTTTAGAAGAATGTAAAAAAGCTATTCCATTTTTACTTCAGGTATGTATCAACCAGCCAGCTCTCAGCCATGAAAGACAGATACATTCATAAAAACAGAGAACAGAAAACAGCTACATATAAGTTACTGATTTTGTTGTACTATTTCTTCCTCTGCAGATATTTATAAACAATGAGTGGCATGATTCAGTTAGTGGCAAAAAATTTGCGGTCTTTAACCCTGCAAATGAAGAAAAAATCTGTGAAGTTGAAGAAGGTGACAAGGTAGGGTTTTCTTTCTTGCTCTTAACCCTAAGCTTTAAATTCAGTTCTATGTCTTAAAAACAAGAAGGCAAGAATCTGTCTGTGTTGATGTAAAACACTACTTCAGACATGAACCTACTTCATTCTGGATACCTCCTTCTGCAAACATAATTTTCAGCTTTTTTACTAAGCTCTACTATTGCTTGTAACAGACAGTGAAAAACTATTTTATTCTTAGGATCTTGCTCATATAAGGAAAGTTCTGAAGAATTTTAATTTTTTTTTTGTTAACAATATTGATCTCTTTTGCTATCATTGATCATTGATATCTAATAATTTAGTTGGGATTTTTTGTTGTTTTCTCCTGTCTCTTCCTTACATAGTGATGTAATCTGTTCATTTGCCATGAACTAGTATTTTTGGATAAAACACTTATTTTAAAAAAACTGCAACTTAATAGAGTTGAATGATAAGGTTACTCTATTACTTACTACATGGAAGAAATACATGGAGGGAAAACCAGGTCATAACTCCATAGGGAGTGGAGATGCAAAAAGGTAAGGGAGATCGTCTTGTCAAGTCAGGAGGTTTAGAATGCCCCCCTTGATTTCTAAACTTCTCAGAGAGGAGGCTAAGCGCAGCGTGATCCACACCTAGTCCCAGACTTGGCTGACAGTTTATGGCTAAGAGGTACAGAGGGTAAGTGTAAAGGGTAAGGATTATATGTGTTTGTATCTAAAGGAATATATGTGCACACCCAATATTATATAACGCTTACATAAGATTTGAAAGTTTCATTGTGGTTCTCCACTTTGCTTACCTTCCCCCTGGGCATCCTGCCAGCTTCTGCCAGGTGTCAGTTTGCACCAAAGTCCATACCCGAGGTTTTGCAAAGCAGACTCTCAGGCAACAGGTTTCATTAAACAAATAATTCAATGGAAGGATACAGCAGCATGGTCAGCTCCAGAGAAAGGGGATGACATGAACAAAGAAATCCCTTGGCAATTACACGTGTACAAAATGTTTACCCACCCTTCATAGAACGCTTCATTCCAGTAATAACATTTGAGTCTGGAATCATCCAGTTCCTCTTTGGATTCCTTACCTGGCTTTCAGACAGTTTGTTATCTTGTCTTGGTGCAGCTGATATTGATGATCTGTATCCTTCAAGCCTCTGATTTTTCCTGGGTTTTGTTGGCTCTGGAGGCCATATTTTAACTAAAAAAGGTTGCACATGCAGGGAAAGTTTTTAACCAGGAAACCACAGCTTGTGACCTACTGCCTCAGCAAGTCTGACTACTGATACTCAGATAAGCAAACAGCACACTAAATCACACGGATTTGGAAATCTAAATTATTTTTCCTATTTAAAATGTTATTTAGGTTAGCAAACTAATCCCTGTTAAAGAGGAGAATTGCGTGATGTGCAGTCCATCTGTCATTCAGGGAGGATAACCAGCAACGATGAAACACCTCATTGCTTCAAGGAGCAATCTTGAGAGACATCCCAGGGCAAGGGAAGATCATTGCCATGCAGCCCAGCTGCCTAGCAGAGAGAGATCAAAGGAGGCTTACTCAGGCTGTCATGTTTATGGGATAAAAGTGGTTGACTAATGGTCAGAATTTTATGTGAGACTGCTTATCAGTTTCCTGGAGGAGTTGGCCCAGCTGCAGACAGGCTTTTACCTCCCCTGAAGCCTGAGCTAAACTGTCACTGGTTTAGCGAAGGGGGAGGGAAGGGCGCATCCATCACATCATTACACATTTCTGTAAGTTTTTTCATGACAGATAACATGAAGTGGACAAATACTGATATTTTCACACATAAGTTCAGCAAAGATGATCATTAACATCAGTATTTTTAGCTATGAATATGTCTTCTCAGTATTGCTCCCTTTAAAATTTTGTTTTGTGAAAAATGTATCAGAACAGTCATAAAAAAACTATGAAGCTGAAAGCAGCCTGTCAAATAGCTACTAATTCCACCAAAACTGATTTCCTTGCAGGATGCTGAATTGATAAATTGAATCAGAGAACTAAGAAGATTGTTGACAACTGTAAACTAACATTTATTTTTTATATTTATGAGGGTTCTTAATGGAAAATTACAGATAGAGGTCATGTAATCAAAGATATAATAAAAAACCTAAGCCTTCAAATATGCTCTGTATTTTTGTTATACCATATATTTTTCTGCTCAAGAAGGTTTTCGTAGTGCTACCATATATTTTAAATGCAACTTATCCAGTAAGAGGGTTAAGTTTTATAAAAAAAGCAGAAAATGTTGCTTAAATAGTTTTAAAACAAGTGACAAAAGAATTTTTTTTATCAATGTTGAAAAAGTAAGTACAAGAAATGAAAGTTTTATTTCCGGTTTACAGGTATACAAAAAAGTGATGACTGTGTCTGAAAATAAAATCAGATTTATAATTACTATTTTGAGGCTTGCAAATATTTATTTCATTTTCTATACTTTCTCTCTTAAATTTCTACATCCAAAGATGAGAAAATTTTCACACATTTCTCACAAAATTATATCTGATGTTCATTTTAATCAAGAAATACCGTCTCTAGAGTGATTTGTATAACAACTGTGTTTTGAAATTAAATGTCCATTAAACACCTTTTTTATCGATGAGAGCTACTATAAAATTTGTCAGCCGTTCATCTGTGTTATAAGTTCACCAAAATGTTACTGCCAATATAAAGAGCACAACCTCTTTCATAATAATTTAATTTACTGTATGAAGATTCACTCTCAAATGAAATGCTCTTTGGGGAAATGCATGAAAACCCAGTTAATTCAACATTCTGTGCTCACAGATTCTTTGTTACTCCGTTCTGTAATTTGATCATAACTTTCCTGATAAACTTTGAATCAAATGCAGATTAGCAGTATTGACCACACATCATTAAAAAAGTGACAGTGAAGACAAGTTTTAAACTTTTTGTTAGACAAAGATGGCTAAGAAAATCTGCCTGAGACCAGCTTTTGAAAATTTCATGTATGTAATCATGAATTCTTCAAACACCTCATTCTTACTTCTTTTTAGTCCCAGTTACCTGTACACAGTGCTCAGAGTCACTGAGATTATTTCAGGCTCTTTTTGTTCTCAGAGTCACATCTCACTAGAACTATACAAGCTTTTGATGTAAAATACTTCTTCTTGTTTTAGTGTTTAAAACCCACATTATATTACAAATCAGTTTTGCCTGCTATTTGATCATCCTCATATTAAATTACTCATTACCTGAAACTGTTCACTTACCATTCAGAATTTTTGTAGGTTTCATTCCTTACAAGAAATCTAACAACTCATTAAATAGATAATAATGTTCTTGCAAGCTAATGTGTAATGACAACTGCTGTTAACTAAATTGTCAAGTGAAATCTACAAATGTAGTAAATTACTCTGTCATTGTGAACCTAATATTCTAAAGCCTAGTCTTTAGGTAATGAGTCAAGCGATCTTAGGAATTTGTGTTTAGAGTAGATTGACAACGGGCTGTACACTGCCTTCCAGTGGTATTTTAAAAAAAACCCAGAAAACAAATTCTAGAGGTTACAAAGCACGGACACATATGTGCATGGCAACTGTTTTCCTTTCAGTTTGACAGCTCTTTCAAGCTACATTCACTAACCCTAAAAGTCCCTGGTAATAACAAAGCAGCTCAACAAATGGTCAGCAGGATGTAAAGTAAATGTACTTCTGTAAAAAATCTAAACTATCTCCAAAAGTAACTATCAGTCCTTACACACACGGTGTACGTTTATGTACCAAAATTCAATTTCGTATGAAGAATGTTTTTTCTTACTTTTAATTCACAGCCCTATATTAGCTTTATATAACTTTTCTAGATTTTAATTCTTTCTGCACTTGTAGTAGAAACAACAAATGGCACTGTATTAATTCTATTTTATATTGTCCACACAAGTACCACTTATGGTTTTCCTGTGTTCTTTTCCAGTAAAGGTAAAGGAATACACCCAAGTTATATTGCAAAGCTATAGAATATTTATGATAGAAAGAGATGAGAAAAAACCCACAATTAATTAAATATTTATCACATGCAGTTTTCTGGGTCACAGGTAAGTAATGAGGTATTTGACAACATCCTACAGATTCTGAAGAAAAGTGATTGTTTCTAATCTGGTAGATTTCAGCTAACTGAGATAGGTGAGTGTGCAATACCACCATATAGTAATGACTATGCTATTTGTAGAGACCCTTCCTATCTTTTACTCAGACTTGTGGGAGAGAAATTTAGGGAGTTCTGTGAGACTCTTGCCTGGAAGTCTGTGGCAGTCTTCCAAGCAACTTACTCACCCCACTCCTGGCTTCTAAAAATTAGTTGTTGGCTACCAACATCCGTCAAAGATTCAAGATCTTTTTTACATTTAGAACAATTGACTTTGGTGTTAACTTAGTCACCTTTGCTGACTTAGTCAGTGTTACTAGTCATTCCCCCAGAGGGCATTTTAGCAACCAGCAGCAGAAAAACACACTCTAAAAGAAATTCTTAAACAGTAAATACAAATCACTCAGGGAAAAGTGCCGTGTATAGTTTCCTGCCTTTTTCTCTTGAAACTTCTTTTTAATTTCTAACAAAAAAATAGAAGAAAATAATTTTTTTGTCATTGTTTTCATGGGAACGCTTTTACAAGGATGGTGAAATATAGAATTCAAACTACTAAAAGCCTTTTCTCAATGGATTTTTAAGTGGGATTTTTATAACTGGAAACAACCTTCCACAGAAAAGAGTTTCATATAATTCATTGTAGATTTTCCTGCTATGGTAAATTCAAATGATAAGTAATAAATTATGCTGTACAAAACATGAGCTTACTAATTAGCTCACTTAATGTAAAAACAATGCTTAATCTTCAGAATATTCAGGCTGAGCATTTTAAACCTGGTCAAAAAGCCACTTGTCAAAACTGCTTTAGGCACAAATTTTCCTTAAAACTTTCAAACCAAATGCATTGATTTGTGTTCCTCAATAGTAACACTGTGTTCATGCTATGAAACTTTCTAAGGAATAGGCTTTCTAACCTAGTTTTCATCACATCACCAAATGCTTTTAGATAATATTGTGTACTTAAGTATTTAATTTACAGATTTGGACATGTCTTTGTACATAAAAAAGATTAAATGCATCAGCATTGTAATTGGTATGAGCACCTCCAATGACAGGCCCTGGAAGGCAAAGGGTCTGAAAATCTAGATTTAAAAAATAGAGTTCTTTAATATGGTTTTATTTTAGGAGCTTTGAGAACTCATCTGTTTCTCATACAACTTCATATTGTTGAAATGATAGAGGAAATGTTTGAGAGAAAATAAGCCCTGTATCTAAAATTACTGTGCTAATTCTGATTAGATTGGGGTTAGTGTCTCTTATTTGTCTAGCAAAACACTTTGCATGCTTAACAACCAACATGAATGATGACAGAATCGATTACTGGTACTGAAAGTTTCTCTGTTTTCCCCACAGGCAGATGTAGACAAGGCTGTTAAAGCAGCTAGAAAAGCTTTTGAGTTTGGGTCAACCTGGCGTACAATGGATGCTTCAGAGCGAGGAAGGCTATTGAACAAACTAGCTGACTTAGTTGAAAGAGATCGGCTGATTTTAGCTGTGAGTATGATATTTGAACAAAAACACTGGGGGAAAAAAACCCAAACAAACAACAGAACAGGCAAACAAAATCCCTATGTCCTGTTTTTTAAAGAAATATAGAAGGAAGCGTAACAATTCTACATCTTTGGAAAACCAGAATGTTCAAATACTTATTTTTTTTCTTCTTATCTGTATTGCAAATGGACTTCTTTAAACTGGCTTACGCTCTGATTGGCTAACACCCCACATCCACTAAGCACAGGAGTATTTGATTAGCTTTAAGTTAATACTTAAGCCACCTACAATCAATGCAATTTCAATTGTTGATTCTTAAGGACACACTAACATACACCACATACTTAATACTTACCTAAACCAAGACCTAAATCAAGACCAGCATTCAAAGCCTGGCTCAATGCTTACACATAACAAAAGACAGAATCGGGAGAAATTTTGAATTTTGTGGTCATATATATTGTTATCATCAGTCCTTCATTATCTCCCACTTTAACTGGCAATGAATGAAAATCTTAACCAGAACCGAAAGTAGCAATGAATTACTTAGTAATAGAAAAAACATGGACGGTGGAGAAAGATGGGCTGTCATTATCAATTACTTCATGTCGGCCATTTTACCACTCTTAACAGCAGAAATATAAGCTGCAGCACCACCCCATACTGATGCGCACTAAGGCATGAAAGAAGATTTAAAACAGACATACACCACAAATTTTACAAGGTGTAGTACACCTCCCTACACCCCTCAGCCTTTGTTTCAAATCCCATGTATGATGCTATCACTTTGCTATTTCAAGAACCTTCCAGAATTAACATTTAGGCAAAATCATTGCACTATCCTAGTTTTCTGCAAGTAGTTTCAAAAATTTAATAGAGCAGGAAGTGTTTCCAACATTTAGGATCATAACTCAGATTAATTTAATCTCAATTTGAAGCATTTAGCCATTAGCTGCAAGCACACCACTGGTAAGCTTACAAATTCAAACTTAAAAAATACATAAAACCCACAAATAATCCTTTCCCATTCTATTGTCCTTACAGTCATAGTATAGGAAGATGCTTGCATGAGTCCCAAGAGGCTTTTTTTCAAAAAGGAAGAAAATTCAAAGGAACTAAGGTTATTTCCTTGAACTCCAAAGTCTACAAGTGTCAAATTTACACTTTCTTCAACCAAGTTATTTCTATAAATGAGTCTTCTCAGCTTCACATGGACCCACAACTACCTAGTTTCTCAGGAGGAATGCTGGGGAGCTGAAAATTGTGTTCTTAACAATGCTAAATTTATTGGAGTTGAGAGAGACAAAATTGTAAGAGACTTCCATTTTTAATAGGAAAAGTATGCTCCCTTGTGAGTTAAATACTGCATAAGCTAGCTTTTCCTCCTTTATTTTACAGCCTAAGGCACTACACATGCAAAAAGGATGGAGAAATAATCTTTTTTCCACAGGAAAGCTGAAGTATTAAGTTAGTTTTTGCTCCCACTTGCCATTTTCATAGTATTGCTTTTCTCTGGGGCCCCTACAAGTTTCTATTTTACTGACTTCTTTTTTATTTCCTACACATTACTTACTTACATTATTGACCACTGTTATAATGTTCTTTCCATACTTCATCAAAATGAAGCAATGTTTTCTGCTTTCACAGCTTATCCTAACTGCAGAATTATCACTACGGAATAACAAATAAACACTTATAAATACTAAAGGTCAAAATAGACCCCCCCAAAGCTCATTGGAGATTCTTTTTCCTGTGTTTGTGCATCTGACCAGGGCCAAAATTATTCTGTTTCAGTGTTATACTTAGGAATAAGATGCCACTCCTGAAACTTAGCAGCTCTATAACTACACTACTGGAAGAATAAGTCAAAGCACTATATTAAAAGAGCCACTGAGAATTTTATTTCTTAGGTTTTATTTTATTGTGATGTTAAAAGCTATCGAGTAATAAGTTTGAGGCCAGGGAATATTTTTCTTCCATGCATAAACAGAAAAACAACAGTGTCAGATGCGTTGCCTGGAATGGTAAGGGCGTATTTCATTTAGTCAGTTATTTGTTGCAGAAAGCCATCAAGCATAGCTGGCTTCTCCATTTGTTCTATTCTCTTCCCAAGTAGATAATGTGCAATATGTCCAGTTAACTAAAACTGTGGGCTTCTCAGGGGGGTTGCTGGTGAAACCTTGTACTTGCACGATCAGTCTGCAGACTCAGCTTGAACACGAAACTACCTTGGACATACAAAATTTAAAAATTAGAAAAGAAAATAATGTTTCTGATATCTGATGGTAATTTGAAACTATAGTTTAGGGTTTTTCTACAAAGCATCTTGACAAACTGAAGATGCCCAGTGCCTTTGTACTGGAAAATGTGAGAAAAAGATTCTAGTTCTGCCAAGATTTTGGCACTATTTAAGAACTGCACATGGTCTTTAACTAGATGTCTCAGCGATGGAGGGTATTAACATGGTATTAATACAAATCACACTCCTTAAACTTGGCAGAAAGTCCAACCTGTTTATTGCTGGTGTCTCTGTGGGATCATTAAACCATTGTGGGTGGAACAGAATTGATCAACTGAAAAATTATGGATGTTGAACAAATATTTACTGATTATTATTGTAAAGGTTTGTATCTGCCTGGTGTGGAAATTCATGCTATGGAGAATCAGGCCTGGTTTCAAAAAAAGACCAATTCATTCACTCGGTAGTTAATCAATAAAAGACAGTCTCTTCTGCATAAATATTTATTTTTCACAGTAAATTTTTCTCAATGTAAGTGTTCTTGATGGTTCAGATCTTTCCTTTGCCCTTCAAACGCTAGAAGTATATTTAGGGCATTTTATTGTATACTTTGAATCTTCTTGCTCATATCAGTAGTTGAACATGCATTTATTAAGCACCTAGAAAGATGTCCACTAATAATGAATAAGTACAAGACCTTAAGTTAATGCAACATTCACTTCCAGGAAACCACTTCCTGCCTTGGGTGTCAGTGCAAATAGGATGGGGGAGGCCACTCATTTTATTTGTATTTGGTATTTGTACAGACTCCTAGCTCATCTTTTCATCTTGCAGAATAGTTAATATAAACTAGAACAGTGTAATTGATTCATTTGGAAGAAATGTTATTGTTTTTTTCAGAGCAGATCATTACAAAGGTACCATGATCATGTTACCCACATAGCTGACTGCATATAAACTATCATAAAAAATTTCTTTTTTGTAAACAGCTACCTTTCGGTTTTTCAAATTATAAGTATCCTTCAGAGTGAAATTAATCATACAATCATAGAATCATATAATAGCAGAATTATGCAAGTTGGAAGGGACCCAAGAGGATCATCAAGTTCAACTCCTATCCCACATAAGACACTCCCAACATCCACACCATGTGACTGAGGGCATTGTCTAAATGTTTCTTGAATGCTGGCAGACTAAACCTACATGACAAAGTACAAGCACGAGAACCATTGTCAATATTTGATATTAACATTGTAATTGCTGTTGTCTGCAGACAATGGAAGCCATTGATGGTGGGAAACTCTTTTCTACTGCCTACCTAATGGATTTAGGTGCTTGTATCAAAACATTACGCTACTGTGCAGGCTGGGCTGATAAAATCCATGGTCGTACTGTTCCAATGGGTGAGTATTTTTGAGATAAAACTACAAAGCTGAAGCCAATGTGACCTGCCAAAAAACTTCCCTTTTTTAAAAGTTGTGCTACACAGAAATTATCTCAAATGGAAAATATTTTATCCAGTTCTTAATACAGGTTATTTAAGATACATCATAGTGATCACTTTAAGCCTTTAGTGCAGCTATTTACATTTATTTCTTGTTCTATACACCCCTAATAAGTACTGTTTATTGACCAAAATATTTTAGCCTGTGTCTGCATCTAAAAAGTCTGGGAGGTTCCCTCTGCATAGCAATGTACAATTTATGCAATAATATGGTAATGAAAACCAGGTATTTTCTTATTAAAGCTAAGATTAGCACTAACAGTAATATTTGTTTAAGTTATTGCATAATGTATTAGGAAGAGTGGTAAGAGATGGGAGTGAAGAATCTTTTCTTCATTTTGCTGAAATTTCATTCCGCTCCTTCTCCGATTAAGCAAATCTATGAAAACATTGTCTCTATCTACCTTCTCTCAGAAGGACAAAGAAAAGAATGGTAATAAAGAAGGAATTAGGGAAAACTAGAGTGATAAATACTTTCAACTTTTTTGCATCACATAGTTCTCTATACTAAGCCTAATGGAACACGTGTTTATTTGAATCAAAGAGAAGTTTATACTTAATGGATTTGATTTAAGCTAAGAGCTAATATTAAAAAATGTCTGATATGTACCTAGGATTGCAAGAATCCTTTAAAAGAGTGCTTTCCAAAACAAAAAAAATAAGGTGATAAAACAAAAAGGAAATGAGGAATGCTCATTGGTGTGCTGTGCATACCATATTGAGAAGCAGGATTATCACTGCAAGAAGTCAGTCAGACTGGCAGAATCAAATCTTGGAGCTATGAAGAAAGTAGATATTGAATCCAGATGTATTTTATAGGGGTTTTTTTGCATAGTTGAAATACTGAAAATATCATTTATAAGTAAAATTGTATCCACCTAAGTTTGGTATCCAACTTTATCTTGTTTCTTTTCTAATTATTATTCACAAATACTTTGTCTAAATGTCTAATTTGTTTCTTCTTGCCCTAGATGGAAACTTTTTTACATTTACAAGACATGAGCCTATTGGTGTTTGTGGCCAAATTATCCCTGTAAGTTGGAGCTATTTATGTAAACCAGAAATATTCCTGTTAGAAATGAAATGCATTTGTGAAACTTTACCAATCAGAAACTACCAATCAGAAACTTTCAGGTACTGAAAGACAGAGACTATCGTGAGTACCCACCAGATTTTGCAACATGGAGGTTTTGATGAGTCAGTTAGGTCCAGTCCAACCTTATCTCTCCTCCCCATATATAGAAGGAAAATAAAACTCAAAAGATTGACTGATGGATTAGTTTGAAAGACAAGAAGTGTGTGTTGTTGTAACTAAAAGAATTAGAAATAAACAAGGAGGAGAGGACAGTATTTACAGCCAATAAGTAAGAAACTTTTTATGATCTGGAATATCCATTCTGCTCTGTACAGCATTCAGACAGGTAGATCTTTATTAATTCACTGTGTTGATGAATACAAATAACAACATAAAGAATATGTCCAATAAGCACAGTGATACTGAAACATATTCCCAAGCTCCTGTTTGGAGAGTCTAAATTTTGTCAGTTTTGAAATCACTTATTTTAAATGAAGATTCAAAAGGTCTGCCTGAGTCTGATCAACCAAAACACCAAGGATCTTAACTTTTTATAACTTGTTTGTGAGGTCTACACAGCTTCAATGGATTGCTGTGAAAATGGTTAAATGTACTACACACTTCTGATACACCCACTTCTTTGCACATCGTAGGTGTGGGAAGCCTAACCCGACCTGCTCGACAGTTTACCAGATTCTGAAATAGTCAGATTATCTATTCATTTGCTTGGAAGTGTTGATCCCATACATGTTCCTCACGTCTTCTGGTTGAGCTTGCAGATTTGCTATTTCTTCTCTCTTCGAGAACATCACTGGAGTATGTTTAGATCCAGTCTATAGAAGAGATTGGAAATCTGCTTATTTATATTCTTTTGTAGGTTGGATAGAAGATACTTTACTTGAAAGTAAAGCACTAAGAATCATCATACACAAAAGAACTAAACACACTAGACATGGTCACTTCTAAAAAAAAATTTGTCTTGGATGTATAAGCAGTACAAACATTGATTTTCCTTACAAAATGTTCAAGGGCTTCCAAGTATATTTTCATTTTCTTTTCCATTGAAACAAGAACCCACCAAGTCAGAGGTTTTTACATAAACTAAAAACTCTGAGGACTATATGAACACTGCAAAACATTTTTGCTAACTCAGTATATCCATTTCCTGTAATCCCTTACTTTATGTTAGTCGTGCTCCTGTTATTTTTGGGAGAGGATTGTGATTGAAATGGAATAAGGACAGAGTTAAAGAACAGTTGCATGTGTACCCCTCTAAGCCCTTCTGATGTAACAGAGTACTGTTAACCTGCTTTTTTGCCAGTTTCATAAAGGTAAGGCACGCTGTGTCTTTTGTGCTAAGGCTCATGGGCTAGGAGTTTCCAAAACTATCAGAAATGTTCTCAAAGAGGCAACTCATTTTTTTCCCAGCCGTGTTATACCTCATACCGCTGACTATGGAGTCCAAAAGAGTCAGCTGCGTTGCAGTCTCACTGGAATGACCACAATAGATAGTTGCCAGTGAAACCTCCAGCAAAAAAGGCAGAGGCAGTGTTACACGTTCTTACCTTTTCTCCCTTAGAAAACTTAGAACTGATGATGTATATGATCATTTAAGGTAATGAAACACACAATTTCACCAATCCAGTAACCTTCCGTTAGGCTTTGCTAGAGTACTACACATCATAGGTTGGACTCGATGATCTCAGAGGTCTTTTCCAACCTTATGATACTGTTATACTGTGATAAAGTTTATTGAGATTTTAACTAAATCTTTGTATCCCCTGGACCCACATATGCCAGAATCACTGGTCTTTGTAACAGCTTGCCTGTTGCTTTTTCATAACATTGTCATTCTGAAAAGAGTTCAACAAAGAGTTCAGCCACCCAGTTGACAATTGACACTATTATCATAAAAGAGCAAAGGCATTTTAGTGATGTATGAGTAATAGGATACACCTTCTCATTTGTCTTTCAGTGGAATTTCCCATTGGTTATGTTCATCTGGAAGATTGCTCCTGCCCTTTGTTGTGGAAACACAGTGGTTGTCAAACCAGCAGAACAGACTCCACTGAGTGCCCTTTACATGGGATCCTTAATTAAAGAGGTAAGTCAGCAACAGCAGAGTTTTTTGCCTTTCTCAGAAATGCAGCTGAAATGCCACAGAGGTGACAACAGCTAGGGTGTCCTCTGCAAGTACTTCTCATAGAATGTCTAGTCTCGTACTTTGCAACTTACCTTATAGTAAACCAGTGAAGCAAATCAAGGCCAAAAGCATGTATATGTTTTAGCTTAGTCCACACAAACTAAAAAACCCACAAAAGCAATTTAGTACACTCCATTCCTTAGCAAATATATTTGTATTAAAACAGCACACTACCTCTTCAACAGTCAAAAGCAAAAAAGTAGTCAGGAGCAGAGTACTTAGAGGAGGGTGGCAATGACTTCATTAGCGTAGTTATCACAGAAAAGGACTTCTTGTACAGGTAATTATTAAATTTTGATTGAACAAACTTTTTACCCATCTGTATTATTAATAGGTAGCTGTAAAATCAAACTAGTGACTGCTGCCAAACTTAAGAACTCTCTTCAAACAGAAACTGGGAGAATACACTTTTTGCTCTCAAATACGATGAGTTTGGTAGTTTCTCCAGTGTCTCCAAAGTTACTCTGACAATCTTGCCCAGCCCAGCAAACACCTACAGAAGAACAGTTAAATAGTTTACTATCTTGCTTCTAATGAAATCAACAAATGTAATCTAACATGTTTGAAAAGTTGGCACAGATGCCAATAAACAGTAAGCACGGTAACCTTGTAGAGGTTGATGGAAATGAGTTGGCACATTTAATTCTGCTTCAAAACAATGATTCAGCAGAGCATACTGACTGATTATGTGTTAATATTTCACAGAAACTAAATGATTATCAGGAAGGAGCCTAGTCCTACTGTTATTGCATCACATAGTAAATGTTATTAGATAATATTGTGCAAGAGCTGTTGCTTTAATAATAATATCAGATATACCTTCTCTATTAATTTTTAACAAGAAAATGAGAAAATATGTTTCTCTGAACATAAAAACTTTACAGGGAAAGTAACTCAGTTCTGCTTCAAATCTAATGAAATATCTGTTTGGGTATTCTGATATTCTGATTTCCTGAAAGGAGCGCTCATAAGGGGGAATCTGATCAGTGGCCCATTTCATGTGCATAATTACAACAGTTACAGAGTGGTAATGACTACTATAACAACAAAGCATTTTTAGCAAAAGGCAAGATGATTCTCAATTTACACCTTTATACAGTGTTTAACTGGAGGAGAAGCTGAAGTATATATTTGTTAAATGTCTTTGATGTATTATCTGGTAGATATAGTGGAGCTTTGAAAAAAGAGAAATGCTTATCAAGTCCTTCAAGATTTATTCACCCAAGTTTTACACTCAGATTACTTAAATAAAGTTGGAGCCCAGATGGTGATCAAAAACGTGGTGATGACTTCAGAAGCTGCTTTAGACTTCTTGTGAAACTCTTTGAAGGTCTAATTTGACTTTCTACTTCTCAACTACCTACATTAAAAAAAATACGTAGTCACTTTTTTAAACCTCCCTATCCTTCTTAGAAGTCTTCACAAGGTTCCTTTGCTAATATTTAAAGAATAACTTATAACAGAGACATGGACAGTATGAATTAGTCCCATGAAAAAAAAAATATTCTTATTTTTCTCTGTAAATAAAGTATGAAACAAAATGCTAAGAAAATGGAAGGAACCTCATTATCTCACCTGTTCCAGAGTAAATATTAATCTGGAATATTAAAAGAGCATAATGGTGCATTGATGGAATATAGTTAAGCATAAACCTGTAAGGAACTGAAGTTATTCAAACAAAAGTAGCTGTCTGGGTGTCCATGATGCAGGACGTGAGGGTTAGGAGCTGTAACTTACCAGCTGAAATTCACCACTTCCCAAATGAAAATGGAACCTTTGCATGTAATTCCAAAGTCCTGTTTGACGTTAAAAAGAGACTCTTCTAAGCAATGATACAGGAGATGCATCTTTCTAGTCTTTATTTCTATACTTGCTCTGCTTCATAAGTGTCATAGAGATCCCATAGCTGTTTCATAAGCTGACAGGAAATCCAGGCATACACCCGTGAAACTTGGTCTGACAAGCTTTTGAAATAATATAACTATCCTATGAATGGAGTATAACTAACATAGAATTGGTGGGAAACAATAGGCTTGATCTGGCCCACAGGAAAAGCCTCTCTAAATAGAAAATTTGCAAGATACTCAACCTGCGCATATCTCAGGTAGTCAACTTCATAATTGATAGCTGGTTTAGCAGGGACATTCTATGATTCTAATCTGCCTTTTTTGTGCTGTAAACTCTCACATTTCCCACTATCTCTTTTTAGTCTATATTCAGAGGAAGAAGCAAAAACAATGAGTTTTAAGTATTATTTCAATAATTTTTATTACTAGAATTTCAGTGTAAGTCAGCACATCATTAGTTAAATTCCATCTAGTGTAAGGGATAATGAGCAGAAGTCAGCAAGTACATGGGACGACTCAAATAGTTCTAATGACACAGACATGAAATTAAGTAATCTTTTTCTTTACAGATGTGGCTGGGGGAGGAAAGACTAAATTTATTCCATGGCAATGCCACTGGAAAAGTACTAAATTATATGTTCCATTTTGCACAAAAGAAACGGTTTAATAGCCTAAAAGACAGGTGAGGGAAAGAAGGCATAAATTATGTGAGAATGAACACATTTGGGACTCTAGGGCTGAGATTAACTGCATGACTGAGAAAAGGTGGCTGGAGAACTGAAAAAAAAAAAAAAAAAAAAAAGGTAAGACTGCATAAGACACGTTCTTCTAGTCATTATCCTTCCACAAACTTACAGGGATCTTTCTTCCGATTCAGGCAGGTTTTCCTCCTGGAGTTGTGAACATTGTGCCAGGCTTTGGACCCACTGCTGGAGCAGCAATTTCTCACCACATGGATGTAGATAAAGTAGCTTTCACGGGCTCTACAGAGGTACTATAATGAATGCGAGGAACTGTGCTCCCCATATTCCCAGTAATGATTTAATGTCTAACTAATGCTCTAGGCAACTATTTTAACTTTTTTTCTTCTTTTGGCCACTAGTTTGTTAAACAAAGACTGTTTAATGATTTGTTGGTTATTATTAACTTTAAAAATATTTAAACAATGTTTACATTGCAGGAAAGCGCTTCAAACAAAGGCACTCTGTGAGATACAATAAGTTCTGGCATACCAAGCCCCTTACGTCTTGTCCTTTAAAAAGAAAACATTTTCATAACTCTTGGGTTGCTTCTTTTTTTAAGAAAGATTATTTTTAAAAACTTGAAAAGTGAAGCAGGCTGTGCTCCATTCTCTTTAATTTTAATAACATCAGGATGGTAGGGAAGTATTCAGAAATCTCATTTCTGGCTCTGCACACACTTAGATGAGGTGATGGCATTTTGGTATTTGAATGATAATAATGATCATCTGAGTGGTCTTCAAAGTGAATTTGGATATGTATCAGTTTAATAATTGAAAGGAAGGTCATTGTAAATTTCTTCTAACATTCACTCTGGAGAAATGTGAGTGATATGGTCAAAGATATAGCTACATAGTTAACACAGTATAGCACACTGTATTATCTGTTCGTATGCATGCTACATGGAAGATCTGCCAGTTGGTCTCTTAACTTCTTGGATTACAGTCCGAAGATGAATATCATTGCCTCACATCAAGGACCAGTTCTCATTGAGTGCAAGAGCTGTGTTCACTCTCAGAAACAACTTTAACTCTAAACTAATGGGAAAAGAAACAACCTAAAAACCCAGTATCTGAGGAATATGCCAGGGATGTTCCTGACAGATGGTAGCAACTACAGTTCCCAGTGTCCCATAAGAAGGTGTATCAGAGTGTGTATTCATAGACTTTGGTGAGAGTTCTCTTCTTGGGACCATGTAATTCAGCAGCAAGAAATAAAGGCAGTAAGGCTGGCAGAGGTAACAATGTATCTGATGATAGTTGCACATAAACAGTTACAGATCAAAGCCACAAGGGCTGCAAGCATGTTTTCCCTTCAAAATTTTTCCAGGACAATTTATACTAAGTTGTCCCTTTAATTATACCATCAGTGGAAAGAAGTAAGATAGGGGTTCTGCCTGGCAGTATCCATTTCCTCTTCTCCATTCTTCTAAGGGAGAAACTGGGATAAGGAACAGTTCTTCATCCAGGTAGTGTTGTATCTTTTTCTCTCATATGTTTTCTGCATCAAAGCACTTTCCCATCTATAAAAACGAGGAATTTCAGCCTATTGGGAGTAAGTGGCAGAGCAGGAATTTGTACTTTAGATTACAGATACAAGCAACAGACTAATGGTAACCAAAAAAGCACCAGACATCTTTGGCAGTTAGCATGAGTGTGTCCATGGGGAAATTTCTAGAAAGCATTTCTGGTATGCAGACTGCAAGTCACTTACAACCTGACTCTTAATTATAATTACCTTTTTAAAATTTATTCTATATTTCTACTTTTGAGGAACTTGGAGAAGTGTTATCGAGGTTATCATACATAAACTTTTGAAATAAAGTTATATTCTCCCTACCTTTTAGGTTGGCAAACTGATTAAAGAAGCAGCAGGGAAGAGCAATCTGAAGAGAGTCACATTGGAACTTGGAGGAAAAAGTCCTAACATTATATTTGCAGATGCAGACTGTTAGTACCTTCTTTATTATATAATCCTATTACTTTTGCAAGTCTGCTGTTATTTTTATTTTCTTTGCCAGTAACCTATTTGTATGTGTTTAATGAAAGAGGAATTGTTAATGTTTTCTGGTCACAATATAGTTTTAAGTTAGATTGCCACCAAAAGTTAGTGGCTCCTAAATGGATATGAATCACTTACAACCTGTCCACCCTTACTGTAATTAAGGATCATCCTAATGAAACATGAATGCAGAATCAAAAAAAAGCTAGATGAATCTTATACAGGTTCATTAACTTTCCAAATAAATACTCCTCTTGGTACTGCTCATAGGGCAAATAATATCTAACCTACATTTGACATAGAAGAGTTGAACATGTGTTGTCCTAGATATACCACGCTATTCTTGATAAGACTAGTTTTGGACATACATAGATGGATGAATATCTGCGTTTTAAAGCAGAAATAAATAGATAACTGAAGTGGAGTGATCAAGGTTTATAAAAAAGTTAGGACTTGACCACTCAAGTTGATGACCTGAGGAACTCTGTATTCTTTGCAGTGGACACCGCAGTGGAATTTGCCCATATTGGTTTATTCTACC
Source organism: Neomorphus geoffroyi (assembly GCA_033558235.1). Classification (NCBI taxonomy): domain Eukaryota; kingdom Metazoa; phylum Chordata; class Aves; order Cuculiformes; family Neomorphidae; genus Neomorphus; species Neomorphus geoffroyi. The sequence continues at coordinate 30,724,457 of JAUMJM010000048.1, forward strand.
ACCAGGGACAGTGTTGTATAGCAGGATCTAGGATTTTTGTTGAAGAGCCTATTTATGATGAGTTTGTTCGCCGGAGCATTGAACGAGCGAAAAAGTATACTCTTGGGAACCCTCTGTTGCCTGATGTACAACAAGGCCCTCAAGTAAGTGATGTCATGTGTTTCCAATAGAACTGTGACACAATATCACAAGTTAATGTACTTCTAAAACTATTGTTGCATTAGTGTCAAGGCTAAGCACAGTTATCTAGTGCTTGGTCTGGAGGACTAGGTGGAGGAAATTGGAGTGCTACCAACATAGGCCTAAGGTTGAGATGTCTTTCTCTTTTCTAGTTCCTTTTATTATTGAATGAGAACAACTATATAGAACTGAAATGCTGTGAAAAAGCTCCAATGTAACAGCTGTAAAAGTGTAATTGCAATCACCCTTGTCAGACATTGCTAACATTATATTAAAACAGTGACATTGTAAGTGAGTAGCTTGAGGAAATAAAATTTAATAGTGTCTTTTCTGCTTTTTCAAGGTGTGTTTTATAAAGCTCGTCTCAGTTTTAGGATATTTCACAATTAAAATGCATCATTTTGTATTTTTTCCTGCTTATGTTAAAAGATTATACCAACAACTTTCCCATTAAACTAAATCTGAAATTTAAAAATGTTGCTATCGCAACGCTGTGGATTTAATGGATCATATTAGAGCATTGTCAATTTTTTTCCCTAGAGTCTTATTCCCATGTCAGCTTACACTACAGGATATATATTTTCTTGGCAGACCTGTTATATACATGTTTGGTTATCACAGAATAAAGGAACTGTGTTAGAGACAAAGCAAAATCTGAAGACAAAGCAACTCCCACGTATTTAATAATGCACCCTGTTTTTCATTGTTTATAACTGCCATTTTACATAATCAAAGACACCAAGAACATTGGAAAACTGCATTCTAAGCCATACAAGCGTAGGAGAATTTTAAAACAGTAATGATGCTATTTTGATATCCTGCAATATGTCTTGATAATATATTCAGCTGAAATAATTTATATGCTAGCATACAGGAAGATTGAAACAAGTAAATTGTAAGTGTCTAGTGTACAGCTAAAACAAAATTAAAAGGAAACTCATCCTAACAATTTAAATGAGAGATTAAAGTAAACTTTTACTAAAAAAAGAATTAAACAAACAAAAATATTAAGACTAGGTATGGGGAAAAAAAAAACATTCTACTGAAAACATTTGAAAGAGTGTTAAGATTCTTTTCTCTTCCAGTCTCATAATTTGCTTTCCTTGATTTGTTCTTCTTCTTGGTAAGTTTTAGCAGAAATCTTAACTTTTTCATAGGTTAGCAAAGTGCCTGCTTTTAGAACTGGTATGATCCCATTTAACAGAAATTTGTAGCCATGCAATGCAGGTGCACTTCTTTTATGATAATTATGTTTAGTCTCTTTGTCTTCTAATTCCTTGTCCTTTGACTAATTCTTTCTAGAAACAAAAAAAAATGATAGCCTGTATCAAGTATATTCACTGTGCTGTTTTGTCACAGAGACTCCTTGAAAGCTGTGTTTGTCCTCGAGTTCCTAAGCCTTCTAGGGCAGTGCCTGCTTAAGGCAGGAAGTCAACATGACTCTTTGCACAGTGGGCACCAATGAAGAGCCAGAGGCCCTACTGGATTGCAAAATACCATATATATGCTAATTCACATGTTATAAAGAAAAATAATTATGATAATAATAACAAAGGAATGGCTGATATCTACATAAGCTATATCATCTAAACCTTGTCTTTTCTTCAAGATGTTTATGCATAAGAGAAATTTGACCACCAGAGTAGTAGAAGTCTTGTGTCTTCAGTATGCTTGAGTTTCTTAGGGACATGGTTTAGTAAGGAGACAGGCACAGCTGGACTCGGTGATCTCAGAGGTCTCTTCCAACTGAGTGATTCTATGATTCTGTGATTCTATGATCTCCATATAAATACCCTCATAAATTCCTATCCTTGTAAATATAAGCTTTTATCACAGCTTTAGCAGAATAGCTGTTTAGTCTTATATGCATCTAGGATTCTCAGATCCTTTGAAAATATTGTTGTGTTTTCTGACAATGGCAATATTTGTTACTTAAACTGAAATGCGACCTTTTCATTGCACGAGTAAGAGAAAAAGATAAACACCTACTCTGCTGACTGAAGAATAGGATCCCAGAAACGAAGCTTCTGTGCAAGAGTCCCCCTAGAAGTAATCTGAGTGTCTTCATAAGCCAGTGTTTGAAGGGTTGGACTCTGAAATACTGAAGGAAAGGATCATAAAAACGGAAAAAAAGAAAAAGAATTAATATTAGAAACTTCTACTAAACAAATGTTACCATTGAGTTTTTCTTTGCATAAACATTATCTTGTGTACACTCTCCTTCAGGTATAAAGTGATGATTAGTTGATTTGCAGAGGGGATAGGAAATTATATGTGATCTGTTTCTAGTCCCCATTTACACAACTTCATTTTACCCACTTTGTCAGTTAAAACTGGAAGGGGTTAGAAAAATGCAAGCCCCTATTTTACTGCCACCATAAACTCCTTTTCCAGACAAAGACCATACACTTCGCCATACTATAGGACCAAGCTGCCATATGCTTGTCATATATTGAAATTGTTAGTAGGGTTGGGCGAGTGGAGGGGTAGAGGTAGGCTTAGTACCAAAAACAATCTGCCATCTACGTTCCTCAAACCACAAATGTGTTTTTATTCCACTTATAAACCAGAGTAAACTGAAAACAACATTGAACATCGCGTTTTATTCTTGCTTTTTAACTTCCTTCAGTAGTTTAGGAAAATGTTATGGCATATCTACCAGACCTAGGAAAGTACAGAAGAGTCTTAGTGGACAGACCCAGGCCTATGTTTTTTGCAGAATCAAATTGTATTTTGATAAACTATTTGCAGTTGGTAAGGGTACGGGGAGCAGTATAAAACACATTCATTTTACAGATGTTTTTTCTTTTTTCAGTAAATATCAGTCCCTCTACAACTGATTTGCCTATGTGAAAATTTCTGATTACTGGTTCATTTGAGAAAAATCTGTGAAGTTTTCAGAAATTAGGGACAATATTTTCAGGGCTCTCCAGCTGTTCCATTTCAAGACAAGCAATTGAATAAATCCAGAATATTTTTAGGTTTCGGTTAGTGAGTTAGAAGAACAATTGTTATCACTATGTGCAGTTTTCAATCCTGTATTATCTTTCCATTTAGATTGACAAGGAACAGTTCCAAAAAATCCTCGAGCTAATTGAGAGTGGGAAAAAAGAAGGAGCCAAACTGGAATGTGGAGGAGGTCCATGGGGAGACAAAGGTTACTTCATCCAGCCCACAGTTTTTTCTAACGTTACAGATGACATGCGCATTGCCAAAGAAGAGGTAAATAAATTCTTGGCAGTCTACACTCTCACTAGAGACTCTGTTTACAAAGCATTCATTTAGAAGGTCAAGTGGCTACATAAACCCACTTTCAGTAGATCTATTGTTCTGTCCTGGTGCTGTTTAAAATGGTTTTCTTGGTTTCTGATGCCCTTTTCAACAACTCAGTGGAGGGGAGGGAGAGGAGTATGAGGCTGCCAACAAAGACTATAGATTAAGCTGGCAGTAGATTAAAAATATTGAAGTTTGTACTGTTTACATCACAACATATTGCCCATGTATCATATATCAGAGTCATAGTAACCTGTAATGGAGAAGCAAAACTTGAAGACATAGCTTGTGAAATTTTGCACACAACATGCGAAGAGCAGCTATTTCTCAATAAGATAAAACACTTAGATAGTGTTTCAACACTTTTTGTTGGTGTTAAAGCAAAGCAGAGTTTTGCTTCTGCAGGGTTATTTGACTTAGACCAGTTTGCAGATGTGTCTACACAGCATTGAAGGAGCTGTTACTGACACAACTAAGGTGGCAGTGCCAGCAGTGATCATCTGAAAGGAACAGGAGAGAGTTAAATGTGCAGAGCAGCTATGCCATTGAGAAAAACAGTTCTGTAAGCACAACTTCAAAGTCCAGTTATGACCTCTTCTCTGTATTTTTTTTACATTCATCTTGATTATTAACTGCTGCAATTGTGCTGCATTGGTGTCCATTATACTTTTTCATACTATAAAGTTCCATCCTAATTGTTACAAAATCTAGGTGTTGCTTTATATAGACAGCCCTACTGCTGATGCAGTCTACTGAACATACCCAGTACACTCAGCGAGAGTCAACAGGCTGAGTTAAAATGAGCATCAGAGCATCTAGAGTTAATAGTGAAGAGAGCTGTAAAACAGGAAAGCACAGTATAAGAAACAATTCGGATTGTTTATGCCAGTCAGGGAGGGAGATAGGAAATTTCACTGATGTATGTTTCTCCAGACACATTAGTTTCATTTCTGTTAGCAGTACAAGAACTGCTTCTCTCACAATATTTTGAGTGTATTGAATAGCTAGGTTCTGAAGCTCACAGCTTGAAAACTGAGGGACATTCAGTAGTCTTCTAATCTATGTAAATCAATCCCTGCAACTCTCCTTAGAAACAAGCACTGAACATTTTTCCAGGAAAACCAAGCGGAAAGCTCTTGATCTACCACAATGGAAGTAATTAGGTATGGTAATGTCCCCCTGCCCAACACAACCCACTGAGTGGTGGGCATGGGAAGCTGGCTGAGAACAGTGTCAGTTGTGCGAAAGCCAAACCTAAGGGACCGTTATTTCGCATAACACCCGTATGAAAGGTAGAATCAGTTTTTTCACTTGGCATACATGCCTAGCTGTGCAGTTATCTGCAGAAGTCTAACAGAAACTTTAGAAAGCTTAGGAGAAGGAAAAGTTGAGGGTCTTTCTTAACTCTAAAACTGCAGTTCATTGATACCAGTTCATTGATAACCAAGATAGACATGCAACACACTGTAACTCCATGCTAGATACCTTTATGATGGGCAACTTTTGATCTTTATTTATTTGTTTTAATCATTTATCAGGGTTTTTTAAATTTATTCATTGTTTTATTAATCATTTTACAATAGCCTATCTTTATTTGCTCCATACTACAAAAATCTTATCTTTATGTGAATTTATAATCTTTTTCGGAATGTATTCAAGAATAAGGAGATCTGAGAGAAATATGGTTTTTAAATATAAATTATTTACAATAGTAAGCTATGCTAGTCCCCTTCATGTGTTTACATGTGTCTGAAATAGATATTTGGACCTGTTCAACAAATTCTGAAGTTTAAAACTATAGATGAAGTTATCAAGAGGGCAAATAATACTACCTATGGATTAGCAGCAGCTGTTTTTACCAAAGACATTGATAAAGCACTGACATTTGCAGCTGCTCTCCAGGCTGGAACAGTGTGGTAAGTAGTGTTTTTTTTAATTCTTCCTTCAGAACTGCAGATGCCAATGGCAGTAACTGTAGGACATTTTAACACTTCTTTGGATGGTATAATTTTATATTCTTATCCTTGTCATCTGTAGAGAGGTACATTAATGTCTTCTTACTTTGCCTCTCCCTCACCTTTACATACTTAATGGGTTAAGTAAATGCTTCTTGTAAGTCTTCACACAATTATCCTGTGAACTTAATCTGAAGAAAAAAACCCATTTGACTCACTAAAAAGGAAAGGAGACAAACAGAAACATGGAAATACTGCCTCTTTCCTTTCTGTTCAGGATGTGGAGACAGCCCAATGCATACTTAACTTGTGGGGTTCATTTTCTGTACAGTGTAAAGAAATTAATTATCTGAAGTTCTGTGGCCCTTAACCTGGACAGAACAACCACCTGTTATGGAAACACTGATAAAATGTTATTGCGAAAAAAAAAGGAGACATAAGAGGGGTAGAACAGCTACATGTACAAGAACAACTGTTTCCAGTCATGGAAAAGAAAGAGGTAACTTATATGGAACTAGAGAGGCAAAGGATGAAAGATGCAAGAGTGAAAGCTCTGAGGAATAGCAGACTGAGTCTAACAGTTTTCACTGATAGGGACCTGTATTTCCCTACAGTTACTTCAATGCATTAGAAAGAGATAAACTAATTTTACTTGAACACCATACCCTGTGATGAATTTACATTTTATCTGAAAGAATCTGCAACCTGCTTAAATTCCTGTCCAGGTTATGTGACCTAAAAACATGTGCTTTCTAAAAATAAATTTACGGGTTTGACCTAGGAATTGGTATTCTTTAAATGGAAGAAAGTCTAAAAAAAAGTAAAGTCTGATTTTTTGTTTTACTTTATTGCTGCTCTGTCTAGGAATCCTTAACTAGGAGCAGAATGTCTTTTGTTGAAACCAGTAGACTAGCAACAATAGAAATTATAGGATATTGAAATAAGGAATATCTGATGTGACAATGTAGCAAGACAAAATGAACTTCTCTGCTAGGGAGCAGGATGCATATCCTGCCAAACCTCTTCAGACTACAAATATCCCTGTAAAATTTCTCTGTTAATCATTGCTGCATTTTTGTTTTCAACCACAATACAGAATATGATCTAACATTGAGTAGAACTAAACAAAACTTTCTAAATATATTCTGAAGCTATCCTGAACTTGCCTGTCAGAAGTGTACCTGCAGAAGACAATTGTGACTAGTCTTTTGTTTGAGAGCATATGTATTAGTTAGGAAGGATTTTTATAATAATTATCAGAGACAGATATGACTGTCACTCTGCCTGAAAAACCTTGATGACAGTTAGATCTCTGTTCGTAAGTGCAGTTTCTGGTAATGCTTTGTTTCTCTGAATGTTGAACTACACATATTTTTGCAAATGTATTATTCAGTTTTAGTTTGTAAATACCACCATAGGTTTTTTTTCCAGTCACTAGAAATACACTGATTTTTCTGAAATGAAAAAAAGTTGTTTCAAATTGTTAAAAGTAAATTTCATATTCCTCCAGGGTCAATTGCTATAGTGCAATGTCCGCCCAGTGTCCTTTTGGAGGTTTTAAGATGTCAGGAAATGGACGAGAAATGTAAGTAAATACTTCTTTAAATGTAGATTCAGAAGAAATGCAGAACAGAATTCCAAAAACCAATGTTAAACATTTATAACTAGGAAGCCTAGTTTAAGATTTTGTCATATTGGTCTATATAGTGTTTAGAGGCTTCAAATCATCAAGGACAACATCAAGCAGCGAATTCCTCTATAAAACAAATAAGAAAATTACTTAGATGTAAATCTTTTCAAAATGACTTGATTTTGTACCTTGCTGTCTACTGACTTGAAAAATTGGTTTATAGTTTTGCATCTTTATAGAAAGTCTCATTTGCATGAAGAAATATGTGTGTGTAGTTTGTGGAATCTCCTTTAAATGCTAGGTTTTTGAAAACACAAGACATATCAAAATCTTTTATTTAAGTAAGAGTTTTCTGTTTAAAAGTCTTGTGTGGTGTTGGAAATAAATGGTCTTTGAAGTCCCTTCCAACCCAAACCATTCCATGATTCTATGATCCTATAATCCTATGATTTTTGTTCTCCTTCTTAACTTTTTTTAAGACATAAAGGCTAGGGTGTTCATGCTTGCTCGTCACTGGACTCAATCTGCTCCTAATGGCAAAGCTCCAAACGACGTCAAAGAAAACAGAGTTATGTGAGCTTTAGGAAGTGTCAAAATGAAAAAACCCAGCAGTTTAGGCCATCGCTACCAAGGACTGTTCTGCATTTGCTGAGTGCCAAAAATTGGGAGATAATCAATTTTGAATTACAGCCCTTTGCAGAAATATTTGAGGATTTATTTGCTGGAAATAACATGAAAACAATAACAAACTATCAAAAAGATTAATGTTTTCTGCAAGAGTGCATTTTGTAGGACTTAAGCTTATCTGCAAATGAAGGTTTGCCTAATGCTTAGTTCAAAATCGCAATCCTGTTAAAGGGCAAGGAAGGAATTAGCATCGGATAGATCGTCTGCCATGGAAAAACATGAGGCAATCAGTCTTAGGAGAGACAGAACTGTATGCGAAACAACTGCAGTCAAATAATCAGGAAGACAGTGTGTCAAGTCACTGACTTCCTTGAGTCCCAGAATAAAATTGCCTATATTATACTTGGAATGGTAGTGCCATTATGAACTAAACTACTGAATGTTACGTACTAGCAGAATGCCTCTTCAAAAATGAAGAAAATCAGCAAACATGTTTCCCACAATTGAAAGCTCTGAGCAGAGATTTCTGTTTTGCATGCATATGTATCCAATAAGGCGCAGTGAGAACTGGGTAACATTATACTGCAGCAAATCCTTGTTCTATAAAACAATCAATTACATCTGAATAGTTTGACTGTATCAGATGTTAAATATATAGGCATAGACAAGCTTATTCTCACTACGTGAGACATAAAAGTCTAATCAGTAAGTCAGTAAGATTTAAGCTTTTCACCATCCAGGAGATTTAATAGTGGATTAATTATGTTTCCAGTTTAATTAAGGTGAATCATGTATTCTTTGACTCCCGAGAAAACTCTTGACATCAGAGCCAGGCCATTGCAAATCACTTTCGCATGGCTGTGAAGACCTAGCACATGCTTGACTTCCTGCACAGAACACATTTTAGAACTGCACTAAATTGATTAAATGCCACTCAACGCACAGAAATGAAATTTCTCTTTTCTCCTTTTCTCTGGAGACTGTTGCTGTAGCTTTCCGCTTCCAGCTACAGTCTAGCTGTACATGTTTTCCAAATACGTCCAGCATATTTGTCTTATATTTCACCAATTGCACAGCACCACTGAAAATCTTATTTAGGACATAATTCATATGAAAAGCATTAGCATAAATATTGCTCTTTTTCCTTTTATCTAGGGGAGAATATGGCCTTCATGAATACACAGAAGTTAAGACTGTCACAATCAAAATCCCACAGAAGAACTCATAATGCTTCTTGAGATGCATAATTTAGCACCATTTCAAATGAATCTGAAAAGGCTATTCGACTTCTGCCAAGTTTTATATCCCAAATTATTCATTAACCTTTTTGATGTCTGATTGTATAGAAGGTACTTGCTTACATTAACAATATGAAGAATAATGTAGATAATTTTAATGTAACTAACTGAGAAAAGGAAAATTAAATATTTGATACATAGCTAATTTTGAAATTAATTTTCAAATGAAACTATCTTTTATTTTCAGTAGAATGTCTCTCTAATGGTATGAAAATGTTTCTTTTTCAGTATATCCTACAGGCACAGTTTGAATATACATGCTTTTATAAATGTTAGATGGAAAGCCCCCTGTACTTTCTTTTCTTCGTGGCCTCAACAGAAGCACTTATTACTAATTAGCAGATAAATATCTTTCTGTGTCTTTCATAAACAGTAGACTTCTAGATATATTTCTTAGACACTGAATTTGTTCATCGTATTACACAAATGTAATCTAGATAATATTAAACAATATTATAATCCACCTTCAAAACCTAATATTGCTCCTTTCGTTACACTGGTTTGTCCCCGGGCACCCTGTAGTATGTATTTTATATGTTTAAAGAGGCAATACGGTCTCAATGATGTGTTAAGGTCATCAGTAGTATTCTCTATTTGCTATACGGAGACTGAGACCCCTAATTCTTTGATTCGATTATAAACAGAGAAAGTATGAACATTAACAACATGAACATGACAATTTGCAAAGAGCTAGCATTTGGCTTTGTAGTGATAAGTATATAAAAAAGTCTTAACAAATAAGAAACTAGAGATGCAGCAGGGAAAGAAGAGCAGCGGAGGTGAGGGCAGGCAATCTGCTTTGTGATTTATACCTGCTCCATTTTTCCTGTAGTCATATGCCTACACATAACTTGCATATTTTCCTCCCTCCTCTTTCTTCCTTTAGTCCATTTTTTCCCTTTACCTTTTTTCTTCAACTTCCCTTTTTCATATAGTTTCTTTTTCTTGTGAAGGTCCTCTGCAGCTACATATATGCGTCAAGCTGATCATGACCTCATTCTATGCATGCATCTTCCATATTTCACAATTTTCTGCCAGATATCAGCACCCTCCAACAGCCACTCACTGTAAGCAGCCACCAGATAAGGTCTGGGTCAGTGGTCTACAGACACCAAGTACGACAATCGCACAGCCTGCTACTACTGACAAGTTCGTATTTTCTCTGGACTGACTCCAGAGCCACAATTCGTCTTTTGCTGGAGGGGATCACCCTTATGCACAACTTCACATACAAGCTGTATCCATAGTACATACAGAGAAAGCCACAAATTTTTAATCAACAGCTATAGAGAATTTCCACAATATCAAAAAGAAATAGCTTTTTTTCGCTTGGAGATACTTTTCAATTTCAATTTTTTTAAAAAAAATCTTCAAAACTAAACGCAAATCAGGCTTTCACCTTCTCACTCTTCTCTGAATGCCTTATTTCATGAAGTTAAGAACTGGATGTAAGACTTGTAGCATAGGTATAACCTTCCACAGGCCTTCATACTGTCTGTTCTTGAAAGGAGTAAATTCCAAATCCCATATGTTTCCCTTCGCAAATAACTTCATTAGCCATACTTGTCAAACAAACCCAATCCTGTTACATTTCAGAAACAAGTAACAAAATAATAGAAGAAGCAAAAGAAGGAAAAATGAATCAAAAGTAAAAATACACAGTGGCACTAACTAGCAGAGATGATCCAGCAGAGGAAAGTGCAAAGAAGAAAGCACAGAAATCAAAATAAATACCAAATAAAGGGAAAAGAAAAAAATCCTAAAAAAATAAGTTTGAGAGAAGAAAAGAATGGCTAAACATTCAGAAAGTCTTTAACAGTTGTAATGAACACAGTATTAGAGAAAAACTGGATACAGTGAAAGATTAAATATTTTAAAGGAGATGAAAAACAGTATGAAGAGCAGATACAGGTCTTAAATCCCTGCTGTCCAAATTTTACTTTTGACCCAGTCAGTTGTATAGGTCTCAAAGGATGATAAATCAACCAAACAACAGTAAATCTACATTTTTGTTTTCTTTCAGAACAGGAGCGCACTTCTGAAATTATATTCCTGATCATCCTCACTTATGTTCTCTGGTTCACATGGAAAAGTGATACAGAGGAGCAAAACTGGTTGCCTTTCTAATGAAGGCTCACAATTTGGCCTGTGTCTTATATGATCCAACCTCTAATAACCATTTAGCAATTAGAAACAGACTAAGACCAGTCTGAAGCAACTCCCCTCTGAATGTGTACTATTTGTGCAGTTGGTTTTCAACTCCTTACATTGACCTTTGGCAGCATAGGACTGCTAGTCCTACTAGGCTATACTGCCTGTAACTGCAAGGACGAGCAAAGAGTGAGTTTTAAGTATAGCCCAAGGAAAGGGAGAAGCCAGTATAAATAGAGGGATATAGAAGAAGGATCAGCTTGAAGGATATGCATTGTGTATGTATATCAGCTTGCATATATACATTTTACTTTACAATGCCTAAAATATACTGTTCTCCACAATATTGCAAATCTATTTTATGTGTTGTTAGACAGAGTCTTTCTCTTATTAACACATAAAAGATAATTTGCAATGGTCTTGTTTTGTTGATTTAAATGTTTCAATGTGATCAAAAAGTAGCAACTAGTAGGGAACCTAAGCTCTCATTTTTTCAAAATCCTTGACTCAGAGAAATGTTTCCATGTGCATATTATGCATGAGAGAGGAGTAAAAGAAGGCAAAGACAGTCATTCAAGCAAGGTGAAACACTCAAGATTCTGATGAGAGCCAAGTATAGCTTTGGGTTAATCTGATAATACACTGAAGTTGTTCCCAAGAGATGCCAATGTAAAGAGATACACCTTTTGGCATCTAGTAAGTTGAAGAAATTCAATATGTGTGTGTTTGCCTAAAGCACTTGAGAGGTGTTTGAAGGCAGCAAACAAGGACTCAATAAGTTGTGTCTGGTTTACCTTACAAGAGCACACCAGTTCACAGTGCATAGAAAAAGTGCCCAACCCAGATTTCAGAATATGGTCGCATTTATTCCCTAACCACCCAGTTACTAACTCAGAGTCACAATCAGGAATAGATTTCTCCCCACAATAATGCTATTAGTACTAATGCAATCTCTTTTTGAGTACAAAAAATGTCATTACACAATTAAGTGTATTCGTGTGTTCACAGTATTAAAGACTCCATCTGATGGTGAAATACCTGTGCTATATCTTTGCATTTTACCAGCACATGGGTACGGTGGCTTGTTATCACTAAGTCTGGACAGGGATAAATGAGAATTTAAACTTCACAAATATTACACAAGTTATAAGGAAGCTCTTTCTTTCTAGACTTGAATCACTATCTTATTGCTCCTGTTACATGCCAAAGCAGCAAACATCATCAAAACTTCCTGGGATGAAACATGAGAAGACAAATAGTTGATCTCTATGGACACGTTGCTTATAGTTCTAGTGAAATTGTGGTTAACATTTCGCAGAGAATAAAAACTTGAAAGAGATGCAAACTTGCTGTACTTCCCAACTAAACTGAAAATCCACTACTATAGTCAGCAGCAATAATTAAATTTATATTTTATGTTTCGGTTGAAGCAGGAACATAGTTAATATAGTTCTCCAAGGATATGGGTGCCTAGTATATAATTTACAGCAAAATCCCAGCAGGTTTGAGTGGGACTGCTTCTTTTTCCAGTGAACTACCATTCTATCCCCTTAATACTATTGAACTTAAATTTTCAGGAAAGTATGACCAAGGAGATGCTTTTGCAGTCATCTTGGAACATTATCTGTTTCAGGTAATTTTATACCATATAGAAAAGCAAGTCCTGGAAAGTTAGAGTCCATAAAGCCATTGTCTTATCATCAGAGGCCATCCTGGCCTCCTTTCCTGCCCCTGACAGACTTTTTTTTTTAAGAGCTGTTGAATGGCAAAAGCAGCATAGTGGGACCCTCAGGCTATTTCAGTCAAAAAGTTGAACCTGTAAGAAATTTTCATTCTGTCTCAAGGAAGAAAATTACTGATAATACTTGACTGCCAGGTATCCAGGACTTAAGACAGACAAGAGAAAATATGGAAAAAATATTGAGAACTAGAAAGGAATCTGGCTTGGATAAGGAGTGAAAATTCCCTGAAGAAGTAGGTTTTCAGGAGGAATTTGAAAGCTGTGAGATCTTGTCAAGCAAAAGGTTTTGAAGGGAGGAAAGTAGGATTTTCCATCTAGGACACAAAAGATTAACGCAGAAAAAAAAGTGCAAGAAAAAGAGAGAGAACAGAAGGGAGCAATAGCAGAAGTATAAGGAGTGTGATGATGAATGAAGGTAAAACTGAAGATCACCTTAAGATTCTGTAAGAACCTACTGTAAGATAATTCTGTAAGAGTTAAGGTGAAGGGGTTTAATAGGTGAAGTGTCCTGCCACAGCACGTCTATTATCCGGTTTGTCACCAGATTATAGTTTTATTGCCTGATCCTTCTGCTCTCCCTCTTCTTGTTCAAGTCACGCTCCAGTTCTCTTGGTGTAAATGATGTCTTCCATCTACTCCCATACTGAAAACTGAGATTTGAATAATCCCTTACTAGGAAAAGTGCACTTTAAAATAAAGTAGCCAAAAAGGCTGTGAAAATTTGGGAAGAATAGCTCCCTGTGAAGTTAATTGGAGGCTCAAAGGGCTGAATTATAACTTTTGTTATGCTGAGAGAAAAACAGTAGTTTAATGAATACATTGCTCTAGAAACAAATGTTATAGATCTGGAAATTGACTCAGTTAAATAAAAAGCTTCATTACCTTGTAGGAAACACATAAATCACTTCTGGAATGAAAAAATGGAAGACATAAAGATCCAATAAACAGAACTGAGTATCTGGTGACATGAGTGTTGAAAATCCGACTTAGAAAACAGTCCATAAAGGGCAGAAATAATGATTCACACACTGTATAATAAACTGACTGTGCAAGGGGAAGAGACCAAAGCTGCTTTTGCACATCACTGACAGGTGCTGCAGAGAGGTCTGGGAAAAGTATTAACCAAAACACAGTAAGATTGTTCTCATTGGTCCTCATTGGTAGCAGAACATAAGTAGCTAAAATTATTAGTAATAAGAGTTATTTGAAAGCAAGCAAGCATACTAGAATAGACTGAAGCAAGAAGGTTATTTCGTTTATTATTTTATTTTATATCCTCACATTACTGGTATTTCTATGTGGAGTATAAGACTATGACTGGCTTGAAAATCACAAATGCTCAATGCACCACAGCCCAAGATGGCTCTGAACATGTAGAGCAATTTGACAAACTCTGACAAGCATTTCAAACTATTAAATGAATCACTGCTACTGGGCACCAGCTTCTCACCATCAGTGCAAAAAAAAATCTCTTAGCCACCAGTACATCTTTCACTGACTGTAAGAAGTTTTGATAACATAGCATGATTCATACAGCACAAATCCAGCTATGGCAAACAGAATAATGCCTTTGTATCATCATATCTTGCCAAATGCTTCAAGCTGTCAAGGACTGGGTTCCTTGCAGGTTGGTGACTCTAGCAGTATGGATTCCATGTTAGTTTTAATAGAGTTTCTTACTACAAATGTTGACCAGGCTTAGGACCAAGGAGGATACCATGCGGTGACAAGAAGAATGAGATTGGCAAAATTTCAGCAAAATTAGAAATTTATTGTCTTTGGAAGAGAGGAACTTCTACAGGCACAGAAGTGAACCAAGTAAGAACAAGCAACAATTGTACACAATTAATTTAGTTCCATAACCAAGAAAGGCTTCATATGAGTGTAAAGGAAAAAATATGATATGTAAATATTCTGTTTGGACTGTAAACATGTCCCATCCATAGACACATTAACACAAAAGAGGAACTCTTATTACGAGCAAAGTGTGCGTATGGCTAAGCACAGCATTTATTAGAGACCTGACTTTCACACAAACTTTGACCCTGAACATCCGCTGTGTTGATGGCAATCTTTAGAAGACATAAGATTCTGTAGCCTTCTCCTTCTCCAGAATCTTCAAGGAAAAGAATCCATGCAAGTTTTCTCTTATAAATCCTCATCACTAATCCACAGAACACTTATTGTCAGCACAATGAATGGGCTGTCATATAGCATACTTGTCAAGGTCAAACTATGAAGAAAAATGCCAATGCATATATTCAGATGATGAATGAACACAAGAAAATTGTAGTAGCAGAATATGATTAATATACACAGTAAACACTCATTGTAAAATACTTACCCAATATTAATATACTAATTATTATTCAGTATTCTTAGCTTATTGTTTTCTCATAGAGGGGAATTTCCGTGGAAAAAGTCTTCTATTTCTTCTATAGCAAGAAGTCAAAGAAGAATTTTGACTTAGGTCAAATATAAAATAAAATAATTGTATTTATTTTTCAATGTCCTGAGCAACAAAGAGGTTCTGTTTTTTTGAATATAGGAGGCCTTGAGTGTAAGTTAACTAAAGCTAGTAGAAGGAATCTGGACACTGCTCCCCATAATCACATGTCACAAGGGAGATCCTGTCTGAATGAGTAAGGAGATACAAGCAGTCACCACTGACGCCGCTGTGGGTGTAAAGGTTCTAAAGCCAAAACAACATGATTACGAAGAGGTGAAATCTTATACAAAGATCAAGTTAAATAGCAGAATGACAAAGAAGCTCTTGGGTACAAAGTGCCTTCTCCATGCCAACTGCTGGTTGGCTGTTCTCAGGCTTGAGGGGGAACTATTACAGTCAAAGGAGCAGTAAGGAGTTAGAAGACAGGAGCACTCCCAGCTCACATACCCAAATTTCCTCTCAGAAAAAAAAAAAAGAATTAAAAAATAGCTTCTTTGTTAGTCACTCCTAATGGCATCTAATGTAAAACAATAAAAGCAGTAAGATTTCTCATACTTCAGCTTCCTTCTCTTAATGCACATATTCCCTGTGCTCCATGACCACCTCTCTGTTAATACCTATATAAAGATGTTTAATGTAAAATTAGTTTTCCATGTTGAATGCCATAATGAGTAATTTCAATATGATTGAGAAACACGGTTGTGGAACTATTTATATGGACAATTAGCCATGGTATTATAGAAATAGGTATAAAAACCCCAGTCCTCTCCATAGAGCTAAAGAAATTCCACATTCTAAACCAGTGTGTTTCACAGCTTGTATTGATTATTTGATGGAAAAGTCAGGTTTCATTATATTTCTCTCTAGACAACAGTAAAAAAACAGAAGCAAACAATTGGTACCATTAACACTAAGGAGAGGTTAATCTCCATGAGAAAGCATCCTAGGAACCTAAATCTTAGCAAAGCAAAATGTGTGTTTCATTCACAGTATGTTTCTTAATGTATTATCTTAATTATCTTCCACCCATAGAAGACAGACCGTGTCTGACAATAAATCACTATCTCAGGAATCATCTACTAATGTTTTCTTTTCTGTGTGTGATACATTAGCCACCACTAAACAACAGAGCCCTTGCAAAACCATCAGCATATTAGCTGTCACTTTTGTTTGTCTCTGTGAATATTTAGTCTGTATAGTTAACTACCTCTGGCTTATTCACTCCTAGAAATTGTGCTACTTAAGTATACGGGTGTATGGACACTGAAAGACACTTTTTAAATTTTATTTAAACAAATGACTAATTGTTTTATTAGATCTATTTGTTGCATGTGTACTGCCTATTTGCTTCATTCTTGTTTATTTCTATAAATACTTTGCTTACAAAAATCTACATTTAAGTACTAATCCTTTGCAACTAATACACAAATATACATAAATCATTATATTATCGAGTATATTTAAAAGAACAGAACATGTTAGATTTTTATTTCACAGAAAGAGGTTATGTGATTAAAATCTTTGATATAGTGGACATATAGAAAGAAAAATACATGTATTCTCCTTCACACCAAACACACCCATCCAGAACAAGGTGACAGCAGTTTCACTGTCTCCTTCTGTGCCTTCTTCCCTAGCACACACTAGCTGCCTAGGGGGAAAGTGGGGTGAGTCATTTTGACTTAGATTTTGGGGCAGTTTTATGTCACTATTGGAGCTAAAAAGAAGAGATTCACAGCTCATTCAGAGTTCCTTATATGAAGAGCTGCATGAGAGAAGCTAGCTATGTATTAAAGTGGACAATTCCAAACTGAAACTATTCATAACTACCAAATCTAGCAGAGATTGACATATTTTTTTTACAGTTAAAGTACTTAGCACCGTCCATGCTGGCAAAGACAAGCCTGAACACTCTACAACCTATACAAAAATTCACATCTTATCCACAAAGAGACTTTTTAAACTGAAAATTTCTAGAGGCGTCAGCTGTTACTAGCATTAATTTTAACAGCTCCAGATACCCACGTGATTCAGGTAAATATCTCCTGTGACCATTGCTGTGCTCTGAAGAGATGAACCTTTTATTCATTGTGCTCTATTACTTTACTGTCTCAGGGCTACTTGCATGATGTTACTGCTTTAACTTCCAAAAGTATGTTTTATCTTAAAGATGCATTTAAGTAATTTTTGAAAAAACCAAATGGGCATCTTCAAAACTAATCTTTCTCTTGAATGCTCCATAGAATAAATTAATTTGAAGGTGAGATTTTTAATAATGGTATTCAACCAGGGGAATGTATACAAATGCAAGCACAGAAAAAAAATGCCCATGCCTGTTGAGAGAGTCCAGAAACAAGTTAAATATTTAAAACTAAAATTCTCATTGTATAAATAAGACATTACGTGATTAAACAGAAAATATCTGTTTACTTTTAGTCGTTATGCTCTCCATCAGAACACTTGTTTCTCTAAAGAACTGACGCATAAATTTGTGAGTGTGTTTGCATATAGACTGCAATCACCTAGCAAAATCCATAATGCCAAGGTCAAATCTTGTTCGCAATAATCAGATGCTTGTCATCGAAATACTTTCTAAAGCACACATTTGAATTCCTAGGAGACTGACAAAAAAGCATAAAGGTTACCCCGGTCAGGGCTGAAATCTAACTGGAAGGCACTATTATCTCCATGAACATTGGCAGGAGGCTCCCTGACCTCTCAGTATGCAAGTAAGTATATCAAGAACATTGAAATGAAATTGAATTCTTTCTGTGATAAGCACAGGATCGCGATCTTTTATTATTGGCATTAGTCCAAACATTGCATCAGCATCTTTTCCACAAATTCTCAGTTGATCTGAAACTCTACTAGCAGCCTTATGTCTGTCTGTATTTACAGGGTCAAATAGTAAGGATTTGTCTTTTCCTAAAGCAATTGATCACATGAATGAAGGGCAGTATCTTATGTTGTTATGACCTCTGCTGGATAAAAGACAGAGGCACACACGATTTTTTATTACTTTTTTTTAAGGCTGCTGGAAAAGAAAGACCATTTCTTATTATGTATTCAGGCAATAGATTAATTCATATCTGGTGGGACATATTAATATGAAATTAATAGCTAGATGGTTCACGTCTCTAGCAACACTCAAAGATCCTAGTCAGGTTTGGAGCTGCTCTGCAGAAAGAACAGATAAAAAGGCTAAGCTATGCCAAGGGGTTTACATATAGCTTAGGACATGATGCAGTCGGGAAGTGGTTAGGCAGATAAGGCAATAGTAACAAAAATTATTTTTTCATGAGTTAAATGAAATTCAGCAGTTATTGAGTTCAGTGAGTATACAAGGCATCCTTCTGTAGTCACTGAATTAGTTACTAAATTCGTACTTAAATGCTGGACTGTGGTCTCTGTACCTATAATTTTAGTGACAGAGTGAATAGGATAGAAGCTAAACTACAAACAAGGTCCAGTTACCAAGGAGGAAAGGCAAAGAGCAGGTTTTTGAGGATGGAGCTGAAGGCTGAGGGAAAGACGAGAAAGAATTCAGGGACAAAATTTCGTTAAGTTCAGATACTGACAAGGAACACATGACTGTAAGGATCAAATTATACTCTATGTAAGATATTTATTAGACCCGTATTATCTTACTGGTGGATATTGGTGTTTTGCTGAAGATTTCACCTTCATGCTTTCAGAATTTCTAAAAGTATTTTAGGAGATTTTTTCCTTAACTGTTATTACATAAGTATTTTTCTCTTCCTTCCATTCATTTTTGTAGGTCTTAAAAAAAGTTTTATCTACTGGAAGAAACAAGATTCATCCTTTATCAGAGGAACAACCTAGTAGTTTTAATGGTCTGTTAGCCATTTGTCTCCCTATTAATTAGCTCATTGCATAAAAATATAACCTAGTTTGTGGGTCAATCACTTGGGATGAGCACAGGTATTGTTTTGTAGTCAGAAAGTTCAAAAGAATCGTGCAATTAAAGTATCTCCAATACACTTTTCTTGTTTCCTGTCTTAGTATTTCAAGATACTGGGTGACGGATGTTATTGACTATAGATTTTGCATTAGAATTTTTTTTCTGATCAAATTCCATGCAAGAGAAGGGAAAAATGTTCTAGTACTACTTTTTAGGAATTTCTTCATAAGGGATTAAAAATGTGGAACATTAAAAGCTCTCCCACATCCATGGAGATTTGGCAAGGACACAGACAAAAGAGTCAAATGCTAAATGGCAAACACAATTTACTGCATAAGGCATTAGTGTGTGATAGCAATGGGCACATGATAAGAATGGATTTAAGTAAAAAATCAACAAGTTTTGTAAATTCTCATTTATTGAGAATTCTTTAAAAATAAAAGAACCAATATTTTTCAAAATATCTTTCCAACAAAGAGTCAAGGACAAAACCCCACCTCATATAAAGAGTGCGATATTCTTTTTTATTATTATTTTAATAATATTTCAGTAGATGTGATTCACTGTTTTGTTGGACTATGTACTGTAGCTATGTTGTTTCATCTCAAAGGAAAGGAAAAAAATCTGATGTAGAATACAAGCTTCTTTCTTCAGACCTACATGTTAAGTAAAATAAAACAATCAGAACTCTGAAGTGCAGGCCAGTATAATTAGGTGTTCTGCAGATATGTAGGGAGTTGATATTTATGCCTATTTTGAATTATTATTAATGCCAAACATATTTCAGCTCTTTACACTAGCCTAAAATTTTCTAATAGTGTAAACAGAAGTAAATACTCCACTGCGAATGTTTATACCCAATATGATACCAGTAGTACATTTGAGTCCTAACCTTAGCTACATTTTTATTTGCGAGCTTTCAATAGGATCTGTGACTTATGATACAGCCTCCTCCCACAGGACTTAGGCAATAAGAAAAATGTTTACTGCCTTAAAAATATCTTGGTACTGTGACTTTTATTCACACAGGCTCATGTGAATTCTCTGGCTAACCTTACTGTTTAGGGAAATGGCCAGCTTTCATGTACAGTAGATACATAGGAGATGTACACAGGACTTGGTGGCTGCATGTGGTGGAATATGGCCATGGAGAGACGGATTCCTTCTTGCGGTACTGAGTGAAAGAAGGTAAAAAAAAGGGGACATGAAGGAGCAGGACAAGGTTATGACTTGTTTCCTTTGCTGAGACCAACGGAGAACAAACTAGTACCACAGTATCCTAGTGACTCCACTTCATTGTCTTAGTGTCACCGCATGATCAGCCCCGTAAGACAGAGCTCATTTGTAAACAGTTGTGGCCCAAGGAGCTGTGTCCAACCCCAGAACTGCAGGGCAGCATCACTCCTGCTGTGGCTTGCAAAGCCTTCTTGCACTATGTCCCTGCAGAAGAAGTCTGTAGCTGAAATTATCCCCATGCTCTCTTGAGCCAGATGGCTGAGCTGCAGCTGGGCTACCAGCGAGTTTGTACCCTTCCAATTTGCCTTTTTCTTTGATGTACCACCCTGGAAAATCTTTATTTCCACCCAACAGGCAGAGCAATAGAAAAGTTTCTCCCAGTGGTAGCTGATGCACCAAAGGGATGAACAGTGTCTCTCCACAGACTACCACAGCCTCCCTGTCCCAGAGGAATGAGAACTGCATTGTTTCCCTCATACTTACAGGATAAGCAATGGGTGCTTATGTGTTTTATATCTCCAAATTACACTTTAGTTTGGTCTCACATCCATAATGCAACCACCAACCTCAGTGGTGCATTCTGCTTCCCAGTTACTCGGTGGTGACTAGGCTCACGAATGCATTAGAAACATTGTTGAATGCATTAGCTAATCTGAAATAGATGGAGAAAGCAGGTAACTCAAAGAAAAGTGTGCATTCCACTATTAACCTGACTATAGTAATGTGAAGCACAGCTGCTTCTGAGTATGCTTGTAGCAGTGTAGAGTAACATTAGTTATACAGCGCAATCACACACAAACGTTTTATAGTCCAGTCTTCATGGACTGTAAACAGCAGGTAAAGCTGAGTTTGCCACATCCATACAGAGCCCTGGGCCACAGCCCCCAAGCAATTCTTAAGTTTAGGGAAATACTGGTTTTCATTGCTTTCTTATAACCACTGGGCATGGTACTCCTCAGATTGTAATTACCTTTTCTACAGGAGGTAGGGGAAGATTGTTTGTGCAACCATATCATTATAATATATTTTTTGTCCATTGAATAATTTCAAGGAATTAATACACACATGTTATGTGGCATGGACAGCATACACCTCACAGTGAATTTACACAGCCTTGTTTTTCAACAAAGGACAAACAAAGCAGACGTTACCGGCTTTTGTAGTTAATTGCTAGCCATAATGAGTTTAACAACAGCCTCGTTTTTCACAGAGGATTAGACAGTGAAGCAAAGGATTCAGCACAGACAAAAACTGCACCTAATTTTCCAGTGAGCATTTTATGGGTTTTTTCAAATGATACAAGGTAACAAAATGATTCCTTGGATTTAAACCTCTATCAGCTTTACAACAGCTCTAAATTTTTGCAGATCTCCATGAATGTGATTACTGTATGTAGTAAATTTATTAGGTCCCAGCTACCACAAATGTAGTGTTGAAAAGGATATGTTATAAAAAGTTATGTCTCTTATTTGGAGTGAATTCAGTTAAGTCTCAACTTTATTTTCGACCATTTGCTTCCTGTTAATATGAAAGAATTGCACAACCCCAGGGCACAATTTTGTCACATTTAATTCAACCACAGAAAAAAAAGAAGATTGAGAGAAGGGAGATGCATTCAATACCATAATTATACAGCAATTATCATTTTCACAGATACCTGATAAATTAAATCTTTGACAGGGACTTCAAAATATTTTGAAAGTCCCTCCACATCAGTACATATACTTCACTAATATAGTGAAGTGCACTTTTATTACACAGCAAATTATATAAAATATGATTTCACATAATGAAGCTTGAAACAAAAACTATGAAAACAGTTTGTAAATTGTGCAAAGGAAGATGTTGAATATGCTAAGGTGCACTGAGCCCTATTTCACTGAAAGAAACTGGATGATAGAGCTCTGCATTATCCCCAGTACAATTATGTCTAACAACATAGAAGAAAGAAAACAGTATATATGTCACTAATTAAAATAAAAGCTATTGTGTTTCTATAAGCTAGATCATTTGCCATCATCTGAATCACAGTAAATATGATTCCTTCTAATAAGAGTATTTGCTACCTGATAGCACAGTACAAAGTTCAAACAGAGAAGTAGCTGTATGGGTAAGTGGATGAAGATCACTTGATGTGCTTTTTAAAAAAAGCAGAGACAAAAAAAATGAACTGAAAGTCTCAAAATACAAGAGGGATAGAGAAAGTCTATACAGAAAGGAAAAAGGATTTGAAATCTGATCATGCAAAATTATCTCTGCAATTTCTGAATTAGTTTTAGCAAGTAAAACCAGCATGTTTTCTGAAAGGTAAATTTAGCATAGAACATTCGAAGGTACTGTATCACATCACCAGGGAGGTGATTCTGCCTCTGTGCTCAGCACTGGTGAGGCCGCACCTCGAGTGCTGGGTTCAGTTTTGGGCCCCTCACTACAAGAAGGACATTGAGGGGCTGGAGCGTGTCCAGAGAAGGGCAACGAGGCTGGTGAGGGGGCTGGAGAACAAGTCGTACGAGGAGCAACCAAGGGAACTGGGATTGCTTAGCTTAGAGAAGAGGAGGCTGAGGGGAGACGTCATCACTGTCTACAACTGCCTGAAAGAAGGTTGTGACGGGGTGGGTGCTGGGCTCATCTCGCAAGCGACAAGAGATAGGACGAGAGGAAATGGCCGCAAGTTGCACCAGGGGAGGTTTAGACTGGACATTAGGAAGAATTTCTTCACTGAAAGAAGGTTTAGTAGGGAGACAGGTATGGTTGGACTCCTATGATCTCAGAAGTCTCTTCCAATCTTATGATTCTATGATTCTATATCTGCTAGCTCAATAAGATGCTGGGTAATTAAATACAACTAAGCTAGGAAGCATTGAAAGCACAGCTTCATGAAACACAGTGATGAAAAACCTTTATTCGGAAGTACCAAAGGATCACAGAATCATAAAAATGTAAAATGGTTTGGATTGGAAGGACCTTAAAGACCATCCAGTTCCAATCCCCCTGCCATGGGCAGAGACACCTCGCACCAGACCAGGCTGCTCACACTGAACACTTGCAGGGAGGGGGCACCCACAGCTTCCCTGGGCAACCAGTGCCAGTGCCTCATCACTCTCATTGTAAAGAATTTCATCTTAATGTCTAATCTAGATCTTCCCCCTTTCAGTTTAAAGACATTCCCCCTCATCCTATCAGTACACAGTCTCATATATGGTCCCTCCTCAGCTTTCTTGTAAGCCCCCTTAAGACACTGGAAGGCTGCTATAAGGTCTCCCCGGAGCCTTCTCTCTCCAAGCTGCAAAACCACAACTCTCTCAGCCTGTCCTCATAGCAGAGCTGCTTCAGCTCTTTGATCTAGCCCTCCTCTAGATCTGTTCCAAGTTTCATATCCTTCTTCAAATCATAGACTCACCCAGGCTGGAAGGGACCCAAAAAGATCATTGAGTCTAACTCCTGTCCCTACACAGGACACTCCCAACATTCACACTGTGTGACTGAGGGCATTGTCCAAATGCTTCTTGAATGCTGGTAGCCTCGGTGCCATGACTGCTTCCCTGGGGAGCTGTTCCAGTGCTCCACTACCTGCTGGGGGAAGAACCTTCAATGAAAGTTCCTCAGAATAATTTCATGTGGTCTATTCCTTGCTGTATCTTGCTCCCATTCATGATAAAAGCAGTTCAACAGAATGAAACACTAAGCCTGCTAATAATGAGAAAGCCTTTAATACTAACAGAAAATTCTCCCTTATAATAGAAGAAGGAATCCTTATTAAGATCTGTGTACCAGATTGTGTCAAAACCTGTTGACAACTGCAATTTATTCCAACACCCCTTGAAAAATTCAGGTGGATCACCAAGCCATAAAGCATCTTTAAAACCATTTTCTTCACTTGTTCTAGAAACAATCTTCCTTTTTCTAAGGAATATCCAGTGTTATCTTATTATGAAACATCTATGCAAATCAGTGTCTTATGACAAATCAACCCTAACTTACGAAAAAGTTAGTCTTAAAAACATGGTAGCCCTAGAGGACTGGGGCCCATGCTTAACTTTAATAAGACTATTCACAATCTTATAACTTTCTAGGCTAAAAAGATGCAGTTTAAAAATAAACCACATTAGAAGACAACTTCAAATTAAAAAGGCAGTTTGAATTACTGTACTTTTTCCACAGCTGAAGTCCACAGATCAGAAAACTTATCTGAGAAAGATGAAACAGCTTACACTGCACTTAGCTGTTAATCCTCTAATTCAACATACAACAGTCACTGCACCCCAGATGCAGACATGTCTTACAATCCAGTCTTAACTCACTTGTCATCTCCCTTAGTGACCTGTTTCCAGTTTGTTTGCTAGAAAACATCCTCCCTTGTAGTTAGTGCAATAGACTTATCTCTTGATTGGGTTATTAGTGCTTAGTGTTTACATGCAGAGCAGCCATACTGGTGCTCAATAATACTCTGATTGCTCTGCAGCTGATAACAGGTACTTATGGAAGCAGTACAAGAGTCAAGTTAAGCATAAAGTGAACTTTCACTTAGTTTATCCTCCCAGGTTCTGGCAATTGATTTAAAGACAGCTTGAGCTAGAAATTGCATCTGGATCACTCTGGTTTATGGTGATATATAGCCTATATTGTGGGGTTTTTTGTAAGCTTTTTACAATAACTTCTACAATTTAATTACATAGAGGTTATTTTAAGATGTCACAGACTTGTTTTATACTGAGATATGGTTTTTCTACTTTTAAAAATGGGCCTGTATTATACAGAAGGCCCCCAATGGAATTACATTTATTTTTAAGTAGACTCTCAGTTGACTAATTTTGCTGTTATTATTCTTACATATATAATTATTATTATAGTAGAATATAAAGATTATATATATAATCGTATATAATCTTAAAATAATTATCGAGGCGGAAATTCTGGGCAAGAAAGTAAAATCAGAACATAAAATTAAAGCTGTCTCATTGGAATAAGTAACAACATATGGGCTTGCATCTATCCTGTGCTTCCACAAGACCTATCAGATTAAGGACCTGTTCCACCTTGGACTTTATAGAGGTCAATGTAAGTGTACAGTGATAAATCCACAGAGCAGATTATACAGCACATACTCTTGTGCAATGTCTCTGCATCATAACACAACCTTGGGGAGCGTTTAGGGGGAAATTACTGTATAACCGTCTCTCCTTTATTTCTAAGATATGTTTTTCTGCATAGGAGATACTTCTTCACTGCTTTGATGTTTTAGATTTATTTTTAGACTTTCAGAATGTGATAATACCATTATTAGCTAGAAGTGTTATTCTAATAGGACATACATTTTCTTTATAGCAACAGGCAGAATATTGTTTTTCTTTTACCTCTTAAATACTTTCCCAAAGACTTTAGAGGTAGTTACTCAGTTTTTGAAAAGATCTGACCTGCAGAAGACAAGATAGATGCAGTGTTTCAATATAACTGACTCTCACATACTTTGTATGAAGCTATGTTTTCAGTGAACCGTGTTTCTAAGAAAAAAGAAGAGTTGTTAAGGACACACTTTCAGGCTGCATTTTTGCAATGTCTTCACATACAAGACATATACAACATTTTCTTCTGAAGCCTTCCATCCCGCCAAACCAGAATTGCATAGGTAACTTCTAAGCACATGAAGATTTACAATGAACACAGTGAGAATCTTGACTTGCAGGACTGTGCTTGAGGTTAGGACCACTCTTCTGTCCCTCAGTATCCTTCAAGATTTCACAATGTGTTTGAGGCTCCTTATCTGCAGTTGGGAAGACCCCTGGGTATTCCTGGCTGTGGCCCTGGGAAGCGTGGATTCCCAAGTGGATAGCCTGGCAACCCATATCCCCTAGGGCCTGGTGGTCTCGTGACAGCTATTGATGGGGGAGGAAAGTTTCCTCCTCTGCTCTGCGAGGGATAGTGCCCATTCAAGGCAGGACCTGGATGCTGGAGTGCCTGAGATGAGCTGACTTCTTGTGCCTGGACTGTCTTCTTCGCTTCATTGCAATCCTGTCCTTTCTTGTTGTCTGAAATGTGTTTGGAGAACAGAATTAAAAAATGAACACAAAAACCATGAATTCTCTGAGAGGGAAATCCTATAGCTGTCTGTCAGCTCCAGAGTGTGGTAGCAAGTCTGGGACTTCCCTGTCAACAACTTGAAATCTGGGGTCATGCACCTTCAAGATCTTTACACTGTATTTTCCCTCCAATCCTTTCTGCAAGGCCACAATGAGGGAAAGTGAAAGCTTTTCCCGAGTAGCTAGATGCACTTAGATATTATTTATAAACGATGATAAAGGTAGTAATTTTAAAGTTAAGCATGCGGATCTTGAAGCTGCAGACATGTCTTGTACACAGTTCTTTCAAAGACAGTCATCTCTGGTCATGAATACATGATGGGGAAAAGAGTCAGCCTGCAAAACCCTTCAGGACAGACCGAAAACTGCCTGACCAAGCTACGCTTTCTGATAAGGATTGCTGCTGTTCTATGTTCTCACTATACCTTCTCCCGGTAAACCTGGCACAGAGGACAAATGTCATTCTAAGTAGTCCTGGATCAACACAATACAATAGGAGGCTGAAAGATTTGAACCTGATCGGTTTGTAATATATAAGAGGTGTTTCTGACATTTAGACCAAGCTTTAAGTGTGGGGGGTTTTTGTGGGACTTAGATCTTGTGATTCACTCTAGCTCTATTATAGTTATTTTTACTTTGGTGTCGGCTGGTATGGAATAAGGTTAGAGTATTTCTGAAGTGAGCCAAAGAAAGAAAAATAGACTGGAGATTAAGCTAAATACTTGTGATTCAGTATTGTAAATATCTTTCAGGAGATTATGGCAAAGGAAAAAATCAAGGCAGTGGGGAAGACCGTGGTCTACCATACATGAATTCCTCATCCTCAGGAGTTCAAAACAATCCTTACCTTGGTTTGGAGTTGATTCATCTTGTTTGCATTCTTTTTGCTTTGGCTGTGGTGGTTCTGTTTCAAATGGATTTTCCTCCTGTTCATTTGATTTTTGTGCCTTTTGTTTATTTCTTCTTTTGTTTTCTTCTGCTTGCTAATGATGGGGAGGCAGAGAAAACATCTTTCAGTGACCTGAATGGTTTCTCTAATACCTAGTAAAATCAAAAATCAATAATTCTGTATTCCTTACACTTTGTAGCTTCTTTTTAAGTTCCAAGTTAGCTTCCTTGTAGGATTTGGATGTAGCATTGAGATAATAAATACTCAGGCTAAAATAAAAAAAAAATATTTCTTGTTAGGTAATGATTTAAATCTAAAGACTTTGAAAACATTCCCACAGCAACAATTAAGTTGGGCTAGTATAATATCTGTATATTTTCCTCATTTATCATGTCTTATCACTATTAGTAGTTTGACAATGAAAAATGTGTTTCCTTACAGTATGAAGAAGGAAATATTATTTCGGGGGGAGAAAAAGCTGAAAGAAATTAATCCATCTATTAATATGCTACTTTCAGTCTTGTAGTAGTTAAGGAAGATGTTGTATAAAGCTATGCCTTACTATGACTCTGTTCTAAAGAATTGGTCTCAGAATTTCATTTCACTAATATAAAATCATTCTGACATTTCTATAGTATTCTGTAATCTTCTCTATCAGCAGTTCTACAATGCAGGGTTAAATTGCAGTTCCTCTGTACATAGAACTAACTTTTAGTTCAGCAGCATGCTAAATAATCCCCTAAATGTGTACAGCAGTTTAACACGCCTTTATATAGCAGGACTCAATATGGTCTCTGAGAAAGAGTATTCCGGGCTAATTATTCTTTACCGGGTACTGACTTAGAAAAATAGTCTACCAGCCCTTTATCACAAAGTCTTCAACACTCTTTCTCAAACTCTGGTCCTAACAGCATAGAGTACAATGTTTATCTAGCAAAGGCAAAGGTGGTGAGGATCAGTCTCACTGATAGTTACTGAGAAATAATTCCAATTCATGGTGATCATACTTCTATTGAACTTGCTAAGGAGTTATGATGTGCTGTTCTGCCTACTGGACAAGCTAATCAAAGTCACAGCACTTCAGATCTCCCATGGGCTTTTACATTTTAATAGCTTTGCTCTTACTCTGGAAACAACATTTTTGAAAAATAATAACAAAACCAAAAAGAAAGCCATTGAACAAAGGAAGTATTACCCTCTGCACAAAGGCTCATTAATTATGATCAAATAAGAGGCTCGTGAATTCTTCAAGTCCCTCCCCACACAGCAATCAGTCCTGTATTTAATTAGATATTTAGGCAGTGAAGATTCAGTGGAAGAAACTTAACAGACTTTAGATCAAGCAAGCTCTGAGTTAATATTCTATACATACACCATCAACAATATAAAAGGCAGGATGAGTCCAGGGTTAGAGGCATAACCAAACACCTTCCCGAACCAAGAAGGGAAGTCATGTTCCAGAGTTTCTGATATGACTTCAAACATTCTAGTCTTCCCACTATTAAACATAAAAGTTGACAATATATCACATACAAATACTATGACAATGTCAATGCAGTAGTATGAATAGGTAGGTTAGTCATATCCCATCAAACCTACTAAAAGAACAATAATAAACTGTATATTAATATTATTTAAAACTTGAAACTCTAACAGGATTGTTATATAGAATAGTATTTATGTATTTTAAGGGGGAGAATAGATACCAGTATTTTCATTGTATGCTAATAGATTTTGTCTGCATTTACCATCAAGATTACTTCTCAGAAAATCAATGTACTGAATTGTGAGCTCCATACTACCATGCAAAGAGTAAAATGCAGTTTGTGCTCTATGAAGTCCTTGTGAAAAATTCGAATTTCATCTTTGTATGGCTGAAAAGCCAAAAATCTGCTTGCAATTGTTTTCTGTTCAGCATTGTTCAGCCTATTTCTTCTCTCTCTTTGCTGTATACAAATTCTATAAAGTCATACCAGCAAAATGGATCTTTATGTGTATTGAAACTAATCAATAGTTTTAGTTGTTAAAGGAGCAGTTACCAAATTACCACCTGATATTCCTGTCATTGAGGTCTCCTGTCACCTCTTTTCTGTTCTTGTAAAGAAATTTGACAAGCAGGTCTTTTTCTCAACTTATTGTTCTCAAGTTTTCCCTCTTCTTGGTAATGCAAACATGTTCCAGTTAGAACTCTTCCCTCCTCTTTTCCCACCCACTCATGGCAGATGACAAATTTCACCTTGTGGTCTCTTTATCTTTTCTCCAACACTCACAAAGTTTCTTTTTTTTGCAACTTCACTAATTCTGTCCTAGCTTCTCTACTCCTGACAGGTCTATATTGAGTTGTATATGTTGCCTTTATTATTGGATGAAAAAAGCAAAGCAAAACAAAACAAAATAGAACAGATAAAAAACTCCAACCAAACCTATGGCCAGACTGAACGAACCTTCATTACTTTTAACACCTCCCCCATTAAAAGTTACATTGATAATTTCACATTTTTTATGAAGAACAAAGTATTTCTGCATTTGACAGAGACAAAGTTGCAGGCACTATTATCCTTCTCAGTTTGAACAGTAAACTTACAATTTCAGTAATATCTAATTCAATAATTGCAGTTACTCAGATCTGACTCCATTTGTCTCCCGCTATACATTCTTTGCTATGAGTCAAATAAAAAAACCTTAGTTCACATTACTTGCTTTGTTATCATTTCATTTGTAAATTCAAGCAATTTTCTCTGAATTACTTGGGAGATGAAACCAACACCCACAACACTACAACCTTGTTTCAGGTAGCTGTAGAAAGCAATAAGGTCTCCCTTCAGCCTCCTCCAGACTAAAGAACACCAGCTCCCTTAACTGCTTCTCATAAGACTTTTGTCCCAAACCCTTCACCAGGTTTATTGCCCTTCTTTGGAAATGCTCCAGCACCTCAATATCCTTCTAGTAGTGAGGGCCTGAACTTAACACAGGATTGAAGACGCAGCCTCACCAGTGCTGATCACTTCCTAGTTCTGCTGGCCACACCATTTCTAGTACAAGCTGTTGGCCTTCTTCACCACCTGGGTACACTGTTGGCTCATGTTCAAGTCAGCGGTCAATCAGTGTCCTAAAAGGGCCAAAGTCTGACCTCTGACAGTCCATGGTGGTAGTTTTGCTGATCCCCTTCCTTATTTCACCAAGAACCAAGAACTCTATAATTTCATAATCACTAAGCCCAAGAGGGTCTCCAACGACCACCTATCCTGCCACTGCTTCCCTGTTTGTAAATGGCAGGTCAAGAGAGGCACCTCCCCTGGTAGGTTCACTGACCATGTCAAAAAATTATCTTCCACAGAATGCAGGAACCTCCCAGATTATTTCGTCTCTGCTGTGTTGTATGTCCAGCACTCCTTCAGTAAGTTGAAGTCCCTCACGAGAACAAGGGCTACAAATTGTGGGACTTCTGCCAGCCACTTGTAGAATGTTTCACCTACATCTTCATCATATTTGGATGGTCTATAACAGACTCACAGCAGGACATCTGCCTTGTTCGCCTTCCCCCTCATCCTTATCCATAAGCACTTGATCTTATTAACACACTCATAGAGCTCTCTACAATTGAACCACTCCCTAATACACAGAGCCATCCCACTTCCTCTCCTTTCTTGCCTATCCCTTCTGAAAGCTTATAGGCATCCACTGCAGCACTCCAGCCAGTCATCCCACCATGTTTGTGTGATGGTGACTAAATCATAGTTATCCTGCTGCACAACAGCAGACACACTTAAGCTGGGCTATCGATTTCACCCTCAAAATTGGTACATCACCCCTAGGCTCATCTGAGCCTGTATACATCCCCTTCCCCCTTCAAACCTAGTTTAATGCTCTGTCAAGAAGCCTTGCCAAATGCTCACAATAGTAACGTATTGTTCAAACCTTTAACTGCAATCAAAATGTCTTTTTTACTGTTCTTCTATTCTTGCTTTGCTAATACTTTGTGCAAAACCAAAGACTGAAGTCTTTTAAAAATTTTGATTTTATATATTGACAATTGTGTACTCATTAGAGTTGTATGTCATACTGCATGGCAATTAAAGATTATGAAAATGGTCCTGGACTTTCCAAGTAGTGTGCACAGAAGGAGAAAGTGTGGCAGCATCTAAGCAAGCTTGAATGCAAGACACATATTTACATAGGCAAGGCACGTCTCAGTTTTTAGAAGGGACTATTGAACTCGGAGATCTTGAAGACCTAAGAAACCAATTCAGCTTCACAGTGATAATACATATGCATGAAATACTGTATCAGTTGGAGAGACTCCCAGCAGTCAAAGACTGCACCACCATATATTTAGAACACCACCATACATTCTGATACGCCCAGACTACAGGGCATAAGCAGATATTTCCTGAAAGTCATTAATCTCAAGCCAGCAGACCACAGATGC
The DNA here is from genome assembly GCA_033558235.1 of Neomorphus geoffroyi. NCBI lineage: Eukaryota > Metazoa > Chordata > Aves > Cuculiformes > Neomorphidae > Neomorphus > Neomorphus geoffroyi. Next base: position 30,756,314 of record JAUMJM010000048.1, read on the forward strand.
ATAACATGTCCCTGTTCCACCACTTAAGGATAATTTCTGGCCTAATTACAGCAGTAATAACAATTTTTTACATTACAGCTAACTAAAAGAACATATTTTCTCTTTTACCCTTCAAGTGAAACTTTCTAAAGAGTTACCCACTTTTCCAGAAATCCCAGCTTCAGGAATTAATCACAATGAGAAAAGCTACTCAACTAATGACTCAGCCTATCAAGGTCTTTTTCATTACTGGATCATCCACTGCAATGTGATGAGGCAGTTCATTACATCAATAAAAAACCATGGATGCAAGAAGCAAAAAACCTGAAAGGACCGCAGTCAAAAGACGGTGGGATGGAGACAATGGTGTACACAGCAGGCAGCGTGGAGAGGAAGAGGATGAAAAGCAGCATGGCCATGTAGAAGTTATTGGATCTGGAAGCTTTGAAGACCCTCTCTTGGGGGACATTGCAGCACATCACTGCCCAGCACTGCAGGTACATGGAAGTGTGGAGACGGAACACATTGATTGCTGGGAGACATGGAGCATAAAAAGACCCCATCCTAGACAAGAAGCAAAGAAAAAACACTTTGTTTTAAGAGGTAAAACACCCCTTCCCTATATCAATGAGTTTTGTAGTCACACACACTGCATTCAGAAATCATGTTCATAAAACCATCTTTACATTTTTTTACTGGTCTTGTCTCTTCAGTCTTGCTTTAAGAAAAACTATAGATGCATGGAGAGAATTCTTCATATGAACATTTTGTTTCAAAGTTACAAAGCCCTCTTTCTCTACAAATTAAATGATCACCTGATGAAATATTATCTACTCTTACTTTATTGCTTTAGTTCAAGTAGCATCTCACTTGCATTGTATAAAAAAGGATAGCCCTAAAGCTAGGTATCACCAAAATAACCTAGTTTATTCTTAATTATTTTTCTTACTATATTAGCACCATTTTAAGATTTATATTTTTCTCAGTTGACATTTATTGTCATACCTTGGTTATTTAGTGCTTCACTCCAAGAAACTGTTTATTGATTCTACTAAATATTTAGTTTTCCTTATGGTTGACACTGAAACAGTTAGGAAAATTTTATTTTTATCACAGCTTGTTTCTTATGTCATGATGAATGAAGAGTGTTTTCTTCCTTTTGCCTGGCAAAATGATGCAGAATGTAAGACTTCCAGAACCTACTATTTCCTTAGTCGTTTTCCAGGTGACCAGGGCTGAGATACTTTGTCTCTAAGTGCCTCAGTTTTTCTTTAAAAAATAGAGAATTGATCTATACGGTTGGAAAGACATCCCAAGTACAGAAATATTATGACAGACTGTTGTATAAATATCACTCGTTTCCATTTTCATATATCATGTATCATCTTCAATGAAAAGACAAAGGATTTGCTAGTCTATGGTTGAAGGAAAAATGTACCTCATAGCTGTGTTCCTTACCCTCATGGAAATCAGTTGCAAAATACTTTTCAATTTCAACAAGTTCAGGGTCTTGACAACTTACGTCCATTATCATAATATTTCATTGTAACAGTTAATAAAAGGTAGACAAATTTTTGCCAAAGCTTATTAAAAACAAGACTTGAAAATTATCTGCATCCTACTTGTTTTGTGAAAACCCAGAGGAAGAGAAAAGAGTTTTCCTAACTGCATAATATCTCCTGTACACAAAAATAAATGCACACATACAAGCCTCTTGCATCCTCTCTAGCTTTGTGACAGCACCAGATGACCAGCTGCACTTGAAACTCTTTTTTATTCTATTTTAGACAACCACAAGCATGTGCAATAAAATTTGTAAAGCTCCGCTAAAACAGAAATCAATTTATCTTACATGTATTACTGATAAACATAGGTTTGACAGGGTACTATTACAATTCAGTCAATATTGTTTTTACTCTTCTGATGTATTTGGTTCAGTTCAAATTATCAGACATTATTTTGAAAAATACTATAGCTTTAGTGCCTTACTTGGCCCTGCAAATATCAATTAGCATGTAACCATGGTCCCAACCCTGCAATAAGCAATAACCAGAAGGATACTACCTCTAAATAGCACCACAAAAGCACAAGTCACAGTTTCTGAGCCAGAACATGTGTATTGGGGCATGGAAGCTTAGAAGTGCACAGTGTCTATACATGTAATGCAGTATAATAACAGTATGAATATATAAAAATTTGTTTAGACAGTAATCAGGAATTCAGTCCTTATCTCTCAGTTAGAAAATTATCTCCCAAAGTTTAATTACAGCACTAGAAACTATTAGCGCCATCATCTGTGTATAAAGTCACAGGCAGAGTTTATGCTGCAACCTCATCATTTTGATAAACAGCAGCCTGAGAAATGTCTCCTATGAAAAGTTAGAATGCCAGTCCTAAGGCAGACACTAAAATGCCAGGTGCAAAGCTAAGCTGCTTTTCTGAGGTGTAGGACACAATATAGGTGCCCCCCAAGCCAGCAGCAGGGCTGGACCCTCTCCAGCCATACTCCTAGGAGCATGCCATCACTATGAGGCCACAGATCGTACTGTGCCCATCCCCAGTAATATTCCCTTCCTCCCAGCAAACCAACGGTGCTGCTGTCGTGGCACCCAACAGGGTTTTGTTGGGGGTGCTGCAAGATATTTGCAGACTCCCATATTTATGCAGCATCTCTTGTCAATCCACATAGCACACAGCCTTTGGGCTTTACAGAACCAAGGGCTTTTGCCAAGAAAAGGTTTTATGAGTGAAATTGTATTTTAGGTGAAAACTTAGACCTTAGCAAGAATTAATTTTGAGAAGTCAGTATTACTTGAGGAGGACAGTTCCTAGGGGAGACCGAGCATCTTACATGAGGTGAGCATCTCTACATACTGGTGTTCTTTGCCTCTCAAGTGAAGTCCAAAACAGGATGAAACAGACCTCTTCTAGAGCTAAGGATAAATAATACAGTAGCAGCATTTTATGCACATTCACATACCTGCACAGATAAGTCTACATACATTTATTTTAAGGCCTTTTTTCATAGGGTACATGGGGAAAGAGCAGTAAGGTATTTTGAAGACTGAAATTCAAAGCAAAACAGTAGTACAAGCCAGGTGCTTGCTCTAGCAAGCAGACAGCCAACAAAAAGACAAGACTCATCTATGCAGCTTTTATTTGTTTGTCTTACCAGCTCATTGGAAATTCTAATGTATCTTGTACCATAATCCTAGAATTAGTTTTGAAGTGATCCTGCTGATTGCAGTGTACCAGAGTTTCATATGTATTTCATTTCAAACTAAAGCAATGGGACAGAATCAGCATTTCAGAACAATTGCTCACAGATCAGCTAAATCCTGTAGTCTTGCAGATGCAACATGCTTTGCCACACCTACCAGATCATGCCTTGATTAAAGATCAGTCCCAGCACATTTCCACTTATATCAAACTCAGAATATGATGGCTGAAAGAAATAATACAGATGCTTTGATTAGGCTTGCACAAAGGGTTTAAGATGACTTAAGATGAAGCTCCAGATGCAATTTAAGTATATAAAATACACAGTGCGATAAACTGCTGGCCCTCTGTCCATGTTGTATTCAAACTTCTGCAATTGATATTGATATTGCAAGTCCTACACTGATCCTGTTTGAGACACACTGTAGATTTAACAGGGACAAACTTGAACGTCACTGAAAAGGCTGAAATTTCATAGACGCCAACCAATAGCAATGAGATTGCTGAACCAGAAAACCTTTTTTTGTAGAAAACATGTAAACATTCTCTTTCTCTGGAAAATTATCATCTCCCAAGAGGCTGCTTATAGTAAAACAATAAATTTGTACACGCATGAAGGCAAAATTTTGAGGAAAGGACAACAGCTATGAAACTGTGAACAACTTTGGTGCAGATGTACTGAAGAGAGCTTTAAATGACTTAGCTTATTTCCATACCTCTTACCTCTTCCTAAGTACAAAAGAGGAGCTTCACAAGCTTTTCCAGTAACCTGACTTAACCCTGTGCTTAACAGGTGAAAAAAACAGCACAAGAACTGACAGCGTAGAAACCTTAGCTGGCTAATTTAACCTAGCTTAGAACTATGTAAAAGCATGAAAGTCTCGACTCCCAGGTGAAGAGCTCTGTTCCTGCCTGTGTTGCGGGACTTAATAACTTTATTTCAGCTAAATTAATTTTAGCAATAAATGTATAAAATAAGATTATAGAACAAGTGCTTTCATATTTTTCTCTACAAACACTGGATGGCTCAGTATGGTAGAAGACCCTACCCAACATTCTGTAGAAATCAATGACATTTTATTCCATAGAACAGGGAATAAGTCTTCAAATTGGAAATGTGTGAAAAACATGTACTCAGTTTTCTTATGCAATTAGATGGGGAAAAAAAATCCTAACGTTACCAAAGTCTAAAGAATTAAACAAAAATTAGGTCATAAGCAAGTCAGATACTTACAAATCCGTACTCCAAGTCCCAGCACCAGCAGTAATTGAAAAACCTAACAAAGACGGCTCTCAAGAAATCACCAATTAGAATTGTGATGTATGTTGTCATCGTGTCAGAGACTGTCAGCCGCACAAATTCCTGTTAGAGCAATATATTCTTTTAAGAATACATTTAAACAATAATTACAGTAATAATGAAAACTGGTCTAGATCTTTAATTGTGCTTACCCTGCTTCAACACAGAAAAGACTCTACTCCTCCTCTACATTCACTGATTCTGAAAAATGCCAGAAGAAAAATTGTCCCTCATTTACAAGAAGCATTTTTTGCTTTAATTTGTGCTCATATTATCCAGTGAAAATTCCAGGGTCTGATTAGACTGGGAAAGGCTTCTGGCCAAGGTTACTGCTATAACAGAAATCTGAGCTGTTATCTTATATGGTTGTTGGTCCTTTTGACTTAGGGGGGGATTTGAAAAAAAAAAAAAAGTGGGACACTCAAGTGAGAAACTCTTAGTGAATATGGAGAGGAAAGAAGAAAATACTAACGGAAATTCTCATCCCTCTACTTTTACTTTAGTAAGTCTCACTAAACCCTACTGTGCTGGCCTTACTGCAGTAGCCCAAAAGACTATTATTCTACCTAATCTGAAACTGAGCTAAAAATTAGGGCAGTGATGAGCTCTTTATGTGCTTAGCTTATCATTCAGCATCAGTGAAAGCAATAAAGGGATTGTTTTTTCTGTCTGTCTGCTCCCTACTAGTTATTTCCTCAGTCAGGAGTGAAGATAATCAGATGGTGAGACTGTCAAAGTGATGGAGCCATAGTTAATCAACAGTGAATGCACAAAAAACCAGCAATGGGCTATGATCAAATAGAGAAAAGGGAGATGTTACAAAAACTTTTGGAAATTATATTTTACAGTAGTGTGTCAATAAGAATAAATGTTTGGCTGAATAAAATAAAATTACTAAGCAGATTTACCATTAAACCACTACTTTTCTTTTGCATGATGTTATTAGACTAAAGATAGAAATGGCTTCTCAAAAGTACACTCTTCTATGAGGTATCTTACACATTGAGCTGAGCTACCCCTTTTTCTTTATCTTTTCTATAGGTCTTTTGTAAGCAGAAACTTACAGTGCTTGATTGAGATTCAAATCAGAATTATCACATTCATTAGGGATTGTGATTAATCCAACTTTTTAAAACTGCTAAACGTCTGCTTTTCCTTGTATTTTGACACCTTAATGCCATTTATCAGCAGAAAGAAATGATGTTTAGATAAGATGTCTTGAAACAGACTACAATCTATTTTCAAATACGAGCTCAAAGCAGTTAAATTACCTGTCCCACCATTGTTTCCCAGCATGGCCCTCTGGGAACATCTGCTGGGTCCACCTGTATTGGAGGAGCAGTCGAATTTTCTGGAATAGTACCATTGTACAGACTGGCTTCCCATATCGTCATATTATACTTGACTATCTTTTCTTCTTCCAACTAAGTAAATAAATAAATTGGGAAAAAAACACAATACAAGCTTGTTACCAACTCTCAACCTTTTCTGCTCCAAGACTCACACCCACTACCAGCTCAGGCATGGACATGATCTACAGTACAGAAAGAAAATAATGACTTTCACTGACATGTCTGTGACTGGGGAGAAATCCTTGTCCTTGCCCAGCTACATGTTAAAAATATTGAAGGGAAGTAAATATCTTGCCTTGAGATTGATTTCATCCATTAGGGCAATAATGAAAGTGTAGAGATTGCCAAGAAAAAGAGCAAAGATTCGTCCCAGTTGCCATCTTAGAGCTATTCGAGGGTGGTAGTTTTCCAGAGAACTGATTACATCAAACAAAGTTGGACAGAACATTCCCAAAAGTGACATAACCATGTTCACCTGAGAGGTGGAAAGAAAACAAAAGAAGCTTACAGAGAAATGTTAGAGGTATGTTTTTTCACTATTATTGATTTGGGTGGAGGGTCTACTTCCATTACTATTTTTATTTGGTTTTCAATTTAATGAAAAGTAAAAACCACTCTGGGAGTCACAAGATGTTGTCACATAATAAGAAAGAAATGAAAAGTCATTTTTAATCTCCTGCAAATGTATATACGAGATCATTTTTTAATTTTACATTACACTTAAACTTCTGAAATAATCAAATATTATTCTGTTACATTTTGAACAAAATTCTGCTATCAGAGAACTTAGTAAAACCTATTCCCAGAGCTGGTTTATGCTATATCTCTACCACATCTTCCCAATAGACACACAGACGTTCTATAAAAAGCATTTCTACAAAAATACTGTACTAAATTCGATTTATCTGAAATCTCAACCAAAGTTAATTCTAGATGTCACAGAATCACAGAACACCTCAAGTTGGAAGGAACACATAAGGATTATTGAGTGCAACTCCCTGTTCCTTGTAGGACTACCTGGAACCAAACCATATGATTAAGGATGTCATCCAGATGCTTCTTGAGCTCTGATAGGCATGGTGCTATGACCACTTCCCTGGGAAGCCTGTTCCAGAGATCAACCACCCTCTCAATGGAGAATCTTTTCCTAATGTCCAAGCTCAAATTCTCCTGACACAGCTTCTTTCCATTTCCTCATGTCCTGTCGCTGGTCACCACAGAGAGGAGATCAGCAACTTCACCTCCACTGCCTTCCTTGAAGAAGTTGTAGACTGCAAAGAGGTCATCCTTCAGCCTTCTTTTCTCCAAGCCGAACAAGCCAAGTGACCTCAGCCACTCCTCAGAGTCTTGTCCTCAAGGTCTTTCACCATGTTGGTCACTCTCCTCTGGACACAATCTAATAGTTTCATGTCCTTCTTACGTGGAGGTGGTGAAAATTGCACAGAGTACTCCAGGTGGGGTAACACTGGTGCAGCATAGATTGGGACAATCATCTCCATCAAATAGCTAGTGATGCTATGCTTGATGAATCCTAGGACAAAGTTGACTTCTGGGACACACTGCTGACTGATATTAAATTGTCATCAACCCAAACCCACAGCCTCTCATCCCTTAATTTATATGTATAACCAGATAATACCCATTCCAGGTACAGAATCTAGCACTTGCTCTTGTAAAATTTCAGTTGGTGACTGCCCAGCTCTCTAATCTGTCTGGGATCTCATGTCCTCACTCCATAAGCAAATTCAAATCAATTATATTTCATTCTGCCTGATTATCTTTGAAACTTCTAATAAGATTAACTCATCATTTTAGCAGTACGGAAATGGAACAAGTTTGCTGAAAGTAAACTGCATAAACCAGTTAACTAGCTTTTAGAGAAAGTTGAAAATACAACACAGCTTATAAATTCTACAGAGAACTAGTACAGGTATTCTAGTAATGTAACATTCCTAAGTGATTCCTGAAAATTATTTCTGCTTGAACCTTTTGGTTCTAATTTATTGTGTCAGCCAAATATGAATATAATTGAAAAAGTTTAAGAGTGTAGTTACTCATTTTCAATGCAAAATAGATTGTAATTATAAAAAGTGTGTCTTTAAAAACAACAAACAAGAAACAGAAAATAGTGTCTTAATCTAAGGCACATAGGTTCCTGGAAAATCAAATATGTTCATTTGAGATGAGCCATACTAAAACAATTCAGTAAAAATAGTTGATAAAGGCACAAACCCCCTGATTTTTCATAGAAGTCTAATCTTTCAATTGCTCTGAAACCAGTATTTCTCAACCATGCTGGAATCTATTTTGCTAGAAGTATTAGTATTTTTAATAAATTTCTATACATCCTGCTACAGAGAGTGTCAGGACTGCTCTTAATTCTCAGAAACAATATGGCAGGAGAAAGGCACTATGACAACAAATAAACTGACTCACTTACAAACATACATATTTCCACTCTCAAAAAGTTTCATCTATGAGAAATAACTACCTTTCTTTTTGCTCTTTTTCTATTCTTCGTTTATAATGAGTTCTAGGCTTAATTATAGGATTTTTACATGTACAGGTAAAGAGTAATGCATGCTGTCCATGGGTTGTGGCCCCCTGTAACGAGTATATAGGTACTTTTAATGATTAGAGGAATTCACTTATGTGACTATGTGTTTGTATAGTGTTATTTGTAACTAGGAGTATTTTGTTAAATTAATAAGAAGTCATTGTTATCTCGTAACACTCAAAAAAGAAACAACCAACCAAAAATTGTAGCTATCACCTCTGGCAGCATTTGAGTTTATAAATTAAACAGGCAGAATTCATATTTAAATCTACTGCCACCTTTTACTTTATTATATTAACAGCTGGTTTGGGGGTTCATACATCAAAGTTTTGAATAAATTTTCTCTTATAAGAAATATTGATATTCTTGAATTTTGGTACTTTTAGAAGTTGAGGAGACATTTGTGATCAAAATATTGGTTATTTTTTTCTTCACAATGAACTGTGTAAACTTTTTTATCTTAAAGTCTTTGAAGTGTCTAATAAATTTTATAACACATATTGTCTCAGTCACCATTAAACCAAAGACTTTATGCACAATGTGGCCCAAGCTAGTAAAGCTGCAGTTGTCAAGTGCAGTCAACACCATAACCTTGGATTCTTAAAACTTATTGTAATAGGCTATATGTCCTGTTTATCAACAGAAATGTTCAGTCCTGTTATGCTCCTGCTGAATCACAAATCAGAATCCTGACTGACTCTGGTGTCTCATCCTTCTGCAGCAACAAGCTCCAGGGGCAAATGTGTGTGTAAGAGGACATGTTCTGGCCCAGCCCAACAAATAGCTGGAGATGAGCAAGAACAGGGCACACATATATGAATAATAAGTTCTAGACTTCAAGCTATGTGTGTCCTTTGGACAGTTTTAACTATACTACTTACTAACTTTATTGAAAGTTTCCTTGTTGCTGCATGGGAGAAGCAATTTCAGTGATTTCAGGAATTCAGTGCTTTTCTTTCTCTTGATCATTCATTATTTTCTGTATTTTTTTAAGTTCTGCCTTTTTAACCCCTTATCTGAAGCAAGCCTAGTCTTTCTCATTTGCTTTCTATCTGCATTTTTCCATGCTTTGACAATTCATGCTCCCCATCTCAAGAGAATTTCTAAATCTGGAGAAAAGGCATTGTTAAGACAAATGTTGAAATGAGGCACGAAAACTTGTAAAGCTGAAAAGTAAGAAATTATTAAAACCAAAAATGCAATGTTTTAGAAACAAAATGTAGCACACTGAGGTTTCAAAATCCAAAAATTATGACAGGTTCTATATTTCAAAAGCATAAGCATTTCTCATTCAGTTTCATAGATATATTATCATTATACTTCCTAGTTTCTTGTGAAGGATATTGTTCATTTAATTTTAGCCACTTTACTTTGATTTCAGAAAGCAGCTGATTTATATTCTGGACTCCCTGTCAACTTAAATCTTAGGGGCTGGGGCAGGTTTTCTTTCCCTGTTTTTTATCAGTGACAGTTCCACTGCTCTGTGTGACTTTAAAATTGTGTAATGACATGCCAGCACGCATACGTGTTAGAGTTACAGTTGATGCCAATGTGGTGTGAATCTCAAAGTTCCCTATGTCCTACTGAGATAGAATTTTCCCTAAGAAACGAACAAAAACCAAGAGGCACCCACTAATTATTAAAACTCTGATTCGAAACATGTTTTTTTATCTCTTTGTCACATTAACAACTCTAGAGATCAAGTCCCAGTGCAGCTCTCTGAAAGCTAGAAAACTGCTGTTTGCACAAGGTTTTGCAGATTATATGACTATGGTCAGAAACCCTGTGTCTGCAATTACATCTAAATACCAGCCCCTAGCAAATTAAACTGTGCTAAAGTAACATTAAACATTGAAAACTGACTTCTTGTTGGTTAAATGACAAATTCACAAAGAGTAAGTAGTCTAACTAAAATAAATCATATCTTCAATTAACAATAACTGCAGTAGTCACAGATTTTTCTAGCATCTGCTTCAGAAAGCTCTGATAAAAATGTATTTCTCTAGTAAATAATTTGATTTTTTTAAAAAGAAATTAGAATTAGAAATTAGATTTCATACTAAGAAAAGGTGCCTGGTGATTTCTAGAATTAAACAACGCATTAACAACAAGGCTTAATAACTTCAGTATAAATGCATTTCATATCCTCTACTAGCAACATCAAAGCAAACAGCACGATATTTTTGCTAAAATATCTATGGGGTTGTTTCAGCTTGCAAGATCTGGAATGTTAAAGCTATAATTTGCCGTAAAAAAACTTTATGTAGAAACTTATCTCTTCTTTGCCCAAATGTTGTTAATTATCCTGATTCAGAGAAATCAGTGTCTCATAAGTTTGCTCTGCTTTTAAGTAGCTTTGTTTTTAAACAGTACAGGAATATTTTTGAGGAAACACAGTACCTCAGCACCTCAGTACCTCAGATGTTCATACTACCTTCTGGCTCTGCAAACTAGCTTCTGTCAAACAAGAAAAGTCAATTACGTTCAGCAATTTTCATCCAGTTTCAGAATACTTTATCGAGGGAATCAGTGGCATTATTTTCCATTTTACCAAAATTTCCACAGTCATAAGGAAATGGTCATATGATGCAGAATGATTATGCAGCCATGATTAACCACCAGGCCACAGTCACATAAGCTAAGCAAGGCAAAGACAGTCCTAGTCTGCCCATTTCCACTAACTTCTAGCTCTCCACTACACACTAAACAGTTTTATCTGACTGTGATCTGACAGAACTAGGTACTGCCAGTATGGAGAGGAAAATTTAAAAATTTACAACATTATGATAGAGGAGGAGAGAAAAAGGTCTTGTCCACAAAGACACCAGTGGCAGTTTATTATTCAGCAATGGATAATATAAAACATATTTACCCTAGTTTGCTCCAAGAACACCATAACTATGTGTAAACCTTTTTTAATCCCTTAAACTATCCAATGTAATGAAAATATATTTCTTACAAGCGCAGCTTAATATTTTTATGAAGAATGTCAGTTTTTTATACACTGTTGCTTGAATTGTACATAAGAACTACACTTACATTTACTCTAAGTCCTACATTAAGTGTTTATGGAGTTTTTTCTGATCAAAATCTCAATTCATTTATTAAAGATAGAAACATAAGAGTTTGATCTAGAAAATAAGAAAAATGTTTAAATGGCTGTTACATAGAAGCCTGACATATTTACATAAGTAAATATTAAAATCGAATCAAGGGCAATATTTTGTATCTCATAAATATATTCATCACCTGTCAAGGGAAAAAATTCTTTAGGCAAATAATAGCAACATTGCCTTGTCCACTCTCCTTTACAGGCACACCTGTTCCAGATCTTAGTTCTGTGATACAGTCTCCTTAGCAGTATTTATTTTTTTTGTAAAGCAAACAAAAGTAAAACAATGAATGTAAGCATCCATATGTTAAACTACTTATCAAATAGCAGCAAGATACTATAACAGCTTTTGGTAGAAGAGCTCTTGTCATTATAAATCTGTCACCGTACCTTTCAGCTCAGAGGAAGCGGAATTCCTCCTGAACTGTCTTCATCTGCTAGTTTGTTGCCATGCCTTCAGACAAGCAATTTTAATCATGACTTATTAGATCAAAATGTAGTAACTTCTATCAAGTAACTTAACTCAATCTCAAAAGCCCCATTTCTCTCGATTCTAGAGGTGGATTGCTGCTGGGTTTTATGTTACTTTCTCAGTCAAGTTTTGGCATTGAAAATTCGAGATTGACTTTCCTCATTCCATCATGACTGGCATCAGGTATCTACTTCACACTCCAGCTCAAAATATGAGCTTTAAGAAACAAACAGCTAGTTTTACAACACATAGAGCAGTTTTTTGTTAAGAAAGTAAAACCTACCCAAGTTTTCATATATAGGAACACTGACTTCAAGGTGCGTACTGCACACTGCTATAGCAGACACGATCACTTCCACTGTACACCTCTATGAGGCAGGGCTGTGTCTGCTGTAGAAGAAAGCAAATTAACCACAAAAAATGGTATTGAACTCTTGGATGGGGCAGCTAGAACTGGAAGGTTTGAGTTTCATCCTGTTGCTACACTGCAGAGTTGTACCCATAAGGCCCAAAATAACTTTGCACACACCAGTGACTTTGCTCAGACCAGTCTTATGCGGAAAGCAACAGGGGAGCAGGCTGCTTGAAGAGATCTTGTGAGTCCATAGAGTGGCTGGAAAACAATCCTAAGAGCACAGAGGAGGGAAGGCAAAGGCTCAAATGAAAAGTAAATGCAAAGGGACACTGGAAAGGATCAACCAAGAAATCATCATTTTAACAAAGCATGAAGCAGAGATACAACAATTCTTTTGTTAGACATTTATCACTCACACTCAGGCTATTAAATTCTTAGGGAAAAAAACCCAAACAACATGCACAAAGAGGACCACAGTTTCAAACCACATCTATTTTAGAAATATGCTAGCACGAACTTCATTTCTTTCCCACCACCCGTAGTTCTCCAGACCTTCCAGGGCAAATTTCTGGGATCTTCTGACAACAAAAAAGATGAGGTAGCCACTCCCAGCAAGTGTGCATAAGGCCAAGAAGTTAGCCAGAACCCTCAGGAATCGAGTCAAGTGTATGTTTTCCTCTTTTCGGCTCTCCTGCTCCTCCACAATAGCTTCCTGCACTTATAAGAAAGAGAAGAATATTATGAGAACTTTAATGGTCAAGACTCCACATTGTTTCCCCAGTTGTTAGAAGTTAAATAAATTATGAAGATGTGAATCCAAACCTGGGCATCATGGTTATATCATCTCACAAAATCTTGTTTGCACCCTAAAAAACCCCAGGGTTTTGGCTCCACAGAGTTCACTTCTCTTCCACTGCATGTGTCCCCAGTGATTCTTGTTATACCAGCACTCATGCCAAAAATAAAGCAGTGTGCTCTGTGAGCTTGCAAGGCGCAATGAGCACAAGTGACCCAACAGGATAAACATGTGATTAACTGCCAGAAAAGAAACTGCCAGAATTCAAAAACTTGCATTTGTGGGAAAAGAGCAGAAAGTTTTGTTCTGAAAGTCAGCAATTCAGAAGGAAAGAAAAGACAGTTTAGATCAAAAAAAGGCAAATTGCACAGCTTCAGACTACAGAATAAATAGTTTGTTCTAGTGTAACTGTAATCTCCAGCTCCTACTTTTGCCAGCACAAAGAGTGTTTGCTCTGAAGTGTCCTAGTGAAACAGGAGTTTAGTGACCACTTCTCACTTCGGTATAAAGGACAGTTGCCCAGCAGAGAAGCTGAACTCCTGCATTGTAATATTTACTCTTCGTGGCTCTGTTTTTCTCATGATTTGTGTTTGATACATAAATGAAAGGAGACTGCAGCAGCTCTTAGGCAAAACCCACATGACTTCACCCAAGCCAAGACTACTCATTTCTTTCTGAGGTTCCTTGCTTATTTGCAAAGATCACAGAGAAACTTCATTAGTTTATTCTCAAAAATAACTCTCTGTATCAACTGATTTGTATTCTTCTCCAAATAGCTTTCAGCAACTGACCTTGGCAGGTCAGTTCAAACAGTATCAGTGCTTCTAGTCAGTATTTCTTCAATATTTGTTTTTCTAGGACCTTTCTTTTCTACTAACTGAATGCAGTTATCTTTTATGCCTGCAGCTGGGAGAGTGGGCTGGGAGGGTGGGCTGGGTAGGGTGGTGTTTTGGCTATATCACCACTGAAAAGAGGAAAGGTGTTGTGTATAATATAATATAATAGTGCAGTTAGTGCTTGTTCCCATGCCATTTGTTGTCAGTGTGCCCACAAGTTTAACATCTTGTTCATTATCTGGCAACAGCTTGCCAGTGTGTTCCCTTGTTGGGTTTAACTCAAGCTAGCAACTAAGCACCACACAGCCACTCTCTCTTCTCTCAGTGGGAGGTCGAAGAAATTTAGAAAAGTAGAAGTTAAGTAACTCATGGGTTGAAATAAAGACAGTTAAATAAGTAAAGCAAAACTACACTCATAAGCAAAGCAAAACAAGGAATTAACTCACTACTTCCCACCAGCAGGTAAGAGTTCAGCTGTCTCCAAGAAAGCAGGACTCCATCACACACAATGATTACCTGGGAGCAAAATGCCATAACTGCAAATGTCCCCTCTTCCTTCTTCTTCCTCCAGCTTTATATGCTAAGCATGACACCCTATGGTATGGAATATCCTTTCAGCCAGTTAGAGACAGCTGTCCTAGTAGTGTTCCTCCAGCCTACTCACTCATGGGTTGGAGTGAGAAGAAGAAAAGGTCTTGGCTTTGTGTAAGACCTGTTCAGCAATAACCAAAATTTTTTTTTATTATCAACACTGCCTTCCACATAAATCTAAAACATAGCCCTATACTAGCTACTACGAAGAAAATTAACTCAGATCCACCTAAGCCATTTCCATCTTAGCAGCCTACTGGATATTTTGAAGTTCCTCGATGGCCTGACTCTTGGGTATGTTAGCATCTATATGACGTGCTTTCACAACACATTCTGTACCCAGGCAGCAATATCTTGACATAATGTGGCAGCCCAGATGGACTTACCTCCGCACTGCCAGTGGACTTGCTCCACTACCATTTCTTTAAATCACAGTATCACCATATCATAAGGTTGGAAAAGACCTTTGAGATCATTGAGTCCAGCCTGTGACCCAACACCTACACCTACTCCTACTTGTCGACTACACTATGTCACTAAGAGCCTCATCCAATCTCTCTTTAAACACCTCCAGGGATGGTGACTCCACCACCTCCCAGGGCAGCGCATTCCAATGGCCAATCACCCTCTCAGTAAAGAACTTCTCCCTAAAGTCAAGCCTAAACCTCCTCTGGCGAAGCTTGAGACCATGTCCTCTTGTTCTGTCGCCAGTCCCCTGAGAGGAGAGACCAACCCCTGCCTGACTACAACCTCCTTTTAGGTAGTTGTAGAGAGCAATAAGGTCTCCCCTGAGCCTCCTCTTCTCCAGGCTAAACAACCCCAGCTCCCTCAGTCGCTCCTCATAGGGCTTGTGCTCCTGCCCTTTTACCATCCTCGTTGCTCTCCTCTGGACTCACTCCAGCATCTCAACATCTTTCTTAAACTGAGGAGCCCAGAACTGGACACAAATACCCCCACAGGGCACTGCCCACCATTCATGAGGCACTACAGAGTTAAAGTACTGGACATTTTTCTCATTCAGCAATGTCTAAAGCCACCTGAATGTGTTTCAGCTCTGCAAATTGACTCAATTTACCTTGTCCTTCAACAGTGTCTGTGACGTCATGCAGGACTTCAGACAGCAGCTTTTCACCTTTGACTTTTCCCCCATAGTGTGACAGGACCCGTCAGTGAACAAGGCATATTGCTTTTCATTTTCAGGCAGTTTTTCATACAATGGGACTTCTTCAACACACATCACTTCCTCCTCTGGCAGTATTCCAAAATCTTTGCCTTCTGGCCAATGCATGATCATTTCTAAGATTTCTGGATGACTGAGTTTCCCTATTTGAGCTCATCATTTGATCAGTGTGATCAACTAACTCCATGTAGCATAAGATGCATGATGTGTTGAGGATGACCCTCCTTTTGAACATCCAGCCCAGCATCTGCAGTCAGGATGTTAAGCAGAACTATGCTTCAGTACCAGCCACTTTTGAAGAAGCTCGGACTCACATTCTGCTAATATCTCTTTTTCAGCTGGAGTATAATGGGCCTCAAGTCTTCTGTAGCCTCACCTCCAAAACCCTAGGGGTTGGCCTCAAGTCTCAAGGTTAAGAATCAGCGGAAGGCCAACAAGACAGATATCATGATGGGACTTCATTATAGACACCTAACCAGGATGAAGAGACAGAAGAATTATTCTATAAGCACCTAGGAGATATGTCAGGACCACTAGTCCTTGTCCTTGTGGGGTCTTCAGTCTACCACAAGTCTGCAGAAATTACAATACAGCAGAGAGGTAACAATCTAGGAGGTTTCTAGAGTGTGTGGAAGATAACTTCCTGACACAGCTGGTGAGTGAGCCAATTAGGGAAGGCATCCCACTTGACCTGGTTTTTATGAACAGAGAAGAACTGGTAAGTGATGTGCTACTTGCTGCTGACTTGGGAATAGTGATCATGAAATGATATTTTTTGATTCTTGGAGAGCTGAGGAAAAGGTTCAGCAGAACTGCCACCTTAGATTTCCAGAGGGTGGACTTTGGCCCATTTAAGAGACTGATCAACAGAGTTCCCTGGGAGGCAGTCCTGAAAGGAAAGTAATCCAGGAACGTTATACATTTCAAGGAGGAAGCCTTAAAGGTAGAGGAACAAGCTGTCCTCATGTGCCAGAAGATAAGCCAGCAGGAAGAAGACTGGCCTAGCTGAACAGAGAGCTCTGGCTTGAACTCTGGAAAAAAATGGAGTTTATGATGCTTGGAAGAAGGGGTAAGTAACTCAGGAAGACTACAAAGTTGTTGTGAAGTTATGCAAGGAAAATGTTAGAAGGGCCAAGGCCCAACTAGAATTTAATTTAGCGACTGAGGTAAAGGACAACAAAAAATGTAAAAATATCAAATTGATCTCATGACAAATGATTTTATCATACCATAAACCAGCGTTACACATCACAGCAAAGTGATCAACTTAATCCAATGTTCAAAGGTGATAAACTGCACATAAGCACAGATAAACAGTATACATGGCAAGTAAGATGTTATATAGCGCAACTCTGAGAACAAATAAAACACCATTGTGACCAGAGACAATTAAACTAATATAATGAATGCTTATAACATTTTTTTGACATGTTCTGGTCAGTTCTGTCATTATCTCAAACATTTGAGCCTTAAGTTAAGCATCAAAAAGGATGGTCGTCATTCAACCCCAGCCAGCAACTGAGAACCACACAACCATTTGTTCACCTTCTCCCCAGTGTTATAGGGGAAAGAATCAGAAAAGTAAAAGTGAGAAAACTCACAGGTTGAGATAAAGACAGTTTGATAAGTAAAGCAAAAGACACACAAGCAAAGCAAAACAAGGAATTCATTTACCACTTCCCACCAGCTGGAAGGGATTCAGCTACCTCCAAGAAGGCAGAGCTCCATCATACACAATGGTTACTTGGGAAGACAAACACCGTAACTACAAACATCCCCTCTTCCTTCTTCTTCACCTCATTTCAACTCAGTTGAGCATGACATCATATGATATGGAATACCCTCTGGTCAGCTGTCCCCGCTGCGTCCCTCTCCAGCTTCTTGTGCACCCCCAGACTACTTACTGACAGAGTAGAGTGAGAAGAAGAAAAGGTCTTGACTTTGTGTAAGCCCTGCTCAGCAATAACTGAAACATTTCTGTACTACCAGCACTGATTTCAGTACAGCATGAAGAAAATTAACTCTAGACCAACCAAAACTAGAAAATCCTTATATATCATTACACTGAAAATTAGATTTTCTTTTACTTGCTGCACTGGTGTGTTCCTGTGACTCCAGTGTGGAAACACTTTCTGTAAGATTCACCAGATATATAGCCGCTTCATCTTTTTCACAGCGGTGCATCTCACATCCTATACCAGATTCCTCATGCAATTGCTCTTGAAATCAACATACCTTGTAAACTGAAAAGAAGCCTAAGGACACATTATATTTCCTTGCAAACTGGGGTATATTTCGTAACTCATTTACAACCAAAAACTTTATGTTATGCAAGGAAAGTAACCTTTTTTTCTTACTGAAGAGCAAGTACAGTCTCAAAATTCTGAGGCAAATTCTTCTGACATTATGTATACCCTTTTACAGACTATCCACTAGCTTTATCTTATGGTATCATTTCAGTGTAACAGAGAAGATGATAATGTGAGGTTGGCAAAACAGCAACAGTATTTAAAATAAAAGATTTCCAGATACCATAGCTCCACAGAAACTGAAAGCTATCAGAAATGAGAAAAAGTAAAAAATTATATTTACAATAGAATTTTTCTAAAACTAGTACTGCAGTCACAGAGGTCAAAAAAAGATGACATCAAAGTTTTTCTTCCACAATAAAAAGGAAAATATAAGACAGAAGGCACAATGACCTAGACTCAGAAGGGTAAACAGCTGCCCAATTCTACTTGAAGCTTCTAGGTCCCAAGCACAGCTAAAACCTGACCTGTATTCTATTTGATTCACACCAGTATGAAAGACAAATCAGATTACCTTTCCTTAGTGAGCTCTATTTTACCTTAAAGCTTGTTGTGATGGAGGCAAACTTATTATCTGCTGTCTCAGGATTGCCAATCAGATAGTCCCAGCTTGTGAACATTTTCCAGCTGAAATTAAAACTAGTATCATCCCCACCACCTTCTTCATTTGCATTCCTTGCCATTCTACAAAAGCCATAAAGACACAGGAATACTTTGTCAGAACTATTTCTGCTGTGTGAGCAAGACTTTTAAATTTTTCCTAAATTCTAACATTTTTATGAAAAAAACTATTTTATTATTGGTGTTAATCATGTTAAACAGTTTGGGAAGTTCAGTCTGAAACTGGGGAGAAGGATGGAAATTTTCATGTTTTGACAATTTATGAGCTTATCAGCTCACATTTGGATGAGAAAGAATGTATTTATTTCATTAACATCTCAGAGAAACTCTGCTGGGTAAGAACTCAACATCAAGAAGAAAACAATATCAAGATCTCTTAAAAAGAAAGTTGTAGAGCATCCTGAACTGCAATAGATGTAATTGGAAACTTCACAAAGACCAAAAAAGGTATTGTAAAATAAAAAGCCAGAAAAAAACCTGGTTATACCACACAAAAAGTATCACTAACACAGCTTTTTATCTCGCTTTTCATCTCCCATCCACTCAAAAAGGATTTATAAAAGAATCCACAACTGTCAAGTTATTGCCTAAATACCTATTTTAAAGTTCACTAATGTAGCAGTTATGCAATTAATATGAATACATTCTATATACCACATTTTTAGCAGTCCAATAAAACATATACTCTCAAATCCAGGAAGAAAGTAGTATGTTAATAATACAGAAAATCCTTCTGAGCTGTCATAAACTAATATCTCAGTTGAATTTTTTTGTTGTTTTACTGATCACATACATAAGAAACAGAGATAATGATAGATGCTTGGGAGGATTTGCTTTGCTGGTGGTTTCTAGACTAAGATTATTCACTCTCAAGAAATTCTAATGAAATAGTGAAGAATTTTGGGGTTGGATTCTGAGTTCTTTGAGACCAGAAATGTTTCCATTTTATATTGTAGACTGTAGCAGCTGTGGAGAGGACCCCTAAATCTATATATTTCCACTAAATAAAATAATAGTGTTATAATCCTCACTACTTCTTCCATATAGACATTCCCTTTCCCAGACCTCAGTAAACAGCAGAAAAATGGTAGCATACTGGTTTCAGTTCCCATGTGCACCGTGTTGTTTTTTGGAGAAACCACAAAAAGCAGAAAACTGCAAGTATTACTCACAAGATTGCCTAAATATTGATCAGCTTTAAGGTTACGTGGTCAGATGTCAAGTTAGCACATATGCTGTATTTTTAACTCAAGGATATATTTTGTTTGGGCCACAGAGATCTCTTGCTAGAAGGAATTTATTTTTTTTCTCTCTGTGATAGTCACTGCAATAAAATTTTCTGACACTAAGACTTCTACAATCTTCAAAGCTGTATTATCAAAAAATATTTTAAAATACATTTTTGAGCTAAACCAGGTTTTTTATAGTACTAATTTGTTCCTTCTCCAAAAATATATATGTGTAACTGAAGACATTTTTTATCTCTTTCTTAATTTCTCTATGCAGAAAACCATTTAATATTTGAAAAACAGAATATGAATTAGTCTAGTGCTCATGCAAGTGAAAAATACTGGCTTCTGCACAAAACAGTGAAAACAGATTAACTGCAGTCTTCCTTATATTCACAAGTGTCCTTGAATCTTTACCTGCAATGCTCTAATTTTTTTACCCTAAGCATCTTTTAAAGCCACCACTACCACTAACTGTATTTTTGTGGTATGTGGTCACGTTGCTTGAAGCAAGAGTATTAAAGATTATATTCATTAGGAGTTTATCTACTTAGAAACTATCAGGATTGTCATAGTTTATTCCAATAGTGAATTTTACTACAAAATAATTTTATTTCATTTAAATTCTGATCCTAAGACAAAATTCCTGTCCAATATTTGAGAGTGAAAAGGCTAACACATCACCAGTTGTACTATCTAAGCTTTGTTTCAGTTATCCCTGTGCTTCCTACAGTTTTAACATTATGTTCTTAACATTATATTAAGCATAATTTTCAGACTACTGAAGATTTTATTTGCATTCCATAGGGCATTAAACTCTTACTATGGGCAGCAGCACTAATTCTGCCAAACTACTTTCCAAATGTGACCTAACCACTACAGTCTTGTAAAGAATCATTTACTGCTGACTCTGAGTTATACACATAATTATTTGTCATGTATTTCGTTCTTTCTTGTCCGTCTTGTCAGGATGTTAGCTGACACTCTGCTAGATGCAGGGTACTATGAAAAGATGGGCTGACAGATCTCTTCCTTACTATAAAGTAAGGATTCATATTTCATTTAGAGGTTACAGGTTGGAAGTGTTATTTCAGTAACACTGAAAGTGTTATTTTCCGCAACACTGCAACACAGCTGCTAGTGCAGGAGAATAGATAAAAATGGGCTGAAAGAACCTTGGATTACTTTGGCCTTGCACTTGATCTTGCTTTGTTCTGCCCTTACAATTACTGTATTTTTAAAAAAGACAGTCTCATTGCTTAACAGTGGAATTATCTGCCTTTTTGAACATACTTTATTTCAGAGCCAAGAACTTACGTTCGAATGACAATCATAAAGCTGTAGCCAATAGTCCCAACTCCAACAAGGAAATACGAAAGAGGCATCCTGAACTTGAGCCATCCAATTGTCCTTTGATTATTGTAATATCCATAAAACAGTACAGAATACTGTGCAAAGCCCTGAAAAGTCAGCAAATGCCACATCTGTTAAATATGCACATAATCAGAAATTTTACCAATAGCAATGTACTGAAACATTCATCTGAATGCATTCAAAACTGCTGATAAGTATCACTACAAAAAAATCTCACAGGATAGAAAATCTCTGCTTTCATCTTGAAAGACTTAAAATATTTCATTTAAACTTTCAGACTTTTTGTCTTTGAAGTTCTTCATGGACATTCTATCAAAACTTTTTCATCCATATATTATTTGTTTTAAAAATATAAGCATTTTGTTTTACTTGGAAATAAAATGCCAAATTTTTAACTTTATTTTCACATTTCTGAAATTAACTTGCATAGTCTATTTGATATAAAATCCTCATACAACTTTTCAGTCCTGCAATTTTGTCTGCTTTTCGTTGTTAGGTGGTCATTCAAAACACATTTTATGGTTGATTATTGAGTATGCACTGGGGTTAACACGGATTCTGTGGTTGTAGAAAGTGCCAAGTATTTGTACGTTCTTTCTAAAAATCTTAATGAGAATTACCCCAGCTTCTACAGGCTGGATTGCTGATTTTTCAGATCTAGTATGTGATCAACTGTAAGCATTTGCTCAGGTCTAATATGATCCAAATAGCTAAAGCTTCAGGTTAGAGCAATGACTCAAGAAGATGACTTTATCCAGAGCCTTTACAGCGACACTTTAGTACATGTACAGCAGTGGCAAACCTCCAGCAGGATGTAATAATTTCAAGTTAAATACAGAGTATTTGACCATGTAATTGGTTGATAAACCATGCATTATTTTGATACTAACACAGTAAGCTGAGGGGTTTGTGAATTTAAAAAAAGCCATTTCTTTCTGTTCTGCTTTTCAGCTGCCCATTTTACTTAAAGTAAATAACATCTTTCACTTACACATTATTGCAAATCATGCATTTAACTTACTGAAGATCTTACAATATATCAAATGAGTCACAGTGTTATCTGGAAAATTTAGTTGGCAATTCTAAGCTGAAAATTAAATATTAATATATGATAAACAGAAATATTAATCAAAATGTCTTGATTTGTTAATCAACATATCTCACTTTTCTTCATGTCAGACTAGCTTTGAGAGATGTGCCTACACATAACAGGTAATAGCCCTGCTCTGATAAAGGAAACATTGTTATAGAACACATTTATTACTAACTACTAGTGAAACATCTACACCAGTCAGGGCATGTTCAAATTCAATAGTATGTCTTTTGCACTTTTGTAAAGCATCCTATAACTCCATCTTCACCGAGGTTTCAATACAGCCTAAACCAGCTCTGGAGAGTCTTTTGGATCCTTCAGAGCATTAAAATGCTTTTTCTAGTTGTTATGTTCTGCAAAGTTAGAGATAATTTCTCTACCACAGTAGAGAAATGCCTTTCAGTATATTGTTCCCTGTGCTTTGTCTACTGCATTTCACCATGAGACTTGAGATACCCTTAGATAAGTAAAGGTAGGTATGCATGGAAAGTACCTTCAGTTCTTTCTGAGACTAACATAAAAGATGAGTGAGATAAAAATATGGGTCAAATGCTTCATTGAAATGAACATTAAAAGTCACATTTTTTAAGGTTTGGATTATTATAGCAATGGTAAGATATCAATGTTAAAACTAATTTTCAAGTAAATATATCAAAATCTGAAAGTGTTCCTTTTTGCCATGTCAGCAAATGAGCACAAATCCAAGTGAAGAAAAAAAGAAAACGTATGTTCAGCTCATCTTTTCTTTAGTCTCTTAAAGATTAATGGGTTTTAGGGGTTTTTTGAGGATGAAATAATGTTTGTTGATGTAGATTCACTTATTTGTAACTTACTTGGTAACACACCGGAACAGCTAGCAGATGAAAGGTACTATTTCCTGTGCAAAATCTTCAAAATATTATGATTCCTTTCTCTCCAGTATGTCCCTGGTGTTTTAATATCTCATTTTATGTCATCATTATTATTTAACTTCCCAGCTACATGTACTCTTCCTGTCCCTCAAATATATAATTCTAGATGAATCAGACACTATGTCATTTTATGCAGCAGTCATTGGAAAATATTACGTAATGGCTTTACAGAAAGATCTGTCTATCCTTTTGTATCCAAAGAGAGTCCATCACTTCATGTGACAAAATAAACCAGAAGAAATACGTTCACTTTACATACCTTTATAGTAAAATCATAGACAAACATTGTGATTTCCACCTATTATTACCTTATTTTCTTTAAATTCAGTGATCTATGGCTAATAAGCCTGAAATATTTCCTTGTAAATGAGAAAATGGGTATATCCAGTCAAGTTTTTTTTCAATGTTCTGTCATCTTACAACCTGCTTCTTTCTCCACTGACAGCTGAAGATTTAAAATAGAATCAGCTAAGGGCCAAAACAATCTGAGTCTCCACATGAAGGTAAGACATCCTATTTGAGATCTGCGTGTCACAAGATTAGGAATCACTCTACACTTTAACTATTCTGAAAAATTACAATATTAATGAGAAGCATAGGCGCTGTACTCTTTTTATGTTTTTTTCAGGAGAGGTCAGAGCTAGCCTCCTGTTAGAAAGGGGACAGGTGTGAAAATCTGCCTGAGTCTGCTTCCAACATCATGTTCACGCTTGCTGTTGCTAAAAAACCTCAAGTGCTAGAAGAAACATACATGCATAATTCTTTAAAAGTCTTGATACTGCTTACAGAAGGGAAAGAGTGCAACAGACTAAGGGCGAAATTACTCAGTTCAATGGATGTTTCTTTCATTAGTCTGAAGGAAAACCTTAACCAAGTGGCCACACCTTTTCACAGGTGAAGAGTACATTTTTTTATAATATTTACTGTGTGCCACAGATAAACCCAACCGTCTTCTAAGCAACACAATGCAATAACAAATTTATTATCAGCTGACTTCACGCAAAGTTGTGCCATCATTACTAAAAAATACAAATTACAGAGACATATTATATCCAAAATCAGATAAAACTGTTGTTTTCAGTAAGAAAAAGCAGTATGACATGTTTAGGAATACACTATTATCTTGTCAGTACAAAAAGTACAGATCCTCAGGCTAAACTGGGCATCATATCAATGGTAAAGAATTAAGACACGCTTCTCAATTCAGCTAAAATATCTGTATATTCTATAAGACTAAGAAAAACAACAAAGAAGAGTACTATTTGTTTTAGAAAAGTCTAAAGAGTATATTATTGGAACCTTGGTTCTTTAATTCTAATTCAGACTGCACCCTCAAATTCAGAATCTTAAAAAACATAGGATCAAATTCACCCATAAGGAATGGAAAGTCAGTACCCAGGGATGTCAATACAGCTTTGAGATGTTTTTGCATGTGCCTTTGGGTTAATACATATACTGAAATGCACATGAGAACATTGAGCTTCATTATACGTTTTGTCTGAAGCAAACATCTATTCTAAGAACTTGTGAAAAAAAAAGACATAAATTAATTCTGTTGCCATTTCCTTCTGAAATATTTTATATTGAACTTCTGAATATTAAATAATGATGGAAAAAGTCTAAAAATAAGAGTTAAGTCTGTGAGCAGTATTGCAAGTTTATGCACTTACACTAAAATCCCAGAGAGTAGCAAAGTTCATAGCACTTGCTTCTTCAGCTCTTGGGACAGTTTTTCTGGGTAAAGAACCATATGGCTTCCCCATCAAAGCCTGGAACAAAAAAAATGAAAGCAATTTACATTTCAAAGCAAAATAGCAACACAGGGAAGGGACAGTGATCTGTCGTCACTGAAGATTTACTTTATGCTCCTAAACTCCTTAGTGTGGATGATCTAATTCTCCAATTCTTTTAATTGCTACTCACATTAACAACTGACACTATGCTTAAAATATGCATAAATGTTGCTTTCTAAATTTAATGTTCCACTAGCATCAATGGACTGTCAAGGTGTGCCTTTTACATTGAAAGGCAACACAGAAGTCATAGTTCCTCTAACAAGAGGTATTGGTCTTACAGACAAGACCAGAAGTTGAATTTTTGTTGTATTATAGATTTTATTGGGGTTTAAATAAAAATGTATGGGAAGTTGCTACGGTTTTAGTCTTTGGATTCTGAGAATACCACTGCTGCTGACAATATGCTTGCTCTCCACAGTATATGACGTCATAGGATCCTTCCCAGGCTTTACCCTGAAAACTATTGATCATTTCCTGGTTTGGCTTCAATGGAAGATGGATTACGTTATTGAAATGTTGTTTAGGAAGCTGTTGAAAATGCCTACCTGACTCCCATCTGCATACTAGAAGATAAGATAAGGGGATGGAGCACAGTGAAACCAGGGAGGTGGCACAATACTTGCAATTCCATATAAGCCCTCTTTTTATGGAGACAACATGGGAGCTCAAAAGAACTAGAGAAAGATTACATTTGACAGAACTTTTTTCTGCGAATGACATCTGCTCTGAGCAGCATTATTAACAGTGATGCTGCATACAGCGCAAAAAGTGAGGGAACTGTCTTGTGACTTTACAGCCCTGTTAGACCTTATCAGCATGTGATTATTAGGGCAACTGAAACGGATCCACAGTGCCTCAGAGGCCTGGAACTATCTTTCTATTGTAATGCACATTTAGTCAAGATACTCCACTGCTTCTCAGCTTCCATTCCTCTCCTTAGATCTCTCTAGAAAAAAAACATGTTTACCACCACCCCAGATCATGGGGAACAGATTTCAGGACACAACCTGAAAGATACATTTTTACATTACATCTATTTCAAGACATCTCTTTGTAGAGAGAACTGTCCACAAAGAGAGTACAGCTTTATGGCTTTCATATACCTTAATATTTTTAAATGAAGCATGAAGAGACTAGAAATTTAAAGGTCTAGTATTAAGAGATCTCCCTTCAAAGACAGAATTTCACATAACCATTCTCAATTATAGTTTAAAAGATTCCCACCTCAGGCACCATTACAAGTCCAAAGGTCAGTCCAAAGAGAATCATATTTATTCCATACATCCAGCGCAAGAATATGAAATAAGATGCCACTGACGAGCCAAAGTGACCTATGAAAACATGAGATGTGAAAAAACGGCAAATAAGTTAGTCCTCTTACATGATTTTACCTTAAGATGAAGTTGCTGAAAGTTTGTTAAAAACAAATAAAATCAGAGGAACCTTTTCATTTTTTTTATTATCATAATTTTAATAACTTTTTTCCAGATTGCATACTAGCATTCACTGACCTGGTAGAGAAAACAGAAACAAAAAATATACACACATTTTTAATACAGAGTGGTCACATAAAATTTGTGATAGTTGCTAATATTAAATCATATAGGAGCAGGATTCAAAGGAAATCACACTTTTTAAACTTTTTAAAGCATTTTTTTAACCATTCTTGACCGTTTAAGCCAAGAACACAAAATACAAGTAAGTCCTGTTATTGGAAGGCTCATCAGAGCACAAAAAAAATATGCAAGTGTTTCTACCCTTTCTTTCCCCTATTCTTTTCTAATTTATGTGTTCCACCTGTACCAGGGTGTGAAGGCAGTCCCATCGCCAAGCGCACAGATGAAGTCTTAGACTCCACTCCGTTTTACACCCCGACCCAGATCTGTGTGAATAAGAAGAGGCTGCAAGAGAAGCAGTGAGCACGAAAGGCCAACATTCTACAAGTCAGACCAAACAGAAACAACAGTTCAAATTCAACCCCAACTTGCTGATGCATCGCTCTGCTGAATATAGGATAGCCAGCAGTCATCTTCATTTGTCTGTCAGAGTTAGAAAAATACCAGATTTCAGTTCTGTTACCAGTCCTTCATAGGAAAAAGTATGACCTTTCAAGAGGTTTATCCACACAAAATCTAGTTAAGGAGCCCAGTAGAACTCTGATGGCAAATAATAGGAAGCAAATATCTCTGTTCACAAGTTCACATTTGTATTTCCACACTGGTTTGGAAGCCTTAAAACAGATTCTTCAACTCTGTATAATGAAGTTAACATGGCTATTGGGGCATATATACACACATTTTACTACAACAAAATCTGTATAAAGTTTGATAAAATCAGATCCCATAGTACAAGAAGAGAACAACTAGAAAGAGGCATTTATCAAGGCTGTAAAGTAAGCTATTCTGTCAAGGAACCCTTTCAAAATCTGATTTATTCACAGTTCAGAATTAAACCGCAATTTTCAAATTTTGCATGAAGAAGCAGTTAGTCTCAGCAGTGGTTCCCATACTGGGAAGTCTGTGTGGAGGCATAAAGCAAAAGACTTTCAGTTAGTCAATCTGGCTGTGATATGCCGATTAACCAGTTACAACCCTGCTTTGGGGATAGTACAAATTCAAACAAATGAAGTGCAGGAAACTTAGATGATTTCTGATTTCAAGACACTTTCGATACTGTAGACCTTTTCCTCCTACATTAGTTCTTCTGCCCAAAATCTAATATTCCCAATCTTCTGGGAATGGCTTCTTTTCCTGCATTGAGTTATAGTTCTTGTATCACTTATCCTGACGAAATCACTGCCACACATCCATCTGGAACATTTGCACAAGGCACTGCATTGGAATCACATGCATCAGTATAGGTATTGCAAGTAACAATGCACAGGCTGCACATGGCCTTCATTCCTTTTCATCAGTGAGGCAGGAACAGTAACCTCTGAAAAGTGAAAAGCTTAGCAGACATAATTTGGCTATAGTTGCCCTTAACTACATTTCCAGAGTGAGCAGGTCCAAACAGGGGGTAACAGGGAACGTGGAAACTGATACAAAAAGCCTGCACCAGCTGTGAACAAAACCAGTTCATGCTTCACCAGTGTTTTGAATTCACGCTGGGGTGCAACATGTTCCAAGTATGAATGAAAGAGAATGAATTTAAAGCAGACTTCAGCAAATCTTTTTCCTCATCTACCACCTCACTATACTATGCATTGGCATGCATATTGGCATGCGTAGTAGAAATTTCCGCAGCGGAATGAAGAGTCACCTTGTCCAAACACAGCAATCTGTGTTTCCCATAAAGTCTGTTACACAGAGATTAATGATTGTCTATTCTGTAAGCAAAAGAAGTGTCTCTTTTCTAAATATAAATGCTTCACATACTTATGAACTTCTGCCTCACTTAACCAAAAAAACTCCAGAAGAAGATTCACGTATTTCTGACACAAGGATGCAGCACAGCAGAGCTTGCTGTCTCCTTTTCTGAAGCTGGGCTCCCTGTGCTGTAAAGAACTGTCACCTTGTAGCAGAGAGCCAATCTGAAACAGCCCAGCTCTTCATACTGATGCCTAGTCTTTCTAGATAGCCAGCAGCCTGGAAGAGTCAGACACAGCAGAAAAGGGCTGTGATAAGAAGGATTCTACTTGTTATAGTGTGGAGCATTAGGAAACTAAACAGAGTTTAAGATGAGAGTTTTCTTGCTTTGTTTAAAGGTAGTTAATACTTTCTTTTTCTTCTTTTTATTAATCTCTTTATTCTTTCATTTATTGTTATTTAAATGACATTATTGATTATATAATTATCACAGAATGGAAAACTCTTTCAAGAATTTTAGTATCTAAACATTAATAATCTCCCTGTATAAAGGTTAAATGTGAGGTTCATGAAAGTCTGTAGTCTAGGACACAGTGTGAAAAGTTTAAAATGAGGGTCTGTCTTCTCATGCCAATATTTATAGTGAATTAATAATGAGAGTTAACAATAGTTAAATTTCCTATTCTCTTCTGTGGCATATCTGAGGCACAGTGGTGTGACTGTTGAATTATCTGATTTGATGTGGTCAGGGCGGTTCTTGGGTATCTACAAGTGCCTTGAAATAAAACCAGAACTGTGTCTTTAAAGCATACAGGAGTGCATGAATTTACCTATCATGCTAGCTGGTCTCCTTCTTGGATTAGTCTGGTCTTTTTCTGTCTGTTAAATTTACCCATCAAACTGAAACTATCTTAACTAAAAAAACTTGTAAAACTTGTATCTTATGCTTTGGGAGTTCCCAAGCATACCAACTCAACTCCAGATACAGAGTTCACTAGGCATGAAGAGTTTTCTTCCCAGGTGTTTCTATTGTATAAGTAATGGCTCAAGGAACTTTTCAGTGCCAGGCACATTTGCCATTTATCCCAGTCCAAAACATTCTTCATTTGATCTCTTTTTCCTTAAAGCTATAATACTTCTATTGACTTTATGTGAATTTAGCAGTTCTGTTGTTCTCTTAAAGCATGTTTATTTAAAAGTCGATTTTCCCATAAAGTTTCTGACACTGGTAGAGGTAGCGCGGTACAGCTACCTGTCCTCTTCAGTTTCCATGAGAGAAAACTCTCTATATCACCTAACATTGTTTTACCAGTACACTATTTCATTTAAAGACAAAGAAATCTTTCTCAGTGGTATCTATTTGAACTTTTGCAACTATACAGGACTTTAATCTACTTTTAAATTGCAATCTTTCTACAACCCTGGCTACTTTAGACAAAGACCGAACACTCAACAACACTACAGCATAAGCATCAAGTTTTGTAAAAAAGAGCTTCTCTTACATGTTAACTCCTGAATTATACAATAAAGACAGATCTTCACCATTTTATCAGTATTTGGTTTGATATTGTTTGCTTTGTTGATCCTCTAGATCTCAAAGTAGGTGTCATGACTGTCCTGCACAAATGTTAATTTATAGGGCAAAGATTGTTAGTGCTCTGAAACTGTTTCCTTTCAGATGTAGTTTTTTAGAAAGACTGAAGAAAAAACATTAATGTTTCTCAGCAGTTAGAAAAGAATATTTACTTCCCCCATTTTCTGCCATAAACATTTAAGGTCTTGTTTAGTTGGTTGCGGGTTTTTAATAAAAGCTTACTTTGAGATCAGAAAATGCAAACCACCTTCATGTAAGAGCACCGAGATGACAGGCTGAGAATTTAACTGCTTGGAAGCTAATAACTGCAAAGATTTGCTGGACATAAACTGTTCCCTTACACAAAGGTATTTAGTCAAATGAAGAGTCTTCCTACACAGAGTAGTCTGGTGGTAAGTGTCAGGCTTTTGTTCCATTCATTTTTCTGCAGCTTACATTTTCTTTCAGCTGGGGTCATACAAGATTCAAACAGAACTTGAAATTTCATAAATTTTTGACTTTCAGATGCTATTGACATGATCTCTTACATCCTTTTAAAACTTAAACTTCTGTGCTTGGTGCCTACTTTGAAAGAAAATATTCATAATTATAGTATAGTATTAACAGTGATCATGGATGAATATATACAAGTTTTAGCTCTAGTTTCTTTGAGCTAAGAGGTTGCTCAACTATAACCCCATCTGTTGTAAGGAGCAACCTATGCACATTTCATTTTCAAACATGTTTAGCTGGTGGATAAAATGTATCAGATACTTACCTATGTGTATGCATGTGTCCTGGTGGCAAAATTATCACAAAAGAAACATTAGTTTAAAAATGCTAAACTGTGTAGTGAAATGGAAAGCAATTGTATAGACCCAATTCCATGGGTGCTGCTTGTCTCACTGTAATGTCTCCTCAAAAAATCAGCTTTATGCAGACAGTGCTCCCTCCAATTTTCTTTACACAACCATAGTTTGCCATGAGACTGTAGCCCATGGGAACTAACATGTCTAAGGACCCACCACAAACAATGCCATTCAACAACCATATCTTTTAAAATATTGATTCTGATGTCCAAGCAATTCAACCATTTTCTTCAACTGTCCTCCTTATTTTGCGTGGACTGAAGGATCCACTGGTTACATGCGAGGTGTTACCTGTGCCAGCAAGGATTTCTAAGGTGTTCAATGTGCTCCATTTAGCAAGTCTTGTGTAAACTCTTCAGCAATCAATGATATTTTTCCACCACATTCTTTATAAGCATTATCGGGCACATGCTGTTCAATTCCTCATGCCATGTATTTAAGTCAGTATTGTTATTGTCATTTTACAGGGAGCTGAATTGAGCCCAGAAAAAGAAAGCCACTGGGAATAGGAGTCAAAGGGGAATCGAGTCCTTGTTCAGTTTGAAGCCATTTCGAAACATTCCCTCCCCTTGCGGAGTTGCTTCTGCTGCTTCTTTAACATAACTGCATATCTGAAGATGGCAATTTTTAAGGAAACTTTACTCCCTAAAGTTCACGCATACAAGCTTGAAGCTGACTCTGTTGAGAAGGTGGCTGCTGCTCCAAGATGTGCTGTATTTGATTGCTCATCAAATCTGGAGATTTAGATCAGAATTTGATATAAAAAGGGGTTTTACAAATTATGTCATGCTGACTCTGCTAACCCGAACAGTTTGTTAAATGTCAAGAAATAGAGCAGAACTCTTTCGCTATTACTAAACTTGATACAATATGACCAAAGTAGTACACCTCCTACCTATATACAAATTCAGATAACAACAAGGTTTCCAGAACAAAAAGTTAAGGCAGCATTTTTTTGGTCTCTGTGACTCAGTGTACCTTAAGGTCTGCTTTTCCCTTAGACATGGACTAGCTTTTTTCCATGAAAAAACAGATACATATAAAAGAAGGACTAGAAAAATTACTGTGTTCTATTTTGCATTCCAATTTTTGAAGGACAGAAATGTGTCTATTAGAAGTTAGTACTTACAGAACACCTTGTACCAGAACAATCCCTTTAAAGAAACATTACTCTCACAAATCTTCACGATGTCTACTATGTGTCCAGACCAGTAAGAGAACACAAGCATCTGACTGCTGAGTTTGATTTTAAGTACACATATGCAACAGCTTCTTTCTAAACGCCACCTCAAGTGAGTCGATAATTTGTTCAGCTATCTGTAGACCATATGCTTACGGGTATTATATAAATTCTCCTCAAGGGTTATTTTGCAGTCCAAAACTCTGTAAAATTCACAAATTTAAAATTTCTTCTGCTGTTCTGTTTATTGCCTTTCGATGCAATCCACAGTGTCTTCTAAAGGCAGTTCCCATTCATCAGCATTTCAGCAGCAGCAGAAACTCATTCAGGTACCCATGCAGTTAAGACAAATTTTCTTCAAAGAGAGGGCTACAGTTTAATTTCATCACTTGAACCGAAACAGAAAACTGACTTGTGCCAAAAAGCTACTCTCAAACATACTTGTAGCACTAACAACACTATTTTGTTTATATAGCAGGACATCCACGACCACTGTTGTTTTCTCTGTGTTGTATTATATGGTTGAAAATGAGATAAATAACACCAAAAGCCCTCTTACATAAGGCTTAAGATAACAAAAAAAATCACAGAAATAATTATAGTATGAATAAAGGCAAAATAAAGTGAAGGCAGGCAACAGCTGAATTCCAATTCCACCTTTCCAGGATTAATATCAACACTGGTTCCTCACATGTTACCTGTGTATTGAGGATTCTCACCCGTAAGGTGGCTAACACTCTCTCAAGGAAATTTTCAACTGGCTATAATATCAAGCTCAATGAATATTAATGAAAAATAAATACTCATTGATTTCATAGTACACATTGAATACAGACATGTATTTCTTACTATTTCGGCATGTATCAGGAATATATTAGATTCTATTCTTTATTTCCTTCCATAAGTACTTACTTTCAATCTCTTTAATTTTCATTTCCCAGGGTATGCAGGCTGTCTTAAAATTCTCAAAATCTCTTTGAAATTTCATCCATTTCTGAAAAGGGTCACAAATAAAAAAAATAACAAAAAAACAACAAAAACCCCCACATTATCTCAGTGTCAAAATACTCAGTTTGCCCTTGAGCCAATGCATCCCCTCAATCATACACAGTGTCCTTTGGTAGAGCCCACTGCAACAGAAGCACTAGCTTATGAAGAACCATCTTCTTTTGTTTGTTCTGGAAATGTCTCCTACCAGCTTTATGAGAAGTCTCTATTCTTCCACAAGAAGAATGATTAAATAAACCCTTCCTTTCATGCCATTCATTTTTCTTTAGAACATTTTCTGAGACTTTAATTTGTTATTTCCTTTGCTATTCAAAATTCTGACCTGGAGTTCAACCTGTGTCATTTAATTACAATTACTCTACCTGGTAGCGTAACTATTGGATAAGTATAACTTCTGTAACTGAGCTTCTTGTGCCCAGTTGAGTTTGAAAGCGTAATTACTTTTTGTGAACATTAGTGCTTATGAGATGTGACTACATAACTGCTTCCAGAAAATCCAGTCTAACTAAAGGTAAGCCTGACCATAGCAAGTAGTCCTGCCAAATATTCTTAACATCATTCTCCATTAGCATTTTAGTTCAGGGCAAGTGTGCTTTTGAAGCGAAGCTCTCAAATCATTCTGACATATCACACTCACGCTTGCACTGTAAAGCAGTGTTAGAGCATAAAACTAGGTCAAAAGATACACTTGAGGAGTGTATTTGAGGAGCATGCTCTAATCCACATCCACTGCAACTGGGTATTCAGTGCTTGGGCCCACAAGAGACTTAGCACAAAGAAAGATCTGCAAGAATGTCTATCTTGTGTGGACACTGGATCCTCAGCAACTATTGTTCAACTTTCAGTCACAATCTTACAGAGGCATATTGCTTCCTTAGGACATATATGACTCTCAAGCCTTGGCCCAGTGGAGTTGTTTCCAGTATTTTTGAAATTGGATAAAAAGCCTTCAAACAAAGGGATGTCTCAGGGAAAAACTAAGTTTTGGATTCAGTCCACAGAAAAGCCTACACCAAGAGAATGCAAACTGTTGCAAAAGAGTTGATTTTTGTCTTGATGAAAAGTCTCAGTCAAACTGAAGCTTCCATTAGAAATCTTTTTCATGCAACAGCAGTAGAAATAAAACTGTTAAAATGCAAAGAAATGCAAAGAACTCTGTTTTGGAAGACAGGTATATATGATCATAATTTGCAAAAGGCTTCCAGTTTGTATTACATGAAGAAAGTGAAACAATAAATTTACCTTGGTCATCATCACTTTGTATGCATAGAATTTTTTTCCTTTTCCTTTTCCAAGGGCACCTTCAAACTTTTCCACAAAAAGCTGTGCTTCCCTGTAAAACGAGATCAAAAGAGAGGTACAAATGATGCTACAGAAAACACAACACTGTCTCTACCATAACAGTGTAAATTTTTATGTGTTCTAACTCCTCATAGAGTTTTGTATAATCTTATTCCCTCATTAATGTTCAGAAAAAAGAGCTCTGAAATTCTGTATTTCACAGAAGACTAATCATATGTAGTGCCATCGGAACAAGTAACTGCAGTCATTTGCTCTAATCCAAATGCATCTGGAGTTCTGAGATCTGCCTACATCCAGTTAAGGTTATCAAATATTTTTAGTCACAGTGACTTTCTTTTGGAGTTCAGCTGCTGCCCATTTGTGTCACTTTCAAACTGTTATTTCTTCTGGTTCTATCCAATAAAAATTGTTGTCTAGCTACCTAAGGGAAATTTACTTTCATTTTTTATTTTGGATATATGTATACACAAAAGCATTGATTTCCCTGTATCTACCCTTCTTAAGATTAGATTTAATTCAGATTTTCAGAATTTCTGCATATATCATCTCTAATTGTACTACTCTTCGAATCATTTCTTAGAAATGTAGCTTCAGTGGTGCCCAAAAGAACAAAATTCTGCTTATACAGATACGGGATTTAAAAAAAACCCTAGTGGTACAGATATTAAAGGACGATTAATACAATAAACAGATGAGATCAATTGCATACTAATATTTCCTCCATTTCACCTAATCTTCATTTAGAAGTATGAGTTTCATGTGTGTCTCTACAGAGAAAATGTGCCCTAAAAGCGGAATATCCTGATTTAAAACACTTGAAAATAGATGAAGAATGCTCAGTTGTCAGTGTGTGCACAAGACTGTGTAACTATTTTATCACTACACTAGATGACCGCAGAGCGTTGTATATTATACTAGGGATTACACTAAGCACTTGGGAAAAGGTAGACTGTTGGGAAAATGTTAATTATAGAATCATAGAATCATAAGGTTGGAAAAGACCTCTCAGATCATCGAGTTCAACCATACCTGTCTTCCCACTAAACCATGTCCCTAAGAAACTCATCTACCCGTCTTTTAAACACCTTCAGGGATGGAGACTCCACCACCTCCCTGGGCAGCCTGTTCCAATCCCTGACCACCCTTTCAGTGAAGAGGTCTAAACCTCCTCTGGCACAATTTTCAGCTATCTCTCCAACAGTGCTACAGGTAAATTCACTGAATGAAAATAATTATCATGCTTATACCTTCTACTCACATATTTTATGTAAGCAAGCCAAAACAGTGTCTTAAACTGAAAAATCTGACAATGGCTTTGGCAGAATAGTGGAGTAGAGTGATAAAGAATTAAAATTATGTGTGAAGAAGGCTATTAACCACATCGTAAATTTTATCAAAAATCTCAACATATTTTAAAATACTATATATTTTCAGTAACTGTAAATGCTTAGGGTGATCTTCATATTATCATCTGAAGACCTATTAAAACCTTTCCCCACTAGACACTGATTGTACCAGGCTCTAGTTTGCAGTACTAAGGCTTTGAACAACTGTTTGTCTCTGTGCTTCCCAAGACGATGCAAAAATGAGTCACTGAGTTTAGCTTTTCTATCCAGAGCCTTCCCTCTTCTAAAGCCATTTCGCTACTTTCACATTCCAAGTGATCATACCTAAACCCAGTTGGTGAAGCATCAGGACCAGTGCCAGTTCACATAACCTCCCCAAGAACCCACAATATCTTCTCCCACCATCTGAGATCCCATTTTCTGCTTGAAAGACACTGGCTGGCAAAAGCAAAAAGCTATACACAATGACATGAATCTCCAACCAATCACTCTTCTTTTTTTTTTCTGTGTGGCACCAGGCATGCAAAAATGCATATAAAAAAGATAGAATACTCTGTAAGTCAGAGAAAACATATTGTTTCAGCTTCAGGAAACCAGTGTCTGAGAGTCCCTTTCAAATCCATATCCTCAGGATTTAAAATCTTGTTGCACTGTCAAGAGATATAAGGCAGTCCCAACAGTAGATGGCAGCTTCCTCATAAACTCCACAGTCAGTGCTGGAGCAGTAACAAAAAGGCAGCTAGAATCAATAAACTGGACATGTACTAATCTCCCAAGTTAGCGTATCATATTCTGGACTTAATAGAAACACATTTTACCGCCCCTCTTGACACTAAAGAAAAACCTTTTAACATCTCTCCTGTCAGTAAGTAATTCAAGCATTGGAGCTTGTTCATGAAAAAATACTGAAATCAAAATCAGTGGAGTTGTAGAAAACCTGTGCTTTCAGTCACTAATTACATGCAGTTATGCCACAGACTATCAAGTTCTCACATTGTAAGTTGTTTGGGGTTTTTTTTAACATTGAAGTAGGAAGTTGGAAATTTAAGGGAATAACATGATAACATGATAACAACCATTAACACATAAAAAACCCTGCACACTGGTTATGAACATATTTGGCATCTGTAGCTATAAACAAAAGTTCTCCACAAACATATAATGCTATATAATGCTATAAAATTATACTAAGTCAAAACAAGAAGGAATTTTCCACAATGAAAGTTATAGAAAGATTTATTTTATAGTCTTAATCCAAGTCTTCAGCTCACTTGATTGAAATATCTTTTTAGAAGGTTTTCTACAGAAAATAGTATTCCTTAACCCTGTCTGCCTACTCGACTCTCCATCAAGCAATCTTTCAAGTTTAAGTGTTAGCTATATTTAAGCTTTTCCTCCAGGACAAACCAAAACACTGTTTTTTCAAGGTAGTATTCCAGATCTCCAACTTTAATGCTGCTGGCTCTCCTGAATGCTTTCCTGGGTTTTACTTTGCCAGTGGCTGATGTTTTCTTTATCTCTGCATTCCCTCTGTCTCAGCACTGCCCCAGTCCACTCTGTGCTGGTTACAGAACCGTCGTAAGCCAACTCCTAATGCTAGTGCTTTAAAATCAGCTTTTCTCCAGTTTTCACTCCACTGGCCTATATTGGACAAAGTTCAGCATTTCATCATAAGCAAACCAGATGATGATCATCTCATACTGTTAAAACTCTGAGACACATATGCAAGACCAGAGCAAAAAAAGAGTTGGATCCACACATGCACAGTATTTGTGAAGCTACTTTCATGTTTCATGAAGGAGGCATGAAGCAACTCCTCTCACTTTTTTATATATTGCTTTCCTGTATTTGCAACCTCATTGTTTAAATCATGAAGAAAAAAGAAATAAATCCAACTGGTGGACTAAAGGTATTATTTTAGTTTTCCTTTTACACTGTATTTGCCTTCTGGTCTGGTTACAATACACTGTGATATTTTAATAATAAGACTTTTTACATTAATGAGTATTTCACACTGATCATGATAAGAACATATTTTAGATGTGCATTAAAAACTGTGGCTATAATATTTCCCATCCTTGTGAAGTAATAGCCAAAATCATTGCATACTATATAATCACGGCATAGTTAGTTCAATAGCACATGCTATATGGCCCAAAGAATTGAGAATAGAGTTACATCCATTTGGCGAGTGGTCACAAGTGATGTTCGCCAGGGCTCAATATTTGGGCTTTATCAATGATGAGAACAAGGGGATCAAGTGCATGCCTGCTAAGTTTGCAGAGTACATCAAGTTGGGTGGCAGTGTTGATCTCCTTGAGGGAAGGAAGGCTTCACAGGACAGACTAGATTGATGGGCCAAGGCCAATTGTATGAGATTCCACAAGGCCAAGTGTCAGGTTCAGAACTTGAGTCATAACAACCCCATTCAACACTACAGGCTTGGTGAAGAGAAGCTGGAAAGCTGCCCAGCCGAAAAGGACTCTGGGGTGTTGAACCACAGGCTGCTGAATATGAGTCAGCATTGTGCTCAAGTGGCCACAAGGTGAATAGAATCCTGGCTTGTATTAGAAATGGTGTGGCCAGCAGAACTAGGGAAGTAATCGTCCCCCTGTACTTGAGGACACACCTCAGATATTGTGTTATATCTTGGGTCCCTCACTGCAAGAAGGACATTGAGGTGCTGAAGCATGTCCAAAGAAGAGCAGCAAAGCTGACGAAGTGTCTAGAGAATAAGCCTTATGTAGAGGAGCTGAGGGAACAGGGATTGTTTAGTCTGGAGAAAAGGAGGCTGAAGGGGAGACCTTATCGCTCTCTACAACTACCTGAAAGGAGGTTGTAGTGAGGTGGGTGTTGGAAAGGGATAAGACAAGAGGAAACAGCCTCAAGATGCACCAGGAGAGGTTTGGATTGGATATTAGGAAATATTTCTTCACCTAAAGGGCTGACAATCATTGGAACAGGCTGCACAGGGAAGTAGTGGTGTCTCCAGCCATGGACGTATTTAAGACATCCTGGCAGTGCGATGTTAACAGCTGGTCTCTCTGATCTTAAGGATGTTTCCAACCTAAACAATTATGATTATTATGCAGTTGAAAGATGGATTTTTTAAATGAAGTTACCTACGTTGTTCTACAAGCATCTTTCCTTTTGGTGTGTAGTGGATTTTACCAACAGCATTCTAAACAGCATTTCTATACTACTTATTAGAGAAACTAAGTCTTCAAAGAGAACCCCATCACATGCAAATACAGAGGAGCAGCCTGTCAGCTGCATCCATGAATATTTGCATGACTTAAAGATCTTACTTAGTTGGTAGTTAAATGAAAATCTCAATACCATCTAGATCCTATGAGAAATTCCCAGCAGACTTTTACTGAAATATCTGAAAAGCAAATTCAGTGCAGAAACAGAGCTTGAAAGAGGGCCTATAGGTAAAAAGGCAGAAACGTATGTGCAGTTACCTGCAAGGAAGTCACACAGATACTATAACTACCAGACAATGCTGGAGCTATCAAACAGAACTTACTTTCTTTTTCCCCCTCAGTTTTTCTTTCCTCATCAGCTTTGCCACAGGTGAGTTCAAATAGGTTTCTCATGACTCCTAGGATTTGTAGGTTAAGGAGACCTTTCGCTGACTTCTCCTTAAGCTTTAAAATTTCAGCAACAACTTGGCACCATTAAGTCAGGGAACATGCTTTTAATGTCCTTTCTGCATCTGTGACGCATACAGTTGTTTGCTAAATATAATCAAATATGCTACTTGATCCAGGTTTCTGCCTTGATATCTAAACCATCTCACTGAAAAACATTTATTTGTACATCCATGCAGACCTTTGCCACACTTTGTCCTTTCCTCCATTTCTTTTGTGCTAATAATAAAATGTGAGGACAGAAAGAATGATCAAGCAATAAAAAGTAGTTCTAAACCTACAGAACTCTTTTAGAAACTGTAACAAGAACTAAAACCACATACATATGTATGCACAACTACTTGGAAGTAATGCAACTTTACTAACACGAGGACGTGTCAAAAACAACGCAGGGCAACAAAACTGAGCTTTGTAATCACTGGTATCATGTGTTATAGGTAAATTATCTATATCACAAGGTAGGCCAAAGTGTGCCCAGTTAGCTAACTGTGAATTTAAAGAAGCTTCAGAAAAACCTTATTAATTGAATTACAGACACAAGAAACTAATAAATATTGCATTGGGCTAGGCATTATTGTTCCAGAGAAGACTGAGTTAATTATTAATACTAGGTGTGGAGTTACAACTTGCAAAGTGCTAGGTGTACAGTACTTGAGCACTTCAGTGTTGCAGGGAGAGGATAAATTACACCTGCCAGAGGCTGTTGCTAATGAATAGGATTCAGATGGATTGCTCACATTTTTCAGTAACAGTTCAGGAAGGTTTCAGTCTCCAAGATCTAAAAACTCATTAAAAATGGAAATACCATATTTATATTGATCATGCAGGACTTCTCCAGGTCTTAAAATTTTGTGTTAAAATTGACCACAACACAACAACTGTCAGGCACAACGCACTTGAAAAGAAGACCAGCAGTAGTAATGGGCAAACCATAGCGTTATTTAACATTCAGCTGGCCTCAAGGATACCCAGGCTGGCCTTCAGGACTGCCAGTATGTCCATGAAGAGACATGAAATACTAATTAATCAGAGTACAAAGAGTGCATCCAAAGATGAGACATTTCCACCATTCGCTATATATACCTTATGTATCTTCGAGTTTTTGTTTTTACTTATAAAATATTGTTTCCAGTTCATCTATCTTGGTGGAAATCTAAGTCCTGTAATAAAATAAATGATGCTAAAAAATACTGAAAAATTGTCACACTATTTTCTGTCCCTGGCAGATGAAGAAGAGGCTGCTCTGTTTTGGTTTTCTTAGAAAAAACAGGAAGTTCTTATGCCTCTCTTTATTGTCTGTATTTAACTAGAAGTTCTTTAAAAAGCCTAAGCACAACATTTGATTGCCTTTTGGTTTTTTATATTGTCATTTCACTTGTTTTGATAGTTTGCTAACTGTCTTGTGGTACAGCTTATAGGTGAGACCACTGTTGGCACATTTCTGGATTCTTGTGCTAAATTCTATGATTATACATTAGCATAATTGGCCTTGTTGGTGGATATAAACTCCATGACTGTTAATAGTCTTTGCTATTTTACAGCACAAAGTATCTAAAGTGTTGCATGCACTAATAAGTAGAGTGAGATTAGCATGCCAGAGTCAAACACAGAAGCACATCTCTGCGAAATCCAGCCAGGAGAATGCACAGACAGGAATGCAGTCCCCAAAAACAGACCCTCAGAGGTAAAGTGGGATAGCTTTCCCTGGAGGTTTTCCAATTTACAAGAGCTGAAGCTGTGGCCTATTAATTCCACAAAAACAGTTTGTTCTGAAAAATTAACATTTCTTTAAAAAGAAATGAATGAAAATTCCCAAACTATCTTAATACTCACTTTTCAAAATAATATTAAGAAAGTGTATTTTTGATCTTATTTTGTCACAAATGTTAACAAAACCTTGAGCATTCCTGGGGATATTTTTTCCATTTTCAGAAAAAAAAATAGCTGCTAAACCAAAACAGACATGGAAGTGGGGTTTGGCTCACAGAAAATAAAATTTCTCACAATACTGAGAAGAAATCTTCAACAAAGTGACTCACCATTGTGGAAGCTGGAAGAGAAAGAATAGGGAAATTCATTTTTCTACCTCTAAGACAGACTTTTTTTACACACATCCCATAATACTCTAAAACTTGCACAGAGGAAGAAGCAGATGGCATGGGTAAATACCTACTACTAATAACTGTTACTCAAAAGTTTCAACAGCAAGAAAAGCTGAAAGAGTATTCAAAAGTCACTCATTATTGATTTACAAATTTAAGGCATTTAAAGCCAGTGTGAGTCAATTTTCCACATGTACAATAATAATGCCAATCTATCAGACTGTTGATTCTCATGTAAATCTCAAATAACTTCAAAATATACAAAACAAATACATAGATACCATAAAATATGTTGAAATACACACTTCTATATTGTTACAACAATCATAATAGAGCATCCTCTGGTAAGATATTATAATACTTCTTATTTTGAGCAGCATAACTCCAGCTCCTCAACTGAAACTCAGATGAACTTCGGCTCTGAAGAGCCAATCATAACAACAGGACTCTAGAAAACTTTGTCAATTTTTCAAGGTACTGAGTGCTTCCAAATTCCGTGATTTTCATCTAAGATTCAAAATGCATATGTCTAAATCTCAGCTCAAACACTTAATAATGTAATCAAATATTAGGTATTTTTAATGTTGTCGTTGTTGATAATGTTATTAGTATTAGTATTAGTATCCCAGCTATTTGCTGAATTTATTTGTTTTATCTACTGAATTATTCATGACTCTGACCTACCACAATGAGAATGGGATTGCCTGGAATAAAAGGTGACTATTTTTGGAATCTTCTTTGACAGAGAAACATAGTAATACATGTAATTCTTAAGTTAATAAAACGACATTCAAAATAAATGAGCTAACCTGAAGAACTGTCAT
This sequence comes from Neomorphus geoffroyi, assembly GCA_033558235.1. Taxonomy (NCBI): domain Eukaryota; kingdom Metazoa; phylum Chordata; class Aves; order Cuculiformes; family Neomorphidae; genus Neomorphus; species Neomorphus geoffroyi. Next base: position 30,798,561 of record JAUMJM010000048.1, read on the forward strand.
TTACTCTTTGAATATACATTTTTCTAGGGCAAATAAGATGATAGTATGCTCTTCTTCAGAGAGAGCTGTAGCAAAGCACAGGGAAAAAAACACTGTTTCAAACTGCCCTAAGAGAACATTGGTGCATATTTTTCATTAAAATAAGCCTTCTGATGTCAGCGAATAAAATTGAATGCATATCTAGTCTACAAGTCTACATTTCATAAAGTTAAGATCATAAAAGTTAATGAACTAATGGACTCTTAGGCTGAATTGCTGTCCACGTTGAATGTAGAAGGACCACTTCACTCTGAATATTAATAAAAAAATTAAGATAAAAAGACAGATAACAAGGGTGGGATTTTGAAAACTCACTATTGCCTTAATTGACAAAGCTTAGCTCCAAGAATAATAAAAGTGCAGTAATTTAGCATTTACTGAGGATGACTAGAAGCACTGATCCAATTATAAACATTTCACAATAACACATATTTTAAAGGCCAGAAAGGATCGATATTCCCACTCTCTCTGATCTGGAAAGAGTGATATAGGCTGCAGACCTTCACTGAGGGTCTCCTGATTCAAAACCACAATGAAGTGGCTAAATTAAAATATAGTGTGTAAAAAATTACACATCTGATTTAGAGGCTTCTATCTGTAGTTAATCAGCATTTACTCTCACTGCAAATATGTTTGCCAGTTGTCCTCATACATATTTTTTTTTACAATGTCATATAAGCAGACTGAGATAATGAGTTGATATTAATAAAATCACAGAATGGTTTGAGTTGGAAGAGACTTTAAAAGGTCACCTAGTCCACCCCCATTGCAATGAGCAGGGACATCTTCAACTCGATGGGGTTGCTCAAAGCCCTGTTCAACTTGACATTGAATGTTTCCAGGAATGGGTCACCTACTACCTCTCTGGGCAATCTGTTCCAATATTTCACCACTCTTACTGTAAAAAATTTCTTCCTTATATGTAGTCTAGACCTATCATTCTTCACTTTAAAACCATTATCCCTTGTCCTATCAAAGTAGGCCCTGCTAAAAAGTCTGTCCCCATCTTTCTTATAAGCCCCTTTAACTACTGAAAACCACAATAATGTTCCCCCAGAGCCTTCTCTTTTCCAGGCCAAAGAATACCAACTATCTCAGCCTTTCTGCATAGGAGGTATTCCATCCGTCTAATCATTTTTGTTGCTCTCCTCTGGAAATTCTCTGAGAAGTCTGTCTTTCTTGCACTGAGGACACCAGAACTGGATGGGGTCTCACTGGAGTGGGGGAGAGGGGTAGAATCACATCTTTCAACCTGTGGACATGCTACTTTTCATGCAGTCCAGGACTCAGTTGGCTTTCCGGGCTGCAAGTGCACTTCTTGACTCATGTGCAGTTTTTCATCCACCAGTACTCACGAGTCCTTGTAGGCAGGGCTTCTCCAAATCTCCTCATGGTCTAGCCTGTATTAATACTGATTGTACCAGCCTAGGAAGTTTCCTAGGAACTAGGAATTACTGAGAATGCTGGGATAAAAGAACGGCTATAAAAACAGAAGCTCTCTTCACAGTAAATATACTACAAATTGTAACTGCATGGTCCTTGGGACACTTCAATTATAGGCTATGCAAACCAAAGTAATTTCTATATGATCTACTCATCTGAAATTTCCCTCACCTTCACAGTGCTTCCAGTTTACATCTCCTAGGTGCTCTGTTCTCTTTCATCGTTTTCCATGTCACCTTCTTTAACAACATAGTTTCCATCTCCCATTTGCAACTTTATTCTTCCCAAAATGACCTTACCTTCTAGAAGGAAAAATTCGCAGACCTTCCACACAGTATTTCATATGCTCTCTCCTGCCATTGTGCCTGTGTTTTCCCATATCAAAAATCACAGGAAAGACCAACTTTTTTACATTATATGTCTAAAGAAACACCACCGTAACTTTTGCTGGTGATTGGGCAGTAGTGAGCTATTTAAAACAGAGGAGGGTAACAGTTTTGGCAGAAGAATAAAGTTCTCTGTGTTTAGCCAGTTTTCTGTGGAGGTAATTTAACTGTAAACAAAGACTTAATTTTTATCCTTAATTAAAATCTATTGATAGGTTTGCTACGCCAAAATACAGTTTTATATATGGCATATCTAAAAATACAAACAATTAGAGCTCAGCTTTTAATCAGTTTGATTTTTCACAAGTTAAAAAAAATCTGGGTTTATTTTCAAAAAGTTACAATAGAAATATAAATTCTTTATTCCCATCCCAGAAATCTTGAGGTATTCCTGAAACTGCATCATTTTTCTTGAATAAGATATTAAACTTATCAATGGAAAAATTTGCCAACATTAACATAACTGAAGAAAATTAATTACTTTGCAGGAGAGTGTAATGGAAACTCAAAAAAAAAAGGTTTTAATATTTGATTTCAGGACTACAGAGACAAGAAAGCTCCTATCTGCAATGCCATTTACCTTCACTTTCTGTGAAAGCACATCCTGTGAAAGTGAGATTAGAGACAGTTTGAAGTTAATTGTGTCAGTAGGTCTAGAAATAAAGTGACTGATCAGAAAAACAGCACAAAGAGCAAAGCAGGATGGCACATATTCACTATGACAATCAAACCATACTTCAGGACAGACAACTTCTTTTTCATCTTCCATGGCTTGTTTCGTAGAGTGGCAATTAGTTTCTTTTTTTCTTCTACCTCTTCTTTCAGTTTGGCCAGTTCCTCCTCTGTAATTGGCTCCTCTTCAGTGTCAGAATCAGAGCTTCAAACAAAAGCAGGAAAAAATATCATCACCAAAATTCAGAAGAGACAGAAGGTTTCACTGAAACTCATACTTGGTATTAATTCTAGTTAAATTTTAGGCTAGATAAATGTTGCACAAAAGGGAGGACACTGTTCACTTAGACTTTTTATTAATTTTAGTATGAAAGCCAATACTTCCCCACAAAGCACAGTTGAACCAGCACTACACCCAGAGCATCCCACGGGGAGTGGGCAGCACTCTTAGGAAAGTATTTGACAGCCACTGATTCCTCCTGTGGGACTAACCAGCCTCCTAAGAGTCCAACTCAAACTCACAATGAGCAACTGAGTATGCTATAAATGCAGTCTTAAAAACGAACTTGTTCATCTCACTTTACTGTGCCTCTGGACACCACAGCCACACTAACGACAAGTTTAAACACCAGATGACATCCAATCCACTGACAAAGGCCGTAACATTTCAGAGATGGGAAAAATTCAAAGCTGAATTGCAGCAAGGCTGTGATGTTTCCGAGCACTTGAAGTAAGCAAATGCAATAGCAATAGCATCACCAGATGTGCTGTGTTTGTAATTTTGAACTTCTTATCCATGCATTGGTTTGTAGTATCTTTGGAAATCACTGTTGATGAAGGTAATGTCCACTTTCCTAAAATCTGCTTAGATATCTTTTTCAGTGCTCAGTCTTACATCTTGCATAATGGTATCTAGCAAATCATTAGCAACAGGAACTTCCTCCTTTTATGCCAGTAAACAGGAAAATGATAATAAGAAAAAAATTAGACTCCCACTTCCTATCCTAAAAACCTGACAGTGATGACTATCACTCAGTGAAGACTTAATAAAGGCAGTTTGATGTATTTCTATTTGTTTCTTGTTATGCTTTCTTTTGCCTTTTGTTTTTTGCCACAATGACAGCAGCAAATGCAATATTATCTGCCTGTGGAATAATATTGCATTTAATTTTATTTTTATTCTTTATTTATTCTTCCTTTTTTTTCTTTCTCAACTTCTTATTTTACTGTTGTCATGCTTTTTCCTATTGAATTGTCTCAGCAATTAAAAATCTTACTTTTTTATTTATTACATGATAAAATGTACTTTTTAACAATACATAACATTTGTTCTGATAGGTCCTCATGAATTTTCTAGACAGGTAATATTTTTATGCTGCCACACTTCTCATAGGATCATAGAGTCATTAAGGTTGGAAAAGACCTCCAAGATCATCAAGTCCAACTGTCAGCCCGATATCATCATGCTGACTAAACTATGTCCCAAAGCTCTAAACCTACACAATTTTTTAACTGCTCCAGGGACAATGACTCTATCACTTCCCTGGGCCGTCTTCCAATGATTCACCACTTGTTCAATAAAGAAATTTTTCGTAATAGCAATCCAAATCTAATCTAATCTAATCTAATCTAATCTAATCTAATCTAATCTAATCTTCTGTCCTGAAGGTTCACAAATCCTTCATCCAAATCACAACTGAACTGATCACCAGTCTATTTTCCTTTCTTCTTATAGTATTTTTGTATTTCTTTTTAAAATCTTTGAAAATATTCTTAGATTATTATCCTGCAACCTTGCTGGCTAGTATCCTAACAGTCTAAAAATACAACGTTCTAGAGGTATGTTCCAGAGCATCTTCAGTTTTTCCTCAAATGTGATGCTTATTACTTCAAAACTGAAGTCTTGACCCAGTAGTTAGCCCGACATATATTTTAAAGTTAAACACTTTGGAAGACAATTAAAAACATAGTGCCCTCATTCAGTTTTATATTTTCTGGTCTTTTGTTAATTAATGCTTACTATGGAAGACAATAGCAAGCAAAGAAACATGGACTGACATATTCAGACCTGTTGCTGTAATAGTACTGAAAATTGTACAGAGGGGTATGATTGACAATTGGCAAACAGCCAGCACAAGGGTTTACCTTGTCTACAAAGGTAGGCAAGCATGCATAACTCATTTTGCTCCATTCTCAGGACAGAAGGGAGCAAGGCAATGCCAGGATGGCAGAAAAAAAAACAAAATAATTTTCTCATGTGCTCTGTGGGGTCTTGAAAGACCCCAGGCTGAATTAAATGCTTTGGAAAAGTGAACAGTAATATTTCAGAGGGACTCAGTTGGAGACAAATTGGAAAATCCTGTCTCAGTCCTTGGTTCTGGAGTGTTGATATTTTGGCAACTATCTTTTATAAAATAACTGGCTCAAAGCTAGCTAGGAAACAAGACCTTGTCTTGTGAAAATTGTCAAGATTTTAGTTCTGCACTGGAAAAAACATTAGTCCTTCAGATTTTGGAGGGTCAGCTTAGACTTTGAGGGATTTTTGTTTGGGGGAAAGGAAAAAGAAGGATACACCTCACCCATTATCACCTCTCTCTGTCATTTTCTCCCCTCCTCTGTCACTTTAACTCCCTTTCTGTAGAGAGTGGCTCATAAACCTAAGCAATTTAACTAGAATAAGGGTGACCTTGGCTTAAGTTCTATCTGACAAGATACAATCTAATCCTCAGAGTCCCAGAGGTGCCTTTCTGTTCATATCCCATGGTCTTACCCTGGACTTGTGGCAAATCCCTGACTTCCTTCTACCAAAGTGGATAATGGCTTTGTGGAAAGTTTCGTTTTCACTCAGACAGCATTTCTCTGCAGGAAACAAATACATCTGTCCAGTTCTAGTTGGGCTGTAATAAATAAGGGAGTCATACTAACTCTTGGTATTTCACAGCTATAAAAGAAAGCAGGTTTTCTGTAAAATAACCATGATTTAAAAAAATAATTTACTGAATTACCCAGATGCTGATTTCTTTTTGTCTTTTTTCTTCTTGTTCGCCTTCTCTTTTTTGCCTTTCTTATCAGGCTTTTTGTCCTGTTTCTTCTCAGTTTTGCTTTTCCCACTTTTACCTCCTTTCTCATCTTCTTCACCTTCATCATCTTCTTTGGACTTCTGATTTGCCTGGTTCTTCCTGGCTTTTGGAGCATCTCCATCAGAATCACTGCCCTCATTTTCAACTGCTCGTCCCCGTCCTCTACGGTTTCTGTTCCTGCGGTGCCCAGCTCTCCTTGTCCCATCTTCATCTTCATCATCCTCCTCAACACCACGTCTGGCTCTCCCTCTACCGTGTCCCCTTCTGGTTCTCCGTGTTGCTCTCTGCTCCCCTTTACCTGTGATAGAGGGGAAAAATACCCATGTAAGAGAAGGCAGCATGTTAGGAGACCTTTCCTCCTGCTTCACTCATACAGACAATTAGGAAATACCTGTATGTGACGTCAAAGTAATCCACACTACTGACCTTTTCCTTTGATATTTTCTTCATTCTCAGCTGCACTGCCCTCTTCATTGTCAACATCACTGCCATCTGTGGAATGAAAACAAAGGCCAATACACATGAAGTGTTGAACAGCCATGTTCCAACAGGAATGCAGAGGATTTAAGAATTTCTTGGCAATTACTGCACTGTACTCCGTTATACCATTTCACAAATCCAGCTCTTTGGAATACAGCAAATATTTTTAAAGAAATAGACAAAGACAGAAAAAAACAGTTACTTTCCTTCAGCACTCAAATAAGTAAGTCCCAAAGTGATGCCATGGAGAACTCTCTCTCATGGAAAAAATATGTAGGATAGGAGTATCCTCAAAAAGAGACAAAATAGCAATATTCTACAATTAGAGAAAAAGTACAAGGAAGATGAAAATGCTTCTCAGGCAATTCTCAGAGATTTTCTTAAAAATGTGAGGGATAAGCACTGGCTGAGATTGAAGAAAATTGAAAGAATTATTTTCCAATTGACTGACTGAAAGGCATCAAGCTTCACACCTGCAGCCTGGCTGAAGAGCACAGTCCCAGAAGAAACAGGAGACATAATCTCTGTTTCTGCACCTAGATCTTTAAGTGTAGGACAAAAGTTGACCGAGCTTGTTCACATGCTGTTCCACTGCCCTTTTCTACCATTCATGATCTGATGAAAACATTAGAGACTCTAGAGAGAGTCTGTTTACAGAAGCAAGTAGTAATTCTGCTCAGAAACATCTTTGGTTTGTGTTGGATCTCTTGTATAAGTTTTCCAGTCTCAATAAGCTCAATAAGAGATGCTGTCTCTCCTACCCATCAATAATCAGTGAAGTATCCAATTCATTTGCCTTGTACACTTTGAAACTTGGGTCATGCATATACAGAGAAAAAAGAAAAATACTCCTTTCATACACATTATCGTATCATAATTAATTATGCATTTATTCTTTCAAACATATTATTTAACATGTCTTTCCTGAAACTGCTAGTGATATTCCCCAGCAATATTTCTTCAGAAGCAACTAAACCAATACTTGAGAAGCCAGGAGCTAATAAGCTCTCTTGAGGTATCTTTGAGCTTGTACGTGCAGGATGGCACTTTAGACACATCAGTGAAATATACAGAAATACGTGGTAGTAGGAGATGGATGAGAAGACTAAGAAATATGATGAATAGAAATAGACATCTGACATTCCACTCCTATACACTATGTATGTTGTCTAATTTCCCGTCTATGCATACAGGACATAAGAACATCCCCAACATAAGAAGGATATGGAACTGTTGGGATGGGTCCAGAGAAGGCTATGAAGATGATCAGAGGGCTGGAGCACCTCTGCTATGAGGACAGGCTGAGACAGTTGGGCTTGTGCAGCCTGGATAAGAGAAGGCTCTGGGAAGACCCCATAGTGGCCTTCCAGTACCTGAAGGGGGCCTGCAAAAAAGCTGAGGATGGACTTTTTACAAGGGCAGGTAGTGATAGGATGAGGGAGAATGGCTTTAAATTGAAAGGGGGAAGATTTAGATTAGACATTAGGAAGAAATTCTTCACACTGAGGGTGGTGAGGCCCTGGCACAGGTTGCCCGGGGAAGCTGTGGATGCCCCCTCCTTGGCAGCGTTCAGTGCCAGGTTGGATGGGGTCTTGAGCAGCCTGGGCTGCTGGGAAATGTTCCTACCCATGGCAGAGGAGTTAGAATCAGATGATCTTTAAGATCCTTCCAACCCAAACCATTTTATGATTCTAGGATTCTAGGACAGGTGACATGTCATGATTATGTCATAGCTGCATTTTTCAAGCAAAAAGAAACTACAGTTATCTTCCTTCTTCACTCATCTGTAATACTTGTGAATTTTAATTTATATTCTATCTTTCTTCAACTATTCTCTAGTTCCCCAGTTTCTTTTACCAATTTTATTAAGATACCAGTAAATCATCAAAAATTTATTGAGGCACCTATGGACTGCTGTAGCTATCAGGCACAACTACTCAGCTTTATCCACTATCAAAGAATAGCAGTAAAATATGAACGGCTGCAAATGAGAAGCAATCTAGGGTCTTGTTTCACTGTGTGCAATAACAGGCAAAGGGTTATTACCCAGAATTTGACAGGCATTTTAAAACTGGGATATAGGTAGGGAGTCTAAGTTCTCTCCACTAATATTTCATTTGTGAAATGATAGAAATTATTTCTACCATTTCCACAGCATTTGCACAACAATTTTTTAAGATTATACAACAATCTTAACATTCAGTGTCATCAGTGGAATGTGAAAATAAATGCTTCTTTGTTCTGTTTAGATATATGCCTTCTGTTACTCACAGTAACACGATCTCCATTTGACTAAGAACATTACATTGCTATTGAAAGCTTGCAAAGATAAAGACAGATACTTCTAAAGAGATAATCTGCATGCAACAACAGGGAACAGCCTAATGTTTTTGCTGATCTCTTCCAGCCAAAAAGAAATTCCCAGGGAAGCACTTTAATGGTACAAGATTGGACTCACTGGAGATTCTGATGATTGCATACAACAAGCAAATGGAGGTTTATTATATATATTGAAACATGCATTAGAAATGAAAATGTATCATGCTCAAGTTGACATCATTTTGATGTACTGGTGAAAGTGGCAATGGACTATGCAACACAGAGGCAGAAGGTAACTATTGGGGTTTAATTAATTTTAATAGCATAAAGGTAACAAATGTGCTACTCTGAATCCAACCTTTCAGGTACAATAATGTGTTAAACTAATTAGGGATTTCAGGCTATTTGAAGAAAAAATTGGGAACTACTAGAAAGAAGCACATCAGAATAGTGACTGCTGCCTATTTATCTCTTTTTATCCTCTAAATGGTCAAGCACATGAGTGATAAATGAAAAGTTTTTAAAGAAATTAAGAAAAAACATAAAATCAAATGGAAGTATATATTGTCACAAAACAAGACTAGAAAAAAAGGATGAGTGAGTGCATGGAATCATGCAGCTAGAAGATCAGTGTGTACTACAGACATGCCCAAAAAGCACAAGTATAATTTCAATTTATTTCTGCAAAAATTTAAAATTATAGCTCCAAACTGAACTTCAGAACATTCCTGCCTCCATAGTGCCATGGTCGTATAGAGATGAAATGTGTTGATATGGAGAATGTTAGAGGTCTGTCCTCATTCTTGTTTATCCATAGAATACAAGTTCTCTCCCAGCTCTTATGGTATAATGCAGAAAGTATTATACTAGAATTTATTTTTAACAGAAGCTGGAAGCCAAGGAGGACTCTCTGATCCTCCACTTTCCTTGCACTTTAATTTATGTCATGAGTTCTGTCACTAGCACAAAACCTGAAGCTCAGGGTAGTTACTCACTTGTGTCAGTCTATCCTGAACAGCATCCATGTGAGTTCTATAGCCACCTCACACTGCATGCACACTACAGCTATCCCTGGAGACTTTTAATTTAGACAATCTATATCAATAATTGTCTTTAGTCTCTCGAGGTTTTGCACGTGTCAATAGAAGACCAATATTGTTAGTTGGTTGGGTATTTGAGCAATAAGAGAAATAAATAATCCTTACTCTGTTTAACATTATTATCATCAGAAAGCTATTTCAGGTCATTAACTGCAGTGCTTTTCAAGGAGGAAAGCAAGAGGCTAGGCAGCTCATAATTCAGCATGTCAGTGGCTTGTGGCAAATCCTGCCTTACTGAATTATTGGAGGTGAATTTCAATGACACACAAATTACATTTCATGATGACATTAAATCTAAATGCAAGTTAGCACTAAATTTAAATGTTCTATAAATCACAATACAGATTGAAAGTAGAGCGTATACTGTAGGAAATCTGAAGAGCATTTTTGATGCTCTGGTTTGCTAAAGTAGAACCATATACTCTTTAATATAGACACATTATCATCACTATGTGGGATTCTTTGAGGTCTATATACTTGCCTCCTGCTTTTTTAAACAGAACTTCATGTGATCCTATTTATCAAAAGTTCAGTGAATCCTCCATTAAAATCAACTAAGTCTCACTAAAGCACTGTCTAGAATTACTCATTGTTCCAGAAAAAATACTTGATAGGACCTCGTTTCTTCATGGTATTAATATTCATAGGGCTAATATCAGGTTATCAGGCTCTGAGTCAGCTAACTTGAGATTATGTGACCCTGAGCAAACTATTGCCAGCACTTAGATCTTTCAAGACACATTATCCTGCCCCAATGAAACATACATCATTAGGTGTATTTGGAGCTATAGTCCATAGCTGCTTATGCTCTAGGAAACCAAATCACTTTTTGGGGTTTTTTCCACAGTAGTTTAAGGGAAACTTTCTCATCTTTCTACACTAAGGGTAGGGAAGTGTAATCTGAGAAAGCTATCATTTTACTTGAAGTCTTACTTATGTTTTAGACTATAGCCACAAATAAGCCAACAAGACTAAAGGAAGGTATCCTAAACATGGGCTGCACGTGAGAGACAGTAGTGAAGACAGAACATCAGACAGCCCAGGAGAGAGCTCAAAATGTTGATGTAATGGCTGGTAGTGAAATTTAGAACAGAAAAAAGTACAAAACCATGAGTTTATGCTATATGAGCTGGCCATTTAGCAGATTGTGTAGACTATTAACATCCTTACCTTATTTTCCCGAATTGTTTGTACACTACTTATGAGAGGGTAGTACTCAGATTTCATGTTCTGCAGGTTTTTTAAACTTGTTTCATACTGACAAAGTTTCTTGGATTTTTCACTGTGAAAGGAATAATGATTCTTGGAATTACCCCATAAAAGATGACCTGCTGTTGCAATATTACTGCTCAAATTACTAACATGTAAAACTAACTACTTCTAAGCAATTCTGTGTGCTGGTGCCATAAAAAAATTCAGTGGTATGCAAAGTAACCAATAATTCAAAAAATGCCATCAGACTTTTTGTTTATATTATAATTTTCTTGTTAATTAATTTTCAAGCAAATGAAAGACATAATGCACATACAGAGCTTTGCAAGCAATCATTGCTTCTTCCTCTGGACTGGACAGTGCTGGACTTTTTTCAGTGTCAGAAAGCCATCAGCATAGCTAACTAATAAATTGTATGCCAAATATGGAGAAACGTCAGCAATATAATATCATGGTAGACAACAAATGCATGTGAAGTATTAGTTGAAAAGAATGGAAAGAGGTGTTTAATAGTTAAGTCTCAGTATTTACATACTTTCTATACTATTCATTCTGATCATATAAATATGAGGGTGTTTCACAACACTTTTGTAAGGATAAATATCACTAGAAGTAACAGTTGTGAAACTCAACGGAAATATTATGTCAAGAACTCACAGAGAGTCTATAGAAAGAGTGAATTTGTGCAGACTTCAAGAGCCAAGATTTGAGACCTTTATATTACAGATCCCATCCTCTTAGTGTATTTCTAAACACTGAGAAAACCAGCGTGGCCCACTTTGAGCACAGGAGAAGGAGTCTTGAAACACAGAAATTACAAATAAAACTTGTATTTATAACACAAGAGAAACACTTGCTATTTGAGATCATGCTTGAGGTTTTCCTTCTATGTTTTTCCTAGTTAGTGTTGCAACTTTTTTTCCAATGGACTAAAATAAAAATGACAATCCCCAAAATTCAGCATTAGCTATCAATTTATAAAGTAAAATAATAATCCCTATTCAGTTACTTTCACACTAGCAAATACACTGCTTTTTCTGCTTCTGAATTGACAAGGTTGTAAATATTAAAGTAGGCAGAATATTTATATTACAGTGTCATAAATCCACTGTTGTCTCAGAATACTTATAAGCCTTAATGCATATGTTGTGGTTTAGAGACATCTATATCCAAATAGTTTCCAGAAGTTGCTTGATGGGCAATAAGCTTTCTTTCTTTGCAGATTGCCACTAACAAGTATTCCCCCAACTAATTGTAGCTCAGTCCACATCTGAAAATTATAAATGGTGACCACAAGGAACAAATGGAATACATTCAATTTGCATGCATAAATTGCTTATTTGTTCTTCACCGGTAAGAAAAAATTACAGTCTTCTACAAAAATTACAGAATGAGCTTGCATAGATCAACTTGGAACTGTGGCACATCAACTGACTACACTCTCCTCTTTCCAGTTCCTTCTGGGCTGTATTTACACAACATGAGGTTTGAGTCTTGTCTCTCAGATTGTGGGTCAGGACTTCTTAGGCAAAGTTCTCCTTCAGTGATAAATAAGTTTATTGTACAATTGCAGTGTAAGAATTCTAGGCCAAATCTGATTTTGCTATTATAAAACCTACAGAAGGCAAAGGAGGGAGATAATTCAGTGAGATACCCCCCAGTATTTCACTCTTCAGGAAAGCATGGATAAAATTTTCCAGGCCATTGTGTCTTACACTTATCTCTCTGGATACATCCTGATTTCCCTACCTACGCCAGACAAAGACCTAACCATCTAGTGCTTTGTCCTACCCAAGACTAGAGATCTGACACACTTGTAGCACCCACAGTGATACAAGTAGTTACTTGCAAAAAGTGGCGTATTCTGATTTAAGCTAAAGTAGAATTAGTTTCCTGTAGAATTAGTTCTCTATATAGTTTTCTAACTTCAGTTGTTTCATTTAAGTAACTGTATTTTTGTTTTTATATAATTAGTTTTCTAGCTTCAGTTAAGTTTCATTAAGTTACTGTATTTTTTGAAAGTTAGACAGAATGTCCCTCTGATAGCATGTTTTTCCAGACATTGACGTCTTGTGTTAAGTATGATATGTGCTGAATGGATGTGTCTTCTTTTGTAATCATCTGTTTGTAGTCTTTATGTAAAAAATGCAAGATCAGAGAGAAAACTGTAGTAAAGGATGCTGCTTTCTAAAACTCCAAAATGAATCTTAGAGAGTTTATTTGCCGGCATTTTTGGTATCAATTGATTACTGTAATAAAATAATACAGAGAAGCCACATTTGCATTGTGTCTTAATCACATAGTTCGTTTGCGGTCAGTAATTTCTTATTTTCTTTGCAGTCTTTACTACAAGAACTAGGAACCAAATATTAATCATCTAACTCATTCTGGTAGTGTGAGACTGCAGAAAATCATAGCAATCTGATGTTTTCAGGTTCTGAAGTGTTATTTACTTAGCTTATTCTCATCAATTTGTAGTACTGTTAACACAGGAAGAACACATTAATATGAAGAAAACAGCTTCTCTTCAAGTTACAAATGTACCATTCTTAGTGGATCTGAAGTCACTGGTATTTTTGATGACTTCACAAGAAGTTCTTTTAAGGTCAGTACCTACAGCTGACCAGCTCACTACAGATTCTCTTTATTATTTATAGAGGATAACAGGCACTTTCCATCTGATCTCTTGGAAACATCCACTTTGAAGATTTGTGCCCCAAGTCTTCTTTCCCAGTATGACAAGCCTCGCATGATAAACCTCACATCTCCCGCTACCACAGGTTCTGCAGAAGACATATTATGAAACAAGAACAGCCAGACCAGATCTGCATAAGACCTAACAATATCAAAAACCAAAAATGTATTGCCCTATACTGCATTTTTGCAACTGTTCAGGTGGTCCATTATTTGCAAGAATAATCCTCAGAACAGTCAGGAATGATGAAGTAAAATCTCCTGTAAAGAAATTTCAACTAGATCAGTGTGTGAGCTCTGTGCTGACTAACTCCAGCCCTTGGAACATTTTAAGTCAGAAGTGAACTCAGAACCACATTCTGAAAGTGTCTTATACTTACTTACAGTGGAGCTGCAGCGTGTTGTCTTCTTAAACAAAGACTGAATCTTGAATTTACTCACATGATCTCATCTTCTGATACACTTATAACTGTTATTGAGGTAGTTAGATTGTATTATCAATAACATATAAAGGATAAATTTTCCTGAAATATGTGTCAAAGAATGATCATCATTCTGTAACCTAAAGATCTCAGCTTCTCCACTTAGAAGACTTGTGGTTCTCTGTCCATTGTGGAAATGCTAACCTCTGAACTTTGAAAGAATAATAAAGTCACTGAATCAGAAGATAAGTCAATTCAGCTGATATCTGCAAGTAGAAAACATATGTTTACAGTAAACTTAGAAATTTGATATTCTAAGAATTTGTTTATTAATTCTTATAAAAAATGTGTATGTTCTACTGTCATGCTTATTTTTTTTCTTAATCAGATGAAAAATCTGCTGAAGCTGGTAAGTGGTTTTGCTTATGCTGCATTAAATTCTTTGTTTCTCTCACATTAAAATGAGCTCCATTAGCACAAACTGCTTGAAAATTAAATTGGTCAGTAAACAAACTTGGAGGAAAAAAAAGACAAAAAAATGAAGATGCTCAAACAACAAAAAGGAAGAATACAGAATTGACTTTTTAAATGATCTAGGTGTTATATTCCACTGAAATGTTAAGCAGTCCTTTCTGACCTTTTCTATGGAAACAGAAGTCATTTTATTACTATTGCACGTTACAAGTGTGCATTGAAAATACAAAAAGTACTGTTTATTGGTACTAGCCCTGGTACTTAGCAAGACCTGACGAATTCATTCAGAAATCAGTCTAGAACGAAGTCCCTGGTAATTTTCTTCCATGCTGAAGATCACACAGGTCATGTCTGTTCCATACAAAAAATGACCAGTATTTTGGGAAGAGCAGTATGGCCCATAAGAACTTAAAACACTTCCCATATCAAAGAGTTGCTTTGCACTTTGTCAGAAAAAGACACCAGACCTTATCATCCTACTAAAACGCTTCTTACTTCCAGAATAGTGCAGTATCAGTACAGAAATACTCTTAATCTTAATATGAAGAATGTTTGACATTTTATACCAAACACTGAAACTAATAAGAAAAGAAGGCATTGATTGCCTCTGTGCAATTTACAGAAGCCACAAAATACCCTTTTTTTCTCAGTCTTCCCTGTAAACGAAATATAAAAGACAAGTAACAGGGCTGTTGCACTCTTCTGATTTACTAATCACTGGACAGCTACACTGTCATGCTACAACTAGCCAACTTACACCACAAATCTGCTTTCAAAAGCAAAGTAAAATACATTTCTGAACAAAAGATAATGAATTGTGACAAAGGAGATTTTGTATTAGAAAGAATAAGAAGAAAACAAAACTTGCGCACTGCTGAGCTACATGCAGAAAGTGAATACATTCTTAAGATGCATAATGATAGTTGTAATTACCAGTTCCTTCAATGGCAGTTGGCTTTTCAGGTTTAGGCATCGTGACTGTATTTCACAGGGCTGCTCCAGCTGCTACCTATATAAGAAGGTTGAGTGGTTCAAGATGAAGTGTACCACATCAACTTCATCCTGTCTGTCACTGAACAGATGGCAGTGGTGAAGTTTCACTGACTGAAATATAAGAAGATACTAATTTCCTAAGAGATTAATCTTTCATGAATGTTTAGTTTACTATTTAGGGCTGGCATGCTAGGGTCAAAAGAAGAGAAGAAGTTGTTCACCTTCTTTATTATTATTACTGAAAAAAGAAAATCTCCCCTGCAATGCACTTACTTATGCTTAATGCTTAACTGCTCAAGTGCCTTATCGTGTATGGATGCTGCACATTGTCCACATGGGTGCACTCTGATGCTGTACATAGGTTTGCACTTCAGCTTGTGGAAGACATTACATGGATTTTTTTCCTTGTCTTATGAAACATAGTTTTTACCTTAGACATACTTAAATTGCATAACTTTAACAGCCTGACAGTGATTTAAAACTGCTTAGCAAAAGAAGTATATTGTATCTGCTAGTTTACATTTGCACGTCTTTGCAGTTCAAGTAAGACTCCTTGCTTCCGTCTTTAAGCAGATATTATATCCTAGGTTTACCAGTTTACCTTGATTCACCTTGTATCTACAACACTATACAAGTTTAATGGTGAAGCAAAGCAAAGACTCAATTAACAAGACAGGTCAGGCTTGGAAGTAAAAGATTTGAAACCACTTGCTACAAACAAAACCACATCACAAAGCAAACAACAAAAAATGCAGTTCTCAACCTGTATTTAATAGATAATTCCATCACATCTTCCTCAAAATTCCTCATCTGGAATTCTTGATCCACTTTGACAAAAAGGGTAAGTATCTTCAGAATACCCTACATACTCAGATGCCTCTTATCCACATGACTATGAAAGCCATCTGTTTTAATTTGGAGCTGTCATTCAGATACCTGAAGGAAGTTTATCTGGAAGTTCATCCAGTGGCTAACTTACCTTTCCATTTTCAAATTTTAGCATCCCAGGGTTTTTTTTGAAATGCTGAAAATGTTTGCAGGTGTTGTCTGGACTGACTTGAAATCCACTTTACAGACAAAACACATCCAGGTGTTTAGTCCTATTTTTGTTAAAATATTAGGATCCTATGTTTCAAATATTCTCAAAGAAATTAAGTCTACATATACAATTATAAAAGGCCCTACACCTTTGTCAATAACATATGTTTTCTGAAATATTATTCTTATTTCCTTTACTACATTGTCATGTAAGTCAATAAAAAACATCCTAGCTTCTGTGCCACTTGAGAAAGACTTGTAATGCAAAAAAGAAATGCAAGATATCATTCAGTTCATCTCTGACAATCCATAGTTAGATCATCTCTAATAAACTGTGAATTGAAGAACTCAGAAAAATAATCATGTTCTAAAAATTCAGTTGGTAGACTTCCATGCTTCTTCAATAACAGAAAGAAGAACATATTTTGAGGAATGAAACATGGCATGGCATGGCATTTGAGTTAATGATTCTGCAAGTACTTACAAAAAGAAGCAGTGAAAGCATTGTAATAAGACGTTTCACAGTTACAGTCAAATCAGGACCATAGTCTTAATGGAACTGCAGGCTTTCATCAGAAATTAAGTTAATATTAATAACATCTCGCTTTCATTTATTAGCCACATTGTAAAATATTTTACTGGATGTACAAAGTGGAAAGGGACATACATTGAGGGCTGATTTATTAATCTTATGAACAAAAATTACTTTACATTTATATTAAAGATGCAAAGCCAGCATTAAAAAAGGTAGAAAAATACAAGAATTAATGTCGTATACAAAGTCTGAATGTAATCTCTGGGCGTACGTTTGCTATGATATAGATGAATCACACACTCTATTTCATTTGTTTCTCAAGATCTCCTGATTCAGACAGTGAGCAGATTTTGTTAAATATTTTTACAAGGGTACAACTCTTTAGTATTGACAAGTGTGATGCAGTCTGGTTTGTAGTTTACTTCTGGAGCTAGCTGTCTCCATGAGTTCCCCCACTTGCTGCCCTCACCAGTGGATCACTAAAACTGTCCATGAAGCTGCCCTGTAAACTGGGTCACTAATCAAAGCAAATAATCATTTTCTTAAGTCAGCTTAGTGCAGCAATCTCATTCACAGCACAGTCCCGCAAACAATTGTATTAACACAGAAGAGGGAGTAAAATTGAGACATGATGTGGGAAAGGGCAGCTAGGGTCAGAAGGCAGAAAAAGTTTGCGGACCTGTGAAGACAGACTTGCCACTGGAGATAACATAGCATAGAACTATATCTTATGTTTCCTTTTATTCTTGGAGACCAAGTACTAAGCAGAGATTGAGGACAAACTGTGCCGATTTAACTTCCTAGCACCCTACTATTTCTCTAGCATAAACATAAATGATGGCATAGAGAGCATGGACAGCTTTCTTTTACACAAGGTTCTCTCTGCAGCACATTAGTATTGAAAAAAAGGCCTGTAATGTAATTTAGCTTTATTTAACAGCAATACAATTAGAAAAGCACAGAGTGGTTTTAATATATAACAATTATGAAAGGGGTCCTAGTGCAGATAGGTTCAGAGACCTAGGCTCATTCACAAATGTGTTCGCTGAACACTGCAAATATTTCTGTTACCAAATATGCCACATTTTTGTTTCTTTGTTATGTATATCCTTATCAGAGGCATTTGCTATACATTCAAAGTCCTAAGCGAGCATGGGACACAGAAGATGAAGATGGAAATACACAATTATCCTTTTACCACAGCTGAAATTCACAGAAAGATCTGTAATGAAAGAGAAGTGGAAAGTATGGGTCCATACACACCATCTTATACAGCCAGACTGATAACTGATTTGATAGCCATCTGCCAACCAGAGAAATTCATCCACAGGAAATAAAGATGACATCAAATAACAGTGATACAACTGTGTTTGGTGCAAACATTAGTGCCTCAGTAAATCTGCGAGCATCAAATTTTGCCTGCAATCAGGGCACAGCCTATTCACAAAGAAATAACCATTGTAATTTCTTTCCTGCCACTTCTGCACATGAGCTGTGAATCCTTTCTACTGCAATGAAATGCCCTGAAAGTTTTTTCCATGGTTTGAAGTACATTTTCCATTGGTTTCTGCAAAACTTAGGGCAATAAACTATTTTCTGTCAGACTTTGTTACTAAGACGGCTCTTTTCAGGATAGTATTTTAAATTGTCATTTTGATTTGAGGTACAGAATATATATATTCTGCCTTGTTGAAGCACGTGATAAAAACAGGCAATTCTAGAAGTAAATAGGAAACAAGCTGAAGTCATAGCACTGTAATTGTACAAGTGAAAATGCCATTTTCTATGTAATGTAATACTTAATGTTGATTGTTCCCTAATCTGCTGCATCCAAATAAGTCAGATGAGCCTGAACAGCATCAACTGGTAAGCCTGTGCCTACTGTTCTCATTATCCCACACCTTTTCACAACTGAATGGATGATTATGCTGATCATGTCTGAGAGCAGTGAGAGGCTGCAGCAGAAGGGGGCTGAGGTGGGATGGGGGTCAAAACCTCTCCAGGGGGCACCGTCCTGCAGCAGTACAAGCAGAGTAGGGTGTACAGTGGCACTGGGGTAACACCAGTAAGGGTGGGCAGACACAGTCAAATGAAAAATTAGATTGATTAATTTCATGCAAGAAATTCTCTCCAAAAGCCAACTCACATCCTTTTTAAACATTAACTTCCAAACCAACGTGTTCAGCTCTTGAACACTGATTAGGGAATGCTGTGTAACAGAAACACAACTGTATTCTGATGCCGCACTCTTATTCAAAGAGAAAACAGATACAGCTTAAACCTACTTGCAGATAAAACCTTATTTAGTCTCTGAGCAGCTCATGAAAACTAATTCTAACAGCTAAGCCAAAAAACCTGCACAAAATTCCAACAGACTTCTGCAATTATTGTTTCTGAATCCATTTGTAGCTTTTTCTGACTTTTCTGAAATACCACATTTCAAGTTCCTCAGAAAAACTGGAAGTTAAGCCAAAAGTAGAGCAGGATGCATTTTTCATTATACCTAGGTTCTTCAAGCTCTCCTGGTAAACATGATCACCAGGTTCAGAGAAAAAACATCAGAAGTCTCATGAAGATGCCATTTTTTTAAATTTTCTAGTCAGTTCATGTGGATCACAAGAAATTAGGATTATATAAATGATTTAGAGGAATCTATCCAAATTGATCTCAATTACTGAATCTATCCAACTCCTTGATTAATCAGAATATTTTATTAAAACCTCAAAAACAGCTTTTAATTCCTAAACATGTATTAAAATTCTGCCAAATGAAATTTTTATGAGAAAGGGAATACATATCTATATGCTCTGTTCCGTAGACCACTGCTGAAGATGTGCAGCCACAAGCATTTGGAATGTTCATGTCAAGATATGTGTTTATATATATTTCCTCTAATGATAATACATTTAGAATTCAAGAAATCTACTGGGATTCATATTCTTGTCTTTATCCTATCCAAAATAAGTGGTTGACTTAATAGTTAATAATACAGCTGCTTTATTTAATAATATCTGATATCAACATACTGTTGGCTATGTCTGACTCTCACAGCACCTGATATGCTGACAAATGGGCACACTGCTCAGATAAATGCATTTACTGCTTAGCTGTGGCTGCACTCAATAGAGGGACTCCAGATTTACTTCTTGGTGCAACTCTTTACTGGGTTTTTTTATATAATTAGATTTTTAAAAAGCCCCACTAATTATTACATGACTTTAAGTAATTATTCGTATAGTAAGTGTAGCTGGAGCAGTACACATTCTCTAGCTAGCATCTGTACTCCACTCTGCTGTCATGGCAAGTTGCAAATGCTATAAAAGCCACAATGACTCATCTTTTTTTGGTTTGATTGTGGACTTTTTTGGTTTTGGGGGGGTTTGGTTGGTTGCTTGCTTGCTTTGGTTTGGTTTGGTTTGGTTTGGATTTTTTCCAGGGAAATTTTTTCCTAGGATCTAACAAATATTCTAGAAGGACAACATCAAATAAGCTAAGTGCACTAGTAGTCTTTAATGTAGCACTAGGAAAAAACTAGTACTGGAAGAATCAAAAGAAAACTGGATTTGTGCAGGGAAAAAAAAAAATATTACTTAGAATCTTTTCATCTACTCATATGACAAACTTCCCATAAAACCCATTTGCCTGAGGGTTGTTATGAGAACACGAACATACCAGTGAAAATTTATTTTTTCACTTCCATACACATTCAGTCTTAGTTTTGCGAGCTGATATGCCAAAATGGACTGCCAGTGAGTGTCTGTGATAATATCAGTCTTGAATCCATGAACATCCCTTCATTGGGCCAGATTTTAAAACTGTCAACTCGTTCTCTATTGACCTCTTGAACAAGTGCTAAATAGTGATAAATTTTATTATTTGGCAACCCTCGACAAACTCCTAAAATAGTTTAAAGTTTTCACAAATTAACTGCAGGCTAAGAGTTTCCTAAACTCCTGAAGATCACTTGAGACACAAATTCAGCAATTCAGTTGATAAGAGAAGTAAATGTGTTTGTATCAAAGGAACATAGAACAAACAAAAGATAAAATAAGAGAAAATGTTTTAAAAACAAAACACGAAGGCCTGCAAAAATACACAATAGGCATAAGCAACAATGACTTGAAAAACACTAGAATGTTCCCTTTGGACATACAAACTGAGACTTGAAATACATACTTCAAACAATAAAATCATGTTCTCATTAAAACCAAAGCAATAAAGTTAAGCACTCTTGAAAAATTTATTTGCAACATCAAAGATCCATTAAAAAAAATCAGTTAATGTAGCAGAGACTAAATCACGTCTTAAAATTACTGTGATTTGAGTAAAATGCAGATCATCAGCTACTGAACAAATTGCAGAAAACCACACGATTATGTCTTGCCAGTGAGATTCTCTTTGTATCAGCTTTCGTAATCACTGAAAGAAAAAGGCAATTTTACAAAAGATTTTCAGAATACCCTTCTCCTTGTTCCTCAACACGACACCTTAGATTATCATTTATTGACAGAAGATCCTTGATAAAAACATTTCTGAGCAGAGATGACTACAGCACTGCCATGATAAGATGCCACAATCAAAAATGTCAGTGACTGTTCTGGTAATCCACAACTTGGGTCAGGCTTCCAGTCATCCCTCAAAGGAAGCAAGGCAGCTGAGCATGAGGCATGGAAAAAGTTTCCTTTTCTTTTTCTTCTAATGTTTGTTAATGCTTTGGAGGTTTCAGTATCCACTTTCTGTGACCAACGTGCTGTGTTGCACAGTCCTGGCCAAGGCCACTGAGCCAAATTCCGTGAAAGGATATGACAGTATTATGAGCACATAATTGTTTTTATTATGTGATGCAACACCCACCCATTGATTTTAGCTGTTCACGTTCAAACACATATATATGTCAAATTATATTAATTGACTTAATTAATAACCCTAGCTTCTGCAGAAGTAGAGAAAAATGACTAGTTAATTACTTCTGTAAATCTTCGACTAACACAATAATGAAAAGTGTCAGGAAAGAGCGTTCATACATCTTCAAAACAAACCACTCAGTTTTTAAAAATATGCAAAGCTAAAAACATAAGCAGTGTTGAAGAATGATATATCTCTAGATATATAGATTCTCTAGATAGATAGACAGACAGAGATTTTGTTAAACAATTTGCACTGCAACTTGCTGTGAGACACTCTATGCCATGAAGAACTCTCCTGAGAAGCTGCAGTTTCAGCTGCTATCAGCAGATGGCAATGCATATGAGTCAGTCGCAGCTTAAAGCAAGGGCTCCCTCAAAACCTGCAATCAAAGAGAAGTCACGGTCTCAATTACTCGAGAAATCAGTGGATCTTCCAACAAACGTTTTGCTTAGAAACTGCAGAAGAGAGAGTCCAAAACTAAACCACATTAACCTTTCACGTCATCAGTTATGCCCCTACTTTCCATCATCTGCTAGATTTAAACTGATCAATCATTTGTATAGCTGAGATAAAATGGTCAATTTGGCAGTGACATAAACTATGTTTGCTTCTGTTTCAGCGTGTTCAGGGCAGAAGGCCATCCTGGCTGAGCGGGGATCTTCCTCGGTGGAAAAGGAAGGTATATGGACATTGGAAGCAAGAACACGTGACACGGAAAGACTACAGAGATGTTGTTTGCTGCTGCAGGAATAAATTCTATGTGGCCAAAGCTCAATAAGAGTTCAAGCTGCCCAGCACTATGTAGTACAACAAAGACAGCTTTTAAAATATGTTATTAGCAAAAGTTGATTGACAAGCTTAGTCACCTCACAAATAAGGATACAGACAAAATGAAGATATTTAATCAACTTCTTTGCCTCTGTCTTCAACACCAATGATGGGTCCTGGGACTCCTGAAGTCTTGTGTTGAAGACTGTGACTGGGAGGACAATAAACTTCCAGCCAACACTGAACTCATTCAAGACTTGCTGCACCAGCTGGAAGCACATAAATCTATGAGGCTTAGTGGCATTCGTCCTAGGATACCGAAAGAGCTGGCCAGTGTCACCAGGGGACTTCTCTCCATTATTTTTCAAAGGTAGTGTTAGTGGAGTAGGTAGTGGTCCCAGTTCCCTGGAAGTTGGCAAATGTCCAAGTTTCCAAGAAGAGAAAGAAGGAAGACTCTGGCAATTACAGGCAAATCTCACTTCAGTGCACAGTAACATTATGAAGAAGGTTATTCTGGGAGTTAGTGAAAAACACTTTAGTGATAACACAGTCATTGGTCATAGCCAGCATGAGTTCAGGAGGGGAAAGTCCCGCTTAGCCACCTTAATTTCCTTTTATGACAAGGTCACCCATCTAGTTGACCGAGAGAAGACAGTAGATGGAGGGGTTTTTTTACTATTTTAGCAAAGCTGTTGGTACAGTCTCTCACATCATCCTTCTGGACAAAAGGTCCAGCACACAGCTAGAAAAGCTCATTATATCTTGGATAAGCAAAGAAGCCTTACAGAGAGATCTGAATAGACTAGCGACCTGGCCAGTCACCAGTGGTACGAAGTTTAACAAGTGCAAGTAAAGGATTCTCCACCTGGGATGAGGCAATCCTGGTTATATATACAAATTAAGGGACAAGAAGCTGAAGAGTAGCCCCACAGAAAGAGATCCGGGACTGTGCATTGGTGGCAAGTTGAATAGAGTCAACAGTGTGCCCTGGCAGCCAAAAGGGCCAACTGTATCCTGGGGTGCTTCAAACACAACATCAATAGCCACCTGAGGAAGGCAACTGTACTACTCTACACTGCAGTGATGCAGCTCTACCTCAGGTACTGTGTGCAGTTTTGGGTGACTCAATATAAGGACATAAAACTACTAGAGTATGTCCAGAGGAGGGCAACCAAGATGGTGAAAGGCCTCAAGGGAAAAACATTAAGGGGCACAACTGAGGTCAACTAGCATTTTTCAGATTGGAGAAGAGAAGGCTGAGGGGTGACCTCATCACAGTCTACAACTTCCTCAAGGAGGGCAGCAGAGGAGGAGGTGCTGATCTGTTCCTTATGATGACCAGGGACAGGACACGAGGAAAAAGAATGAAGTTATGTCAGGGGAGTCCAGATTGGACATTAGGAAAAGGTTCTTCACTGAGAGGGTGGCTGGTCATTGGAACAGGCTCCCCAGGGAAGTTGTCACAGCACTAAGTCTGTCACAGTTATAGGATTGTCTGGACAATGCCCTTAGTCATATGGTTTGGTTTTCCTGTGCTCCTCACAGGTAGTCCTGTGAGGAGCAGGGAGTTGGACTCAATAATCCTTATGGGTCCCTGACCACTTGAGACATCCTACAATCCTATGATTAGCTGTTCTGCAATTAATGAACTATGTGTACATTGTTTATATGCCTCAATGGTAGTATTTGAGTCTCTGTCCCACGATACCTTCAAAGGCAGCAGAAAGAATAAAGAGAGGGAAGAATCATTGCAAGTGAAGAGCAAGAATGCTGAGATATGCATGGTGTTTGTCCGAGGATCAACATGAAGACTTTGTAAGTCTAGGTGCAGGTCTCTGGGGATTTGGGTCCTGGATGCAGTTGGAGATGCAAGGTCCTGCTTGAGATACATGCTGAGGAACTTACTCTACAGTCATGGAAAAAGTAACCCTCAACATCAATTCTGGCACTGAAAGCTACTATGCAGGAGCTAATATGAAAGAGTTTGTAAGAAAAGTTTGACATAGGGAAAGTACCATTATCGGGTACTCAATAATATGTAGCACTCTGCTTGGGACTGTGAAGGACAAATAGATCTGGCTAGTTTACATGCATACAAGTTGTTGTGTGCTGCATTCTACATCTAGGGGAAAATCTGAATCTCCTGGGATGTTGCAAATGCAGGCACAGGAAAGAGGCATCTCCACACTATTTCAGATGAGTCTGTTCCTCGAGGCTTCCATGCTCCCCAAGGTGCCAGAAGGACCTTGCAGGCCCAAGTCTGAATCACCAAAGTTTCACTGCTCAACTGGATAAGCTGCAAAAAGTCATTTAGCCAAAGCCAATGGGCAAATCAGAGTACGTGTTAACAGAGAAAAGTGTTTTATATAAACAACCAACAGAGGATAGCTGTGCTTTGAATGCACAGACCCTTTTCTCTTCTGACAGGATCCAACTTTTGGTAGTGTTTCTTTAAAGGGTGTTCTTTTAATAAAAGCAATAAGCTCAAAATTACAGCTGATTGTGCTTTTGTCTCCCTTGATGCAACACTGGTTGGGCTGTACCAAAATAGCTCAATGGGCAGAAGCAATGTACTGAGGATGCAGACTGCAATGTCTGGCCACATATCTAATGGAGGTGGAGAGTAGCACTGAAGTAGCCTTAGGCTTCACTGAATCCTTTCAATGAGTTCTGATACCTCTAATGAAGAAATTTACATTAAAATGCTCCTAAAATCCAAGTATTTCTTTAATTTTGTGCTTCATGCAGCAGCTAAATAAGAATAATGGGAAGGGGATCAGTTTTTCTGTCAAGTATTGTGGTTCCTCTGTAAGCTCCTTTATAAAATGCTTTGCGATTTATTTTTTATTTTTTAAAAAATAACAAGGTCTTGTTGAAGGTGCTTGTTTCCTTTAAATTTTCATTTTGTTCTAATTATGAAGAATATTTTTCACTGTCTTCGTGTAAACACAATACATTAACTTAAGATGGAGAAACTGACCAGAGACGTGGAGACAAAGTTTTTGTGGAGCTTTCTGAAAATCAATCCACCTACATTTGGTATTGTAATTTCCTTCTAACGCATGAAATGAGTTAGAAGGAAATGTACAACTATAAACTTATGACCTATGCCTACACAAAAACTGTAAGTTAAAATGTTTCCTTGCAACAAAGGCCAATCCTTATTCATGAAAGACTCCCTCAGCAATGTCATTATTCCTCAATCCACATACAAATATTTTAGAAAAATTCTGTAAGAGTGATCAATATTTTTAAAAAATCGTCAATAAAATTAAGACCCTCCATAATTTTTGTCATCTTCAAAAATATTTCTAGGTCATTTTTCAGTGTCTCCAAGTAAACACAATACATTAATTTAAGATAGAGGAGCTGACCAGTGCTGTGGAGACTAAGTTTTTGTGGAGCTTTCTGGAAACATTCTGCAAGTAAAGCACAATTAAATTGTTCTTAGGTAGTCATTTAAATCAGTCTGTATTTGAAACAGGGTTGAAATCTTTCAGGGGGAATGTATTAGATCTAAGAAATTTAATTTATTTTTACTGGTGTAAATCTTACATACCACAAAGAACATACCTAGTAAACCATGCAAATGAGATTAGAGTTCTGTCATAGGAAAAAAAGGAACTTCATTACTGCACCACAGCCTCACTAAGATTTTTATGATGTTCAAATTCAGGATTTTCATTTAAGTCTACCTGGAGGACATGCATGTATATCTATGACTCATGCACAGCTTTCTGCAGCATCATCCGTATTCAGAGCAGTCTTCAATTTCAATAACTGTAAATGAAAGCACAATTAACCCAGATGACACTGACACCTTGAGTCGCAGCATGCACACTCGAAAAGCTCCTGCTGTCAGGGCCTCTGTCTGCAGTCCCCCTCCTGCTCCTGTCCCTCTCTCTCAACTTTAGGTGGTCTTCCTCCAAAGAACTGGACAGACATCCTCAGCTGAGACTCACTGGATGGGGATGGGGCTGAGCACCTCCCATCCCTGCAGGGCTGTATCACAGTACTCCTGAGCATGGTATAATGATGCTCATGCTACACATGCTGCAGCATGGGAATGGAGATAAATGTCCTTCCACAAGTGCTGTTATTCAAACACAGCCTTACCTTGTACCTCCTCCTGATCTTGACTTTTTCCTTTTTTCAACTAGCCCGTACTACCACATGGCTAAATCTTTACCTATCCCCTCTCCTTTCCTCACCTTGCAATAAGCAAATCCTCCATCACAGAGTACTGATCTGCATCTGTCTCTCCTCCACATCCAGCAAGTCTTTGCCACATTTTAGTGCTCATCTGGCCAGTTTTTTGTGTAACAGTCACAGGGTCACTCAAGAAAAGAGGCAGAAAACACTGGAATTGCTCAATGCACTCAGGGAATGTCTGCCATCTTACTCTAGGCAGCCCCTATAGGACAATTGAATTCTTAAGTCCAGGGCCATTTTTCAGAAAATTTAAAAACTCTGTTTGCAGATCATGAAACCTTTCAAGACACAGACCTGCAAGTAGAAAGTAGAACAGTGTTTCAAGAACAGGATCAATTCAGTCAGAGAACTAGTTTTCAACTATTCTATAGGATTTAGAATTGCTACATGGTTGTGAGTCTAAGAATCTGTTCGCAATTTCCTGATTGAGGAGACTGTGATTCAGACTTGTACCCTTTGTATTGTTGGGTGTTCACAAGTTTTCCTCTTACAAAAGGTTCTCTCATTTATTTGCTTGGAAACGTGAAATAAAATTCATTTAAAGTACAAACAGAAATATTTGATAAATATTATTCAATAAATACTGTCCAAAGAGGTCACAGGAAGAAAACCATAAACATAAAGTTGCAGCTTCTGAATATTAAATATTGACTGAGTATTATCTATGCAAAAAAACCCCAAAACAAACAAAAAAACCACCACAAAAAACCTCATCAAAACAACATCTTCTCAAAAGGTTGTTCATTCAGGTTTGTTCTCACTACTCCTTTCTCACCTCCAGAGATCAGGTTGACGGTTTTAATATAGCCAGTTCCCACACTTTACGAATCCTGCCCAAAACCCAGAGCAGTCAAGTCATGGACAGAATAGAGACCTTTGCAATCCAGACTGAAATCTGTCTCGAAAAACTTTGCATACCGAGTTGCAAACACATATGTACCACATGTTTCTAACAGAAACTGAATAATCTGATTTGCAAAGGAAGAAGTACCACTCACTTTAGTGCCTGCTCAGAAAGTAAGGACTGCTGTCCCCTTGTAAGAACATAACTTTCTGGACACTGTTAATGCCAGTAAGAGCGAGGTAGAGTTACAAACTGCTTCAGCACCTCATCTCCACATCCTCCTGTAGTAGGACTCTGTGCTCTCTCTGTTCTGTCCTCACTGACAGAGAAGTATTTGAGTCCCTGTGGACATATCCCTTCCAAACAAATCATGAAGGCAGTGGGACACATTGGCAGGACAAAGGAGACTCTCCCTGCCTTGCTGGATGCAAAAGGGACAGTAGCAATGAGGGATGAGGACAAGGCAGAGGTACTCAATGCCATCTTTGCCTCAGTCTTCAACTCCAAGGAGGAAAGTGCTAGGGATACTCAGTCCACTCAGCTGGAAGACAGTGGGAATGAAGCTCCAGCTGTTCAGGAGGACATGGTTAGAGACCTGCTTGGCCAACTAGATGCACACAAGTCTATGGGGCCAGACGGGATCCATCCGAGGGTATTAAGGGAGCTGGCAGAGGTCCTCGCCAAACCCCTTTTCCTCATCTACCAGCAGCCCTGCCTGACTGGGGAAGTGCTGCTAGACTGGAGACTGGCAAATGTCACACCCATTTACAAGAAGAGTCAAAGGGAGGATCCATGGAACTACAGGCCTGTCAGTCTGACCTTGATACTGGGGAAGATCATGGAGCAGACTGTCTTGAGTGCTGTCATACAGCACCTGCGGTGATCAGGCCCAGTCAACATGGGTTCACCAAAGGCAGGTCCTGCCAGACCAACTTGATCTCTTTCTGTAACAAGGTTACCCATTTAGTGGACAAGGGAAAGGCTGCGGATGTGGTGTATCTGGACTTAAGTGAAGTATTTGACACCGTTTCTCACAGTATCCTGCTGGAGAAACTGCTGCCATTGGCCTGGACAGGCACAGCTTCTGCTGGGTTAAAAACTGGCTGGATGGCTGGGCCCAAAGGGTTGTGGTAAATGAAATTAAATCCAGTTGGAAACCGGTCACGAGCGGTGTTCCCCAGGGTTCAGTGCTGGGTCCAGTCCTGTTTAACATCTTTATCAATGATCTTGATGAAGGCAAGTTTGCGGATGCCACCAAGCTGGGTGGAAGTGTCGATTTGCTTGAAGGAAGGGAAGCTCTGTAGAGGGATCTGGACAGGCTGGACGGATGGGCTGAGACCAACAGGACAAAGTTCAACAAGGCCAAGTCCAGAGTCCTCCATGTGGGACACAACAACCCCTTGCAATGATACAGGTTTGGGGAAGAGTGACTGGAGAGCTGCCTGGCAGAGAAGGACCTGGGGGTGTTGGTTGGCAGCCGGCTGAACATGAGCCAGCAGTGTGCCCAGGTGGCCAAGAGGGCCAATTGCATCTTGGCCTGTATCAGACACAGCGTGGCCAGCAGGAGCAGGGAGGTGATTGTGCCCTTGTGCTCAGCGCTGAAAGTGGACATGTTTATTCATGCAGGCAAAACTATGACCCAAATTTTAACGGAAGGAAGACAAAGGCTGTACCTAATTACCCGGTGAAGTGAGAATAGATTCTGAATTCAATGCACTGCAAGGTCAACACAAAACAACCTTTTCACATAAACTCTCCTATTGCTCTGGTAGTGCTCTCTTTCCCTTACTCTTATAGTTACGTACATCACGTATGTATATTTGGAAGCAAATAAAAATGCCCATTCCTTACTGGAAAGGAAGGAGAAAAAATTTGCCATTTTTACAATTGGTCTGAATTTCCTGCTGAAAACTTCCCAGATTAATTATGTAAGTTCAATGAAAATGGCATTTTCCTGAAAAAAAAAAATAGTGCCTGATCTTTCCAGAAGAAATGCCAAAATTACATTATTCTGTTTGAACTACTGTTTTGTCATGAAATCTCATTTGAGTATATCGAAATAGCAACTCACTGGAGTTTCAATACAGAAAAAGCAATAAAGCCAACTACAAGAAAACAAGTTGTTTTAGACAGTGAACTAATCCTTCAAGATCATCAATTGCAAATGAACATTCATCACAAGAATGGAACATAGTTTTTGTTATTTCAAAGGATGATTTGAGTATTAGAGAAATAATAGGTTAATATCTATAATGCAGACTAATTCAATAGACTTGCTCCCACAGCATATGATAAACATGTTTTGACTAATTATTAACTAGGTTAACAAGACATAATGTGCATGTTGGATGGTGATATTAGTCTTACAAGGATTATGAATGTGTCATATCTGCAATACTGATTACTCATCTCTGCTTGCACACAGACTGAAAGCACTCGCTATTAAGTGTATGTATCAATTTAGCCAGGGCACCCTAATGGATTAAATGGAGAATATTTTCATATAGGGCATTAGTGATTCAAATATTGCATCTCAGTGGATGAAATCTGTTTCAGGTTTTTCAATCATCTTCTGCTTCCTTGCATTACAATAGCTTCATCATCCTCAGAAACTAGAGCATGAGCTGGAAAACCACATTCACAGCTTAGCTAGTATTAGGCCAGCATTACACCATTGGAGTCCTCTGCTTCTCCCCATTGCTTCTGTGCAAAATTTGCAGAATAAACGGCCTTGACAGCTTTCTGAGCTCACAATACCTCCTCCATTTGTAATTTCCAGTGGTTATCCCAAAAAGATAGAGGTGACATATGTGGCTCTGCTTGTCTTGCTCATTGTGCAGCTGTGTCATCCTCTCTAGCAGTCACTAAGCTAAACCTCAGCCCCATATGCAGCACCACTCTGCACCTCCCATATCACATCCTGATGACAGGCCAGACCTAACTCCTTGTGTAGCACCACCATCCAGTTAGCCGCTACAACTGGATACAGATCATTAAACTCAGGATTTTTAAAATGCTTTCTACTTAACTTCCACTAACAGTGTGAGGAACCACAGCAAGTTAGTAGGATGTTTTCATATTTCCTGTTGCAGAGAAACCATCCACACTTCCATAATACTGTTTCAAACCAACTGGAGTATTTGTTTAGAGGAATTCTGCACAAAATTAAAGAAGCAACCCTAATGATCCTCATAGCTGTGGGTGCCAGTCTGGGGGTTTCCTCTTCCTGAGTGCCTTAAAGGAATGAAAAAGAGCCAGATGCTTAAAAATACTGGTAGCAATGGATGAATTAGAAGTCTAACATTTTTGAGGGCCTCAAATTTATACCTGCAAACCAAAAGTCTGCGAGCTGAGCCAAAGATACCATTCCCAGGGCTTCCACTTCTTCTGCAGAGAGTTTCTAAGTCCTGAGACCCACCAGAATCAGGTTTCAGGAAAATTATTTTCCTTGCTCCTGCTGATGCCTTGTGCTGGACTGAGGCAATCCATGGCAAGAAGCTGAGGTGTCCCGACTCCAGATATACAGCCCAGGAAACAGCTGTCCCGTGCCTTGGGGTCCCCAGTGCTCAGAGAACCTGCATACATAGAATCATAGAATTATGGAATCACTTGGTTGGAAAAGACCTTTGGCATCATAGAATCCAATCGTACCTGTCCACTACTAAAACATGTCCCTGAGCATTTCATCTACCTATCTTTTAAATAACTCCATGGATGGTGAAGAAACCACTTCGTTGGGCAGCTGTGCCAACGACAACCCTTTCAGTGAAGGAATTTTTCCTGATGTCCAATCTGAAACTCCCCTGGTGTATCTTGAAGTCATTTTCTCTCATCCTATCCAGCTGTCACTTGGGAGAACAGATGAACATCCACCTTGATACAACCTCCTTTCAGGTAGTCTTAAGACAGTAACAAGGTCATCCCTCAGCCTCCTCTTCTCTACGCTAAATAATCCCAGGTCCTTCACTCACTTCTCACAAGACTTGTTCTCCAGCCTCTTCACCAGGTCCATTGCCCTTCTCTGGACACATTCCAGCACCTCCACAGCTTTTCCATAGCGAGGAGCCCCAAACTGAACCCAGCACTCGAGGTGTGGCTTCACCAGTGCTGAGCACAAGGGCACAATCACCTCCCTGCTCCTGCTGGCCACGCTGTGTCTGATACAGGCCAAGATGCCATTGGCCCTCTTGGCCACCTGGGCACACTGCTGGCTCATGTTCAGCCGGCTGCCAACCAACACCCCCAGGTCCTTCTCTGCCAGGCAGCTCTCCAGTCACTCTTCCCCAAGCTTGTAACATGAGGTTGCTGTATCCCAAGTGCAGGACCCAGCATTTGGCTTTGTTGAACCTCATACCATTGGTTTCAGTCCATCAACCAAATTTGTTCAAATCCCTCTGTAGAGCCCCCTACCCTCAAGCAGATCAACACTTCTGCCCAGCTTCATGTCATCAGCAAAATTATTAAGGGTGCACTCAATCCCCTCATGCAGATCATCAATAAAGATGTGCAACAGAACTGGACCCAACACTGAACCCTGGGGAACACTGCCTGTGACCAGCCTCCAACTGGATTTAACTCCATTTACCACGACCATTTGGGCCCGGCCATCCAGTCAGTTTTTTACCCAGCAGAGGGTGTGCCTGTCCACGCTAATGGCAGACAGTTTCCCAAGCAGAATGCTGTGAGAAACGGTGTCAAAGGCTTTAACAACGTCCAAGTACACCACATCCACAGCCTGTCCCACATCCAATAAACAGGTAACCTTGTCATAGAAGGAGATCAAGTTGGTTTGGTAGGAACTGCCTTTCATAAACCCATGACTGGGCCTGAAGGCCTGATCACTCGGTTTTCCCGCGTGTGCTGTATGACAGCTCTCAAGATGATCTGCTCCATAACCTTCCCCAGTACCGAGGTCAGACTGACAGGCCTGAAGTTTCCTGGACACTTCTTCCAACCCTTCTTGTAAATTGCCAACTTCCATTCAAGTGGAATTTTCCCAGTCAGCCAGGACTGCTGGTAGATGATGGAAACGGGTTTCGCAAGGAGCTCCAACAGCTTCCTTGGGTGGATCCTGTCTGGCCCCATAGACTTGTGAACGTCCAATTGGCCAAGTAGGTCTCTATCCAAATCCTCCTGGATAATTGGAGCTTTTTTCTGTTCCTCTTCTCTGTCTTCCAGCCTACAAGGCTGAGTACCCAGAAAACATCTTATGCTACTATTAAAGACTGAGGCAAAGAAGGAATTAAGTATCTGAGCCTTAACCTTATCCTTTGTCACTATTGTTCCCCCTGCATCCAGTAAAGGATGATCAACATGGTCAGCCTGTGATCATCACTTTTACCACATCTACTTAAACAGGAAAACTACTGGTCTAACTAGCTAGAGATGGCAAATACTTCCTACTGAGCAGTGAGCTCTGTTGACGGTTCACCAGATTGTTTTAAAGGGGTACAACCTTCCTTTTACTTTCATTAAATAAGCTTTGGATTTGAGTAACCTTCCAAAATATTTAGGACCTTAAGGGCTACTTAAAATAGTTGAAAATTACCTCTGAAAACCCATGTTGCTGTAGATGTATTCTGAAAGAATTTCTCCAAACTTAGAAGGGGGAAACTGGGACAGAGGTCATGCCTAGACATCCGTTTTTCTCTCGGATGGCAGCAGCAGCAATGGCAGCAGCAGTTCCTGCGTGTGTACGGGTTGCAGTCTCTGAAGGAAAGATCACGGGTCATCTGAATCTTCCACAACTCCTGCAGAACTCACACTAAGTTTCCGTCTCCCTCCCCTGCCCTTCCCTGGTCCCGGAGTGGGGGGGTGCGCTTCCCCCTGCAGGACAGCGACTGATCACCATCTCTTACAGAGAGCTGCAGCGCAAGATTTGGGGTACAGGACTCAATCTATTTTTAAGGCTTTAAGGTTTTAGTTGTGATTAGTGTTGATTCTGTTCTGTATATACATATATTTGTAGCTAAGAACTGTTGTCTCTTCTATACAATTTTTTTTTCTGATTAAAGATCTTTAATATCCGATAACATATCTTAGTTTTCATCTAAACTAAGACAAGTATCATGAGCCTACTTTATACATGCAAGTTATCCCATTAACTTCAATGGGGAAACTAATTTTCCAGATTGATCTGTATTATCAAGTGTTTGCAGAGTTTGTGTTAAAAGTAGCTACCAAGGGAGAAATAAATTACTAACAAATAACCATCCTCAATCTGTCTTCCATGTTCCACAAAGAGAGCTGGGTTTAAAGATTCAGCCTTCCACTCTGATTGTGGATAAAGTATATCCAGGACTGCAACAAGCAGAAGGACATCCTTCCACAGAAGAACAGAAGGTGGAGGGAAAAAGTCCTCTGCCTTGAAAAAAGGGGAAATAACAGGTGTAAGCTACTGATTTAAGGAGAAGTTTTGTTCCCTGCACAGTAATGTTTCCTTATGCAATTATTCCCTATTATCATCTTTCTCTAGGTGAATTTCATGACGAGATTACAATTTTAAATGCCTGGAGTGTATACTAACATCCAGACCACTTCAGCCTGGAATCAGTACATACAGGAAACTGGACAATTTTGACACATATAACTGCTCCAAGATGAAAAGGAGAGATAATCCACAGACACTGGGGCTAACAGAAGAGTCAGTAAACCTGAAAAACTGGCAGCTTCATGGTAGAGTAGGACAGGAGTTATCCACACCTTAGTGATCCAGACAGCTTTGCTTACTTCCTTGCCTGCTATTTGTCAATTTAAATACCCTGTCATTGCAATATTATTTTGCAGCACCTTGGATCTGCTGAGAAAGTAAAAACTGCTTGAACATACACATTTCCTGAATATTAACAGATCACTGTTTCTGGACACGAATGAGAAGCAATGCACAGAGTATAATAAATAATTGTTACACACTTACCCATGTCTTCTTTTATCTCAAAAGATACAACATTACCTGTTCAGTATCTCATGTAATAGAGTGAGAAGCAAGTTGTTGACGCTGGGTCTAGATTTAGCCACCTAGGTAGACATGACCCAGGCCATGTTATAGAGTGTTATACAGTGTCTATTACAATGTGACAACATCCCCACGTGACCATAAGTAGCCTTTCTAACAGGTCCTTAGACTCACAATCCCCAATAGTATCATGCAGATTAGTGTGGGCTGACAATGGCTTCTCTTCTTTGAATTGTAGGTATCAGATGTACACATCCTTGCAACTCTCATCCCATTCTTTCACTTAGTTCTTTCTTCTCCATCCCCAGATCACCTTTGGTGATTCAAAACAAAGCAGTCCCTTGCTATCAGCCCAGGTTAAAAAATGAAGCCTGAAATGGTTTACAGCAGTCCATGCTCAAAACCACACCTCTTATCTGGCATTTCCAAACCATGTAAAAGTCTATATGGGGATCTAGTTTGACCTCTAAGTATCATTTTTGTGCATGTACATCCAGAATCATGCCAAATTTTACAATGGATATTTATTTCCTGGTGTATGCATTTATTTGCAGAATCTTTTTCATTTCTGAGAGTTTAGACATTGATATTCCTGGGAAAAAAAAATACAAAAACCTGTGGACACCAGAAGTTTAAAGCTAGAATGAACATTCAAAGATGCCCAAGTATGTTACAGTTGTGCAACTGCTTAGAGGTCCTGTGATTTTTGAGTGCAAGGAGTCCATGCTATGGGGCTGGTACAACAACTTTGCAGCACCTCCCTTCAGGAAGGAGAATGATCGAGTTCTTGAAAAAGTGTATTATTTTTTCCTTTCAGCCCTGCAATGCTGAAATGTGCCCATGTTTGATAGGTTAAGGACTTCAAGCAAGTAATTCTTAGCAGACTTGAACTAACTGCCAGAAACAATCCCGTCTGTAGAAGTGCACCAATTTGGCAGGCACCGAGCTTCCTCTCCTTATACCATGTGGTGACTGACAAAATACAAATCACAAGAATTAAAGATAGGAAAGATCTATTAGCTTATCTATCTTTCTAATGCCAGGCCAGTTTTGATTCCGGCCATATATATTCGGCACTGCTTTCAAGTCCTTTTATAAAAATCACACACAAAACTTCAACCAACGCTCTGGCAATGCACAAGCCTAATGGCTCCCAAATTCAAAAATCTTTCTGTTGTGGTTTGAGATTTTTCTGAGGAATTTTTCTTCCTCTTGCCAATAAAGGGAACTTCAGTGGCACACGAGGGGGGATGGGGAGAGGGCGTTTCCGGGGAAACCGGGACAGCGGTCGTGCCCAGACATCCATTTTCCTCTCGGACGACAGCAGCAGCAACAGCAGTGGCAACCCCTACATGTGTACGGGTTGCAGTCTCTGAAGGAAAGATCACGGGTCATCTGAATCTTCCACGACTCCAGCAGAACTCACACTAAGTTTCCGTCTCCCTCCCCTGCCCTTCCCCAGTCGCCGTCTACTTTTAAGGCTTTAAGGTTTTAGTTGTGATTAGTGTTGATTCTGTTCTGTATACACATAAATTTGTAGCTAAGAACTGTTATCTCTTCTATACAATTTTTTTTTTCTGATTAAAGATCTTTAATATCTGATAACATATCTTAGTTTTCATCTAAACTAAGACATTTAATTGGCGCCCAACATGGGGCTGAGAGCACAGAAGGATAACAGTTCTGGCATCATGATGTTTGTTGTGAGTTTAGAGTCCATATGGACCATAGTGTACTACATATTTGCTTTCTGTTGGTACAGAACTATGCCAAAACGTCTGGCAGGCTTAACTCATCTGAGTGCATCGGCCAGTAGAACTCAGATAGCTGTGATCATTACCAAGTTCTTATTTTGGATCTATAGTGTTATAGATTCAGTGTCTATGGGTTTCATTTGGAATGTGTTCTTAAGGTTGTACTGCACTAGCCCAAGCTGTTACCTCTGGGGACACAGTAATAATGTTACCTACCCTCAGGGAGGAACACAGGAGAATGTTTCATCTCAACCTTTTATTCAGGCACCTTTTAGGTTTGCTACAGCAGCTTTTGGGAAGCTTAACCTCTCGCTAGATGCCAGGGATCTCCTACTTTATAATATACTTTTGGTGATTTGTCTGCAAGGTTCCATTACGATCTATCTTGGGTATGAAGCCAGGAACAGGGGTGATCAGGAATGCAACCAGAAGCAAGGAAAGGGAAAAAAGGAGAGAGAGTAAGACACCTGATGTTATGGTAGCTCAAGACGTGACTAAACCAGAGGAACAGTCTGAGCCAATGAAGGTTGTAGCTCACGATATGGCTAAACCAGAGGAACAGTCTGAGCCAATGAAAGTTGCCCCTATCCAGAAAAGGAAATACGAGACCAAATCGGTTCATTCAGTTGACGATGACGGGGAAGCGAAGTGGGTCCTTCGCATACTGCGGATTCAGAATCAGAGATCGTTACTGAATCACTCTAATATGACAACCTTCACGGCTTGCGAAAGGATGTTACTCGACAGGCAGATGAGCCTACACTGACCTGGATGATCCGATTTTGGGATCTTATGGGTGAAAATTTGCAACTCAATGGTGCTGAAGCCAAGTATTTAAAGGCTCTGGCTCGAGATACAGGTATTGAGCAGGCACTTGTGAGGTAATCAAGACCCCTTTCATTCTGGGCACAACTCTAGGCAGTGTGAGAGAGAGGTTTCCTTACAAAGATATCCTACAGGCACATCATCTTAAGACACCTTGGAAGACCGTGGAAGATGCGATTTTACGCCTGAGGGAAATGGCACTGCTAGAAATACTTTATGGAAGGGATGGGCAACCCCTCACCGACCCAGACAAGGTCAGATGCACACCAGAAATGTGGTGGAAGCTTTCCTGCGGTGCACCAGGTGCATTCTCCCATTATGTGGCATCTACGTATTCGGAGGCAGACCAAGATTTGGAGGGCGTTGCAGCACATAAATTCAGGACATACGCGAAAATGGTCCATGGCCCAATGCAGGAACATTTTGCTGCGGTAGAAACAGCACTTGAGAGGATGGACAAGCAGCAAAAGGAGATCATGCAAATTCTTCAAAATCTTCAAGTGGCATCAGTGCGAATCAAAGCCTCTGGGTCCAGAGCTGGACGCCTCCCGGCTAGGGGAAGAGGAGAGACTTCATGGACTGATCCATGGTATTTCTTGGTTGACCATGGAGAAGATATGAGACGGCGGGACAGGAAGCCTACTCATGCCCAAGCAGCCCAAGTACAAGAATTGAAGGAGAACTGAGAAAAAAAAAATTCAGCGAAAGTAAGTGCAGTGCCAATTTCCCAAGGAACTGACCCACCAGAGGGAACCTCCAAAATGTATCCATCACTAACGAGTTGCTGTCACTGTAACGGATGTTAGAGGGGCCCTGCCTCTGGCCAGGTAGAGGCAAGGGACAACCGTGTCTATTGGACTGTGTGGATCCGGTGGCCTGGCACATCAGACCCACAAAAATACGAGGCTTTAGTTGACACTGGCACTCAATGTATGTTAATGCCATCAGGACATGTGGGCCCGAAACTTGCTGTTTCTGGGGTGACTGGGGGATCTCAAGAGCTGACTGTGCTGGAAACTTGAGTGAGCTTGACTGGGAAAGACTGGCAAAACCAGCCCATTGCTACTGGTCCGGCTGCCCCAGGTATCCTGGGAACTGACTACCTCAGAAATGGATATTTCAAGGACCCAAAGGGACATAGATGGGCTTTTGGGATAGCTGCTGTAGAGACAGGAGAGATTAAACAGTTAAAGTCATTGCCGGGTCTCTCAGAGAGTCCTTCTGCTGTCAGATTGTTGAAGGCTGAGGAACAACGGGTGCCAACTGCCACCACAACAGTGCATCGTCGACAATACTGAACAAACCGTGACTCTGTGATTCCCATCCATAAGATGATCCGAGAACTGGATAGCCAAGGGGTGATAAGTAAGACTCACTCACCCTTCAATAGCCCCATCTGGCCTGTGCATAAGTCTGATGGAGAATGGAGATTGACTGTGGATTATCGTGGCTTGAATGAGGTTACCCCACTGCTGAGCGCCGCTGTGCCAGACATGCTGGAACTCCAGTATGAACTGGAATCCAAGGCAGCAAAGTGGTACGCCACTATTGATATTGCTAATGCGTTCTTCTCCATTCCCCTAGCTGCAGAGTGCAGGCTGCAGTTCGCCTTCACCTGGAGGGGTGTGCAATACACCTGGAGGGGTGTGCAATACACCTGGAACCGATTGCCCCAGGGGTAGAAACATAGTCTCACCATCTGTCATGGACTGATTCATGAAGCACTAGAGAAGGGTGAGGCTCCAGAACATCTGCAGTACATCGATGACTTCATCGTGTAGGGGGATACAGCAGAGAAGGTTTTTGAGAAAGGAAAGAAAATCATCCAGATTCTCTTGGAAGCTGGTTTTGCTATCAAACCTATAGATGGGCACGAGACTGAGGGGTGCATTTAACCATGGACATTATCTCTCATGTTATCCATGATTGTGAGACATGTGCTGCCATCAAACAGGCTAAAAGGGCGAAACCCCTGTGGTATGGTGAGGCCTGGCAGGTTGATTATATCACCGTGCTGCAGACCCGCGAAGGTAAGTGCCATGTGCTCACTATGGTGGAAGCAACTACCGGATGGCTGGAGACATATCCGGTGCCTCACGCCACTGCTCAGAACACCAACCTAGGTCTGGAAAAGCAAGTCTTGGGGTGACATGGCACTCCAGAGCGGATTGAGTCAGATAATGGAGCTCATTTCAAGAACAGTTTAGTTACCACCTGGGCAAAGGAGCACGGCATTGAGTGGGTGTACCATATCCCCTACCACACACCAGCTGCCGGGAAGGTTGAACAGTGTAATGGGTTGTTGAAAACCACTTTGAAGGCACTGGGTGGGGGGACTTTCAAACATTGGGACCAACATTTAGCAAAGGCCACATGGCTGGTCAACTCTAGAGGCTCAGTCAATCGAGCCAGCCCTGTGTAGCTTTTGCCTAATCTCATGGCATTGTCTCCTTCGCATGGCCTTGGTAACTTCTCTGTATGTTTAATTCTCTTATCGCTTTTCCTCCCTCTGCCATATCATTCCTGTTAAACACAAAAGCAAAGAAGCAGATTCACAAAGCTGGCAGTTTTTAGCATCCTCAAATTTTTAAAACCAGCTCTACATAGAACAGCACAGCTGTTGAGGCAGATGGTGAGTAGCTATAAAAAGGAAAGGCAGAATTACAGGAAAGTATGGGGACAGACTTCTGATACTGGATGAACCATTACTGAGGACCAATAGGTTTTCCCAAAAATTGTTACATCTCATGCGGTCTGTTTATGAAACATTAACAAGAATCTACAAAGAAAATATTGCAAGTCAAAATTTGAGGTTTCCTCTTGCTGTTTAAACTTTCCTCCAATAGAAACTGAAAGATTTCTCTAACTGGGTAATTCTTCATTCTTAAAATGTCATGTTCATGCATAGGTAATCGTATATGTTCATTACAATTACACAGGTAGCTTCTGGATGCAGCCTTTCTGTATTTACCCATTTTTAGACCATGTCAGTTGCTCAGTATGCCAGAAGTCTTGTTTAAAAGATCAAACTCTGGTTGGTGTGCTTTTATTAACTACCTTTCTACTTTTCATCCCACAACAAGGGTTACAACACCAAAGAAAATTAGAACTTACCATTTTCTCTGAGGTGATTCACTATTTGGCTTAACCAAAAATTTTAGTCGCCTCCATCCTCCTCCTTCATAGAAAATGTTACCCTAACTGGCACACAGGAAGGTGAATAAAGAAAAATCTTACTACTCCAGCAGCTATGCCCTAAATTACTTGGTGGCCTCAGAGGGAGTCTCAGAATAGTGGTTTATCATCTTCTGACAATGTCAGATCACAACACACCCAGTAGTGCCAGGCAGTAGTCTGAGCATGATTAATACACCTCGATTTGCTGTTACTGACTATAAAGTTGGAAATCAATGGTGAGTGCTCAAATCTTATTTTAATGAGTTAACAACAGATAATACATGGTCATAGAATCAAAAATGTAAAAGACTGGAAAACCATGTGCTAGCTATCTCAAATCAGTTTCTTACACTTTCTTTGAAGTGCTATACAAAATCTATTATCACAACCTAAGTTCTGTCAATACACTAGTCATCACTAGTACTAGGCAGTGCCAGGAATTGTTTCATGGAGGATTTTCACTTCTTATCCCTTTGTACGGCCAACAACCTAAAATTTCAGACTTCTTCAGGGCAGAAATTCCAAGACCTGAGGAGAAAAGGGAAATGCTGGCATAGTCAAAACACCTTAAAATCATCCTGTATTGATGTCACTTTTTTCAACTGTTATATTGCATTTTATATATAAGACATATTGTACACATATGTAATACTTGAAATGAAAAGTCATTTATTAAACACAGCAGATTCCCAGCTTAAATATTGATTGGGAAAGCGTATGGTTCAAACACTTCCTGCTCATTTTTAAGAGAATTTCCAGCCAGAAAACTAGGCCTGATTTCTCAAGAATTTTGATATTTACACACTTGTAATGCACATTTTTCAACAGAAGGCTTGTCAGAAATGTAGTCTTGCACATTTTATTTTGTTTTGTTCAGCCATATAAAATGCCAGTCTAGATATATGGTAAATATGTTCCTAGTTTGTTCATGTATACCAAAGTATACACAGTGTACACCC
Organism: Neomorphus geoffroyi; assembly: GCA_033558235.1. NCBI lineage: Eukaryota > Metazoa > Chordata > Aves > Cuculiformes > Neomorphidae > Neomorphus > Neomorphus geoffroyi. Next base: position 30,839,850 of record JAUMJM010000048.1, read on the forward strand.
CTAAGTTAACTTCAACATGTTTTGAGTAAATATATAAATATTTTCCAATGCAGTATATGCATAAACCTGTTGTGCACACCTCCTTAAAATAAATTTTATTCAAGACAGAGAAAAACACATCATGTTCTACTTTAAAAGCCGGGAAGATGTATGGGAGGAGTTTTCTAATCAATTCAGAATGAAAGAAAGACAAATGCTCTGCTGTCATTTAAAAGGCACTTGTGCAAAACTGCCTGTAATTTTATAGTTCCACAGAGACTTATCAGGGTTCTAGGTATTAAGCAACACTTACATTTTAGTAACAATTCCCCAAGGGTCTGTGACAATTGCTAGAGTTCACTGAAGACCAGTACTGTCAGCCATAAGAAAAGCTGAGCATTACCACGGAGTCAAATGGTGCTGACACGATAGGTTAGGCTCCACTTCTAACTGTTTATACTTACAATATTATTTTTAAAAGAATCCAAGCAAATTATATGATCCTGAGAGACTAAATGCTGCAGTAGCCTTGGAGAAGGAAAATTTTCAAGCGTGTTGTCTTCTCATGTTGTCACTTCAAGGAGTAAAGGGCTCTGAACTTTGAAAATGCATCCAGACTTAAATAAGCAAACCAGTATTTTCAGAATCAGAGCAAATATTTAATATTAATCAGATACTGCAAGTTTCTAGTTGCTGTATTTCTCTCCACTACGCCAACATAGCTATGATAGGTTATGTGCTCTGGCTGGCAGCAGTGCTTGCCTACAGCCAAGAGAAAGTCTGGCTGCTCTCTCCTGATTTTTTGCCATAGGGTAGAGTCCCAGGACTCAAATTTATAGCACAAGAAACCAACGTAAGTAACTTCATGGAGCATATAGGTTAATTTTGCTGTGCAAAGGGAAGTGACTGATGCCCAATACTCAGGCACAAAACTTTCTCTGTGTCTCTTGGGAGGCAAGGCGAGACATTATGATCACAAAGTTCACGTCAGTGGTGTTTTCCATGGGAATTGCTCTGAGAGGCTAAAATTACAAGAAAGAATTACACTAAGAAAATCTGTACCTCAAATTTCTACAGGCTTTATGTTTTCCTTTCATTATGACACTTTCACTACTTATAGCTTACCATTTGATCAGTAATGCCTTTAATGTCTGCTGGACTTAAGACTAAAAATCTTCAAAACGTTCGAGGAGAGACAGTCTCAAGTGTAGAGGACAAACACACTGTTTCCTTTCATAACAAAAGATTAGTATTTTCCCGGGGTACAGCAAACGGCAGAGTGAATGACAAAAAGGAGATTATAATCTCTTCATGGTTTAGATGCCCTGATGCCTCAAGCAAAGCAGGCACCCAAACTGAACCCTGAATCTCAGCGCATTGTCCCAGTTTGTATCTGATGAGTAGCCCTGGGGAGGAAACAAGGAGGCAGATAATGACCGGTTAGCCGGCATTTAGGCAAGTAAAGACATTTAATTGGTGGACTTACTGGCAAACTCCCAGTCTCCACTGCCCGCACCGCTTCAGTAGCACAGAGGTGCCCAAGTTCCCTGTGCAATCCCCCCTTGCCCCTGGAAAGCCCACCCCGCACGGCAGCACTTCCAGTCTGAACTCTCTCTTTTGACAAAGAATATGCTTTTCCGCTGACATCAGGAAAGCACTTTTCATCTCAAATGGTTTCTTAATTTTCAAAGGACATGGGAAGAAGGTTAAGATTGCAAAGGGAAGCAAAACAAATTACAAGGTGCCAGTGTTAACGTTAAGTCTGCATATAGGTTACAATGCAGGTATCTCTGTCTTTGCCAGAGAAAGGACTCCCTTACACAAAGTTTGCTACATTATACTGAAAAATCACTCCTGTTCCAGCAGAGTACCTCTGGCACTAGGCTAATAAAACATCTCCCCCATTCCCCTTACAGTTGAAAGAAGCCATATGGATGACAACAGTCTTGCCACTATAAAAGTGCTGGCAGCACGAAGTCTAACACAGGGCCAGTCTGAGACAAGATCACCAAGACACACCCATAGCAGAAACTTGCCCCATGGTGAAGTAATCCCTAATGAGGCTAAGAGGGAGACAAAAAACAACGGATCTCAACATTAGCATTAGACCTACAGACCCTATGAACAGGCTGTCTACTTAAATACCCAATAGGAGTTTTTATCACTTCCTGTGGACTGGGGTAGTGAAAAATTCCCAAGTATACAGCTATCAGATTAAAAAATGAAAAATTACACACATGATTTTAGATCATTACTTATACTTCAGATGTAACTTTCAGACTTCAAGGAACACTTCCATACTCTATCTTTGTTTCAGATTTTATGAGCTGTAGTAATAATTTTCTTCAAAACACTGCTCATAGGTCTATTGTCTTTCTCTTGCAATGCACACACTTAGGTGTAATTAAGCTCTACTGTGCTTTTCAGATGTTGAAGCGATGAATCAAGTCAAGTGGAAAGATGTCGGTGAGATAACCCAACTCCTTCAAAAACTTGACTAGCAGAAGAGAAGGAAAGAGACCGGGCTTACATGCAATTACTTGTTGAAAACTGACCACTTAAGAAAGGTACTCGACCACTAGATCTCTTCCTAGGAAAACAAAATAAATCAGTTTATCTTATGAGTGCCTGGTTGGAATACACTAGAAAACTGACTCCTTTCAGCGTATACAAAAGGACCTAGCATGGCTCCTTTCTGATGTTATACTGATGACAGATAGGAAGTAACAAAGCACTGTGAATACTCTGCACGTGCCATTACCCTGATTTTTTAGACACAGAATTGAAGAGACAAGCAAGGATCTTGGTTTCCACAGAGCTGAGAATACAAAGCCCAAGAATTCACTGCAATCTGACACATTTTCAGTAAAATCCTCAGTGCCTACCTAGCTTTAAAATCTGCCTCAGTCATTATCTGTGAGACTTCAAAAATAAAATGGGATGCTAAAACCAGAAAGAAATAGGAAAATTATCAACAGCAGCAACCCAACAGAAGGAACACTGCTAAAAATTCAAAAGCGCGTAAACCGACTCAATTAAGCCCACGTGCTGAAAACCTAATAGGTTAAAAAGACCTATAGGATGCTTACACATTGTTACAGAATCCAGTTCCAAGATAGGTATGTCACAGGAGCTGGTCTACATTCAGGTACAAGCTAGTAGGGATTATTGAGAGGGAACAACGCTACTAAAGGGACAACCAGAAATCTCTTAGCAGGCAGACACTCACCCACTGAAGTGAGGACCCCCAGCCTCAAGAAGACTCTGCTTGGTCTGCCCACCACAGGGAGGACCTCACATCACAGGCCAGCTGCTTCAGCAGCAAAATGGTCTCTGGTGGGGGCTCCGTTTATACCAATGTAGGATTGCGCATGTGGTCATATATGGCCATGGTGACACTTACCAGCTGGAGTGGTCTGCGAGGCAGCACCAGTGTAGCCTGTAACCCAAGTCACATATTCCTGCACCACGCCTCAGGTCTTCTCCCTCTTGGGGCAGGTGTACCGGCCACAGACACACTGCAAAAAAGAAGCAAGAAAAAAAAACTACAGTCCCAAAAATGAATGCTTTATTTGCGTTCTGGTAATTCACCTGTTTTCCTGAATGGATAAACCTTTGCGATATAGTTGTTGCTCTTATTACTACTACTACTTCTGTTATTACTATTACTACTACTACCATTATTATTGTTCTATTTTATTGCTCGAATGCTTCTTTTCCAAATAGACAACAGGTGTTCTCAGGCCCACGCTGACAGACTATGCAAGACTACTCAGGGGCTACAGTGAGAAAAGTCAAAGTGCCTGGGGAGATACTACTGATGTTGCTCAGAACAGGCCAGGAAATCTTCCCTAGAATTTACAGATTGAATGCCAGCTCTCAAAGGAGACTCTCCTTGCCTCCACACAGTCTGGGTGAACTGGCATGGCTGGGGTGGGTTAACCTTGCACAAGGAAGAATGCAGTGACTACTCAAACAGTGCCCAAGGGATTAAGCAAACCCCAAGGCTCCTGGGGTCCCTCTTTGATTCTTTCCCTGTCATAATATGTGTCTTTGTCCCACTATCTTAGGTCAACATGTTTAACTAAAGTTAGGTACATAAATCCATATGTAGGTATTGACCTCCTTTCTCAAAGTGTTCAGTGCAATTCCAACATGGATCCCAGTACAGCAGGCCCTCTTCAGCTGGAGAAATGCATCTTCTCCACAGCAGCTGGGGCTTTCTAAATGAAGTAAACATAATGAGATGATCAGCAGGAAAATGGCCATGCATTTTATGAAGAATTATTATAGGCCAAAGTTGTCATCACTGGTTTTTTTCCTTATTTGAGATTAAAATGCAAGGGAGCACACAGCATTATCCAAAATGGCACGACAGCCTGGCAAGTGAACCTGAATAGACAGTTCTTCCTGTTGCACGTGTATTCCCTTCTGTATCATCATTGTCCTAGATTCAAGCCCAGATAAATACTATGTTTATGATTTTATAAACAAATTCTCTTTATTAGCCTAACAAAGGGAAAAGCGGAAGCTAGAAACCAAGGCCATCACATACCTGGAAGGGAACAGGTATGCATAGCCAAAATAGTCTTGTAGTGATCAGAAATGAAGAGGCAGGTAACATGAATTTTCTCTAGGTTTCAGTGCCTTTGCAGTACAATGAAGAAAACATTTTCCCAGACTTGCTAATTCAGTATATTCATTATCTTTCAAGCTGCATTCTCAGCAGCAGTCAGGTGCTTTTTCCAAACCTTTCTTACTTCTGGAAATGAAACATGAGGGACAAACTGACAACTTAATGAGGATTACCTGCATTTATTTACACTCACAAGGCTTTTGAAATGGATCAAGTTACAGACACCTTTAAAGATTTGCCAAAACAAGCAAACTTATGAAAAGAGTCTGAGGCAAATGACTTGGGAGTGAAAGATCTTCATGGACATTTTTCAATTCACAACTTAAATAAACATCTTCTGTTGATCCACAGAAGAACACTGGACTTGTATACAAAGAAGACATTTGCAGAAGCCCAAACTGGTCACTCACTACACGAAACCAGCAGCTGTGGAAATCAGACGAATAGACATCTTGGTTTTCCTCAGTTGCTACATAGCTCTTAAAAGTCACAAGATTTTCAAAAGCTTGGGCTAGATGGATCTTTAGATGTCAAACCTTGGGTACCTTGAAGGACACATCAGGCTCATGTTCAAGGTGTGGCCTACAGGAACTTTGCCAGACCATTTCAAGGCTATTTCAATCTGGATACACACCAAACAGCTAGCTTCTCTGGAGAAGCAGAGTTTTAACCTCTCTGTGAAATGCACCAGAAACATTAGGGAACACAATAGAGTCCTTTTAGCTTTGCAAGTCTAGTGTTGCCCATAAATTTGGTCTTATCAGTTAATGAAACTCTACTAATGAGTAACAGAGAAGTGCCTATTATGTCACCTTGAAACTGCATACATGCTACCACGCCATTTCACACACATGCATACACTACAGTATATTGAACTGCTATAAATGCATCTTTCACATGCACAGAATATTTAAAAAATTCACAATAAGCAAAATAACAGAACAGTACTAGCATTTTACTTAAAAAGGGTACATGCTTTCAGTTTCACCCACAACTTTCAGAAGAATGCTGTCTGAAGGTGAGATGCTTTATACAATACAGACCAAATTTTTAGTTGGTCCTTGCTGTCCTGTAAAAGCATTTTAACATAAAAACTCCTAGGGTGGCTGAGAGATATTATGCGTGTAATAATCAGATTTCATCCAGTTTTGCAGGCATGCATGTAATTGCAGAGAACATTTTTAGGCAACTCAGAATTGAACCAAAGTTCAAACAAACTGCTCTTAAGTTACACATACCGAAGTAGACCCTCCTCAGTGAAAATACGTAAACAAGAGCAAGGGTGTATCAGGAGACAAAATTGGCCTCCCATCTTGTTCCTTCTCTTAAAACATGTGTTGTCTCTATTTAAATGTATACCCATCTGAAGTGTCTGAACATTTTTTGTGTTTATTTTTCAGTTTATTTTAAGAACACACAAATATCACCTTTAAACTATTTCCCTTCCGTTGCAAGTCAAATTGTATTTAGCAGTTTGCTTTGTGTAACAGTTACTCTTTTCTTTGGTCTGCAAATCACATGGATTGTTATCTACCCATAGCTAGCAAATAAAACTGTCAATAATACATCATACGCAATGTAAGGAATGCTGTAGAATAATGTAACGTAACTCTTAGAATCAGGGGCTATGAAGAGCTTATCCCACAAGAGGTAACTTTCACTCTGAGTGAAAAGTTAGCATCATTCCTACCCCTCAGTTAAGCGCTGTTGAAAACTTAGGCAGCAAGCAATTTTTCAAAGACCCTCAGTAATGCTTCACAGGATCTTCCAGAGTCAGCAGGATTCTCTCTTATTCCTGTTACAGGTGAACGTTGTTTCCCCCTGATATACAAGTTTCAGCTCTGCCTTTAAAATGCCAGCCTCCCAAATGCTCCATATTAGTAATAAAATAAATTTGGCTTCTCTATACCCAACACCCCAGAAACCTGTTCATTAGAGCTTTACTAGTATTGCGTGAGTCTCTGTACGGTAGCCATTGTAAAGCTAGTTCCTTTCTATTTCATTGATCCAGTCTTAGCTCCAAGGCATAAGAATTCCTGGGGTTCTTTTGTGTGAAGGATCTAAGCAGCTTAAAAGAGTACACTTCTTTGATGGTTCCACCAACTCATAACCACAATTTCCCCTCTCTGAAGAAATTTACTATAGGTTGGTTTTGACCCAATACAATGGTACTCACAGGGTTCCCACAGAACAGCATATGAAAGTGCTGGGGTACGGGGAATGGAGATCAGCAGTTATTCTCTGAACTAATCAAATTATCCTTGATCTCTTCCCAGCATCAGAGAAAACAAAAATAGTATTGTCCCAAAAACTCCTGTGAGGAAAGAGTTACAGTTTTCTTCTTTGTGGTTTTCTCTTCCTTCCCTAAATGAGCACAATTGTAGCCCATTGTTAGTAGTATCCTCCAAATATTTACATTTATGAGGCAAGCAAACTATAAGCCACTAGCAAATTGCTTCAAAAGAATGTCACTCTGAAAAGAGGTACAGAAAGGTGACCTGCTCCAAATGAAGGCCTTATCACAATAATGTGTTTATGTCACAGAAATCTGAATAATTGCTGCCCCAAAAGAAGGAGGTTTCCCCTCCCAAAAGAAGGAAGTTTCCCCTCCCAAAAGTCTTCTTTCTTAAAAATTAAATTAAATAAAAAAGAAAATTAAAAATTCCCCGCAGCTAACAGATGCTTTGTTAACACTTCAGAATGATCTTTTCAACAGTGCTTAGCATTGCCAGAATTCTGCTCTCAGCCCTGTTTACAATAAGACTACATAAAAGTCACTAGAATTTGTACTTTTGACTGTAAAGGAACTTTAACTAAAACCATGCAGAGATTTTATACATTCCAAATCTTAGTGTTTCTTCAGCAGTTTTTGCCAGTCATCGGTCCGCTACTCCAAATCTCCACTGATATAACTAAGACCAGAACTGGGTCCAAGAAATGAAAAATGGAAGAAGCCATCTTTAAGGTTTGTATATTTACCCATGTAATTTTTAACCCAGTTGAAATGAAGGTCTGTTACAAAAAAAAAAAAAAAATCAAACAAAAATCACTCAAACCTCAGACATCAAGAAATTTCCTGGGAGACTGATTTATCTCCCAAAGAGATGTTCCATACAACATGAGATTTTATCGATGTACACTGTAACACGCTCCTTTTTCAAAGAACTCATAGGCAGGGAAGACTGAAAATCAGCACATGAACCTGATGCAAAATACGAAGCAGCTATGGAATGCTAAAGGGAGATCTCAAAGGCATTAAACAAAACAATAGTAAAAAAGTTTTTCAAGATCATGAACAAAATTTGAAGTTGTTTACAAGATCTGAAATTAATTTATTATTTATACCCATTATTAAAAATGCCATAAAACTTACTTGTTTACCCACAACAAAGACTCCAGCAAATGAACAATGCGCATACACATTTCAGGACACGTCTGATACTGTTCTTAGAGAAATTACATAAACTTTTTTTTTGTGAGGCAACAGTTTCTGATTAATAATTTGGGAAGTAGTATTTTTTATGAAAATGCTTATCTATCTCTACTCATACTACATTCTACAAATCGCATACTTTACATACGTAAAACATTATCTTCATAAAGCCAAGGTTTAGTCTACGCAACAGATTTTAGACAGATTCAGATAAAAACAGCATATCCCCAACTCCTATTGTATACTCCAATCCCAGTACATTCCCTGTCCCCGTGGACTGGCAGCAGAAGAGTCAGGAAAAATATTCAGAAGAAAGGCAAAGGTCTTCAATCTGATGTCCTTAAAGCTGAACAATCCACGCTTAGTACACCATGACTGATGTTTGCAATGTATTTCGGCCTTGGTTAAAAAGCTTTACCAATTACTTTTTTTTTAAACAACTCAGTACATATGCAATCTGAGGTGCTTTCTGGTACACAACACAGTTCTAATTCTGTGAAGGCTGTGAAATTCTTTTCTCATAGCAACTAGGTTTGGAGGACGAAACTGATTGCCATCATTGAGATCAGGAGTCACTGACACAACACACAGCTGGCACGAATCTCACAGTATTCTTTAAGGTACCAAGCTCTTAAAGAATAAGTTAATCTCCAAAACAGGAGGGAGAATTGGCTCTTCAGCACTGAATTAAATAAAATATGTGGCTACTTCTTTGTTCCTTCATTTTTTTAATTATGTGAGGGTATGCTCTTGCTGACAAAGGGGAGTCTGATCAGCCAACTGGCAATAACATTCATAATCAGAATTTAAATTGAAAATCCTCTTATGCCTTGGGGCAATGCTGATGCAGTTTTGATTTTGATTTCACAAGACGTGAAGCTCTCATAGGTAAATTTAAGTCAAACCAAAAAAAAGAAATATTATATTTTATGTGCCCTCTATTTTTTCTAAGATACTGTGTAGTGTGGGGACCTCCCAGCTCTGCAAAACCCCACAACAACAAAATGTGACACATACTCATACACATGTTGGATTCTCAGCCTGTAACTTGCAGGGAAAATACAGCGTTTAGAAGACAACTTAGATGTGAAAGTTAATAACAACAGACTAGCATGTAGGCAAAGGCCCCTCAGGAGGAAATTCTGCCTGTTTACCATTCCTCTGGGTCTACTTATCTTTGAGATGAACGTTATCTATTGTTATATCTCTTGAGAAAAATCATTTTGGTGCTTAAGTTTCACTTATTGGTGTTGTCTTTATGCTTAAGCCTACCTGTGTCCTTCTTTCTTATTTGAATATACCAGCTCCTTTCAAGGTAACGTGCGTGAGCAGCTGGAATACAGATAACTAACCACTTGATGGCCTGACAGAAATGCCAGCAAACAACAGCATGCTAAAGGAAGCAACAGAAAGCTTTACAGGTTTCTTTCCTTTGTCCTCAAAATGTGTTTCTGGTGGATCTGTTCTAATAGAGCTTGATAGAGCCTAACCAGCAGACCTGGGCAAGATTATTATCGGGATGAGCATCCAAACACAGACGGTTAAATATGCCAGATACATCCTCCCCATTGAGAAGAAGGACGGAGTCCGCAGCACGTGTTGTCTCGGAGGAAGACCTCTTCCTTGCATAAAAATTGCTTACATCAGAAACGGGGAATCCACATCCTTAGCAGGCAGCTGATACTCATGTGGGAAGTTACTTACTGCAGCCACTGTTACCTCTAGTTAGGGAACACAGACGCGATCTGGGACTCCTTCCTTACTCTGAAACTGGTTTAAAGCACCAGAGTCACTGGGTTTCTACCTTTCTGTACTAGAGCAAAATCAGCTCCTCCACTGCAGCATAAAATGCTTTTCTCCTTTTTTGCTTTTGAACCTGGGAATGCCCTTTCCGTGGCCATTTGAGGAGAATGTGTTTGGGGTTGATACTGTTGTGGCTAGAGTGTTTCATGACAGGTGCAGTGAACGATGAGGAGGGTCTCCATCTTTCACTGTCTACTTTTGCACCTGAACACAGGCTGTACTTGGGAAGGCATGTTGACGTAATTGATTTTGGCGGATCTGTGGAGGAAAGTGCTTTTGCTCCGATTGTTGGACTGGACTCATTTGATGAACGGTATGAATGATTGCGTCTTCTGGCTGACCTCGTAGGACCAAAGACCTGAGTGTTGTGCTGCCAGTGCAGCAGTCACCACAACAGCTTCCAGGAAGTTCACCAAATACTGGATTTAGTGCAAGAAGCACGCAGGGGTAGGCAGCAGAGTTGAGAACGTCACACATGGATTTGCATGGGCTGCTAAGGGATTGACGTTTCAGTAAACTTTTCTATCTTTACCTGACAGCAAACTCTGCCTCAAAATACCTATGTACTCCAGTATACTTCTACAGAGGCTAAAATCCACACACCACATCACTTTGTTCCAAATCAGACTACTATAAATCTTCAATTGAATTAGAGAATCGCCTGGCTGGAAAAGACCTTCCAGGCTGTCGAGTCCAACTGCACCTCGTCACTGGGGGGGTGGGGTTAAAGTCTGTGGTTCAAACACACCTCCTTGGTGTGCAGCTCTGTTCTAGATGAGACATGGATCTGAAAATCCCTGTCCCTTGCTCTCCCACCTGAGTTGTCCAACTAACTGCTGTCTTGTAAAGAAGTTAAGCTTTGTGGTTTTCAGAAATCAGAAGCACACTTTTGCTTTTTCAAGACTTTTTGTTTATTTAGGGTCACAGCCACAGCATAGTGTATAGCTCTTTTGTTTCCTAGTCCAAGGAAAGAGCTGTTCTTGACTCTCAAAAGTAGTGACACAACCAGCTCCCAAGTCTGATTCAGCTTAAAATAACCTGTGGGAAAAGCCTCGGCTCCCCACTCATACGTCCAAAAGTGACTGCTGGGGAAGTCCCAGCTCTTCACAAAAACCTGCTGGAGAGAAAGTGTGGCCAGACTGGTTACAGAAGTTACGGAATTTATTTCCCACCTATGTGCAGATGTGTAACATTCCCTAGAAATCTTATGCATATTTTGTTACTTGCCAAGGACTAAATTTAATGGTATCATGAATTTCCCAACAGCCAAATCTCCACTAATTGGCACCTTGAATTCTTTAGACAGAGAGAGAGACTATGAACAAAGATGATTACAGAAAGCACATTCGTTATCATATCATATTTACAGAAGACTTCTCTTCTACACCATAAATAAGGAAGCTTTGCCTAAATCATTTCTTGTAGTAGTTGAAACTATTTTGTAGTACCAAGTAGGAACTACCAGCCCAAACACAGCAGAAAACTGGTGCACTATTCCAAACAAGGGTTATGGAGCGGCTGCTGTTTCACAGCAGAACTGCCGCTTTCTGCAGCGGTTCAGTGCCTCTGCAGAGTGTGCTATACTGCAGCTCTGTGCAATTCCATTTGCCTGAAGCTTTTGGGTCTCAGGAGACACCTCTCTGACAAACCAGGAAAAACATGAGTTCTTGAAGATCTATCAGGCAAAAAAACAGAAAAAAAAAGAAGAGACTTTGTAACTATTTCTGTGGTGGATGTCCCATAGAGCCAGACATTCCAGTTCTAGTTGTTTGCTTCAGATTAAGTGGGTTTCAGGCCCATAAATATATGCCCCGATATAACGCTGCCTTAAAATATCACTAGAACGTGGCAGGAACTGCATTTCAGAAAAGCTGAATTACTCAGAATACTTATCTGAAACAAATTTGAATTTTAGAGCTGCAAACGTTCTATCCTTAAGAAAAACCTAGAATGCTGTGTATGAACCCATGTACTTTCCACTTCCCAGGAACACCGCCTTAAAGAAACTAGTGCCCTTATTTTACTATTACAAAGCAAGCAATCATTGTCCTATAACTACTAACAGTGGTTTGATGCCATCTGGTACCTTATGTTGCTCTCAAAGTGAGCGGGAGGTCTACAACAAGAAGCTTTAGCCTCTTCCCCTTTGATTTCTTTCTCTTCCCACGCTACCCTCTCTCAATGGTGATGCAACCTCTCCTTCTCTTACCCACCTAGGTCAGTGCCACATCCTTTGAATACATAATAGTTTCCTCAACACTCAACTGACATGAAGTCTATTTATCATAACTAGACCACCCTTGAAACACAGTTCAGGCATACAGAAGGAGAAAAACATTTAATCTCGGCGTTCAATGACCAACAAATTTGCCAACTTGAATGCAAGTCAAGGTGTGGTCTTCAGCTCCTCCCTACACTACCACCTGGTGACAGCCAAAACCTAGTACCAAGACTTCAAAATATGAGTGTCCGCTTAGAAGATACCTGGGCCTGTGAGAAGCGAGCAAAACCCCAGGCAGAGCAGAGCAGAGGAGAGCAGAAGGGAGAACAAACCAGTTGAATACCGACCTCGGCCTGTCAAAGTGGCCTGGAACATATGTGTTTCAAGCTGACACACTTGCATACTGCAGAAACTACGTTGCTCTTAGCAGGGTACAGTTTACAAACACAGAAAATTCAAATCTGCGTATCCCACAACAAGGAGGGCTGACACAAACAGCGTGGCCAGCAGGACTAGGGAAATGTATTCGGCGCTGCTGACGCCGCACCTCAAATCCTGTACTGTTTGGGGCCACTCACTACAAGAAAGACACTGAGGGGCTGAAGCGTGTCCAGAGAAGAACTACAAAGCTGGTGAAGGGTCTGGAGCACTGAGGAGAGGCTGAGGGAATGCCGGCTGTTTAGTCTGGAGAAGAGGAGGCTGAGGGGAGGCCTTATCACTCTCTACAACTACCTGAAAGGGGATTGTAAAGAGGTAGGCGCTGGTCTCTTCTCCCAAGTAACAAGTGACAGGATGAGAGGAAATGGCTCAAGTTGCCCCAGGGAAGGTTTAAACTAGATATTAGACATTAAGCCTTCCCTGGTTAAAAACACTTCCCCGGAAAGGTTGTCAGGCATTGGAACAGGCTGCATGGGGAAGTGGTTGAGTCGCCATCCTGGAGGCATTTAAAAGACATGTAGGTGTCGTGCTTGGGGACACGGTTTAGTGGCGGACTTGGCAGTGTTACATTTACAGTTGGACTCAATGACCTCAAAGGTCTTTCCCAAACTAAATGACTCTGTGATTCCGATTCTGTCCCCCAGGAGAAAGAAATCGGCACCCAGCAGGCAGTCCACCCTGTCTCCTAGGCTGCTCTGTCATCACAACTCACTCATGGAGTCTGATTATACCTAAAAAGTTGCCCCGTATTTATGTGACATACGGTTAGCGTTGCTTTACACTTAAGAATTTGTGACCAGACAAGAGCCATGCAATCAAGCCAGGACATTCACGAATCATCGCATCACTTGGTGGGAAAAGACCTTTGAGGTCATCGAGTCCAACCACACATGTCCACTACTAAACGGCATCCCTGAGCACCTCGTCTACCCACCTTTTAAACAACCCTGGTGATTCAACCACCTCCCTGAGCAGCTGTGCCAGTGCCTGACAACCCTTTCAGTGAAGAAATTTTTCCTGATGTCTCATTTTAACCTCCCTGGTGCAACTTGAGGGCATCTCCTCTCAGATCACTTGTTAGTTGAGAGAAGACACCGACCCGCACCACCTTACAACCTCCTTTCAGGCAGCTGCAGCCAGGGGTAAGGTCTCCCCACAGCCGCCTTTTCTACAAGGCTAAACAACCCCAGGGCCCCCAGCGGCTCCTCGTTAGACTTGTTTTCTATCCCTTTCAACAGCTTCATAAGCACAGCATGTTCAAAGGAAGCGCCCCGGCCCTCCGAAGCCACCAAACCGGCGAGAAGCCGCCGCCCGACCGCTTCGCCCCGGCCGCTCTGCTCCCATCAGGGCTCGCAAACCCTTGTGACGCAACCCCTTGTGACGCAGCATGGAGAGCCGTTCCAACTCCAACTCCAACTCCAACAACTCCAACTCCTCCAACTCCAACCCTCGCTCCAAACCGCAAATGCTCGCGACCTGGGAGCAGGACGGCTTCGCTCCGCCTCTCCATCCCCGTACTTGTCCGAGACTTCTCCGTCACTTTTCCGGCCGCCACCCCTGCTCCCCGCCCCTGGGCGACGCGGCGCATGCTCCCGCGGCCAGCAGCCACTGAGAGGAAGAGGAGGCGGAGCGAGAGCCGCAGGCGCCCGCGCGGCTCTGCTCCCTCCTCCACCTCCGCTCCGCCTCCCTCTCGCCGACGAGGCTCTGCTACCAGCCCCCGGCCCACTGCCGGCCTCTGGTCGGCTCGCTGCCGCCAGCGTGGCGGCTGTGGCTGGTGCAGGAACAACGGAAGGAACCACTGGTGGTGCTGGCGACGGCGCTACAGGCACTACCGGCTCATAGCCCGCCGCTCCGGCGCACTTCGCTCCTGCGCCGGGCGGCCGGAGCCGGTTACGGAGAGCCTTCCCACACCCCTTCCCACATCCGTAGAAATTAATACTACAAGTGAGGAAAGAGTAACACCGAACCCAGACACTGAGCCAGGTCTGTTTGCAGACTAACAGAGAGTGCAGCTGGCGACTTTGTGGAATCTGGCAGCTTGTTCACTTTCTAAGGAGGCATCTCCGGCTCTGGTGATGGTCTTGAGCGGCGGTGGGGGTTGAGTGCTCTTACCAGAATCAAGCACAAGGACCGGTGCCACAACAGAGCTTTAAGAAGCGTGACGGATGTCAGTCAAAACAAATGACATCCGTGAGGGTGGTTTTGGCTCCTAAACCTTCCTTTTTTAAAACTCAGGAATTCTAAAACTGCTCATAGGCGAGGTATTCCCTTTTTAAGTCAGAATGTTGAGATTTCTATTATCTAGCAGTACAATTCCTGCCGACTGATAACAGTCAAAATGGCTTGTTGCATTTGGAGAATGGAGTTGTTACTAAATTCCATTTTACAGAGGAATGCAGCTATGAGGCAAGCAAATAGTGGTTTAAAATAGAGCCAAAAAGGGAAGAACAGAGTACCTGTAAATCTGTATTTCTGTGTTACACTTTTGTAGTCTAGTTTACGCAGTACTTTAGACAGCAAACGTCACGGTCTTAATAAGAGGCAGTTAATCCTTAAGGAATACCTGTGTGTTACTCAAAAGCTAGAGAAGTCAAGAAAAGGAAATTTATCCTTTATTTCTTTTGCTTGCTTTAACAGCTGTCACTCAGCTGAGCCCACCAGTTTCTCAACCAACTACTTCCCAGAGTGAAGACAGAGATCCTGAACGGCCCAAACCAAAGAAGAAAAGGTGTTTCACATGCAGAAAGAAGCTTGGCTTTTTAGGTATGAGGACGCTTTGACATTTTTAAACAGATGTGTATGATTAGTTGCCACTTGCTAGATTAAACTCGATTAAATACGTATACCAGTAAACTTATTTACTTATTCACAATCCAAACAACTTAGTACAGCTGTTCCTTTTTCTTATTCTGTATGTCAGAGTGGACGAACATAAGCCCTTTGTAGTGACTAAACCCTTAATTTACAGCTTAGATAAACAGGAAGCTTCCTAGTTCTGTTGCTTCTTTTTCTCTTACAGAATTTAACTGTCGGTGTGGAAACGTATTTTGTGGAGTTCACCGTTATTCCGACAAACACAACTGCCCATATGACTACAAGGCAGAAGCCGAAGAAAGAATCAGGAGGGAAAATCCAGTTGTCGTGGCTGAAAAGATCCGGAAGATATAAATCAACTCACTTGTGAAAAGACTGCCCAACTTTCTGAGTGACTTTTGGGTTGTTTCTAATATATTCTAGTAAAACATGAGTGAGCAGGCGCACGGCCATTTTCCTTAGTTCTTAAAAGTTTCACTCATCCTCTTTGTTTGGTTTAGTGTTTGTTAGAGGCAAAATAGGATAGATGCTGCTGAATTTCTAATTTTTATTGTGTTGTTTGGTCTCACGTTTTTTCTTTGTTGTTAAAGTTCAGATTTTTGCTTTTCACTTTGTTCTCAGTTATTCAGATATGTAGAGTAGTTCATATTTATGTATTTTGCATAGTCATGCTACCCAGCATCTATTCTATTATTATGTAAATAATAAAAATTCAGTGCAGACATACTTCCTTGTTGATTGTTCATTGGTTTTAGTTATTCCTGCAGTCAGAACCTTACAGAGGTTGAGGTGCAAAGTTTGTAGGAAGTTCTTATTGGTGTTGTCTTTATGCTTAAGCCTACCTGTGTCCTTCTTTCTTATTTGAATATACCAGCTCCTTTCAAGGTAACGTGCGTGAGCAGCTGGAATACAGATAACTAACCACCTGATGGCCTGACAGAAATGCCAGCAAACAACAGCATGCTAAAGGAAGCAACAGAAAGCTTTACAGGTTTCTTTCCTTTGTCCCCAAAATGTGTTTCTGGTGGATCTGTTCTAATAGAGCTTGACAGAGCCTAACCAGCAGACCTGGGCATGATTATTATCGGGATGAGCATCCAAACACAGACGGTTAAATATGCCAGATACATCCTCCCCATTGAGAAGAAGGACGGAGTCCGCAGCACGTGTTGTCTCGGAGGAAGACCTCTTCCTTGCATAAAAATTGCTTACATCAGAAACGGGGAATCCACATCCTTAGCAGGCAGCTGATACTCATGTGGGAAGTTACTTACTGCAGCCACTGTTACCTCTAGTTAGGGAACACAGACGCGATCTGGGACTCCTTCCTTACTCATGGAACTGGTTTAAAGCACCAGAGTCACTGGGTTTCTACCTTTCTGTACTAGAGCAAAATCAGCTCCTCCACTGCAGCATAAAATGCTTTTCTCCTTTTTTGCTTTTGAACCTGGGAATGCCCTTTCCATGGCCATTTGAGGAGAATGTGTTTGGGGTTGATACTGTTGTGGCTAGAGTGTTTCATGACAGGTGCAGTGAACGATGAGGAGGGTCTCCATCTTTCACTGTCTACTTTTGCACCTGAACACAGGCTGTACTTGGGAAGGCATGTTGACGTAATTGATTTTGGCGGATCTGTGGAGGAAAGTGCTTTTCCTCTGTTATACTGAATTTAGTGCAAGAAGCACGCAGGGGTAGGCAGCAGAGTTGAGAACGTCACACATGGATTTGCATGGGCTGCTAAGGGATTGACGTTTCAGTGAACATTTCTGTCTTTACCTGACAGCAAACTCTGCCTCAAAATACCTATGTACTCCAGTATACTTCTACAGAGGCTAAAATCCACACACCACATCACTTTGTTCCAAATCAGACTATTACAAATCTTCAATTGAATTAGAGAATCGCCTGGCTGGAAAAGACCTTCCAGGCTGTCGAGTCCAACTGCACCTGCCTGCTACTAAATCATATCCCTAAGCCCTTCACCTGCCCATCTTTTGAATACCTCTGTGGATTTTGACTCAACTGCCTGCCTGGGCAAGCTGTGCCAGTGCCTGAGAGCCCTTTCGGTGCAGAAGTTTTTCCGGATGCCCAAACTGAGCATCCCCGGGCACAACTTTGAGGCCATTTCCTCTCATCATATCACTTGCTACTTGAGAGAAGAGATCAACACCCACCTTGATACAACCTCCTTTCAGGTAGTTGTAGACGGTGATGTCTCCCCTCAGCCTCCTCTTCTCTAGGCTAAACAACCCCAGTTCCCTCAGTCGTTCCTCATAAGACTTGTTTTCCAGCCTCTTTACCGCTTCCATTGCTCTTCTCTGGACACACTGCAGCACCTCCACGTCTTTTCCATAGTCAGGGGCCCCAAACTGCACCCTGTATTTTAGGTGCGGCCTCATCAGCACTGAGCCCAGGGACACAATCACCTCCCTGCTCCTGCTGGCCACGCTGTTTCTGATACAGGCCAAGACGCCAGTGGCCCTCTTGGCCACCGGGGCCCACTGCTGGCTCATATTCAGCCGGCTGCCAACCACACTGCTGACACTTCAGCTCAGGAAACAGCTGCGTCACACCCACACCAAACCATAAGAGCAGCAATAGGCAAGAATATTCTTACACTGCTGCTTCCAGACCTCAGAAACATCCTTACTCCATGACTACCTCTCGCAGCAACTTCAGCTGGCCTTTGCTTCCCTCTTTTACCTCCTGACCCTTCTCCTCCTTGTACCACTTAAACAGTCTGAATCAAATCTATTTGTGATTTTCTTAAAGCAGTTCCTGTAATTTGAAAAGCCGGGGGGAAGGAAGGGATTATTTTGTGACTAACCAGGGTAACAGGTCATGCCAAGAGCATATCTTTGCTGGTCTTACTAGTACTGGAGAAAGGAAATTAACATATGCACAGCCTGCTTCTGAGCAGCAGTATGCTGGTTTGCACTACAAATACGGGGCTATGTTTAAAAAAGCTGACACAAGAATGTCACTGTTGACTGCAAGTCCTAAGCAGTCAGGATACCTTCTACTTTTTTTTCTTCTAAATATGCTTTTTTAGAGCATGTCTTTCCAGCATCAGTCAAGTTGCTGACTTCTGCTTATTTTTTAACCAAACACAATTCAGTTAGGTGGAGTATAGGCAAAAGTATTACATGAGATCATTGTGTTTTCCCAAACCTCGTCACTCGGGGAGGGGATGGGGGGTGGGGGATTTGGTTTAAAGTCTGTGGCTCAAACACACCTCCTTGGTGTGCAGCTCTGTTCTAGATGAGACATGGATCTGAAAATCCCTGTCCCTTGCTCTCCCACCTGAGTTGTCCAACTAACTGCTGTCTTGTAAAGAAGTTAAGCTTTGTGGTTTTCAGAGATCAGAAGCACACTTTTGCTTTTTCAAGATTTTTTGTTTATTTAGGATCACAGCCACAGCATAGTGTATAGCTCTTTTGTTTCCTAGTCCAAGGAAAGAGCTGTTCTTGACCCTCAAAAGTAGTGACACAACCAGCTCCCAAGTCTGATTCAGCTTAAAATAACCTGTGGCTAACCGTAGTCTTCCCTGGGCCT
This sequence comes from Neomorphus geoffroyi, assembly GCA_033558235.1. Classification (NCBI taxonomy): domain Eukaryota; kingdom Metazoa; phylum Chordata; class Aves; order Cuculiformes; family Neomorphidae; genus Neomorphus; species Neomorphus geoffroyi. The sequence continues at coordinate 30,858,729 of JAUMJM010000048.1, forward strand.
CGGCTCCCCACTCATACGTCCAAAAGTGACTGCTGGGGAAGTCCCAGCTCTTCACAAAAACTGCTGGAGAGAAAGTGTGGCCAGACTGGCCCAGCAGGCTCTCCCTGCTCTGGGTTGAATGTTGACATTGCTGTCCCAACTGCCATCCTTCTCAAGAGCCCATTTGAGGCTGCCTGTGCCCTTCCAGCACTGTGGGGCTGGCTGACAGGGCTGTGGCGATCCTAGCCAGACCTGCTGAAGCAAGACCTCCAGCCTGGCGTGTCCATTCCTGGCAATGCCTCCTGGAGCCACAGCCATACTTCCCTTGCCCGTGACTCCGCATCTGAATCATAGCCTTTTCTTCCCCTCCCCTGTGCATTTACAAGGAATTTCAATATAAGGAAATTGCCTTTAGAAGGAAAGTAAAATAAAAGAAATTAATCGGAAGCCTAAGGTTCCCCTTTCCCAGGGTTACAAGCTAAGGACAAAGCTATCCCATTTGTTCAGTTAAAGAAATCATCAGGCACCTCAGCTAGTCCTTGAACAAGTTTTCAGAGCCAAGTAAAGATTTTGGGCAGGTGTGTTTATTTTGCCTGCTCTGACAATACCAAGCTCTAGAACTGTGGAATCTGATGACTTTAACTGTATTCTGCTGAGCACTAGAGCTCAGAGCACCACCATGCAGACCAAAAGGCTTTCCAAAGGGCAGGGTTATTCGCTGTGTCCCAGGGGCTGTCTATGCCACACCACCTCTGTGATGTGGAGTTCTAGGAGAGTGTGGGTTCTGTCAGCCGCCAGGCCCTGCCCAGACCAACCCAGCCCCTGCCAGGGGCCACCAAGGCTCAAGCATTTACACCCATCAGACTGCTTCTGCTGCTACCAAGACTGCTTCTGCTGCTACCCATGGTTTTAAATATGTAGAGATGTAGTGAACTCAGTGAGTCACCATCTCAGTGTATGTAAAAGACAGTTCAGTGCATTTGGCATTAATATCACGTATACAATTATCATTTCAGAAGCTTAGCTAAGCAATGGAACAATTCAAAGCGATTATTCAGATGATTATTAGTAACTAGGGTGTAGCGTTCTTTGCTGAACAGGTCAGAGCTCCCTTTATAAGCACCTTCCCATGCTGTTAAATTAGAAATAATTAGTAAAACTATGGCTGCAGAAAGGCTTAACTCTACCAAAGCAGCATGGACAAACATTACAGAGGGGAGCAATACCATGCAAACTTTCTCTGATTATCAGAGGAGGTAGTGTAGTCCTTCGCAAGCAGTCAGCAGTGGCTTTCCTTGCTCCAGAGCGGGACACACCTAGCAGGTGAATCCTCGAGGCTAGGGGAGATACACATCCCTCTCTTTGCAGGGAAGCAGTAGAAGCAGTAGACCACTTGAGCTGGTCTTTCCTGGGTTCTGCCCAAGACAGAAAAAGCGATAGGGCCACGCTGATTTTCTTGCCCTCTGTTGTAAAAGGATGAATAATTCTTTTTGAAGGACCGCTAGGATTATTATAAAGTAGTTCTTGGTAATGTCTAGGACTCGAGGTTTGTAACCTTCTTCCACAAGGGAAGGTCAGCTGAAACTTTTGTGGTCTTTGCATCTGTGAGAATGTTGGAGTTGCAGGGTAATCTCATGTTTAGAGAACAATTTACAAACACTTGTCCTTGCTATATACTAATAGCATGTAGTTCACCCATCCGTCCCATATTTGTCACCACGATATCTCAATGTCTTACTTAATTGTACTTGGAAGACAATTTGGAAAACAAAATGTAATTGTTCTGAGTACTCATGTAAATAACTGAAGTGAGTATGAATAATGTTCCAAAGAAGCATTTTGCACTTTGTGCTTCTTTTTGCAGTCAGGCTACTTGAACTTTGAATTTGCTGTGGTCAGAGCTGACATATGTCTCTAGTTTGATCAAGATTTTCACACTTGTCCCAGAATATAAAAGGTTTATAGTGCTCACAGACTAAGCAGCAGGGACTCATAAAACATCTCTGGAAGGAGCTGTGAAGGGTGACACTTGCTGCAAGCTATGGTGCTTGTTCCTCTTGTGTACTTTACAAGGGTAAAATAGCCATATTTGTACTGCACTCCTTTTCTATTAGAAAGGACTTTTAGTATTAGGTTTTATGTAAGTGAGGTCTAGTGGAGAGAAAGGAAATACCCAAGAATATCCAACAACCAGGATGCCAATGGCATCTTGGCCTGTATCAGAAACAGTGTGGCCAGCAGGAGCAGGGAGGTGACTGTGCCCCTGTGCTCAGCGCTGGTGAGGCTGCACCCCGAGTGCTGGATTCGGTTTTGGGCCCCTCACTACCGGAAGGACATTGAGGGGCTGGAGTGTGTGCAGAGAAGGGCAACGAGGCTGGTGAGGGGGCAACAAGGAGCAGCTGAGGGAGTTTGGGTCGTTTAGCTCAGAGAAGAGGAGGCTGAGGGGAGACCTCATCACTGTCTACAACTGCCTGAAAGGAGGTTGTGGCGTGGTGAGTGTTGGTCTCTTCTCCCAAGTGACAAGTGATAGGACAAGAGGAAATGGTTGCAATTTTTGCCAGGGGAGGTTTAGACTGGACATTAGGAAGGATTTCTTCACTGAAATGGTGGTCAGGGATTGGAACAGGCTGCCCAGGGAGGTGGTGGAGTTACCATCCCTGGAGATGTTTAAAAGACGGGTAGATGAGTTTCTTAGGGACATGATTTTGTTATGAGACAGGTATGGTTTGACTTGATGATCTGAGAGGTCTTTTCCAACTGGATTATTCTATGATACAATGATTATATGATCCTCTTACTCCTCTTTTCCTGTGCTCTGGCATACAGTTACTGCTCTCTTCTTCATAGCGTTCCTCATGCCACACATTTGTACAGGGAGGAAGAATCCACGTCCACTTGATTCTGTTCATCGGTCTTGGGTCAAGGTAAGGATTTTAGCAGTACAATATTTTGTCTAAAGTCTGGCCAACCCTGAATCTCATACTGTTCTTTAGTAATGTCCAATCCAACATGTCTATCTGGCCCAGAGATACTAGATATTTCCATGGTTACAGGCGAATCTCAAGCTGTTTGGCCCCTGCCAATGTTCTAATGCTTCCAGGTCTATGAAGTGTCTGTTGTGTCTAGAGGATAGATAGGAGCAGCTGTTACTCCATGATTTCTGTGAAACCAGCCCAGTCTACTTCATGTGTAATTTGCTTGACGAGTCCTAAGCCTTCTCTGTTGAACCAGATTGCAAAATAAATACACAAAAAAAAGCCTTTTGACAAATTCAAGCCAAAATAATAAGAAGCACAAAACTTTCCATCTTTTCCTTGAAACTGAGTTTAAGGACAGTGATGCTCACGGAAAGGGTGACACTATGATTCACTACAGCTTGCAGTTCAGGAAGCAGGAATGTGTCTAGACGTTCCATTTGAAAGAAGCAGGAGAAATGATGGTGCCATCCAACGCAGAATAAACTCAGACAATTCCCAGTCGCTGGATGTTACAGGGAGCAAAAATGGGGAAGTTTCAGAAAGGGATTAGACAAACTAAGGTGCTAAACCAAACCTCCTCGCTGCAATGTTGGTTTTAAATCTCTTTGATCCATTGGCTGAAAGCAGGGTGGGGACTTCAAGGGAAGGCTCATGGCGTCTCCTGCTGTCCTCCTGCAGGTCCATATTTATCCATCCTACCAGAAACAGGAGAGCCGGGCTAGATAAACCTCTGGTCTGACCCAGTTCAGTCCCTTTTACGTCCTTGCATAAGGAAGAGCACGGTTATCCCTGTAGGAGGATGGATGTGGCAAGCAGTGGCTGGTGTGCCATTGAGTACTTACCTGTCCTCCACGTGAAGAACCTAACATTGTCAATAGCTCTGGGGCTTCTGATCCCACTCTGCTTTGCTATCATTTTTTTCCAAATTCATTACTCTGAATAAATGAGAAAGGGATGGCAATTTTTTGGTCGGAAGACGGAAGGGCCAGAGCCATCAGCAGGGTGGCTGAAGTCCTCTGTGTATTAAAGGAAGGGGTATTGTGTAAGAACAAGAGTTGTTCAAGCCACCTTGCTGCCTAGTTAATCCCACAACAGCCTAACATTCCCAGCAGGATTTTCAGATTACATTTGGCAGGAGAAAATCAATTCTGTTTGCAAAAAGTGAAATCTTACTATATTTCTTTTTTTTCCTTTTTGTTCAATTGCAGCTTGGTTAGCAGAGACCACTGAACAACCATTAGTTTACAACAACTTTCTGCTGCTGACAGCCTAAGCCAGGTTTATGGGACACCCTAGAAATGACAGCTGCTGAACTAATTACAGGAGCAGCTGTTTTTCAGCATCCTGGCAAAATTATTCCAGACCGACATAGGGATATAGAAAACCACTGCTCCCGTGATCTCTCAGCTGAACAATTGCTTCAATTGATTATTCAGAGTTACGAACTATTTTGCTTGAAGCCCATGCTGAATATGTCTTGCTAGTTGAGAAAATTCATACCGAAGAGGGTTTTGCCTAGGTGATGGTTAAATTCCACTGAAATGGATGAAATGTTGGAAACAACACTATTGTCAAAAGACTTTTTTTTCCACCAGAAGAACATGTTTCACATCCAATTTTACAAGCAGCTCTATGCTGAATGTCGCAAGCAGGGCAATCGCTTGGCTCTTTTTGTGGGGAAAAGCTGACCATGAAGGGGAAACAGTTCCCATCATTGTTGTTTGTATTTATGGTAACCAGAGGTAGGTGACCCCGTGTTTGGTGGGGAACTGATTAGTTACTCCAGTGTCATCTTTCTGGAGGGCACTCCTTTTGCAAATTCCCAGTATCATTTCAGGTGACCCCAAGCCCTGCCTATGGTCAGACCAGGCGCAGAAGCGTGTCCTGGATCCCGCTGTACCCATGGTGTGAGAAATAAAGAGCAATTTGCTGCTTAAACCAAAGGATACAAGGAGAAAACGGCCTCACTGTTCCAGGCACAAAACACTCTGTTTAAGAAAGAATGAGGCGCGGCATTATGTCAAGGTTGCAGTGTTGTCTGCTTAGTGAAATATTATGTTAACATAACGTCCTTGCTTTTGCTTTTGCTTTTGCTTAGGATTAACATGTGTTACTTGCTTTTGCTTTTGCTTTATCTTGTTTAAGATTAACAGGTGTTGTTATCCTCTTTGCTATCCTGTTTGTGTAACTGCTGAAATCAGCAAGTTGGAGAAAAAGGGTATAAAAGACTGCTTGAGCTACCCGAACTTTGCAAGCCTTGGTGAAGCTGCAACTTCCCGGCTGCCCAGCGCTGCATTGGCTTTCCTATCTTAAATAAACTTTTAACGAATCATTAAGACTTTTTCTTAATTCAACTATAACAATGGTTTACATGCTGCCTTCATGGCCTCCCTACTTGAAACCATCCATCAGTTTAATGAGGGGATGGGATAATGAGGTAACACCATTTACTTTTGTGTGTATCACAGAGTTCTGGGTTTTGCTGTACCAATACCATGTCTCACTCTTTCTGCACAGTCAGTTATGCCTGAATAATTGCATCTCTCGTTACAGTTTACCATCCTGGCTAGAAACAAAGGCCACTCCGTCCAGCATTAACAACGGATGCGCTTTATTCAAGAACAAATGATCTTAAAGGTCTTTTCCACTCTAAACTATTCTGTGACTACGCAAGGATTAAAAATGTTCCTAAAAACACGTGTGACATAAATTCCATTGTAATCCGTTCTTCCTGTTTGACTTTATCCTCCTTGTTTGGAGCTGAAAGGGAGCCAAATGCCAGAACAGTGTTATAAAAATCGCTGGGTTTTGGAGACCGCAGTTGCACTGAAAAAAACGACTGAAAGAGCCGTCCAACCTTTCCTCCCATGAGGAAAGATAGTGCTTGCAGAGTTTTGCTTTTTTTCCTTGAGCTTTTCTTTATAGAAGCAGAAATCACTCCATTCCTTACAGAGGGCACAGATTGTTACTCGGGCAGTGACAGGGCTCGCTGAGGCTCTCCTGCCAGCCTTAGGGAAACAGGCTTGGCAGGAGGGCTGCCAGCACGCAGGACTAGAGGCTGGGCAAGCGCCAGCCCACCAGGGACATCTCTTCAAATGAGATTTTCTACCTGGTTATATTTCCACACTTGTAAGAGCTTGCATCAAAGTTCACTCTTAGTTTTCCTCTTAGAAATCCACCTCATGATTAACTTTTCTGAAAGGGACTAATTTGAGAGGGACTTAACCGCTACAGGCCTGGTGCCTCTGTGATCCTCTGACGGACTTCCTTGAGCTCACAGGCCATCATTAAGCAGTCTTTCAAGAGAAAAAAAAATCTAGAATAAGATTCCCTGAGGCTACATTAAAGGTGAACTGCACTTATAATGTGTACACGTGGGGAACAGGAGGAAGCAGAAAGTTAGAGATGGGCTTTACAATTCCTTCTCCAATCCTGCAGCTCTTACTGCATCCGCTTTCATCAACTTCAAACTACACGCACTTTCTTCTCACTCAGCAGCACACCTCTTTATGGGAAAAGGTTACCAAGCCAATTCTAGGCACTTCAAAGTAAACCACAGTTTTGCAGGAGACCTAGAAAATCATAAGGAGGGTAAGCTCCAAGTACAAGAACACCCAACCCCACTGCTGCACGTCGTGTAGGGGAACTGTGCCACAAATCCTGGCACAGATCCTGCAGTCACACAGGTTGGACGGTGCTGATGACTCACACACTCATGGGTTCAGCATGTGTTTCATATTTTCACAGGCTGTAGCTTTCACCAGTGCAGCCTGCGTAGCATCTGCTCTTCAGACAGTAACCATCAGGTAATTCCACAGATCCTAGAGGATGCACATGATTTGGGGGTTTTGTTGTTGTAGTAGCAGTTTTAATCTACTGGCCTAAACACCAACAAACTGCGCGTTCCTTTGCGCAGGCTGTGTCCTATTTCAACACTGCAGGAAAGCTGGAGAACTGTTCAAAGAAGACCTTCAACCATCAGACAGTGTAGCACCTAAGACTGTCACACCTTTCTTTACCCTGGATTTCAGTTATTACTCCAACTACCTGCATGGGTCATATTTTTTTAATGCAAGATTCATGCGTCACCAGAGTTAAAAGTGTGAAAAGGCAGCAAGTGTGTAGGGCAGTGACTGCATGCTTCTTGCAAGCAGTCGCTGCTCTAGGGGATTTCAGAGGTCTGGAGATGCTCACGAAAGGTGACAGCACACAATACAGTGAGGGCGTGTTCACCAGGGTGTTAGGAAGACTGCAAATGCCCTGACAGGCCAGCTTTGAGACTCCTCCAGGAGATGGGGCAGAGGGGCTGTGCAAGGCATAGAGGGAGAGCAGAGCAGGCAGGTATCAATCACTCTCTACTCACAGCCTACTCACTCCTTGATGCTTCTACCCCTGAACTGCTTCCAATGGTCCGAAACACCTCTGTAAGATACAGCCTTGGGAATATCATAGGGAAAAGCAGGAGAAAAAGGCTTATTTCTTCCATTTTTCCTCTCTTGCTCTTATTTCAATATTTCTTCTGTTCTTGCTTTCTTTTTTCTCCTATTTTCCTCCCTTTCCTTTTCCCCTGCAACTCCTTTAAAAAGCAGGGGTAATATTACCAACCACTTTTCAAAGACAGAAAAAACCCTGAAGCATCAGGGTTTATGGAGGTTGCTTATGCCATGTCCCACCCCACATTACCTCAGTCACACATCAGCATCCACAGCCAGATGTGGCAACTGCTACAGGGGAGCAACAGCTCCCAAACCAGGCCAAGGTGCAGCCTCTGCGCACATGAACTGCTTTGAGATGGCTTTTGTATCAGAAGTGAAACACAGCAATTTGAATTTAATCTTATTTTTGACAGTTTGAGATGGTGTTGAAGCAAGGCTGAGTTGCTCATGGTTCAGTGATGAGGTGTCCAAGCAACCTCCAAAGCTGCTAGCACAGCGATCAGCACAGCACCGCACTGTAATAAACAAAGATTTCGCATGTGTGTGATGTCATGCTGCTCTTGCCTACTGTGCCTGGAACAACTCTAGCCCGAGTCACTCCAGCCCACTCCCTGTGTGTCCTGGCTTTCATCAAGACTTTCAGCCCCCTCAGCTGGGTACACGAGGAAGGCACAGCTTCACGGGCTGCCTCAGCCACCCCTCTCTCAGGGCCCAGAGACATCAGAGCAGAGGGCTGCAACAGTTCATTTCTTTATAGGGTTAGTCTTAAAAATAGTACAGTTACTCTTTCTGTAACCGCACCTTCTTGCACACAGTTCAAACTCTTCTCTTTTCCCTTGGCATGTGTGAATCTTCACATAATAATGCTGGGAATGCCCCCAACACAGGCAGCCCCTTTGCTGGGGCAGGCAGTACGATTCAGTGCTGGCTGGTATGTGGTGCAAGATAGCAGAGTTCTCATTTGGCACCTCTGTTTGGTGTTTCACAAGCCATAAAAACACAACAATGGTGACTTCCTCCTCAAAAATAAAAGCTCAGGTAATAATATTTTGCAGCACCAAAGTTAATATAATGAGCATTAGCACTGCCCACAGTTAGCTGGAATTGATACTCTGTATGAATTATCAGAGGAATTGGTTTCTTAGAGCTACAAACCTTCACCAGTGGGCTGGGAGGTTGAGATTGCTTTCGGCAGAGCCTGAGATTAAACTCTAGTTACCATTTTAGTATTTCCACATTCCAAGAAGAAAAATACCTTTTATATTTTGAAACGGTACCTCTAGGACAAAATGCGAAAGGAAGAGGCACCACTCAAATTTAATCTAGATTTCATAGCATATCCAACCATATTTTGGGGTCAATTCCTAAAGGGCCATCTTAATTGGAACACAGTCACAAACTCATTACTTCGGGAGGAAGACAGCTAACTGCAGCGTGCAAGCCATCTTCATTTTGCATTTTAACTCTGCTCTTAACTCATGAACCGTAAACGTGTTAGGCTTAGTTATGAAAGAGTCAATACCCAATCCTAAACCAAGAAGAGTATTTTTATTTTCTTAATAGCCATGGGAGGAGACTAACAAAGATTACACTGGTAACCTGCCCTTAATTATTCAATAGCATTTTTTTCAGCTTGCAAATTCTGGGTTCACTTGTGCATACTGCGTCTGCATCAACTCAATGTAGTAAAACAGCTAATTGTAGCCTGAGATGTATTGCCAAAATACTCAAAGGCTCTCAAATTTTCAAACTGGCTCACAAACGCTGCATATCATAACAACTAAGCTCACATCTGGGGCTTCTATTGCTTTAAATAACTAATTCTCAATATAGTACTCTAGCAAATGGTCGCAAAAGTATTTCTCAGTGCCGTTTTCCAAAATAAATTGTTAAGCAGCAGAATTTCTATGGTGAAAGCCTAAATGGTCCCTTCTCATAAGAACAGGAATTGTTAAAGAAGTTTTCTTTCATTTGCCTTTTCTCTGCAGTTTGTATGGCTTTTGCTGATAAGTTGGTTGATGAAAACACAGAACAGCTTTATACATTGTGCACCTAATTTTGCATAAGTTGGTAAAAACTTGCATGTAATTCTCAAAACTTCAGCATACAATTCCTCGGGGTGTAATTAGTGGTTCTTCTATGGGAATCCTTTGGGTTTTTTAAGGAACTATATTTCCAGTAAAGCTGCTTGGACTGAGGACACTTATAAGCTTACCTTAGACAAGTAAGAAAGTAAAGAAAAACACATTAAAGGATATGTGAATCTGTGCTTGCTGCCAAGTACAAGAAGAAAGCTTTTCAGAATAGTCTACTCAGGCTCAAAATAATGAAAAGGTTATCAATGCATTGGCTTTGATTTATCAAACCAGAAAATCTGGCAACAAAGATGCATTAAAAGCTGTAAGAGTTTTGAATCTGGAGAAAGATATCCTAAAATAGCATTATGTATACATGGCAGTGTTGGCAAACCCCTATGATATGTGTTCCCACATTCCTTAGAGAACAGGAAAGTCTGTGCAATACACTTTGTGGTGTATTATGGTCTTCCCTGTAAATCTTCATTATTCAGCTTGCTACCTTATTCTCTCCCCTTCAAAGTCAAACACAGAAAGAGATGAAGGTTAGTGTAAACACAAGGCCTCTTTATTTTGTTTCAGTAATACAGGGGTTTCCATTTAGCATGATCAAACCCAAGCAAAACAGTGGAAACTGCAAAACAATTTTTCCTAATACATTGCTCTTCCTTGAAACTACACGAGTAAAACAGGAAGCATAAATTCACAATATTAACTTCAGTTAGCCATTTTCACAAAAGAACCAGAGCCTATACACAATAGGCGAGGAGCAGACAAAACCAAGAACCAGAATCAGAAAAGCTTACTCCAGTGTGGTGTGAAGTCCCCTTTGGGTAAAGAAGGCTTGTTTTGAAGCCAGGGCTGCAATCTTCCTCAGCTAAGGAGTATGCACAACTGCTTTCTAAAAGCTTCATCAGCAAAAGCTGTTAAAGGAATACACAACCCAGCTCCAAAGCCACAAGGCCAGACAGGACACGGAGAAAGAGAAGGGGAAGGCTTCAGTCCTCACTACTGCTGGCTACCCCTTCTACTGGAGGCTATCTCCAAAGTCTTTTTTTTATCTAAATGTGCCTAGGAACACTTGGCTAAGCAAAGCCTTTGAAGACGGAAATACAGACCAAGGTAAAACACTTCTAGGTTTTTATCAGCCACTCACAGTTTACGTCCCGGTCTTGGCTGGGTTTAGTCATTCCCAGCTCAAGTCATTAAGCCAAACCACTGAGTCTAAGAGCTGTGCAAATGTAATAGCATCTATCTGATGGGCCAAATCATTTGAGTTGTATTAGCTGGTTAGGTGTTAAGATTGCCTTTTAGTCTTCCCATTCTCCAAACTCTAGTCATTCAGCATAGTTATTTTCAAACTAAAACCAAGTGCATGAGAAATTACAAACTAAAGCTGGAGTTCAAAAGAATACACAGATCTAAGTCCTGACTGAGGGAGGAAGTGGGAGTCTAAGCATGACTACTGCACTCGTTTTTACAGAACCGACTGCCTTTGCAGATGCCACAGGGGACCACATTTGTTGGAGCACATCGATTCAGGGCATTTTCCAAGAAAGGATTTCCACTGAAATTACCAGGAAACTGCCCTCCAAAACCACTGTTCAGCCTTTAGAGAAAAACTAATAGTTGTATTAACCTTACTCAACGCAGTGTTGTTGATGTTGCTCATGTCCTTTTGGCTTCCCAAGAACTGTTTTTGTTGCTGCTGTTATTTGGTTTTGTACAGGCAACCATGAAGATATCATTTGCTGGCTTCTTGAGAAAAGCACAGACTGCTGCACGTATAGTACCAGAGCTTAAAATCCCTCAACTTTAAGCCAAAGTTCCTAGTACCTAGAAGTTCACTGTTAGGCATAATGTACGCTTGTGTAATTTAAAACGTGTTGTGCTCTCTACAGTGTGCTAATCTGATTTTTAAACCATGTTATTTTCAGTTACTTTAGTCACACCACATGTTTGTCTTCCTGTGTCAGACTCAGTCATCACTGCGCCACCAAGCACGCAACAGGGGACGACACTTAGGGCATTCACAAGCAGAGATTCTTGCCTAGGACCAGACTGGCTCAGTCTCTCACCTGGCCAAACCTAAATGTTTTACAGGACATATGGAGTTAAAGCAAAATGTGGTCTTGCATTAGACTAGAAGTTGGTACAGGTAATTTTTATTTTATTCTTGAAGCAGAGGTTGAGGAGTTGAGAAGTGTTATAGAATCATTCTGTGGTTAGCTACAAGTATTTGGGTTTTTATTATCAAGCATCTAAGTAACTGCTTTGGAAATCTCCTCAGTTGTTGGGCCCCAGGAACTTTCAGAGGTCTATGATGTAACAGAACATTGCCTGAAAACATATATTCATTTCTGAATGTTTCCCACCTGAAAGTTCACTGACATATCATCTTGCTTTTATGAGTTCCTTTGATTTAGCTTCTTTCTACTTTGCATTATTTTCTATTCTACTACCACCACTTTCAAATCTCTTGTCAATTTTTTTTTCCCAATCCTGTCTAAAACTTTCAAAATCCCTTGGCTTTTTTTAAAACACCTTCTATTTTCACATTAACATTTTAGAGATGACTTGATCGCTGCTACACACAGAGCTTCAGATAAGGCAGCACAGTTTATTCGCATACATCAAGTAAAAAGCTGTTCACCTTATCCTTGTTATGAATTATTCCTTGAAATGGTTAAAGCAGTGTTTTTAAGCAGCTTGTCTGAGAAATGTCATTAATATATTTTCCTTTTAAAATGGGATATTGCTCAAAAGAACTTGGGCTTTGTAATTTTCAAAGACATACATTCTTTTAAAATTTATAATCAAGAATACATTATTCTTTGCTCAGTAGAACAGTAGATATTTAGCAAGAATTATCACCTTTTGCTAATCTGCACTGCATGATCAAAACTTTTTAAAAATCTATTTCTCTGTAAATATTCTTAATTACAATAGTACTATTCATGTCAGCTTTCATAAAACTCTTCTAAGTTTTTCTTTCATGAGCATATAATTAGGCACAGAATTTTGAACAGGGTCATAGTAATGTTTCTTTTTTCTAACAGGAAATCTAATTACAGTACCGAAAATTTTCAGTGCAGTAAACAAATACACTTTTTTGTTGCCTAAAAGATTTCTAATTGCACAAAAAGCACAAAAAGCACAGAATAAATACTAACATTAAGCCAAGGCAACAGGTTAAAGTGCATAGCTCCACCTACCACACATGCATAATTTAAATAACAATGTGTAATGCATAGGTGATACTTATCAGCATTTCATTAATAATCAAAACTTAAAGTGACACGAGATCAACACATAACAGCAATTCAAATCCATTCCATTTATAACAAATAAGGGCTCATCTGAACATAGACCACCTTAAGCATATTGTCCCAACAAGCAAGTATTCCACAAACTACCTCTTTTTTTCTTGGTCTGAATGGGGTACTAACACTGAACACAAAGACACATTAAGAAACAAAAGATCCCATCCACCATCTGGCAAGAGAACTAATACAAAGCGACACCTGGAAACAGCTGCGTGTACATTTTTCTAGAGGTTTTATTTTAAGTCAGGAGTGTTGTGTCAGTTTATAGTAACTGAAAATTATCCCTTCCTAGTCTTCTTCCTCATCTCCCCTTAGTACCTGGCTGCCTAACTCTTACTTTCTTCATTTGTTTGGGGGTTTTTGAAAGAGAGAGGAAGAGGGAAAGAGGTAGTTTTAACTTGCATTCAGCTCCTAACTTCTGGAACAATGAGGATGGAGAAGAAGAGTGCAAGTCCTAACCTCCATCAGCACTTCAGTTTGAGACACTAGTGCTGTTCTTAAGTGAATTCTCAATCATCCCTTACAGAATCTTGGTTCAGTTTGCAGGCTGGTTTTTGTCCACAAGGATTAAGTTTATTTTGGAGAAAACTACACTGCATGTTCAGCCACATGCCAAATATATTTCAGCCTTTAAAAGACACATTAAGTACCTGAAGCAATTATTTGGTCTGCTTCAAACTGCATATGCAGTGGGGATATTTATTCAAGAGAACAGACCACATGTAGTCTTAAGCTGTGTATAGCGTAGATGTATGAGTCTCAGCAGTAACTGCTTCCATCTACTAATCCTCCTCCACCGCACCAAGTATTTTGGCAACTCACACATGGCCAGAGAGTCCCAAGGATCATAACGTCCCAGTAGGACTTTCCCATTGACTTTCCCAAAATTGACTTTCCCAAAATTGATTCACAGAAGTTTGGTTACTACATGCTCTGTATCCCCTAAAACTTTAAAGCCCTCTTCCACTGAACAAGATTTTGGGACTACCTCAGAGGACCCCACTTCAACTTTATTTTCTAGCATTAGGGTTTTCCTCCATTCAATTGGTTTTAAGGTGCTGCTGTTGAAAGTACCTCCCAGTTTACTTGTTATGTTAATTCCTCCACTGGCTTCCTCTCACATCAAATTCAGGCTTCTTCCCTTTACCTCCTTTCTCCCTTAAGCACCTCAGCATTTAGTGTAATGCTATCCATCTTGATCCTTAAGCCTCCTGGTATTGGGCACTGCATGGTTGTTCAGTCAGCCCACAGCAGTACCTGCAGGCACAGCTCCTCCTCCAGCTGAGATTCTTAAAAAGCTGATACTACATTTCCAAGTCTGGGTAGCGTCTAGCTACTAGACACCAGTAAAACTATAATTAAAAGGCTGAGTTCCTACTTTGTGCCCAAATTTAACAAGACTCAGACCGCTCATGACGCAGCCAATATTCACACACAAAAGCTCATTGGCAGCAGTTATCCTAGGGAACCCCTTTGTAACTGAACCAGTAGTATAGTGTTGAACTTCAGTTAAAAGTGGTTCTGTATGCCCAGTTTGCAAATAAGCGACCGCTCTTCCCCTACAGATCTTTTGAGAGGAAATGATGAATGCCGTTCTTAACAATACTACAAAATAGTGGGAAAACAATGAAGTCAGAGACAGTTAAGACTACACTAAAATAAAAGTCTTGATTTAATTCATGACTCGGGAACAGAAGAAGTAGGGCACAAACATACACCACCCACAGAGCTGTATAAACTTTCTCTGCCTCGCAATACATTCTTGCAGGAAAGCTAAAGCCGAAAACCATGCAACTCCCTAAAAATAGCTGGAACAGAAACTGGGTGGATTAAAGTATGTGTCTCACAGATCTTTGGTTTTGGAATGCAAAATCTGGTCAATTAAATTCATGTCAAAATTCATGAGGAAAAATGCTCCCTGAATCAGGAAACCAAATCCAAGAATTGAAGATTGTATTTGTCAAGCAGACGTGCTACTGTGTAGGTGAATGGGACACAGGAAAAACAAAATGGTTAAGAAAACATCCTGATGGAATGTGGAAATCTTAATCCTTAAATCATGACTCCTAGAGCCTTAGCAATCACTGAACATAATGGAAATGAAGGCGGTCCCTTCACAAGCGCAGCACAGTGCAGCGCTCTGTGAAGACACCTGAGCCAGCTCTCAGTCAGCAAGCCACATAGCCTGACTTGGGTGGTGTTTGCAAGTGAATATCCCCTTCTGTTCAGTCGGGCTACTTGGCTTTGGCACAAAAAAACCCCAAACACACTGCAACATCTGTACTGTTTCAAGTGTCCAGGCTAGATTTTACACTTCCACCACACACCATGCTTTCATGTAGGTGTGACAGCTATGTGGTATGTAAGCTCTGAAAATGCTTTTAAAACCAGAAAGTGACATTAGGCCAAGCAATCTCTCAGAAGTAGACGTGAAGTGAGACCAGTGCAGTGACATCCCTTGTTCCGTGAACAGAGGGAAGTCCTGTACCTTTATACTACCAGGCACTGAGATAACATGAAACAAAGCTTGCTGAAATCAAAGGAGTCTGAAGCAGACCTTAAAACCATATTCAACACGTTTATAATAACTCAATACAATATTGTCTCTATTGACACTGAAATTAAAGCTTACAACAAAAAGGACACATTTTTATCTGGAATTGCACAGGGCTAGAATTATGATTTACATGTTAATATTCTCAAAAGAGAATATTAAACCTGAGCTGCTTCTACCAGTGACAACTTCCACCTCAAGCAAAAACTGGCAATGGCCAGAAAGAGCCTATTTCTCTTGGAATTTTTAAACCCACTCACTTCCCTTACAGGAAGGAGAAGGTATGTTGTATCATCCAGTCTGAACAGTGAGAAGCAAATGAGCTTTTAAAGGTTCTTTGGAAGGCCTAACGGGATGAAGCACTCTGTCTAATCCAGAAAAACCTCTTTAATTTTTTTGCCATTGAGTAGCCTGCTCAGATATCTTAGTGCCTGCTTCTAATTTAACAAAAGTTGCATTTAGCTTTCACTCAGATGAAGGTAATGCAACGCAATAGGCAGAAAATCAGGTGGACCACTTCTAGATTTAGGAACAAAAAATGCAGAAATGTGGTTTCAGCTGAGAGCTCTGTAGAGCAACGCAGCTCTTCTAGTGTCCCAGTCCATTTCACTGTAACTAACATCCAGTTTCTTATTTGGTTCTTCCACCAGCTCTCTTCTGAATGACTATGAATGGCAAATCTGAACTCTTTGATAATAAGGACCCTTTTTTATTTACAAATACACACTTCTCATCTAATTCCTCTTAAAAAAATAATGTTTTAAATTAAATAATTAGTTTTTAAAAATAAACTCCTAAAGAAAACTGAAAAACATTCTAAATCCCCCCAAAATGTCACTGGTATTTGGTGAGAATATTATGGAAATTGCATTATTCCAAATCAATTTACTAGCATTGGCTTTTTTAAAATTCAGATTCATTACAGACAACGAGAGACTCATTGCTCTTTGTAGTGCTTCTCACACAATAATTAAAAGGAACAGCAGCTGTCCTCTTTAATTAAGGTATTTAGCAAATTACTTATTAATGCACATATGCTGTTATTATGGAGAAATTTAAATATCCACTTCCTCTAGAACTGTGACAAGTTTGGTAAAGTACTTCTTGAAAGAGCTAACAGAATTTTTAAAACATTAAACAAAAATGAGGTGTCATTCCCGATGGTCAGACACTGTGTTTTCCAAATCAGATGCGGAATGATCAGTGGCGGATTTTGCAAAAGGGATATGCATTTATACTGAACTTGAAAAAGGAACGACTTGCTTTCCAGCCACATACACTTCAGAAATATTCCGATCGTCACCTGAAATAACATAGGCAAAATAGAAATTTGCGTATCAATCTACACACTGATTTAATTCACGAAAACTATCCAATCCACAAAATCAGTTTTGGAATACATAATGTGCAATGACCCTTTCCTAGGAATGAGAAAGCTTGGAGATAATTACTCAGGGCTACCACAAAAAACAGTGGATGTTTAAAACACTTATGCTTTTTGGAATAAATAAGCCTAGCATTTAGCTGCTGCAACTGTGTCATGGGGTTTCTATGTATTTACTAGATTCGAATCCTGAAAATATTATATATCTGTACAGAAAACACACTGTTGCACAGTATCTCAACTATCTCATGTACCAGGTGGCAGTCATGCTGGTTTGCCTCAGCCAGCTTCTCAAAAAGAGAAATGCTCAATTAGAAAAGACCACAAACGTGGGCAGTGTTAACACCAGTTACTTCTATATAACAACATAAGAAGCGGTGCAGCCTTTGGGCCAGACAATGCACTGTGAAGAATGTCTATACTCTTAGAGGGTAAGATTGTTTGGCTTGGGTTTTGCTTGTTTTAAAGGCCAGCTTTTTTGTTAGGGAGTAAAGAAAACACAACCGCAACCATTCTGCAGAAGTCCTTCTAAGGCGAACTGGCTCTGAACTGGTGGTTAGCACATCAGTGTTACTTGACTGTGAAATATGATTTAGCTCATACTATAGCTAAAGGTAAATGTGGTAATAAATCTGACAAACTTGGTGCATTTGATCATGTTAAATTGACTATTTAACTATGTCCCAAAGAACCAAAGTTAAGCTATTTAATTCTTTCTCAGCATTTATAAACAAATACACATTAATGTATATTTAACCAACGTAGATAAAACTTAAAATCTATAGTGGTCATTTAATGTTGACCTACAATGTAAACAAATATATTTAATAATTGTAGACAAATGTGTATTTAATTATGTACAAATATATTCATTATCAACTCTCACATTAATTTAGATATTTTCTGATGTATGAAACAAGATAATTTTATGCAGGCCAAGAATCAGAACGTACCTAGGTAGAGGAACTTCTGGAGAGTGTCCTATAAAAAAATGGGAAAATACAAAATTCAGAAAGCTGTATCTGCTATCCCACACAATAGGTATTTGAAGCTGGAAAGAATTGATAAAAATAGTTTTCTCAAGTAGTCCTACTAACAGTAAAATCAAAATTTAATTTACATGTTTTCTCATAAATGACTTTCAGTAAGGAAGCTGTAGGTCTCTGGATGAAAACACTGCACAAACTTGACAGTAGAAGCAAATATACGTGTGAAACACAATGCTTCCCCTTCCTCTTTTTACGAATTCTCAAATATACTTACTTATTGAAAAATGGGACAAAATTGCAAGCACTTTTTAAGTCTTAAGAACAGCTAACTTTGGTAAAAAGGTTTAGACTTCAACTGGAAAATATTTTATTTTTTCAGAATTATTTGAATTAGGAAGAAGATTTAAAATTTAAATAATTTAATCTAATACAGATTACTGTGTCCAAGAGAGATTAAGGAATAATAATCTTGCCACTTACACCCATACTTCTAAGTAAATTCAGAATAGACACAGCAAGGTACAGTTTGGCCACATCCGTAATTTCAACTCACTGTTGTTTATTACCTGTTCTATTTATAAAAGGTTTTTGTATGAGTAAGTGTGCCCACTGCATAATGTCAATACTGCTTTTAAACTTGCACAAAAACTGTGGTTTCACCTCAAATTAGCCATCTTCAGTTCTCGCTTAAATTCACATTTGCAGTTCAATCAAGGTAACCTGGCCTTTATCTGGGAACAAGTTGCCACTTATTTTGAGTTTTAACTCAAAAGTGTTAATTAAAACTAAATTGCTTTTTCTTGGTTGCCATTTGTCACTGCAAATAGCTAATTTTAATTGTCAGCTTGGTCTGACATATATTAAAAATGTTACACGCATTTTTTGCTCATGGGGATATGGGATTGTCACTAAAGACAGCAGGATTCTAAAAAAATGCTAACCCCTGGGCCTCTTGGATTGAAATACAGACAGCAATTGTGTAGTGAACCTGATTCCTGTTATCGGAATAACTCTCAAGAGTCTTACTCTGGCTGTATCACGGACCTTCCCCACATCACTTCCAGTCATTTTTTTTAATCATTAATCGTGTTCCAGTTACCTCAAAATTATCAGCAGAAAACAAGTCAAAAGGGCTGTCTGAAGCCTTTGTGTTGATTAGCAGTGCATCAAATTCTTTGCCAACCTCGAAGTTTCCAATCATGTCATCTAAACCGAGGGCTGCGGAAGAAAATAAGCTTACAAACAGATCTTCAGTGCAAGCCTCTTTCCACTACGTGGAAGCACTAGGCTACTTATTTGAGATGTTCATAGGAAAAATTACAAGAATTTAGATGAGTTCATCAGCATTGGAGCTCTTAAACAACTTCTCAGTAAAAACACACATTTTGGTCAATTTCTGAAGGGTATCTATTAAGGGAAGAGAAATCTAAAAAACAGTTTGAACCTCTCATTTGATTTTTGTTCTCTGAAAGTTCTCCATTGATTTTGTGTCACTACAGATCTGATGTATAGGCTGCTAACTGTTTAAATTGGATTAATGATCCTTTACATTGCAAAAACGTCAAAGCTTCAAAAGGGGCAATGAAATTAAGTCAGAGAAAACAGTGAAGTATGTAACTACTTATCTTGCAAAGGCAGTATTAGTTTTAAATGTTTAAACAGTTTAAGCAACTTTGACAGATAGTATAGACGTATTACAATAGTAGCACACACTATTAATTATAAGGTGATAATGAAAGAGGTGTGCTGAGGGAGGGGATAACTAAGAGTAATTATCAAACCCAAACAATAACATGGTCTGGAAAAAAAATCATAGCCATATCTGAAGGTCTCGTATCTACCTGTAAGGCTTGTCTTGTGAGCTGTTATTTAATTTTGTCATTGCAAAGCTTCATTACAACCTCTGGTTCTTAGGTTCGCAAGCACTGAAAATCTCGTTTTATCTTCAGTGACCGGGTACTTGCAAGTTCTTAGACTATCTAAAGGCAGACCTTGTGTCTCCTTGGAAATTATTTAGGATAGTTTTAAGTTGTACAAAGTATCCATGTTTTAAATCAACTTTTCTAATACTCTGGAGTTAAATTAAGTTTATCTGTAAATCATTTATTCACTTGTTTTCAGATTGCTTCTGTGCAACAGAGGACCTTCAGCCTTCAATGAATTTTGTGCATGGCACAACATTCGCAATACTTTCAAGTTTTTTAAACTCTTCCAAATGGTGAAATGTTTTGATTACCTACCAGTTTCAACTAAAATGTTATCATATTCCTTCAGGTTTGTGAGCAGATTGCAATTCTTACATTAAACACAAGAGGGTGACAAGGGTTTAGGAGTCTCAGCAAAGCAAATTCTTGAAACAAAGAATCACTCATCTAAATTTCTGCAAACCATACTTGTCCAGGCTACTGGACAGTTATACGAGTAATTTATATTCTACCCTTAAAAGTGATTCAGGAGGAATGGCTCAAAATCAACATACAAAATAACCACATTACTAAGCAAATCTAAGAACTGAGACAGAAGAAGCACAAGAGTAGCTGGGAAGGGAAACCACATAGGAGTTTGGGATTTTCATGTTTTCCTTTCCATATTTTAGCTAAGTTATTCTCACCTTTTATGAGAACAGAATTCTTTCTTTTTTGTACTTGCCCATTTTCTCTCTTCTGTTTCCCCATTACACCCTCCAGAAACTTAAATACCAGTCCTGAGAAGTCATGTTTGCTGACATTTTATTACATGTTTCAGACTCCCATTAATAGTTCCCAATGATGTTTTCTGACAACTACAAAAATGTTACACTGGAAGGACTTGGGAGCAGTTCTTTAGCAGTCGTGAGCTCATTTCTGCTAACTGAAATAGTAATAATTTCTTACTTACATGTGGATTTGCTCTTTGCTGAATCGTACAAGTTCTGATAAAACTTTGCTAATTGTATAAATCAGTTTGTGCACACTAATCATGACAAAGCATGTCAGTGAACCCAAATAACTGTTACACTATGTGATGTATTCTGCATGTGCTATTGTGTTTTAAACAACCATGCTGCATATCTAAACTGTGCTTTTCTCTGACTGAGGAGCAATTTGCATGATGTTTTGATTAGCTGGAAAGACAGTGACAAAACAGCCTCACTGAGAGTTCAAAAAGCAAACAAAATTAGAAACCAAGGACAAACAGAACACAAGATTTTATATTAAGTGCACAGCTTTTCCTCTAAGTGCTGGTTGCTGAGAAGTGTCTTTCCAATTGGTATAATAAACATGCAAGCAGTAATGATTAAGAAGTCTGAGGATCTTCACAATGAAAATGTACAACCCTGAAAAATCATTAAGATTCTATTATTAAACTCGTAACATCAATACAAACCCTTTTCTGTAATGAACCTAGTATGGATATAAAAGACTGAAGGATATCTCTGCCCAGTAGATACCATTTTAGACTTCACTCTGGCACCTGAAAATCTGTGAATTAAGCCATCTTTTAAGGCCAGGGAGATATATATCAAAAAAGAGCTGTGGTTTTCTGTGTACATCCTTAAGAAATTTCTTCTTACCTTGGCTTCCTCCTAGAGTGGCTAGCTTAAAAGCTTCTTCAAGAGTTAGTCCTGCTTCATTCACTTTATTGATTTGAAGGCTATTAGATGCCACCATTGTTTTCCTGATAGCATCAAGCATAGAAGCTGAATATCCACCAGCAACATCTAAAAGGGATCAGACTCTTAGGAAAAAGGTTTGGGAATAAGTCTCTGGGTTAAATTTCTGTGAGTTTTAATTAAATGTTACAAAGTGGCAAACGTGGTAAACACAAAAATTTTACTGCAAAGCACTATCTCTGAATGCATAATTCCAAGTAAAGGTGCTCTCACATACCAAGTCAGGTAATTAGAACACAACATAGAATAGCAGAAACCTGAAAATTCGTTGTGCAAACCCTGTTTGCTCTCATCACAGGAACAAAACTATCGTCATTCATTGTTGGTTTTCTTTTTAAAGACTTTTTCACCAGCTCTAGATTCCAGTACCCTACACTTCACTACTTCAGATGCAGTGGCGAAAAAAAAGTGCAAGTCCATAACTTGGAGATATGCTGACTTTTAAATACGAACAAGCAAGCATTGTTTTATATCCCACAATAGTTTCCAAAGGAAATTGTTTTGACAGCAAACTACTAACCTGTGCCAAGGCCAAGCTTCACATTGTGTTTCAGGACATTTTGCACATTTAAGACACCACTGCGCAACCTGGATTGGAAGAAGATTCAAGTTTTGTGTGAGACATGGAGAAGAAGTTTCGGAAGAGTAGAGCTGAAGAGCACTTTCATGACAAAGGTTCTCAGAATGCATGCAACAGACTGGATTTATTTAAATGGGATAGAGCATTTGTGTTTCTACATCTCAATGATGGGGTTTAATCACTAAAAGTAAAGGTGGTTTTTCATAATTAAGAACTCCCACACGTTTTATAGTTATCTGCTTAAAATAAGCTCTCAATATACCTGGGAAAAAAATCAAAATATGAGGTGAAGTACATTCCAGGAGATGGGAGGTTATTTCATGAGCTCCAGTAAATGAAGACAAACAAGACGTTGATTATGTTAAAGACAAAATCACTGTTAATATTTAATACAGTATTCTGGCAGGATCCCATGCAGTATCTAATTTCTTTTTAATAGAAAGAAAGGTATATAGCTTATTCCCATTTACGCAAACAGAAACATACATATATGTGCATCATTTGAGAGGAAGGAAGATGGCCAGAATCTGCCATTGATAGAAAAGTCGAAAGAAATGAAGTTCAAAAGAAGACATATTTTTATAATTATAATATATATATAAATGTAAATATAAATATACATCTATACTGAAAGATCACAAGTCAATCCAGAGCATGACACGAAGAACTGGAGCATGAATGGTCCACTATGTCCAATATGTAATTTCTAGTGGAACAGGGTATTATATACATAGCCTTGTAATGGCAGGCTGGACTCAGGGTACTATGTAAACAACAGCTGTATTTAATTGTACGACGTTCAGTTTGGGTTTTTTCCTTTTGTTTTCATAACTTACGAAAAGTTAGAATTGGGGCAATGTGAAATTGCAGCTCCACGAAGACTAAAAAGTTTCAGCTCTTCTTCAGAAAGATAGCAGGCATGAGCCATCACTGTCTAAAGAAAAAAAGAATCACCAGTTTACTCCATATTGCATTTACTATACCTGTGATTTTTGCTGCACGTCTTTTAGTAGACAAAAGGACACCTGTTACCACCAAGGGTAACTTCTGGAATGAAGCTGTTGTAATCAACAGCGGCAAAACTCTCATTAACTTCAGTATGCTTGACACATCACTCCTCCACTTCTTTTCATTTATTAATGTAAGAAAATAGGGCATCAACTTTCGCAGTGACTGCAGTGACCTAAGAGCTTCAAGGAACAAAAGTAAGGATTCTCCCATTGCTCTAGCATTGTAGTAACCTTATGACTTGTATTTCATAGCTAACACAGAGATTAAGTACTGCGGCTAGATGTATATATGATAAAAGGGAAGAAGTATGTACACTTAGCATGTTTCCCATTGTCTCTCTAAGGGTTTCCACCAGGTATACATATATGTATATATAGAATATTCCTTAATTAAAATAATCTATTTTTTATACAACTGATTAATGACTATTCTTTCTTGGCTTATATAGCTGACTTTAAAATTAAGCTCATGTATACAAAACACAGAAGTATAGGATAGTATAATTTAACAGGGCATAAACCAATTATTCCAGAACAAATCTACTTGTAATTACCTCATACACCAAATGCCCACTCAAAGAGAAGAATAAGAGTTCTGTTAGGTCTCGCAGTCTGCTGATAAAAATTAGAACAGCACAGAGACTATTTCCACCGAGCATCTCATAATAGCACTGTACCCTTGCTACCTCTGTTCATCAAGCTCAAATGTAACTGAAAATGCAATGAGAATAGCCACATCTTAAGTTAAGGACATACTTATGGTAGCTCCTGAACCATATCCCTGTTGATCTGTACTTCTTTTTAAAAAGAAGGAAATATTTCAGCCACAGCTCTGAAAAACATACTTCTAAAACATTAAAAAAATAATTTGGGTCTTAATTCTGGTAGCTGGGAATAGGGGTAATGTCTTTGGTTTTGTTATGCTTGTGTTTAATAAAATATTCGCCCAACCAACCAGCCGCCTGGTGCCAAAAAGCACCAGTAACCTTGGTTTTTCAGTGACTATTTTCAGTGCTGTGTGTGTAAAAGTCTGACAGAATTAAGATCTATGTTTTTACTAATATTCTCTTTAGTACCCTGACACAACAAATCAGCATGTATAGGCCTGCACAAGATAATAGAAGTTAATACTGTGTACTTAATACTGTGGACTTAAAATAGTCCATATTGATTTCTCGGGACTGTAAATACGCAATTTACTGGAGTGCATTTTCAAAGATAGAAATAGGAGTTCAATAGTTAATTCCCTCCCAAGGCGTTTGCAACCAATTTTGTGCCTCTGAAAATTCTCTCCTAAAATTTTATATCAATTTTACTGATGTTTAAGCATTCTGACGGTAGTTAGGCTGTTCATACACTCGTATGGGCTTTCCACTGTATAATAAGGTGTGTTCCAGCACTCCAACCAGTATTTAGTGTGGGTAGGTATCAGATCTGCTTGCACTTGTCCCACCAGCATAAAGCTTTAAAGAATTTTAACTCTTCAGGCCACTGTGTCTCTCAATACTTTGTGAAATCACCTAATGAGGTGAGAGTGCTTTTGGATAGTTGGAACAGTAAAGTGTACCTGTTTCTTTTTGAGGTTCACACAGAGAACCCAACAGAATAAGCTGGTTTTCTGTAAAAAAAGGGTCAAAAAATGAAGTTGGCCCTACCACAGAAATATTCTTCAGGTGGAACCAGTGTGCAAGAACATTATAATGTAGGTAGAACTTGGCACTGTTCAAGAATTATGAGCTCCTACAATACCAGCTTTACCTAGTCTCCTTCCGATTCTACTGCTGCAATTCTCTTTGAAGCCCTTGGAAAACGGATCAAGTAGCATGAAATACCTTTATTTTTCATCTCCCCTAAAATGCTTAGGAAAAGTGTAGGCTTGACTAAATTTCCAATACCTTGATGGACATAAAACTAATTTACTTTTCCCCCAAATGTCACTGACCTTGACAAAACAATACAAACTCTTCAGGTAACTACAGTTAACTATCATATTCTCTACATGGATAAATCTAAGCTATGCTTTGAAAGTTTTTACGCAGCTACCTTGCTGGTAAGCAACTTGTTTTTATCATACAATTCAGTGTAATTCTGGTAGGCAGGAAACATGTTCTCCACAAGTTTGAGTTCTTCTTCATTCTCACTTATGTGACTCTACAATAAGAAAACATACAGCAATGAGTGCTTTAAATAGAATTAAACCTTACATTACAATCTTCTTGAACAACCTACTAGCCATATAATGACAGAAACAAGTATTTGTAAAGCCTATTATTAGATCTAGCCCTTGGGTTTCTCTTTTCATCAGAGAGGTCCTTAGGACCCAAAACAGGAGATCCATTTCTTCCTTTAAAAGTGATATGAGATTATATACCTGGGTAGTCCATCTCAGTCATCGGGTGACGTTATGGCTCACTTGGAATTTGCCAAATGTTAAAATAATAAATAAAATAATGCAAATGACTGTGAGGTAAAAAAGAGAACAACTCTAACCACAGAGTGGACCCTGGGATCAGGGCAACATATAGGTATCTGCTCCATGTATCTTCAGATGGACTGATTAATGTCTGGTCTCAGATAAAAATCTGATCCTCCTATAATCCCACTGGAGCACATTTTTTTTCACATTTTGTAATGGCAAAAAGTGCTAATATAGGACAACTTTAAAACCATATATGCTTAGAACTGTGTAAACAAACAAACAAAAAAAGAAATATGTTGAAGTTTCAACAGACCTGTAAGCTATAGAACATGTGTTTTTGAAACACAGAAATTTCATCATATTGATGTTAACAATGCTAAATAAGATACAAAGAAAAGTAATTCTTTTATCTACTGAAATATGCTTTGCACAGAAACAGCAGAAGGGATAGAGACACACATAATAACCTTGGACTAGAGAGAGCAACCTTTAGCAACTGAAGGACTGCTCTTACCTACGATTCTGGTTGCCAGTCTCCTAGTGACCGTGTGCTAGTGTTTACTGAATTGTGCATCCTTCCAGCTATGAGCCTTCTCATTTCCTGTCTAGGTCACAGTGTTCTTGCAGAGTATCACTAATAATTTCAGAGGAATTTAAAAGACAGGCTCCAAGGTAAGAATGTAGTGTAAGTGTTTTGAGGAAATTATGAAAAGTCCCTGGTCTGTAGGCTACCTATGCAAACAATTTAAACTGTATACAGAGCTCTCAGAGCTTACCTGCACATGGAGGTCACGAGCCTGAGCTAAATCACCAAGTGCGTACAGCAAATCCTCTGTGCAGGAAGGGCCAAAGCGAGGGGTTATTATAGGCTGTACCCTTGGATACTGCAAACATTAAAAAGACACTCTGGGGAATTTACATCTATATGTCAATAACCATAATTAAGACAAGCTTTTACACAGAAATTACATTTTGTCTCCAAGGTTTATGGGTTACTGCATCCTTGCCAACTCAAATTAAGCTGTATAGTCATTTCCTAATTTTTTAAAAAAAAATTCACTGCAGAAATAGGGAATCAAAGTTTTTTTTCTGCAGTTTTAATGAACCTTAAAGAAGTAATTTTCATTAGAACTCTTTTATTGAGCCACTGAGATTTTACTGCACATCAAGAGAAGCAGTGCATGCTTCTTCATATTTGCTGACAGTCCGGTATGCATTATGAGAAGTCAGATAGTGACCAGACGTTCTACTGAGTTCTACTTCTGTGAATATCAAAGATGTAATGATGCAAAAATGCAAAGTTCTATAAAACTAAAGCATTTTTCTTTCTTCTCCACTCATGATAGCAAGAAACTGCCTCTATACTCCCTAGATAGGAAGATTAGTGGTAGCATCAGATATGCTACGCAGTAGAAAACAGCAGAGAAGATGCCAAGACTACAGCTACAGATTTTTACACCTTGCACTTCTGGGTTAAAATTTTCCTAAAAAAATGACAGTGACACTAAACTCTGCTTTCTGTCACAGGCAAGAGCTGTGCATGTGGCACCACTACAGGACAGTTATATGATAACTTGGTTCGCAGTTTCTTATACTGTCTCCCAGAAATAAGGAACTCAGAACTTCTGCGGATTAGCCGACTTACTCTACTAGTACATATGATTTAGGCATAAACTCTACACATTTATTCTTAAATATTTGAGATATAAGTGTCAGCAAATTAAGCCACTGAAAACAAGAGGCTGATAAGAAAACTATTTCTGCTTGTTATATTGGAGTGTAAACCTCTATCTTTACCTCAGGAGCGTAAACTGGAATTTCTTTAGGAACACACTAGAAGGCAAATACTGACCCAGTTTGGTAATGGATTAGAAACTGTACCATAAAAACACTGATTTCTGGTGGTTAGAATGACTTTTACTAGTCTATTTATATACCACAGAGTGACGGACTGACTTCCATCTTTAACAGAAAATTGTCCTTTCTAGGAAGCTGAATATTTCAAAGTCAATACAGAACATGCACAGAACATCAGTTTACTGTGCTCTGACCACATGAAACTGAATTTACACTGATACAAGTCCATTTCTCAACAATATGGCTACCATAACATTTTCCATATTAATGATAGCTGTCTGCTACATAGAAAGATTTGTCACTAAGCCAGCACAGTTTGTCAGTGGGATTTCCTATATTCAAGCAGCATCTTCTGAATATAGAAGTAAATACAAAGAAGAAATCTACTTACTTTCTTTTCCAGTAGTTCTTTAACAAATCTGAAAAAGAGTAGGAAAAAATTTGTTATAAATTTGTCATGTGTATCACAAATTATGAAAAATAAAGAAAATATTTACTTGGCTCCTAGTAAGCATTTCAGACATAGGTTAAGCTTTTACAGAAAGCTAGGCAGATTCTCAGATTAAATAAAAAGAAGTAACACAATTAAGTCAGAACAGTTACACCAAATTGTGGTTGTGAATTTGATCCGGAATATTCAGAATTTTTTTCATTTGCAATAATTAACATCAGCAGGTGGCAATTACTCTGAGTTCTCACTGAAAACTAAATACATGTTATATCAAATTAATTGAAAACATAATTATAAGCTACAGCTGCAACATTAGAGAAAAAAAACACTTAAATTTCTCTGGCCATGAATATAAATTACAGCATTAAATATAGCCTATTATTTATAATCCTATTTTTAAGAGATGCTGCAATATTTCATACCTCACTTACAGTAGTTACATATGTCCTCATTCACATAAAGAACGATTGATTTTCTGGAAATGCTTATATCAATGTTAGTGTATAGATAATCTACCTTACAGAAAATACAGAATAGATTTACTTAGTCTCATAAACAAAAGAAGCTGCCTAAGGGACCTCTACAAAAAAACCCAAGCAGTCAACATGGATAACACAGATGAGCAAATAAAACTTCCTCTGACTTTGCAGGGAAGAAATTCTTTGAGAACTCATATGCACACTGTATGCAAATAATTTCCAAAAGCAAGTCTGAAATGGATTCTGGACAGGATTGCTGAATTTTTATGTCATAGCTTCTTTTCAGAAAAACACGTAATTTTGGTAACAACAAACATTGAATCAAATTTCTCAGATATCTTCAGATGGAAAATAATGCTGGAGGCTAGATTCACAACACTGAAGCTGGTGCTAAATAACCAGCTGGAAACAAGAGACCTAAGCTAAACTTCTGCAAGGATCAAAGGAGTTTGAGCCCACCACTGTCTAACTGTTAGAGCTAAAATGCAATGGTATCATCTGTTTGTCCCTCTTCTTACAGTGTCATCTGATAATTAATATAATTAATAATAATTAAATATTCACCGGAGCAGAAACTTTAACACAAGTGTAACTTTCAGGTGATAATCCAAGATCTCCAGGTGGTTGTTTTCATTCTTTTTCACATTCTTTGAAAAGTGTCCATATTGTTTCAAAACTAAATACCTTTCTCAAAGTACCCTACACTTTGTTAGCACTTGGTTGGCTTATGTACTTCTCTATGAGGAAAGAAATTCAGGTTCAAACCAGGTTTTCTGTAGCAGAAAAACACATCTGAACCTGGGTCTTTCTCTTTTCAGATGACCACAACTATTAGTAGCATATAAAGTATTCTAGATTTCAGTTCCCTAAATTTTTATTCAATCATCTTTGCAGGAGAAAGGTAGATTCAAATTCTTGAATTTAGATGTAATATATGAAGCACTTGGAATTGTATATTACTTCCATGTATACAATATACATATTTCCAGAGGTTAACTGTAAAGAACTGAAATCAGTGTAAAACATTTTCTGACACTGTGACAGATCCCATTTCTGACGTTCTTTAAAAAAAAAAACAAAACCAGAAAACCCTGTTAGGTTGCCCTCTCAAAGGAAGAGCTTTTTTATCCTCCTGCAATTTTGTTGCTGTGATTCAAGCCTCATGAGGCAAGTACTCCTGGTCCATGCTGGTAAGCACACAGATCTCTTCTCTGGACAGCTCTGGATTACTTGTGGCACATTCTCACCCATAGCTGAGAAATATTAGTTATCAACTGAATTACATGAGAATGGAGTTGGAGGCGCAAGATAGGTATTTTTAAAAAAGAGCTATTTAGAACATTCTGAAACTTTAAAAAATATCAGAAATGGAAGTTCTGCCATTTTTTGAGGCGCATTCAGTGGAACTCATGCTGTATTATGAAAAGTGAGGATTAATGTGAAGAAATACAAATGTTAGTGGAGTGCCAATGACTAATACTACGTGTTTTAAAAATTTCTATAAATATGAAGAATATTAGAAAACCATGACCATTTATAACTTCTACTGGCATTCTTCTAGCATGATTTGCAGAAATAAGGTAGTGACTTCACACAAGTGCCATAAGATGTTTCAAATATCATGCTGAAAGAGCAAATACCTAGCAGTCATAAAAGCATTTATACAAGTAAATAAACAGTGCCATGAGAAAAGCTGTATGTCTGCTTAAGCATTTTCTGAGTATGGATACAAAAGACAAGGGAAACCTAAGGCATCAGATTGCCATAGTTCAGTTTTGGGTCCCCTCTTCCATGTACATTGCCTCGATATGGTTCTTCTTCATTCTCTCAGCTGCAAGTTAGAGTAATTTCACTGGTGCTATACTGGAGGAGAGGAGAGCCACAGCACATTTAAAATGGGGTATATGAAAGCTGACTCCTACAACTCAAATAAAGCTTTGTCCTAAATGAGGGAAGGAAGCAGATTAGAACTTAATGGAGGCAAAGGAACTGATTGCTACCCCACCATCCCATGTCACGCCACATTATCTCCACACACAGAGCTGTGAGCTTCTGCCTTTCTTTGGAAGAGCCAGGAAAAAAATTCCCAGGCTATGTAGCAGCTATGTATGCAGGTGTTGCCAGAACCATAGAAAACAATACTGTCACAAGGAAAAACACTGTTCCTAGTAAATTTACACCTGTAAGTTCTTAGTCAGCTTCACATTCACTTTTCAGATGTATGAAAAAGTCTTATTTCTAAAGGCTGTGCCATAAATTCAATCCTTACCTTTCTGTCTCTTGGATAGAGTCAGCAGTAGTCTCTTTGTATTGTGGCACACTGTCATTCATATCCATGCAGACTTTTCCAACAAATGCTCGTTGACCAAATTTATCTATTGACATGCATAAAAATATAAAACTCAGAATCATTGGTTCTTGAAAAATGCTATAAAAATGTGTACTGAAATCAAAATAGCAATTTCCACCCAAGCCAGCTTAATTTATGTATTTTTCTTATCTTGAAGTTGTGACTCCTAAGGCGAAAAAGGAAAGAGAAAACAAACAAGCCAACCACATTTAAATAGGAGTTCTCTTCTTCCACAGTAGTACCCAACTTTATAAATGTTACAATTGAGGTTTAGATTACTGCAGTTTAACCACAACCCGAATTCATAATGGTAGTATATGAATAAGACTGCTGTGAAGTAGAGGATGAGAAACACAGGCATTAAAGTACATTAGATGTAGCAGATGATTACCCTGACCTGAGAAAAGGCAAAAAAATCTCAGGAAACCATCTCTCTTCAAGAGAAAGGAATGTCATTTCAAACATATCTCTTACATGTAGCTGGATGGAGAAAATAACAGCAGATACTTCTAGCCTCTTTCTTGAGATTTATCCTTTCCAGGTCTCAGAACTCATGTGTAAGACTTAAAAGTAATATGTAATATTAAATCCTGAGTTTTCAAACATGTTTCTAAACCAGATCTCTTTCCATTTTTACTATCCAAGTTGTTGAATACAAGGGCTGCAAAGTTTTAGGTTTCCCTACACAATCAGAAAGATTAGAGAATTTTTAATGGAAACCGAGATTTTTAATAACTTATTCTGCTTTACGAGCTGGCTGAGCCTTGTGAAATCCTGCAAGAATCACAACACTTTCAAACAGCAGGCATTTGCAATGGTGAAGAGAAGGGAGGGATATGATCCTGACAAAACTCTGGGTTTGAAGGGTCGACGGAGAATTTTTATGTAAATTTTCAACTGCAACTTCAGAGCATCGGGAAATCAACGCACCTACTGCACCTCTTGTCATTAAACCTCAAATTGTCATTCAATCCTCAATAAGCAAAAGGCTAGAACAAGCCAGAACTGCAGCTTAAGAGTAACTGCAGGAGACCTAGTTCAAGCTCAGTCAGCAGCTGATTTGGGAATGAAGACACTAGCAATAACAACAGTAGGAAAGAGGCGGTTAACTGAACAAGGGTAACTAGGATGGATTTTGGGGACACATGTATGATAGACACAACAAATAAATAGCAAATTAGTAGAAAGACAGATCCTAGCTAGTCTAAGAATTTTAATAGTTAATAACACAGTCTGAGCAATATCCTTCAAAACTCTTACCTATAATCTCAGCAAGAAGAAGAGAAGTATCTGTGTAAATTGTTGCAAAGTAGCAAGCTGTAGTTGTGCCATTTTTTAGAGTTCGTCTCTATAAAAAGAAATCAGTTTCAACTGTATGGAAAAAAGAGTAGTCAAGCTGCCAAAATGCAGAAGCAGCAGTCTGATTTCAAACTGTGAAAACATTTCATTATTGTAAAATTGTGCAGTAAAGTGGCAAGGTGAAAATAAGATTTTTAATTTCATAATGGCTTTTTAAGTCTGATTGTTAATAAATACAAAAATTCCTCTTCCAAATACACGAAGAATTTTAACATTGGCTAAACCCATAGAAATCAGTCTGTATTTCCTTCACTCGAACAGGAAAGAAACCTTGACTTATATTTAGAAATACAATCAACCAGTCATTTATGCTATTTCCTAGTTTTGAAAGGCTCTCCATCTTTTACAGTGAAGCACTGTTTACTTCACATTAGCAAAGCAAGACTTTTGGGGAAAAGTAGTGATTTGCATTTGGCCACTTGAAGTGGCTGAGAAAATAGCCAGGCTTTCAGGTATAAAACCCCCCTTTTATCCCTAAATACTAAGTAACAAACTTCAAGGTAAAAATAAACTGAGAATAACTGCTCAGTGTCATTTAATTATTTATTTAATTATACCATTTGAAAGGAGGGGGTGGTTGGGACCTGTTCATATGACATTTTTTGAGGATGTAACAGGAAATGAAGAGCCATTTAAAATTTTGTTGAAACCCCTACAACTAACTTCCATCTCTCAATGGAAGATTTTTTTCAAGTGATACTAATAAACACCTTAACACTTAGGCTGTGCTGATGTCACCTCATCTGAACTGATAGAGACAGTAACAGCCTGTTGAGGCACGCAGCTGGAAAGTATGTTTTAAGCAGCTGAAGGCATGTGTGCTTTTAACCAAGGTGTTCCTGCATGTTCCTATTATGGCAGATGGCAGAAAGTATTTTTTCTTTAATTTGTGAGGCAAGAACAGCATATCTATATATTTCAGGCTCACTATGTTATTATTTTGACAACATATGTTGTCATAGTACTAGACGTATGCAAGACAAGTTATGCTGGCCAAGTCATTTAATCTGTTGAAGGTATTTCAGTCCACACATTAAAGGATACATTTCAGTTATAGGACCAAATCAGTACTATGCAATGTGACCTAGCTGCTTGTTGGTCATCAAGTGGAATTTAACCTTGAAGCCTTTATATTGCAGAAAAACATTCTAGCTCGAACACAATCTCTCTCTTTTCACCACAGTACCACTGACAGACTTCATTTAAAGCCCCTGTAGTGAAAGGTATCCCTGCTACAAGGACCTCAGCTGTAGAATCATCTTCCTTAATTATTCTGAACCCCCCATAGATTTGATTTGCATCTTCTCTTTCATATAGTCTTTGCAGAAGACTCTTTCATCAGGAGTTGTGGGGGGTGGGGGCAGAAAAGAACTTCTTTTTTCCACTGTGCTTGATTCTATCTGCATTGAGGTTGTCAGCATCTGCTCACTATACTATCTCTGAGAGTACTCTTAAACATTGGTCACTGTACTCAGATATCACAAACGAGGATAAACAAGTTCATTGTTAACCATGTCTTATCAGTAACAAGTAGCAGGGAACAGTCTTGCCTGGCAGTTAGAACAGTGTTAGTTTTATCTGGTTTTCATGACATTAAAACATGCCCTACTATTTCTGCTGATTTTCTGAAAACATAAATATATTTCACAAATATGAATGTCATCAAGTAGGTAAATGACATTTGCAGTACTTACAACAACTCTGGTGAACACTTCCTCTGCAAAATCACTGTCTTTGTATTTGGCTTCTGTTGGGAATGTGTAGGTAGTCAACCACTGCAAAAGAGGTAGATCTACTCTTGTACCAGTGAATGAATACTGAGGAGCATGAATGTGTGTATCAACCATTCCTGGCATGAAGAATTCACTAGGGAAAGAAAAGAAAATTATAGTAGTCCAAAAT
The DNA here is from genome assembly GCA_033558235.1 of Neomorphus geoffroyi. Taxonomy (NCBI): domain Eukaryota; kingdom Metazoa; phylum Chordata; class Aves; order Cuculiformes; family Neomorphidae; genus Neomorphus; species Neomorphus geoffroyi. Next base: position 30,892,509 of record JAUMJM010000048.1, read on the forward strand.
GCCACAAAATTTTCCATGGTTAAGTAATTTTGCTTTAAATAGAATGGTTGAGCAAAATCCAGAGTACAGATTAACCGTCCTCTTTTGGTATCAGCCTATCAGCTTTTAGTTTACCTCTACCCATCCTCCTTTTACGGTATGAAGCAACTGAAAGATCTATTACACAGACTTATATATAGCTAACAGAGAAAAATAACATAAAAGCATGATGAATCCAATTATCTTTAATATTTACCCTGACTAAATACCAAAAAATAAAGCCAAACTGACTCCACAGTAACTAAAATCACTCCACTGTAGAATCCACCTGAAAAAGAGAAGATTTGAGCACAGTCTTGCTTCCTAGTATGGATATATTTGGAATGCCTCTAGCTGCCAGACCATTATATTTGCAAAACTATATCCAAGTTCTCCTCTATATTATGTATGTATCTGTATATATATTCAATCAATGAATTTCAAGGCTTAAGGGAAGAACAGCCACTGTGTCTACAACTGCAGATACAGACACAGGTGAAAAAAAATCCTTCCTCTATATCTGGACACAAAGATACTTAAAAAGGAAATGTAATATTATTTGTTGTCGTGTAGTGTTCACATAAGAACAGAGATGACTATATAAACATTGCCAGGAGGTTGCTATAATTATTTTGGTTTCTGCTGCAACTCTATACAGTACAAAGTCTCTCTCAGTCCTCTTCCCTTTTCCTTGACTACTGAATGAGCAGTGATTTTTGTCTCCTTGTAGGTCCCCTTCTTCCTGCTTTCCTGCATGCTAGAAATGCAGAAAGATCTTTCTTAATCTGATCCATATTCCCAACACCTTCCATTTTCCTCAGGCTATTTCAAGCAAAGAAAGCATCTGATGATTCATATATTCTGTATGATTAGCCCTCCAAAAAAAAAAAAACAGTGTTTAACAACCAAACATTAAAATGGTGCTACAGTGTTAGATTCTAAGTCACCAGTTGGGCTACCACACACAAAGCATAGTAGGTATAATCCAAAACTATTTTTTCACCAGGAAAGTAGATTTCACAGGCTGAAGAAAAAGAAATGCTTTAGTTGCAATATGGTTAGAAATCCATCTTTGTTTAAAAGGTTTAAATCTTCTAATTTTATTGGGTTAAGAGCTCTCACAGAGCTGAAACAGAATTTTGCCAATAAGATTGGATTTAATGTGCTCCCTGCCAAAATTTATTCACAGAGACTCACATTACTTCACTCAGAGGCACTGTTTCACTCAGAGAATAAACTGCATTTGCTGAGATTAACCTAAACAAAACACCTACTGGTTACTCAGTTCTCTTATTTCAGATGTTTTGAACCTCCACTTCTCAGCAAGTTGTTCTTGTTGATCAGTTTGTTCCAAAAAAACAATCTAGAAGAAAGAAAACACAGTTAGATACTTTAAACCTGCATCCCACATAAGCTTCACAGGAAGGCACATTTGAGTCATTTCTTAAAACAGATTTTACTTACTTACTACAAAGGTGATAGGTTTCCATTGGAATACTTGTTCTTCCTGACTATCAAGCATGATTCTGAAATACCTATTCACAATCCAGTGAATAATTGCACCCACTTTGTAACCTGTGAGAAAACAATTAATGCTTTCTCAAGCAACATGCAGGCAGAACCACAAAGACTGGCATTTCTATAACATACCACCATACTAGCAGCAGAGGCATTTGTTGTGGAGGTGTGCAACCACAGTGTTCAAAATCAGAGGGGTGAAACTAATTGCTTTGTCTAGGACTGACTGGCACCAAGCTAAGTATTTTCTAATTTTATGCTTATGTCATTATTGTTGGGCTTTTTTTTATTTATTAACTGCCTGGGAAGGCAAAATAAATTGAGGGAAAATGTAGATGATCTTTTCACTTTCCAGAAAAGACTAAAACCATGCCTAAGTTCTTTACTTATTTCAATAAAACCCTGCAATCTGGACCCTCACTCATCCCCATTTGACTCCTACAGGACATAAAATCTACTGCTGCTGAGTTTCTATTTCCTAGTCAGAATTTTAACATACTTTCTGTTTATTTTTAAATTCCACAGTACTTTAATCTAAAATATGACTCTTGGCAACTGAATTCTCAACACTTTAATTTTCTAGTTTGGCAAAAGTAGTCATGACAACTCTCCAAGAAACAAAAAGTGTGGAGTTTAGGAAGTACAATGCCCTTCACAGACTCAAAGGGTCATCTGACTTGCCACAGCTCTTTACAGAGTACCAGACCATGCTGCCTCCATGGCCAAAGACAATACTGGACTCACAGGATTTCTTGCCTAACCATAGTTTCTGCCAGAAATCAAGTCATGGTCTTCTAACTTTCATGGTATAAGAGCTCGTTCCTTTAAGTTCATGAGAGTAATCTTACTGCTATCAGCATCCTTCTGCTCCTGTGAAGATTCCCAGATTGAGGGCCTGTACCACCTCATCACATCAGTTTCTAAGGCAGAAATTAAAAAACATGGAAAGGCAAAATCAAACAGCTGTAAAAAGACAATAGGAAGGAACCTAAGGAGGAAGATCAAGAGGACCAAAAGAGCATTGTTCAGCAGTTATCCATTTTTTTTTTTATGTGTATGAGCTTTTGTATTTTCTACTTTTTCTATAGAGAAAAATGATAAAAGATGGCTAAACTGTTGATAGTCAGGTTTTGGCTGCCTAGTCTTTTAAATGCACATATGTCTTAGATGACTGATATTGTCTAAAGAGCAGATGTTTTAAATTTTTAGTCAGAAAGTGACATAATAAAATCATATGATAAAATAAACATTACACTAGCAAAAATTGCAGGAATATTGTAGTCCATTAACATGTCACATAAAGCAGCATCTCTGTCCTTCTAAAGAATACTGCCAGCTTAATTAGCTGTAGATCTGCAGAGAGCTTTGAATACAGACCTACTGAAACTTCTGATGAGCAATAAAGACAACATCACTCAGATGCTGAAATCAAAATGGATGCAGAATGAGTAATGTCAGAGGTGCTGACAGAAGAGGAAAAAAAAAAAGAGAGAGGGAGTGAGACACATGAAACACCAGATGGCAAATTCTGGAAACAGGCGTTGCCATGGGAAAGAGGTGGCTATTATATACTCCTAGGGTGCAGATAAGTAAGACCTTATAAAACATTTAAATCATGGAAGAATAAAGGAAATACATTTCAAGGGAGCTGGACATATGAAATTGACCCTAAACCTGACAGTCCATTATTGCCAAATGTGGCTATAGATGAATCCGTAAGACATCTATAGTTTTCAAACAAACTTCCAAACAGAACTGTTTGGTCACTCAAAGGATGTTCCCCATTGCTTTATGATGCGTTTTCTCTGATCAGCATTCTAACACTGAGTACTCTAAGGTCTTTGAAGTCCCAGGCTTGGATATTTGCTTGAATATCTGCTTGTACCTTCAAGGTAACCAGCCTAGTGCACTGGTTCTTTAAATTGATTCTGGACCTTAACACCATAAAAGCATGAAAAAACTCCACAGCACAGTCACTAAACAGTGAAGTACACAAGCAAGACTAAGACCTTCAGATTCTGAAGAAGCAAGTCAAGGATAACAACCAGTACTTTAGGAAAGGTGTATCACAAGAAAACAGGACCAACAGCTGCCAGCAGTAGTGCCCAAACAGTTCTGATGTGTCATCAACGTTACAGGGCTAAAGGATCTAAAGATGAGGAGCTGAGACCTTCCTACCTTGGACTTTTTTATTCCAAGAGATGTCCAAAGCTCCACTGTCAACACATAGCTGGTCCAAAAAACTATGCATCAACCCTAGTGCAGTAAACTTTGACTGCCTCCAAGCACCATAGCGTAAATAACTTTGCTACCACAAGAATGGAAAGTGAATGTTACTACCTTAAGGAACACAAGCATTTTTTTGATCCAGCAGCGCCTGTGTTACTTAGTTTCTGGCTATGATATTGATAGATTAACCTGAGTATGGGTTCCATTCTTCTTTTTCTTCCCACTTGCTTCTCTTCCCTCCCTGTTGTCACAATGGTTAGCTGACTTCTGCAATTAGAGACATGATGCCTATTTCTTGCCTAGTTCCCAAAACTGGAATGTGAGGCTAGGTGAGAGACGAGAGCACCTACCAGACCCAGGTCCTGAATGAACAGCCCAACCTGCTGAGAAAGGCTGAGCAACGAATTTCAGATGGATGTTGGTGCCTTAGTACCTTCCTCCTTCTAGAGCTAACACGTCACTTGCTATCCCAGCTGGCTTAAATCAAATGCTTATGTTTGGCAGTACTTAAGAATATTAACTCTTATTGCACAACTCTTGCTCTTTTCATGCCTTCCACAAGAGCTTCTACCTTAACATTTGTTCTATTTACATATTCTACTGAGTTAATTACACCAACATTTCAATGATAACTTGCATTTTGCACCTGTCTCTATTTTCTTCACCCTGAGGAATACTACTGTTTCTATTTGCCTTTCTTCAAGAGTAGCACTGCACTGCTCTGCAAACCAGTCAGTTAAACACAGTCCTTACTTTGCTAACTCAAGTCTTCATACCGGACAGCAGTGTTTTCCTTGCTAAAGCTTCATTTTCATCTACTGGCAAAGTTTAGGGAGCTCGCATTTCATCTGTGGCCTTTACCAGCCAAGTATCCCTGCACACAGCAGAGGTCTGGGCAGTGCTTTTATGGCAGTGGTTGCGTGCTCCTGTTCCTTGGAGGACAAGCAGGGACTCACACTAGAATATAGGACCTGGCTATTCACAAAAGCTGACCTGTTCACCCTTTCAGAGATTGTGCAAAATTTTTCCATGATGGAGTCAGCAATGTGAGGCAAAAGAACAATATCTGTTCAGTTAAACTTACTTCTTTGGGAGTAACACTGAAACACTTTGGTGTAAATTTGGACAATAAAGGCAAGCAATGTTTTAACCATCATGTCCTTCTTGAAAAGCCAACTCTTTTGTGATTCCAGTAGAAGTTCTGCATGACATTAAACTGAGTAGTAGGCTAAAGGGTACTAAAACTCACTGTACCAGACCATGGAATAGTAAAATGCCAAGAATTTGTATTAAAAAGAGAAGAAAATTAAAGTCTTTGTTACTCTACCCTGGTGGGAAATGGTTTACTGAAAAATACTTTATTTAAAACAACTCTATGGGAATTATGTAAGGAAAACAATATCCAATGAATCTTGGTTCACTAGGAGAATAGAAGAGAGTGACTGAGAAAACACATCCCTAGGTATAGCTTATGAAGGTACCCGTTTTTTCAAGAAAATCACTTAAAAGGTCTTGATTTCCTAAGGATGCTGAGTATTTCCTAAGGATGCTGAGTAATTTCCTTTTCTGGAAATTGCCATTAGAAAGAGCAGAATAGGGTACAAGTTTCTGCTTCCAACACAAACCAAACCCTTTTTGGTTCAGGTCTACTGTTTCCGTTAATAGCTGACACCAGCCAATATATAGTTACGTAAGTTTTTATTCCCCTCCCATACATCAAAATACAGCTTCTCATAGGCTTTGCTGTGCTTTGCACCAGATTTCTCAAGAGCTCTGGGGGCTGTCTTGAAACAAGCCCTCATATACTTTTATGACTATAGAAAATAAATACTGTAAGGTCTCGCACTGTGCTGTGCACAGATTTCAAGTTCCACTGAAACTTGACACACTGAAGCCTGTTATTTAGCCATAAAAAAGTAAATTACCTTTTTTTAATTATATATATGGTACCTATACGTTACTGAGTCTATAAGAAATCATCAATCTACCTACACAACATGCCCTGTGAAATTGTGCGATATTTTTATGGGAATGACACACCTTCCATGTCAGAATTGATCCTGCAACGCTTGTTTTAAACCACTAAGGTGCCTGACATCACCATCTTCATAATTCTTTATGGGTATATGTCTTTTTGTGACAAAAGATAAAAAGCCCCACTTAGAAGGCTGTGCATGAGTACAAGGAGGACAATGCAATTACTCACAATGACTACTTTCATAGCTAGAGAATGAAAAAAAAACTTGTGAAACCGAAAGAAACTGAAAGAATGCGTGGTCCAGGCACACAGCTGGTTTGGAAACATTCAGCACACTTCAAAAACAGGTTTAGGCTACCTGCAAACTCACGCCAAGGAGGTAGCGTGCCATCCCAAATATCTCCAGCCCCGGCAAGTACGGAATCCCTTCTCCGCAGCTCTTTTTCTCCTGCCGACAGACACCGAGTACTTCGAGTGCGCAAATTTTCCGCTTTCTCCCTACAGAGGGGCGAAGACGGCCCTGACTCTCATCTCCCCCGGACCGGGACTCGGGATCGAAAACGGTCGTTTCCGCCCTGAGCCAGGGGAACGCTGGTGGCAAGCGGGACACCTGGGGACTATCGCCCTGGCACCTCCCCGGCCCGAACCAGCCGCTCCGGCAGCAACCCTTCCCTCTGCCCCCGCGCTCACCGTTCCGCTATCGTCCACCCCCAGCAGGTGTCCGTGGAGGATCTCCATGGGCGCGGAGGAGCTGGAGTGTACGAAGGTGCCCCTGAAGACGTGAGCGAGCGGCGGGCGCTGCGGGGAGCCCATGGTGGCAACGGCAGACGGGCTGGCGGTAGCCGGCGGGGCTCGTTTCGCTGTGGCAGCTGCCACCCAGCAGGCTGCCACCCCTCCGTGTCTCCGGGTGCCCGCGGCGGCTTCCTGGAGCTGTCACCATTTCCCCACCCCCCGGTGACTTATCTCTTCAGGGAGTGGTTTCGGTGGGGGGAGGGCGAGAGGCCGGGCCGCCCCATTCCCTTTCCCCTCATGCCACTGGGATGGTCCCAAATCATCGGCCGTGGCCACCGCCCAACCGCCCTCCTGCAGGGATGCCGCCTTGCCTCTGCCTTGAGGCAGAAAAGCCTGCAGCACTGCCCCTTGGGGCTTGGGGGTTCCAGTTACTTCCTGGGAAGTGGTGAGAAGTCCCACAAGGTGTCTGGTGACATTTCACAAGTGTCCAACCATTAACGTTTGGAAACAACCAGCAGGCTGTAGCTGCTTTCAAAAGTTTTGTTTACAAAAGGTTGAGTTTTTAAGCTTGCTCCGCCACAAAGAGCCTGTTACATGCTGCGCTGTGCCTGGAGCATTAGGAACTTTATTGGTCTTTTTTTCAGAAGAACAGACCTAATTTCAAAACATTATAAAATTCAAACATGTATTTTGACATGGCAGTTACTGCTTTGTTTCACCTGTTCTGCTATACTCGGTGCTCCAAGATTGATCTCTCAGACTGCTCCTCAGTTCTTGGCGCCTGTACAATAAATTAGTAGGGTACAGGGAGTAGAACATAGATGCCAGCTGAGATACCAGAACAGCTGGAAGCAGGCAGCCAAGTGCCTCATTCGTTGGATATGGTCTACAGAACAACAGCCTGAGGAAAACGAAAGGCAGAGAAAAATGAATTTTATTAACCCGGTGAACTGCACTTCCAGAACAATACTATGGTCCAACAACCTAAGTTAAAGCACACCATGTGTTAAGAGGATCGCTATTGAAAATATTGGAATAAGACTTCACAGGGTCAGAACAATGTACGCTAGGAATAACACCACGAGTGACCTTTGGATTCCTGTTTGAAGACACCTTTCTTCATCAAGTTATCAGGTGATGAATGAACTTTGCACCAACGGCACTGACACTGTCGTTCTTACAGCTGGATTGCAAAGTTTGTCATTATGTAGTTTATCATTAAAAGACCTTTGCTCTTGCCACTCTGCTCTTACTTTACAAATGCATAGGAGATTGTCTTTCCTACCGGTTCTCCTGATCAATGGTGGGAGGAGAGAAAAGCATGGTGGGAAAGCACAGACTTAATTTAGTTTTGGCCTGCTATGAGCATATCATGAACCTTTATCTTGCCTTCTTTGAATAAGAGGAATGCTTCAAGTTACTGTGAACCATGTTTAAAAAATAGTGGACTTACTGACTCCAGCTGGAAGATATTACCTTGACTTTGCTGTCAGCTTAGTCAGGCAATAAAGTGTCCAAATTAAAATGGACATGTGAAAGAGACTGTTACATGCTTGTATTAGTAATCTCCTGTGAGAGGAAGTATTTTAAAAAGACTGCCAATGAGATAAAATGGATTTTTTAAGACACCGGGTAGGTTTTTTTAATTGTATTTCTGATCTCTTTGACGCAAGAAGCTAGCAAACTAAACAAAACTCTAATTGGTCTTTCAGGTTAATCTAGTTTGGAGAAACTGGCACAAGAATCTTTTAGGCAATTCAGTTTGCTTACAACAACGTAATATTTTATCTTTCCTTGAACAATAGAGTGATAAATATAAAAAAAAACAGCACCAAAGAACTTGTAAATTAGAACTTGCAAAAGCCTCCTTACAAAGATGTCTCCAAGGATGATACTCTGTTTATTAAGGCTGCAGCTGAAGTGAGCTGTAGTCCAAACTGTTACCCCAAGTAAGGAAAATTGTCTTTTGCTATGCAAGGATAAAAAGTGAGAGATAAGCTGGTTTTGCCACTGAATAACAAAAGTTAGAGGAAGTAAAGCTGAGAAATAAAGTAAATAGAGACCAAGCCCTGCAGAGGTAAGCTCACTTGCTCTTGCTGTGAACGGAATAGTGAAAACAACTTTCACCAGCAATAGCTACTGGTCTACACAACTTACCTCTGCTCTTGTGGCAGCAGCTAGCCTGATTTTTCAAGTTAGCTGAGTTCCACTGTGTTCTGTCCTCTCCAGTATGCTGCCCTAGGTATCAGTGTGCTTTACCTAACTCACATTAGGCTACACATAGCTTTTGATTTCAAATCCTGAGCTCTTGTGCTGCCTGCTACCCAGACACACATTCACAGCTCTCCAAAGTAACATTCAGCAGAGCTCACTGTTTCTGAGAAACACTTTGGTTGCTTTTGGTGGGCGTGTGGGCTGCTCTTGAGATTCTGAGACTGCTTCAAACCTGGTTTTCCATTAAAAATCTGTTTCCTCCAGCTACCTTACATAAAGGGTGATATATGCTCCGCTGATTTCAGTGAGATTTAATGCAGTCAGTAGTTATGTGCAAGAAGAAAACCAAAAGTACTGATAGTTCTTACTTTAGCACTTTTACTGAGACATGTCAATAACAAACATTGTTACTGACAAATATATTGCTGTAAGTGCATTCCAAACGCTCTGAAGACTAGTGGTTTCTTCTGCATTTTTAATCTGCCATGTGGCAAAGAATGGGAGCCCTGAAGGGGGTGAGTGGAAGAACAGTTACACACTTCCCTGCTCCCAGATTTTGTGGTTATTAGTTTGCAAATTACACATGCGTGCCCTAGATATTGTCAGGGCTTAGGATGAGATCTCGACCAGCTGTTAAAAACTGAGTCATTCTTCCAAAATATAAGAGGATTACGCTATGTATATTTAGTTTTACTGGGGTACACTGGACTAGTACTTTACCTCCTTGGATAGAAGTGTAGTGCTCTGTTGTGATCGTTACATCCTAATTAATTTAAAGAATGTTTGAGATAACTTGTGGTTTGTCTTTTTTTTCCAAAATAGTTGAGGGTCAGGAGTCTGTCTTACCATTCAGTAGCTTTTCAGACTCTCTTTGTCTTCTAAATCATTGTCTTCTAGTTAATTACAGGAATGTGTTTTTAGTCTGTGTCCTGAAGATTACTTCAGGACTAGAAGAATAATCTCTCGATGTACTTCCAAGAACACAGGGACAGATTTTAGCAGCATTTGTGTGTCTTCATTCCCATTAACACTTTGACTTCCTGATTTTTTTTTCGTTTGGTACACCATACAATCAATGTCTTCTTTAGAAGTTTCAGTTCACTTAAACTGATCTTGCAACATCTGAGTAATATAAGAAAAAGGAACTTGTTTCCTCCCTACCCCCTTTCAAATTATAGTTGATGGGGTACATGCTGACGAACAGAAGCTCCTATTGTAAGGACTCTGTTGAGGTAAGTGCTTGCAGAGCTTGAGCATCAGGGTAGAATAATTACTGTTCAGATATAGAAGTGAATGTTCTTGTTGCATTTTATGGTCAAAATGTACCTTTTATGTAACTTGAAACAGTTGATTTATCTGTTATTGAGTGATTTTTGTCCATAAAAGAAAGAACTGTGTATGCAGCAAATACTGGGATTATTCAGAGAAAGAAAGTAAAGCATGATAAGTGTCTACACTGAAATGTGAAATTAAGTTTGGAGCTAGAGTCAATCCAGCATAGGCTACTTCAAGCACCTCATTTTGCCTGAAATATTTATATCAACTTCTGTTTGCACTACTTTATTTTTCCATCTCCATCTAAAACTGAAAATGACCCCACCACAAAAGGGAAAGAATCCATGACCATACATACAAGCTGCATTTCTTTTATTGCCATGAGTATTCATTCTGCAGGTTCTGGACAGACCTTTAAGCCTTTGATTCCCAAATCTACAAAGGCTCGGGAAAGGAAGACTCAGAAACCTCCAAATGAGCTTCTGATCTTTTCCACTTCCAAGAGGGGTTAGTACTGGCATAGTACTGTCATAAAATATCCCATCATTACAATTCAAAGATAATATGTCTTATTTGTTCACTGATACATAATTACCTGAAGCACAAATTGGCTGATGACTGGCCTGAGCCTTTCCCCTGAGAAAACTTTGTGGAATTACATTACATGATGAATATTTGTTTTTCTTTAACCTTCCTAGTAATGAGAGGAGGCTTTGGAAGACACAGGCAAGCCCAACCTGGCTCTAGGACTGGTGGTTCTGTCATAACTTTGGGGTTTTAAGATGTGGAAGTGCCTTCAAGGAGGTATGGTGTGCTGGGCCTGACATAATCCACCCGTTCCGATGGGAAGACCAGGCCTTTCGGTTTAAGCTGGCTGAATTATTTGAGAAAGCTTTAAACTAGAATCAGTGGGGGAAGGAGATACCAATAAAATTGCAGTGGGTAAGCCAGGGGTTGGCATGGCATTGCCTGAGAGTGGCAAAGCTAGTGGGAATATTTACACTGCACCTGGGAACACAGAGATCTCAGTAGTGTATCTGAAATAGTTGTACACCAATACACCCAGAATGAGAAACAAACAAGATGAGCCGGAAGAATCAGTCATCTCCCAGAGCTATGATATTGTTGGTATTAATGAGACTTGATGGAATAAGCCCCACAACTAGAATGCTAGAATGGAGAGATACAGGCTGTTCAGGAGGGATAGGCAGGGCAGGCAAAATGGAGGTGTCCCAGTATACATAAGGGAGAGGTTTGATTGCATAGCCCTTACCAGTTAGTGAAGATGTGGTTGAAAACCTCTAGGTAAGGTTCAGAGGGATGGAAAACAAAGGAGATGTTGTAGTGGATGTCTATTACTGGTCTCCCTGCCAGGATGTAAGCACAGGTGAGTTATTTTGTAGGTAATTTGGAGAAATGTCTAAATTGGTAGCACTGGTCCTTATGGGAGATTTCAACTTCCCAGACATCAACTAGGAGTATCATACTGCTGTGACAAGCAGACCTTGAAGTTTCTTGGAGATAACATCTCATCACAGGTATCCAGTGAGCCAACTCAGAAAGACACCCTCCTAGATCTGCTACTTGTGAATAAATAAGGACTCATGGGTGATGTGATGGTAGGTGGCTGTCTTGGCCACAGTGAGCATGAAATGGTTGAGTTTAAAATTTTCAGTGTAATGAGAAAAAGACACAGTGAGTTGCTACCCTGGACCTCAGTACAGTAAACTTAAAGATGTTAAGGGTGTACAGAGCAGAGTACCCTGGGAATCTATTTTTGAGGGCTAAAGGGTCCATAGATGCTCATCAGTCTTTAAGAACTGCCTTTTAGAAGCACAGGGGCAGGCAATCCCACTGTGTAATAAGCCAAGCAAGGGGGGCAGAATACCAGCTTGCCTGAACAGGGAACTCTTCATGGAGCTCAAGAGGAAAAAGAAACTGTATGATCTCTGTCAGTGAGGTCAAGCTTCAAAGGAAGAGTACAGAGCTGTGGTTTGTATATGCAGGGAGAAGACACAAAAGATCAAAGCTCAATTAGAGCTGAAACTGGCCAGCATTGTTTCAAATAACAAGAAAGGCGATGGGTGTAGTTTTTCTGGACTGTAGTAAGGCTTTTGATACTGTCCCTCACAGCATGCTTCTGGACAAGTTGCCTAACCGAGATAAGTGGCTTCACAGTATCCTGGGTGAAGAACTGGTTGAATGGCAGGGCACAAAGAATTGTGGTGAATCGGGCTACGTTTGGCTGGTGACGTGCCATCAGCAGGCTACAGTTCTAGGGCTAATACATTTATCAACAATCTGGATGCAAGAGTTGAATGAACCATTATTAAGTTTGCTGGTGATACCAAACTGGAAGGTGCTGTTAACTCTCTTGAGGGACAAGATGCCTTGCAGAGGGATCTAGATAGATTGCAATGTTGGGCTGTGGTTGATGGGATGAAATTTAACAAGATGAAATGTCGTATTCTGCACCTAAGACGAAGGAATGCTGGGCACAAGTATAAACTGGGAGAGAAGTGGCTGGAGAACAGCCCTGAAAAAGGGGTCTGGAGATGCTGGTTGACAGCAGGCTTAGTGTGAATCAGTAGTGCGCGCTGGCAGCTGAGAGGACAAACTGCATCCTGGGGTGCATCGAACACAGCATAACTAGCCAGTCAAAAGAGGTGATTATCCTGCTATATTCAGCATCAGCGCAGCCTCACCCTGAGTACTGTGTGCATTACTGGGCCTTATAATTTAAAAAGGATGTTAACATGATTGAACGCATCCAGGGGGAGGCAACAAAGCTGGTGATAGGGCTGGAAGGCATAGCCTGTGAGAAGCAGCTGAGGACTCTGTCTAGTTTGAAGGAAAGGAGGCTGAGGAGTGACCTCATTGCTCTCTACATCTTCCTCAGGAGGCGAAAGGGAGAAGGCTGTGCTAATCTCTTCTCACGGGGATCCAGTGATAGAACCCATGGGAATGGTTCAAAGCTATGTCAGGGGAGGTTTAAACTGGACATTAGGAAGTGTTTCTTTACCAAGAGGCTGGTCAAACATTGGAACAGGCTTACTAGAGAGCTAACTAATGCCCTAGCCCTGTCAGTGCTTAAAAGGCATTTGGACAGCTTACTAACAATTTACTTAAACTTTTGGTCAGGCAGTTGCAGTAGACAATTGTTGCAAGTCCCTTTCAACTGAAAAAGTCCATTCTATTCTATACTAGTAATGGAACAGGATCCGTTGATTTCTTGTCATGACATAATCATAAATGATTGTATTTAACTATTTGAAAAAAAACTGTGTTATTTCACTTTCAAAACCCATAAAATCAAATATTATGCTTATCAGTGACTAGAAATTTACCTAATTTTGCATCGCTAGCAGAAGATAAAACCCTTAAGACATGTTGACAAAAATAAATTGTCATAAGTAATTGCAGTGAGCATTGCCTTTTTAATGCTGTCCACACATAAACATCTTTCCTACTTTGAAGAGGAGCAAATGACTGTTTCTTCCTCCTTTAACTTGGCCTGTCAGTGATGACTTGTAATCCTGGTGAGCTCAATTGTCCAATATGCTTCCACTTAATAGTGTAATTAATTTTCTTCTTGAGTGATCCATCAACTCTGCACCATGAACTTACAAATGTAATTAATAATGAATATATTCAAACCTACTCCTGTAAAATGTCTTAATACTTGCATTTTATTTACCAGTAGCTGCATTTCTAAGCCGTATGAAGGACCTCTTCATACAGGCTAGTGTTCAGTCAAGTAGTAAAATCGTTGTGAAATCTTTCATGATCAGACTGGAGGACTTCTACCAGAAATATAAAAATAATATCACTATATTTTTATGTCACCACTTTGTTCCAGAAAATATTAAAACATAAATATATAAGTATGGTGAGAATTAAAGAAAAAATTTAAACACTTACTGAATTCCAATGTAATAGTGAGGTGTGTAAACTGGATTGACTAATTTATTTATTCCTAGCTACACAGTTTTATAGATTACCAGCTCTGACATTAAAAAAGAATTTATTTGTATGACCTATTGGCAGAAAGTTTCCTTTTTGCATGCAAAATATAGTTTCTAAGCCTTCTAAAAGTGACGACCTCTTATTTGAGCTATATAGCATTTCTAACTTCCCAATAGTTCCTCATGAAAGTTAAGAGGGAGAGGGAAACAAGGGAAGGAGGAAGAAGGGGGTGAAAGGAAGGAATTTATTGATGATAACCATTATGCAGATGTGCATGAACTGGCTGGATGACTGTGTCCAAACAGTTGCAATCAATGTTTCAGTGTCCAAATAGAAATCAGTAACAAGTGTTGGCCCTCAGATGTCTATACTGGAGCCGGTCCTGGTACTGTTCAATATCTTTCTTTATTAATGACATAAAGAGTGGAATTGAGTCCATCCTCAGCAAGTCTGCAGATGACACCATGCTGAGTGGTGCAGTTGACACACTTGAGGGAAGGGGTGCCTTCCAGAGGGACTTTTACAGGCTTTGGGTATGAACCAATGTGAACTTCACAATGTGAAGTTCAACAAAGCCAAGTGCAAGGTCATGCATCTGAGCTAGAGCAATCACCAATATCAGTAGAGGCTGGGTAGAGAATGGATTGAGAACAGCCCTGTAGAGAAGGATTTGTGGATACTAGTGGATGAAAAATTAGATATGAATCAGTAACATGCACTTGAAACCCTGAAAGCCAATTGTATCCTGAGTTTCATAGAAAGAAATACAGCGAGCAGATCAAGAGAGGTGATTCTACCCCTCTACTTTGCTCTTGTGCGATCCCAGTTGGAGTACTGCATCTATTTCTGGGGTCCCCAGCACGAGAAAGGAATATACCTGTTAGAAGAAGCCTAGAGGAGGGCTACAAAAGCAGTATGAGAGCTGGGACACTGCTCTTGTAAAGAAAGGCTGAGAAAGTTGGGTTTGTTCAGCTTGGAGAAAAGAAGGCTTCAAGGGAGACTTCATTGTCGCTTTTCAATATAAATTCTTTCTTATTTGTATCATATATAATTATTTCTTACAAGAAAGATGGAGATTTTTTTTACCAGAGCCTTTAGTGGTCGGACAAAGGATGATAGTTTTAAACTGAGAGAGGGTAGGTTGACATTTGAAATAAAAAAGAAATTCTTTACTATACCAGTGAGACACTGGAACTGGTTGCTCAGAGAAGTGGTGGACGTGTTCAAGGTCATGTTGGATGGGGCTTTGAGCAATGTGAGTTAGAGGAAGATGTCCCTGCTTGTGTCAGTGAGGTTGGATTAAATGACCTTTAAAGGTCAACCCCCCCTCCCCCAAATCATTCTATGATTTGAATATCCACTTGCTTCTGAAGATACCAGTCTTTTTTTTCTTTTTTTCCAAAGGCTATAAGAGTGTTCACAATATTATAGCATGTTATTTCTCTTGACTCTCAGGTTGACATCTGGGAAACACAGTCCCTCATCACATACTGTTATTGACATCTCCAGAAAGGAATTCTGACAGAATTCACAAAAGTATGACAAAGCTTGGCCCAAAATCAATACCAAGGCAAAACTATTCTGTTGGAAATGTATCTGCAAAAGCTGTGGAGAAACCATGCTGACTGGAACGTTATGAACACATACACAGACAGCATACTGCCACAAAGAAGAACACCATGGCACGGAGACAGGTTGCAGAAGCCATGTTTTAGTGGTATGAGGCATTGGAGCAGTTTCTTTTAGCCAAGTATCATCCTTCTTTATTTCTTCATTTCAGTTTATTCACTAGCATCATTAACTTACAGCTCTTTTCAGTTCTGTTTTTTGAGACTCACATTTATGCTGGGGTATTTCTGCTGCTTATAAATACTATCACATTCAGGTTGTTTTTTGGAAGTGTTCGTTGTCTTGCAGCATTCATGGATGTTAAGTGAAATCCTCAGGGTTTTTAAAAAGTGTGCTATTAATTTTTCACATTAGTGATATAAAAAGATTTCCTTTATCTTCCAGATTTTAAGCTGAAGCACAATGTGTTCCATGGCTGTTCCCTTCACTCATATGTGCAGCTAAATTTATACAAAGAAGAAGGGATAATTGTGATCTTGTAGTCTGATCATCTATGTCTGATCATCGTTGGTAATGCCTGAGATTATGCATGTTTGGGAAATTTTCTGGGAAGAACTTGATAGATAATTTGCCAGTAATGGAGAATTCATTATGGCTTTTAGTAAGATATGCCAATTTATTTATCTTGATAAGTATTGTTCTTGGCAAAAAAAAAGGTAAGAAAGGCATCTAATTTATAACTCTAGTTTGCTTACTTTGCATTTCCAGGCACACAACTTTTTTATACTGAGTAGAAAAACCCTTTATGAAAGCTGCTCTTTCATTGAAATCCAGCAGACCCCTTCACTCTCTCTTTGAAAAGCTAAACAGAATGTGCTTTTTTGTTTCTCAATGTATAGCTTATTTTCCCACTCTTAGATATTCCTTATAGCTCTTACCTGTCTAATTTTAGTGTCTTTCATGGACATTGGGAACTGGACACAATATGCAAGAAACAATCAAGCTAATGCCAAATGCAGAGATTACATAATGTCCCTATATATATGCACAAACCCAATGTATTTCCCATTTTGGTTTTGCTGCTGCACTGAGAAGTTGTATTCACTTGTTTACCATTTGCAGTTAATCCTATGACACAGTTAGCTGCTAAATAAATACACCCTACATTTTTCTATTGCTTTGAGACAAAATTGTTAAGTTGTCCAGATCATAGAACTGGACTACCTATTACTTGCTACTCTCCCTACTACCGTGTCTTCTCCAAATTTTACCAATGACAATTTTGTGTTTTCTTCCAAATGGCTAGTTAAAGTAGTGTAGTGCCAAGCAATGACATCTGCACAATTCTAGTAGAGTCACACCATAAGGTACTTCCACTTCTATAATATGCATCTGTCTGCTTTTTCGTATGAGTTGGTAGGGTAGTCAATAGCAGACTGTGTATGGTACCCCATCTTATGTTTTATCTGATAAAATAGTTTTGCTGAACAGTCAGTGTGAAGTTTTTTCTGAATTTTCAATATTTTGAAAACAGAATTGCCTTTGAGTTTTTTGCAATTTATCACTTCACTATAGCAGGAAATTCTTAATTAAAAAAAAAAGAAAGGCAATCAAATATACTGGATTTATTGTGCTTTTTTTTTTTTAATCACATCTTTCAGTACTCTTGGAAAGGAGCAGTGGGATCTCTACTCCAAAGCATCTGCATGAATCAGCTGGAAAACATTAGAAAATGTCATCTCTGAAATGCTTTCAGAATCAGTTAAAAAATGCATGAGGCAACCTATCAGGCTGTCACAGATGAGGCAAACTGAATGACAATCATCAAGGATCAGAGTACTGGTGTTTAAGAGCCAATAGGATTAGTTTCTTCACACACTCTGCTGCTTCCCCCAGCATTAGGTTGCTAAGGTTTTGACCTCCATCCCCAGCAAGGACGACCCTGCTGGTCCAGTGCAGTTGGGCAGGAAGTAGTGGAAACTCCTTCTGTGATGCTACTGGCAGTTACCTCTCTTGGGTGTTACTGGCTAAGGATGCTAGGCAACCCCCAGCACTCACCTCCACTCAACTTTGTAATCTCCAGGATCTTCCTCCAATGCCAAGATGTTTCCTTCTGCCAGAACCTTCAGCTGCTCCTTTCCAGGACCCAGTTTTCCCAACCTGAATAGTCTGTGTGCAGACACAGGATATGTGATCAACCCCTTAAATGATGTGTGATGTCACTTCATCATTTAGAAGATGTATGTTTAGACCAAGTGTTTTCAACATTTACAATTGTTCCTCAAGCTAGTTGCAACTAGAAAGTAGTATATTTCTTCTTCAGCATGTAGAAGTTCAGTTTCAGACATCTACTCACATACGCATTTACATCTAATTATCTACCTACTAACTTTCACTAGTTTTTTTTCATCCATTGCACAAGCAAGATTGTTTTTGTGATTCAGAAACACTGTTGTGACTCATAGGCCCTTTTGATATGCAAGTACAATACTTTAAATAATACACAGTAACAGCAAGACAGTAGGCAAAGTGGCTTATCTCCTTTGAGAATCTTGGTCCCTGGTAAGTCACACTAGTTCACACATCTTTTTAAATTGCTCTGTTTTTGTAGGGTTTTGGATTAGACACAACTGAAAGAAAAAAAATCCAAGCCTTTGTAAAAGGGAATTAGTTTATGCAAATCAAATCGGCTCCTGTTTCTCAGTCCTCCACACAGTCAAAGTTACAGAAATACAACCAAGACACCTACAATGGATTCTCAGTGTGTGTGGGAAGTGTAGTTTTGTCCTACTGCTTTGGCAGTATGAGAGAAATGGATGTCTGGAATAACAGGCAAGTATCACTCAAAAGGATTGTTTCTGTTCTGACTGTGTCATTTGAGAAAAAGAACTTCCATTCTTTGACTCTACAATCACAGTAGTTTTACTGTGTCACTACCCTATAGCTCCCAAGCAGAAAGACCTGCTATGCTGACAGAGAAGAAGAGTCACATACTTTCCCAGAAGATGTTCTGTAACTCCCACAGTACAAGCACTGATTTCTAGTTTTATTCTCAAAAAATATATTAGAGAAAATGCTTCACGCTACTGAAGGAATTGTGCAGAAAAATATCCAACCAAGTTTCTGAGTGGAGAGGTTCATGAACCTCTCAGCTATCCCTGTTTATCACTTGATATGAGTGTTGACCTCTCCAATCTTTGACTTCAAAGCAAATGTAAGGTCCTATTTATAATTGGGAACCCCAAAGCATGATGGAGCTGACCGAATTAAAATACTGGGTAGAGATTTTGAAATTATTACTGTTATACCTCCTGATGTATATACTGTTATACCTCAACTATGCAACTAAAAATTGATTTTTAAAAAAGTAACAACTTATTAGAAGGCTAACCTGTACAGGGAACCTAATTTGTATCATTCACTGCACAGCTGAACTGAATAAAAAAAGTTTGAACTAAAAAAGCAGACTACATTGCTCTAACATGTAATGGTTACAGATTAAGTGACTAAT
This sequence comes from Neomorphus geoffroyi, assembly GCA_033558235.1. Taxonomy (NCBI): domain Eukaryota; kingdom Metazoa; phylum Chordata; class Aves; order Cuculiformes; family Neomorphidae; genus Neomorphus; species Neomorphus geoffroyi. Next base: position 30,911,519 of record JAUMJM010000048.1, read on the forward strand.
CCAAGATTGTGTTAACACTAACAGTAACCTCAGTTCACGTGCTTTGAACAAAAATAGCAACACCCACAATTATTCGTTAACTCTTCACCACCAAATACTTTCTAAATTCACTTCCCACATGCAGCCACCCACTCATTACTTTAAATCATGCTCAGATACACCAGCTTAAATACATTTTTGAGGGTTTTAAGACTAATAATGCATTATATACTTTCATGGTGAAAGTCTGTCTGCTAATAAAACACCTAATTTCACAGGGGGTGTAGCTATGCTTGCACATGCAAGTCTAATTAGTGCTTTTGCACCTGCTTGGATTTTTTTATTTTCTGATTTAATTTTCTGAAATTACGTGTTTCACTTAGCAGCCATTCTTTTTATGGTCCCTGTCCAATCTCCATTGGTGCTTGCTTTTACCTCCAAAAAAAGGAAGAGTTTTAATAGCTTTCTGCTTAACAGATTGCCAACTGAGGTATTAAAATTTGCAGAGATTTCAATGTGGAGGATGTGAAACAGCTTACTATACTAGCCCTATGACTCCTGCCACTGAAGTGTTTTATTAAAGGTCTTGTGAGGTTTCTGCTTAAGAATGGGAAAGTTTAGTTTTACCTTAGCAAGAGAGTTCAAGGACTGTTTACAGAGACAAAACTGAGGTCACCCTGCCCCTTATAGACAATTAGTCATTCCTTCAGCTAGTTCTTTCAGCTAGTAAGCTGTTCTTTTGTTATCGCTGTTCCCTGGAACTCAAAAGCTATATCAATTCCCGCCATGTTAAGATCCGGCTTCAGATCATATGCCTGTTTCATAAGCCATTTCAAGGCCCTAATTCAACAGACTGTGGTGGGATGAACTTTAGATTATGATTTTGGGGTTTCAGTAGCTTGAGGACAAGAAGAGAAGGGAGCAGAGAAAAGCTATTCACATCTTTCACATGCAAACTAAATGTCTTATTTCCCATTAGAACTTCATAGGCAAAGGCTGTAATGCAACTCTGACTTGATGGTACCTGAATTGCGTATCTCTGTAGCTGCAATAGAAAGGGTTGTTTGTTTAAGACTAGGTTTATAAAGTTTGTGACTAGTAGAATGAATATCATAATGAAAAAGGACAAAATACACAAACTGGCTGTGTTTTTTTCTGGAAAAATCAACCCAATGTCCAATTTTTCTCTCTTCAGATGCTGGGTAAAACTGCTTCTTTGTTCTTCCCTATCTCAATTCTGCAGATGGATAAATAGATATTTGAGCAAGTGGTTGATTTTCTATTTGAAAGACAGCACTTGAAAGATTAGGGACTGCTTTTTGCAACAAGGAATCTACCTAGAATTACCATGTGTTTCTATACCATTCTTCACCTTCACAGTAACATCATTTTCAGTATGTTTTATATTTAGCTACTTTGGGAAGTATGATTAAATTTTTCTTTTAATTCTTAATAACAGGGGAGGTTAGTCCTTCTCTTATGTCTTATATCAGCTCATAAAAAGAGACATTTTCGTGGCTATACTGAATTTCCTTTTCAAAGATGTTCAGATTGCATATCTATTAGACTGACACTCACAGGCCACCTTGCCTCATAGATGAGTGCTTAATAAAGCTGAGCTGACTCCCTCTAGTTGAAAATGAGATCCTGTATTTCCAATCCATTGTCCTGAAGACTCACTAAACACTAAAGGATGTACAAATATTTAAGAATCTAAAATATCATTACAGTTTTTTGCTTTTAGATCTTTGTCTTCCTGAACAAACCAATGTGTTTTTCCTAATTGTGAATTTGCAGCTCTTATTCCATATAAAGAAATAATGGGAAAGTTCTTTGCCTTTTACTGTCTATAGCTAGAAAGGAATGAGAGTGGCTAGTGTTGCTACTAGGATGGTACATATTGACTATTTCATGGAATCATCACTCATTGTATCCAGGGAAACACTGTAGAAAATAGCAAAAGAGGCATCCTGCATAATATGAATCCTAAGCATTCATATATTACGCAAGTATTTCAGCAGCCCACGTAGCGCAGCCTGCGTACAAAAGAATGAAAAGCAGCAAAAGAACATTTCTGTTTAATAAAAAGAGGCAGGTGATCTTCCATCTAGTCTTGACGTTTACAAGAAGCTGGCATTGGCTCATTCATTCCAATCATCTAACCTCTGACAAAAGAGTAAGCCTTTCACAGCAGAATTAAACAGTATACAGCTCAATATGTATTTACTTCAGTAGTATGTCTCATTTATTTCTACATGAAGTAAATTCCTTGGATTAAGAGTTTTATTGAGAATTTTTCTCCTGCAGCAACAAATACAAACTAAGAGAGATGCTATCAGGCAATAAAAGCATTTGATGCTGACATGAAATCAGGTTTGTGCAGTATTCTCTGGTGCTTACTCTTTTCTCCTTCTCATTTTTAATAATATTTCTTGATTCAATTGAAGAACATGACTTCAAAAAAGACTGCTCCAGAACCTACTCCTTTCATTACAGTTAGCTACACTGAGGCTTGCAAGCAAAAGAGCTCCAGGACCGTTGCTGCAAAGAAGGCACAAAACAGGGGTGAGGTTTGGTGTTTCACCAAATGAAGGGCTTCTCTTCTTGCATCAGAGTCCAGGTGATTGTTCTTCACCACTGTTTTTTAACTATTCACTTACTGGATTAGTTTGAAAAGCAGAACTTATTCTGCTGTGTGTTTGTAGGACTGCTTAGGCGTATGTTGGCAACTGCTTAAGCCAGGAGGACTTCATGCATCAATGTAATGGCTTTCAATCATTGCTCCCAACAAGGCACATTTCAATTATTGCACTGTGTTTGAAGAAACAAAAATCGTGTCATTATTATTAACAGACAGAAGGATTTACTCATAAAGTTAGGAGCCTTGTCATACTGCACAAAGGAATATCTCAGTTCAGTGCTTAAAGACAGATACTTCCCATTGTCTGTCACATCCTGGAGTAGTTTTGTATTTATTTTTAACTAGAAACAGTAAGCTTCTTCCTAATATGTATACAGTTAATGCAAACCCAGACCAAATTCTATAATCATTTGAAGATTTATTATATTCATAGTAATACAGCAGCAGGAAGGACCTTCTCAGTTGCTGAGATCAGCCAACTGATACAGTCTCATGTAGTCCCAGAAATCCATGCAATATGGATTTCCATCTTAAAGCTAGCTAGGACTTCTGTCTTCACTCTTCTGAAGCAGCAGCCATTCCAGATCCTAATTTTTATAATGGGAAGGATTTCTCTTCTGATTCCTAGCCTAAATATATTCATGGACATCTCATAGATGAATGAAGTGAAATTCTTCAGATACAGATATATTCTTTCCATGTATCAGCAGGTATAAAATCAGATTGATTCCTGTTAACAATCAAGTATAATTTCTTTTTCTTTCTATTCATGCAACACTAAAATTGTACATAGGTGTCCCAGCTGTTACTACTACTCACTTTAGAATCATAGAATCATAAGTTTGGAAAAGACCTCTGAGATCACTGAGTTCAACCATACATATCTCTCTACTAAACTAAGAAGCTCATCTACCCGTCTTTCAAACACCTCCAGGGATGGTGACTCAGCATGCTCCCTGGGCAGCCTGTTCCAATCCCTGACCATCCTCTCAGTGAAGAAATTCTTCCTAATGTCTAGTCTAAACCTCCCCTGGGGCAACTTGTGGCCATTTCCTCTCGTCCTATCCCTTGTCACATTCCTACCAAAACTCACATATTTTTATTTGCTTTAATTTTTACAAAGGGAGCAGTAACAGAGATTTGAATGATTCCAAAATATGGTATTAGTATACAGAGCTTCTGTAACTCTAGGCTCTTAATAACACGTAATACTTCCTGACGGAAGCATAGTGTAGGATAAAGAGAGGGAGTTTTGGCCTCAGTCTTCATGATTGTGGATGTCATATGCTGTCAGCACTTGAGAGGCAACAGTAAAGGGCAGCGTAGAGGAGTATTCATTGCTGCTGTTATTGTAGTCAGGAAATAGATTTGTTAATTGTAAAATAAAAGGTCAATGCTGCCTATGTGCATGGTATATTTATTCATCATAGCTTTTGTTTGTAGAGAATACGTATTTTCTTGAAACTTTATTACGTTAATGACTTCTACATGGTGGAAGAAAAATATTTCACTTTTTTTCCTAAATCTATTATTCACTAAAGCACTAAGAGGCTAGATGAAAGAAGATAAGTTTTGTAAGCATAAAAAGCGCATACTTTCAGATCGTGCTTTCAGAAACTGCAGAGTCTGTAGAGTCTGTTATATGCTGTTACCCTCAGAGGCACAGTGCTAAGGCTGCAGAAGTACAAGCTGGAAAGGGGCTGAGAAAGGAGATAGTGGACAGAATGGAGTTGAACTCCTCTTTATAAATATAATAGCTGTGTCCACGTTGTTAATCAGTAGAGACAGTTTCCTCCCACAATCCTCTTGCTGGATAGACTTTCATTCTACTCCAACTACCAGGATCTCCAGTGCAGTCTAAGATTCATAACTCCTGAGAAACCGTTGTGCACAGTCATCTGCAACATAAGCCCAATGTCAAAATTTGCCCTGGCTATGTTTGCAGTGGTAGCCCAGTTCTATAAATATTCAGCATGTGGTCTTGCTAAAAAGCAAATAAGCAACTCAGTCTCCTGCATCAGCCCTGAAATTATTATGCCTGTTCTTCTCAGATTTAGGATGATGTCTTTAGCACTGCTGTTTGCTTTGGCTGACCTGTGACTGTGGTCTTTTTGATCCAAGTGTCAACTAATCTTTTGCCAGTTCAGAGCTGAACTGGGTTTCTTCTCATATATTTTTTAACTGCTGTATTGGTCGTTTGAAACTAAAGATGATAGAAGAGGACACATAGAAGAATGGTGAAAAAGTAAGCCACTCTTACTTGAAGGATTGTGTACTTTTGCTCCTGTAGGAAAGACTGACGCACTTGGTGTTTTTGCACTTGGAGAATATTGTCCCAGTTTTACTGGAATCCATTGCTATTCAGAGCTGTCTCCTATGGGATTCCACCTCTAAGTCCTTTGACTAAAGCAAAGGTTTTCTCCTTGAACTCCAGGGTCTGTGCTCTGATGTTCACCTTCCCTTAAATGGAAAAAATAGCATACTCATGTTAGACACATTTGAACCATTTTTAAAGGCTGTAACCTGTAACTGTAACCAGTGACTGTAACTCCAAAAGAATGTCATCATCAAAACAACTAGCTGTCAATTCTGTTCCTGAAGGGAAAGAAGAACACATTCTATTTCTAGATAATTATTTTATGTTTGTTCTTTTTTTCTATAAAATTACTCCAGTTTTTATCAACAAGCATGAAGAAAGGTAACAACTATGCAGAACATTAAGCATAATCACTACCTAAACTCAAAATGGAAAGTAGAGGTGCAAGCATTTTTCCTCCACCAATTTTCTATGAAACCAACAACCAACTAATTTCCTATTATTATTTTGTCTAAGTTTGTCTTGGAAATAATTCCATGCTTCAGACTGTCTGAAGGGTTTGAATTGATATAGCAGTTGCTTAGATAATAGTAATTTCTCAGAACTGAATAATACACATTGAATATACATAATTTGTGAGGTTAACATTGCTTATATCTCTCCTTAATTTTATTTTAACAAAAGAAGGTTGCATTTCCTACTTTCCTGCTGAACATACACGTGTAAAACATAATCATTGAGACACTTGGTATTTATATGTACATCAACGGAATCTCCCTTACATAGATAATTGCATAGATGCATAGTAATTGCAAAAGGCGATATCTGGAAAGAATTATTTTCCTAGAACATTTGTCTAGTGAATGTGACTTAAGGTAAAACAGGTAAACACTTCTGCCTCATGAGCTTTATATAAACTTACTTGGAATCGCACTGAAAATTTTACACAGCGTAAGACTGAGAATTCAAATAATATATATTTTGAATTTTGTGTTCTGGATTTGGGTTGTTGTCATTTTTTTAAAGGGACAGTGCTGTATGGCCATTCCCAATGTGTGTTTTATACCTGTAATCATGAAGCCATACACACCAAAGATATGTCCGTCCGTCCGTCCGTGCATCCATCCGTCCATCCATCATCTTGGATTCTGTTTTTCATCGTTGATCCACACCTGGCATATCCAAATAGCCACTCTTTCTTCTTCAAGAGCAAAGAAAAGGGTTTTTTTTTTCAATTTCAGAGTTTTAGGAGTGAGAACACTCTCACAATTGACAATTGCCAACAAACAATTGGCATTTTGGATGTTTAGATGGCAGAAATGTCTTTCTGCAGTGGCTCAGAGAAGCTAGCCGAGTTGCAGATCTGTCATGCCATGTAGCCCTACAACACAGTAACACCATTGCCAGTTACAGACCTTATGCTTTGCACTAAATTTGCAAGACTGCATGTCTAAGGCTTGTCAGATTTGTGGTGTCTGAAATTTTTTCACCTGCAGATTTGCTTTATTTATCTTAGCTGTGAAACTAATTTCTCTAACTGATCAGGTACCGATTGTAAATCTTCTTTACTTGTGTGTAGTATACTCATAGTTACACACAAATAGCAGTATACAATCAGTTATTCTATGTTGAATGAGATATTTACACCTCTGACAAAACAATACAATGCAGAGAAACCCAAGTCTAGTGTAATAGCAAAGGCCTCGGGAAGCAGCGCCGCATAATATGACACAGAAGAGTGCAGGCACAGAGTAACAAAAGATGGGGTAGAGGCCTGGCATTGGAGAGAGATCCCGCAGCTGTCAACAACTCTCCTGTCATGAGTTAAAGATTACGGACTCACAGCTGGCTGGAACTGGTTTTAGAGATACTGGAGAAAAATATATCATAGAATCATAGAATCATAAGGTTGGAAGAGACCTCTGAGATCATCGAGTTCAACTGTACATGTCTCCTCACTAAAGCATGTCCTTAGGAGGAACTCATCCTCTCATCTTTTAAACACCTCCAGGGATGGCAACTCCACCACCTCCCTGGGCAGCCTGTTCCAATCCCTGACCACTCTTTCAGTAAAGAAATTCTTCCTAATGTCAAGTCTAAACTTCCCCTGGAGCAACTTCTGGCCATTTCCTCTCGTCTTATCACTTGTCACTTGTGAGAAGAGACCAGCACCCACCCCATCACAACCTCCTTTCAGGCAGTTGTAGACAGTGATGAGGTCTCCCCTCAGCCTCCTCTTCAATAAGCTAAGCAACCCCAGCTCCCTCAGTCGCTCCTCACAGGGCTTGTTCTCCAACCCCCTCACCATCCTCCTTGCCCTTCTCTGCACACGATCCAGTACCTCAATGTCCTTCTTGTAGTGAGGGTCCCAGAACTGAACACAGCGCTCAAGGTGCGGCCTCACCAGTGCTGAGCACAGGGGCACAATCACCTCCGTGCTCCTGCTGGCCACGCTGTGTCTGATACAGGTCAAGATGCCATTGGTCCTCTTGGCCACCTGGGCACACTGCTGGCTCATGTTCAGCTGGCTGTCAACCAACACCCCTGCGTCCTTCTCTGCCAGGCAGCTCTCCAGGCACTCTTCTCCAAGCCTGTAACGCTTCATGGGGTTGGTGTGTCCCAAATGGAAGACTCTGCACTTGGCCTTGTTGAACCTCATCCCGTTGGTCTCAGCCCATTGATCCAGCCTGTCCAGATCCCTCTGCAGAGCCTCCCTTCCTTCAAGCAGATCCACACTTGCACCCAGCTTGGTGTCACCTGCAGACTTGCTAAGAGTGTACTCAATCCCTTCTCCCAGTTCATTTGTAAAGATGTTAAACAGGACTGGACCCAGCACTGAACCCTGGGGAACATGGCTCGTGCCCAGTTTCCAACTGGATTTAATTCCATTTACCACAACCCTTTGGGCCCGGCCATCCATCCAGTTTTTAACCCAGCAGAGGGTGTGCCTGTCCTGGCCAATGGCCGCCAGTTTCTCCAGCAGGATACTGTGAGAAACAGTGTCAAAGGCTTTACTGAAGACCAGGTACAGCACATCAACAGCCGTTTCCTTGTCCATTAAATGGGTAACATTTATTTCCTCTTTTTTGTAGATCAAAACCAGTCCATCCTGGCTCTTCCAGGTACTTGTTATTAGTTGCAGAAGTGAGTTGCCTGTTAGGTGGTCATTATTTGATTCCTTCTAAGAGTTGGACACTGGATGTAATTTCTTTAGTTCTACTGTTTTTATACAACTATATCAAACAAACCTTATGAAATATAAAACTTCTTGCCCTGCATCAGTCAGTCTTTTGATGTGCCTGGCTGCAAAGTAAACAAAACAAAGTCACTAAGAGGTCTTGCTGCTATAAGAGAGGGTAGCATTTTAATTTCATTAATAAAACATGTTAAAGCCATACATAGGTTTTGGCTGCATTTGATGTGAAAGAATTTCAATTGAGTCCAAATCCAACCCCAGAAAAAATACAGCTCTTTCTAATTTGAGGCTTGTTTGATGGTCAAGAGATTCCACAGGAGGTGAAAAAATAAAAGATCTCCATTCCACCAAAATCCTTCCCAAATCTCTCACACCTTAAATTCAAAAGAATTTGATTAAATATAAGGTAGAACAGAAACATGAACAGTGTGCTCAGAACCTAGCACACATTTCCTATATTCACACTTCTTTTGTCTATCTCATCTCTTTAAGTCTCTTTTCATCAACCATTTCTGCATGTTTAGCAGAGAAAAAAATGTGCTTGTTAATTCAAGGACTGGTGTAATATTTTAATTTTTTTTAATATCAGTTTTCCTTTTTGTAGCTCAGGAAGTGTGGTAAAAAATAAAGTTTCTACTTAGAAAAAGATATTATTACACTTGGGTTTGGGGCCTCAGAGAGGTTTTTTGGATCCCCAAAACCCCATTGACCTCCCCACCATCCTTTCTTCCACTACTACAAAATTCAGTTTACATTGGCCAACAATTAAAGAAGGATAATTTGTTGTGATATCATCTTAGAACAACAAAATCCCGATAAGTTGTGTAATTTTGCCAACATTGTGTGGGTTTTACTGCTCCTTCAGCAAAAGATCTTGTAGCTTGCAGCACCCTTCTTTTGTTTCTCGTTCTCCAACAAAAAGCAGTAATATGGCACTCTGTCCACCTCAGCTGTTAATCCAGTCACATCCCTGGAGACAAATTGTTTCAGTTTTAAAATCAAATATGGATGACAGCAACAGGCAGCAAAATTTCCATTTTGCAGTCACGGTTCAGTAGTTAATTAAATTCAAGCTTCCTCCTTGGCTAAGACTCTACTCAACAAAGTATATTCAAATGAATTTTTGTCCTTTTTAGAAAAGGCTGTACTGAATCTGCTTGATATATGACAAAATCACTACAGACCTCTGTTATCCTAATTTTCAAGGGCTTTTTTTATCTTTCAGGATATTGGAGGCTTCTTTGTAAAATGATTTTGGAAAATTGTATCATGGTTATCTTGATAACTCATTTTCTTTTTCTGACAAGGCCTTTGAAATAAGAGAGATTTTCAGATTCACCAGCTGCAACTGAAAAAAGAAGGGTGTGTTTGATGTTGAATATAAAAGCAATTTTATCCAAAAGTCCTTTTCTTACACTTCCTAGAGGTATGGAATTCACAGAACCAAGGGAAAAAAAGAGGGAAGATACTTTCCGTTACCTGACCTCAGCTATCACAACAATCCTAGGCTAGCAAACTGAGTAGAACGATTGCTGCTCTGACTTCATCAGACAGAGCCATGTGATGTGATAGCTCTGAGTATACCTCCTGTAAACAGAGCATTTCACTAGCAGACATCCCTTTATTGTAAGGCCCATTTACAAATACGTGTACTAAAGGTAATAAAAGTCATTTATTCATGAGATATCCCACTCCTTATGCTTTCATAATGTGGCAAAAGCTGTGGAGATTAGTCCAGTGATTAGCACAGTGAATATGCACAGCCCATGCTGACATACATACCGTAAACACTGAAGTACAGCAAAACAACCCTTGGGGGTTTAATTGTCAGTGTTAGGAATGATTCCTCACTGGGCAAAAAAATCCAGTATAATATCCAAATGAAGACAGCTGATGAGAGGCTGCTGAGGGTATTTGGTTACTTTACTCTGCAGACAACAATCATAAAAGAGAAGAACTGATAACAGATGCAAAAGCAAATGAATCAAGCAAGTCAAGGCTTTTTTTTAAGGTGGCCCAAAAAACAATTTACTCTTTTCAGAAGATGAAATTAGACTTCAGATAATTACGTGCACAAGATCAAGAGAAGATTCAGGCTTTTAGAACAAGTTATTTGTGGTGCATGGAATGTTTTCTAGGCCTTCTGCGTTGCTATGTTTGTTCTTGTAGCTGTCTTGCATATCAGGAAAAAAATTGCTAGCAAGGAAGTTAGTGTCTGAAAATTGTGATTAAGGGAACATTAATGAAAACAGTATTTCTTTTTATTAATTTCTATCTACCAGCCAAAGGAAGGGCTTTCTTTCTCTCTTCTTGTCCATTTGCTCAGCTTCTCATCAACTGACTCCTAACCAGAAAAGAAAAGAGCTGGTAGTTCTGGAAGAGGATTTATCTTCCACATTTATTCTGTTCGAATAAAACAGAACGTAGGAAATTCTTCAACTCTGATTCTTCAATACCTTCTTAATTAATTGGGAAATAGTATCTAGAAATTAAATCTTCACTGAACTTCAGTCAACTCATGCAAGCAGCAATAACTCTGTATTGTTGTTTCATCCCAGCCTCTTAACGTGCCATTTGGGTACCTTGCCATTATAAATGTGGCACTTACAACTAAAAATGTTGTCACTTTGCTATGTATTTTTTTATATAGGCAGGAAACAATCCAGAGAAGAGAGCATAGTTTTCTTTTACTATTTCCTCGCTGATCTTAGACAAGAAATAGGCAGGGCCAGGTTGCACGAAATGATGCAGGGCTGAAAATGTTGAGATCTGTAGAGAGATATCATATCTTTTCTTAGATAAAAAGCAAAAGTCTTCTTGTTACATGTTGTTTGATGTTAACCAGCAAGCCCTTGCAGAGAGAAATTATTTTCCTCTTATATCCAGTTCCTAGAAAGTTACATTACACCTCTTTACAAAACATAACTTGCTCCATCTTCATGCACTTCAGGTAAAAATATTTTGTCACATATCCAGTTTGCTTATGTGAAGACCTGTATCCTTTACTGTACTGGTATTTGCAACACAAGAAGCACTGTGGATCAAATTCAAATATTCCTTGAGAAAAATCTGCGTTCAGCATTTAATAGAGACCTAGACACTGCTTCGTCCATTTTAAAAAACGCTAGGAGTATGCCTACTTAGATTATCCAGTAAAGCACCATCAGGTGTTCCCTGTGAAAACAAATACCAATTTAAAATCCTTTTTATATTAATAATTTCATTTGTACATTCAATATTATTACTAGCATTAAATCAGGACTCCATTGTGAAAGCTGTAACTTTAGTGTGTGTTTTCATTTCATGATTCTGATTTGGCCTTTAATTAATTTCTGCATTGTAGTTCATGGTACAAACACGGTGACATCACCAGTGATTCGATATTTGATTTTGAGACTTTTATTATTTCAATTATGTAAAGGAAGAGTTCTTGACAGCTGAACATTGCTGGTATAGCTAATCCAGTCACCACATTTACTGCAGTCAAGGCAAGTGATTCATTGCATAAATGGTGAATAAAAATGAATTTCTTGTCTGCACTATCTGCCCTAAATAGTCAAACAACAAAAAATGTATCATTTATTTTGAGTAACTCTTGTACTTTACCTATAATGGTACAGATACTTTTCAATAGAGAAGAACACTTATGCCCACCTCCAGTGTGATGTTTTAAATATAGAAACACTGTTCTACTGTTACCATAGAAATCGTTTAAGATCACACCAAAAAAAAAACAAAAAAAGAGGAATTTAGGGACAATTTAACTGATCCTGTTAAATTTCATCTGTTTTGCTTTCAGTGCACAAAATAATACACTCAGTCAAGCATCTGCTCATTGAGGGTGCCCTAACTGGGGACTGAGGGATTGTTGTGACAATGTAAAGTTGTGTAGAATGTGGCCATTGGATAGCACATGGGGGTGTTGGGGCAATCAGGTCAGCAACACGGGGGATGTTCTCCCTGTTCAAAATCTTTGGTACTGCCACTCCCCAGGAAAAGGCTAGAATAACAGAAGCATGGCTGGTATCCATCTTATCTAACTCCTTTCTGCCAACAAGTTTTACACCATTAGAAGATGGATCCTTCAGTTCAAATTTTCTGAGATTTTGGTTAGAGAATTCACTTCAAGGATGAAAAGGAGTTACATCAGTTTATTGGGTTGGAAAGACATTTACCCCCAAATCTACCTGAGTTGAGACATCCTCTGGGGCAATAACCCTTCCACCAAGAAAACTTCACATATGAAATAGATACTGATATAGGGCTTCTCAAAGAACTTTCTGTGTGATCAGTTTGGATAAACAAGGTTGTTACCATTTGTAAGCAAAGACACTTGTGAGTCACGGTACTACAGTAAGACTCCACAAGCCCTGAGACCTTCTCAGCAGAAGAAAGTTTTATTCTAAGTGCCTGCAATTGCATAAGACTTCCTAGTCAAAATCATCATTAGCACAGTACAATTTTAAAAATGACAGCTCCAGAGACCATTAGATTCAGTAGCAAAAATCCCATTGACTTCCATACTGTCTAGGTTTGAACCAAGATAAATTCCATAATTCTCAGAAAACCCTCCAGTAGTTCTGGGACAAAGATATTATGCCATGCTGCTCTATGAAGTACTATACAAACCTTTAATACAAGCCTTTAAAACAACATGCTGGTGCTTTTATGTGCATGGCTAACTCCCAGTTATGAGTATCAGAATATGAAATTAATTGTGAAAGGAATAAAAGAAAGTCTCTGTTTTCAGCAGTGGCCAATAAGTAGTTTCTACATTTCTGTTCCCAAGCACTTACAATCGTAATTTGCTCTGCTCATGACCACCCTCATATTAAAACTTCTCCAGAACACAAACATCTGTAAAGTTAAGTGATCCAGGAACCTCCCAAAGAGGAAAACACAAACCACCTGCTCTTCACAATCTCAAATGTCACTCTTTGATTCCAAATACCCAAATCCTAAACTTCCAGTACCTCACAGGCACTTTTTTTCCAAAGTCTTCGAATGTCTAACTAAGGAAAAAGATACTGATTTTTTAAAAATACAGGTTTGGATATTTCTTTCAAGGAAGTAGCTGATTTTCATGCATTTTACCCCTTAGTAAATACAGCAACTAACGTTTATCAAGAGGCAAACGTTTCATCAGATTGATGTATATGTAACCCTACATGTATGCTCACAAATTTTCTTCCAAACTTGTTCAATCTGTGCCTAGAAAGGCTTGTATTGACAATTTTACAACAATTTCTATTTTTGGCCCTCAGACATGAGATTGCTGAAACACTGAAACAATTCTGAAAGCAAACTCAGTACATAAATGTAGTGGGTCTGACTGGGATAGAGTTGACTTTCTCCACAGTAGCGCATATGGTGCCAAGCTTTCATTTGTATCAAAAGAGTATTGGTAGCACTCCCATGTTTTGGCTGTTGCTGGACAGAGTGAAGGGTCTCTCACTCTCTACCCTTGCCAAGAGTGGGCAGGAGGCTGGGAGGGGACACAATCAGGACAGCTGACCCAAACTGGCCAAATGGATACCCCATACTGTATGACGTTGTGCTCAGCAATAAAAGCTGACGGAAAGGAGAAGGAGTGGGGGATGTTTAACGGTGTCTGTCTTGCCAAGTAAATGTTATGCATGATGAAGCTCTAGTCTCTAGGGAGCCACCAAACATCTACTTGTCCACAGGAAGTGGTGCGTGAATTCCTCTTTTTGCTTGGCTTGTATGTGCAGCTTTTGCTGTTGTCTAAGTTTAAAGAAACTAAAGAGGCCTCTTCCCACACAACCTTTGAAATTTATGGACTTCAATTAGAAAATATATAAAAAAGGATAACAGTTCTTAACTACAAAACCAGAACAGGACACACAGCAACATCATAACTAAAACCTTTAAACAAAGTAAGTTCTATCCCTGCTCCTTTTGGTGCAGTTATGTTTATGCACAGCAGGACACGATGTCGCACTCCCGGAGGCAGCAAGGCACTCTCTCTTCATCTCTTCATCGTGTCTGAAGGCTTTGAGGGGGGGAGGGGTGAGGGATGGGGGCAGTAACACTCCTCTGTAGGTGATGTCAGCCCCCAGGGAGTCTGCAGCAATTCCAGGTAATGATGATTGCTCTCTCACCAGAAGACAGCACAGGGCACGTGGAGCCAAGGGAGCTCCTTCCAAGATGCTTCCACCAGTCCAGCAAAACGGTGGCTCCCACTCTCAGCAGCCACAGAGAAGAAGTGGTGCCAACCAGAAGAAATCCCTCACCCCCCTCCCGTCTGCCCAGCCATCAAACTGGAACTCAGAGCAACCAAACCACCCCCACCCTGCCACCCGTCCTGTCTCTTCAGCTCCCAAAGTCCCCTGCGTTGGCAAAGGAGAGAAAAATTCCCTGAAAGATTTTGAAACTATAAAAGCTGTCTCTATCAAGCTGTCATTATCTCAATCCACAAGTTCCCTCGCCTTCCTTCTACTTTCTCTTACATCAAGAGAGAGGGAGACAGTGAAAGGCTGTGTGGGCATTCAGCTGTTTGCTAGTCTAGGCTGGTTCACCATGGTAAATAAGCGGGTGTTTATTGAGGTAGAATAAAACACAGGAAGTCTGACTTTCTAGACCGCTCTTGTTCTCAGATAACTGAAGAGCAAAAATGTTGTTGGCCTTGTGTTATAGTTTCAGGTTGGTTTGGGGTTTGGTTTAGGTTTTGTTTTCTTTCAGGGAATTTTTTCTTCCTTTGCTGGCAGTGGGGGGCGAAGGGGCCGTTTCCGGGGAGACCGGGGCAGAGGTTGTGTCCCGTTTGCCCGGACACTCCTTTGGCTGGCTATTCCCAGTCGCCGCCTCTTTCTCCATCTTGCTGCCTAGAGAACAGTCGCGCTTTGCTACCTCTGCTTGCGCTGCTGTATTCTCTATCTCTCTATCTTTATTTCCTTTCCCTCTCTGTGTGTGTGAGTGCGAGTGTGACTGATAACCATCTGGATCGGTGCTGAGAAGCAGGCTGCCCGGAGCGGAGCTGCGGCCTGGGAGAAGCTGTGCGCCCCACGCCAGGGCTGCCCGGAGTGGAGCTGCAGCTTCAAGTGACAGCACCACCAGAGCTCGGGTACGGGACTCGATCCATATTAACAACTTAATCACACTTGTTGTTGACTTTGTTCTATTCTGTGCACACATACACTTGTAGCAAAGAACTGTTATCTATTGTGCACAATCTCACAATCTCTGATTAAAATCACTTGAGCATACTTTGGTTGGTTTGATTCTTTTTCATCCAAACTAAGACACCTTGATGAACACCTATTTTGAGGCTCTGTCAACTAGCAGATCAGTGGTGCTCTTGAGAAGCTTCTGCGGAAAAGGTGTTCTGTCTGAAATGTTACTTGGTGGCAATGTTTTTCATTTTCAGGCTTCTTTCTCTCATAACCGCTATACATCAGATTTCCAAGACTCCTGAGGAAATTTGTGAGCTGAGCTTAATATGTCAATGTATAAACCTGTCTTTGGTGTGATTGATATGTGGTTTGTGCAGTGTTTGGTTTTTATTAACTCCAGTAATAGGGGGCCAGAGTACTGAATGAGCATGTTAGCACTGACTTTGCACACTTGCGGTATTGCAGCGGCAGTTGAGGAGGCCAGACTGGGAAGCACAGCCTTTTAAGCTTTCCCTAAAAGCAAACTGGAAATTAAAAGCAGAAGTCCCAACCCAGGTGTCTGCCATTGAAGTGCAGATCATTCGGGCTGCAGCTTCCTGCAGAGATCAGTTACATCCCTGTGAGGTAAAAGCTGGCCGGGTTTTCAGGGGTGTGGTAACAAAGCACCTTACAGATATCCAGCCTGGAGCCCTGAGGTTGCTGATCGGTTTTAAATCCGTTATCACCACACAGCATGAAGCTTTCAAGCCATCTTTTTCACTTTGTTATAGTGACACCTGGTGTTGTAAGGGAGCTTTTTCAAAAGACAAACGAGGACGTTAGTAAAAGCAGCACCAGAACGGCTTGCATCTTTGTTCAACCAGTCACCATATGTCACTGGCAAGCACATGTGCTGATTTTTGAATACAAGGGTTTTTTTCAGTGCTGTTTTCTTTATTCCACATTTCTTAAGAGAAAAAAAAAGAAATAGATTCCTTTTTTTTTTTCTCAAGATTCTTAGTTTACACAAGGTCATACCTCTCATTTGTATAATTGTGTGTACGTGATGGGCAGCAAAATCAAATGGGTAAGGTATTTTAATTGGATGTAAGAGGTTTGCGTTCTGGGTTCTGCTGTTGGTCTCTTGATGGCCTTGTAGCTCCTGTGACCTCATCCATCTGCCCTAATTTATGCAGTGTACTCTGGAACAGCAACCACCACACATATTTGGGATCCATATCTGTAAAAGTTTAGCAAAGCATGTCTGTAAATAAAAACACACACACAAAAATAAACCATCAGCCCTCCATCAAAGGAAGTCAAATATGAAGCCCAGTGGACTACTTTGATGTTAAATCAGTCAGGGAATTATTTTTTATTTTTTAATTTTTTATTTTTTTATTACCAATATAGTTTATTCAAAAATAGTTACTGTCCATTATGAAGTTTCATTCAAGTTGCTTTTACTTTCACCTAAAGAGAACTCAAAAAGCATGAGGTATTTCACTCCTTGGACCCTGCTTGCAAATCTCATTTAACATGCTAGTGGGCAATAAACACTGCTTGTGACAGGTTTATTATTTGGATTAATTTCTATGTACATTACAGTGACAGGTGCAGACTGTGAAGAGAGGTTGTTGCAGGCTAAGTGAACGTCTGTATTTCCATACTCACAAGCTCAGTGTTGTGTTTGTTTTGGTTAGAAGATTTTCTTCTCCCTCTCTCTCTTTTTTTTTTTTTTTTTGACCCACATCTAAATGGCATATTAGACAGAACTGGCTTGGCCACACTGCCTGAACACACATAGGTGTTTGACAGAAATCCTCTCCATTTTAAGATGAGAGGCATTTACATTACCTTTCCTTTTGAGCCACACACTGTGTTCTCATTAATGGCAAGCAAAATGTATCTGCTCAGCGGGGGGAACAACACACTCTTAATTCCAACCTTTATAGGAGAGAGACGTGTGGACTGCCACATGCTCAGAGTGGCAGGGGACAGGACTGCCGAAAGGGATGCATTTCTGAAGTGCCTAGGTGAGCATTACAGTCCTTTTTTTGACACTCCCAGTCAGCTGCTAATGCGTTTTTTTGAAGTAATGTAGACAGCCATCATCTTTGTTTAGTCTCCATACAGCCTAGACATGAGGATGTGACAGGAAGAACTAGCTGAATGTGGGGATACAAAACGTAATTCTTTCTTTATGTGGACAGAAAAAACAGTTCTGGAGTTGCTGCATAGTTTTGAATTGGCTTTATCCTTCATGTAACACTTGCCTAAAATAAGAACATTTTGGCATAACCTCATCACTTTTGCTAGACATTTAGACCAAATTCCTTACTTTTTTTTCAGAGCATAGGATTACTATTTTATAACACAAAGAATATAACATATCTTTTCTCCAAATAACGCAGGTACAAGCTTGGTCTGCTCTGGGAGGTTCCATCACTACCTTCTTATAAGAAAGACAGAACCACTACTGAAGAGATATTATCCTTTGAGCATGAGATATTAGCCATTCTCAGAGAAAGACTTTTTAAACCCTTTTCATGTAAGCAATAGTAAATCTGCTGTTGCTAAAAAAACAGATGTAGTCTGACTTCATGGGTTTTGGGTTTTCCTTGGAAATGGAACATTTGGGGTTATCCTGCATTTCTCTACTATAACAAAAAATATTGTGGGGCATTTTTGTCCTTTTCTCCAAGACCTGTGGCTTCATTTCACATATATCTCACAAACATCACCACTTCAAAGTAAGCAGTTTGTTCTAATGGTTCTGGCATTAACTCTATTGCTGCTACTGGGAATAACCCAGAGTAATCCATTGTTGCTGTCAGTCAGAGTCTGTATCAGCTCTCATTCAAGCTAGCCAGTTCTAGTTCTACAGTGCAGAACCACACTGTGGGACAAAGTAGAAAACAACCGTAAAAGGAACAAAATACTGAGGAGATAAATTAAAGCCAATTTAAACAGTTTCACTGCAGCTACACATCCGTGTAAACTCACTTCAAATATTAGTGTATTTTCAGCTGTTTTGGGGGTTAGGAACTCTGCTTTACACAACCACTATATGAGACAACAGCATCCATGCAGAGCATATACTTTCTTTTTCATATACAGTTTTATCTTTGAACAACTTTAAGCTGAAAGGTAGGCAGAAGAGTTAAGTGAAACAGATGCTGTCAATGTGCACGACCATCTCCCTAAACATATTATTAAGAACTTGTCTCCACACTACTTACTCATTAGCTCTGTAAATCAGCTTGATGCATCCTATAAGCAGACGTCATTTTGCATTTTCTACCAGCATCCGTTTACTTATGAGAATTCCTGAAGAAAGAAAATACATGTAATTGTAGGGCTAGCGGCTCACATTTGATTTTCTGCTATTATTTTCCTGTTTTCCTTGCTAATGCTATGATTTGCATCTCAGCATCCAAATAAATGTCCATTTTAGGGAGAAAACAAGCCATCCTTTTCCTAATTAACCAGCAGGCCTTTATAGGCCTACTTATAGGCCTACAACCTTCAGAAGCTTGTATTATTTTAGTACTTCAGAGCAATAAAGATTAATCAGTAGCCAAGGAAAGAACAGAAAAGCCCATCCCATGCAAAACTAGAAGCAAATCATGGGACAACGCTTTTTGTATCACTTGACACTTCAAAACATTTGATGACAGGACATCTCAGAGATGCCTGTGAACTTCGACCAAGAAGACTGTTAAGGAATTATGCTAGGAGGCAGTACTATGTACATACTGGACTCATCTTATACTGCAAATGAATCCAGATTGTCCTAAAAAATCCTTATATATGGCAATTTAGTTTTCCAGAAACCTGTGCAAGTCAACAATGGCAGGTTCTGACACCTCAAGCCTATGATAAGCATATGTAAGGCCAGAACTATCTTGCATGCCTGCCTTACACATGCTGACAGTCCATTATCTAATTAATTACTGTCATGTTGAGTCACACTAAATGAGTAACACTTCCTAAGTACAATCAGTTAACAGGAATCCAACTGTGTCAGCAGCATCACTGCATCTCCTTTATTCTTCAGATGACTAATTATTAACAGCTATCATTTTCTTCTTCGGTAATGTATTCAGTAAAGACCCACAATGTTCACCTAAATTCCTGAAACCCCCAAGCAGTCATCCTAGGTAGATCATTTAAATTGCATCTCAGTTTCCTGCAGGAAAGGTGGTATTATTTTCTCTCTTGATATTTACAAATGCAAGTTCATTATTCCTTGTGAAAGAAGTAGAAACCTTTCAAAATCTCAATTAAAAACTCTAAATAGGTAACTACCTCAAAGATTATCTCAGATATCTCTTTGATTACTTTTGATCTTTATTTCCTCATTTATATATATTACTGAAAAATCAGACTTTAAAGGAGTTCTGCCCCTGCACAATTCTGCTCAACAAGTTCTTCACAAAAAACTCCCTTGAAATTCAGAACTGTTACTTAAAAGACTTAGAAAATAATACCTTACTGTAATTTCAAATATTTTCTAACTTCAGTCAAAATTAAAGAAGAAAATTAAAATTGTTCCTTTTATTCCTGTTGGAGTTGTCTTCAGTGATACACAAACTCCTTTTTCTCATAACAGCGAAAGTGTCCCAACTCCAAGTTAGCAGTTTTGTAAGCTGACTTGCAACAAATACCCTACATGGTGTTAGTTGCAGCAATCATTTCCAGCAGTATATCTTTTAACCCTTAACAGAATCAAAAGCTGTCTTCAGGGAGGCTAGACTAACACCAGCCAGCCACCACTGCAGCTGTGCGCACTCACAGCAATGTTTCAACTGTAATGTCAACTGCCCCCCCCCCCGCCCCAAACAGAGCATCAGTTGCGTGACATGAAGATGCTAACTTTAGAGGACTTTCTGTAATGTCTGTATTTTGTGGCTACACATTGGGTCATCTGTGTGGCATTGTTCTTCACCAGTACTGACAGGTTGCGTCACCACTTTAAGAGAGCCCTTCCCCTTATTTCCCATTATGCTGCTCCTGCCAGTTCCACAACATGTTTTCCTAAGTCTTTGGGATTTTCTCTCACCTTTGAGCAAAAGGGCTAGGCCATCATCTAATTTTTCCAAGGGGAAGAACATTTCCCATACGTATACCACTTTTAAAAGTCAAGTTCACTTTTGATGACACTCATGGTTTCCCCTTCAGAGAGACCCTTTCTGAAGGTAATTTCAACTCCCCTTAAATCCCCACCCAATCACTTGCAGTTTGAGGCTGGGGCTGGGTGGGAGGGATAGTTCTTGTTCAGTCTGTCTTTATCAACGTCAACTGACAGGACTACAAACAATGTCACACTAGATCAGACATTACTGTTATCCTGCTGGGAGGATTTATCTGTCAATGCAATATGACCTTCAGACCAACTTCCAGTCACTTCTAAACACATCAGGAAACCTCCTGTTCTGCCACTAAGCACCTCTTGGTGTTCTGCAGCTTCAGTGAAAGAACCAGTATGTTCAATCACAAAACTAGTGGTTTAGCTTATAAACATGTTTATAGAGTGAGTGGAGAAAGGAGATGGGTTGTTTGGGTCATTCTAGTCCTGTATGACTGCAAACAACTATGTAATAAGCAATCCCAGAAGGAAACAGAATACTGCCTCAACACTTAGTAGACTTTAGACTTTGTCTCAGTGGCTTCATGATGCATCACGGCAACAAAAAACAATCAGTAGTTTTCCAATAGCTTACCTGCAGTGGTGATCAAAAAACACTCAGCAAAAATCCACCTCTGCAAAGATCGACATGGGACAGAAAAATTGAAATACTCCAAGGCAATCAAATTCTTCCAACATCAGAAGGGCAGCACAGAAGAGGAAAAACAAAAAGGAAAACAAGCAGATTGCTAGTCCCTATAGATCACTACAAAAGCATCTTTTAGGTATTAAGATTCAAATTTACAAATAGTTGAGAAAAGGTAAAAGGGTGTTTTAATGTACAATACAAAGTGAAAGACAAATTAAATAAAAACAAGATAAAAGAAAAAGGTTATTCTTAGGGCATTATTTGTAGGACAAACATCTACACAGTTAAAAATGGTAAGACTTCACTCTTCCACAACTGATTACAGAAATTTTGTGTTGCCTGTTATCATCTATAATAAAGTTGTCCTTTAAATCAGAAGTTGTTAAGCTACTGAATGATGAACATCTTAGTACTCCACATCTTCGTAACTAGATTGTCTTTAAAGTTAAGATCAACTACAGCAGCTGTAGGATGACTATCTCTGCCCAACAGATAACGTTTCATTATTCCTCCCATTAGGGTGGGGGGGAATAATACCAGAGCTGAAATCCCTCACAATTTACTTGATTAAGGTAGTCTGTGAATCAGATTCTTCTATGCCCACTACTGCAAATCAGGCAAAACACCAAGGCAGATGTATAACTATTGTGCGGTTAGTAAAAAACAACATAGTACATTGTCATAGGTTAAACAATTTAATTACTCAGAAGTATTTCTTCAGCTTTATTTATAAAGGTAGCAGACAATACAGAAGAAGTCAAACCTTCTAGTACATAAAGGCGGCCTACAGGAAAGCTAGGGAGGGGCTCTTTAGCAGGGAGTGCAGTGATAGAATGAAGGTTAATAGTTTCAAACTGGAAGAGGGGAGATTTAGATCAGATTCTAGCAAGAACTTTTTCACTGTGAGCGTGGTGAAGCACTGGGACAAGCTGCCCAGGATGCCCCATCCCTGGAGTTGTTCAAGGCCAGGTTGGATAAGGCTTTAAGCAACCTGATCTAGTGGGAGGTGCCCCTGCCCATGGCAAGGGGGTTGGAACTGGATGACTTTTAAGGTACTTTCTGACCCAAACCATTCTATGTTTCTACAATTCTATCCTGAATCCTGTGATAGTTACTGCAAATTCAGATAAGCTCTTCCTAGAGCTTAATCTCCATTGAAATAATCCCTAGAAAGAACTGAAAAACAAGAACAGAGTTAACTACAAAGCGTCACTATACTACACAAGTGTTCTCATAATTAGAGCAAACTACGTGAGATTTGCAGTCAAAGCAAAGTGTTGTGAGACCTGTTACAAGAAATTCTAAAAAGTTTTCAGTATTTTTCTTTTCAAAACATTGATAGCAACAAGGTAAAAAATTTGTAATGCATACTTACGAGCTCATGAACTGTACTGGTGATGGTATTTGGGCCCTCTTTTTTGCACAGAAAAGAAACAAGCGTAAGGATAACGATCACTTGCTATTTTGGACTCTGTTCAGAAACTCATCGGCAGAAGTCAAATTCTTCCTTAAACAAACTATTATAGCTGGTGTAGCTCTTCCTTTTTTATACCTAGACTCAGTATTTATTCTAAACCTTCATATAGCTTTCCAAGCGCAATACAACAATCAAGTAATGCTCAATTTAGAACAATTATACAAAAAGGCTTTATTCCAGGGAAACGGGAAGTTGTTACATGTATGCAAGGAATAATTATGCTTACAGATGCAATTGCTGAATCTTTCCACAAGAGATTCTGCTCTTAATAAAAAAAAAAAAGTATTTACACAAAACATCCGAGAAGCATCATAATACACAGTGTCAACATTTATATGCAAGGACCTTAGATGTCAAAGCAGGTTTTCAGAGCGGTTTAAGGCAAACACTGGTTTACCACTTTTGGTTGCACACAGCCTCTCATATAAATTCATCTGTTCAGTTCTTGTTCCTTTCAAAATTCATACTTTTAAATCGTTCTTCAAGCACATCAGAATCTTCATCACTGTCTACACTACTTAAGTTTGCACCAATATCCAGCTCATCCTCCAATTCACTACTCTCTTGGCCATTTTTAGCAGTCACACTGTCAGTTCTGTCTTGTCCTTTATCAATCCTGCAGAAAGCAAAACACCATTATCACCACCCACTGGTAATTCCACTCTGGAATTAATTTTTCTTATAAGCAAGAATGGATGGGGGATAGAATATTCCACCAGGGACAGAAGGGGTGGCAGGTGGGGTGGAAGAGGAGAGGGACAATAACCTGAAGTTACTTTCACATTAAACAGTAAAGATGTAGAAGGTAGTAAAGCAAAAAGTCTGTGAAGAAAAAAAACGTACACATGAACAGTTTAACCAACAAAGCAACTACTGGCCAATTGTCACAAACTAGGAAAATAATACAGTATGCTTAATAAACATAAAACTCTAATAAAAGAATAAAAAGTCCAAAAGCTAGCTAAATATCTTTCTGTAACTGCGCTGAGTATCAGCCCTTGCTGAGTTTTTCTGTTCACTAGTAACGGAACTATCAAATGACAGACAAAACACAAACAGTAAATTGGCTTATAAATGTTTTATGGTGCTCTATACTGAAATCCATTTTGAAGTGCTCTGTTCCTCAGGAAGATGAGCAATGTATACTCTTATATTAAAGTGTTTTATCCAAGTAAGACTTGTTTTGGCTCAGTGCCACTAACATCAATAGGCATTTCAACCCTAGTTTCAGCAGAAGAAAGTGAGGGTAATGACTCCTAATGATTGTTGTCAGGATTATTCATGATATGGCATAAAGGACAACAGCTTCTTGGCAGTTTCCAAAAAAGCTTTATTAGAAACAGTGCAGTACTGAAAATATGTAACCTAAGAGCTACTTACGGAATTACTATTTCTTCTTCTTTTCCACATTTAGCACAAACTTCTAGTTTACCAGCACATGGTCGACAAATAATATGGTAAGGATCTTTTACAGTCTTCTGGAGGCACTTCACACTGTGAAAAATCATAACACAATTCAAAAAAAAAAAATGTGGAGACTTACTGAACATTCTGTGTTCAAAGACAACATGACATACTCTTCAAAAGAGGAAAAACATGTTATAGGCCAGTTTCATATGAAACAACCGGTGTTCTAACAAGCCCCACTATCGAAATCACTGCCTGTTTTCCCTCCCCTTTAACTTTTTGCAGTTGGAATTATTAATTGGAGATGGAAGAAGAAATAGAAAATCAGGAATTTTTATGTTTAAAGTAACAAAAGAAACCTTTCTATTCACTTCAGTAGGCAGTTTTACTTTAAAAGCTATGTAACTTCTTCTGGTTTAACTATAAAAGAAAATCAGAATATGGTATAAAAAGGTGTAAACATTTTAAAAATAAAAAGCTTTCAATTCAAACACTACCATGTCTTCCTCTGGCACTTCTCAGTGCACAAACAAAGCCAGTGCTGGACTTCACTTTCTTTGAATACAAGCCTTCACAGAACAGTATTCTGAACAAACTCAACCTAACTGGTGTACAGGATTTTGGCTATTCTTTTTCAACATATGATAAAACTGCATCGATAAAGTGATTTTAGAAATGTTTTGGATTAACAGTAAGCTGACATTTCTAAAGGTTTGTATTTTTGGACAACAGAACCTGAAACTATATATTCCATGTAATGCAGTTGACCTAAAAGTCACTCTTGGCTGCTGAGGAACTCAAAAGTTTGTCAGGAAAGATTTAGCACATAGTTCTGAACAGTGGATTTGAAAACTTGGCTAAGTTTGTATGCTTTACAAGGAGAGATGCACTAACTAGCATCCCGTGAAAAAGAATTTTTACTTGGTCTCTCAAATCACATTCTCAAGCCCTATCACCTTCTCCATGCTATCTTCATCTAGGCCCTGCTGAGCTTTCATCATTAAGATGTGCATATTCAGTTGTCTAAGAAGACGTAAAATCACAAGAATTGCTGCAGCACACAGCTGACAAAAGCGAAGTCTGAACTGTCTGGTGCTTCAAGTCTTCCTTCTCCCTCAGGAAAAACCTAGGTGTCCAGACATCACCTACATAGTTGTTGGGACTTTCTTTCCTCTGTGTTCAGTTCCATCAGTATTAAAAACATGTCTACAGCTCTTCCCAGACACATCACACCAAACAGGGGCATAGTGCTAGATGGACAGACTTTTTTTAAAAAAAATTGTTAAATTTATAGTTATTAAATACTTGAAGTAAAAGTAAAGTAGGGAGAACTTGTGGTTGTACTAACAATCATAATTTTGAAGATGTTAAAAAAATAAAAACACGTTGAGGTACAGAGAAGTCCTTTTTTCCCATTACCTTTCACAGGAATTAATTTTCTCAATATAGTCACATTTTTATGTCTATAATGTGCTTACTTCACCTAGAAGCTTCACTCACTGAAAAACTTCATAGTCTTGTCCTTTCAGAATAGCCACCCACTCAGCCATTGCATTGCTGTAGGCTGGGCTAAAACTCACAACCTGTAGAGCTAAAACGGTCTGCAGCCCAATTCACATGTTCAAAAATATGACAGAAAATATCACATAAGGAGCTATCCCACCATGGCACTTTATCTATTTCCAGTGCTTCTCTGATTTTCATGCTTTTTTGCCTGCTTTGTATCCTTTGACAGGCAGAGAAGAGGCAAAAGAACCCAATTCATCACTACAGGATTTGTTACAGCTCAGAAATACTTTAAAAAACCACAAATCCTAACTTTATGTGGTGAATTGAACCCAGAGTGTTCATTTTAAGAACCAGTAAGACTTCTACCTAATCTTTTTTTTTTTTACATGAAAGAGTGAAATGAAAATTATTACTAAAACCAAAATATTTATTGCATATAGATACACAGTCAAAGAAAAATTTCTTGCAAGTGGGGGATACAGCATGAACAACAAACATTCCATTCAGGGAACTGCACACATACATTTACAGAACCTCTCAAGCAGTTCTTAAATATTTCAGGAGGATATCACTGAGATCTCCATACAAACACAGAATGAACTATTGTGACAAAGCTGGCTATATCATCCACCACAGCCCAGATGTAGTTTCTTAAACATTTCACTGTTAGAACACTGCCTGTGTCTGCAGCCACAGAGGTGAGGACATCTGCAGTTGAACAATGAAAAAACAAAGCAGAGAGTAATAAATTCAGAAAACTAGCCTACCACAAATCTGTGAACTACTTTAAGGTATTCTCCACCTTTTTTATGTACTTATCCAAAACCACATTAAACAGAACTGTACACAAGCAATGCTAAACATTTAGGATTATAATTTCATATACAAAAAGAGAGAATGTGCTAAGAAATAAAGAAATGCACATATTGCAAACGTTTTGTAGGAAATGAGGCTGAGAATAGTGCTGATGAGTCTTGATATGACACAAAATTGAAGTCTTCCTCTCCTCATTTCTCTACCAGATTGTCTTCGTGAACTACAGAAGTTGAGAGATATGTGGATTCCTGTAGTACTGACTTGTAACAAGGCCTTGGAAAATCATGCTACAACTAGTTCGGGTTTGACATTTTGTTCAGGAGGACACATCAACAGTTTGGAAACTTAAAGGTCCATAGTTAGAGTATTTTAACAGAAAAGAGCAAAGCAGCTGTTTTTCCACTGTGGGGTTTTTTCAGAAGTTTAAAACAAAAGACTAAATAATTAGAAAATTAACATTGCATACATATTGTCATTGCCGACTCCACATTTGAAGAATGTCATGTAGTACGAACTGCTACTTGTAAGTTTCCAAACTGAGAATATTTTCCAAAAAGTTCACAAACATCACCATCAGTGATTAACATAAAGCATCTTAACTCACCATTTTTTAGGTTTTGATAGTAGTTTGTACTTGCTGAATTTTACCCGCCACTCCAAGATACCTTTGCAATGCTGACACACTCCATCATGAAGCTTAGCATTTATTTTCTGAATAAATAAATAAAAATTACAGTAAGGACACATTGAAGATTTCCTATATTTATGAGCATAATCTTACTTGGAAAGCATTTCCATCCATCATGTAATTAATTCAGTATTTGGAAATATGTTTGTTTGTTTGATATTAATAAGCATTTCATATACATTTATTGCTACTAATTTTCTTCAGTGGAAAGAGTGCTGAGGTAGTCTTTAACCTCGAGGCATTATTATTAACATAATTTTAATATTTTAATAGTAATACTTTTTTGTAATTATATCGTTGATAACAGGGCATTATAGATTTTTTTTTATCTCTAGGGATTTTACAAAACAGATTTAAATAGAAATGAGCCCTGAAATGTGCAGGTTTTATCCACAGAAGACAACTTGTAAGACTTAAGACTTCACTTATTATCGCTCAAGCTACCATTATACAACATAGTTTAAGTAAGCAGTCTCAGGATTTTTTCTCAGATCACAATAAAATAGGATCCATGCATTAGCTGCAGTCAAATTATTTAACATCTCTTTCAGTTTTCATAAACTTCCTTTATGAGAAAGTAGTTCATTTTGCTCTGAAGTATCTAATATACAATCCTCACAACAGTTAAACTATGGTTTACCCTAAGATCTACAACATTTTGTCTTTAGTTTGCTCAGGAATACAAGATCCCAGCTGGCCAGTACTATTTGCACAAGAGAATTTATTCTGAGATGGTAAGTAGTACCAAACCACATAATTACCTTAAATAATAAGAAACACATAACTGTACATTCAACCAACTGACATGCAGAATAAACCCTCACGACGCTGAGAGTTAGGAAGCCAGGTATGTTTATTATGCCAGCGGGTGACAGGCGGATAGTTCTGAAAATCCCGCGTGCCGAACAAAGGACAGGTCAATATTTATTGCCAAAAGATATACATATGTGTTACATTTTTGAGAATAGGCCAGGTTATGCTGAGCAGTCCCAAGAAATCATTAGCATAGGATGAAGCTCAAGAGGTGAGGTCACTTTCTTAGCGCAGGCCCAGTAGTTTCTTGAATCCCCTCCAGGCAGAAAGACAAAACCATCTCTTTTATCGCTGCAAGGTGCTGACCTCCTCATCAGTGTAGCCTTGATGGATTTACCAAAGCTGTTAGGCCTACAAAGTCCTTATCAGTGCAACCCTAATGGATGAGCCCACAGAACTGCCAGGCTCACACACATTTCCCACAGAATTCAACTGCGAAATTCCCCCACCTACAAGTAGTCCAAGGTCTAAATATATAAGTTACAGCTTCTTCAGGCTAAACAAAGGCTAGTCTAAAGTCTTCACAACTTTTTTTTTTCTATCTAAAAATGCTAGTAGCAACTTGATCTATCATATAGTTGTGTGTATTCATTCAGCAAAAAAACCTCCCTTGATTGTGTCTTTTTTAAGACAGCTTAAAAATGGCTATTTTACCAAAATTACATTATCAGCATGGTCTGAAACACACCTATTTTTTAAAATAACTAAAAGTTCATTGGAACAGATTCTGCATTAACTGGGATTAGAGTTTATAGTATTCTTCTACAAATTAACAGAAAATTTATTCTATGCATATAGCATCTTCTGAAGTAATTTGATTTTATGACCCACAAGAGCTTCTCACTACTCCACAAAGTCCTACTTCAATACACTAGACAAAACAAGAAGTCCAGCTTTATAAATACAGTAACTTACTCTATTCTATTCTAAAAAATGCATCTGGCAGAGGAAATGCTCCTTATCAGTGAGACTATAGGAAAGGCCTTGTTTTCCATTGTTTCCATTTTCACTAAATGTTTTACTAAACTATTTTCCCATGAGGCAGTTAAATGAAGGTGTGGTACTTTTTGGTTGGTTCAGTTAAAAGACAGTACACTTGTTCCCATATGATCAAATACAGACTAGGTATGTTTAAAAAAAAGGAAAAAAGAAGGAAGGTATTATAGAATGCCTGAATATGGAATACAGAAAGCTGTAGTTCTTAAGTCAGCCATCCATTATGAGTTAAATTTTCCAAGACACACAAACATTTCGCTAAACGTGGAAACTTTCTGAGAAGAAAATCATTGGTAAGTTCTCAGCACATGTCTGCTAGCAGTGCTGAACACAGCACTGACTGCATTCATTCTTTCAAAATTCATGCTATCTGGAGATAAGCCTTCTTTTCAGTGCTTGACTAGTACAAAGAAAGGCTCTCAGTGGCACTGTCTGAATAAGTTTCTAATAACCTGCAAGTTAGCCTAAACTTTGTAGTTCTCCCTCTCAGTCTCCTGGTTTGCATTAATTAGTAATGCAGGGCATGACAAAAATACAAACACTGTAATTTTTATTTCCACGTGTTCTTTATTGTGATCAACTATTTTTAGTATTGCTACAGCAGAACCCAATAAACATCAAAAGATTGCAATAGTTTAAGCTGAAGACAGCTGGTTGTCTTTCCAAAGGGAGTTAGCTTCCTTGTTGAAAACTACCTCATTTCCAATAAAACATTCTGACATCACAGCTGGGGTCAACAACACTGTTATCAAATGATGCAGAGACAGGCTCAATAATGTGTAATACACTTGGAATGTCCACACTCAGGAAGTCCACACTCAGGACTGCATGTGACATAAACAGTGCAGAAGAATAAACCAGGAACTACTTTCTCCTCTCATCTGAAAGAAATCTTAAGTCCGTCAAACAAGCAGCCTATTAAAAGTTCTGCTAAACATTTGCTATGGAACAAGGAAACAGGCGTAATTATTAATGGTGCTTTATAAAGCTCTGCCCCCATATGCTTATCATCTGGCAGCAGAATACACAACAATCATACATCTTGGATTTATTTTTGTGAGGTTTTTATCAAACTAAAATGCAGGCCATTCCCAAGATGCCTTTTCAGATTACTCACAGTATACATAGATCTTTGCATGAAACTACACCTCACAGCAAGGCCAAGAAACTAGTCACTCCTGGAACTTCCTCACCCTTGCTTCAAACAATAAAGCCCTGCATCTTATCTGATGCTCTCATCCCCAGGTAAGGTATGTAGTAAACAACACACAAGAAGCTCTAAAGTAAAGAAAAAATAAAGTAATTCAATCATACAGCAAGAATCACATTACTTCCATAAAGACAATGAATATCAGAGCTGGTCTGTGTATTTAGATTATGTGTATTGGGTATGATCAGCAACACTTCAAATATCCAGTGCAGAGACGAAGGTTAAGAACATTGACCAAAATGCTGCTTAAGAGTCTTTTAACACCAAATTAGATTGTAATTATGAGGATCACATTTAAGTGTAATTTAAAATCCTGATCCAGGCATAAAGATACCAGGACTTTTCAACCTAGTCACCTGCAGGACCACAAATCTTCCACAGCAACTCAAAGAAACCAGATGGTATCTGCTCAGAAGGTAACAAAGGGAAGAGAGATGACAGCTTTTACAGTCTAATTTCCCCCTTCAAACAGGGCACACATACAGCACAGTCTCTTTTGCCCCTTCAGGAATTTCCTGTATTTTTTACTTAATGTTAGCACTTCAAGTATGGGGTGGTTTAATTAATCATTCACTCAACAGTCTGAATATGAGAAAGGCAATACTCTACAATCCTTCTAGCAGGCTGTTGATTTAGAAAGTCAATAGAGAATGTTCGATCAATGTAAAGCAAGCAAGTAGGGAGATTTAGAGTTCAACCTTGATTTGTGTTTGCCTTCAAAGTTTATTTTGCTCAGAAAAAAATGCCCGATATATATTACTATTACTAAAACAAGTCAATAACTTACCGCGGTTTTCTATACTAAATTCAACATTTGCTACAACCACAAAAAAGTCTTGAAGAAGCAAAGAAAGCTGTCCCTAATTAAAGATTTGTATAAACCACTTTTTCAGATTTTTGAAATCCCTAAAGATCATGTGACAATAAGTTCTCATAATGAACTGGAAGAGAAATCTGAGCAAAGTTTGTAAACTTCATTATTCCCTTCCAACATACCTACCCAGTATTTATGCAGGTAGCCAGCTCTCACACACAAAGAGGTGCTAATGCTTATGGTCTAAAATGGATTTCTTGCTGTGAGAACTACTCTGACAGATTGGACTCTGGTTTTGTAACACCCATTTCCCTGTTTCAGTCAATAGCTCTTTCCTAGGTTTTCTTGCCATAGTTTGCTCCAAGGACAAGTGTACCTTGTCTATCTAAAGTATGTCTTTATAGTCTCCAAAGAAATTACAGTTATGCAATACAGATATACATAAATAGTCAAAGTATATAGTCACAAAATATTCCATATGCACACTACATACATACTGTCAGGTCAACTGCATTAACAAAACATCATCCTCTGTATGCTCATGTAACACAATATTAAATCATTTAACAACCTGCCAAAAGCAGTTCAGATTGTATTAAAGTAAACACATGCACCTACACCTACTAACTTGGCACATAAAATAATCTCCAGCTTAAGCTAGCACTAAATCACTCACAAGCAAGATGTAATGATAGGGTTTCAAAGACGCCTCCCTGACTGTTTGGAAGTTTCCAATTACGGAATGTCCTAGGGATACTCAGCCCCTCAGCCAAGAGATAGTGGGAATGAAGCTCCAGCTGTTCGAGAGGTCTTGGTTAGAGACCTGCTTGGCGAGTTAGACATACACAAACCCATGGGCCCAGACGGGATCCATCTGAGGGTTTTAAGGGAACTGGCACCCCTTTCCCTCATCTACCAGCAGTCTTGGCTGACTGGGGAAGTGCCGCTTGACTGGAGGGTGGCAAACGTTACTCCCATTTACAAAAAGAGTTGAAGGGAAGATCCGGGTAACTACAGGCCCGTCAGTCTGACCTTGGGGAAGGTCATGAAGCAGATCGTCTTGAGTGCTATCATACAGCACACGTAAGACAACTGGGTGATCAAGCCCAGTCAACATGGGGTCACCAAAGGCAGGTCCTACCAGACCAATCTCATCTCCTTCTATGACAAGGTTACCTGTGTAATGGGTGAGGGAAAGGCTGTGGATGTGGTGTACCTGGGCTTCAGTAAAGCCTTTGACACTGTTTCTCACAGTATCCTGCTGGAGAAATTGGCTGCCATTGGCGTAGACAGGCACACCCTCTGCAGGGTAAAAAACTGGATGGATGGCCTGGCCCAAAGGGTTGTGGTAAATGGAATTAAATCCAGTTGGAAACCGGTCATGAGTGGTGTTCCCCAGGGTTCAGTGCTGGGTCCAGTCCTGTTCAACATCTTTATCAATGATCTTGATGAAAGCATTGAGTACACCCTTAGCAAGTTTGCGGATGCCACCAAGCTGGGTGGAAGTGTGGATCTGCCTGAAGGAAGGGAGGCTCTGCAGAGGGATCTGAACAGGCTGGATCAATAGGCTGAGACCAACGGGATGAGGTTCAACAAGGCCAAGTGCAGAGTCCTCCATTTGGGACACAACCACCCCATGCAGACTTACAGGCTTGGAGAAGAGTGCCTGGAGAGCTGCCTGGCAGAGAAGGACCTGGGGGTGTTGGCTGACAGCCAGCTGAACATGAGCCAGCAGTGTGCCCAGGTGGCCAAGAGGACCAATGGCATCTTGGCCTGTAACAGAAACAGCGTGGCCAGCAGGAGCAGGGAAGTGATTGTGTCCCTGTGCTCAGCACTGGTGAGGCTGCAGCTTGAGTGCTTTGTTCAGTTCTGGGCCCCTCACTACAAGAAGGACATTGAGGGGCTGGAGTGTGTGCAGAGAAGGGCAACGAGGCTGGTGAGGGGGCTGGAGAATAAGTCCTATGAGGAGCGGCTGAGGGAACTGGGGTTGTTTAGCTTATTGAAGAGGAGGCTGAGGGGAGACCTCATCACTGTCTACAACTGCCTGAAAGGAGGTTGTGATGGGGTGGGTGCTGGTCTCTTCTCACAAGTGACAAGTGATAGGATGAGAGGAAATGGCTACAAGTTGCTCCAGGGGAAGTTTAGACTTGACATTAGAAAGAATTTCTTTACTGAAAGAGTGGTCAGGGATTGGAACAGCTGCCCAGGGAGGTGGTGGAATCACCATTCCTGGAGGCATTTAAAAAATGGGTGGATGAGTTTCTTAGGGACATCGTTTAGTAACGAGATAGGCACGGTCGGATTTGGTGATCTGAGAAGTCTTTTCTAACCTCATGATTCTACGAATCTGTGGGTATTTTGATTTCCTCTACTGAAAGTAGACTTCTGCTACTGAGCACACATCAGTGGTCTGTTCTGCTGTAAGTGAATGCCATATCAATGTCATCCATAAACTTCCTTATCAGAAGTACAAGTGATACTGCTTCAATCAAGAAGGCTGAATGCAGCATTTCTGAATACCTACACTTCTCAGAAAAACAAAACATCCCAGGACCTCTAGCCATGGCTACAATGCAGCCAGGGTGTATCAATTAAGACTAACAAACTTGAAACTGTGATAGGAGACACCAGCTTTTCAGGGTCAAATACGCATTTCATAGGCAGAAAACAAGTCCCCCCAGAGAGTTTTACATGCTTATTTATTGTATTAATACCGGTTTAAATTCAGTTTTCTACATAGATACTTTCTTATGCCTTTCTAAAGAGAAGTATATTTAACATTTTAACCAAAGCCTTCAGGTCTTCCTTATATCTGTACTCGTTAGGGGTGAATCGCTATATAGCTAGCATTTAAGGCTCTTCTGTGTTTTATTGCTAGAGACTTTAAAATACCTGAAATAAAAAGCTTTCTCAAAGCTCAAATTCCAAATAGCAGTCTTAGAGATCTGATATGGTTAACGTTTTTCAGATCAGTGCCCATGGATCTGAAAACATGCAAGTAACTGGCAAGCAAATGTACACACTTGAAAGGACCATGGTCAATTCCCATTCTTTTCCCCACAAAGAACTGCACACACACACCACACACACATGCACACTCTTTCTCTCCCCTCTCTCAGTCCATCTACCCACCGAGTTCGGTAAGAATCCAGATGTTATGCCCTCTTTTCCCTACATGAAAGGCTATAACCCAGGCCTGAATGCACTTCTGAACTTAGAATAAATAATAGGGGTGGCTAGAGAGTAGACTTTAGCCTACCAACCTATCCTTTGTTGCAGCACGAGCAGAAACTAACCAAACCTCAATAATGTTATCTGACAATTCCAGCTCTCTACTGAGTTATCTCTGTCTCCCTTCTGAGCTCGAAGTCACGATCACTGATTCAGCATTTAAGCTCTGTATTCACACGTTCTGTTCCTACTGCCTTCCCACAGTCTTGACCAGTGGGAAACGGAAACAGGTTATTTATCCATACAGACGGCTGAAGAAGTACCTGACTGAAGAATAAACCTGAAGTTTAGAATTAATAACCTCTGAATTTTAGGGAAACGTTGACTACCATTAGGGGCATACTTAATAAGAGGAAAGAAATGGAGAAAGAGATCAGTCATTTGGGTGTAAATACGAATCACTTTGTGGTTTACCATCTCATTACAATGGAGTTCTGTATGTTCTCATTGAATGCTATTTGCTTTCATCTCTAGAAACACTCCAGCTTCCATGCTGAATTATGTAATATACTTTACATAAAATGTATATTCATATAACATCAGGTATATTCCATATTCCTCTGCTCAATGCCGCAAAGACTCTGGAATATACTATGTAAAGCAAGCACCCACAAACAAATCCCAAGGTACAAAAACTAACAACATAGTGTGTCTTACCCTGTCCTGGCTCTTCCTTCTTTAGTTCATCCTAGGAAGGAAGCTTCCCCAGCAACGCTATAGACCCAAACACAGTAGAGAGGCAGCGTACTTTGCCGCAAAGGTGGGTCACTTCCGTTAGCCTACCCCAGGGTAATGCTGTAGGAAAGTCTGATCATTAGAGGAAAGACAGATGGATCTTTCAGCAAGTAATCAGATCCACAGTCTTTAAGATTAGAAAATGGATGCCAAGGTCAGTGGAAGACAGAGAGCACAAAACCTTTCAAAAAACCACAAGACAGTTGGTTAATGACTGCCAGCAGGTAAAAGTCAAAAGACTGTTAGCTCAATTTCTTCTGTAGATACTGCTTCACTGAGGGAAGTAGCAATAAACCTGCAAATAACTACCTCAATTCTACTCACAGTACAACCTGAAGATACTGTAGTTAATATTCAATATTGCTAATGCAGTGCACAAATGCCGCAGGCTAAAAATTTTAAGCCAAAAAGCACTCTGCATCCTTTCGAGATAGTACTGACTTGGATAGTCTATAGCAGTAGTCAGATAGGACAATCACTTGAAAAAAAAATTAGCAGTGATTTACAAGAGATCCACCCTCTTTCAGCAGCTCTGAGCATTCTTCTGATCTATTGAGCTAGTGAGACCTAGAAAGGAAGAATGCCCCACTCCTGTATTAGCCCCTGTGATCAAACTGCTACTCTTTCTTCCCGTCCCTTTCTTCCCTCGAACATCTGTGGCACATCAGATCATTCAGGACTACACGAGACAGAGGCAAAACTGTTACCATTCAGCATAATCTATATTTAAACTATGACATTAAGGACCACTTAATCTTAGTCTTTTCAAATTTCTCAAATAGCAGTTAGGCCTAGTCATCATTATAGAGATCTCTTGCATCTCTTAGCACTAAAACCTGTATATTGACACAATGCCCAAAAAAAAGTGCATCTTACCAGACTCTACCTCACTCTGTAATAGGAAGCACCTTCTTCAAGAGACTTTTCCCTGTGTTCAGCCATCTCCATGAACTGGCAAACACAGAGAAAAAGGAATCGTTTGCTTGAAATGGAGGGGAAAAGACACCATCCCATATCACAGTTAACGACTGCAATGAATCCTGGCTACCCTCAAAAGCTTTTAAAAAAAATTATTTATTTGAGCACTGTACTGTGCAGCCAGTTCTATATGATATAAAATATTAAAAAGGGGAAGAAAACAAACCACATGGGTTTTAAAGTGATTACTGCAGTTACAAAACTGATGTCATAACTCAGTTTCTATTCAGACTTTTCTGAAAAACTAACTCTCTAGGATATTTTTATGTGTCTATGTGTGTAGAGGCCAGAGGAGAAAACACTCTATCAGAGATCACACAGTGACTCACACAGTAAGCAACACTGGTGCTGCTTTTAGAGCCCCAGGAGAGCATCCTGTTCAACTTGCAGAACCAGTCCTACAACATCCAGGAGAAAAAAACCAAGCCAAAACAGAAAACATACCACAAAAAACCCCCAAACTTCCCTCTTTGGTGTCACTGCTTTAACTTACTTTCCTCCTCTTCTCTCAGTTCTTTTTTGACAACCCTGTCAGGTTAACTCTGTCTTTTAAAGGGATATTGACATAACAGCCATAGCATCAGATAGGCCTCTTCTATAATGCTCATCTTGTTTTTTATCTTATTAATCTCTTTCAGTTTGGCTTGTAAAACAAAGCATTGCACTTCCTTATTGTTACTGCTCAGGTGCACTGCTTTGTTCTTCACCCTCTCCAGCACTGCTTCTGTGTTACCACAAGTACAAGCACAGAGAATGTTCCAAGAATATATGGTAAACCACTCCCTTTCCCTTACTTAAAAAAAAAAAAGATACACCCATAGTCTTCTCTAACAACAGTGTGAAAGTATCAAATCATGATAACGTGTGTAGCAAAAGAACTAATAAAACAGCTAAAGACACCTTTCTATGTAACTACTCGGAAAAGCCTTTAAAGCAAACACCAGTCTTTTTAATTTGTCCCAAAAGTATGCAAGGTGAAACTTGATATTTATATGGATAATGGACGTACTTCTTGAAAATACTTTCCCAAAATGTTAAGATGTCTGAAGTAAACCCATGGCAGGGGGGTTGGAACCAGATGATCTTTAAGGGCCCTTCCAACTCAATCCATTCAATGATTCTAGTCACATGGATAACACCACAGGGAACGGTTACTTAACTGCATTTACTGCATAGAAATAAATGCTTCATTTCAGTCTTCCTTCTAATAATTCTTTGGCTTAACGACGGCCTTTCATGTTATAAATTAAGAATCGCACAATGTCTTTGCTTAGGAAAGAGCCTAAGGCACGGGGCCAGGCTGACCCACTCGGCTGGTTACAGATTGCCCCTTAGTGAAACTTTGGGACCGACACAAAGGCTTCCCCGCAGCTAAAACGAAGCCTCCGATGCTGCACGACTTCCTTTGCTACCCCGCAGCTCTCCAAGACCTTTCTACAGAAGGCGGCGACAGGCCACCTCTTCAAAGCCTCCCCTGCACCCAGCAGGGCCGCTTGCCGCACCGAACCCCTCCTCCTGCCGCTTCGCCGGGAAATGAGGGGAGGGCCAGGCCGGGGCCGCCCCGCCGCCCACCTTGCGCCGAGCGCTGCCATCGTACTTGTCGTTCCTGAAGGCGTGCGTGTTCTGGTAGCGCTGCGGTCGCGTGCGCGACACGTTCCCCTTCTCCGTGCTCATCACCCCCCACCCCGCCGCAGCCACCGCTGCCCCGGAACGGCTTCACTCCGCGGTCCCACCCCGCCGCCTACGCCACTGGTCCTCAGAACACGTCCGTCTAGTCCCTTCGCCCGCGGCGATTCGCTGTCTCCTCGCCACCTCCCGCCCACCCACACTAGACGGAATTTCATTGGCTAGAGCTGTTCCGCGGACCGTGTCGCTATTGGCGCGCTCCTGGAACCGCGGCCAGCCCCGCCCCCTGAGCCCCTCGGCCAAATGCAGTCGCTGGGCGAGGCGGAGGCGGCGCAGCTGTTGTAGGCTGCGCGCCGAGTAGCTCATCGGGGGCCGCGCGTTTTGTGTCGCGGAGCTGCAGGCGCCGGCTGGGCCCGGGGTGCTGCCCTCGCCGCGCCGTTACTCAGCGCAACCAGCACCTTCCCCCGCGGTGGCTGAGCCGAGAGCGTGGGGCGTCGCGCCTGGCGCAGGTACGGACTCTGCGCCCCACGACAGAGCCGGGCGGTGCGGGGAGGGTGCGGCGGGGCGCAGCTGAGGCCGCGGGGCTGCGGTTGGAGAAGCTGCTTCTCTTCTCTCCTCGCCTTCTCCGCCCCCTGCGGCCGGGTTGTTGCCCTCTGGGAGGGCTCGGGGGCCCCGCGCGTCTCCGCCTTTGTTTGGGGAGCGGGCGCGCTGGCTCTCTAAACGGTGTTGGAATTCTGGGCCTGGGTAGCGCTGCGGGGCCGGTGCAGTTGACTCCTGCGCAGATCCGTTTGCACTCACAGACACCTGAAGGGTTCCTTTAATTCTCGCGAGCGTGGCTTAATGTGTTTCATGGATCACAGAGTGGTTTGGGTTGGAAGGGGCCTGAAAGTTCATCGAGCTGCACCCCCCCTGCCGTGGGCAGGGATACCTCCCACCAGCCGGCCTTGAACACTTCCAGGGAGGAGGCATCCACAGCTTCTCCGGTTTGCCTGTGCCAGTGCCTCACCATCCTCAGCGTGAAGAGATTTTTTTAAGGTTTTTTTCTTCAACTTCTGCTGTTGATGGTGTGAGTGACACTGGCCTTAAAATTGCTCTCAGGTATTATTAATTTAAAAGATTAAAGTTTTGGGCCAGAAAATAGGCAGAATACATGACTGCAGAAGCCAAAATAATGCAATCTGAAGCTAGACTAGTTTTAAAAGCGTTGCTTCTCCTTGGTGCCTCACGAGCTGGTGCATTGAAGCATGAGACCGATGTGGCCAGAACAGAACAGGGCGGCAGCATCTGTCAGTGTGTGGTTGACTTCAGCAGAGCAGTGCCCTGGTGTGCAGTCTTGCTTGGAGCATACAGAAGATCGTGTAATCCATCTTAATCCCACAGGTGTCTGTCTGGGATCTTTAGGGGATTGGTGTGTTCTTTAGGTAAGAAGGAATGGCTAAGTTTTTTTCTCTTAGTTTCCTGCATTTGCTTTCTTCTTTCAACTATGCCATTTGATTTTGAGTTATAACAAGTAACCAGCAGAAGAATGTCTCTGTATACAAGTAAAGCTTTATGATGTTGCTGTTATTTGTGAGAATAGTAAAGCTGTTTACTTGTTTATAATCAAACTAATCAAAATGAAGTTTTGGTCCTATTCTCTGTTTTTATGTAGGTTGTTTTGCTCTTAGAAACCTACCCATGAGAGTTACTTCATGGTATTTATTAGTATGGCTTTTTCATTATTGAATAGACTTCCTCTGTTCTTTTCCAGCCTTTTTGTGTATTCTTTCTTAATAATTCTATTAGTTTAATTCTTTTCTATAATACTTAATCAGACACAGATTTTTTTTCACTAAACATTTTCGTGCTCCAACTAAGTAGTTGGAAGATGTTCATACTGTTCTGTTCAATTTTTAGTGTAATGCGGATGTTGAAATAAATATGGATGCTGCAGTAGAGGCTTGAGCTCAAGTTTTGGTTGCATTGTGCTTAGTGAAAGAATAAGGAAAATTATGTTAGTGCCAGCAGTATATAATAAAAAATGATGATTTAAAAAGAAAAACAACCAACCAACAAACCAAAAAACTGATTCTAATATTTTGCTTGTTACAGTTAGAATGCCACCAAAATTTACAAACCAGCAGCTGTATTTACAGGTTTGACTTTGTTCTTGTGATTAATTCCTATGAAATAGGTAATTTAATTTAAATATACAATTAGAATAATTTGTATTTAACATAAATATAAGACTTCTAGATAGGTGTTTGCAAGGGTTGGGCTTTGGAGGCTAATGGGTAGTAAAATACTCAAAGATGTGAATGTTTGCAGAGGGAAGAAAACAGGAATAACTGCTTATATCAGACGAGCTGCATTTGTGTTATCCTAGGAATCATGAGATAAATATTTGAGGTGTACTTTCAGATTAGATGAACTTTCCCCCTCTCTTCTGTCAGCCTTAATGAAAAGGTTCATTGCTGCAGAATGGATTGAGATTACTGCCTGTGGGCGTTTGTACATTTTTCATTTTCTGTGCTACTTTTTTATTCATAAGAGAGTTGGAACTAAATTTTATAAAATGATTTTGTCTTTTAAAAACTATCCCAGAGGATATGGGTGATGCCGCTTGGGTCTGTTTTATTTGTTAGCCTTTCTTGGTGCAATAATAGAAGCTTATCACTTTTCCACAGAATTTTCCTCCTTAATTTACATTATTTTAAAGGATGTCTGTATTTCTCATTATAATGACCTTTTTGGTTTTTTATAATTTTACACGCATTAGGAATTGTGTTTGCAGAACAGCACTGGCTTCTTTACTAATACTGAAATGACAAGTTGAAGGTGAAATAGCTCTGTTGTTGAGATGTGTTGATCTCTGTGTCTGTTGATGCTACTGTAATGAGCACGAAGATTTACATCATACATGCACAGAGGTATTGGATTATAACTTAAGTATTCACAGCATATCTTGGGCAAATGAGTCCCATTAAAGTTTTTCATCTGTATTTGTGAAACTGTGGGCTTAAGGTAACTTGTGGTCAGTGTTGGTTTTGCCCCAGTTTTGGTAAGAGTCCAGGTAAAGTTTTGTTGTTAGTGATTTTTCTTTCAACTTCACTTGTGATACCTTGTTGACTTTCCATAAATTGTATTTTAGACTTAGTAAAATAATTGGTCTGTGAAGAATATCTCTAAAGCTTTTAGCAAGGCTGGGTGATGCTAAATAAAGAGGGTTTTGTGACTTCTCTTTTAATTTTTACCGTAGTAATTTCTGACTGGATGGATCAGTAGGAAATTGACATGTTTTCTAGCATTAAGAACATTAAAAAAATAATGGGGGGGGGGTGGGTAACGTTAAGTTTAATCGCTCATTGAAGTATCTGAACAATACACCTTTTGAAGAAAAAGAATGCATTTTTAGTTGAAGTTAAATTTTGGTATCTGGTGGATAACTACTAGGCTGAAATGCTGATTCAGTTGAACTCTTAAACAGTGACATCAGAATTACTCCATACACCCAAGGGACTCTCTCACATCCTGGTTCCATTCCAGATCCAGAGGTTAGGAACACACTCATGTGAATACAATGAATGACAAACCAGTTCCAGTACAATGGAAACATTGTTTGCATGTAGGTAAAGGTAAACCTCCTGAGGAAGCTGAGTAGGTGTGGTTTTGTTGGGTTAGTGATGCTAGGGATCTGCTGGTTTTCTTGGGTCTTCTCAGTGAAGAAAGTAAAAAGTATTTATTTTAAAGAAAATAGTTATTGGTAGCCATGATTTAGATGGAGAACATCTCTGTAGTTTCAGTAGACAGAGTTTCCGTTGGATTAAATGGACATTATATAAAGGCTACATTACAGTCTAGTATAGGGCAAAAATAATACCTTAGCCATGGTCTTCAGCGTAAGTCATTTGCCATTTGTGGCAGCAGCTCATTTTTAGCCCATTTAAGCTATCTTGGGGCACAGTACCACCTCAGCTGATTAACTATGCTTACTGCAGTAGAGCCCTGTCTGTGAATTCCACAGACCAGCTTCCTGTTTTCTGAAATGACTTCGAAAAATAACAAATATTTTGTAAGTGAAATCACATTTGTAGTGTTTCTGGTCTGTTTATAGTTATAAATATGTAAACTCCTGTTTTAATTCTTTCAGACAAATGGATTGGGAAGTAAGTAAGAAATCCTGTAGCTGTCACATGCTGGAATGTAGAGCAATCTGCTGCTCCTGGGCAGGATAGGCTATTTATACCTCCTTTTTGGAGGTACTGCTGCATTTTCAACATATTTACCCCCTCCCCCTGCACATAGAGTAAACTGTAGTATCTAGCTTTGGCCTTCAGCTTTTTTGAAAAGGTGGGAAAACTTATTCAGAACAGATTGGTTTAGTACTTCTTGGTAGAAAAAGTGTGGTTGAATACTAGGGAGAAAAAGCCTCTTGAGATACCACAGCAGTTTCTCTGGGCTATGAATGTGAACAAGAGTAGAGGTGAAACAAGTGGCTGCTTTGGTGCTCACAGCTGTAAGAAAAGTAAAGAAGGAAAAAAATATTGCTTTTCTTGTAAATAAGTCAGCCCAAGCCTTTTGGGCTAGCCTAGACCTTTCCTTAGACCTCTTACACTTCCTGTCCTGACTTGCAAGTTAAAATTAAACTTAAATGTCCAGATAATCTCACCTGGCAGGAAAGAGGATGTGTTCCAAATTTGAGTGGCTCCTTGTGTTGATTACATAACATTGGGCAGTTGTTTCTTTAATGGGCAGAAATACGGTCACTTATTCAAGATGTTAATTTGAAAGTAAATCCATCTTGTTTTATAGGAGATGATTAGGACACGCTTCCTGCCACCTCCTGTGAACTAGTAGTGTTAGTCGCTCATATCTAAATCTGTGGTTTCCCTCTGTTTTGAAGAAAGCAATTGGCAGCAGCAGCCTTGGCAAAAAACTGAGGGTTTGTGCCCTACGGAGATGAGTAGTAGGCCGAGAACGCTCATGCTGTTTATCTGACTGTCTTGCTGTGCCTGTGTTTACTACTCTGCAAGTATCCTTTCTGTAATGTTGTATACAGTATGCGTTCATACTCTACCACTTGGAAGAGTCCATTCACACATCTAAAGTATGGATAGTTGTTCTGTGACATATTTACAGTTCTTACAGCTGTGTCCTTGAAGCTTTCCTAAAGAGCAGTTTATACGGACTTGAAAACTATGCTTGTATGTCAGATAGAGGGTAAAATTTTA
The DNA here is from genome assembly GCA_033558235.1 of Neomorphus geoffroyi. Classification (NCBI taxonomy): domain Eukaryota; kingdom Metazoa; phylum Chordata; class Aves; order Cuculiformes; family Neomorphidae; genus Neomorphus; species Neomorphus geoffroyi. The sequence continues at coordinate 30,954,051 of JAUMJM010000048.1, forward strand.
AATAGGCTCCAAGTATTACTGTTAGCAGTAAGATTTTATTATTGTATTACCCAGCCATTTCTGAAAAAAACGTGGCCCTGTAGACATTAGAAATCAGCTTGTTTTGATCCCATTTGTAAAGCTGGACCTTGCAGTCAAAACTGGTACACGAAGATGTAAGAGTGTTTGTTCATGATGACTTGGCAGAAACTGAGCCTGAGACCCATAGATAGATCTGGATGGAAAAGTTGTTTAAGTGGATATGAAATGACAGATGCCTTAATGCAAGAAAGTAGTATAAATGCTTATCTTAGGTGTGCTGGTTTCAGCCATGGATCTTGGCAGATTTCGTCACTCTTTCTACCTCTGAGAAAAAGTATTGTATTGCCACAACAGAGGATTTTTTCCTCCCCTCCTGTCTTCCTGCTGTAAATAAATTAGGAGGACACAATGCTTGCTTTTCAGGGCAACTGTGCCTTTACCTAACTTGCTTGAAGTGTATGTGTGTGTTTACTTTTTACTTTCCCCCATTCTATTACCTAAAGCTTTGAATTGGTAATACGTATTCTGTTGACTTGCCAGCTGTTCATGATAGAGCATGTGGTTTGGGATGCTTTTGGTAATGCACGGAATAAAAATAGTCATATCGTTAATACAATCCCAATTCCTATGTGCGATATGGGAAACCTTAGCTAAGTGGCTCTTTGTAGAGTTCGGAAACGTTTATGTCAGCCCGTATACAGAGCAAGTGAGAGGATTTTAGTGTACTGAAGGTCTGCAGTGTTTGCTAAGCCAGCAGAAGCATCTTGGGTTTGCCTTCAAAGTTTTGACCTTCATGCGCCTTTCACACTGATGATAGTGCTTGCCGGAGTTCATAACTCATGAGTGCAATATGTATTCTCTGAATTTAGGAAACACGGTAGTGATTTTTGGCTGCAGAGATCTGCATAGGCTTAGTATCCTGCAAATGCTGCAACATATTTTGTTATCTTTATAACATGTGTTTGTTAATGGGATGAACAATTAATGGCTAAAAATGAGGGACTTCATTTCCTCCAAAGAAATTCAAGAACTCATACTTGTTCTTCACCTAGGTAATCATATTTTACTTTTAGTATCCAGCAGGGCTTTTGAGTTTTCTTTAATAATATGTTTATTCTAAAGTAGCTAGTAATATCAAATAATATAATATATAGAAATTTACATATATATTTGAATATAGGTTAAAAGTTTCTACTAAAATGATATATTATTTTCTAGAGGTTATGTTTTCATTTCCCATGAGGTTTTTATTCTTTTTGTATCTAGGATTTTAACTAAAAACTGATACCATTCTCTTTTCCTGTTTCAGACTAGAAGATGAATAATCTTTCCTTTAGCGAACTCTGTTGCCTATTCTGTTGTCCACCATGCCCAGGGAAAATTGCCTCCAAATTGGCATTCTTACCTCCTGATCCCACATACACACTGATGTGTGATGAGAGTGGTAGTCGCTGGACTTTACATCTCTCAGAGCGAGCAGACTGGCAATATTCTTCTAGAGAAAAAGATGCCATTGAGTGCTTCATGACTAGAACAAGTAAAGGTAACAGGATTGCCTGTATGTTTGTGCGTTGCTCACCTAACGCCAGGTATACTTTGCTCTTCTCACACGGAAATGCTGTTGACCTAGGTCAGATGAGCAGCTTTTACATAGGACTGGGTTCACGGATTAATTGCAACATATTCTCATATGATTATTCTGGATATGGTGCAAGTTCTGGGAAGCCAACAGAGAAGAATCTGTATGCTGACATTGATGCTGCTTGGGTGGCCCTTAGAACAAGGTAAGACATTAGTTGCCATTTTTTTCTCACAGCATGCTTTTCAAGTTGTTGTACTTAATCTGCGTTGATTGTTTAAACAGAAATGCTGTGTTTTAGGATTAATGGATTCATATCCAAGCTGATTGGTAGTGTCTTATACTGAAGGCATTGTCAGTATTGAGCAGGATTAGTATATAGTACTAATATACTAGAAAAATTGAAATGGGATGAAATTTAATAAGATATGTTTCAGTCTTGAATGATTAGGAGATAATATTTATTGTCACAATTTGGGATATTCTCAGTTGGAAATTTCAGAAGATAGGAAAAACCTGTAATGATTCCCCAGTAACTGAGCCACTGACGTGATATGGATGACAGAAAATGCAGGTTGTTTTTTCAGATAATTTCATCATCTGCTTTTTTCGTAGGGACAGGCAGTGTAAAAGCTGTTCTAAGACTGATTTCGATGTGGTGTTTTGACCACCATTCTTTCAGAATTCTAACAAGCACTTACAACTTTTCCAGAAATAGCTTTCTACATGAAACGAAAAGATGTTTTTATCTTAGCAAAATATGATGTGTTGCAGAGGTTTTAATTCCTCTGTGTAACTACATTATGGTGGGAATAAAAAATGGGAATTTGTATCAGTTGTGTTAGCTCAAATAGATTAAGACTGGACAAGGAAAAAAATGCAAATTGGAAGGGTGTTATTTCAGCAGTTTCTATATTCTGAGGTTTTAGGGAGATAAACCAGTAAGATGAAACACTCAGGAGGTCTTCTCTGGTATCAGTAAGAATCCCAGGTGCAAAATAAGTGCAGCATGGAGTACCCTTCTAAATTTGAGAGCTTTTTTTTCACCATGAGTTATTCCCTTTAGCGAAATATTCCTCTTGTGTTACAAGTACCAAAAGTACAAGGAGATTTTTTTTAAAATAGTATAGTCATAAGAATAGATGTTCATTAAAAACCTCTCATCATATTGTGTATTTAGCACCAAAAAGCTGTGAAAACCTGTGTTTAATATAGAGCAGCGTATTATGGTTTGGTTATTGCAAACTTAACGTACTGTTTAATAATAGAATATCAGGGATGTGACTTCATGTAAGGGAATGTGTAAAGACTCTTTAAAACCTGGCAGCTGATAGTTGTTGCAGTGAATTTAGAACTTGATCAATATAATATTAATTATTTTCCTTTTACTTTGGGTTATGTCTTTCCAGTGTTTCAAATACATATATTGCCTTGCATTTCTTTTACACTGTAACAAATGTGTGATACTTCTTTTTAAAGAAGCATATTTTATTCATATATGAAGGAGAGGGAACACATCATAAACCTTGTACAACCATAGGTGACAAACAGGTATTCAGCCTCATATGATCAGAAACGTACATACTGTGGTGTTGCATTAGGTGTTGGTATTTTTTTTTTGATAACACCAAAAAGCAGACATATAACTAGACATCTGTCCTGTAAGCCAAGAGCTGTAACAGGTGCACTTGTGACCACGGTTTCTAGTTGATACGTGATCTGGAAGATAGCCACTTGGTGACATTGACCGAAAACATAGTATGGTTTGTGAACAACATTGAAGACAGCTTGGATTATTTAAATGTGCCAGAAGATGGAAGAGAAGTAGATGTAGAAGCTTAATTGTTTGTTTATGTCAGTTTACAGGCTCTGTTTTATGAACTAATTTGTAACTCTTCCTCCCCTTGACAAATTTCTGATTGAAAACATAAAACGAAATGTGATTGCAACTTGAATTTTGGCCTCCATTCTTGCACAATGCGTAGTGTGTCTTACCTAATCAAATTAAAATTGTTCATTATAATATCACATTTGAGTATGTTCTTTGCTGAAAAGACATTGTCAGGGGAACTTGTAAGTACATAATCCATCTATCTGTTTTTCCCCTCTTCCATTCTTCCATTCAGGAATGACCTCGCCTCAGTCCCATTTGTTGTCTGCTTTTATTTTTTATGTCAAAACCTCCTTTAGAAATACATGATTCAGTGGAGTGTAGAGGGCTTGGAATGATCTGCCCAAATTCTGGATTTCACAAACGTGAGCTTAACTTTCTCCATTGCTGAAAAAGTAATTGTGGTCCTCTCAACAACTTTCCAATTCACAGACCTAGTCATATCCCTGTACATGAATGCTGAATGTAGCAGGGAGAAGCTCAGCACGTGACACTGGATATATACTGGCTCACACAGTTTAATTACCAGTCCAGGGTATTCTCTGTCAGTGCTCAGCTTTAAGTATTTGATGAATATATGGACCAGAATTGAGCCTTTGATTGTTTGCTGCAGCGTTGATCTACTTTTCTAGCATAGCCTGTTCTCACTGTTACACTGGCACAGTCTTTAATGTCTTATAATGTAAATGTTCTGCAAAACCAAATTCAGCGGATTGTTTGCAGGATAGATGAAAGTATTAGCTGTAACTTGAAATTCACGTTGATGAGAGAAGAAAAGGATCCTAGATTTTTAAACTGTGCCTTACAGGTTGTGATGGGACAAAGAAAATTACCTTTGGAGGTTGATCACAGCCACCCACTGCATCCTGTATTCTGAGAAATAGGATCATAGAATCCAGCATTAAGAGGTGTTTCTGGAGTAATTGAAGTGCTAGTGTGGACTTCATTGAACAGTCAGCTGCTTGTGGTGGAGATGCGCTAAGTTTTATATTAGACGGACAGTCTGGATGGTCGTCTTGTAAACTGGCAAAACTGTCCAGTGGGGACACCTAAGGTGGAGCAGTCTGAAACTAGTATTGAGAGTGATGGTGAGATTGGTCCAACACCACTTTCTTTAATGTGATTGGTGCAAGGGTTAGTGAAAATTTATCATTCATGTAAATGAAAACAGAAAGATAATCTGGCAGCATATCGGAAAATGCAGATTCTGAATTGTGTCCCTATTCTTTACTTGGTAGAAGAAGTAGCTATCCATGTGGGTGCTGGAAAGCAAGGTGATTCATTGCCATCACGTTTGGGAACATTGCATATTATTGCATATTCATGTGTATGGGACTATACAAAAGCTGCAAGCGATGACATTTTTTTTCTGACTGTCATAGCTATGATGTGTTGAGATGCCAGGAGTCATTTTGGGATACGCCTGTTTTCTGCTGTCCTGGTCTCTGAAGGCCTTTGACACCCTAGCAAAGGTGGAAAGGTTTAACCAGCCCCAGGCAATTACAAGGCAAGCGACACTCATTCAGAAACCTCAAGACTTGCAGGAGTTGCCTCATGATGAGATTTACCTCTAAGAAGCCAAGCAGCCTTTTCATTGTTGCTTATCATGAACCGTATAATAATTGAAAAATTGAAGGATAAATCTCACCACCAGACTTATGTGTCAAAATGGACAGAACATCCATAATTTGAACAGCCAAATAAAAGACTAATCTCAAATCTATTTCAATGTTGGCTGAGTTTGATCCTTTTTTACAGAATTTAAATGTTAATTTTTTTTTTTCCACTCAGAAGTGCAGGGAGGGTGATGCTAGAAGATGAGATGCCTTAACATTGAATATTTGTAGAGAAATTAAGCTTTTTATTGGTAGGGGAAAGTAGCTCAATTTGTCATGAAGAGAAATCTTGCCAATAGAACAAATGTACCAGTACTACTGTAATGTTTAAAAAAGGCCACACCATCATGAGAGTGGCAGAGGAGGTGCAGTTTGTTGATGGCTACGTGCATGGTCAATCGGCTTGCCTCTCAAATGACATAGTTCCCTTTTTCTTCTAGCAATGTTAGGTGTTGTATACACAAGGAAAATATGCATCTGAGTTGAGCAGGAGCTATACACTGTTGAAATTGGTTCATGGCCTAGAATGTTCATAGTTAAAGGTGTGTAGGATGTTCATTCCCTTCCTGTTCTGCAATTTACAGCTGTAATTTTGTGTGTTATGTGCATGATGACAAAAGGTTCTGAAATGTGGTTGAAAATTCCCTCAGGATGTTACCCCTTGCTCCTTGTGCCCCATGCACTGCTGTCAGTTTGTTAAATGTGTGTGTTGCAATAGCTTCACAAACAGTAGTCTTTCTAGAGCCTTTATTGCACCTCTTCATTAGTGTGATTCTGAAAGGTGCAGTGGAAAATGTACCCTTCTAAGACTGATATTACTGATATTTTATTATTGGAAAGTGAGCAAGTCTTCTGGATTAACAGCAGTAGTTCAGAATTAAAAAGATAAATTATTTTCTGTCTCCCTCGGGTATATTGAGGGCAAAATGGGAGGTACTTTAAGAACCTGCAAGTGTAGTATGGTAGCTGCTGCTGGTATTTGGTTATTAAAGTTAACTTGATTTTTTTTTTTTTTGTAAAACAAAAACAAAAAACCACCACCACCACCACTCCCCCCCTCCCCTTCCCCCCCCCCCCCCCCCAAAAAAACAAACAAGCCCTTGCTAGAGCTAGGCATGCATTTTGTATTTTGCATATTTCACATCATGGTAATGTATATCAAATCGTAGAATATGGTGACTATCCAATGTAAGTGATATGTGATGTATATCAAATTAAAGTGTTCAAAGTAAGGTTGAATGGGCTTTGAGCAGCCTGATTTAGTGAAAGATGTCTCTGCCTGTGTAGGGGGACTGAACTAAAATTGTCCAACCCAAACTGCTCTATGATTCTGTAAGGAGGAAAAAAAAGGAAGAAGGGGTGGTAGAGAGGTGGACAGCCACTAAGACATGTGTTTAGTAAAGTGCAGAAAAGGTCTTATTACAGAGACAGAAACATAAAGGAAATGTTGAAAGAGTTTATGCTACAGCTCATAGTGAAGTTCATGATAAAGGGAAAAAAAGACTATTTCATTGCTGTTTAGCAGTTGTTCTTTTCCTGACAGAAGCTGAAAAGGTCACACAGGAGTGCTGAGAGTTGCCTCTTTTATGAGAGACTATCTAGATTTGATCAGCGTGTGTAGGCTCACAGAAAGGGGTACCTGGCTTCATTAGTCGTCATGTGTTACCTTGGGCCCTTATTATGTTGAGTGGTCTGATGGTACAGATAGGATGCTTTGCTCCTTCCTTTAAGCCACCAGTGGCATTTCATTTCTTGCCTGACCTCTACCATTACCAGGGACAGCAAACTGGAGGCTTGTCTATTTTGACACAAATTATCTAAATTACTTGAGCAGACAATAGTGTTTATATTACCCCTATGAACAACATAATGAGCTTTCAAAGATCTCAGTTGTTTTTAAAGCATGTTTTGAGCTCTTCTCACCAGAACAGCTATTTAAAGCATACAGCTCTGTAACTATCACATTCCCCTTGCTCAGGATGCCTGCAATTCTGAGGCATTAATTAAGAGAAAAATACTACTGCCACTTTTTTTATCAATCTGACGCTTCCTCATTTGAGAGACTAGGTGTGTAGAGAACTAATAATTTTCTACCAGACTTCTTGGTGTTTATCTGGAGTTTCCAGGACTATCAAAAGGAGGAGCAGAGGACTGTTATGACTGGGTAACCTAACAACAATTATCTTTTCAAGGTTTTTTCTGTTTTAGATTGAAAAGTGATACTTTTGAGAGAGAGGAACTGAGGGACAGTTGGGCTTTTCCTTTTTCATCAACTTTTCAAAAGCCTGTTCAAGAGAAAAGGGAAGACTGGAGGCAGACACAGCAGATGTTGTTCTGTGGTTTCCAAGCTTCTTGTTTTAGTTGGGTTTGGTTTTCTCTAAGCCAGAGTATTCAAAAAGCTGACTACCTTGAACTGCCACTTCTGGTGGTTGGCCTCACCATTTCAGTTTCCAGACTGTGAAACGAACAGTTTCTGGTGGGTGCCTTTAAGTCAACTTGGCTGTGATAAAAAAAGGATTACTTTAGTCCAGATAGAGTAAATGCTTTTTTTAAGATTACTTTTCATAGCTGATATTTAACTGTCTTTATGCTGAGGGATTTGGATCCAAAAATAGGAAGACTAATAATGAGAAAGAGGAGACTATATGCTCAAAATGTGCAGTGCCCTGTATTGTCTGAGGAAATGTGAGTGTGGTGGTTTACAGGGGTTTTTTTTATTTATTTAAGAACTATGTTATGTTATAACATTCTGTATAAACTCCATGTTATACTAATGATGCAAAGTTCAGGTATTAATGTGAGTTTTGTTCTGAGCATGTGAAAGGGATAAGACCATACAGTAATTTCAGAATGGACAAATGTTATTCGAATTACTTTGAATTGAAAGATCAGTTGTAAAATGATAGGTGCTAGGCTGCTCGCAGGTGTTTCAGAAGAGATGCAGAGACCTTACACCTGTTTTGGCTTCAAAGCTTTAATCTATTATTGTATGTTGGAGTTGTGAGAAGACCTTTGTTAATCAGAATTTTTGTATTTTTTTCCCTTTGGGAACTTGTCAGGTGGAAGGCTTGCCTATAGTTCCAGGTTGATGATTGAGTCTTAGTGTTTTGAAACTCTAAATACATTCCTGGAATCTATCAGTGCTAATACTTTTACAGTTTCTATGTTTAATTCTAGCAGAACACAAATTAAATAGGTGAATAGTTAAATACGCGATGTTAGCTGTGATCAGTGGATTTTTGCAGTCTGAATCTGTACTAAGAGTATTTTGGTAGTATAGATCAATGTATCAGCAGCTCACTTCTGCTGTGGGCACTGTTATCACCAACGTAATGTTCTGCTTAGAGGATTTTCCAGTATCATATAGGAACCAGCCAGTCTTTGTATCCACACTAATGCAGAAAAATATATTAAATCTGACTTGTATAAGTGCTAGTGAGCTGTTTCATGATTTTTGTTTATTTCATTTAACCACAGAAAAAGTGAGTGTTTTTATCTTGCTAGGAGGAGGACTTGAATTTATTTTTGTAGTGCTGTCTTAATTGTAGGTTAGTTTGGGTATTCCTCTTGCGAACTTGCATGTCAAATCAACTGTGATAAGAGGCATCTCAGCTATTGCATAGATTGTATAATATTCTGACCACTGTCTGAAAGGGCATGCTTTAGGTCCTGCTAGGTTGCTGAGCAATGTTACTGTTTTGCAGTTTTTATCATTTATCGGAAGAGTAAAGTCAACCAAGTTTTTGCAGATTTGATTTATGTTCCACTTGGTGATAACCATAGAACTAGCATGGATTTAATCAGTCTTCTGTTGTAGTTCCACTAGAGTTACCAGTTAGATCTTTAAACTAGTGTAGAAGTCACAACTGTATTCACAAATCCATATTTAAAAAAACAAACCTATACTTCAGTATCATTCAGGCATAAGGGAAAAAAAAAAAATTACTCCACATACAGAGTAAATAATTGTCCTTTCAAGTCAGGAATGTTATAGAATGTCCTTGCTTGCTCTTCAGCGACCTCCTGTCTCATAGTTTATCCTCTTCAGGAAATTTTAGTTTTCAGAAATATGGGGGGGGGTTGCTTTGTTGTATAGTTGCAGTTTTGTCTGTTTCACTATATATGTCACTTTTGTTAACATTTTTAATTTTCTAGGTACGGAATCCGCCCTGAAAATGTGATTATATATGGTCAGAGTATAGGAACAGTACCATCTGTGGATCTTGCTGCTAGATATGAAAGTGCTGCTGTAATTCTTCATTCTCCACTGACCTCGGGAATGCGAGTAGCTTTTCCTGATACAAAGAAGACCTATTGCTTCGATGCATTCCCAAAGTAAGTTGTAGGATTTTTTATTGTGCATGCATTTTTCTCTGTTACTGAGATTTTAAACTAGGGTACCAAGTAGCAGGGCAAATTCTTTGACATTTTTTAGACAGGTTTAAAAAGCAGTTGGAGAAAAATCAGGGTGAATAACAACAATGGATGTTGAAAGAGTTTACAGAACTTCATAAGTCTTCTAGGTTTTTCATATCTCTCAGTATTTGAATGAGTGTATGTTAAAGAAGTGATTAGTTTTCCTGTATGGAACCTGTAATATCACTAATTATATCAAGGAGTTCTAGTCCAGTGAATTGTTAATCTAGGTAGCTGTGAACCAAGTCTTCTGTAAGTAGCAAACACAGGAAAACTAAGTAGAGCAACTAACTGAAGAAAATTTTTCAGAACTATGCCACTAGTTGGCCATTACAGACTGGTACAAATTACTTCTATTTTGAGCATTTAACTTGAAAGAGTTACTTCAAAAAGTCCTTTGAAGTTAGATGCTCAAAATACAAGTGAGAGACTTTTTTTCCTACATGTGTTCAAACTTTAAGTGCTATAATTCTTTGACTTCTGACAAGCACACTTTTACTGAAAAACTCTAAAGTAATATTTTTGTCAGTCCAGTAACTTTGATTTTTTTTTTTCTTGAGTGAATATGGTAATGAATACTACTTCTAGATGAAGTATTCTACTATTCCATCCTAATAGTTTCCAGTAAGTTTTTTCCTTTCTGTGAGGCTTTATCTGTGCTACTGTAATGGCTTCCAGGGTGTTGATAAGATCTTATTTTCTAACGATTTCAACAATATTTAAACAACTACAATGTGTAATTAAAAGTGAAATTAACAGTGTAGTCCTTCAAAAGATTTGATAAAGCTCACTGTGTTCATAGATATAATCTTTTTCTTACAGCATTGACAAAATTTCTAAAATAACATCTCCTGTGTTAATAATCCATGGGACTGAAGATGAAGTAATTGACTTTTCACACGGCTTGGCATTATTTGAGCGTTGCCAGAGACCTGTAGAACCACTGTGGGTAGAAGGAGCGGGCCATAATGATGTGGAACTGTATGGACAATACCTTGAAAGATTGAAGCAGTTTGTGTCACATGAACTGGTGAACTTGTAATTTTCTTAGTTTATTTACATGCTTTTTCATTTCACTGCAGAATGCCTTGATAAATACATAACATAAAACCTGAAGGTTGTGTTTTCAAATCCTCTTGGTCGCCTTCATTAAATGTACAGGTAATGATTTGTCAACATAATTAATGAAGGTTTTAATGCGATATTATAAACTGGAATTACATGGTCATGCATTCAAGCTTGGCAGTTCATATTACTTTGTGGGGATATTTTCTTAATGTACAAAAAATCATGAGTACTGTATGAATTTTAATAATATAAAATCAAATGTTGTAAAAGTGTTGCCAAATGCTTTAGCATATCAAAAACAAGTTTATAAATATTTTTTAAACATCTCAAAATGTACTGTGACTTACTGTGTTGCACAGGTGTAAATTAAAAAACAGACTTCTAAGCAGTTGTTCTGTAAAAATGTAACAGCCATGAAATTTGAGCAAATGCTAATGTATGTAATAAGAATAGATAGTCACTGGAACTGACTCATACCCTGTTATAGGGGGAGGGAGTCAAAAAAGATCTCTTTCCGTATTTTTCTTATCTTTTGTGCTTAGTTTTACTTCAGTTATTTGGTTCTTGTGTTGTCCTTTACCATTCAGGTTAAACAAATTTACCCACCTATCTTCTTAGCAGCCCTGATCATGCCAAAATATTGTCACAAATTATCATTGTTGTAAAGTAAATGTCATTCACATGATACTGAAGCCACTAATTACTACTTTGAAACCATAAGACTTTTAGAACCTAGAAAGCTTTGTGAAAAATGTAGTTTTAAACACTGATTGTGTAGAAATGCCCTATTTCATTAGAAAGAACCTGGAAGTTTATCCAGCTTTGTAAAAAGCAATTTGGAAGTTTGAAGTTGTCTGACTGGGCTTACTTTTGGATGCTTAGTGTAAAAGCTTACTGTTTTTTGGATATCGTATGGAAATTTTAGTAATTGCAGCCAGATGGGGTGTAGGGAGGGGCAAGAAGAGAATGTTGACATCTTTCTATTAACTCATAGTAAAATAAATTTTGTAAGTTGCCTTCCCTTGAATGCATTTTGCTTGAATAAAGCTATAAAAAATAAACTTAATTACATGTAGCCTATTTGTAAACAAAATAATATTCCAACAATACACACTGTGCTTCTAATTTTAAAGCCTTATGTAGTTTGATTGTTCTACTTGGTTTTTGTGATTGAAACTATTGTATACTTAAAAGCAGCTTAAAGTATTGTGAAAACTTTAATTAAGATGTGTAAGTAAACTATATTCCACATACTTGTTGTTCTTTTCTTTTTTAAAAAAGAAATAGCAGTAGTTGCTTGTGGTACCAAAATAATAACCAACTCCCCACTTTAGGTGAACTAAAGCAGTAACCCAGTGTTACGATTTATCAGCACATTTGTTTATCAGCAGCTACTGTTCTGATGACCCTCTCACCCCTATGCCCCATCTTATTTCTTTCTGCCATTCGGCATACAGGTTTTCTGCTGCACAGCTGCTTGTAAACATTATTCTGTAGGGAATTCAAATTTAACTTTGTTTGAAGTTATCATTGGCTTCTTGTTTTGTGCTTTTTGATTTGTTAGTAGAATGGAAAGAAATTTGAATTTGTTTGCAAGCAGTTGCTTCTTTTTTGTCCTTTAGATCAAGTATGCCTCTTGGGTCTGAATGTCAGGTTAGTATTCAGACACAGTAATACTAGACTTAAATATTTTCATCCTAATCCAAGATTTTGCTATTGGAAGTGTGCTTAAGCCGATACGTAACACAACTCTATTACAGCATACTCTACACACAATTTTATTTCATTTTCTTACTACCTTCCAGCCACTATCTCTGATTTTAGATGGAAATCTTTACCATTAAGTGTTTAAGTGCATTCTTTGTGATGAATGAAGTCCATTTTGAGAGTGCTCTTCACAAATTCATCAATAACATAGAACTGCAAATATAAGTGATGCAGATTGGCTGATAGTACTGCAGATTGCAGGCAAGTGATTGTCATCACAAGAACTATCTGATTGAGCTAGGAAATATTATGGCATCCTGAAATTGAAAAGACAGAAAAGGTGGCATAGTGGCTTTGCTACTTTTATTTCCATGTCTTGTTGAAGAAGAACAAAAGGCCTGCCAGTTTTTTGTCTTCAATGCAGCTGTGCTGTATTACTCTGGGGAGTAAGTGTACTGATCTGTTTTGGACCACTTAATGCATGGTTAATTATTGCTAATTTGTTCTGATTTGTATCTTATATCTAGATTTTTCAAATGAGTTGCTTACTGAAGGAGTTGAAATTTGTTTCAGGCACAGCCTAGCTTGTATTGAGGATATTATGGCAGCAATGACTGGTTACTGACATAAAGCAACTAGGAGGAAAACATTTGACATGGTGGTTGTCCTTAAATATCCTTTCTGTGAAATTGACAGTGGGCTGTTGTTATGTTACAAATGCAATTGTCTCATGATAAATAAGAGTTGACTCAGCATTCATTAACAAGACAATGTCTCTATTTTAGGGAAAAAGAAAAGAGCATTTTGTGAACTTCTTGGTCTCTTTAATTTTTTTTACTTGAAGGGACAAATATTTGACAGTAAACTGTCTTTGGTTCTGAAAACTCTGGCAAATCAACTTTAAAACCAACTTCGTTTATATAGAATGTGACATTACCTTCTAAAGTTGGGGTCTTACAGGACAAGTTTTGCTGTCTTACATTCCTAACAGCACGGTTAGTTAAAATAGTCCCCTTTTCACTGTCTATTTGTGGCAGCAGTGAATTCTAGTGTATGTGGAATTTGCTACTTCTGTTGACTGATTTCAAACTTGTTTTCCTTTTTGAGTTTTATTTTAGTGGAAAAATGTTGCATGTTTACTTTTGGGCTTTTTCTGTTGGATGATGTTAGGTAGCTTAGCTACTTGGTACCTCTCACTACTGAACACTGTATTCTACAGATAAAATTTTTTCTTGCTGTATGGTAGTCGTGGTTAATATCTTAAAGATAAAAATAAGGAAAACGGTGTTTGAGAACCAGAGGAAGAAGCATCCTGTATAAGTAGGGGCCTGATCACTTGAAAGCGGCTTTGCAGAGAAGAAGTTGGGAACCCTGATGGACAACAGGCTGATCATGAGCCTGCAATGCACCCTTTACAGCTAAGAAGGCAAACAGTATCCTGGGCTGCATTAAGCAAATCTTGCCAGCAGGTCAAGGGAGGTGATTCTTCCCCTCCACTCAGCGTTCGAAGTGGAGACACATCTGGATCTCTGAGTCCAGCTCTGCTAGCTCTTCAGCACAAAGAAAATATGAATGTACTGGAGCAAGTCCAGCTCAGCGCCACAGCTATGATTGAAGGACTGGAGCATCTGTCATAGGAAGAAAGGCTGAGAGCACTGTGGCTGTTCAGCCTGGAAAAGAAAAAAGTTTGGGAGAATCTTACTCTGTGTGTGAGTTATCTATTGAAGGGAGTGAGGTGAGAGAGCTGGACTTTCCCCAGTACTGCCTCCTGAGAGGACAATAGGCAATTAGCACTGAAAAACAGGAAATCTGATCTAAATACCTGGAAACTTTTTTTTTTTTTAACTTCTGCAAGGGTGGTCATACACTAGAACCAACTGTGGAGGTCCCATCTTTACAGATGTTTTGAGCTCAGCTGAGTGCAACCCTGAGAGATCTGCTGTAGCTGACCTGGCTCTGAGCACAGGAGTTGGAGTAGGTGATCTCAAGGGGTCCCTTTCAACCTCACCCATTCTATGGTTCTGTGAAGTATGGGATTCAAATCCTTTCGATGGTTGGCATTGTGCATATGTGTGTGCCATAGCTGTACAGCGGCTCAGAAGAGGAGACTTGAGTTACAAGAATTATCTTCATTTAGTGCTCCCTACATTTGTTTATTTTTCAACAGCAGAAAGCAACAAAAAAAAAAAGCTATGGAAAAAAAGATCTTTTATCTCTTAATCCTGAAACCATCATTGTTTGATGTGCTGTTACTGAGACTTACTCTAATATCAAAATTGTCTCCTCCTAGAGTGTAGGGTATGTCCATGTGAATGGAATCAGGCTCTCATCTGTGGGCATTTTTTTTTTTTTTTTTTTTTTTCAAAGCCATAAAGCTACAAATATTTTTGTCCTAAGTTTTCTTTAGGAGTCAAGTAAATACTAGATTTACTCTATTATTCTAAAACAGAGTTACACCAAAGACCCAAATAATTCTTAAGGTAGAACAACATTTTAAGTTGTAACTCATCAGTAACTCATCTGGTACCTCAAAGATATACCAGTGCAAGTTTTTCTCGAGCGTCTTAAGCAGTATAGAGGTCCTTGTTTGGGCAAGTAATCTGCTTTTAAAGGTCACACAAACTAATCACTAAACATAAAGGAGTCTTAAAGATCCTAAGGAGAGCATGGACTCAAAATCAGCTGTAGCTTTCTCAGAGCGTTACTGATTTTGAGACACATACAATGTGATTTTGCCCCAAATACTGATCAAAGTAAGCTTGCAATGCCCTTGTGGTATATGCTGCACACTATTCAGAGCAGGAACAGAATTGTACTGGTCACTGGTTTGAAATGGCCTCCCATTTTATTATGTTAATAGTGATGTTTTAATTCATTAGAAGCACATTCATAAAAGATTTGGATAATAAAATGTAAGTGCTGACAAGAGGCATTGTGGTTTTCAAACCTTTCTGCTATCTGAGATAGCATATGATGGTGCTAAATATATAGTTTACTTTTTCTAGTATTTACCCAACCCTTTGGTAGTATGCTGTACAGTGAAGGGCAAAGTACTGCATGATTTATTTATCAGAATTCAGTTTGTCTTGTGGTTACCATTTATAGTTAGCAATTAGTTTGAATAAAAGCTGCTAGCTGTCAGAAGTTTCGTGGTCACTCGAGTGGTGTAACGCAGGCTGTATGTTTGGAGCCAGACAGGAGAGCAGTAAAAGAATATACATTCTTGAGAAAGTGTATGAGTCTCTGTTCTGCTGTACTCATAGAACCTTGCACCATAGCAGGTGTGTAAGACAAATAGATAATCCACCATTCTGCCGTTTACATTCCCTAAGTAAAAGCAATTGGCATGACTTTAAAAGTTTGGATGATACCTAAGCTGTATTTTATGTATCGATCTGTACTCACAGAGCATAGAGGGTTCTGTTTTAATTCAGTTGTTGTCAGTACCTAGAGCTCATTAGAGACATGAGATAGCATAAGGCACAATAAAACCATAGCTGTCAAACCTGAACATGAGGTCCTGGAGGCATCTCCAGAATAATGCAGCTCAGGTAAATGTTAAATTTAAGCCATGATGATTTCAGACTGTCCTGTTACAATGCTTTATTGTGATGCTAGATTTTCAAACAATAATGGTAAGGAGATTCATTTTATGTAAGGCATTGTTCATGAATAACAAAATCACATTGTATTTGCCCATGACTGATCTGTGATATTTATGCTTGCTTTCTCAAGAACTATTTATAAACAGGATTGTTTACATGGATATTTGGGGAATAGGTACTCTAAAAACCAATCATATATGAACACCAAGTGTTCATGCATGAACAAAGTATTAGAACTTATTTCTGATTTTTGCTATGTCAGTGTTCATCAGCTTTTCTGGGCTGAGTTGTGTCTCTTTCTGTGTGTGCTATATGAGGACTTGGCCACCCATAAGAATCTACGTGTTTAATAGTAATTCTGTTGTTCTTTTATTTACATTTTATCACTTGTTCTGAATTGTAACTACTGCTGTATGACTTCAGTGAAAAATTGGATTTTATAAGTAACCAGGAATCACTAAGGTATAGGGGTGTGTGTGTTTAAGTATTTAATAAATATTTTTAAATATACATATTTCAATATAGCGCTGTCAGTGCACAGAAGACTGCTAGATATGCAGCTTTTGTATAACTTTATAGTTTCATTAGAGTCAATTGTGATCATTTTATGATAGCCAAGGATTTGATTGTTATTCACAGTGAATTACTTAAGTGGCTGCAGTGCTTTTCTTTGCTTCCCTTTTATGGTTCTTAGGGGTTTTTTTCCTGTTACATATGTCTAATTAAAGAAGCACTTTAGTTATGAAGATGGGAGCTGATCATCTCGTTAGGCTTCCATGAAACGTGCAGACATCTGTTTCCACATGTAAGTTTTATATTACTGCAGCTTTCTGTACTATGTAGACTGTGTGTAGAACAACAGGATACGGGTGCACAATAAAGTTTTTACCTTAAGCAAACATGAATTTCTTACATGTCAGTTTTCCTGCAATTGTATCACACTTACACATGGGTCAGCATATGCAAGCAGATTAGCAACTCATGCACACTAAGTGCTTTCCTTGCAGTAAATATTCCTAAAATTGGCCTAGTGTGTCAGATAAGTTGTCCATCTGTCCCAGCAGTCTTGTCTGTAACAATACTACTCAGAGATGCTGTTTAGGAAGAGCTTGCAGACCTGGGTACTCTCTGTTGTCAGACCTTCTCATATTCCACTGGTATCCTAAATTACAGAACAAGAAATGTTAAAGGGTACAAACAAACCTATGCCCTTTAATATCTGTTTACCTTTTATATGCAAATTTGTTTATCCCCTTTTAGAATTTGATACTGTTGTTCCATGCCTACCAATCCAAGAATTTCATTACTCAATCTGAAAGAAGTACTTTATTTTCTCTATATTAAATCGACCTAAAAATTTCACTCCTAAATGAGTGTCTTCCGTTTCATGCTTGCAGGATTTGGTGAACGGTTCTGCTATCATCTTACCTGTCTTACCTCTAGGAAATTTCACTGCATTTTTCTTTGTAAATCAAGTGCTCCATCTCCTTAATCATTTCGGTTTTATTTTGTTCTATTTGAGAAGCCGTAATTAGTGTGCACAAAGAAACTGCATTACTGAATGTATGTGCACATGCTTTCAAATAATGTGATAAAGAAAGAAGGCCTGAAGTGTATAAATAACAAATTCAGTATTTAATATACATTATGGATCAATTCTTCTGTAGACATATTTCTACTGACTTTTGAGACCATTAGCATAGAAAAGGAGATGACATTTATGGAATGTCTGCTGATAGTATTTCTGCAACAGAATCATCATTTTTAGAAGGTAGTGTGTCATGAAAGGAAAACATTCTCCCTGAAGCACTTAGTTTTTTTAACAATTAAAGCAGTAAAACCACGTAATTTAAATATTCATCTTTAACTTGCTAGTAAAGTTATCTGATATGTACTATAATACTTTGATGTCATATTTTTGACCTAAAATGTGTGTATACGTAGATAATTCCTGTAGTGACCCTTTTGTTTAACTCCAGGAATTTTTCTAAGAAAAAAAAGTATTGCCTTAATATCTATACTAATGAGTTTTTCCCTTACACTTCACTGTAACTGATAATTTCTTATGCCACTTTGCATGTGGAAACACCTAGGGTAATGACGTTTTGAAAATTGCAGCAGCAGGGCAACAACTACATAAATTACCCCAAGTCTTCAAATGCTTTTGACTACAGAGTTGCATGTTGCCAGACTCTTTATTGTGATGATTGCAGCTGTAGCAATACTCAAAATAACATGCTCTGGTATGTGATTGCTACCTGCAAATATATTTCCTTGAGTTTAGATTTTCTAGTTCTTTAGCCACAGCTCTCAGATGCACACATATCCCGTTTCTTGCCCTAGATTCTTATCTGCTCCCTTTTTTCACGGGTGTTAGTCTCAGTGCTTCACTAGCCAAGCCAGTGCATCCTCCCAGAAATGTTCCTCCACTGGCTGCATGCAGTATTTTGCATTTCAGTGGCATAGAGGACCTCAGACAGGAAGGGACTTGTTGCAGCAAATGGTCAGCTATTCCTGCTTTCATAAGGGGATATTTGTTTCCAAGGGAAGGGGTAGCCGGAAGGCTAGAGGAAACGGAATACTGCAAAGGCATATGTCTAACTCTCAAGTATTTCTCTTCCATCTTTTTATGGGGGAAAAAAATGACAGGAAAGAGAGGATGTGGAAAATAAAAGAACCCACTGGGGAAAAAAAAAGGTTAAGGTCGGGGTGGAGTGGGAGGAAGTAGGTAATGGGAAAGCCCAAAAATGAGTCCGCAAATCAGATAAGGGAAAGGCTTGTGGTTAGGTAAATGAGGGCAAAAAAAGTAGAATGAGACAGAAAAAGGGGAAATGCTAGGAGTGAGGAGAGATTATGACAGGATTAGGCAAAATGAGAAAAAAGAAAAATGAGAAGAAAAAGACATAAGGGAGCTAAGACCTTTTGGTGTTACAAAATCAAAAAACAGTGTAAAAGAAAAATGTAACTTATTCAAACGAGAGTGGAGAAATTAATAGATTGACAAGTGCCAAATATAATGAAAAACAGAGGGGAAGAAAATGAAAGGAAGCGGAAGGGTAAGTGGGATGCCTTACAGATTTAATTCCTTTTTTTTTTTTTTTCAATTCCTGTATTCTTTCATATGTCCTTGGCAAATCAGCTTATTCTGATAAAAGACTTTTAAGTGTAACAGTGGCACATTTCTACGCTTATTCATGGATATTGTTATTCTGTGAGGGCTAGGCTAGTGGTCTCCAAATGGTTTTGATCACACATCTCTAACAGTAAAACATTTTTGAGCATGCACTCCTAACAAATGTATCTTTAGTTATTTGTAAGTTATATACATGTACTAATATATTATGTATATTATAAAATATAAAGATAGGGGTTTTTAAAAAATAAAAAACATGAGACAAAGATCAAACAATATTTAAAAAATAATTTCTTGTGGTAAAAACCATATATTACCCCAGTGGATTGTCTTGCATGCTGTGTACTCCACCCCGCAATACACACACACTTTGGAGGCCACTGGGGCTAGATAAAAATTGCAGTTTTCAAAAAATGCATGTCTTACTGAAGGCAGTGGGCGTGAGTTTAGAAGTTTGCAGTTCTGCTACAACCAAATCAGACCTAAAAAGGTTTGCTGAATAACTAATAATTGATAATTTTATTCTATTTAAGTTCTCTTATGTTTTCCTTAGATTTTTCTAAAAGTAGGATCAGTAAATTAAAGTAAGTGGTGTAAGTCCTTTGAATTAGATCTGCATTCATGCTTTTAGTTGCACAGATAAAATTAGACTGTTTCAGGAATAAAATTATTTACATGTGTTTACTCTTAGTTTTTCAATGTATTTAATGAAACACATTCTAAGCTTCTGTAATAAATCATACTAAACTTTTTTGAGAAGGGTAAGTCTGCAAACATCTGCCTTCATTTTGTCATATTCCCACATGGTTTCTGTAGAAATTCATATAACAGAGGTTATGGGAAGATAGCAGCTGTAAGAAGACAACCAGAGACTTCTATTTAAAGAATGTTTCTTTATTTCTCTTTAACAGCATTTACATTTATGTTTATAAAATTCATTGTCTTATGCCTAGAAGCAGCAATTTCAAGCAGTAACGAAAGGGAAATGTTGATAGTGAAACAAAAGCATGTTAAGACAATGGATTATTTAAAGCTATTGTTAGATTAGATTACAACTGAAAGCTTTCTTACTGTCTTTATGCCCTCTGCTGACACATACCTGAATTACCAGACACTGATACATTTAACATGCTAGGCTGAAGAATCTTTGTTACAGGCAGATTAGCTGATACAGTCTGTAGTTCCAATAGACAGGGTCTGTATCTGAGTGCTTAGGAATATAGGAACATCTACTTATGCAAACATTTATTACCCAATTTAGATGAATTTATACTTATGTTTCAAATATGTACTTGCAGTTTAGTATTTTCTTATTACTTCCTTGTCATTTTAAATATTTTCTTGAGGAGTCCATCAATGCCCTTGAGAATGACTTAAGGACCGGAACTGCTGAGAATATTGACTAAGATAGTAATTGTTACAAAACAGTCATTAGTTTGCATACAACTAGATGGAGAAGATTGCTTGTCTGCAGTATGCTTCCCCACAGTGGCACTGGGCATTCCTTATGCACTTTGTTTTTAATTCACTTTATAAACACAAATCCATCATTCTTTTCAACTGCTGGAGTACTGGTTGAAGTTGACTCGAAAGAGTCTGTTAGCTGTCTGCTGCCCTTTAAAGTAGTATTTAATGACTGCAATGTTCGTGAGACAATATTGGTGCAATGATAGGAAGACAATACGGCATTGTGAAATATAAATGATATTATGATTAAAAAAGTTTCCTATAGAGCTGTGTGTAGATAGTGTGTCTGGAATTCAGTTCCAAATAGAATGCATTCTGTAAAGTTTTATAAGAGGTCTATTTCCCCAAGGTTGTTTATGAGTCTTTTCAAAAAGGAAGAACTAAAGAACTCAAGCCCAGCCCAATCCGGTATATCAAAACCATATGTTGGACCACAAAAAGTCCCGAGTTTATCCCTCTCCCTCAAGACAAACCAACCCAACCCTGGTCCTTTTGATTTACCTCCTGTGTTTTGAATCTGCAAAGGAGACACAAGTTGCATTGCCAGGCTCCATCTTCAAAAACAGAAGCAAAAATTACTTTATTTTTAAAAGAAAGCTTAGATTCTGATGTAACTATAGCATTCTAGAGAGACTATAGATTCTAGAGCCTGTAAGGTAAACATTTAATTAAACTTCAAGCTAAAGAAAGACATATTGAAGCTACAACAGTAAAAGTGCTTGAGTTTGCACTTTTCCTTGTGTGTTGCTACTGGCAGAACACGTTCTGAGATTCCGCATGCTGGGGCTTGAGAGGTCAAGGGTAGATGCCTGAGGTCCTAAGTGATGGGTACTTTGGGGTATGTCATGGGGGGATCACATTTTTTGCCTCAGTAATTCTAGGACTTGTCTGAGTTTAGGCCATTTGTAATCCAAAGGAAATTTCAGTGCTGCAAGTGGAAGATTAAATATGTTGCTAAGTGTCAGCCAGACATCAAACGCAGTAGTCTCATGCTTTAGATTTGCTCGGTCCATAGTAAAATGCAGCTTTTCCATTGCTAGCATTATCTGAGTATTTAGAAGAGCCTTAACCTGTGAGAAACTTACTCCTGAGCTTCTATTCCTTCCAGTTCCTGTACAAAGTCTAGGAATCGTCATCATCTTTTCCAGGGCTCTCTTAGTCTTTGGCTGTGTTCAAGTCCAAGGGAAACAAAAATGGCCTTCACCTGACAGTTCTGTTCAGATATAATACTAGCTCAAGAGTATTCCAAATAAGGAAACAGGCCTCTGGTGAATTTTCAGATGTTGTCAACTGCATACGAAAAAGTCAGAATTTAAGTGACTACTGAAAAGAAAGCTTGTAGCTGTCTGCCTTCCTCATTGAGAATATATTTGGAAATTTGGTTAGTGAAAGGGACATCATATATACTAGGATGGAAGAGAAATTCTTTTAAAAGGAGGAAGAAATCTTATTCTCCAGGCAAGCAATTCCAGATAGCAAGTACCTGTTTCACTCCGGATTTGTACTGGAATATGGTACTAACCAACAGTGATGGGGAGTTATCTCCCTTACTTTTTCTTTTCCCAATCAGGAGTAAAGTGATTATCTATATTTCCCTTTAAAATGCAATTACTGAGCTTCAGTATTAGCATCCATGAGACATATGGGAGCCATTCATATCTCATGCCTTTTGTATCAATCACTGATCTCTGTCATTAAGTTGATATGTAATCCACATTTTGAAACTTAATTATAGAGTTGCAGGCTTTCCAAGGCAGATACAAAGACTGCCTGAATATATTTGTGTAATATCTCACCTCACAGGAAACTTGAAGACACTGAATTTTAAATACATCAAATAAAACAGGGTCACTCTTTGGGGGATGAGAGAAAGTGGCAACCAAAACTTAAACTTTGGAGACCAAATAAAGCCATACATTTAGAAAAAAAAAATAAGGTCATTACTAGGAAATAATCCTTTAGACTTGTATCTAGCAACATGTCAGTGAATATTTGCTGTGTAGGACAGATGGATCAGGTAGCAGAGCTTCAAATTTAATTATATTCTTTGAGAAAGGACCTGAAATAACAGCATGTAAAGAAATTTGTCTGTTATCTCATTTTAATTCATTGTATATCAGGTCAACATTTTGCATTGAGGAGGAAATTTTAAAAGTGAAGGTTATTTCTGTTCTGTCTGGCTTCAGGCGATTTGTGATTTGTTGTCACGTTTCTCTGATTCTGAAAAGTGTTGTCTTCCCCTAGTTACTTGTGACAAACAGTACAAATTGTGAAGCTGGCCAGAGGTAAGCTGATATTAAAAATGGAAAATAAGCATGGAAAAGCCTTTTTAATTCTTTTTCAATTAAAATGACATGCCACAAAAATGAAGCTACTATATAATTGTGGTAGATTGACCTTGGCTGGTCAGCAGGTGCCTATACAGCCATTCTCTCACTCCACTCCTTAAGAGGACTAGGGGAGAAAACACAACGAAGGTCTTATGGGTTGAGATACAGACAGTGAGAAATCATTCACCAGTTACTGTCACAGGCAAAACAGATGACTTGGGGATGACTTGCCAATCATATTAGAGCAGGATAATGAGCAAATAAAAACTAAATCTTAAAACACATTTCCCCCATACCTCCCTTCTTCCAGGGCTTAATTTCATTCCCAAATTTTCTACCTCCTCCCTTACAACAGCACAGGGGGACAGGGAATGGGAGTTGCAGTCAGTTCATCACATGGTGTCTCTGCCACTCCTTGCTCCTCAGTGGCAAGACTCATACTCTTCCCCTACTACAGGGTGGCGGCCCTCCCTTGGGAGACAGTCCTCCATTAACTTCTCCAGCATGGGTCCAGCGCACCCTCAGGAAGTTTGCCAATGACACCAAGCTGAGTGGTGCAGTTGCCACTCTGGAGGAAAGAGATATTGTCAGAGGCATCTGGACAAGCTTGAGAAGTAGGCCAATGAAAACCTCATGAAATTCAACAAGGCCAAGTGCGAGATTCAGCATATGGGTAGGGGCAACCGCTGGTATCAACACAAGCTAGAGGATGAAGGAATTCAGAGCAGCCCTGTCAAAAACGACTTGGGGGTAATGGTGGATGAAAACCTGGACATGACCTGGCAATGTGCACTCACAGCCCAAAAGGCCAACCATATTGATTCTCCCCCTCCACTCCATTCTTATGAGACCCTACCTAGAGTACTGTATTCAGTTCTGGAATCCTCAGCACAGGAAAGACATGAACCTGATGGAGTGAGTCCAAAGGAGGGCCGTGAATATAATTACAGCAATGGAACGCCTCTACTATGAAAGCAGGCTAAGTGAGCTGGTGTTGTTTAGCCTGGAGAAGAGAAGGCTCCAGGGAGACCTTATAGCAGCCTTTCAGTACCTGAAGGGATCCTACAAGAAACCTGGAGAGGGACTTTTTACAAGGGCATCTAGTGATAGGACAAGGGGTAATGGTTTTAAACTGAAAAGATTTAGATTAGATATTAAGAAAAAATACTTTACTATGAGGGTGGTGAGGCACTGGAACAGGTTGCCCAGAGAAGCCCCAGCTCTGGAGGTGTTCAAAGGCAGATTAGTCGGAGTTTACAGCAATGTGGAAGGTGTCCCTGTCCATTGCAACGGGGTTGGAACTGGATGATATTTGAGGTCCCTTCCAAAACAAACCATTCTGTTATTCTATGGTCCTTCCCACAGGCTGGAGTTCTTCATGAACTGCTCCAGCACAGGTCCTCTCCACAGAGTGCAGTGTGGGTCCTCCGCCAAAGACTAAGAAGTCCTCCCAGAAAACCTGCTCCAGCGTGGGCTCTCCATGAGGTCACAGCTTCCCTCAAGTCTCATCTACCTGCTGTGGTATGGGATCTTTTATAGGCTGCAGGGTGAATATCTGCACCACCATGGACTTCTACGGGCTGCAAGGGGACAAGCTGCTTCACTACGGTCTTCACCACAGTGATCTCTGCTTAGGCACCTGGAGTATATCCTCCCCCTTTTTCTTCACCGACCTTGGTGTCTGCAGAGTTGTTTGTCTCATGTATTTTCATTCCTCTCTCCAGCTGCAGCTGCAGTGGCACAGCATTTTTTTTTTCACCCCTTCTTAAATACACTGTTGCAGAGGTGTTGCCACAGTCACTGATGGTCTCTGCTTTGGCCACTGGCAGGTACATCTCAGAGCTGGCTGACAGAAATGGGGGAAGCTTCTCACAGAAGCCACCTCTGCTGCCCCCACTACCACAGCTTTACCATGCAAACCCAACACAATAATTTGCACATAGGATTTGACAGATATTATGCTATCTATACACTCAGCTTGAAGTTTCAGCTGAGAAGGCATTGTCTGAGAAATCTTTGCTGTCTGAGTATTGGACACATTATGTAGTATGTTCCCAGTGGTAGTCTTTTTTTTCTTTTTTCTTTTTTCTTTTTTTCCCCAGTCCTTTTGGAAGCTGCATGGAGTTTTGTGTATGTGGGACTTAACTGTAAAATATTGGTGTCAGTCCAACCTGTACATCTGGCTTACTTAGTAAATGTGCTTTTGCTGCAATAAAATAGGCAATGGGGAAAGGGGGTGGAACCAAAAAGCAAAAGAGAAACAATAGGTTAGTAGCAAGAGAACTTGAAAGAAAATTAAGGATTCATCAGAAAAGAACTCTCCTGATCTGGTAGTATCAAGCCTTGAGTGTATAAAGTATGACAAACTTGCACTGAGAACACTTTCTTGCCTTGAGCATGTTATATACTTTATTAGGTATTTTTCCTGTTTTGTTTTCCCTTTATTGTTTGCCTAAAATTAAATGACCATGTTTGAGGAGACAACAGGGAAGTGATGTTTTGTTTTCTTAAAAGAGCTGGTGGGTTGCAGAGGTTATCATTTTTGTATTGTTCCTATTTTGTAAATGATACAGAATAGGAACATGCAATTAATCTAAAAGAGAATTCCTTCTTAAAAACTTACAAATCTGATTGTGGTAGCATACGGTAATTAGAAGTTGTAGGGAAATGTTAAGTAAAGTTTATGTACACAGCTATGGTCTCTAAACAGTGACTGTTCAGAAATAAGATCTTGGTATTACAATGAATGCTGTTAAGCAAACATCAGCTCAATATTTAGTGGTGACCAACAGAGAAAGAAGATTTACAAATGGTTTAGGGAGAGAAGAGACTAAGAAGCAAACAGATTTTTTTAATCCAAGTTGCCCGTACGTTGGAGTCTACTGCAATTGTGTTTCTGTCATCTCTAAAAAAAACGTGCAAATTGGCAAAAGAATAGTAAGAATGGTGAGATATGAAATTGCTACCATATAAGAAACAAAGAAATATGTTTTGTTAATATGCTTATATTGGAAAAGAGATGACTATGGGAGAATGTGATGGAGTGGCATGGAGAAAGCGGATAAGAAATTACTGTTTCTTTCTGCATAAGAACTATGGGATACAATATGACACAAGTAAGTGGAAGCTCCAAACCCAACAAAAAGAGGTATTTCTTACAGGAAGCAGTCATCTGCAGAACTCCTTGTCCCAGGACATCATGGTTGTTAGAAATTTATGTAAATTCAGAAAGGAACAGATTATTTTAACAGAAGCTGACAAAATGAAGTGTATCAATGGTGTCACAGAGATGCAGATCATTGGAAGATGGGGAAGTAGTGGACTAAGGTTTGATGTACGTTTATTAACTTTTTTTTTTTGTATATATACTCGTCATATCTTGTCATCAGCTACTGTTGGAAATAAGCTTCTTTCCTAGATGAACCACTGCTCTGGTATAAGGGACTCCAGTGGCGGCTAAAAGGCACGAACTCAGATCTGCGATAATTCTGAGACTTTATTCATTCACCTAACGCCTTTTCTACACTTCCGAGGGTTACAGTAGTTTTTCATTAGCATAACAATCTTAACTGTAAACACACTTCTGTTTTGCACTTTGCGGTGCCTCTTTTATCACCCTTCCCATGACGCGGCTGGTCATGAGTTTTCTCAGTACTTTGACCAAAACCTGAGAATTTGTTCCCCAGTCTATCTTTCACTTCTAAACAATCTTTTTCCCACAGACTCCTAGTTTAATATCACTTTATGTTTTTTTAAAGAAACAGATACGCAAAGCCAGTAATAGCCATTGTGCTTTCACCTTGAGCTCTCGTTTTAGGAGATGACTTTGAAAAAGTGATATGATTTGTAGGACTACTGAATATATCAAATTGAATTTCCAGTTGTTCAAGGTAATACGTGTTCTGCAGTGCTGCAAATGCACCTCTGAAAATCAAAGGATACATCTCTGATGGGCAAACAAATATTTCTTGTTTTTACATTTGGCTGTCATTGATATGATACACTTCAATTCCTGTTTTTTTCCAAAAACAAAGGGTCAAGATGATATCCTATGCAGGGAACACAACAGATAACTTCTTCCTGTAGCAGTGATTAGCCTTTGTGTTTGTTCTTTCCCAAAAGGAAGACAGTTTAGTCAGTCATTTGGTGACATGCTGTGTTGACAGAAAAATGAAAATTTACTGGAAACAAACCCTTTCAGTTTTACGTATGCGTATGATTGCTTTGGTACAAAACAAGGTAAGCAACATAACTGCCTTATTCTACACTATTACTTCAAAGTGAATTGAATGTGTTTTAACTAAATTTTAGAGAAGTTTTTAAAAGAGTATAATTTTGAGGACTGTGGTCTGAATTCTTATCGGAGTTGACAGCTCAAAGTTTGGACAAAGACTTGCATAAGCAAATTATCATGTGCAAAAGACATGTCTTGAAGTGTTTGATGGAAAGTTCTGTTTCAAACTTTGATTTAATGCCACTGAAATGAATGTTACCTTGGAGTCCTAAGGTTGCAATTTACCTGTTATGTTTTCAAAGATATAAGAAGTATTTCTATCTGTATATGTTTCTTCTTGGAGGAAGTGAGGTACCAGCAAATAAAAGTTTTCAGCACTTTTCACATCTGTTTTTGGCAAAAATCAAGAAGCATTATAGCTTAGTTCATTTTCCAGAGGTATTTCTTAAGACTTTTTAATTATGTAATCTTCCTGAGCATTGCTACTGAAAATATTCGTATTATCTTTTCAATTAGATATGTAATAATTAACCATAAAAGCAAAGGACTTAAAATGCATTTCCCTACAGTAGAAGGCAGACACTCCATCTTTCTCCAAGATTAAACCAATACAATTTTGTAATGTATCTGGCTTACTTATATATATCTCCTAATGTGCATGCAAATCATAAATCTGTGGTTTAAGTTCTGCTCTTCTTGAAAATTTCACAGAGTCTTAACCAAAATCATTGTCTGTTAAGATAAAAATAAAGAACAAAAACCACAGGACATAAATTTACTGCATAGAAATATTATATGCATAATTTTAAGGCAAGTACATCAAGCACATAAGATGAAACACACATGATGATAGATATTCCAAATAGTCTCTCTAAACTTTGCTACGCAATTTGTAGGAAATTATGTATTTAACAATTTTTAGTCTGCTTTATGGACTGTGGAATGTCTCATAATCTGTTTTATATCTGAAATTGCTGACAGATGTGTAACTGTGGCTTTTGATTTAAAAGCACAGCACTCCAAACTCTCATGGGGTTGACTAGCCTAACAGTTTGCATGATTAGATATTGCTTCTGTTTCTTGACCAAATGAACAAATATGACCATTAATACTTATGGTTATATTTCTGGTAATTCATTTAGCAATGAGTTTCCCTCAATATTTCCATTAAATGCAAGCTAAATTTACTGTTACACTTTGCTAGTAAACTTGTCATTTATGCCAACCCAATTCACACCAAATCTTTCAAAGGAAGCCTTCCAAAGGAATAAGTGCTTAAATACAGAAGGCATTTCAGTCACGTGTTTTTAATAACAATGAACTAAAATCTAAACACAATGAGAAAATAATATCTGTGTTTCTTAACATGAATAGATGGATTATTTTAGTAGGGAATTGTGAATTTTATTCAGATGATATTAAAAGTTAATGCAATATGAATTTGTTGCATTTTGTTTTTCATCAGACTGCACTTCAGGAGAAGTACAAAAGGCAAAATACAGCTGCCTTTTACTGCATTGTGGAATTTTTTCTTTTTTTTTTTTTTTTCCTTTTGTCTCCCTTCATATTTTCCATCTGTGAATATATGACTCCTCACAGTTACACCATTCTCATTTGCTCTTTACATGTAATTTCAACCATTCTTTAAAAAACCCAATTTGTGAATCCCCCTTTCAACCTTCAATAAAGCCTACACTTGCTTCATCGACAGGAATTTTGAAATTTTTTTGCTGTTTCATTGTCAATGTCTGATTACAGAGGAGAAAATCTAAAAGACACTAAAAATTTATCAGTTTTTGTTGCTGGGTTTCATTTCTTGCCATTATATGACTTGAAATCTTGACATTCTGAAATGTTTCTCCACTGTAAAATTTTTAACAGCCAAAGTGGAAGGGAAGAACAAAAGGTAGAATTTAGGTAGAACTCAGTAATGGGTCATTAGGGGAAGCTTTAGAGAAGTTGGTGAAATCCTTGAACCACCTGGAGCAGATATTGCAATCTTTAGGCATGTCTCCTGTCACCACCACCGCTTGGGGGGAGAGTCATTGTCACTGATTTTAAAAGTTTTTTTGTAAGACAGGTGAAGACTGAACACAAACTTCCTGAGTAAATGCATTAGCCACACAATACAAGTTTGTGTTGTTTGCTTTTAATTTCAGTAATAATAAATGAATTCTCTAATAACTTTCTCCACACTTTTTCATGGACCTGTAAAAAGCAAATTAGTTCTATGTGTTTGGTTTGACATATCTAAAGAAAAAGGCATGATCCTTCAATGGGCAAGGGAAGATCATTCACTAAAACCTATCTACAAGTTCTCTCTACATCCTCCAAGTATGCATTTAAACTTTTGTCATCTGCCCTGATATATTTTGTTAACTTTGGTTGAAGGACAGTATGTTAAAATAGGAATAGGCTTTTACCAAGAGTAAACCTCCTCTCAGCCTAGGCCACCTTTGTATTATTTCAGGAATTTTAACTTTTTCTTTCCATGTGATGTGTTAAAACTCCCAAGAGGTAATCAAAAATTCATGTGTTTAGTATGATAATTTAAAACACAGCTACTATATGGAAAAGGTATTACCACAGAGTAATACGCCAGAAAGGTTTAAATAAGGAAAGAAATATGTATGTTTCCTTTCTTATCTCAATACACCAACAGTAAGATTTTCTAAATCAGAACTATCTGGATGGGAATTCAGATAATAGGACAGAATTTTAAATAATAACTGGATATACTTACCAGTGTCCCCCCATCTCCTAGTACCTCTTTTTGGTCAGAAGGACAAAAGTTGGCTTCCTTTGTCCTTAGGTTGAAATCATCAGACCATAGTCACTGCGTATTCTGAAGGAATAGAAACATGGAGATACGATCAAAGTTAAGATGAAACTGCCTTATTTATACACCTAAGAGCTCCCTTCCCTGTATTTAGTGAGATGGGCGAGTTAGGAATCATCCCAACCCAGTTTGTGTCTATACAGGCAAATCTGTCTTGAGTAAAGTATTGCTCTGAATGCCCCTCCTGAAAGCTATAGCCTGAAGGTGAAGCTATGCAGGCACAACCACCGCTTGAGTTCCTGCAACTGCTCATTCCATCACCATCCCAGCATACAGCAAATGCTATATTGTGGTGTACTGGTTTGCAGTTGTACCACTCTGAATGCCACAGTCCAAGTGGAATACTACAAGTGAGGGATCCTAGTACAATCTTCAGTTTTCAGACTAATTGAAGTTGATTTGCAGTTTATTACTTAGTCACTAGATGTCTCCATATGCTGTAAGCAAACACGGGCTATGCTTAATGGCAAACAAAGAAGAAATCACTAGAACTGAAGTGGGGCAGTGTTTATAGGAATATGAGTCAGTTATCACTTAGTTTCCAGATGTCT
Organism: Neomorphus geoffroyi; assembly: GCA_033558235.1. Taxonomy (NCBI): domain Eukaryota; kingdom Metazoa; phylum Chordata; class Aves; order Cuculiformes; family Neomorphidae; genus Neomorphus; species Neomorphus geoffroyi. The sequence goes on from JAUMJM010000048.1 coordinate 30,984,508, forward strand.
GGAATTTTTTTCCCAAGAAATAATTATATTGGAAAACGCTGACTGTATTTCCCGAGCTATTTCATTGAAAACATCTCAAATGTGATCAGGACAAATTTTTTTTTTTTTTGGGGGGGGGGGGGGGGGGGAGGGATTTGTAATGAATTTGGCCCGACCTCTGGAAAAGGTGGGAGGTCCCAAACGTAAGAGAAACCCGTTGTCAGATCTACATCAAAGCTAACAGCCTGGGTGGCTGAGGTGCCCTGGAGCTCTATGACCCAGCAAAGGTAAGTCCTGAAACTTCACAGTCCCTCTTGAGTTTCTAAACCAGATTGATGTTCTTTCCTGTAGAACAGCTGCAGGCACTGGTTCCTTGAAATTCAGAACATTTTTAGCTTTGGTTTGATTTTAGTCCAAATAAAATAAATTTCCGGAAAGTGGAATCAGATTTTCCAGCTTGCTCTTTTCCCAGGTCAGGCTGCCCAGGCTATGACTCCTGTAAGTAACTTTATTCCGTTTCAGCCCACCAAGCCTACATGTAACCATAACCGCCTTGCACCTGTCTGCTCTTCTCCCATGCTGCCTCCAATCTGGTTTGCGTGTCCCTTGCTGCTGACAGCGTGTTGTGTCTCCCTGCTCATTTACCAGCTCTCCTAGAACAGGGACCTCTTATATCTTTCCTGTCAGCATCTGTGCACTTGTGTTGTGGATTTTTTTGAGTGTTTTTTTTTGTTGCCCACGGGAATCTCATGTTGTGTTTGGTATTTTAGCTATAATTTAGCTTTTTTTCCATGCTGCCCCGAAGAGCACTGTGGGTCAGGGCAGGGTGCTGCCCCACCTCGAGTACTATGTGCAGTTTTGGGCACTGCAGTATAAAAAGGATATCAAGCTACTGAAGAGTGTCCAGAGGAGGCCACGAAACTGGTGAAGGGTCTAGAGGGGAAGTCATATGAGGGGCGACTCAGGTCAATTGCTCGTTCAGCCTGGAGGAAACCGAGGGGAGACCTCATAGCGGTTCACTGCTTTCTCACAAGGGAAGGAAGAGGAACGGGTGCTGATCTCTCTGGCGACCAGCGACGGGACTCGAGAGAATGGCAGGAAGATGTGCCACGGGAGGGTTAGGCTGGGTATCAGGAAAAGTTCTTCGCTCAGAGGGTGGTGGAGCACTGAACAGCTCCCAAGGGAAGCAGTCACAGTGCCAAGCCTGACAGTATTCCTGAAGTGTTTGGACAATGCACGGTGTGAATGTTGGGGCTGACCTGTGCAGGGACAGGAGTTCGACTCGATGATCCTTGTGGGTCTCTTCCAACTCCGGATATTCTGTGACTCCGTGGGTGCAAAGTGCCTGCTCTCAGCGCTGCTGCCCCAGGACCTGCAGCAGCCCCTTCCCAGTGGGCAGGAAGACTGGGGCGGCCGCAGCCCCGCCGGGCCGCGCAGGGCATCGTGGCGCACTGCAGAGCGAAGAGGGGGGGGCAGTCCCGGTAAGGAGCGAGGGGCGGGCGACGCGGCTCAGGGCGGCCCCGCTCCTCCTCCGGCGGCGGGAGGCGGTGCCGCGGCGGCGAGAGGAGCAGCCGCCTCCTTTCGGGGCTGAGGACAGTCGCCCCGGCGGCGTTGCGGCCGCTGCCAATTGCGTAAAGGCAGGAGCCGGGGCGGGGAGCGGCGGGAGGTGGCGCGGAGCCGGGAAGCCTCCCGCCGTGTCCGGGGCGGGGAGCGCCATGCCGCCGCCCTGAGCGCGTCGCCGCGCCGCCGCGGACCCAGGTGAGAGCGCGCCCGGGGGGCACCAGGACGGGACGGGATGGGGTCGCCGCGCGGGCTGGGGCGCGGGCTGGGCCGCCCGGTCGGCCGCTGCGGCACCGGCCTCTTTTGTTCCCGGAGCCGGAGGGAGTAGGGGAGAAAGAGGGAGGGGAGAGGCGAGGAGGCGGTGGCGACGGGCGCAGCCGCGCGAGGGAGCCGCCTGCTCCGCTCGGGGCTGTGCGAGCCCGTCCAGGGCGTGGGGGCGGCGCTGCTCCCCCCTCCCTCCCATGGTGCTTCTTACCCCCACCTCCCCCACCCCCCTCGGCGCTGCTACCCCCCCGCCCCCTCCGGCGCTGCTGCTCCTCCCGCCCTCGGCGCTTCTTCCCACCACCTCCCCCACCCCGCCCTCGGCGCTGCTTCCCCCCCCCCTCCCTGCCCCCGACCCCTCCGGCGCTGCTGCTCCCTCCTCCTCCCCCCTTCGACGCTGCTCCCCCCTTCGACGCTGCTCCCGACCCCCCCTCGGCGCTGCTGTCCAGCCCGACCCCTTCGGCGCTGCCCCCCGCCCTCCCGGCGCCGCTCCGGGCGCCTTGCCCGCAGGTGCGGGCGCCGCGCACCTCGGCGGGGTCCGGCGACAGGTGTCGCGGCGCCCTGGCACAGCTCCCCTGCTTTATGAGTGACCCTGGCCGAAAGAAATTAAGATTTAGGGCAATGGGTAGTGGTTTGGGTTGGAAGGGACCTCAGAGCTCATCCAGTTCCAACCCCTTGCCACGGACAGGGGACACCTCCCACCAGCCCAGGCTGCTCAAAGCCCCATCCAGGCTGGCCTTGAACGCCTCCACTTCCAACTTCCTGGGCAATCCGTTCCAGTGTCTCACCGTCCTCATCGTGGAGGATTTCTTCTTGACGTCCCCCTCCCAGTTTAAAGCTATGCTCCCTCCAGGACCTGTCCTGATGGGCGTCCCCGAGTGCCTGGGTTGCTATGGATCGCTTTTCGTGTGCCTGATAACCAGCAGCCTGCTTTCCTTGCCCAGAGGCATGGAAACAACAGAGCCAGAGGAGTTACGAGTCTCAACTCTTCTAATAAAAGAGGAGATGCAGTGAAGAATGCGCTGCATTTGTACCACATCCTAGCTTAGATAAGGGGTTTGTGCTGAAGATACTACTCCTTGTTTGTATTTTAAAAGCGTATTAGTGGCACGGATTCATTAAAAGGGAAAAGATTTTGTATTCCTGCATAGATGTAAAAAGGAAAAAGTGCCTGGGGCTTGACATAAGCGATGCAATAACTAACAAAGTAATACTTCAGATTTTTGGGTGGCATTGGTCAAATTTGATGAATCACATAAGCTGTTACAAATCTTTTTATCTATATTACGGATGTGAAATGGCTCATGGGTAGCAGTAGGGAGGAAGAGAGGTTCATCTTTGTTCTTATAGGGGCTGGTCTGTAGCTCTTGGAGGTGCTTTGTCTACATGGATCCTGCGCACTGCACTGCCTACACAAATGTGACATCTGTGATGTCAGGTTTGTGGGCCCTGTACCTCTTTCTCTCTTCCTACTAATTCGACTTCCAGCAGAGTGCATGCCAGGGGCTCAAGCTAGGCAAAGTGTCCAGAAGAATAACAGTTCTGTGTAAAGCACAAGTAAGGCCCCAGCTGTGAAAGGGTTCAGGAAGAAAGAGTGGGAAAGGGAGGAGGGAGGGGAGACAAATAAGAGGACTGTTGAGAGATCCTTGCTAAAGTTGAGATTGCAGGCATCTCTTCTGAAATGTAGCATCTGATCTGAACAGTAGCTGTGGCATGTGTTGGTTTGAAATGTGAATGGTTATTTTTTTCGGGGTTGGGCTGTATGGTTTTTTAATTATGAACATCAGCACTTCAGCCACACAATATCTTGTGGGAAAAGTGGTGGTGAGGGTTACGTGGAAGCTTTTTAACCTGTTCATCAGACTTGTTGCTAATTGGTGGGAGACACTAAGCAGCAGAGGATGGTGACCTCTGTGTGGAAAAACTGTTGTTTTCAGCAGGTCCGATAAAATCCACTAAAGGTTTCCCAGACGTAATGGTCCCATGAGTGGGAGAGTTACCATTTGGTGGCAAAGTTCACATTTCTTCCAAGTTGATAAACCAGGCAATGGGGCAGAGGAAGAAAAAGGTTGTTTTTTCTGTAATGTGTGAATATAAAGATAAGTACAGCACAAGGAAATCTACTGATCGTAGAAGCCTGAAGAGCAAAGGGTGAGACTTTCTTGGTTATTTTACAACTTGATTTTTTTTTTTTTTAAATCTCAGATGGTACGTATTTGAATAGTTTGTACTTTAAAGAAGATTAGGAGGTTTTATTTCCATGTAATAATAGGGTGCAGTGAAACAGGTGCTTTTCAGTCTCATTTAAATTCTTGAAAATGACATTCTTATCATCAAAGATGCAAATAGATGTCTGCATACTTTGGACAATCTAGACAATAAATGTTCTTTACTTATACGTAACTGATTAATTTGCTTTAATACCAAGCCTGGTCATTAACTTCCTTTATCGAGTGTCCAGTGCATTGCAGAAAAATCTTTAATGAACAGTTTTAGTGTACTGGTTTTATGCATTTTGAAGTAAGACAGTTCAGCTTCTAGCTGTGGAAGTCTTGTTTGCAGAAAATGAGCGGTGTTTTACAAGTCATTATTTTTCCTCAACGTGAGGAAAGAAAGATGGGTATTAGAATTGTCAAGGATGTTATTCAGTGATTCGGTTGTGTTTTATCTTACCTGTTGAGTAGGAGGTAGCTCTTTGCTTATTTACCCCGAAAAGGCACCAGTCACCTCTATGCTGGGATCAGAGCTCCGCCTTCTCCTTTGTTCTGCCTTTCACAGGAGCTGGGAGGGGAGCTGGGGAGAAGGAACCTCCTGTTCTCTGATGTTTGCTGGGGGCTGATACTACAGCCTCCACAGCTGCAGAGGTACACCCCTGCTACCCTTGCTCCACAGCTAAAGGATCTCCTCAGCTGACAAGCCACATCATCCCTATTTGCCCCATAGTTCTTGCAGGGACTTGATTCTTCACGTTTTGTGTGCTTGCACCAATGACTTAAAAACTGCTGTCAGAAATTAGTGGTAAAATCATAATCTAGTAAATCTCACTTTCTGTGCATTGAGAAGTTATATGATAGGAGCATAGTCTGGAGTGCGTCAGCAAAGTTCATCTTGGCATTAATAAGACAGTTCTATAAAAATCGCCTGAAGTATACATCAAAACTTGATTAAAATCTGTGTTGTACATAAGTTTCTTGTTTGGAATTGAGTCATGATTAGGCTTGATCCATTCTTAGCTTATTTTTACTAAAAAGGATTTCACCACTGATTTAATAGAGATGATTTTGGCAAGACAAATGGAAATGAATTGTTTGGAGATATGGGTGTAGAAATCCACAGAAATATTTTCTTGTAATAGTAATACTGAGAAAGGAAATGGAGTAGAAAACTATATACCTTGAAGAAAGAAGGGAAGGAGGAAAGTGATCTATTTGCCAATATGAAAAGGAAATACTGAAGACATTAAAAAATGCATACTTTAGAACTTGTAACTGATTTTATTCCTTTGTTGTGAGGAAGGAAGGGAATGTACTAGTAGCTTTTCTATCTTTTTGGCACATGGTATTAAGGAGAGGGAACAACAAAAAAAAAAGGTACAATCTTGCAGAATTACTAGCTATACCTGGCAGGATATTACAGGGCTTGGCTGTTGGGTGGAAAATTCTTGGTGTTTCCTAGAAAGGAATTTACCACAGTAATCCAAAATATGAATGCATCTGCCAGCTCAGCAGAATGCACAGCTAACAGTGGGTTAGAAGGCTTTGTTTTGCTTTTTGAAGACTTGCTTCTGTTTTGAGATGGCCCGAGTATAGCCTCTTTGCAATTTTTATAAAAGGGAAATGACGGAAAATGTTTTTTCTTTTCTAAAATTGTACAGGAGTTTTGTGCTGTGTAAATTAAATCACTCCATGTTATTCACCAGGCTCTTGACTTGATACTTCTGTGACATCTGTAGTACTTTAGAGCCCTAGAGGATGTTGCCATTTGGTAGTGTAGCTGTAGAAATTCTTTTCATAGGACTGTTACTTTTAAGGCTTTGTGCTGTGTGCCCTGCCCTTCTGCTGGAGGCCATCATTCCTGAAGCAAAATGAAAACTGTTCCTGTGTTTCAGCTACTATATGTCTGTCTAGCATATTAATTTAAGCCATCAGGTAGAGGTGTATTTTCTGCTGATAGTATCAACAGACAATTGCAGTGGCTCAGCTGAGAGAGGATTTGGCCCTTACAGGAGGAGGTGGTTTTGGAACAGTGGGGGCAGAAGACAGCTAAATGAGATCGTAAAGTGCAGGAGAAGAGTGGCCACATTATGTCTGACAAAAAGTGTCTGCCCAGACAATTACCTGATGTCTGACAGTGATGAGTAAAAGATTACTGGTAAAAGTACTGCATAGTGATACTACTGCTTCCAGACTCCCAAGAGTTTACAGTTCAAGGACTTCCCAAACTGGAAGCAGTATTATTTACGCAACAATGACTTCACTTCTGGGACCTTGTTGCTCCTTGAATGTACATAAATTCTTGAGGTCCATAACATCCAGTACTGACTCATGTTTAGAAAGCCCTTTATGGGTTTTTGGTGTTTCTTTTTTTTTCCTGGAAGGGACACGAAGAGTCATTTGTATTCTGAGCACTGCTTCTGACTGTGTGACTCTATGTCATATATGCTGTCTCCTAGTCATCCTTCACCAGGATGAGGAATTCTTTGGGAGTTCAGACAGCTCAGATATGCTGATGTTTTGCTCAATGGATATGATTTGGAGCTCTTAATTATCTTTTATGGCAAGCTTATTTAACTTGGTTTATGCAAATGCAGGACAACTCTAAAAGAATGTGGGTGTGCAGCTACAGCAATTCAGCTTCTCAAGTAGCATTGTTTTCTTTGTGGCCAATGCACAATTAAAAACTGCAGAGACAATCCTCCAAGTAAGCAGAAAAGAGGTGGCAGATCATTTGTTGAAATCTGAGTTGGACTGAAAAAAAAATTACAAGAACTTAAGAGCTTTACTTGAGAAAAAAACAAGAATATATACCAAGAACCAGGATGAAAAAGGAAATGCATATAGTGATGTGGAAGAGAGCATGCTATCCTACTCGTTCATTGAATTTAAGCATAACAACCCATTGATTAGTCAGTGATTCTATCAATGGACTCAGGAGTTTCTTGGAGCATTTATGCTTATGCCAGTTGACCAAAGCTAAACACAGGATCTGACTCTTTTCCCCACTGCCTGTTACATTCTATACTGTTATATATGCTTATAATTTATTTATGAAGGATTTTCTAATTTAATAAGAAGAAAATAGATATCACCCTCCTCCAGAATGGATTGCAGGCCAGAACTCTTGTTTCATCAGCGATTCAAAATAGTGCTAGACTTGGACTTCACTGTTCTGAAGTGTATTACCCTTATATAGAAAAACTTTCTGCAGTGAACTCCTAAGCTGTAGCTGGTTTAGATGGGATTTGTGCTCAAGTAGAGACTGCAGATGTCTGCAGATATCACTTGTTATTGACAATATGAAAAGTAGGTAAAACAATTTTTTTTTGACCTACCATTATCTTCAGGTTCTCTAAGGTGAATGCTGCAAATCCATTAGTTTCTTGTGGAAGCTGTTGGCCTAAACAAACCTTTTGTTTAAAAGTAGGCCTCTTCTTAGATGCATCACTGAGCTGAGGGAGACCAAAATGTTCTGTAAACTGTAAGCTAGTGACTGCTTATTTTTCTCACATTACAGGCTAAAGGCCCAAATAGGCTGTGATTCACTTGGCAAGCAGATGACAGGTATATGATTAAAATGCAAGTTTCCACTCTTGGTCTCTTACGCATGTTATTAAATCTTTCATTTCTGAAAACAAGAAGAACTAGAAATTGTATTCCATTCTTGTTGCCTGTCTCAGAACATGTGCTGTATTTCCTAGTGTGCTCACTTGGATCCTCTGTATTTAAGGCATGGGTCAATTCACTTGTACAGAAAGAAATGAATGGTTTCTGAATAGTTTCCTTCTGCAGAATGTGCTATTGTTTTAACAGTGAATGAAAACCAGAATAGAGTTGCACAGTTTGCAAGAGATCTATAAAAAATAACTGTGTCAGAAAGAAACAATGGGGAAAGAAACTGAAGTCACTGAAAGTGTCAGTAGTCATTTTAGATAGACAGAGCACAGTTCCATGAAGTGGCCTCTGGCTTATGTTTCATTGTTTCAAGGTCTAAAGATGTTACAAATATATCAAAGCAGACTGAAAACAGCAGAGTCTTGAGGTCAGTTAAGAACACTTGAATTCTTGCAAGATCATGTTTGGTGTCTGGGTTTTGGAAAAGACCAACACATCCCTGCAGTTTCTGCAGTAATACACATCTCTGAAGAAGAACTATAAAAATCCCTGAATTCTGTACATGAACTTTCTGAAAACTTGCATATTTCTTCTGCTGCATCAAATGATTTCCTGACAATTATGTAAGTGAAACCAAGCAACTGCTGCAGATCTCATTCACATGAACTGTGAGTGAAAAACAAAAGCCCAGTTGTTAATGGAGAGGGGAACCAATGGGGTACAAACGCTCATTTTGTCTCTGATCTTTCAGCCTCATCCTTAATGGACATCTACCAAATGCCTTCAGAAGTGGCTGGGAACTAAATTTGTGGCTCTCCTGTATGCTGTGCATGAACCCAAGAGTGTTTTTTCTTGACATGCTGTAATTTCATACTTGTTCCCACAGACAAACACATGTTCCACAGGGTACAAATAACCTGTCTCCTTCCCTTGGGAAGCAATCTTGTCACCAGCCCCCACCCCAGCATACTTTCTAATCCATAGGTAATAAAGAAATCGGTTTGCATATCACCTAAGCATGTATACAAAAAGTAGGGAAAGTTTGATTACGTATGTTTGAAATTTGCTTCTGATCTAAAGAGACACTTGTGTATAGAATCATAGAATGGTTTGGATTGGGAAGGACCATAAAGGTCATCTAATCCAGCCTCCCTACAGTAAGCTGCGACATCTTCAAGAAGACTAGGTTGCTGAGAGCCCTATCCAGTCTGGCCTAGAATATTTCCAGGGATGGGACACCTACCACCTCTCTGGGCAACCTGTTCAGTGTTTTGCCACCCTCAGCGTAAAAAACTTCTTCCTAATATCTAAACTTCTCCTCTTTTAGTTTAAAACCATTACCCTGTGTCCTATTGCTACAGGCTCTGCTAAAAACTTTTTCCTCATCTTTCTTATAAGGCCCTTTTAAGTACTGAAAGGCCACAATAAGGTTTCCTCAGAGTCATCTCCTCTCCAAGCTGAACAACCCAAACTCCCTCAGTCTCTCTTCACAGGGGAGGTGTTCTAGATCTTTGATCATTTTTGTGGCCCACCTCTGGAGCCACTCCAACCCACATCCTGTGCTGAGAGCTCCAGAGCTGAAAGCCGAACTCCAGGTATGGTCTCACCAGAGCAGAGTAGAGGGACAGAATCACCTCCATCGACCTGCTGGCCGTGCTTCTTTTGATGCAGCCCAGGATACATTTGGTCTTCTGGGCTGCAAGTGCACATTGCTGATTCATGTCCAGCTTCTCATCCACCAGGACCCCAAGTTCCTTCTCCCCAGGGCTGCTCTCAATCTCTTCATCCCCTAGCATTGATACTGAGGGTTGCACTGACCCAGGTGCAGGACCTTGCACTTTGCCTTGTTAAACCTCATGAGGGTTTTGCAAGCCCAGTTCTCTTGCTTGTCAAGTTGCCTCTGGGTGGCATCCCGTCCTTCAGGGCTGTCAACCTCACCACTCAGCTTGGTGTTATCCATGCACTTGCTCAGGTGCACTTGATCATATCGCCTTTGTCACAGATGAAGAGATTAAACAACACTGGTCCCAGAACAGACCCCTGAGGGACACTGCTCGTCATTTCATTGGACTAGCTGATGAAGATTATAAGGCCTGTAGATAGAAGTATACTGTAAATGTTACACATGCTTGTACTTCTATCTCTTGATCTGTGGTATTTTGGAAAGATTTGTTTTAAGAGATGTGGTCCTCTGCTCAAGTGGTTTCCAGTGACTGCATATCACACAAGATTGTGCATTTTCTGTATGCCAAAAAAATCAGAAAAATCTATAGTTGCTACACTGGAAATTCAGAAAATGTGATGTAATATAACTTGTTTTGGACAAAGTTTTGTAATTCTTGCCATGTTTGTATCTCTGTTTCTCATTGACTGTTGCTGTTTGTCCTCTGATTTTCTTCAGAAACTGCTGGGCAAGGGAGAAGACTCAGTGGTAGCATGCAGCAGACAGTCTATGTGACAGATGTCTAAGTGGTTTTTTGTCAGCTGTTGTTTTTCCAGGCTATTGTAAACATTGTTTTGATCTCCAGCAGTTACTTAACTGTATTAATGAGTTTTACTGTACACATATTCTTTCCAGCCTCTGCACACACAGGTGGAAAAGTAGGTTTCTGCAAACATGCTATCTGTTATCCTAGTGAATAGGTGTGATTTAAAAACAAGGCAGCAGAAGATGTACAAGAAGATAGGAAAGCATGTGGGCATCCAGTGTGTCTACTGGGAACCATTCATTTTCGTAATGGTGAGGTTAGGATTTGTTGAACCAGGGAGTTCTAAGGCAATTGAAACATTGTTCTGAAATTAGTGTCTTGATTGTAGTTGATGAGCTTGGAGCCTTCTAAAGGTGTTCATGTCATACTTTAGGAGTTCACTTTACACCACTTTCTGTTCTGTAGTTGTAGCTGCTTAGAAGCTTTTGATGCTGACTTCTTGTCCCTTTCCCCTTCTCATGGCTTTCTCACCACACTGATCTCATATCAGCCTGTGCGAGGAAAGTAGCAGCAACCAGTGTGGCACTGTGTTGCACAGGGAAATATTTTTCTTGATGTGTGTGGTTTTCTCCCACCCTTACTCAGTCTTCTCTTTAATGGCAATACTCTGAGATTAAACAGTATGGTAATGGGTCAGCATTGCAGCTGGTGATATTTGATAGACGAGAGCAACAGAAGTAGGGTTTCTTTTAGCTTCTCTTTTGTTTTATTTTTAAGACCTGTGAACTATGCATCTGTAAAATGTGCTTTAAGGGAAGCATTGATTTCTTTGCACTGTATGGAAGTAAGCCTATTTCATTCACAAAGTTTTGAAAAGGTCCCACAGTGTGGGAGTTTTACAATGTATTTGATGTTTTGTTACCCTAAGCATTTGACAACAGAGAAGTGTGAAATATTTATCACGTTTTGGGTGGTGTCAGGTGATGTTTTGAATTACCTTGTGAAATTATCCAGTTCCTTTCCACAAAACCAGCCTCAAAACGAATAACAGATAAGCATGACGCTTGCTTCTGACTGCAGTCACGTCTCGGGAGGTTCCGATGTTACCCCGTAGTTGTACTGTGCATATGGTTTTAGTTTCTGCCAGTGTGGAACAATATGGTCTTTTATGAGTGTGTAGTAGTGGCGCAAGTTAAAGGTAGAGAAGGAGTACATGAGGGGACTGGAGGTGTTGCAGCCTGTTCAGTTGTTTATTGCTGTCTGCCTGCAGGGGTGTGCTGTCCATGCAGCTCAGATGCTGTGTTGCAGAGCCAGACTTGCAGGTAATCACGGTTTTTACTCAGATGGTGTTCAGAATAAACTATGTTTTGTTTTTTTTTTTTTTTTCTCAAAGTGGTTTAAATTGAGTTGGCTAATGTGATGAGTATCAGAAGTACTTGTGTGCTTGTTTAGGTTATGGGAACGGGTGCATAAGCAGAAATCTGGATTATGTGGAGCAGCACTACTCCTTAAAAAGAGTGATGTGCAAATAGTGTAACCTTCCAGCAAATGGGTGGTAACGAGTACATAGTAGGCTGAAGTATCTGAGATACTCGTACCTGAAAATCCAGTAGCCCCTCTACAGTTTAGAAAACTTAGATCCTTCTTTCAGCTAGAGAATTTCAGATAACACAGGAAGAGGGAAGGAAATGTTGAAATGATTACTCCTGTTGTAACAGAAAACTATATATTAAATGATTTGATTGTGCTAAGTATCTGCTTATAGCTTTGTTTCATTGTTTTTAGGTTTGGGGGTTTTTTTTGATAGGTCTCTTGTCTTTGCTCATGGCGGGGGGCTTGGAACTGGGTTATATTTAAGATCCCTCCTAACCCAAACCATTCTATGATTCTGTGATTCTATGATTCTTTAATGCAGTCTCTTTTCCATACGTCCTTGGGGTGACCTCTGTTTGCACTTGAGTGGGATAGTTGGAAAACTTTTCAAGTTTGCAAAATGAGGCTTGCAAGCAAGGTGGAATGCTTTGTGCGGAACAAAATATGCTTGAAATATGACACAAGTGTCTTAGATGTTGTAATGAATGACTTTATTCTTTAAAGGATTAGCAGTAAAGAGGCCTTAGGCAGAATTGTGGTAGAATTATTTTGTAGAAGTAAGTTAAGTTTTGCATAAGCATTGTGGATTTAGTTTATAGCTGAGCGATTAACAGACTTGTTAAATCTTTGAATCATGTTATAATGAACACTCTGTAGTCATTTTGTCTGTGTAATAGATAAAAGCCATATCTGAAAACTTTTTAACCAAGTTTAAGAAATTGGGGGTCCAAACTGTAAAAAAATGTCAATGCTTGTTTTCTTTAAATTTTTAATTGAAAAGGTACTTAAGTATTTGTTTCAGCTAGACGTAAATGCATAAATTGAAAAGCTCTTTCTCTACTAAGCTTTTAACACCACTTCTAAAACATAGGAATGATTGAGTTTTCACTGCTGAAAGATGATTAGTTGAATATAAAAGCACATGTGGTGAAAGCAAGCTGTTCCACAGTGCTCATAACACGTAGGGCAGTTAAGTTTTAAAGGAGAGGATTAGATTTGGGACACAGCTTCTTGAAGAACAGAAAGGAGAATGCTGAAAATCAATTTGCTACAATGAACAGGTGTGAGGAACACGGCTGGAGGACTTGGCATAGTGTTTGCACTCTGGGATGGATACTCCAGTTAATATTTCAGTGCCTGTATTGCCATTGTGTGTACATCTGGAGATGCATTGTCTCCAATGAAAGAATAATCCAGCCTCTTCAATAATAGCAACTCTTTTGCCTTGAAACAGTGAAGTATCAGATTTTGCAACATTTGAGACAAAAGGCTTCTTTGCTGCTTCTCAGAATAAGGTTACAGTTGTCACGTTTCTCCTTTATCAGCGTGCCTGGCACTTCTGAGTATAGCTTAGACTTCCCTTTGTTAATAGAAGAGAAAGAGGATCTTTATGCTTTTCCATTTTTGGTAGTTTGTATTTTTCTGTTAAATATACCGGATTTATGCCTAAATTCCCTTCAGAGTTGAGTTTAGAAAGTTAGGTTTCAGTTAACTGAATCTTGAGCAGCCTTCCCAAAAAATCCCTTCCCTAAGAAATGTTAATTAAAAAAATAACAATATTTATGGCAGCTATGTGAATACTCTGCAATATGACACAGTTGATCAGAAAGCATGCAAAACCAGTCAAATGCAGTTTTGAGTCTCTCAAATCAAACCAGAAAAGTGTGGTAGGTTAGTACTGCTGGTGAGAACGGGCCAGGCAGATGTTTTTGGTAGGCTTTCCTCATTGGTTACTTTGGAAAAAGTTGGAAACAATGCTGGTAACTGAAACAAAATCAGTGCTTACTTCTGGGTGATATTTACAGATATCTGGAGCAGTCATGTTGCTTCCAGGCTTTGTCACCAAACCCAGGCATCTCAGCAGCAAGAAAAAACATGAGGTTTGCTGAGCAAGATGCAGACGACTTTTTACAGGGCTATTCCTGATGTACCTTTACTAGCAACTAAATTTGTGGGCTTTATATGCCTCAGCTAATTATAAATGTTGTCTAAGTTGCATCAGCGTAAATATAAACACAAAATCATGTTTTTTATTTTATGTATTAAATTTAAATGCTTTTTACTGCTTCTAGTGTCAAAGGAGGGCTTGCCTCAGCTTCTTTTCCATAAAGGAAAACAATGAAGAGTTTGTTCAGCTTCTGCGTGCAGAAGAAATACATGTAGGCATTCTTTGCGTAACTATGGGGAAAAAAGGAGTTGCTAGCTTTCTCATTGTTCAGTTTGTTTCTTAATCACATAATACAGCCTAGCTGTGAAAATGGTCTGAAGAATACCTAGTGGAACTATGAAGAAATCGTCTGTGCTGTACTGAATTTCCATGCCAAATGCTTTTGAGTTCAGTTTGTTGAAGGTACACATGTTGTTTCAATCTTATACCAAGGCAAATGACCAGTAGCAACTGATACTTTGTAAATAGCCATACTTTCAGTGACTGTTGTTCTACAAGAAGGCATGTGACTTAAAATTGCTTTTTGTTTATTCTTTTTTTTTTTTTTTCCTTTTTTTTAATGTGTTGTACTCTGCATTCTAAAAGCCTGTCTGTTATTTTTTCCCTCTGTGTGTGTGTGTTCCAGTGACTCTATAACATGCAAGACACTGATGCCAGGGGGAGCTCCCCTGCTTTCCTCCGGCCTCAGAATGGGAGCAGTCACAGGTCTTTGGGATATGTCCCTGGGAGAATTGCCCCTGTCCGTCCTCCACCACCTTTGCAGAGCCATGCTGCAGCCGAATTTGTCTCTGCAAGACAAGAAGCCCGGACAAGACTCCCCTCCTTACCCGTGGATCAGCACCACCACCAGGCAGAAGCCAATAGGCATAAAAATACTCTCATCTGCTTTGCCTTTTCTAGCCTTTCACTTTTCTTTGCACTGGGGATTTTTTTGGGAATAGCTTCAAAATATGCTCCAGATGGTAAGTTCTTTTGTAAACAAAATGATCCTAGAAGTTATAAGCACTGGGAACGTGATTCAGTAATTCAGCATCAGGATTAATATTAAAGTTAAGAGCAAAAGTAGGATGCTTACAGCAGTTAAATTGAGGGAAGCAATGGGCTAAGATCGGGTCCTTTTTCTGTTATCAATGTCATTTTTATACATTTTTTCTGTGCATGATTTGATTTACTTACATGAAATAAAAAGATATAGCAGTAAATAAAGACTGCTGGTAATGGGAAAAGAAGGATGAATGTTGTGTAAGTGACTACACTTATTTATAGCTGCAGAAGAATCTGATTTGTTTACTGGCAAGTTGCTGGCAAAATGAAATTCTGTCTGTTTAACTAAGGAAAGTAGTAAAAGAGTGTTCAAGAAAAAGAACATTTAAAACTACAAGAATGTACCAACACTTTATGTTCTTTTTTTACACACAAATTGGGCATGGATCTTTTTGATCTATTAGCCCTGGCTTTTTTCAGCTCATCTTAGAAAACTGGGCAACTTTCATGGAATTTGGAAAACCTCCCATATGTGTCAGTGGTCATGTAAGAAATGAGCTTACAAATAAACTTTAGTTGAGACCAAAGTCCGTGAAACAAAAGTTGAATCACAGCGCTGGGTGCACACCTCTAATGCACACCTGGGTACTTCCCCAGACTCTACATAAAGGTCACACTAATGCATATTCATTAATAACTCCAGTAACTAATTACTTAGCTCCATCTTTTCGACGGACCCTCTTATTGGATGATGCAATTTCTGGGTTTTTAACTGTATGCTCTATCAGGGTCTCCAGTGATCATTGGGTGAAGACTCGTGGTCTTCCTCAGTGATCACCTTTTTCGCCCTCTCTGTTGGTGTAGGCACAGTCTTCCAAGTGATGCACAATAGCTCTATTCACAACCTCAATGTCCTTGACGTGAGCTCCAGTTGGAGCCCAAGCCCCCTCTACATGCTTTCCATCTGCCTTCATCCAAAAGATAAGCAATTTCCAGATAAGGGTATAAACTTGCTGGCAAAGCATTTACAACTCAAAGCTTAAGCAAAATGACAAATGACAATGCTTATATCCCCTCAGAGGTTATAAACCACAAACAGGTAATATTAACCACTAATCACTAAGTATACATCCATCTGACCAAATACTGCTAAGAGTTGCTATGAGGTGTTGTTGCTAAAAGTTCCTAGTATGGTTTGGAACACGAGTTTTACTGTTTGGTTTGGGGGGTTTTTTGTTTGTTTGTTTGTTTGTTTAAGCCAGAAATCAGGTTTCTAAAGGCTAAAGGGGGTTTTGAATTGAAACTGTTGGCTGTTGTAACGCAAGAGAGTTAGACTCCTCAGTGGCTTTTGGCGTAGTACCTCAAAAGATTGTTTTGAAAGTCAGTGCAACACAAGCTGAACAAATTAGATGATCGGTTGAAGATTTCAATCTTCAGTACAAATTGGATGCATACATCTAACCCAAGCGCTCTTGGTTGTGGCTTGTGGAGGTCTCATCTTGGGTGAAGTTACTGTTATTGCTTAATAATTATGAAAGAAAAGAAAACAACTGAACCAATAGTAAGTGGAAGGTTATTGCTATGTTGTGATCCAGATCACTTGGTATCAACCTACCTGTCAGAAATTCTTCGGTTATAGCCAAATTCAAAAGAAGGTGGAAGGCTCACTTAACCAGTTGGTTCTGAGAAATACTTTGCAGGGGAAAAAAACATTCTACTTTGATACCAAGACTTTATATTTTAATTAACTAAATGTTGGAGATGTTGATGATGGCTTTAGTAGAAATGGGGTGTTATTGTGTGCAATGGGATATGTAAAATAATGTTGCCTTTATGCTTTAAAAGCTGAAAGAGATGGCTTGCCTTTTTTAAAACTTAAGTGGTTTAGCATGTGATTGATGGATAGCTGGGGATACTGAGAATACTGCAGGAAGAACTGCTGTGATTTAGTAGACAGGCTTTTCTTTTCTCTACAGTAATGACTTACGTAAGGACTAAGGAGTAACCCAAGGTCATGACTGCTTTCCTTTAAAGTCCCACTACTGTTCCGTGGAAGTCCAAGCCAGTTTTCACCATTAATTGTTGCATTGTGTCTTTCTGAAGTTTCCCTTTATTATGCTTTATAAAGACCCAACTTGCAGTCATAGAATCCTTTTGAAACCTTGGCACAAGAAAAATTCCTACAAGCACCAAGGAAAATCTGGATGAGTCTGCAGCTCCCCAAGAGTTTCCCAACAGGTTGAAATGTCAGTATAGTCATCTCCAACCTAGCACATGTGGTGCTGCAGTCAGTGACACCAGTTGCAGTTAGGTGTGGTGTTCTTAAGGGCTAATTGGAAATCCATATTGTGCGTAGGTTTAGTGGCTGTTTAAAAGGTAGTGGAGGGAATATGAGACTTAGTAGTAATTGTGTGTAAGTCCTACGCCTCTGACATGCATTCCCCAATGTAAAAATGATGCTTGTCTGCATTTCTGTTCCTGCCTGTCAGCTGCTTTTTTTTTTGTCCTCCTTGCTTTTATTTTCCTGTCATCATCTTGTTGTTGTTGTTGTTGTTGTTTTCTAAAGAGTCCTGAACACTAGAGAGATCAAGGAGAGCACTGGAAAAGCAATTTCCTTCCCCATTTCCAGGGGCTTGTGCTGCAGAGTCAGGATGACAAGCTGGGGAGGTTTTCAGAGAGGTTCTGCTTGGCCATTGCAGCTCTCAGCTGGAGCTTGCCCAGGGTAAACAGGATCCTCAGAAAGTTTAGCTGCCAGACTGTGATAAACTTCTGCTGAGTGTAATTTAACACTGATAACTTTTTCCCAGAGGCTTTGAAAACTCCAGACTTGGTGGCTAAGCAGGTAGAAAGAATTATTTAACTAAGTCTCGAGAACTGTTTCCTGCCTTTTCTCCTGCCAGATTTCATATCCTTGCTCCAGCACATGGAAGGTTCTAGAATTTTTTTTTTGGTTTTGGGTTTTTTTTTTTGGTGGATGGATTGGTGTTTCTTCCCTCCACCATTTCCAAAAGTATCACTTCCTTCCTCCCCCCCTATTAGAAGCAATTAAATTTTAAGGAGAGCTGACCCATTTTTACAAAAATTCTCTAAAGCAGGGGCTTGACTGGAAAAATTTTCAACATGAGTGATTAAATTTGGCAAGACCGTAACCACCAAACATTTTCTGGTCTGTGCTTCTGTTTTCATTTAGTCCTAACTGCAGAGGCAATGACTGTGGTCTGTAAAATCTAATCAGTAATTTTGGAGGTAAAGTGGTTAAATACTAAATATTAGATATTTCCCTGCACCCCCATGCAATTGCTAAGGAAGAATTTCAAAATAATTTTTGCTGAGCACACCTGATCTGATTGCCAAAGAGTTGATCCACTGTGCTTCAGAAGCATGCTTGTGTTACAGCAGTGCCTATTTCTGATGCTGATAGCTTCCTTGCTGGACTGTAATGTACAACAGATTTAATTTTTGTGTGTGTGTGTTATTGTGCTATGCCTCTTCCTTCTGACTCAACAGAAAAATTTACAGTTACTGGATCTTCTGTGAATCACGCTAAGCAGAAATCATCAGGTTGCTGACTCATGGTTTGCTCACATTGCCCTTTACTACCAGCCAGGAAATACATATTTGTTCCCAGCACTTGTGTGAGTTTTGTCTGGGGGCAAGGGGTTTAGTGACTCTGCATGAGTCAGGCAAATAGACTTGCTTTTATCCAGTGAGTGCTCAGCAGTCTTACTTACTGATCATAGTGCTTCTTGATTATTGGTCTTCCCTCATATTGAATTTCATTTGCTAAATGCTGTCTTCTTAGGATCCCCCCTGAAAAGATTTTCTTTTGTTTTTATTTTCATATTACTTCTTGGATGCCTTTTGCCCTTCTGCACTTCTGCTATTTTTTTTTCCCCACTGGTAGTCACATTTCAGTTTGTCTGGATTTCCTATGTTGGAAAGGATTTGAAATGTGGAGTTTAACACCAAAGGGAAAACATTTCTGCCAGCAAAACTAAAGCTGGTTCATGTTGAACTTGTGGATAGGTTTTGCTTTCTTTAGATTTTGCAAGAATGGGCTGTTGCTTAATAGCTTTTTGCCCCCAAAGTTGCATTGCAGATGTGTGAGTGCTTTTTTCCACAGTGAAGAGGCTGTTTTGACTGTTGCTTTCAGTTGGGCTGCTAACCTGTTTATTTTGGCCTCTTTTTGATTGCCTTTTGCTTAAGAAATATATTTGCAGACTGACTTCTTTTGGTAAGAAAATCCAAGGAATACACTTCCCATGTGTTTTATAGTATGTCTATGCTGCTGCATTACTCAGCTGCTTAACATGCTAAAGATGTGCGTGTTGTAACTACACTGCTGTAACTTCATCTGCAATCATACAACCTTGTCACTTCTTGCTGCTGCTTCTCCTTTTCTGGCCTTGTGGTGTGGTATTAATGCCTCTATAGCGGCAGACCTTCCGCAGGGTTTCAGCAAGGATTGCATGTGTCTCTGCTTTCACATGGTTGGTAGCCTAACATTTAAGTTGACTTCCTATGGCGTACAACCTCGTGAGTTTAAACCCAAATGTCTTGTCTCCCAGGAAACTGCTCTACCCAGTAAGGTATTTCGCAAAATATACTAAGGATGTCTTGTACCTCTTTCTCTTACCTGCTAACCTATACTGAAAGAAGCAATTTGAATGCCTAAAAGCAAGAAAAGATCAGCCTTTCTTGCACAGACCGAGACCTAGAGGGAGGTGAGATATTAAAATGCTTTAACAACCATGTTAATTGGCCTTGTGTAGCTGACCTAGGTCATCCAGTGCTCAGTGTTGTGACTGCTATTGATATGAGTACTTCCCAATTACCTTTCCTCAACTACTGAAAATGATGTAGAAATTCTCAAAATGTTAGATGAGGTTTGAAATCATCATGTTGACAGTTCAGTGTGTAGCCATAAGTAGTTTAATTTAGTATAACAATGCCTTCCCAGCTTTGAGAGTTTAGCCACATTTCAGGTATCTTTTTGGCAGCCTGAATACAAACAATAGTGTCAGTGGCTGTATTATTGTAACCACGGAAGAAGGTGGAAATCCTTTGTGGGTGACTGACTGTCTTCCTTATCTTCATCCTAATACTGCCTTGATTGACGTGATGACACTTCACTTTTCAAAGCTAAATTTCATGTTATATTGCAGAGAATTGTCCTGATCAGAATCCTCGTCTTAAAAACTGGAGCCCTGGAAAAGATCCTGAAAGGAGAGTTTTTATCAAAAAAGGGGATTTGTTTCGTCTGAACTCAGACGCTACAGTGCACTCGATAGTTATACAGGATGGAGGTATGAAATGGCAAGATGAACATCATGCTGCAGTTTACTGCCTGCTTTTTAATTCTGTGATTTTTGTGAAAAATATGTTGGAATTTTACATTGTAGCTTATTGACCAGTTCCCCTGCCTTTACTTTTCATCTTGCTACCAGGCCAAGAATATAATTAAAATTATGAACAAACACTGTAGAGTCTTTTCAGTGGAACATTGACATGGTTTTCTATAGGATATAATAACACAAGACTTGTGTAGTAGCCTTCCTTGTACAAGATCTGATTGTCTTCTGGTGGTGACTGTGGAATGTTAGCAATTCTGCTGAGATGACAGAAAAAGTCAGGAACAAACTGACCAAATTCTTAGAAAAGTTGTTCACAATTTGTAGGAGTTTCTTTCCTAAATAGACATATAAGAGCATAACAGTTTAATTTTGGGGTTTGGAAAATAAATACTTAACTTTTCTGTTGTTCTTATTTCAGAACTTGGTTCTTTGAGTCTATCTGAATTTTGCTTTGACCTACAGAATTTTTTTTTGTTCCTTTAGGGTTACTTGTTTTTGGTGATGATAAAGAAGGTTCTAAAAATATTACCTTGAGAACTCGATTTATCCTGATAAAGGATGGTGGAATGCTTCATGTTGGAGCAGAGAAATGCCGCTATAAATCCAAAGCAACTATTATTTTGTATGGGAAGTCAAACGAAGGTGCTGATATGCCAGAATTTGGCAAAAAATTTAT
Source organism: Neomorphus geoffroyi (assembly GCA_033558235.1). Lineage (NCBI taxonomy): Eukaryota > Metazoa > Chordata > Aves > Cuculiformes > Neomorphidae > Neomorphus > Neomorphus geoffroyi. Next base: position 31,005,123 of record JAUMJM010000048.1, read on the forward strand.
TGGCGTGGGCCCTGGAGGAACACTGGAGTTGCACGGGGACCAGAAGTTATCATGGACACTTCTATCAAAGACTATTTATTTCTCAGGGCTGGCTTATGGTCATTATACATTTAAAAAGAATTTTTCCCGAGGACTAAATGTGAGAGTGATCAATCAGGACACAGCAGAGATTTTAGAAGTGCTGAAGTTTGATACTCATGAATTTTCAGAAGACAGCTTGAAGCTCCAGAACTTACTGAAAAATGGAAGTCCTGGTCGCATTGTTGCTATTGCTGTAGGAGATTCAGCTGCTAAAAATCTGTTGGAAGAAACCAGAGTGACTATTCAAAATCTTCTGGGAAGTAAGTTTGTCAGAGGACTGAGTTACAGGTAAAGAATTTATTTTCCATTTTGTGTTGAGATAGATTAGATACAGATTCTGCCATCTTTGAGGGATTCGCTAAGTTTTGACAGCATGTATTCCTCAGGTCTTTGAGTGTTGAATGCAGTACTGCAGTAGTAGTATTCATTGCGCAGTATCCTCATAGGGCAGGGACTCATAATTATGGGTATCTGTAATGGACTTAACTTACTTGTAATTGCTCTCTTTAACTGTTCTTTACAGAAATGAAAAGTGGGTGCAACAACACATTTTTTCTCATTCAAACACACGGAAAACAGTTGCTAGGTGAAGCTTTTAATGCATATGATTTTGTTTGGCAGAGCAAGGAATGCCAAGCTAGAAACTAAATTCAGAAAAGGGATGCTAATCCCATATATCAAACAGCATCTTATTAATACCTGCGCACTGTTGAAATGAAAGTACTTTACCCCTCCTCTAATGCTACAATGGAACTGATCTGTAAAAATGATTTGTTACTGAAGTGCACTTTTAGGGTGTTTCTGTATATTCTGACCATTCTTTTCAATTGGTCAGGGTTTGGATGATGAGGCAGAAGAAGAGATGTAATGGAATTATGTGGGAAGTTAAGCTGCTGTGCCACTTATTTAGTTGTTGCAACTGAATTTTGCAATGCATGTTTTGAACTTGACTTCACTGCACAGGATTAGCAATACAAGTGAAAGGGACACCAAGTCTTCTCACTAACTGTCAGTCCATTCTTCAGCTTTCAGTTAAGATGGTGTTGTATAACCTGTTTCTGTTTTCCAGGAAATTGGTCATATAGTATTTCCATTCTGTTCTTACCCCTCACTATCCCACAGCATCTGTTTTCCGGTTAGTTTTTCTGCTTTGACAGAGGTAGACTGGGCCATCAGTCAGGATGGCATATCCTGACCTTGGTTCCCATCAGCAGCACATTTGTGTCAATGGCTGTGTAAGCATGTGGTCATGGGAGGCAAAGTGCTTGCAGTGCTCCTTCTTGAAGCAGTTTGGTGAGAGGTACTGGGTCCTTTAGTAGGTACCACCTCCTGAAAGCAGTGAAGCCCATGTGGTGGTTGTTCCGGTAGCTGTGCTGACCTGGAGGTGTGAGTTTCTGGCGTTCATCACTTGTGTGACCTCCACGCAAGTTTCTCTGAAATAAGGAACTTCTTCAGCCTGCAGCTGGGAAGAAGCAACCTTTCTTCCTTCCTTGCTGATCTGGTTCTTGTGTATGTTCATTAATCAGTAGAGGCTCTTTAAGCACGTAAAATTTTGTTGTGCTGCTGTGGAAGACACACAGGAAGCTTTCCATGGGCACTCTCTGAGGAAAAAGTAGGGTCATTTTCTTACACCTGTAAAGCTAGTGGAGGAGGTTTCTCCATGGAATCGACTAATTACAGCCCTCTTTCTCCCCTTCTGCCTCTTCCTGTAACATAGCATGCATTAAAATATCTTGATATTTACTTTAAATGTTGGTGTGTGAATCGTACAGCTTGTTTGCTGCTGCTTCTGAAAAGTTGGCCCGGCATGTACTATTCCGATGAACAGGTTAACACTGAACAGTTTCATTTGGCCTTTTAATCTCAATTAATAAGAATATCATCAGAGGACTGAAAAAAGGCAACTGAATTGACAGTGGTTTTAATATCTAACTTTGAATCAACCATTTGCAACAGACTACAGTCCTGCTAGCTGGCACTGTTTTCATTTGCGGTGAGTGATTCAACTTTAATGATGCAAAATTGGTTTTTTAATAGATGATCTCAGCTGCTTCCTTTATGCACATAATTATGGCATTACAGAGCACTGAAGGACAGCAAAATAGCCTTGTTTTTTGAACTTGGTGACAGCTTTCTGTGGCATGCAGTTTGTTTTTAATTTCCAAAAAACTTTGATGCATTGAGCAGAGCTGTAGGAAGGGGAATTACATCCAGGACAGTTCCCTGCTTCATGCAGGTGCTCAGCCACTGAGGGGAAAATGCAAAAATTCTTGGTCTCAGCCTTCAGAAACATCAGTGATGCCTCACGCAAAGTTTGCATAACAGAATGCGTTCCATTTTCTGGGTCTGAGTGTCTTGAAAGATTGAAAAGGTGTTGCCCATCTAGCACAGTGATTGCCAGCAGGTTCTGCTGGCTGTGTCCATCCTTCACGGCCTGGTGCAAGTGTGGTCACCTGAGGCTCCTGGTCACTGCTGCAGATCACCACTTGCTGCAGAGTTGGGACAGTAACAGACTGCAGCAGAAACATCAGCACTGGCTCCTAGTCTTCCAGTGGCCAAATAAAGCTGTTTGGGAGCAGGATCCTGTATCGCTTCTGTTGCTTATCTCTTGTGATTTGCTTTGGAAAAAAACCTATCTTGTTGAATGTAATACTAAAAATGTATCTGAAAGTCTTCTCCTGTAAGATCTCTTGTATTTGCCAATTTTTATATGGGACATCCAATCATTATAAACTGCTTCTTTTCAATGAGGTTTGCCCATGTTTATTCTGCGTTTTGAAGTTTCAAAGGACAGCCAAAAGGATTATGTATGACTTCTGTGCTCCTTGTTTTGTCCTTTGCCTGTTTGTGAAGAATGTACTAAGGACTATTATATTTAAACTTTTACTTTGCTTTTCACAGACAAGCCTGGGCTTTTGTTGGTGTCATAGGTGGTGGAAATTCTTCCTGTAATGAATCAGTGAGAAACTATGAAAATCACAGCACTGGTGGGAAAGCTCTTGCTCAGAAAGAATTTTTCACAGTGGATGGTCAGAAGTTTGTTGTGAGAGCTTACAGTGAATGGAACGATGGTAGGAAAGCATTTTGTGACATCCTGGGGTTGGGGGAAAAAGTAAAGAATATTGTATATGCTTTTTTTGTTAGAACTGTTGGTTGCAATTTAAATTTCTGTGTGCTGCTGTAAGCTTTGGATTTTTTTTTCTTGCTGTGGATGAAGTATGAGGACACAGTTCATCTTCAGTATTTTCTTAATCTATTTATATACACTATGTGAACAGCATAATATTAAGAGTCTTCATTTTTAGTATATTTAGGTAGAGATAAGAATCTTATAAAAGGCTGAAACAAGCTATTTTTTCTTCTCTTTTAGTAATTTGTCAGTCATCTAAGCTTCTGACGTGGTGATTATGTTCCTAAAAAGAAGTTAGGAGAAATGTTTTATTTTTGTTACAATCTTCTGTTGCTGCTTGATGCTGAACTTCAGATAGCTTTTCTCATACCAAGTAAATTCTGTGGTATAAAGAGCCAGGAAGGCCTACCACTGATTCGCTTTTATCCTTTATTAATTTTTGCATTTAAGATATCTTTGGTCTAAGTTTTGCTTTTTATGGACAGCCATATTTTTTTGTTTGTAAAGTTACCAAACAATATTATATTTCCCTCAGAAGAATCTTTTCTTAAGGTAGTGTCATATTTATTTGTTAAATAATTGAGCTATTTGATACTACTCCTTTACTGTTCGTTGCAGCCCTGTGAAAACGTGTATTAAAAAATCCAACAAAATAGATCTTTTACTTGCTGGGACTGTAGAGTTAGGGTCAAGAGTAGGTAATAGTTGCTGAACTTATCAAATCCATCACAAGGCAGTGAAATAGCATGTGTGTGTAATTTAGCCTGCCAAACTGTTTTATTTGTCATGAATAAAAAAGAAAGTCCCCCTACTTTGTCTTGACAAGTCCTTGGTTACTTCTGTAGAGTTTTAAAATGCAGAAAAATGTCACTTGAAACAAGTAGGGATAGCTGGACCTACAAATTGTTGCCATGTAGTATCAAAGTTTTTTTTTAAAAAAAATAATAGATTTTTTTTTTCTGTCACTGTTAGTTCCATCGTTTCTGTTTGTTTTATTTGAGATCCACCAAATAAGCAGGCTGTAATAGTGTCTTACACTGGTGCATTTCAGAGCAGAATTGTACCTGAGGGCTTTTGAGCTTGCGAAATCTGATATGTTTCTTATTAGTATCTTCTTGGAGATCATTTCATATAAAGGTAAATACAATCTCACATTGTGGTTACTTTTTTTTTTCTATTTTTAGGTGTCCCGGTTTCAGGCTTCCAGGTAGAAGCTGTAGGTGGAGTGATACTGAATCTTCTGGATGATGTTAGTAGCTGGGAGCCTGGAGACCGGATTGTGGTGGCAAGCACGGACTATTCAATGTATCAGACAGAGGAATTCACCCTCCTTCCCTGCCCAGAGTGTACTAAGCATCAGGTCAAAGTCAAAGGTATGAGAGCAGTCACTACTTAGACATTTATGTGAAATACGTATTGACATTAGTACACCCCAGACAGTCCCTTTCAGAGGGAGCAATAAAGAACAGCATGCTCACCTATCTCTCTGTATTTCTCCTTGCTATGAAATTACTCTGTATAATGTCAGGTCTGCCTCACAGCTTACCATCCTACATTTTCTTTCTCCTTTCTTCACAGGCTTGTTGAATGCTTTAGTTTTCTTCCAAGAGGATTATGCTAGTTTTCCTTTCTTAGCTCCTTTCTGGTTTTCGCTAGTTGTCTTTATACATGCTTGAGTGGCTGTTGTTGTCATTACCATTTCCTTTGCCTTTAGTGCCCTTCCCATCTTTTGAACTGTTACCGTTATATTTTTTTTTCTGTTATTTAAAAGGGAGAAAGGAAAAAAAAAGGGAAGAAAAAAGAAAATTACAATATTTGAACCTGACTCTTTTTTTTCCCCTCAGTTTTCCCTCCACTGCTCACCAGCAAAAATGTTATGAAATAAGTGGCACTTCCAAAGGAAAAACAGACTGCAAACGCTCAGGGATATCCTGTGTCACCAGAGGCTTGGGTGTGATGTGCGTAAAATGGTCATGAATGTTGTTGGCTGTTTCCTTTTTTATTATCTGAGTCATTCTGCTTGACTTCAGAAGAGCCTCCCATGGGACTTGCTCCCCAGCTCTGCAAGCGTCTGTGTTTTCCTTCTACCACTCTGTGCCACTGCCCTCCTCCCAGGCAGTCCACAGGCCTCAGATTATGAGCATCCCCTCTCATTCACTTCTGTTGGGCTGAAGTGTCAGCGTGCAGCATGAACTAACTAGTGTTATTTTGCAGTATTAGTTTGCAGCAACCAGTCAGTGCTCTTCAGGGTCTGGTTTTGTCCCATTTGCCTCTGTATGGTGTGACTTCCTCTTCTTCAAACCACTCTTCTCGTCTCTTTCCCTGTTCTCAGAAGTTTTCTGTGAACGCCCTCCAACTTTCCTGTTCCACCATGTCTTAGGGGACTGCCAGTTTGTATGTCCACTTTGCAGTGCAGTTTGCATCCCTCAGCATTTGTTAGCATGGGTTGGGTATGTTTTACTGCATTGTGAAGTCTCAGATATGGAAAAAATGTACCTAAGTTGATCTTATTATTCATCAGAGAATACCAGAGTGCATGAAGCTGCAAAGCTGACAGTGCCATCAAGCATGACACTTCTTGGGCTTTGTTCTTAAGTATCTTACGTTGTGTGTGTTATTGAGCACAGTGTTTTTTAAAGAGCAAGGTTAGATTGAAGGTTGCACTATGAAGTTTAGTAAGGTTTTTGTCACCACTGAAGAGTATATGTGCAAACTGTTGTTTCATCTGGAAGTCACGTGCTGTGAAAAACTGTCCGTTAGGATTTTAAAGAATTTTATTTTGCAGGATTTACAATGTGGCATGAAATACAAAATCTTGGAGATTTTTGAAAATAAATGCTGTCTGAACATCTGAAAAGATGTTAAAGGAGATAAACTGGCCTGTCTTAATTTTATTTCAGCCCTAATATCAAGTTTACTTTTTCATAGTAACAGATACTTCTCAAAAAATCCCCAAACCACCCTATATATTTGTTCCTCAAAGAGTGAATTTTCTGTTGAAGGACAGACATGAAATGCTGGAGAACTCACTATCTTTTGAAATTTTCTTGTATTTTTTGCTAAGTTTTTGTCTATTTTGGCCCCTTTGTAGTATGAAAACTAAAAAGTATTGTTTTTTAGGAGGCCTACTTGCTCTTTCTTCTCTTGATTTATGCATCGTAGTCAAATATAGGGAAGAATAATAGGTAAGCCTTCAAGGACAGGAGTACAGTACCATTTATAGATGTCTACTGTCTTTTTAAATCCTCAACAGCAGAATTAATACCACTCTTGGCTCTGCTTCATATTGTGGTAATGACAAGCATAGGTTTGTCCTTTTGTAAGCTTTGAGGGGATAGTAACAGTCTGTATCCAGGGAATCAATAAATTGAAAGAAAAATCCAATAGAAAAAAAAATTAAAATAAAGGCATAAATACATTTTTTAATGTTTACAGGACCACATGATTTTCTCAGTTTATGTAGACAAATAAAAAATTGATTGTTTCTTTGGAAGAACAGTGTAAAACCAGGGTACCTTGTTTTCCTTAATACTAGTTTATGCATCCTCAGAATTGCTATGTAGGAAAAAGTGGATTTAGTTAGGAAGGCAAACCCTTTTTCCTTTCAGAGGCAGAACAAGACAGTATTTTCTGAAGACATTTTGGCCTCAATTTCAGTTCTTAACTTTTCTTCAGAAGAGATTAAGCAGAGAGCATCTTTTTTTCTTAAAAAGCAAATCTGCATGTATGTTTCACTAAAGGTTTCCGAGATACATTGGATTCATTTAAACTTTTCCTTGTTTTTTATCTATTTTGTTCAGAAACTGTTGGGCTGTATTAATTAAGATGCAAATAAAATGTTGGGATTTATTTAGGATTAGTTGCCTTACTAAAATGAGAGATACATGGATAGCATGTTGTTTTGGAAGGAATTATGAAGTAACATATTGGATTCATCGTCCTGCAAGATGCTTAACTATCACTGAGTCAGCTGCAGTCTGGAAGGAAGGAATTTGCTTGGTATTAGCTGGTTTAATGTTTATCATCCTATCATCCTAATGATTACATGCTTTTTGTGTGCCTTTGCATAAAAAAATATAAGAGAACTGTATGTTAAGGTATCAAGGTATCAAAATACATGAGTTTTGTGGCTACACTTAGCTTGCTTTTATGAAATAAGTTGGCTTTGTTTTTAATCAATGACAACTCTTTTTTTTTTTCTTTTTTTTTTCCCCCTCCCTCTTCAAAACTGTTTTTGGACAGAAAATCCTCAGTTTCCTCACATAGGAGAAGTTACTGATGGAGTGGACATGAGGGCAGAAGTCGGACTTCTTACAAGGAACATCTTAATCAAGGGGGAGATAGAAAATACCTGCTATCGTGAAAAGGAGTGTCAGTTCTTCAATTACGATACATTTGGTGGACATATCAAGGTCTGAAAAACATTTCAAAGCAGATTTTTGTCATGTAAAGGCATGTTAAGGACAAAAATATTAATGCTAAACTTAGAGGGATTAGAAAACTTACCAATTTGTACTGTGCTTTGTGTAGAAATGACTTTGCTCTCAGCTTTCCCAAAATTAGATATAACTCATCAACACTGTCTGCTAAATTAGATGAAGTGATATCAGTGTATGAAATGTAGAAGTATCCAGCATATATTGCAACATAGCATGGCAAGAATTAAACCTTGCCAGTGATGTTCATGTACGTACATCCTGTAATATTATAGAATAAAGTTTGATCTCCCTGTTCTATGTCTTCCGTCCCTTCACTGCCTTTCTCCTTCCCCAAGTGATGAGCATTGAGTCCTAGAGATTTGACATGTCTGAAATGGGCGGAGAGGAAAGAAACCATGGTGGTTTATCTTTTATTTTATTTTTTTAATTGACACTACTAAGTTTATGTAAAGGACTACTTCTTGGATTACCATAAACATAAAGAAAGCTGATTGAAAGTAATGTTGAAACTAATATTTAACCTCTTACTTATGTTTTAATTGAAAGCATTGAGCAGCAGTATATCAGCTCTTCACTGATGCTGGAGAAGCTTAAGACCTTGTATTTAAAATGCAAATCTATTTACGTTCATTATGTGCTCATCACAATTTAAATCTCTGTCTCCTTTAATTGGATGCAGATTTTAATTTTATAGTGGTGGACATAATGGTGGGAAAGAAAACACCCCTTTCCCTACTGTGTGGCAGAGAAGTAGGTGGGGTCAAGGCACTCTCTTGTGTTTAAGATAATGTAATGAAGTTAATGACACGCTCTGAATCTTGCAAAGCTGACCTTGATTGCCACAATAGCACAAATACAGCAGGCCCCTCAGATGTCTGGAAGATTGAACAGAAAACAAACATTTTGAGTCGTCAAAGTTAAACTGTTCAGAGTAACTGAGTGTCTGTTGCCAAACCTAGTCTTCACTGCTAAAAGCATTTTCTGCTTATGTTAATCTTGCATGCTCAAGCAGAGCAAGCCTAGGCACTAGCAAATATTAATGGCCTTAGGGGTTTTATTCATCTTGGATTTTCTGCTGGTCACTGGGACAGCAGAATGAAGGAGGCTTAGTGGCAGTGGAGAGAGGCATTAGTTTGTAGTTTTAAGAATACATTAGTGCTTTTAAGAGTCGGAGAGCTCAAGGAAGCCTGTATTTTGGGCATACAATCCTCAGGAGTGCAACTAGAGAAGGATGAAAAAAAGTCCATGTTATTGATTTCCCTGGAGGACAAAATACATAAATAGGTTATTTTTTGTAGCACCTAGTATAGACAAATAAATGAAATAACGAATGCTTTTTTTTGCTCAGCTCCTTGCGGATTAGCTGTTGCACTTAGTTTCTGTTTTTGTACCAGCTTAGGTGGAAGAAAGTACTTTTGCTTTCCTGTGTTACTGGTACAGTGTCATTATGTTTTTACTACTTATTAGGTAGTGTTACTGTGAAGTTGTATGATTCTGAAAGCAATTTGCTAGCTTCCTTAATAAAGAAGTTCATTTAGAGTGCTGTTTCTAGCTTTGGGTTTCTATTGCAAAGAAGGTGTAGGTGTATTGGGATGTGTTCAGTGAAGGTGGTGATGAGTGAGTAGGGCCTGAGAGAACAAAGCTTGTTTGGTGTTGGAAGGGGGAGAGGAGGGATCTTACTGCTATATTCAGGCAGTGGAGAGGTTTCAGAAAGGCAAGAGCAGTTCTTGGATGTGCCTGATGATAGGACAAAAAGCAGTGGGACCAAGCTTAAACTAAGGAAATTCTGCTTAGATAACAGGAAAATTAAAGGGAAAACCAAACTGATATCATATGAGCATCTCTGTGGCTAGAGGTATTCCTTGGGCCATGTGCTGAGTAAGCTGGCACTGTGCTGAGCTTGCAGTTGGACCAGGTATCTCAAGAGGTTCCTTTGATTTTATTCAAATAAGGTGGGCTATGCTGGTACAGCTTCACTATAGACAGATCCTAATGTGGGTGTCTGCTGTTTATTTGGACAGTACTTATTTATACATAAAGAATATGTAACGTGCCAGCTGGTAAAGTCCAAATAATAAAAAGTGGCAGCATGTCTAGGGAAAACTGCTCTGGTTTAGCCACATGGAGATTTAGCTTTTACAGTTACTTATGAAGGATACTGTTTTGTAAGAGAGGATATAGAGCAAAAGAATAGTGATTGTTCTAACATTTATTGTATTGGACTGTGGTAACTGTGTACGTTTCACTTCTGTACATCTTGTATAGATTATGTATTAACTTTAGTTTTCAGTGGTTGAAAACCAGTTGGTTATTCATTCTGTTTTTCTCATTGCATTTTTAGATTTTTAAGAATTTTACATCCGTTCATCTCTCATATTTGGAATTGAAGCAAATGGGCCAGCAACAGATTGGAAGTTACCCTGTTCACTTTCACCTTTGTGGGGATGTGGATGAAAAAGGAGGTTATAGTTTTAAGACTTACCTGGAAGGTCTTTCAATTCATCACTGTTTTTCCAGATGCGTGACTGTTCACGGAACTAATGGCTTGCTGGTAGGTACAAGGAGAAATAAGTGTTATAAAGAGCATTTAGAGCAAAAATAGTCCCCTCTCTTCTTCGAGTTTGATGCTCAGCAATTTTTTTATTGAAATATATAAATGAAGAAGTGCAAACAGTAACTTATTTTTAACAGATCTCACCATTCTGTTTTTTAGATTCTTCCAGTCAGCTAAGCTCTCAAGACATAGTAGTGTGTTCGTAAGGGGTAAATAAAACTGTATGCTTGAATCATCTGAACTGTTGATACTGAAGCTTCACTCTGCAGCTGTGCCAAGATAGTAAAACTAAATGGTACTTGTCACATAAAATTCAGTAAATGCTATTGCTACTGACATAATGAATTTGTATTTCTGCAGATAAAAGACACCATTGGCTATGACACACTAGGTCACTGTTTCTTCACAGAAGATGGCATTGAGCAGAGGAATACTTTCTTCCACAACCTTGGGCTAGTCACAAAACCAGGCACTCTTCTTCCTACAGACAGAAACAGCAGCATGTGTACTGGTATTAGGGATAAAGTGTATGGAAGTTACGTCCCAGTGCCAGCCACAGACTGCATGTAAGTATTTCATGGTGAAAAGGCAAAACCAAATCAGCTGCAGCAGTTAAACTGATGATGATCTTTTGATAATATACAGATGGGGACATTTTAAATGTAATTTAATGAATACAGACACTTTAAATGTAGTTCACACAGTAGTGGTATTAAAAAAAAAAATAACTTTTAGTCTCTTATTAAAGAGAAAAAATATGGTGTTTTTTATAGGGATGTAATTGTTTCTTGCAATACTTTTTCAATGGACTTTTAAGTCTGGATCTTTACTTCTGTGTAAAGGCATGCACTTGTCAAGTTGTCACTGCTAGTTTTTCTGCGTACTAATCTCTTGTGGAAGCTTATTAAAAGAGTTTATCATTGCACAGAGTATCGAACAACATTAAATAAAATACTGTTCATTGAACTTAAGGAAAAAGCATTTTTTACTTCTAAATGGAGGGTGTTATTTTTTTTTTTCATGTGGGGAGAAGTGATTTCAGACACCAGTTTATCTTTCTCTGCTGTGCTTGTAGTGAATGGAAGATACTTCTGTAGGACCTAGAGCTTTTCCATAATAACTTCTTTCTCAATAATATTTCAGGGCAGTTTCGACATTCTGGATTTCTCATCCCAACAATCATCTTATAAATAATGCAGCAGCAGGTTCACAGGTGAGATGTATGGATGTAATTCAACACAAACTACTCATGCCTGTGGTATTTGTAAAACCTGTAACATTTACACTGCTGAAAATGCATTAATTTTTCTACTTTTTTAACATGAATGTGTTATTTTTATGTTCAGCAGCATACTGGCATTACTATTGCAGGGTTTGTCTAGGTGTCTATTTAGGAGATGCCAAAAAACATTTATTCTGACTGGAACAGAAGAGATCTATTCCTCTTTCTAGTTAGGAGACCTGACAACAGTGTCAATATGTGTGTGTAAAAATAAATCCTTTTATTTCTGAAGAACTAGTGCATTTCATATTCAAGATGTGTTTTTGTAGTTGTGGTCATTGGAATTAAAAATGACTACAAAAAAAGTTCACTGTGTGAGAAATAGCTTGTCTTGTCAGTCTTTAGTCATTTGTTTCCCATTAGTGATTACTGACAATGTTGTGAACTTTGTATTAGTGCAAATCTCTTGTCACAACTGCTTGAGAAGTAAAGCTGACCTACTCAGTACATGTGGTGGAGGAGAGATCTGGCGTCTGTTCTACATTGGATGAGAGGCAGAGCTGTGCATGGTTCTGAGTGGATTTTTCTGAAGGGATCAGTGGGAATGGAAGACAGGAAAGATTGTTGTTGCTGCAAAGGGTCCACTGCTGGAAGTAGAATGTTCATGTCAGTGTACATAATAAATTGTTACTAATAGAACAGGATTGAAAATATTTAAATTAGTTGAAACAGCTAGAGTATTAAAAACAGTTAGAAAATGCTTTTCTAATTGACTGTCTGCTACTAGAAAAGATCTGGGCACACTTATTGAATCAGACCAATTCTTATCTTCCTAATGCCGTGTCTTTCCATCTTGCCTGCTTTATGTGATATCCCTTTACCTTGTTTTAGTATTGCAGGCTGAGTTAAAGGAAACAGCTTCCCTGGTCTGGTGCTTAAAACCCGCAAGGTCTTTTACTGCCTCTGTAATATCCCAGTGCATGATACTTCCTCTTGTTACCAGAATGTGCATGGTCAGAGCAAGCGTATATGTGTGTTACGAAGTTTTGCCACTGATGCACTTCCTTTGGACTGCAGCTTATTATGTGTGTTTCAGAAACAGAATAATTCAACTGTATTGATACAAACTGCTCTGCAGAACGTTTGCTGTTACAAAATGTAACAATTGACAAACAAGTAAAATAATTCGATTGCCTTTCACAACTCCTGCATTACACAATGAAGCCTGTTGTAAGGGTATATCAGGAATAGATGTTTCTTTTGTTTGAGCTGTACATGAGAGAGAGGGGGGGGAAAAAGTCCTCCGTTTTTCTGAATGCTTGAAAGTGCTTAAGGAGCTTTCAAGTTCATTAAACTTTTTTCCAAGCATTAGAACATGTTTTGGATAGAAATTACTTAAGTCTGCCAAGCACAAGGCTGTATTTAATTATATGTGAAGTAAGATTTTGGTATTTTTATTAATGGAAGATCTACATTTGCTTTGAAATTGTTGAACATCAGAAATGTCAGTGTGTCTTAATTATGGATCGGAATATGTTACTGAGAAGCAGAATTTCCAGGACTGTTTGGAAAATGAATATATTCTCAGAGTGAAATGAGTGAAATCTTTTAAGATGGAGTGAGTTGGCTTTATCCACGTTACTTCAACAGGAAGATGATGACTTTTTCATGAGATGGAGCACTGAGCGCACAGGGTTTCTTTACCTACTGTTTGACTCTTTAATGTGCCTTGTGTGATGATTATTTTAATTTATAAGGACACAGAGCCTGTGGTCAGCAAAAATTTTTGATGTTTGTAGGTATCTGCTATGCAGGTGCTGTCGCGATGCCACTTCTGAACCTAGATGTGGTTGAGAGGGGAACTTTTATGGGTCTCATTTACCTGATAAATCCAGCTTCTTTAAGAGCAGGGATGTTGAAGAAGGTGGAGACAATGAACAGATGCTGAAATTATTACTTCGTGTCACTGGCACAGTGCCCTGAACTGGCCAGATTTCTTGATGTGCTTTTTTGTTCTTTCTGAAGGCTCTTGTGTGGTTTTTGGCTGTATCTTTAAATTCCAATGTGAGCAAAGATGAACAAACCTTAGACTGAAACAGCAAGGAGGAGAGGAGGTGGTTTTGAGAATTTTACTGTAGATGGTATAAACCAAGAAAAATCAAGTGTATGTGATGGAATATAACTGAAATACACAAATGAATGTCAACTTTTACATTTTTCTGGTTTGAAACATTAGAGGATCTTATTTGTGTGGTGTTATATGGCTTCACTGAGACATGATACTTTTTAGTGCATATTAATCACTAGAACATAGCTTTTTTTCCAAACTTCTACTTTAGGTAGTGGTTTGGAGATTTTATTTTGAAAAATTTATTCCATTGTGCACAGTTGGTTTGGGATATGTTCTTATTCACTTTCTTACTTAAAATATCTAAGTTCAACTTAGCATAGACTATTTTCTGATTAGAGGCGTCAGTACTATCAGACTCATCAATTTATAAGTAATGTCATTCTCTCCTTGCAGGATGCTGGAATATGGTATGTGTTCCACCGGGTTGCTACAGGAGATTCTCATAGTTTAGCTACTGAAACCAAGTCAGAGCTTACACCCCTAGGAATCTTCTATAACAACAGGGTTCATTCTAATTTTAAGGTAACGTATTTGCTCATTAAAAAGTTTTGAAGTTCTTTGTTTGTAACTATTCTATGTGACAACTTGTGTGTTTACGTATTAAGCTGATTAGATCATAGAATCACAGAATGCCCTGAATTGGAAGGGACCCACAAGGATCATCGAGTCCAGCTCTTGTCCCTGCATAGGACAACCCCAACATTCACACCATGTGTCTGAGTGCATTATCGGAATGCAACTTGAATATTGTCAGGCTTGGCACCGTGACTGCTTCCATGGGCAGCTGTTCCCGTGCCCCACCACCCTCTGGATGAAGAACTTTTTCCTAATATCTAACCAAAACCCCATGGCACGTATTCCTGCCATTCTCTTGATGGATTCATGCCGTGTCTGAACTGAATGATTCTATCTATGTATTGTAGAATGTGTATAATCAACATGTGTATAGTTTCTTGCCACATTTTGAGTGGCTGCTGTGTTTAGTATTTTCATAAGGCACAATAACTAAAATGAATTAATACTTCTAATGAAATACATTTCCTCAGTAGCATTTCAGGTGCCAGTCTCTTGCTGATGGCATAATTTTCTACTCTGAAGAAAGCTGGCCCTTGAAGCATTTAAGTTTATTACAGTTGTGATTTATCAAATAGCTCCCTGGAGTAGCTGTAACTTATTTTCTTGATTATCTAAAAGAAAGCAACACAAATCTTTCCACATTGTGGTAAATTCTCTGACTAGAGGTGAAGCTTCCAGGTTGCCTTCAGGAGCCCAGTCGTTTGCAACAATTCTTTATCAAAAGGTTCAACCTCTAGGTACAAGTATTCAGTATTGTTTTATTAATGTGACATTAGTATGTTTTCCACTTTTACTGAAGTGAAGTTAAAGTCCTTAAATTAATTATTTAATTTGGAATCAAGCTGCTCTCTTTTGTGTGTGTGTGTATGAAAATATGTATAATGACATTTACAAAGCCATCTAACTTTAAATATTAATTTGTGTTTCAAATTTACCTAGTAAAGTTCAGAATCACTATTGGATTTTTTTTTATCATGTGAAAGTGACTTGACTGTCAAGTGTCTGGGATACCAAGAAACAATGCACTACTTTTTAGAAGCTGTGTTGACAGTGTGTTTGGGACTGTAGGGCGTTTCTTCAGATTGGAATTAAAACATGCTGAATACAAAAGTGTGTTGTAAAGTAAAATTTTTAGCTGTGTTGCTTGTATTATGCGTAAAACAATGGTAACAGTTTGTGTGCTAAAATTCCATGTTTAATGAGCAAGCTCCACTAGCAGATCTGAGGATCTCCTTGTGTAGGAGCACTCAATTGTAATCATAATTTGGATCAGAGGTGAAAGTATCTGCAAGTATTTGAGTATGTAATTCAGGTTAAATAACAAATGGTTGCTTCTGCTTCTGTTTTCTCAAGTAAATTATGTAATACTGAATTATTGAGTTTCAAGTTGATGATTACTTGGGCAAATTCATGAGAATATTTTGATTTCACCATAAGGTTGACTTCCAGTTTTTCCAGATCAGGAAATCTGAAATGAACTTCAGTGATTTTCCATTAGTTTGTTTTTGGTTTTTTTTTAATCCCAGGCAATTCTTTTCCTCTGTCCAAATTAGCATAGAGAGGTTCTGTTTTTCCCTTACATAATATGTCAGTTAAGGCCAAACTGAAAGATCTGAAGAGTTTCTAATACATGTATTGAATGCAATGTGAAGTTTAAATTTTAGAAATTTAATGTTTACTCTTTGTTTTTTCATTGTATAAATTTTCTTTCCTTGCTTTTTTCAGGCTGGTTTGTTCATTGATAAGGGTGTTAAAACAACTAATGCTAGCATTGATGATCCCAGAGAATATCTTTGTTTGGACAACAATGCAAGGTAAAGGATGTTCTCTTTCAAGTGGCTGAAAAATAACAAAATTCTGAGATTTCCTTTAGAATATTATGAAGAAAACCATTTTTAAAACAATATGATTATTTATAAATAATAACTAAAAAAATAAGTTCATATATATTCTTTTCCCTTATTTGTTTATCTCTTTTGGGAACAACAGAGCATGGTATGGCTTGAAGGAGCTGGCTGAGCCTTCACTCAGGGTAGTTTTCAGCCTTTTAGAAGACATAATTTTGAATATGCTCTACTGTCATCCCTAAAGTATTTTCTGAAATTGCTGCTAAAAGTAAAGTCTTGATTTAAAATCCACTCTTGTGATTTGTGATTAATTTTTAAATAGTTGTTAGAAAAAGGCTTAATAGATCCAAGTATTATATCCACGTGCTGTTCATACTGCTGAATGCTTCCTGCTGTACTCCTGAACTTGGAGATCATTGCTCCGTAATACAGCTTTACTGAAGGCTGTTTGCAGAGATAGTACAATCAATCACATTTTCTTTAGTTTACAAAGTGAGAGAAAATAATGAGGAGTCTAGGAAAATACTGTCCCTGGTTAGTCTTCTCTTGAACTTCAGATAAAATAGCCTGGAGTAGTGATCAAATGGCAATATTGCATAACTGTATCCATCAAGATAAGCATTAAGCTGAAAATATAGTTCATAATCTTATCTTTATTTCTGATTGACCTGTGTTTATGATGGGGGGGGGTTAAGTCATAGTTGAAGATGCATAGAGGAAAGTTCCCAATTTTGTTAATAAAATTTGTGATTTGGAAATGAACTCTCAAGTTCAGAGTTTTGACAGAAAACCCATGTAAAACTTGTGTGTTACCTCAGTCATAACAGGCAGTCAAGAGGACCATATGAGGGGCAAAATGCCCCATGAGAACCTCTAGTATATCGACAGGGCATCAACAAGAAACTGTGCATGAAGTTTTATTTATGTTTCATTGCAGCCAAAGAAGAAGACACTCTGTATCTAAGGCCACTAGTCATTGTGCATTGAAGCAGACTGGAGGGGTTTAAAGAATTGAGGAGCCGGGAACTGTCAGAAAGAAACATTAGTTCATTCTCCCCTTTCTTTCCTGGCAGGGAGCAGGGCAGGTGCAAATTAGAGTACAAGGTGGTCAGCATAAGATGCATATGTATTTTTACCTGCTCAAATTGCATCTTTGTAATTTTTTTTAATGTATAACATTTTCTCTCAGATCTTAGGGATAATCGAGTGAAAGCTATCACCAGTCATTAATCAGGCTGTTTCTTCCTGTTTTCTAACATACCATAACTTACTGTACAAGACCATGGTGGTAGCAATGCAGTGTCTGGGTTGGGACAGAAAATTTTCATAAGTATGTTCAAAGAAGGAACAGTCCTCAACATCGGAAGCTTTTGAAAGATTTGAAGGAGCAGCAGAGCAAACCTTCAGCAATTTTTTGTATAGTGCATATCAGCCCTATGTATCTGTCCAAGGAGTTTTAATTCCCTCCGTCAAACTTTCACAGCAGCACAAGTGGGAGCAGTATACTTTGAGGAGGGGAAAAAAGAAAGGGGTTAAAAGGAGGTGAGACAAAGCTAAAGCAACCCAGGGAGATTAAGCAAAAGCCCGTGAGTGTTACTGGAAAAGAGAAGTTTTATGTCCCTGCTTCATTATACCCTGAAGACACGTTTCTAGAAATAAAGAGCTAAAGATGTACCTGGGTCTGGGTTCTGTGATTACAAAAATGAAGCCAAGTGGGTTTTGCCTATCAGATGAGCACGAGTGCTTATCTTTCAGATTTTATCATGCCAATATATATGATACATGTAGAACAAACAATATTCTTATAGTGAGTGTTTGGGTTTTTCTGTGCCAGGTTTCGACCTCATCAAGATGCAGACCCTGAAAAACCCAGAGCTGCTGCTCTGATTGACAGATTAATCTCTTTCAAAAACAATGATCATGGAGCCTGGGTCAGGGGAGGGGATATCCTCATTCAGAACTCCGGGTAGGTATTTGGAAGCATACGGCTGCATGTTACTAAGTTTTCCCTGAAGCTTTGATTATGAAAGTGCATTATGACAAGGTTGTAAGAGAAGTTTGATACTTAACTCAAAGAACTTCTTGATACCTTGAAATGCTTTCACACTATCCCACTACTCTTAAATGAAGCAAGTTTACGTGTGACTGGATGAGAACCTGCCTTAAACGAGAAAAAGAAACTATACAATAAAAAGAAGTCTAAAAGTTGGTAGAGACAGTAAATTAATACTGAGGTATCTGTGGTTTCCCTGAGCTGTCATGTTCCTACTTAAAATATATAGAAAATTACTTGATTTTTTTGTTTTAACAGCATTTTTTAAGAGTTAAGTGTGGTGTTCCATTAATAGAAAAATTCGGTCTTGCTTCAGTGCTTTTACAGTACCTTTTAGTAGGATAGTGCAGAAAACAACTGAAGCATTGAACTTTCTTTTAGGTTTGCAGACAATGGAATAGGTTTGACATTTGCTAGGTGAGTACTTTGTTATTCACTTCTGTTTTTTCTTGCCTAGAAGCTTAGAAAATATACATCCATCTATTAAAATTAAGAAGTACACTTTATTAAGACTAGAGTTTCATTTTTGGGCCTGATTCTGTTTCCAGTGCTGTAGATGAGGTTATAAGGGCTATGAACTGACACAGTTGCCCAGGCTTGCACATTAATTCAGCCTGTGGTTGGTTTACACCCCAATTGGCTACCTCTTCACTGGAATGGTTATTTTTGTCTAGGTATTTTTGGTATTGTATTGTTCCTTAGGCAGTTCTGATTTTCCTCCTGAACACTTAAAACTGAGTTAAGGAAAAGGGGATGAGCATTTAGAGGGGACAGAGTCTCTTTCTAATAAAAAAGAATCAAGTAACTTGAGTAGTAAGCCAAAATTGTTGCCTTTTAGGCTATGACAAGCTGGTTACAGAATTATAAAAGTGGGCTTTCAAAGAAGGAGTGCTGCACTAGAAAGAGAGATAGAAAATATTGTACTTAGCTCTGTCTGGCATTTCAAACAGTTAACGTATAATACTGTTAATGATTAAATTTATTGTTCTGTGTGTAGTAAATGAAGTCTAGACTGCTCTACTTTAGGAGGACTGTTACAGAAGTAAAGTAGAATTACGCCTCAGTGCGTTCATCTGCTGGGGAGTATTGGCTAACAGCTTGTCTCTGACATTGCGTTGATAGTGATGGGAGCTTCCCAAGTGATGAAGGTGCCAGCCAGGAAGTATCTGAGTCACTGTTTATAGGTGAAAGCAAAAATTATGGATTTCAAGGTGGCCAAAATAAATACGGGGGAACTGGAGGAATAGACAACAAGGCACGCACTCTACCTAGAAATCGGTAAGTATGCTGTCAGTGAAGGAAGTAGAAATTATACAAGAAATGTTCTCTGTGTCAGATGTAAACATTCTTCTTGCTTGAGCTGCAACAAATTAGGACTGTTGCAGCTGACACTCTCTTTTTTTTCTTTTTAACACTTTGTGTGCAGCTGTACCACTTTTTGCTGAGTCAGTTTTCATCTGATGCTACCACAGGTCACTTTTCCATAGCAGTCTCTCTGGGCCACCTGTGTCAGTGCTTAGTCACCACCATAGTAAATAACCTTCTCCTTATGTTAAGGAGGAACCTCCAGTTTTTCAGCTTGTGTCCATTGCCTGTAGTCCTTCACTGGGTGTCACTGGAAAGAGTGTGTCTTTGTCTTCTCTGCGCCCTGCCTTCGGAGATTCTTATACATTGATGAGATTCCTGCCTGAGCCTTCTCTGCTCCAGACTGAACAGCCTGCAATCTCCCAATGTTTTGTCCTATGGGAGATGCTCCAGTCTCTTAGTCATCTTTTTGGCCCTTTGTTGGACTCTCTCCAGTAGCTGCATGTCTGTCTTTTACTGGGGAAAAGCACTCTAACTGTAGCTTCACCAGTGCTGAATGGATGGGAAGGATCACCTCCCTCAATCAAAGAAGCTGGAAGTGCTTCTCCCAGTGGAGCCCAGGATACCATTTGCCTCTTGGTGGCAGGGGCACTTTAGGGGCTTATGGTCAACTTGATTTTCACCAGTGTGGAACTTAATGAGGTTTCCATCTACCTGTTTCTGTAGCTGTCAGGGTCTATCTGGATGGAAGCACAACCCTCTGGTGTGTCAGTTGCTCCTCGGAGTTTTATGCGTTCTGCAAACTTGCTGAGACTATACTCAGCCCTGTCATCCATATCACTAATAAATCTGTGCAACAAAATTGAACCCACTGTTGACCCCCGGGGTACATCACTAGTTACTGGCCTCCTAGTAGACTTCATGATACCACCCTCTGGACCCAGCCATTCAGCTAGTGTTCAGTCCATCTCACTGTCCTCTCATCCAGCCAAAACTTCTGGAGGATCTTATGGGATGCAGTGTCAAAAGCCTTCCTGAAATCTAGGTAGACCATGTCCATTGCTCCTCAGCTATCAGGCCAGTTATTTCACTACCGAAGTTTATGAAGTTGATCAAACATGACTGCTCCTTGGTGAATCCATGTTGATCAGTCCTGATGACTTTCTTGTGCTTCATGTGCCTTGAAATGGTTTCCAAGGGTACCTACTCTATCACCTTCCCAGGGATCAAGCTGGGTCTTACCAGACTGCAGTTCCCTGGGTGCTTCTTCTTGAAGTTAAAAGTGACATTTTGTTTTCTACCAGTCTACGAGCACTTCTCCTAGTTGCCATGACCAAGCAAAGATCAGGTGTTATTCTCCTGCTGTATTTACCATATTGGGAAAGGGGCACATTTGCAAATGGACAGTGATAGCTCTTGTAATAAGGAAATTCAAAAGAGTGGGGGATTTTTTGACTAATTACATAAATACAGAAACAAGATTTCCTTTACTATCTAACCTGCCAGTCGTTGTCTTAATGTTGCTTTCTTGATTTCTCTGTGAAGAAGTGTGTCTATGACACAAATTCAGGCTTCTCTTGGGGTTTGTTACAGGATGCTATAAATATTTGCTTGCATTAATAGGACATTTCCAATCAGAGGCTTTCAGATTTATGATGGACCTATTCACGTTACCAAGTGCACATTCAAAAACTTTGTGCCAACTCCAGACAGATTTACCAGTGCGGTTGGATTCTTAATGAAAAATCCGTGGCAGATGACACCAAAAAACAACATTTCTCTTGTGAAGTTTGGTCCAAATGTAAGTTTATTACAAATTTTCTTTCATTATTGCTAATGGCTTGCTTTTCTTACTGTATTTAAAATAAATATCCAAGGGCACTAGGTTATCTTTTCCATACATCCCTACTCCAGAGTTTCTCTCTTGGTTAGAATGCGTTCAAGGCATTTGTCTCCTGAGCAAAAAATAGCAACAATGGAGATGTAGGATATGTTGCATTAATAATCACTTTTATTGCTAATGGTAAAGCTGGAAGGAGGTTCTGCGAGGTTTGGTATATCTTTAGTAATGGATTTTCCATTGAAAATACTGAGACGGTTCAGAAGCAAGAGCTGGCCTGATCCTATTACTGAATATCAAAATCAGTTTTGCAAAATTCCCCTGTACTTGCCATGAAGTGTTTAATGAACTTTGTCAAATTTCTGTTGTGCAAGTGTTTGTGCTTTGCATGGGGGAAAAAATAAATATTTTAATTGTTGTTTCCAGGTTTCTTTGAAAGTCTTCTTTGGAAAACCTGGTCCCTGGTTTGAACAAGGAGATCTGGATGGTGACAAGAATTCGATATTCCATGATCTAGATGGTTCAGTGACTGACTACAAGGATACATATGTGGGCAGAATGGATAACTACTTGATTCAACACCCCAAATGCATTAATGTTTCAGAATGGTGCGGAGTAGTTTGCAGTGGGACCTATGCACAGGCTAGTACACTTGTAGCTTTCTGTTTGGGGCAAATCTGCGACATGAATAACTTGTGGGGTAGTGCAAGAACTATAAAATTACCTATCTTTTGATTTAAAAATTCTTTGACGTTTTGAAAGTACTTTTATGCATATTACACTTCTCAGCCAGTTGGGTATATCATGTTCCCTTCAGCATGCAAACTGTGAGTGCAGTATTATATGCTGAAAGGTAAAACCAAATATGTATGCATGCCAAGAGTTCTGTGTTGCAGTCCGATCTGCTAAAATATTTTTGCATTGAAGGTGTTTTCTTCCACTGGAGTTTTGTCTGTTATTTTTTTAGAGTTGATTTTAAGGCACTTTTTATCTCCCCCCTCTCCCCCCCTTTTTTTTTTAATGAAGATGCTACCCCTCCCCCCCCCCCTTTTTTTTTTTAATGAAGATGCTAAATATGTCTTTTTGAACACTAATCTCACATAGGCTTGATCCTGATTCTGGTTCCTACCCTGTATGAGTTTGGCCAAGTACCATAGCTGATTCTACTTTGTTTTGCTCCCTCACCTTTTTTGTCTATAAAATAAGCAAAATCTACAGTAGTTTTTTAAATAAGGTTCTTCTTCAGGAGATATTAGTGTATTGCGTAACTTGGAACATCAAATTGCAGTGTTTTGACTAATGCTGAGTATTCTCCACTATTTCATTGCCTTTTGCACAGTGTCCAAATTTTTCATCCTCCTTAATATCGTATAGGTATATGTTCAAACCTGGAATGGACAGAATCTTTCCATGACTATTGTACGAGATGAGTACCCAGCCAATCCCATGGTTCTTAGAGGTATTAATCAGAGAGCTGTCTTTCAACAGTACCAGCCAGTAGTGATGCTCCAAAAGGGCTACACGATACATTGGAATGGAAGAGCTCCAAACGTCACCTATCTTTATCTAATTAACTTCAACAAGTATGTTTACTTTCTTTTATGTCAGTGATCTGTATGGCAATACTGAATTTATGTCCTGCAGAATTAGCCTGTGTGAGAGTTTTCAACCATCAGTAGGACTGGATCTTGGGTTGTTTTTTTCATAATTAGAAATACTGAAGTATGAAAAGCAAGAGATTAAGTAACAGACCTGCACTTAAAGTTAGACTTTTGTCCAGTACACTGTCTTTAAGAAAAATTCTTTGGAGAACAAAATGTGCAAATAATGAAGTTGAGCAGGATTGGAGTTGAATAGTTTAGCATATTTGATTTTGTTGTCGGAAAAACTTATTAAATATCTAAACTATAAAATCAAATATAACCTCATAGTATCAAAGTTACTATGATGTTTCATGAAATAGTTTGTGTAGAGGGGGGAAGAAAGGTCTTCTGGTTGAGAGTTTGGAAGATTGTGTTTCTTGTACTTGTTTTTTTGGGTTATCTGTTTGCTATAGTTTTCTGCAGTGAATAATACATTTTATTTTGTCTTCAGGAATGACTGGATTCGTGTTGGTCTTTGTTATCAACCAAACGCAGATTTAGTTGTAGTATTGGAAACCTTTCAAAGGCGGTCATCTGCTCTGTCAAGCAAGGTAGAGCGCTACATGCCTGTATATTCAATGATGGAGCTCGAAAATAATCGCTCAGAGAAGAAGTTTTACTTTGACAACAGTACTGGGTAATTCCTTGTAACTTTACTGTGTTGGAAAACATTGTTTAACCTTAAAATATCCAGTTTGATAGTATTAAAAGCAACTGATTGAGACATCTGCATAAGAGAAAGGCTATTGTGAAGGAGCCCAAAACCAATTTGAAAGAATACTTTATGTGACTTTGTGGTTGTCACTGAAATACTTTTCCAAGAGCACCACAGGATATTTCCTACCCCTTCCCTGCGAAAAATGTGATATCTGGCCTGCTGCAGAGCAGTGTCTTTCAGGAAGTAACTTCATGCCTTTTTGTTGAACTGAAAATTCTAGAGATTTCCAAGGAGTTTTCTGTTCCAAGAACAATTTTAAGAATGTCTTTCTGAAAATGTCTTTTCAGCCTCCTCAAAAATACTTGAAAGTTCTATTCTCTCTTTCTAAAGTATTTCTGACAGTGGTCATTGAGATCCTTCTGAGAGTTTTGAAATACGAAATTAAGTCCTACATACATCACTTCTGTGTTTTGTAAATTTTGATCTTTAATTTATAATTTGTTCTCATATTTTGTTCCCTTATCTGCTACTTTGCCTGAATGTAGCTTTTGAAAAGACATTTACATTTCTTTTGTCTAAAAGCTACAGTGATAACAGTCAAATATACAATAGAAGACTTACTTGTGTCTATTTCTGAGTACTGTGAACGTAATGACCACTACTGCCTAAAATGGATTTTCCAGGCATTTGCAACAGTACAATTACATTATCCAGTACTGGTGGTTGAAGCTGAATATCCCATTACAGCTGGCTATCTGCAAAGATCTATGATCAAAGAAATATAGATGCAAGCAGTTTGGGTTTTGTCCTGCATGCCACTTATTTGAGGAGTGATTGTTCTTTTCAAAGCATATCATTCATTTAATTGTAATCATAACTCTAGCAAACTAAGTATTTTGAAAAAGTTTGAACATTGGTGCAGAAGTTTCTCTGCTTCTGAAAATCATAGAATATGGCTGTTAACATTTACCATAAATACCTATTTTTTCAGCAGTTGATCTAGATTCTTTTTCTCCCTTTTGTTTAGATTACTGTTTCTGTTTCTTCAAGCCAAATATGATAGGGATGGTCACAGTTATTGCTCGTCTCAGGGATGTGAAAGGATCAAGATTGTGACCAAAGATTCGGCAAAAGGGATTAGTAACTGCATGGCAAAAGCTTACCCAAAGTACTACCAAGGACCAACTGTCATAAAGCAGATGCCAGTAAAAACTACCGTACCATGTACAAAATGTGGCACAACTCAGGTAAAATAAAAAAAGCAAAAACTTTCATGAACTGTACAGTTGGTGCTGCTGTCTACTTACTTTGAGGCAGAATATCAGTCTTTCAGCTCAGAAAACTGCACCTGCGAGTTTGCGGTGATTGTTTATGTTGATCTCTGTATGCTAGAAGGTGGGCAGTCTCTAGTATCACAAAGGTTTCAGGTTTTGTTCTTCAAAATGTTCTGCTTCACCTCTCACTCTGAGTGCTACAGAGAAGGAATACAGGTCCATCTGATGTCTTGTACTACAGTGTTGTCTATAGTCCATGTAGGATAGCTTTGCAGCAGAGATCTGTATGCTATTGGCCAACACTCTCTCTGTTTTTTGGATCTTTGCTTATTGGCATGAACTTGAAATGGCATTATCTGTTTTAGCTGTGTAAGCTGAGAAAAATACTGAAAGTAAGGAATAAAATGGGTTGCACTATTTCTTGTACCATAAATAATGCCATTTACAAGTGGATGCATTTCTTTGGAAAGTAGGGGGTCTGTTGTGAACTATCTTGCATGTTAAATTGTTGAAGACACATGGATATGCCTACATAACGTGTTCCATTTGATACCCAGATGGTATTCACCAGTGATCCTCACAAAAACTACCTCCTTGTGCAGATTAATTCATCTGGTAAAAAAGAGTTAAGCAGAGGTCATCAAGCATTTATTTCTGTAAGTATTCTTTATGATTTTCTTCTGTCTTTCTTTTTAGCAACATAATGCTGACCTCACTTTTTCTTCACTTGAATGAAAAGTGTTGTTTTGTAGTTTAAAAAACAGACAGTCAAAAAGTTGATGTTTTACCCTCAGAAAAGGAGGCTTCAAAGCTCCAATTTGTATCCAAATCTTTTCTTGCTGGAGAGAGAATTGTGCCAGTAAGGGAGAGTTTAAAATCTTCAGATGCATGGTGGAAATGTAGATGGATATACATTTATTGAGGGCTGTTTTGGGGGGAAAAAAGAACAAAACAAAACAAAATCCAACCAAACAACCCCCCCCCCCGAAATAAAACAAAACAACCAAAACCTCAAACAACCTCTTAGTTAAATCCATGTTGGTGAAATTGATTTTGTGTTAACAGATTAGTGAGTTAATGGGATGAATCATTCAAGCCATTAATTGCTAAACTTCTTCAAAATGGCAATTACTAAGGAATCCATAGAGACGACTGTGTTTATTCTGATGCTGTCCTGATAAGCCTAGTGATGTGATACTCTAAAAAAAGTAGTTTACTTCAACTTCTCTATTTGGATGCTGAAGGAGACTTACCCATGAAGCTGAAATAGCATTTGCAGACATCCTCACACCACAAAGCATAAAGTCTGTATGTGTCTTAGATTTTGATACTGCATTAGCTTGTTTGAAGTAATAAAACTCTTATTTAGTCAGACAAATGGCACATGAACAGTGTGAGCAGTTGCAGGCTTATACAGCAGTGTCCAAAGCAGAAGGCATACTCTGTAAGAAGAAACTGGGCTGGAACTGGGCTGCTGCAGATGCAAATTAACTGTACTATTTCAAAGAAGTCCAGGTAGTTCAGTATCTGAGTTTTAGCTTCCCAAAGCAGGAGGAAGGGCCAAGGCAAGTAGAAAATCACCTGAAATGTGTGATCTCCCTATAGGAGCCAGGGACTGAAGGATCACATACAATTTCAGAAGACCCACTGAAAGCTTCCCCTCAAGGGGAAAAATGAAGAGATGCTAGGAAGAAACAAGTATTTGTAAGGAAATTAGAGCACCACTGTGTCTAAGCTCAAGATTAACATAGTGCAGTAGAGTCACTGTTGAATTTGTGTTCATTTTAAGAAAGAAAGAAAAAGTTCTTTCCTCTTTTTCTCCTTCCATTCAGGTCAATGACACTATGTTTTCCTTCAAGGATAATGGTATACTTATTGTTGTAGTTGATGCCTGCATTGGCACAGTGTCAGGAAACAAATTATTTTCTGGAGTAGATGTTATGCGTGTAGATGGATATTTAAAATCTGGAATTCCACAGAGGTATGTGTAATGACCATTTATTTCCAGTATGTCCTGTAAGCTGTAGCTCTGCTCTCTAATGAGTATTTAAATAATGATGTCTATACACAAGCACTGAAAGTAAGCAAAGCATGTGTCTAAGTTGAGGGAAAAGGAGAAACACAGAAGCATTTTAACAGACAGTTTAGCCATATTGGAGAAAACAGAACAACTCGTATTTTGAATACTTAGAGTTTTCCAGTGTCTTTCACCTTGAAAAGATTTTTTTTTTTTTTTTTAACGACATCATATAATAGTGCTTTTTTGTTTAAAACAAAAATAACTTTTTGTTTAATAAGGTCACTTAAGGACACTGACAAGAACTATGTGACAAGGTATCATATTCTTTTCTCTCCATCTAGGGAGAAAATCATTTATCAGTAAAGAAAAGTGAAAAGTTAGTGTCAGAAAAATCAGCATTCTAATATTCTAATTCTGGATCAATATCTAAACTTGTTTTTTTATACAAAATATTAAACTATATTTAAATAACACTTTCTAATGATTTTGAAGTTAAATTTAAAAGTTACTTAAAAAAATTCTAGGTGTGTGATTTTCTAGGTACTGCTTTCAGAGAGGGTTGACTATTTCCATGTCATGAAATGAAATGGCGTGAAAACTTAAGTCAAGTAGTCTGTGAGCAGCATGTAGCATAATATTAAGGAAACTTTGTGTTTATAACAGCTGCTGTCTCTGCACTGTTTCTGCTGCAGGTCTATTGTTCTACTGAGCACAAGAGGTGATGTAGCAGTTCCTAATAACTTATCGGAAGCCTTAGTGTCCCTGGGGACAGCCAAACCGCCTTACCTTCAGAGCAATGGTTGGTAGAAACTTCTCACATTTCTTTGGTATCACCTTGGGCTGTGTGTTGTTTGTGTTGGCATGGTGGGTTTCTCACAGGGTATGTGGAAAAGATACAGCTGACAGAGGATGGTTGCCAGTTTGCAGTGGTGTGGGCTGTTGCGTTTCCGCCCTTGTTGAGAGGGTAGGTGGGCAGCCCTTCGGTAGATGGGGCAGAAAACCCTTCCTGTTGTCCCAGAGGGAACTTTGTGAAGCTTGTTGCAGGTGAAGAAGTGACTGGCAGTTCTTTGTGCCTGTGTATTACAGAAAAAGAGCCACTGTCTTTTTTCCCAAAGCCTGTATTTTCTCTCACCCAGCAAAACTGTTTTTAAACAGTCTCCTGTGCTAGGCTAGTATTTCTTGTTCTAACAAAATTTGAAGGTGAAGATGAGAAGCTGTTGTTGTTTTGTGGGATGATCACTCTGTAGGCCACGTGGGGTAGCTCTCATCTGTTCAGGGCCCTGGCACAACTCTTGTCTGTGAAAGCAGGTTTTGTAATTGTCCTGATAGCTGTGTTTTCGAATGTAAGATTTCAGAGTATTTAATATTGAATATTGAAAAAGGAAATCGCAAATCAATGTTTCCTTGCAAGATGCATGTGAAGCTGAGAGTGTATTAATGTCCTGAATAATCTGAGGGAAGAATTTCAGAGGAAGGTGCCGTTACCTTCCAAACCAGTCCTGTGTTGTTCTTGCATGTGCTTGGCTGGTTCAGTAACACAGCTGTTTTTTATCGCAGGAAGCTTGGCCTTTCTGGGCTTCAGAGGAAGCTTTAAACCATCCTGGATTAAGTTGTTTACCGGTCCTGCTGGGCATGGGCTTGTTCAGATAGAAAAGTATATCCCCTTGCAATTAGAAGAGTATGGCTGTGCCAGAGGAATCAAAAATCGGCGGAAAGACCTTGAGCTTCTGAAGAAGGCTACACAATCTCATTAAGACTAAGATGTACATAAAAGCTGAGGGGGAAAAATGTGAACTAACTTATTTTTAATTTATGGCATTTAAAACTATATTGTTATCCAAGTAAATCATCTTATTGTCTGACAGATGTTTGCCAGCATTGACCGCTTGAATGCCAATCTGTGCACCTTCTAGTTGTACAAAATATTAAAGAATTTATTAGTATTTGTATAAACAGGTTTCAGAGATTTTTCAGATGTTTGTATTTACTGTAAACAAGTTCCTTCTGTTTAATACTCCTTTTGTATGTAACAGGGTGTTCATAAAAGCCTTAAATTTTTAATAGCAGGTTTTGGAGTGCATCTTGAGTTACTTGAAAGATAAACATTAGAGTCTTCATAAACAGCCTGAATTGGTCATTATAACTTACGCATTTCCCTCAGCTGTTTAGATGTGTTCCTGAGGATTTATTTAGCAGTCAGCTCAGTTACATTCTCAATCTACTTTCCAAGGTGTTAAAACCCAATTTTCCATGTACATGCAGCTAACTCAAGCGGTTTTAAATGCAGTAAACTTCTTGCTTTATTGTATGCAAGATGGAAAGGGGGCATTCAACAATCCAGCCTGGGGCTGGGTAAGGATTTGTGTACTGTGCATGCAATTTTAACAAGGCTATATATACCAGCATGGCATACAGAGCAGAAAAGGACTACCATTCTTTGCGGTCACTGTTTACTATTCACCCCCAAATATACAACTGTCTGCAAGAGTTACTTTAATAAACAGTCTGCTGTTAAGGCTGCAGTCTTGGGTGCAGCTTGACTTCACCTGTTCCTTTCAAAGCTTTTAGGCAAAAGGGCAAAGTTAATATGTAGTTGTTCTCATTTTAATATGAAATGAAGCTTATACTCTTGCAGAGATTTTTTTTTTTTAAGTGAATGGAAAGTGCTGTCAGTTCCTTCAAGCGCATTATATCTTTTGCTTTAACTTCAAGTATATTCATATACTCATGTTGCTAATTCCTATTTATTGTATTTTAGATCTGTTTGTTTTCTTTTTGTTTTGTTGCAATTTTTTGACCCCTTTTGCAGATAGCATGAAAATCATTTAGAAGAACTGAGACACAGATGCCCTTTTTCGGGATCCTAGTCTTTGAAATTGAATGAATTTCAGAGACTGTGAAGATACATTTCATAACAGGGAACAATAGGTGCCATAGAGCAAAATTGTAACCATAGTTCCAATAAAACTGACATAGTTGCTTCTTCTTGTATATGTTCTCATTCATTCTAGTTGGTATATCTATGATTCAGAGATGCTTTGTGCTTTGAATTCGAAGTGATGTGGCTGATGGAAGTGAACTATATGCCTGTCTTCTCCAAAGAAACTGTAAAACTGTGGGGATTTTTTTGTGCTTTAAAGGAGAGGGGGCACCATAGCAGACCTATTATTCTTGTTCAATTATAATATGCTACCTCAGTGCTACAATTAAACTTCCTATTCTAGTGTAGTTTCTTAAGTGACAGGGGAGGGGAAAGGAGCACAACACAAGAGATTAAGTTAACAAATAGATGACTGATGTTATTTTTATTGTAAAACCAACCCAAATGGATGATTGTGTATTTTGCAGTTATTTGATGCACAGTTCTCTTATAATGTTAAAAAAAAAAAAAAAAAAAGGTGTTTTGTTAGAGTCAGATGTTGTAAATCTGTAAGAGTAGCTGTAATGTTTGGTGTTACTAATGCAGGGCAGTATGATTTAAAATGCTAGGTGCAGTAGTGATAGTCTTTGGGGATTAAAATGGTTTTAAGATTTCTGCTGTTCTGTGGGTCATGCTCAGCAGAGAAATGCCAATGAGGTAGTAATCGTCGGAACTGTGAAGCTGACCATTAGTTATGAGTTTCTACTGTTCTAAGCCATCTTGTAAAAATTATACTTGGAAGTGTCAAGGGTATTAATGATATCAGGCTTACTGATAGACAGTTGGACCTAAAGTTGAAGTGTTGTCCTTTATGTGAATTTAAACACTTGATAAATAGCATAAATAAATTTTTACATCTGTCAAGGCAATAAAGTCTTGGGTCTCTTCTGTTCTTGTATCAAGTTATTTTGTAAAGTGTGTATTTTATTTCAAACGCCAATAGACCTATGAAGTTTATGGACCGTAATCTACTCTCATTCAGAGACAAATTGTGAGTGCTAGGAAAGGAGACAGTGATGGTGACTGAAGCTGTGAGCCTGTCTCTGAAGTCTGTCATCTTAAAGTCTATCTGAGCTGCTCATCAAGTGTAGAGTCATTGCAGCTTGATGAAGGCCAGTGCAATATTTATGCATACTTGGGGGCATCTTATCCATGTCTATAACTACCTGCTGGGGAGGTAAGGAAGATGCAGTCAGGCTATTCTTGATGGTGCCCAGTGGCACAGGACAAGAGGCAGTGGGTGCATGCTGAAATGCCGACAATTTCCTATAAACAGAGGAAAAACTTTTACTGAGTGGGTGGTCCAGCACTAGAACTGACTGCCCTGGAGGCTCTGGAGCCTTTGTCTTTGAAGGAGCAGCTGTAGCTGGTGCTGCTTTAAGACACGTAGTATCCTAGGCCATCTCCAAAGGTGGCTCACAGCCAGCGCTGCTGTGGTTGTGTGCAGTTAAAATTACCAGCATATGTAGCCTCTCTTTCCCAAGCGCACCAGCCACCACAGCCTGCAAGGGCTGAGCTACACATTTTTCACCTCATGCCTGAAGCTTAGTGATGTCTTAAGAATGAGGTACCTCTGCCCTAAAGCCTATCCAA
Source organism: Neomorphus geoffroyi (assembly GCA_033558235.1). Taxonomy (NCBI): domain Eukaryota; kingdom Metazoa; phylum Chordata; class Aves; order Cuculiformes; family Neomorphidae; genus Neomorphus; species Neomorphus geoffroyi. The sequence continues at coordinate 31,036,409 of JAUMJM010000048.1, forward strand.
AAGGTGGTGTAATTCCTTCTTCATGGTCAGGCTTTGTGTACAAATAGATTTGATTTCCATTACGTACTCATTTGTGTCATTCTGCTGTAAAGAAATAAAAAGCTCACTGCGCTAGAGAAAGGAAGGTGAGTTTAAAGCTCTGATGTAACGCATTAGGGCTTTTTAGGGCACATCTGGGCTTATGGTCTTGCTCCACAGGTTGGGTTTGCATTTTATTTTGTAATTGTTACAATGTTTTAAAAACAACGACAAAGAAACAAGAAAAGAACAAATGAACTACATGGAGCAGGGATCAGATTAAGTGTCCTATCAATAAGGTGCTCTCTCTGGTCAAAGGCAGCACTGAAAATCCGTGGTATGAGGAGCTGGAGACCCATCCCTAAAGAACTGGATGGTGACAAGGCTGTGCTTTAGGAAAAGAGAGACTTAATTCTGCATATTTTGGGACTGCAGTGACAGCTGAGACCCCATATAACTTCGGATCCAGGACATGAAAATAAGTTTTCCTTCTCAGACAAAGTCTTGTGATCTTCTCTGCTCCCTGTCAACTTCGCACACTACGTAGGAAGGATGTGCATCTGAGGACAGTCAAGCAGCTCTGACTGAAAAGTGCAGAGCTCCAGATTTGATGACTGCTGTATGATGTGGTGCAGTGGTCAATGAAGGTCAAAAGGGTATGGTGTGTCTATATTTGTTTAAAGTGATCCTGGCATCCAAACATCTATGACACTGTCTCCCATAGTAGACTACTGGACAAGCTGGCAGCCCATGGCATGGACGGGAATGTTCTGTGCTGGGTTAGGAATTGGTTGGATGGCCGAGCCCAAAGGGCTGGTGGCCGGTCACTAGTGGCGTCCCCCAGGGTTCGGTGCTGGGCCCGGTCCTTTTTAATATCTTTATTGATGATCTGGATGAGGGGATTGAGGCCTTCATCAGCAAGTTCGCAGATGACACCAAGCTGGGAGGAAGTGTCAATCTGCTTGAAGGAAGGAGGGCCCTACAGAGGGACCTTGACAGGCTGGAGAGATGGGCTGACTCCAATAGCTTGAGGTTTAACAAGTCCAAATGCAGGGTCCTACACTTTGGACACAACAACCCCATGCAGAGCTACAGGCTGGGTGCAGAGTGGCTGGAGAGCAGTCAGGCGGAAAGGGACTTGGGAGTGCAGGTGGACAGGAAACTCAACATGAGCCAGCAGTGCGCTCAAGAGGCAAAGAAGGCCAATGGTATCTTGGCCTGCATCAGGAACAGTGTGGCCAGCAGGACTAGAGAGGTCATCATCCCCTTATACTCAGCACTGGTCAGGCCGCACCTTGAGTACTGTGTCCAGTTCTGGGCCCCTCAGTTTAAGAAGGATGTTGAGATGCTGGAGTGTGTCCAGAGGAGGGCAATGAGGATGGTGAAGAGGCTGGAGCACAAGCTCTATGAGGAGCGACTGAGGAAGCTGGGATTGTTTAGCCTGGAGAAGAGGAGGCTCAGGGGAGACCTTATTGCTCTCTACAGCTACCTAAAGGGAGGTTGTGGTGAGGCAGGAGTTGGACTCTTCTCTCAGGCGACCGGTGACAGAACGAGAGGACACGGTCTCAAGCTTCGCCAGGGGAGGTTTAGGATCGACATTAGGAAGAAATTCTTCACTGAGAGGGTAATTGTTCATTGGAATGCGTTGCCTAGGGAGGTGGTCGAGTCACCATCCTTGGAGGTGTTCAAAGAGAATTTGGATGAGGCACTTAGTGACATGGTGTAGTTGACAAGTAGGAGTAGGTGTAGGTGTTGGGTCATAGGTTGGACTCGATGATCTCAGAGGTCTTTTCCAACCTTACGATACTGTGATACTGTGTGTGATACTGTGAAGTATGAAGACAAGCAGTAACTTCTGAGCTTAAAAAGGCATATATGTGAGCTCTTCACAGTAATTACTTTTCTACTTCTTCTGGTAATATATGTTCAAGCATTTCTGGGAAGGTTCTGTTCTTTCCAGAAGTTCACAAGCATATTGTTCTTTTGTAATGCCTTCTTTTTTTCCTGCATCTTATACTAGTTAAAATTCTAAAATAGCACTTAGTATTAAAATGTATATAAATCCACCTTTGGTTTGAAAGAATTTGAGCTTTTTAATTACATGGCTTCACAGTACTGCAATTTTGCATATTAAACTGTATTAGCAATATTAGCAATTGTAACTTGCTAAAAAAAAAAAAAAATCTTATTTGGCCGTTGACTTGTGAGACTGGGAACGATGAGACTGGCAAGTTGTAGAAGTCCACTTCGCTTTTCTTATGTGATGAAACTCTGAAAAATCAATAGGTTTTGGATGCAACAGCAACCATTTTGAGAGAAAGCAATCTGGGGATCTCCTGAGATTAGCTTAGCTTTTTATGATACATCAACTTGTGCATGCTCTCCTGTCCTTCCCTTAAGCCATACTTAAAAAAATTCATAAGACACTTGTGCTTTTCGTAAAAGGATTGGTGGTTGCTATGTTTGCTACACTGCTGACAAATTGGCTTGGTCAGACCACAGAGAAATTTCGAAGTAATCGTTCTGTATAAACTTTATCCTTAAGGGCCAACTTTTTCACTTTTCTGATTCCTATTGTATTTAAAAGTACAAAGCAGACGCATTTGCCATGCCTGGAAGGCAAATTCTTGTTTCATCTTTGTCCAAGTTGAATGGAGTGACAGCTAAATATCCTGATTTGTAATTTTTTCCTGTGGAAATATTCTTAGAACATGCAATGACCTGTCTTTATATATCATTTATTCTAAATAGAACATAAAGTGATATTTGATTTCAGGATTATTTTTGTGTGTATGCAAGTACAAGCACAGTATGCTGTGCTAGGACTGCTATTAACAGAAATACAACTATCTCTTTCCTGTGCAGCATTTCCAGCAACATTTTCAACAGATACATTAGGATGTGTTCAGGATGTGTTCAGGATGTGTTTTGGGTAGCATTTAGATGATGTTGATCATCATCAGATGATGACATGTCAACTTTTTAGTATCTGTGAAGTTCTTCAGCAGGAGATGGTTTACTCCATTTGGAGGGTGTGAACTATGATCTAATAGTTTTTTTCCATCTCTGCTGCAAAAGATTGGTGCATGTTCTCAGTAACAGCAGACACCACCACAGTTATCTGTGTTCTCATATTATTTCTGGTTTTGAGAACAGAGTTATCTGTATTCTCATATTATTTCTGGGTTTGAGAAATGATTGTATGATAAGCATTACTCAGTAGTACATATTGCACATTTCTGCTTTTAGTGGGTTTCAATAGTGCAATATAAATTTCCAAATAGCAGCATATTCTGGGTTAAATTTTTAATTTTAACATTCCTATATTAAATCAAATTTTTGTATCCTTTACAACAGTGAACTGTGAAATATTATGTATACTCACTTGAATCACAGCAGCATGCACAATTGCCATTCTGACAAAATAAGAACAAATGTCAGTCTTTAATAGTTTGACATGGAAAAAAACAAATGAAGATTCAAGAAAAATTTGTTTGCTGTCACTTTCTTATAAGCCATACACACCTTTCTCCTTTTGCTTTATGTGGTCTCAGTGCTTCCTTCTCATTCAATAAGGGCTGGAATGCTGCTGTGGTTAAGTATCTTATTCCCACAGAATTTTCCTTTTCTGATATTCCCAATGTCTTGCTGCTTGTGGATTTTTCAGACTAATGGTCCATCCTTCTTCTCTGTTTAACTCTGTTTCGAAAGCACATTGGGGAGTGGATTGGACCTCTCCATTTTTCAGAACCTTTTAGTCTACGCAGTCAGACTTGAATTTCAAAATGTAATCTGTGTCTTTCAACAGAGGCATTACCCAAAATATATTCACAGTATCACAGTATCATATGGTTGGAAAAGACCTTTGAGATCATCGAGTCCAACCGATGACCCAACACCTACACCTACTCCTACTTGTGAACTACACCATGGCACTAAGAGCCTCATCCAATCTCCTCTTAAACACCTCCAGGGACGATGACTCCACCACCTCCCCGGGTAGCGCATTCAAATGGCCAATCACCCTCTCAGTAAAGAATTACCATCAGGTAAATTCTGTTGTCCCTGTGACTCACAATGTAGCAATATGTTCTTGATCGGATAGATAGATGCATGGAAATATCTTGCAAATAAGCACCAGGTGTGGGAGCATTGCCTGTTCCAAACTGAAGGAATTTGGGGCATAGAACTTGCATAAAAATGTTCATCTCCACTGCCTATTTTTGTGTGCAATTTTTCTTGCTGAGTATTGAACAAGCCCTTTGTAATCTGGGAGTCAGGGTGGATTTGAATTCTTTCATAGCTACCATCTTCAAATAACCAGATCAAACACTTCACATTACAGATTGTATAGTTAGCATGAGTACCAATACGAAGCTTGGAAATTTAGATACTTTCTCCTTATAGGCTGGGGTTTTTCTTACACTTCAGTCTCATGACTCTCACACTTAAGTCATTGCACACTTGTTCTCCCTCTACCCACCCCTGCCTTGGGCAGTCCTACACAAACTGCATGACATCATTGTTAATACTGACATACAAGCCAGTCTCTAAAATGAGGCTAATGAACTGAGTTCACACTAATACGCATATGCCTAGCAGTTACTGATTAAACAAGTAGTAAACCAGGGACTTAAGAGAACTGCAGTTTTTAATAACTGTATTAATATATTTCCCAAATTAAATTCTAAAATTACAAAAATATTTTTGTGTGCATAGAGTTACCGTCTTTGCCTGTGAAAGCCAGGTGTTCAGGATCTATGAAAGGGTAAATGACATTGCAAATTGCCAGGAGTCTATACTGAAGTCGCTAAGAATGATGTTGCAGTAGGGGTACTAGGTCTCCACATAAAGCTTAATAAGGAAGTAAATGCTCTATTAGGTGCAAAATGTGTTGTAAATTTGAGACAAAATCATGGTTTCCCTCTCACAGGTGGATATCATGGAATCATAAGGTTGGAAGAGACCTCTGAGATCATCGAGTCCAACTGTACCTGTCTCCCTACTAAACCATGTCCCTAAGGAACCCATCCACCTGTCTTTTAAACAGCTCCAGGGGTGGTGACTCCAATACCTCCCTGGGCAGCTGTTCCAATCCCTGACCACTCTTTCAGTGAAGAAATTCTTCCTGATGTCCACTCTAAATCTCCCCTGGTGCAACTTGTGGCCACTTCTTCTCTCCTATTGCTCATCACTTGTGAGAAGAGCCCAGCACTCACCCCATCACAACCTCCTTTCAGGTAGTTGTAGACAGTGATGAGGTCTCCCCTCAGCCTCCTCTAAGCTGAATTATGCTAATTCCCTCAGTCGCTCCCCATAGGGCTTGTTCTCCATCCCCCTCACCAGCCTCCTTGCCCTTCTCTGCACACACTCCAGCCCCTCAGTGTCCTTCTTGTAGTAAGGGGCCCAAAACTGAACCCAGCACTCGAGGTGCGGCCTCATCAGTGCTGAGCACAGGGGCACAATCACCTCCCTGCTCCTGCTGGCCACGCTGTGTCTGACACAGACCAAGATGCCATTGGCCCTCTTGGCCACCTGGGCACACTGCTGGCTCATGTTCAGCTGGCTGTCAGCCAACACCCCCAGGTCCTTCTCTGCCAGGCAGCTCTCCAGCCACTCTTCCCCAAGCCTGTAACACTGCATGGGGTTGTTTTGACCCAAATGGAGGACTCTGCACTTGACCTTGTTGAACCTCATCCCGTTGGTCTCAGCCCATTGATCCAGCCTGTCCAGATCTCTCTGCAGAGCCTCCCTTCCTTCAAGCAGATCCACACTTCTACCCAGCTTGGTGTCGTCTGCAAACTTGCTAAGGGTGCACTCGATCCCTTCATCAAGATCATTGATAAAGATGTTGAACAGGACTGGACCCAGCACTGAACCCTGGGGAACATGGCTCGTGACTGGTTTCCAACTGGATTTAATTCCATTTACCACAACCCTTTGGGCCCGGCCAGCCAGCCAGTTTTTAACCCAGCAGAGGGTGTGCCTGTCCACGCCGATGGCAGCCAATTTCTCCAGCAGGATACTGTGAGAAATGATGTCAAAGGCTTTTCTGAAGACTAGGTACACCACAGGCACAGCCTTTCCCTCGTCCATTAAATGGATAACCTTGTCATGGAAGGAGATGAGATTGGTCTGGCAGGACCTGCCTTTGGTGAACCCATTTTGACTGGGCCTCATCACCAGGCATGCACCCAAGACAATCTGCTCCATGACCTTCCCCGGTTACTGAGGTCAGATTGACAGGCCTGTAGTCCCCCAGATCCTCCCTCTGACCCTTCTTGTAAATGGGTGTAACATTTGCCACCCTCCAGTCAAACGGCATTTCCCCAGTCAGCCAGGACTGCTGGTAGATGATATACATCCACCAAAATCAATCTATAGTTAACCAAATTCTGATCAAGCACTTCAGATTCAAACACTCCATGTTTTGGTTGTAAATATTAAGAATTCTGAGAAAAGTTACACAGTAATTAAATAGAAAAAAAAATTAACAAAATTCAACAGAAACATGCCATTTGTTTTAATATATCTGTAATGTGAAAGTATAGAGATGATATTTCTCATTAGGGAGAGAAACAGCAATATAGGTGCAGGCAAATCTTTGGTGTCTAAAGACAGTCATTACCCTTGACATCTTAATTTTTTAAAGTTGTCATCTTATAAATGCTTAACCTGTGAATAATCAGCTACATGAGCTTAAGGTCACAGGAACAACTGTTTTAAGGTAGGTGTGGTTTTTTGCTCATGAGAATTTTTGCAGAAGTAATTTGGCGATTTGCACCTAAGTAGAGAGTTTAATTCTGCTTTTCTTTTTGTAGTCTGTTAACTCTTGCCTTAACTTCTACTTCTTTCAAACCAAGTTTTTATATTGGATCTGTGAAGTTTCTTACACAGTTACAGAGGCAAACTACAGGCAGAGGAGCCATCAGTGACATTTTTGAGACAAAACAAAGAACACCAAAACTCCTTCCCAATCTAACAGTGGGAAGGGAGGAGCATGGGGTTTGTTTGTGTCCACAGACCCTTCTACAGATTTTTCTGCATCTTCCCTAGCATTGATACATAAGGTTTATTTTTCATGTGAGACAGATAAGTTTCACGGATATTTTTTCGAAGATAGGATACCAATTATACAGGTACCAAGAAAATGAAGTCAACATGTACATGCATAATGCATTCAGAATGGGGTACCCAGATCTTCGGGGCTGGTTTTGAAGTCCAAGGCAGTAATTACATATATCAATAGTTTAATTTCCAGCCAAGCAGCCAAATCTCATTGGCTATGTTGAGAAACTGTGAAGGGATCCCAGAATACCCAGAAAGAGAGATGATTCGTCATGGAAGAGCTTAAGTTTAGGAAAAAAATGTCTGTAAATGCTGGTATGATTTTTCTTTTTCAGATCAAGTATGTTGCAAACAGGAATGGGTTCCTGTGCAGGAAACAGCTCTTCCGTAAAAGGGGCCATGGAACAGAGTGTATTAGTCTAAGGCAGTGGCAGAACAAACAACACAATTACAGCGGCTACTGATTTCCTTCCTTTGTCATGCCATAGCATAATTTATTGCGAAGCTACAGAGAAGCAATTACTCCAGCTTTCAACACAGGTGTCACCTCTGATTCAAATGCAGAGTAATTCATGCTCTCATCCTAACAGATACTTAGAACAAAAGGTACCAGTTATGGAAAAACAAATGCAGGCAGCTGCATATACCTTCTATCAAATAAGTTTCCCTGATACTACCAGAAAAAGGGAAGTTCTCTTATGAAAGAAATTGTTCAAGAAGAGTTCAGCATGAGGCTACTGAGTGCTTCGACTGAAGGAAGTTACGTTTTTGTAGCTCCCAGTTAGCTAATGCTCATGAAGTAAGAAGCGCTATGATGTGCAAAATGAAAACCTAACCCTACTGATTTTACAAACACTGCCAACACATGCAGAAAAAGTCTGCACACACATATTGTGGTCTTGCACTTAGAGGAAACATACAGAAGCTCCTACAAGAGAAACGGAAATATCACATCGGCTTGGCCAGAGCCAGCAGTCGAGAGAAAGGATGTGGCGGAGCAGTCCAGAAATAAAAAAGAGAATCTGTAGCCAAATAGTTCTGAAGGAAAATATTTTTCAGGGAAGCTTCTTGAAGCACACCTTTTCTTGCATGTTTTAAGAGCAATAACTGCTACAGGGTGTGTCACACTTCGGGAGGCTTGCGCTTGCAGAAAGTGAAAACTGCTGTGTCTCAGCTGCAGGCTGTAACAGTGAGCTGATAGGAGCTAGTCTGGGAGGAGCAGCCACTTGCTGGGGTGTTTGCTTGTCCAGCATGCTTGAACCCAGAAGAGGCAGTGCCAAATGGCAGGGATCTCACATTGCTTTACTACTTGGCACCTATCCAATGGATATTGCATCCTCTTAACAAGATCTTCCTGTCAGACAAAGCAACAGAGAAAGGATTGTCATCACATTAACTGACTAAAGGGAAGCCGCTATAATAAAAAGGAGGTCACTTTAATTAATGGGTTAATGTAAGCTTCTAAATTGAAATGTCTATGGAGGGAATTAGAATAACCTCTGGGTGAACTTAGTTGGAGCTATCTGCCAAGCTTCACATTAAGAAATGTAAAGTGTGGGTTGTTGTGAGAACAGATGAAAGAGTATCTTGGGTGGGAGCACCAGGAAAATTATGAAAGGATTAAAAGAGACAACACAAATTACTGAATAAGAGATTTTTCTTGCCTCTTAGCTTGCACTCCATCTTGCACATTAAGTTCCAGATGTTCCCCACTGAAAATCCCCAACAGATGTTCTTCTTCAAACAAAACCCCGTGAGTAGGCTGTTGAGTAAAATCTGAGGCTGTTTCTCAGTATGACTGAGAATCATGGTTTAATGAACCAGCAAAAATGTCCTCAGACAGTTCTGCCATAGCAGTCTTGCCGTTTTACCTTGTAACTAAAAACACAACAACAGAAACTCAAAAGCTGTTGCCTCTTGAATAAAATACAGCAAAAAATGCCTTGGAGGCATCCCTTTCCATCAAAGTAACAGCTGTTAGTCTGTGGACTGTAACAGCACACCTGCATGGCAATGAAGATAGCTTCACTATTTCAGTACCAGATTGAAAGGTACAGATGGAGACGGAGGGCAATAACTGCATGGGGATATTTGGTGTTAGCTAATAACTGCAGTAGCAGCCTGCTCCAAAAATGCCATAGCAGAGCCTGCGGTGGTTTTTATTCCTAAGCCAGTGTCTACATGTCTTCTCGAAACACTGTGCAGGGGCTGAGGTCCCATGCATTTCATGGCATATCAGAAGGGGTCATTCCCACCTCTGTCATTTGAGTCCTGTCTTCCCTGCCTGTTCCGGAGTTATTCCTCCCCAAATCAGTTTTTCCTCCAGAAATCAAATGTCTAAAGCTCATTAGTTGACATTAGTTCAGCCTTAAGCAGTTTTTAGATGTTCTTTTCTCTCCTTACTCATCTTACTCATCACAATTACCCACACCCATTAAGAAAAAAGCCAGTCAGCAAAATTACACTTATTGTTAACCCTTCCTCTTCCAATGGAAAGGCAAGAGTAAACACTAACTCAGTATAGATATAACCTAGATAACATTGATAAAAGTCAAGTTCTTGGACTTTCTACTGCCTATTTTGAAAGATTGCCACCAGTTTATTGTTTCTTTCCTCTTTCTATGTAAGGAAAAGATATTTCCACTAGCATTTATCTGTATCAGTAACATCAGTGATGCTCTCTGAGGTTTTTGTCATGCTGCACAGAGCAACAAAGTTGGAATCAAAATAATTTCTAACTACATTACTGTGAAGGAAAAGTCTAAGGATCCAAGTAACTTTTCAAAACTATTTTTATCATTTATATGTTGAATAGGAATTATGTTATTCTTACGTGCTTTTTTTTAACATTTATATTTTCATGTAGGGTTTTATATTTCAGCAGAGGGCACTATGACCTTACTTAGAACATAATCTATTAATCGAGCCATTTGAGCACGGAAAAAAGTTACACCATTTTTCCTCATCATCAGTCCTTAAATCACAGTGTTGTATACACAGGGTACGCTTATTCTCCATTTTAATCACTGCCTCATCATCTTGACTAAATGACTGGAAGCAAGTAAGGAAAAGCACTTCATGGAACTAATGTATTTAAGAAAAACCCAACTCCTTACTTTTCTGTAGGGGAAAATCAGCTAAATAAAGACTTGGACTTTATTCCTCTAGGGTAACATTTTTTCCTGCTGTAGAGTCCGTGGGTTAGGCATTTTAACAAAGACAACAAAGCAGCTGCTGTAGCAAAGGATGACAACCCTCTCCCTTCAAAACTTCCAGATCTCACTGATGCGCAGAAGTCACTGAAGTACAACCTGCTACCCTGTGCACTACCACCCTCACAGGGCAAAAGTACCAAACTCACCTCCACTGTAACTAAACATGGGGAGGGCAGGGCAGGCCATCGTACTGGTACCCTGCTTTCCTCTGGGAGCCAAGTCCATGCTGTAAGCATCAGCCACCCTAGCTTGCTTTAGGGCTTCATTGCATTTGGCACGTTGGCTTCTGAGGCTTGTTTTGAGTCTCGACAACTGAACATGTAGGTAGGCAGTAGGAATTTGTTGAAATGAGAAAGAAGTGAGGAAAAAAGAAGGAGGAAAATAGTCTCTGCCATCTCTCTCCCCACCAGGCTGGGACATCCAGCATTACACCAGCTTGCTCTGCTGTAGAGCATTTCATGACAAGCATCACACAACTGCAACAAGAGGTGCAGGTATGAGCAGCACAGGTAGTGCAAGATGGTGCCCTGTGGTGCAGTGAGGGCAGTAGCAACACCCACTGCAGGCCAAAAGCGTGCCCTTGTTTTAAACAAAGGTGTAGACACATTGTTCTAACCAAAGGCATACCAACCATTGTGTCTCTGGCACTGTGGAGCTGGCTGTGAGGCTGTCCACACTTTGTCAAAAGGTGTGAGCTGAACAACTCTGAATGGTAAGCAAAGGTTTTTCTGCCTGTTGCACTTCTAGTAATTACATTTATTCAGCAGCTACACATGAAATGTCAGCAAAAGGGTAGTAATAAAAAGAGATCTTTCATGTGAGGCAGTTTAGATAGTTGATAATATTCTCTAAAAGATAAATCAGTTATTCTTTCAGGTGTGTATGTGTATATTCATGACTCTAAGCAATGAAAAGATGAGGTAGAATAAAGATAAAAAAAAAGATAAAAGATAAAGAAAAGAGACTAATTTATCCTGTTATACATATCCTTTAAGTTTCCTACATTGAGTTAATTATATCCAAAACTTTCAACTGCTATTTTATCCAAAGGTGTTATTTGAATTCCTCACAAATCATACATAACTTGGCAGGAGGTGTAAGGGTTTCTTTGAGTTCTCCAGCTAGGAAAGCTTGTTTATGGTGTCTCCAGTTGGTTTTGATAGTAGCACATGTCCAAGAAAAAACAATTTGTTTTCTAATAATAGCCCTTTTCTTTCCCTCCCTCTCTGAGGTTAAATATGTTGGGTTTGCAAATCAGAGATATGAGTATCAGCCATTTGTACTTTAGACTGTAGAATTATAATCCTGAGTACTAAGGGATGCTGTGATGCTAGACAGATACTGCTTTGTGTGACCTGTGACCCACTCCATATAGTTCACCAGCTGGTATTCGTTGTGATTCATTTACATGTTGTTTGTACCGAAAGACCTCTGAGAACATGAGACTTCTTGTGGGTTATAGGTATCTAATGCCACTGCTGAAAAAAGGTAATAAATAGGAATTTCCTGTGGGCAACATGGTGTAGTCCTGCCATGATGGAACCAAAAGTCCTGAGAGTTATTTCTAGCCCCATGGGCATGCAATATACCTGACAAGCACAATAGTTACGCATTGTTTGTAGCCAAAAGTTTGTGGCAAAATTGCCCACCTCCTGGTTGAAAGGCTATCCTACTAGAATCTGCCAGGAAGATCTTTCTAATGAGACAACTATTTCTTCACAATGTATTAAATAACAGACCTACCCGCATGTAAAAGCCACGCGCTACATAAAAGTGATGTCTAGGTAATTATTCTTCCTATTCCACCCACTACACTCACAGGAAGAGCTGCAGCAGTTAAATTTCTCCGACTCTTTGATTTTGGGATAGACGTGATAGTTGAAGCTAACAGGGATGCTCTATGGTAATATAAGAACAATGGCTTGTTTCTTACTTCTATTTTCATTTGACACATTACCACTTTGCTGCTTTTAGAAGATTGACAGGTTTCACTGTGTGACTCCATTTGCCTGATTCAGTACCTCCACTGCCCACAGCAATAACCTCTGTGTCCACTCTGGCGAGAATGGCAAAATTAAGCAACTCCAAAACCACTCTGAGCCTGAGTCAGTTCATGATTCTAAATGATGCAATTCAGATCGTGATCATGTTCAAATGCATTTCTGCTGTGTCTTACTGTAAGCCTGGTTCCTAAAAAAGCATCTCTTCTGTGCACTTAGAACTTACAATGTAGCTGCGACTTACTCTTTTAATTGTTTTATTGTCTTGTGAAATATACAAAGAAATCTTGCTTACTACACTGTCTCTTACTTGCCACTCCCAGGCCTGCGTAAATGTGAGGCATGGAAAATAAGTTTACATGGTTAACTTCTTAAGAATGTCTTAAATTATTTTACATTATGGTAAGGAGAAAAAGAGATACATTGTGGATCTGTAATGCCTTGAGAAGGAACAGATGATGACCACAGTGAAGGGAACAAACCATGGCACTGACTGTCATAAGCTCTTCCCTTCATGTTGTTATACTTTCAAAATCTTTCAGGAAATTTTTCTCTCCCTTGCCAACACAGGGGGTTTTGGAAGCTGAGGAGCCAGGACATGTGGCAGGAGGATGGTTTGTTTGCTCTTAGTGGGGGGACGGGAGGGTGAAGGGGGGTGAGAAGTTTCTTCTGGTTGGTGCCACTTTTTTCTGCTCAGTGGCTGTTGTTAGTGGGAGCTCCCTTGGCTCAGCCCCAGCTCCACGCGCCATGTACTGTCCTTCAGTGAGGGAGTGGTCACCACTACCTGGAATTGCTGGGGGCCGATGTCATCTGCAGACATCGAGAGGACACTCGAATTGGAGAGCTAAGGAGTGGTCAGTAAGACTCACTCACCCTTCAATCGCCCCATCTGGCCTGTGCATAAGTCTGATGGAGAATGGAGATTGATTGTGGACTACCATGGCTTGAATGAGGTTACCCCACCACTGAGCGCCGCTGTGCCAGACATGTTGGAACTCCAGTATGAACTGGAATCCAAGGCAGCGAAGTGGTACGCCACTATTGATATTGCTAATGCATTCTTCTCCATTCCCCTAGCTGCAGAGTGCAGGCTGCAGTTCGCCTTCACCTGGAGGGGCATGCTAGAGAAGGGTGAGGCTCCAGAACATCTGCAGTACATTGACGACATCATCGTATGGGAGGATGCAGCAGGAGAGGTCTCTGAGAAAGGAAATAAAATCATCCAGATTCTCCTGGGAGACAGTTTCGCCACCAAACAGAGTAAGTTTAAAGGACCCAACTGAGAGATCCAGTTCCTAGGACTGAAGTGGCAAGATGTACATTGTGAGATTCCAACAGAAGCCATCAACAAGGTCACAGCAATGTCTCCACCAACCAGCAAGAAGGAAACACAAGCTTTCTTGGGTGCCATAGGTTTCTGGAGGATGCATATCCCAGAATACAGCCAAATTGTAAGCCTTTTCTGCTTGGTAACCCATAAAAGGAATGATTTCCACCGAGGCCCTGAACAGCAGCAAGCCTTTGAACAGATCAAGCAGGAGACTGCTCACATTGTAGCCCTCAGGCCAGTCAGGACAGGACCAGACGTGAGGAACGTACTCTACTCCAGGTCTTTCCTGGAGCCTTTGGCAGAAGGTGCCTATCAAGACGCGAAGTGGACAACTTGGTTTCTGGAGCCAAGGCTAGAGGGGATCTGAAGCCAAATACATCCCAACAGAGAAAGAGATCCTAGCCGCTTATGAAGGAGCTCAAGCCATCTCAGAAGCACAGGTCCCCCTGGCACCCCGATTACCAGTGCTAAGGTGGATGTTCAGTGGACGGGCTGCCCCCACACATCATGCTACTGATGCTACCTGGAGCAAATGGGCTGCTCTGATCACATAGCATGCCCATATTGGAAAACCGAATCGCCCTGGGATGCTGGAAATCATCATTAAGAGATGTGTCTGAGAGGGGGACAACAGTGAAGATGAGCATCTGTGGTGCAGAGCAGGTGCTGTAAACACAGGAAATGTGTATGTGAGCTTGGATGCCCCAGTGCACTGCAGAGTGGTTGGGGGGCCACAAGTCAGAGCTGGGGGAAATGCAACATTGCTCACAGTGGTCATGGGTGACCAGGGCTGGTGGTGGAGCTTGCTTTCCCAGGGCTACAGCAGGTTGTCCAGGTGCCTTTGGAGCAGGACCACTCTGTGTCCCAGCAGATAATCCCCTCAAACACACACTTGTGGTTGGTTTTTGCCATGGCCATTGGCAGATGAAGGAGCAGTGACCTCCCACAGGGCAGAAGAGAAGGTGAGGAGACTGTGGTGGGGATGTCAGGAAAGGGAAAATTATCTGGTTCATCGGATCCTTTCCTCTGCCCCTCTCTGCTTTTCCTTTACATGTTCCTCCTGCAGAGGCAGCATCTCTCCCAGTGTTCATATCAATTACACTAATTATGCTCATGACTCTGAATATACTAATTAATTTTAACCATCAATCCTATCTGATTCTTTCCTCACAAATTGTTTAAATGGCTTCTTCAGGCCTTTATGTTTTTCCATTTACAAATATTGCAGACTCTGTGATCACGGCTAGGTTTTGCTTTAAAAGTGGTACAATAATTTTGTAATCACTTTTGCCTAATTTAGATCCGGTAGCTCTGAAATTGATTTCCCCTCACATTTAACATTGGCTGTGGTTTCTCATTATAATGCATGCACAAATCCACCAGTTTTTGCTGATTTCTTTCTGGTCTCCTCCTTCTTGTTCTCCATATCTTCAATACAATTCAGCAGATTTTTGTTTAACCCACACAGTAGCATTTTTTGTAAGAAATTTTTGTAACATCTGCTGCTGTGTAGACACTCCATATCTAGCTGTTAGAAACTTGGTGGATGACAACACATATATTTCATTGTGTAATATAAAGGGAGATAGCTGAAAATTGCATACCTGTTTTCTGAGTGCTGAGATGCTAGCAAATGTTGGGAATTAATGTTACTTAATTCTCCAAGCACAGGTTTGCTTCTTTCAGTCTA
The DNA here is from genome assembly GCA_033558235.1 of Neomorphus geoffroyi. Taxonomy (NCBI): domain Eukaryota; kingdom Metazoa; phylum Chordata; class Aves; order Cuculiformes; family Neomorphidae; genus Neomorphus; species Neomorphus geoffroyi. Next base: position 31,051,730 of record JAUMJM010000048.1, read on the forward strand.
AGGTAGTCACAAGGGCAACCAAGGCTTTATGAAAATTTGCTGAATATGGTCACTGATTAAGAGAAGAATATTCTCTGTGCCGACACTTGAAAACTTTGATCTGAAAAGTGGTGTGGTAGAAGAGTAAAATCGTGAGTCAACCTAACAGCAGCTGCTTACAAAAGTATGTCCTTCAAACCCACTAGTTTACAATCTAAGCACATGTTTAACCCAGCAGGAAACACTGTAATATAAATGCTCTCAAATATGTTTTAGAGCCAAGAGCAGCAGACTGTGTTTACCTCAAAAACTAGCTTTGTTACCCTACAATGTTGATGGCATGAAGAACTCCAGGCACATTCATAGTCATAGAATATCTCAGGTTGGAAGACACCCATTAGGATGATCAAGTCCAACTCCCTACTCCTCACAGGACTACCTAAAGCTAAACTGTGTGACCAAGAGCATTGTTCAGACACTCCTTGAACTCTGACAGGCTTGGGGCTGTGACTGCTTCCCTGGGGAACCTATTCTAGTGACCTTGTTTGGTACTACCAGGATCTGATGAAGTGATGGGATTTTGAAAAATCCTTTCCACAGGAAGGGCATCTATTTTGACATTTGTTGCTTTGTAACAATTCTATTCCTCAATTATGCATTCTTGTTCCATAATTGCTGGTATTATATTGCAGCAAGAGTTTTAATGGTTGCTTTTACCAGGAGAGAACTGTTAGACCGGTAGTTATTACAATACAGATAATTCCAAACATTATTTTCCATAGGCAGGAGGTACTGTTCAGATACTGAGATACTGTCCACAAGACAGAGTAAAAGATCAATGCAAATGGATAGATCTTTAAAGATACACATACTTGCATGTTCCTGGCAATTACTTTGGCTGTCAGTGCTCATAAGCAGCATGCACTACAGCTGCTCTTTCAGGCCCTCATTTGCTCAAGCTGAAGTATCCTCAGATCCATGAAATTATCTCCCAGTAATCACATGGAAGTTTTTTTATCCAAATTCTAATTTCATTCCCTTGTTCATGCAGAAGGCTCTTCTCTGTTTAGCTCAATCCTCATTTATCACATGTCATATTGATGAGGAAACTTCCTTTCCTGAAAATAAACTTTTCTGGTGCATAGTTCTGCATTAAGTAAATAAATTCTGAATGAAGATTTTTTGGGGGAGGGAAACGTTTTAAACGAGATTTTTTTTTTTCATCAAACGTCTTAAAGCTATTCAAGTTACCCATGCATGTTCAACTTCCCCTGTTTATGTTGGACTTCATAAGTAATTGAATTTTTATTATTATGATCTAGTTCTGGGGAACTTACAAGACAAATTATTTTTTCTTTTTTTCTTAATTTTTATTCTTGTCTCTGTAGTATTTATCTTTTATTTTTATAGATGTTCCTTTCTCCATGTTTTGAAAATCTGACCTAGACACAAGGATATTTATACAGAAGAACGTGTTCTACTCCTAAAAGCTGATCTACAGACAAAAGTGTTGGATTGCAGATTGTGCAAATATTTGCAAGAGATAAGTATTGCAAAGGAGTGGTATCAGTAGCCCAAGTGCTAGCATTCTGCTAATCAGTTACTCTAAATGCAGAACTAATGGAAATCACTGCTTAGATATTTGAATTAGAAAAGGGAAATTATGCGGCTCAAGCCACAAGCAGTTTATAAGCTGAGTACCCTTTGTTCATCTCTGATTTTAATGGATGCCAGAGGCAGACAGCCCTGTTGGTTTTAATGGCAGCATCCCTATAACAATCCCCTTTTCCTTCTTTGCTGCTTTACTGCTTAGCACCTTGGAGGCTCTTACTTGCAACCCCATAGCTGCTTTCTGCTCACAGCTCTGTACCCTTTCACTTAGGCTATGCAGATAGTGTTTCCTACAGCCTCTTATGCAGTATTTCTCTTATATTGTTCCCACTCTGCTGTTGATATGTTGTTGGTTTCATGGCCTTGTGTATGCCCAGCTCTGGCTTTCATTTGGAGACCCAGTAATGCATCTGCATGAAGCTCGATAGCCAACCTGGATGTAGCATCTGATCATGCCAGAGCACACTCCTGCCAGCAGTAACAACAGTGTAAACAGAAAACAGCAGGGACTTCAAGTGGGTCTTGATGAGGTATAACATCTGCTGCATGAGAAAGGATTCCTACATCTGGGAGTATGTTCTTCTGAGGACATGCCAGTATTTTCTTTCTCTCTCTCTCTTTCCCCACCCCCTTCCTTTTTTGCCTAATTTTCCTCTCTAAGTAACTTTGACCATTAGAGTTAATAGTTTGAAAAAACTATCAGTAGTCACAGGCCTGCCAACCTATCTTTGTGTACGGGAATCTGTTTCAACACATTTTGTACAGCAACTTTCTCCCACTGCTCCGAATTGTTGAGAAGAGCACTTTTGAAAGAGGCTTTGCTTAAACTTTGTAAGAATTTTAATATATGCTATATTTTTAAAGCATGCTTGGCAGTCCTGAGCCTGGAAAAGAAATAAAGGCTTTTTTGAAGCAAAATAAGCCTTATGCATTACAAAATTGTTGTATTCAACCTCATTATTTGATTAAATGACATGTTGGGCTCCTGCCACCAATGGCTAAATTTAACAGGACAGCCTTACGGTAACGCTTCTTCTCTCTGGACTTTCAGAGACCACAGGTGCACCTATCTTATCCACCCCTCCATGTTCCTTTCTACCTCTTAGAGTGCTTCAATGATGGAGCAAAGAGATTATACAACATTTCATTAATGTTGACAGGAAAACTGAGATTTGTCTTTATGCCTTCCACTGAAGATTCTGGTTTATTTTTGACTATATATATATTCTGCTCTTCCCTCTCCCCACTGGCTACATTCAAAGAAGAAACTGTGATCACTGTAAGCTTGTTCAAGGTCTCCTTTGGCATAATAGTTTTCTTGTGAGTTCATACATCACACGTATAAATAAGCCTTATAAAACCATAAAATAATGTATTTTAAGTTGTTCTGTAAGGGTTCATGCCAGACTCCTGTAAGAAAAACATTTGATGTCAAGTGCGAAAATACTGGTGGATATATGACTCTTTCATGACTCTTCAGTTTGTGAAGACCTATATAAAAGTGAAAGGTTTTGATTGATAAAGGTCATGCTTCTATGAAAAAAACCTGCATGTGTGGTTGTGATACAGCACCTACCACATTTGCCACCAGGTACAAAAGTTTCACTATTTTCACAGCAGAAGTTTATACCTGACTTCAGGGCTTTTTTGCTGGCTTCAAGGTTATGTGGACATGTTAGAAAGACAGACAAGTTCGGAGTAAGAGGAGACTCTAGTCCTTTCATATGTTACTAAGTTCCACTGACAACTTCTTAGCTTTAGGAAGAGAAGAGTAAGGACACATTTTACTACTGTCTACAACCACTTAGTGGCCCAGTCGTAGAAATTACCATTAGGTATTAGGAAAATCTTCTGACTGAGCAGAAGGTTACAAACATATGCTTTAAAAATTTTACAGGTACTGCAATAGAAACCCCTTGAAAACTTGGCATATTGTGCTGAAATTATTGAACTATCATTCTGGATAATCTGAACGTGTCTATGCTGCAGAATACTCGAACTACACAGCTCAACACAGTCTTCTGCCTCAGACCTATACTGATTTTAGAAACTCATAATATAATCTGAGATCTTGTGTGAAGATAGCACTGCAGAATTTTCATGACAATCTCCTTTTGGCCTAATCTTAAATCAGGTTTAAAATTTCATCTCAGCAAAAGCAGAAGCACATATTCAAGGATGGAACTACAGTTCAAATTTTGAAAATTATTTTTTCTAATACTTTTTAAATAGCAAGAATTGCTACCTTGTACATGGCTTTTAGAACATTTCACTGAATTAATCAAAAGAGTTTTGTAGGTATTGTTAACTCTTATATAGACCCAGACTTTCAGAATATGGCACAAGGTTGAAGCATAAACATGAAATCAGAGTTATAGTAACAGTTCATTTTCTCTATAGATAAATTTTCTTTATTTTTTTGGTTTGTTTTTCTCTCTTTTTGAAAGAAACTTAACACCATCTGGAAAGCTGCATGGACTATTTCACTGTTTGTTTTAATTTACTGTGATTTTACTGATAACTATAGATGCACCTTATACACACAAAAAATGTTTTGGTTTCCTGGAGATATTAATTTCAAGAAAGTAAGTAGCGGAAATGGTGCAGCCATGGTAGTCTAGGTGTGTGAGTGAGACAAAGCTTGTGTAGCCTGGTGTGTAGTTTGTGGGGAGGGAGAACATAAACTCTCAGGGACACAGACCTATTTGGAGTATACATGAGAGTAAAACGTTGTCTGCTGACTTTCAAGAAAGCTTTGGTTAGTTGGACAATGAAGGTTCCATTCCTTCAGAACTACTCTGAATAGGAAAGCATGTTGTTTCATCTATATTTCTCTAGGAAACAGTGTTCCCTATATTTTGCTGCCTGGTTATGTTCTGTCTAGAATATTAGGATTTTAAATAGACTACTGTTCTTCTAGACACCGCTGCTTCTTTTTGTGGGTTTTTGGGAGCTGGGGTTTTTTGCTTGCTTGCTGGGTTTTTTTAGTTTATTTTATTGATTTTTCATTAAATTGATTTTTTTTATTTTTAATGTTAACCATGGTGTTTTCCCTTTGTCTCATGGGATGAGTTGAAGCAGGTAGTCTTGCCTACTCAACACCTTTGAGGGAGCTTTCCTAGCTGCCTATCTCTCTGTCCACACCTGATTCCTCATTTTCCCACTTCTCTGCTCAGTTCAGCTCGTGCAGTGCATCTCCTGTTCATGGCAGCAGGCCCCAGCAGTCCCACTATAGAACCCTGATCCCTCCCGAGCTGAACTCTGTTGATGCACCTGCCTGGTGCCATGGTCCCAGACTCTTGATGGCTGCTGCTTGTCTCCTCTGGAGGGGATGGGAGACCCTATGGCACAGTTTGCATCTCTTTACACTGCACCACTTCCCTCCCATCATTTTACGGGCAACCTCTAATGACCGTTTGCTTTCTGTGTGGCTCCAGAGATTTCGTTTGGATTCCTTTTCTAGCCTTTCCCACTTGGCATGCTTTGTGAGTTTTCTTGTTTAGATTTTTTAGGGTCACTTTCATGTTACATTAGCCATCTCAAATCATTTTATGAATGGTAAGAGAAAGGATCTACTACTGTTGTGGGGGAAAAAAGTGGCAGTTTGAAAATAAATTGAGTATAAAACAGAAACATCCTAAAAGAAATGTCTACTCTGTGCACTAAAACATTTCCAGTTTTACAGTAGTTTTACATGGAATACTCTGTGTCAGATCCTTACTGCAGACCAAACAGACTTTTCTGTCAGCTGAGTTTTGATGCAAAACATTTGTATTTTCACTAGCATCATCTACTTTTCTCTTCTGTGGTTTTATTCTAAAATACGTTAGCTACAGTGTCAGCAGCATCCTCTGGTCTGTGACTAGACTCTGGAGAAGGCTGAACCATTTCCTAATTGCAATAAGACCTCAGTTCTCTTTAATCATTTCATCTGAAGAGTCCACAAATGTAAAAGAAATGGTAAACTATTTATAATGGTAAACTATTATAGCACAATGACGTTGCTCTCTCATTGTGCTAGTTTATTCTCAGATTTTTACTACTAGGGGGTATGAACATATGAAAAATATGGCATCAGCCTCACAGAGGCTACAAATTCTGGCATGATGTTAAGTAAATGTGAGCTTCATAACCTTTATTAGCATATATGCAGAATTAATCGGATACCTTCTGCTAGATCAGAAAGTGTCTTTTCCAAACCCTCCATTACCATAAAATATTTCTGCAGTGGGAGGGAAGGTTCTTAAAAATATACAAAATTATCTAACTTTGTGAATTCTTGTGAGTCAGTTGTGTTGCCTACCAGTTATATAGTTGGGAAAATGAAGTAAGTGAGCCATACAAAGGTCTGGCTCTGTTCAGAAGTGGCAACAGGAGTTAATTTTCCAGAGTCAAAGAATAGAGCAGATTTTGTTGAGCAACACTAGCTATTTTGTTTTTAATCTTTTTTATATACCCATTTTGTTTTAAGAAATTAAGATGATTTTATAAAGAAACACGACTCCCATACTAGTGCTGGGAAAAATAATCATTCGTGTGGTCATAAAATGCATTAGTGTAGTTAGGTCTTGTGCACGTTTTCTCCAGCTGAAAGCATTGAGAATTTAAGGAAAAATATTAGTGTAAGTAAAATTCAGAACTGCCTCAAAAAATTCTATATGTATATTTTAATTATTTTAAAGTTATTATTCCATAGTTCTCTTTACAAATGGCAAAATTCCCAGTACAAACTGAAGCACCCAGTTTTTCTCACTTATCAACTTGCTCAAGACCCCAGATATTTTCAGTTTCTTTTTGAAAGTGTTTTGTGTTATGGATCATCCACAAGACTACCATGTCGATCTTTTTTATTACCTAATTTATTACTTTGATTATTTTGTTTGCTTATTCTGATAATATCAAAGTCAACTATCATTTAGACAACTGTTGGGGATAGGGAAGGAGAGTTTATATATGTTGTTGGGATACTGAATCCAACGGTGGCTTTAGTTGTCATACAATTGGTTCAGCTCTTATTTCTGTGGGGAACAGGTTGTGCAATAAGTGCCTTTTAATACGCAAGTACACAAAATGCAGTTGAAGTACATCGAGTGGTTTGGTTTCTATAATATAGGTACTGTGTTCTGCATATTTACAAATATAGCAAACCTAACAAACTTTAGGACATATAAATTACAGCTCTAATTTTCAATTCAGTACCCAGATAACTAATTCTTAATCCAACCTTTCTAAATGTGTAATCATTATGTCCCTTCATTTAACTGATGGAGACCTGGATGCAGAGAATCGTGTAAAACACAAACTCAGGTTTGTCACAGACTGAAGATGGGACTCCGAATCCCAAACCCTGGAGTGCTCTTCAGCAGTATACACTGTTCCATGTCTCCAGACAAGTTTTCTGCAATAACAGAAGTTCATATACTAGAATAATGTTCTGAGAACAGGATTAACAGTTTCTAAATATCTACCATAAGCTCTGTAGCTCACATAACTCACTCAGAGGGCATTCTCTTCCTCATATGGCAGTATGAATGTGTCATTGGAGAAACAGTTCAGCTGACGCTGGCTGAGGAAGAGGCCAGGCCCTCTGGTGGAGTGTGGTTGGTGCCTTGCAGCAGTGAACCCCAGTTCTTCTCTGATCTTTCACACTCACCCTTGGCTCTGAGTGCAACCAGCCTTGGGCACAGCTCCTAGCAAAACAAAAGGAACGCGTGTCGGCTGGTGTACACACAGATCTGGGGATATGTTTATGTTGATTTAAAAAGGTTTGTAGTTCTTTGGCTTGCATCGGTGAATTTATTTTATCATCATGTGGCTTTCCAACACAATGGGTGATTGTTAAGATTCTCTGTTGGAAAATAAAATATGGAACATTGACTAGCTAAAGAATTCCTCCTGCCTGCTGTTCCTCTGTTTGCCTAAGATTGCTGCAAATTTTTATGAAAAAGGACACACCTTTAAAGTAAATCTCAGCTGGAATATTTTCGTTATTCTTAAAGAAAGGAAGCGACAGGGTGGCAGCCTGGATTTTTCACTGAAACTAACACAGGTGCAAGCGTGTGTTGAAGGAAAGGTAGTTTAAGGCCACGTGTGGAAGAAGCACTATTCATTTAATCAATCTATCAGTTTATCCCATGAAGGTCAGAAAAAAAGCTCAAAAATGCTTTTTGCTTTGCTGTGCTTCTGTATTTTTCTCATAAGAACTTGCAGGCTAGCACAAATGCTAAGTTTTTGTTGTTTATGTAGCTAAGAAAGCTGTCAAAGTTTAAAGATGATCCAAAGTTATCAGCATTCCTGAGTTGTCAGCCATCAGGGCAGGTAAAAACAATTAAAAGTCAATAATGCAGTATTGCTTTTTAAAACCATATTAAAGCATTGATTTTTCAGTACATCTTTTATGCATTTTCTTTGTGTCATCTCAAAATGTTCACAGTAGGATAGTGAGCTATTTCCCTTCTGGTGAAGACTGAATGCTAGGTAGAGATTGTAAAATGGCATACTGAAGCAGCTTGACAGCCACATGCTAAAGATACAGGGATGGGGAAAGGCATATCATATGTGAATATTGATAAGATTTTCTTTGACCTTGAGAAATTAATCTGCTGGGATGCAATGTAAAAAACCCTCCTTAAAATCCTTACTTTTTTGTCAACAACAGGATCAACACTTTTGTAGCCCCCAGGAAGACTAGGGGTTACATTTTATATAATGGGGTTACTGTAAAAAAACCAAATCACCAAACACAAACCCAACAACACATGCATTCAAGATTAGAAATGTGGGTATCTCCTCTTTAATTTTGAACCTCTCCAAAACTTAGTTGCAATTCTACTCGGCTTCCTGCTCAGCCTTTTCTCCATGAAAGCCTGTCCAGCTGGCACTTTTCTTTCTTTTAAACTAGGGAAGACTCAGTTTTTCCCATGTCTTCAGTGTGCAACTACACTACCTCATCAGAACACTCAACCCCCTTTTACTTTGTGTAGTTACCTGGAGCAGGCAGGTGAAAAGAATATAATATTTTTAACTTCAGAAATAAAATGGATTTCAACTTGATTATTTTATAGTTACCTTTTTCTTCAAGGTTTAGATGTCAACAGATAGTAACTTTTGGCTTAGAGCCTGGATAGGCCTTGCCTCCAAGACTTATCTGCCTTTAGGACAGCATAGATAAAAGGAGAGAGGAGGATGTTCATCACATCTAAATTAATTTATGCTTTGCTGACAGATAATTTAAATACTGTGCTCTCCTGTGATAGGGGGTTTGCTTTTTGTTTTTCATTATAGATGTAGATTGCATAAGAAAGGAGATATTTCTGGACAGAAACTGTTTGTGTTTCAGCTTTCTGTCTCCGTAGAAGAGCCTACACCATAGCATAAAACAACCTTAAGTGAAATGTATTTATTCTGCTTGTCCTATACATTCAAACTTTTTTCATTATTTTCTATACTAGTTGAAATTGCCAGCTATCCGTGTAACATTTCAGTCATAAAAAACCTTTCTACGTGCAGTCATACTTCATACAGCATCAAATTACTTTTTCCTGTATTGGGTTTATCTTATGCCTTTTGTGTATTTTTTAACATTTATAAGTGTTCCCACAACAGTGTCTGTCATGTGGAAAGTACTGCTGAATTTTAGGTTTCATAAAGAAAGTCACACCAGGATTGTAGCGTACGACTTTCAGTCACGCGCTGCATCTGATTAACTTCAGAACATAGCTGTATGGTGGAGAAAGTGAAATTTATCTAGTAAAAATTCCCAAGAGTAACAGACAAAGCCAAAAGCCCTTGTCTTTTGTATCTTTGGAGGCCTGAAGGAAAAACTGGCTTTCCAGAATAGTCAAGACAATCCATGATGTGGGCAGGAAACTGTGATATGAACAAGCAGTTCATGAAGGAAAGGCAGAAAGGGTAAGTTCACCACAGAAGGAAAGGGCAGGAGGAAAGGGTACAACAGCTTTTACCTGCATCTCGTTACTCACACAGTATCTTCCAGCAAGTGCAAGGGTCCTGCAAAAATCCTGCCTCTAACTCATAACTGTGTTTCCATCTCCTGCTCTATTATAGTCCAGCAGCCTGCAAACACTGGAGTGTTTGCAGACACTTTGCTCTTCTCATATAGGAGCTGTTATTCCCCCTATAATTCATATTTCTTCGTTGGAAAAGATCCTTTGTTTTTATTTTGTTCTATTTATGTTTCCAAATGTGTTGAAAGTTGGTGTGATTGATTATAATTTCTAAATTACTCAAACCTATGAGACAGAAGCATTAAATACAGCTTCGTGTAGTATCATAGACTCCTTACGGGGAGCTAAATTTTGATGCTTGACTCAGCAGAAATGGTCACAAGACATTCTGAAGCACAAGCAGTTTACTGAAGGAAGAACAGCATGTTAAACATTAAAAAAGAAGTTAGGCAGAAAATATGTATACAAAGGTGAGCTGTTAATAAGAATAGCCAAACTGCAGACAAGGTTCAGTATTACAGCAGAATTAAACTTGAGGGAAGCGATGGGGCTGTGATTATCCAAGAACTCTGGGCATGCTTGCATTTTATCCGTGCACTGCTGTGCAGCTGCAGTAATTATTGCCAATAGTTTAATACCAATGAATACTGTAAACCCAAACAGGTCCAACGTGTCAGTGGGGCATCAAGGGTTGCTGTCTCCCCTCTCAGGCTTGCTGTATTTGATCTTTTGGGCAGAGAAGATAGCTACAAAATTTCTCTTTTTTTTTTAGGATCCAGGAGTGTGAAATCTTCAGCAGCTACACAGGAAAACTTGTTACTCTCAAAGCATTCCTGCAGCTGATATGCACAGAGGAGGGGGGGGAAGACAGAAAAGAGGCAGACCTGACAAATATTGTCTTTTGCATTGGCAGTAAATAAGAAAATCTCCACAATGTTGTTTTATGTCACCATGAGCAGAAAAATATGGCAAACCACAGGTCTGGTTCAGATGAGGAGAAAGAGCTCAAAAAGTATTGCACTTGCTTATTTCAGAAACCAATTAGAAAAAAACGGGTTTCAACTGTTACCTACAGGTGCTGCTCAGCATCAGTTAAAATAATAGATGTCATTTTCAATGCAAAAATATTTTTTTTCAAAATATACTCTAATTTTTCGTCTTCTGTTGACCTTGTTTCTCATAAATACTGTTTGGAATGCTTGTTTCCTCCATCTCTTTATGTTCCTACTAGACTTTGAGGGAGAGAGTACAACTTCCAGATGAAAGTGTCTTTTTGATTTTTCCATCATGTATACATACAGAAAGTATCCCATTTTCCCTCTGGGGAGGAAAAAAATAAGTGAAGAATTACAATGACTGTTATTAGCATAATCTTTTTCGATTAGACCAGACAAAGTCTGCCAGTACACTCACTTTAAGAGGCTGTATTACATCCAGTGAGTCCTTCCCTTTCAAAATGGTCACTGTGGGCTCTGGACTTGGCAGAACCTAATTGAGAGGCCTTCTCTTACCCTTGGATGTGCCCAGTCTCTGTCAGGCTGTGGTAACAAATCTGGGTAACAAGTGTTGCTGTAATTCATCAGTCTGCACAGTTCTCCCAGTGCTGAGGAAGGAACAGAGGGGTCAGTTTATACTGCAGCAATAAATTCATTGAGCTATTTCCTTGGAAACTAGGGGACAGGAAGCAAGGAAGGTGGGTGAGGTAGTGGTAGCAGGTTAAGTTTGCAGGGGGGATTCACAGATTTGCATTTTATCTCTGAGGTTTCAGTGACTCCTTCTTCATGTGAACTATCAGATAAGATTAAAAAGAGATAGGATAAATAATGCATGGTGTTATTGGCTGAAAAAAATATTGCTAGAATTCACTTCAAACAGCATAGTCTAGTATATTGTTAGATTTTCAGAGCCCTTCCATTTGTGCCCATTTAAACATGTAGTATTTTCCAATTAAATGTGTTGGTAGGAATTATTCATTTTAATAATTAAAGCATTTCCAGACTTCCCTGAAGAGCGTTACCATGGAGGACTGGACCCTCTGCTGGGAACACTCACAGCATGTGAGTGTACAGTATAGGCCACCTGCTTAATTTCAGTCGTGCAGAAGCATGAAATCAAACCCTGAGGCACAGTAGCATTGGTTACATGTATCTGTTTTTTCTGTGGTTGTGTCAGAATTAGTTTCTGGAGGAAGATTTTTAATTTTGGGGCTTAGGAATCCTGCTGCTTTAGCACCCTCAGCAAGGCTAGAAAGTTGCCTGTCTTAAACCACATGTTATAGTGATGGCTACCTCATATCTTTGGTCCTCTTAGCTCATTCCTCAAGGACAAAAGTGAAGGCTTTTATGCTCTAATCATTTGCTTTGTCTCTCTTTTGGAAGACTGCTATCCAGACTGTTGACAAGCTGGCATTACCCCTCCTTCTACTAACATGCATTCTTGCTATGCTCCTTTTCTTCAATGATTTGAACTTAAAGTCATTTGATCCTTACAGATGTTGAAAATCTCCCTCACTCTGGAGAGGAGGATTTGGAGTGGCATCCTTGGCCAATATTCTCTTTTTCCACTGTTGTGCAGTGCATTGGCTCTCCTACTAGAGATGGCTGATGCTCAATGTTTATGTGTGTGGGCACATGAAATGAGACAGACTGACTGCAAAGTGCTTTAGAAACGAGGTATTATACAAAATTAATCATCAATACCATCAGAAAATCTCCAGTCCATATTTAAAGACACAAAAAAAGTTGTTGTAAGCTCAACAAAATGAAACTTGTCAAATAATGAGTGAAGAAGGGAGTCACAAGGGCCATGTATCTTTCCAACACCATAAAATTATTTGTTGCTTGTATTTAGTGTAAATAAAGAAGGAAGAGGAGCAGAGAACAGGTTAAGATGCTAAGTTCTTTCAGACTAGCAGAAAAACTTGAGAGTAGATAATTTTTTTAGCTAAGCCAACAAAATAAATTGATAACGTCAGAGTGCCATAGAAACAACTGTCAATGAAATAATTTTTTCTTATTATAGACCTACTTGCATGACCTACTTCTTTGTCTACAGATAAAGAAATCAGAGAGTTAGCAGTACTCTAAAAACGTGAGAAAACTCTAGACCTGCTATATTGTCCTAGAGAATCAATAGTACTGTGAAATCAAATATTTTTGATCTGACTTTCAATATTTATTTCATACCTTATATGCTTGGAATGCTTAGAAATACATGTCACAGTTTGTATTCTTCAGGCTGTGATTTGGAGAGGTATGAAAGCTTACTTGTGGAGAAAGGTCAGTGGTCAAAGATAAAATATTTCTGAATAAATTGACTTAAGGAAATTCCTTGGCATTGAAAGAATTCTTTGACAAAAAGTTCTGGAACAAGCACAATCCCACTGACAAGAACTAAGAGAATTTTTTATCCTGAAAATATCAACTAATTATACAAAAGGAGCTGAAATCTAGACAAAACATTCAGGGCAATTTTTTAGCCATCCCATTAACATCTGGAAACCAAAGTCTTATTTGAATTTGGGGTAGATTTTTTTTTAAAGGCTTGAAAGTTCACATCAGACAGGAAGATAACATCCTGCCTGTATACAATACTTAGTAGCATATATTTTTATTCCCTTGACGCTAAAAAAAACAAATTAAAAATCTCTCTGCAGGAAAGAACTTTCTTTCAAGGACTAATGCATTTCATGATTCCTTCTCTACTGATGCCTTTTTTAATTTTTTTTTCCATGAGCGTCAAAATAAAGAATTAGATTAACTACTTACGGATGGGTTTTTGAATGTTAAACTCTCTTCTCCTGTGTCAGTCTGTCTAAGGGGGAAGGTCATGGAGCAGATCATCTAGAGTGCAATCCTACAGCACGTGCAGGACAACCAGGTGATCAGGCCCAGTCAACATGGGTTCACCAAAGGCAGGTCCTGCCAGACCAATCTCATCTCCTTCTATGACAAGGTTACCCATTTAATGGACCAGGGAAAGGCTGTGGATGTGGTGTACCTGGGCTTCAGTAAAGCCTTTGACACTGTTTCTCACAGTATCCTGCTGGAGAAACTGGCTGCCACCGGCGTGGACAGGCACACCCTCTGCTGGGTTAAAAACTGGATGGCTGGCCGGGCCCAAAGGGTTGTGGTAAATGGAATTAAATCCAGTTGGAAACCAGTGACGAGCCGTGTTCCCCAGGGTTCAGTGCTGGGTCCAGTCCTGTTCAACATCTTTACAAAAGATCTGGGAGAAAGGATCGAGTGCACCCTCAGCAAGTTTGCGGATGATACCAAACAGGGTGGAAGTGTGGATCTGCTTGAAGGAAGGGTGGCTCAACAACCTCACCAGAGACATGGTGGAGTCCCAATCAATGAAGGTTTTCAAGACATGATTGGACAGGGTACTAGATAATCTCATCCAGGATACATGTCCCACAAAAGGCGGAACCTCTTTTGACATCCCTTCTGCCTGGACTGTACTGTAATTCTAAGAAACCTCAAACAGTCAAAAAAGAAATGTTTAATTAAAGGCATTCATGTTTTAATTATTTTATATGTATCAAGTTCATACCTTCCTCTGCAATGTTATCTTTTCTTTAAATCATTTTAAAGTAACTTCAGTGTGCAGAAATAATGTGGTTTTAGTTTTTAGTTTAGTTCCTTAACTTATCATTCACATTTTTTGATGAAAACAGATTGAGCTTAATAGCACTGAACTAAGCAACAGACAGTAACAGTGGCTTAAAATAATTCTGATTTGCAATTATTTGTATTGCTAAAATGACATTGCATCAAAGGTACTGCAGCCTGCTTGAGAGCTGCCACTTACAACACTCCACAGCGGTGCCTCTGATGAAGCAAAATCACCGATGCTTCTTGTCAGCCTCTTTCCTAATCGGTGAGCATGAAAGTGATTCCATGACAGAAAAGTCCAGACTAACATCACTTAGGCAGCCAAATGTTGGTAGAAAGTGCAATACAGGAGAAGAAAAGACAGAGAAGGAAATGGTCCTGGCCAGTGAGCAACTGAGTACTTGCAACTGTCAGCAAAACAAACCCTCAGTAAAACAAAGTAGCAATCTCTACGCCAGGACTGGAAACCAGGCCAGCATAAACAAATACGACCTTCTAGATCACAGCCCAAGGGTTTGCTTCTGATACACTTCGAAGACCAAGATGGTTAAATCTAAAATCAGATCCTTGTCTGTCCATTTTAGTCAGGACATCCCCAGCTGCCAGTCTATGATCTTCTGGCACCATATCATCCCCTTGTGTCTGTCACAACCATGGTCAGCCTCTCCCAACTCAACACTTTCTAAATTGTCCGTATAGTTGGGACCAGAGAGATTTCAGGTTGATAACCCTCCAGCCTCTACCAAGGAAGACCTAACTGATCCTCTAAAGTTCACAGCACAACGTATAAAGCAAGCCAGAAGTAGTTTCACACTTAATCCAGTAGTTTCTACCTTAACCCATCACAGTATAAACTACAGTCAATGAGGAATGAATTTCCCATAAGAAATCCCTATAACTATCATGGCACTCCTCTTTTAAGCCCTAAGCTTGCAAATGTTGTTTGTTTATGGTTAATTCTTCAGGCACATGAAGATGTATAGACTGTGACTAGGCTGAAATATAAACAGTAAACACGCTTATAGGCTGATAACAAATTCAAATATTTGGCAAAACCCTGTATGTCCCTACTAACATTTTGCTTATCTGAGTTTTCCCACTGCTCTTGGACATAGGTCAGAATTTGCTGTGGAGTCCTGGATCTCTAATCCTACAAGGGGTGTCTTCATCTGTCTTTGCCCCTCTCCACTTTTGAGTAATTTTTCTTTTGCAGTCAGTGACACAATTAAACAAGAACTCTGTACTAGGAAAGCACCTTTCTTCCTCACTTCATTATCACTTCCTAGCTTGTAAGACTGATACTACTATGTTTTTTTTTAAAAAAATAATTATTTTGGATGCCAGTTTTTCTTGAATTTCCACCTGTCCTGTTTTCCTTTTTTCATCTCAGTCTAAAACTTTCAAAACTGTGAGTCTGCATAGTCACAGCATACATGAATGCAATCGTTTGGGAGAAGTTAAGGATAAGAAGTTTGTGTTCTGACTGAAACAAACTTATGGACATACCTTATCAAATAGAAGTTCTTGGCAGTCCAGCAAGAGACCCTTAATGCCGCTACAAGCTTTATTCTCTTTCTTTCACTATCAGGAAGATGAAAGTAGTACAATTTTTTGGCCAGTGAGGTCAATGAACACTACGAATATTTTCAAAGGTAAGCAGGAAAAACGGAGAGACAACAAATGACCACTCACACTAACCAAGGAAACTTAACCTGCTTGGAAACTTCTAGTGTCAAGGAAAAAAATCTCTGAAGTTAGTGATGCTTGGCAGAAAAGGTCAGGTGACTGCCAGAGATGGTTTGAGGAGGTGAGAGGAACAAGCAAGAGGCATTGGTCCAGTTAAAGAGCTGAAATGCATTTCTAAAATGCCATTTTCTTCTTGGTATCTTCTCTGTTAGCTGACAAGATATTTAGAACATATATAGCTGTTACTTACACCATCCCCCAACTTTGCAGTGCAGACCTAACCTATTTCTTCTCCACTCACCTCCTCCTCCACCCACATCCAACTGCCTACCAATCTGTGACATTTTTTGCTCATTTGTTACAGCAGTGCAGGCTGGCCCTGCTGTGCATGGAAAAACAAACTGGCTCATTTCCTCTCTGCATTTCTACCCCATATGCACATCATCAACATGGGGCTCTCTCAAACTGTATTACTATAGCAACTGGTCTCAGATGTCTCTCAGATCTATTGTTTCAGCAAAAGGATTCTACAGAATACTGCAAAAGGATACTACAGAAAAAGGTTTTGGCTGGAGATATCCACCTTTTCCAGTTGACCTTAAGCTGGTTTTGCTCCTGAAAAGAAAAGAAGAGAAAAAATGTTCAGAATTAGAGAATCAATAGTCATTAGGTAGCTGGTAACAAATAGCAACATAAATATATAATTAAACGATCAAAAAAATAATAGGTATCTTTTACTTTCAAACTCTTACTTCAGGTGAGATGTTCCGTTCCACTTCAATTTTCAGTGTTCAAAAATCAAACAAATTCCAACAAACCTTTTTAAAGATAATTTACATTGGCAATAATTGTATAAGCCATGACAAGGAAGGCTCGGGTTTATGAATTTGTGGTTTTTTGATTCCAAGTCAGACTATTCTCATGTATATTTAGTTATGTGATTACGATGAGTGATTCTTTGAGCAAATGAGGATTAAGAAAGCCATATGTTTATAGATTCAAATACAGTAAGTGATTTTGGAAAAATGTTTTCTTAGCATGCTGATGGTAAATGGAATGGTTCTGACTGCAGCTGAGTATCTAATAAGATTATCTCAAGATTTTACACTCACTGCAGTGGTGGCTCCAACGCTTTTTAGCTGGTGAATGTCTCAAAAGAAAATGTTGTAGCAGACTTGAATGCATGTGTGCACGTTTATAAACCAAATAGAGTTTTAAGAGAACAATATTGCACAACACAGGGACAGCATAGGTTTGTAAAGATGTTATTTTAAACAAGTTTGTAACTTACTCCCATTATGCTCAAGCGACCAATGATCATCTTGGCAAGCTTGGGAAGCGTAGTGAAGTCCACGAAGAAATATTGTGCATCTCTACGGCTACTTGAAAAGGATCATGAATAGTAATGTAATTTAAAAAAATGTAGAGGGAGACAGATTAGATACCATCTCCTTGTCATGTGTTACTCTCTTGTGTTATGCTGCCACTGCATGTTACTCTTAAGACTGCAGCAACAAAAGATTTTAGCAAGCTTTATGAAGTTCTGGTGGGGTTATCCTGCTGCTTGTAAAGAAAGAGCTACCCTTGTTAAAAGCAAAAATAATTTTTATTCTACACGATAGTAACAATTCATTGCATTCTATTGTTATAATTTTAAACAGGAAAACAGCTAATGGTAGTCTATGCCTTGTTTCTGCAGTTTACCATGTCACTTCCTTTCACTTTAAATTTCAGTGTCTACAGTTTGGACATTTTCATTATTGTTTTGTGCTTTGTACTCCAAAATAAATAACTTAAAAGAAAGCCTATCAAAAAATTGAAGTATGAAGCCAACTTTTTAAAAACCCTAAAATGTTTTAAATTCTTTTTACTGCACTCCATACATACACACAAGTGAAAACTATTTCTTAAATAGTAACATGCTCACAAAATGTTTGAAACCCAGCCAATTGTGCATAAATGAAACAGAAGAACATAATAAATAATACAATTAATTTTTTCCGTTGCCACAACTTAGAAGATGTTAAGTTGTAAAAAGCACACCTTTTAGAGGGACAATTAAATTCTCAGCATTCATTGATTTTAGACATTTAAGGTGGTAGGGGTAGTCCATGTTTTTGCACACTAAGTTTTTAAGCTTGTATTGTAGCTTTGCATTTCAATGAGAGATCTTCGTTATTTAGTTTTTCTTACCAATCCTCCTATCTTTTGTTTTAAAACAAACTAGGTTGTAATTGTTCTTCTCTCCAGGATAAAATCTGGAGAAAAGTCTGACTCATACCTGCTGTTTTATCCACATGTTATCTTAGCTGTCAAAACCTTTGTTGGAAGCAAATAATATAAGTGAGATGAAAAGACCTTTCTATCTCTCCAAAATAATGTATTTCTATCCTTTCCTTTCTTTTTTTGTTCAATAATATTGTGATTTAGAAATTTTTATTTTTTACTGTAAAAAAAGTGAATGTCTTAAGAAATAGACAAAAAAATGGAGGATTTTACTTTCTTAAACCTTTGGGGAAAAAAAGATGGAAATTTATTTGGAATGCAGAAAGCGTCTGAATATTTGGAACCAGGAATATTGGTTTTTCATACCTGGAATACAATTAAAAATGAAAAACCTCTATGCATAGTGCACCTCAGACCTCAGTTCAAAGCCCTCTACACATTGAACAGCAAACTACCCCAAAACAGTGCTGCCTAAAGCTTCTCAGTAAGAAAATACCATGTGAAGACAGACTTTATCATTAGATCTGAATGTTGCATTCACGGCTGCGGAGAGGTGTCTACACATGCTCCAGAAATACTTGAATGGACCTGTTTCTGGTGACCTACCTTTTCAAGCCAAAAAAATAAGACTAACTTACAGATGCAAGAAGTAGTGTTTGGGTCTCATTGTAGGTAAGAGGATCTAGAATTTCCACAAAAAAGAGAGAGCACTGGTTCTGCACCTTTCTTTGCTGAGGACACCCACAAGTGCAAATTCATGCATGTATGAATAGAAGCTGCCAGCTGGGGCATGCAGACCAGTAGTAGATGCCTGTGGGAACCCAGGAACAAGTAAGAGGAGCTGGCATCCTTACAGCCAACTGGATGTGCAAGGTCTCCGCTGGGACAAGGGGATAGTTCGCAAGAACAAGTGTTACCCTGGGAGCATATTGAGAAGGCTGTTTCCTTCAAGGAGGGAATTTCCTCATTTCTTGGATTCCTAACATTTTTGGTCATTAAGCAGGGATTGAACAACAAATGCATGTTATAGCACATGGAACAAGACTTCATGTGGGAATCAGAACCTGCACCCCCTCCAGGACTGCTGAGCTCTCCGCTGAGTTGCAGTACCTTTTCTCTCATTCCCATATGAATCTTGACTCATACATTGCCGAGTGACTGCTGTCAGATGAAACAGAAGGTTTGGATTCTCTGTCATAGGGAAAGGAACTGAATTTGTCTTTGTCTTGTAACAGGTAAGCCTGTTAACTGATGGAGCTGGTTTCCTCCTTGCCAACCCTTGGTTAATGTTGTAAATGAGAACAATGTTTGCTAGTGTGTGCTGAACAGACAGGTCTTCCTAGAAGGTATCTATACACAGTCTGAGGTATAGCTGGCCTAACAGAGAGGATTGCTAAAGAAACTGAGGCAGGAATCATTCTGGCTAAATGTTGCAGACAGATGTATGTACAAAGCCTGACCTAAAGTTCTTGTAGTTTCCTATTATCTAGAAGACTTTAAGTCTAAAATATAATAAAAATAGAGGCACTTAAGGAACTTTGTCAAGTTTTAGAAAGTGGCAGATAAAAGAAACACAGGTCTTGGTTTACTGAGTCACTGAAATTTTTCATATTTGATAAACTAAAATTAATTAAAGTCACATATAATTTAGGGTAAAAAAAGGTCTTCCTTATTTTTTTCTGCTCAGAGTACTATTTTCTACTTCACCAGTGAGTTGCTTGAAAGCAGAGCTCATGCTGTAGGGGTGCTTTGTCTGTCAGCTCATGACCCTCAAGATGATAGAAGAGCACATCTTCTCACTCTCCGTGAGACACTGGCAAAGCTGATTCACTGTAGCCTTTATTTATTCAGCCATAAATAAATAAAGTGAATTGTTAAGTAACCACCAACTGTTTTATTGTAATTTGCTGTTAGTGTGAAAGATTTGCCAGTTAATGCATCTAGTAAGTAATAATACCTACTAGGAAAAAGGGAAGCTCTTCTCACAAGGGGAAACTCCTTTCCTTAATTCAACATGACTCTATAAACAGAAGATTAATCTATAAATAGACCCAATGAACTCACATGCCATAATGCCTTTCACATCAATTTTAATATTCTCAATCAGTGTCATTCACAGATTGTTTCAAGAACCTGCTGAGATAATTATCACCGACTTTGAATCCAGCATTAGTACTAGAATAAGGAAATTGTTCATTTTACTTCAGGTGACTGCTGGCAAAACTTGTTTCCTCCCTAAGTATTGATTCTCTCCACAGCTGATAAAACATCAGGGCTTACTGCAGGAGACAGCTCGAAGTGTACAGTGAGTTGTCTTTCTTTGCACTCCCCAGCTCAATAGGCAGCAATGTCAGAGGAGAGGAGATCAGCTAAAGCCAGTCACGGGATCATGTGGCAATAACAACACGCAAGAACTCTTAAACTGCTGTGAGGGCTGATTCTTCTTCCTCCACCCCTGCTTTTTCCACCTTCCTGCTGTAGAAATGCACCAGTGTTGCTCTCTGCTGATAGGCTTGAACCTGTCATATCTTGTGCATCTCCCAGAATGAGGGAAAGGCAGCTGGATTCATAGCAGTTCATTTGTGGAGAGCTGGCTGCCCAAATGAAGAATAAACAGGTGAATGTGGTGAGTTTCCCATTCTATTTAAATGTATTGTTGTTGAGGTTTTTTTTAGAAAGTTAATTTTGGATATTTGGACTGCTCTTTCCTAAGTCCCTAGAGACTGTCACAGCTGGGAAACTCTGGAAAGGAAATTTACTTTAGTAGTTCCCTCTGAGATCAGGTGCACTGTGGAGTAGAATGACTGCAAAGCCACAAATGCCTGAAAGTATCAATCTTCCTGGCTGATGCAGCATCAGGGTACCTGGGATGTATCATACAGAAATCAGCTGTTCCTAAATTTGTTGTTCTAGGAAAAGCAAGCAAAATAACGAATACAGAAAGTTTTCAAACCTCTCAAATAAATTGACGCTGAGGGTGGAAATGAACAGATGAAGTTCAAAACTACCACACAGTTTAATGCAATATAAATTTGTTAATGAATTCATAATGCTTAAGATGTAAATACAAAATAAACAAGTTACATTTTTAAGCTATGAAAGAAAATCAATGTCTTGCCTTCTCTACTCTAGCTGTTTAATTCAAATACACAGTGTATAAACAGAGTACAAACTGTTTTGGTCTTTGTTACTTGTAGAATTTTTATACTTTTTCAGTAACATTTGTTGTATGCAGTAAGAAGTATGCACTGCATGATTTGAAAGTGATATGTGATTGTGTTTCAAGGGCTGATGCTTAAATGAGAACTTTGAACAAGGGATATTGGTTTTCATCTGGGGTATTGCTTTGTTATTGCTTTGGGTAGCACAGTTTAGTAGTCTGAAGAGAGTGATTTGTTTTACGTGCAATAATTATTTTTATGTAATGTAGGGGGTTACATAGAACTTTTCTTGCTCTGTAAAATGTATTTTAAATGAAACAGATTAATGTATGACTAAAACTATATAAATAATAGGAATTTTCCCACAGAAGGCTAATTTGGAAATTGTTTCTGGCTATGGTAAGTGAACTTGCTACTTCTAAAAAAAATAAACTGT
This sequence comes from Neomorphus geoffroyi, assembly GCA_033558235.1. Classification (NCBI taxonomy): domain Eukaryota; kingdom Metazoa; phylum Chordata; class Aves; order Cuculiformes; family Neomorphidae; genus Neomorphus; species Neomorphus geoffroyi. The sequence continues at coordinate 31,073,412 of JAUMJM010000048.1, forward strand.
GCTGTGACTTGTCTTACTTCTTGTGCTTTCCATGGTATGACTTTATCAGAACTCTTGGTTTAGAGGCACTGTTAAGTGCTGAGGGTTGTTGCCAGACAGTGGTGTTATGGGTGGGAGCAGAAGGAGCTGTCTTTGGGCAGAGCAGGAGCCAGAGAACTAAAAAAACGAAAAACATTGCATGGAAATTCAGTCACAGCCCTCTGGTATAGGAAAGCAGGCACCTGCTTTTGAAGTTTATTGCTTGCTGTAAACATTCAAGTTGTTTTATTGAGACTATTAGGAACTACAGAATTATAGAACTATAGATGGCTTGAAATGATGACATTCTTATTATTGAGAGAAGGGACAGATGAAATGTAAAATGGATTCTCTGGGTTTTTTCCATTTCTCTCTCAGATATTTGAGCACAAATGCTTTGAGATGTACCAGGTGTGTCTTGTTTGTATGCAGTGACAGAGGCAGAGATGTAGACGATCTCACATTGTAAAGCACACCAAGGGCTCTGAAGACATCTGGGAGTATTTCCCTGGCAAGGGAAAAGCATAAGAGCTTAGTTACTGCTTCTGAAGTATTCTTAGAAATATGTTTTATTTACATTGTTAGCTGTACTGCTGTAAGTCTTCCTGAAAGGTACATGGGTAAGAGGGCTTGGTGGGGGCTCAGGACTGGACAGTGTAATGGTTTGTAATCTCTAGTTTAAATTATAGATAAAAAATATTTTAAGGATCTTAATTTTTATAGTTCAATAATAGAACTGTTTTTCTAATCCCACTCCGTCTGTGCAATCATAAACATGCAAATACCATTAAAGGTTGCTGGCTTTTCAGAGAGTTGTCTTGTGGAGGTCTTCTGATAACTCTTCTAAATATTTTCGCATTTTCGTCTTTTCATGCAAATAACTGCAGAAACACAAGCATCTGGTGATTAAGGTCCTATTCCTGCTGATCTCAGTGTCATGTTGTTTTCCACAGTGATACCATTATGTCAAAAATGGTGAAGGGAATAATAACAGGAGAGTATCACTAAAACAACAAACATAAGTTCACATGAGAACAAAATAATATTAAAAAAGGAGGAGAAAATTATAAAATAATGTTGTCTAATACCAAGAATTCCTCTGAAGGGTGAAGTTCCTTTCAGAAAGACATCAGTATATCTTAAAATGGCTAGGTATGTAATTTAAAGGATTTAACTTCTAATAACAATAAAGATGAAAGGATTATTTGTTTCCATATTTTGCTTCTAAACATTGAAAATGGTAGTTCAGCTGTGCAATGGCATGCTCACCATGTTAAATTTTTTTATTGCAAAAAGAGTAGATGTAGTTTCTACCTGTACTGCTATATATTTGAAGATCAGTAGTACAGTGGAATATTAGTCTGGACAGGAGCAACTCAATCTTCATGCACACAATAAAACTGCACACAATACTGAAAACTACTACTGTTGTTTAAAGGGTATGTCTTGGAAAAAAAGCTCTTCTGGTTGTACTGCAAAAATATTGTCTGAAAATATGATTGAAAGACTCTGGTTGTTGTATGACATCTCTTCTCCAGGAAGCTGAAATATAAAAGGTAGCCAGGGAGGACCAGGTTTCCCAGAGTGACTCTGGCAAAGCCTTCCTGTGACTAGCACAAAAGAGAAAAGAAGTACAGCGTTTTTGGCATTGTGCATCTCTGATGTAGCTTTCCATTGAGTAAATGAAGAGCTTTTGCTTCTTAAAGCCTGGATCTGTTGGTCACATGAGCTCACATCAGCAAGTGGCACGTCTGCTTCAGGAGAACACCCGGCATGGTACTTCAAGGAGCAAGGTTTTCAGTACAGTCAGGCCAAAAAGCATGTGTGAATTACACATCAAAACACTTTCCATTCACTGATTTTAAAAGGATGGGTGCCTTCCTGAATCAGTAGCAGATATGTAATTTTCTAGACTATGAGCATAGCAGCCCATTTCCTTGTAGTGATTAAATACTGACATTTTCCATCCATCTGGATATCAATCTGCTTCACTGTCCAGTACTGAGCTCTGCTGGCTGAAAGACTGTCTCGCTGCATTTGGAGTGCTCCAGTGGTCAGTGCTGTTGTGGATGAGGTGGACTGCATGGATCTTAAGTGCATATCAAATCCCACCTTACTAGAAAATAAATGCTTTAGCAGCAGGCTAACTCACTGCTTACGTTGAAGAGGGAGTATGCCGGTGTCTGAGTCAGCAGAAATTTATTACAACTGAAAACCAGCTGTGGTGATGGGTATGTGTGTGTGGCATGGGGTTTTTTTGTTGTCTTGAGAAGCAGGTGTGAAGTCTTGGCATGCAATAGTCTCTCCTCACCTTTGCCATGAATGGCTGTTGGCTGATAGCATTTGCTGCTCTAGAAATAATGTGCTCACAGAATTAGTTCTAGAGTTACTGTGATGGGGCTGATCATAACTTTGCTTTTGTATGATCATTAATTATCTTCAGCATGAATAGCACATGAGTCATAGGGCAGAATGTAAACACTTTGGAAGACCCTGATCTGAAAAAGAGAAGGGATGCAGTCTTTACAGAGACCAGGGATAGGTGTGTTGTCTGAAGTTTAGGCAGATGCAGACGAATTCTGGTTTGATTTAAATGATACCTTCTTCTAAAAGATCATGCACATGAATGGTTTGAAATATACTTTGGGGGCTGGACACTTTCTATGGAAGTAATGTATATTTGCCAAGATTTTATGATAAAATTGAAATAAAAGTCATCCTCAAGCTGTCATTTTTAATAGAACGTGTTCTTTTGCAACAGCTGGTTACCATGATTTCAGATGTGCTACATGTACGCAGTGATGGTGTTCTGAATGGGAGACTGCATCCAGGTTTGAGAGTCAGTCAGAACTAAAGCAAGTTGTTCTAGAGATGAATTTGCAAAGCTTTCCCCTCTCTAAATAAATGAAATTCCTACAGTGCAGTATCTTTCTATGAGTTCAAAATAAGAGCTGAAGTGCCTAATATGCCAATCATAGCTTTCATTTTTCTTGTGTTGTTCTCCTTAATTTCTTAGAGCAAAATGCTTAAGATTCCCACAAGTGTTGAAAGAGGTTATCCAGGCAATGAGGCTGTTGTCTAATTACACCACCAGGTCTCTGATTCCTGATATGAGAGATGCTGAGGCTTACCTGAAGAAAAAGATTTTTTGGCTGGTGCTTACAAATAGTCACAATTGTGACATGTACAGTATGAACTACGAGCATGTAGGGAGCTGAAAGACTTGCCCTAATTTCCACCGCAGTTTGAGCTGAAGGATAGAGCCACAGCGAGCTCAGATGTTCATGATCTGGCTTTGCCCTCTGGTGGTCCCCTCTTGAAAAGTTCTCCGAGCTAGAGGAAGAAAAGTCTTTCAGAGGCTGAAAAGATCTGAGGAAATAGTGGGCTTGTGTGATGAATATAATAGTAAAGATTAAAAGAAGGGAAGATCTTGCAGGTAACAAGAGCACAAGGAAGACACTGAGGAAGACAGAAAGGTTCAGTGCTCCTCCATTAAGGCAAGCCTAACAAGAAGGAGTTTTGCCAATATATAGTCCCTTATTGCTTTGAGCAATGCTTTGACATGACAAATACAACTAAAACCAAAAATATTCTTTTATTAAAGCTCAGTTCCTTAACCTGGTTGTGAAGACATACCCCAAGGAGACTCTCTTGTATCTCAGTAATAGGGAGAATTTTGAGGAATTGAGATCTTTAATCAGAGGCATCCTCTCACTGGCCTTCAGAAAGCTGCCAGTAATACTAAAGGGCTTTCATGGATTGTGGCTGGCCTTTCGTTTAATAGGCAGAGGCAGTCTGAGGAAAGGCAATTTATTTGATTTTTATCACCTGGGTAGTTTATGTGCTGGTAGCCCTACATGTATGGGCTACCCTACATCCTGCTTCTCCTCTTGAAAAAGAAAACTATCAGCTATTTATAGCATATAACAGGGATGTCAAACATGCAGCTCCCACCATTCTCTTGCTCCTGCAGCATAACGTGTGTCACTCACGCTGCACATGTGACCAGCACGCTGGCAGGAGTGCAGGGTCAAGGAGCTCAGAGCTGCCACCAGGTAGAAACAAGGTACCAGGCCAGATAAAACACGGTAGAGGGCCGGATTTGGCCCATGGGCCGTGAGTTTGGCATCCCTGGCTTATAAGGTAGATAAATGCTCATCTGAGATCAAGGTTGAGATGTAAATCAGGTGCCGAGCAGCAATTAGAATAAAGAATGGTGGGTTGCAGTTGGAGAATGAGAATGGCTGGTTTAAGTTATATAAAAAATGTGTACTATTTGAATGTCAAGGTGTAGCTTTATTAATGTTTTTCCTGCTTCCATGTTATTTTAAACTGTGGAACTAAGAGAGGAATGATTTTTAGAGAAAGTATAAGGATATTTCTCCTTAATAAAAGATTTTTTGAGGAAAACGCTCAGAATTGACATTGTTATATCTAGTCATATAAAGAAGCAAACCAGATTCTCCATTTGTACTTGTTTTAGTATTCACAATGAGAAGGCTGCCAGTTAAAAACAATGGATATGCAAAACCAGTGGATATGCAAATGTGGGGTTAATCTGAGCAATAAGTTCTCATGGAAAGATCACATAGGGAAATAGTTACTGATAAATGTCTAAATAAAGCCTGGGGCATGGCACAAGAGTACTTATTTGGCCAGGTAGGCCAGTAGGACAAATTTACATCATTTTCTGAAACAACCTGGTTATGAGAGACAGACCATGGGTCTTAGTCTTATCATGGTTGAACATTGTAGTTATCATATCCTCTAGCATATCTAACTGATCTCACACTTTGGGAGCTGTTACATATGTCTTTCAAAAAAAAGAGCAATGAAACTATCCTTCCTACCATATGACCACATGGTCCATAAACCTTCCTTCTTGCAAATGTATTTTTTCTTTCCTATGTTCTGGATCTTGGCTTTAATTATTTAAGCTTTGCAAAGCACTATGCTCTGTGGAAAGGAGATGGTACAGCACAGTTTTGTTAGTCTCTTGTTATCATGTCACCAGAAACTTCTCCAGGCATCTCTACCCTTAGCTGTCCTGACAAAGATGTCAAAGCACTAATAAAAAACACAGTTTGAGTAACAACAACTTCTGCAAACACTTAGGTCTTTGTTATTTGGGTTGGAAGGCCAAGTTCATTACCTCCCTTTTGCTGCAAATGCCTATACCGTCTGGCTGTAAAATACCTTGTCTTCTACTTCTTCCCACTTCCGTTAGTTGCTGTACAAAATAGGGCAAGAACAATAAATTACATAGTAGAGTCACTTAAGCTCAGTGACCATTTCCATTTCATACTTTAAATCAACACCTAGAAAATTTTACCAAAGTATTCAAACTAACAAGAATTTGTGGTGCTTAGGTACATGGTTTAGTGGGGGGCTTGGCAGTGTTAGGTTTGCAGTTGGATTCAATGACCTTAAAGGTCTTTTCCAACTTAAACCATTCTGTGATTCTGTGAAATATGGTCACAGTTTCTTGCTATTGAAACAGATTTGTTGATAATTTGAGAAGCATCTTACGGCTCAACAGTTTAATCATGAACAATTATAATTACATTATGTGTTGGAATTTATGTAGCATGTAATGGCAGTCTGATCACTAAATCCTTCTTAGAGAATCTGATTTGAAGTGTTATCAGGCTTCTTAAATATCCTAATATGTGTAATTCTTTTGGCCCTAATAAGATTTTTATTTTGTGCACCTTATAAATTTATAACCTCTCTTTAATGTAGGGTATAAAAAGTCTAGTCTATGAAATGCCACATGTTTTGCACAACTCTGAACCTTTGACTTCAGGATACTTCTGCTAATCAAAGATTTTACTAATTCAAAAAGTAACGTGAGAACCTGGAAAAGACTTTGGCATGCTATACGGATATTGATAACACTAGTTAAGCTTTATTTTATTTCAGTTTGAGATGGCTTCAGTCCTACATAAGACTACATGGATGGTAGTTTTGAGAAGATTATTTATAGTGCTTAAACAGGAAAGGCTAGCTTACTTAAGTACTGTAAACTCTTCATATTTTGTAATTAAGAAATTTTTCTTTCAATGTCAATATCATGCTGTTAAAAACAATTCTTTCAGTTTGAAACCGAAGAGCAGTAGAGCAGCCTAAATTTTTATATTTGGTGACTTTGGAGTAGGGACAAAATTGTAATGGAGCAATACGCCACCAAGAAGCGGATAACTAGCTCTAAGAGGTGTCTGAACCTGCATGACTGACTGGTTTGGCTACATTGCCAAGTTCCTTCTGGGTCTGTGCAGACCTGGCTCCCCTCAAGCTCAGTTTCCTGCCAAAACTGGTCAAGAGCAGTATTCCAGCTGCCCAAAGACCAGACAGATCTCATTCAAACAGTACTTTATTCCTCATAGTAGTTCTCAAACAGACTTGTTCTTGAGCAAAATTCCTTATAAAATGTGACCGCTTGAGAAGGAGTTTCTCTGCTCGGCACCACCAGTCATATCTGGGGTATTCAGTCTGTCCAGGCTAACGTGGCTCAAGCACCTCCTGCAACCCCTGGAAATGCCCTGCTCAAATGTTCCTACTATGAGCAGGGACAAGCCCTGCACCTTCTTTGAGCTGTGCCCTTGGGCAGAGTGAAGGGCTGGGTTCATACGATTCAGGGTGCCCTCACGTGGGTCTTCCCTAATACCTGAGTGCCTATCTTAAGAAACACCTGTGCTCTCCTAGATGATGTTTTATCCAAAATTCCACAGTTCTCTGCCTCTATATAGAGATGCACATTTTTTTTCCATGTTTTCTCTTTAATATCCTGGTACAAACAGTTTTAAGATCAGCTAACAGACTGTCTCCAAGCAGAATGTGTTAGTAAAAAAAACCTACCTGTTTTTTTCAAATGCATATGCTATATGATGTCTTCATCAAACTTGTAATAACCCTCAAACCCTATCAGGCAAGATACTGCTATTAGCTTCATAAACCCCTTGTCACAGAGGCTCTGGCATACATTCTGAATCAGACACTTAAGTGGCTTTTAGAGAATTAAGCCTTTCAGGACTCATTAACCTGTTAGACAAACCCCAGATGCAATAGAGTAGCTTTGAACAAATGTAAGCTATTTCCTTTTAAGGTACAATAAAGATCTAGAAATCACACATCTTTGTGTTTGTGAATTTGGGAAATAGACAATTGCTAATATCAAGGATTTTGTGAACTGCACTGAATTGTGATATGACGCTAACATGTTATTATCGTGTGGCATAGCTGTGTGTCTACAAAGTATGCAGTTGACAGAATAATACGTAAATCCCCATTGGAATGGACTAATAGTCAGTAATCAAAACAGAATACGAAAAATAAGCATATGGCTAGGCAACACATTATCCGCTACTCTATGCTTTAATTAGAGCCAATTCTTCAAAGTGGAGAGTTTCAGCTGTGGTGTCATAAACCAAAATCATCATAATAATAATAACAAACCTAGAAGTATTAAACTTCCTAATCCCTATGGCAACAAGCTCTGTGATTTAAACTATAAGGATTCAGTAACTTGTAGTTAAGTAAGGCACAATAAAATACAGTGAAATGCTGTTAAGCTTTTTCCTGTACGGATCGGGATTTTCCTCTCATAACTTCTACAGTGAATGCAATTGTAAAGAACAGCAAGATGGCTTATTTAACTCTGTTCTGTAAGAGAGAAAGACTTTGGTCCTTCATATAATCTACAGTAGCGTTTCAACAAGGTTTTAAAAATTTTAGTCACAGGTGTTCAGTCTTCCTACTGAAGAACCCTCTTGCAGGCAAATTGTTACCAAAATAAGTCTGGTTGAAAGAGTTTGGACTTAAGTTCAAGTTGTGTTGCATAATGCGCTAAAAAGTACTTGCATTTTCTCTGATACAGTTTTTTTTTCTCCAACCCAGAAATTTAGACATTTTCAAACCCCAGAATTTTGGGACAAAGAATTTTCTTGTAAATTGGCACTGGACATGTAATGCATAGTCCAGGTTTTCTGCTCTTCTTCTGATAAATAACAAATAGAATGCAGATGAGCAATTTTGTTTCTTTTAACTTCAAATAAACTTGGCTTTGGAAAATATTTGCATACCTTACTGATATCTGTTAAAGTTGTCTGGAACTTGTGGGTTTGGGTGGGGTTTTTTTCCTTACCTTTTCTCCTTTTCATCTCCCAACAAGCAGCAGTAAATTTGTCAATGGTTAATAGAACAACATTACCGCTGCTGTTGAAGAGGCCAGGTGAGACCAACAATCCTTCATTTGCTCCAGCAGTCAATTTTTTCTCTTGCTGATATCCTACAAGCAGAAGGGAACTGCAGGAGACACTTATACATTCAGAAATAGAGAATCAAAAGGTGAAAAAGTTTGCCTTGATTTTATGATTTGAAATAGTAGAAACAGATGTAAAGGGGAAAGATCTTCTCTCCCACTCCCCGCCCCCACCCCAAAGCATGCCGTGTTTTACATCAGTTACTGGGTCAGGGTTAATGCATTAATGTGGCTGGCTCACTGAGCGATTCCTAGGAGTGTAGAGGATGTGGGTGTCATGGAAACAGCAATTGTCCAGGGATAGGAGGGAGGTCAAAGCACCAGCAGATCCATCTACTAGTGTACCCATCTGCAGATCTTAATGCAAGTACGGCTTTATATAGAGGCATTGGTTTCATTAACCATTGTGATAATCAGTACCAAGTTAAAATTACAGAGCTACAACTTATTTTGAAATGACCAAAGGACTGTTAAGCATATACATATATCATCTTTACCAACTATTAAGTACACTACAAAAAAAAGAAGGAATTGTGTCCTAGATTATGAATAACACATACATGCAAAATCCAGAAAGAAAGTAACACAAAAATGTCATGTCATTTCCCCTTATAGAGAGGTGGATTTTCTTCCCAGTTTTCTCCCACTTTATTTTTATAGAGTTATTCTGTCAATGTGGATAGGAAACCTGCATCTGGAGCCTTTCACCAGCTCCTTATCCTTCAACAGACTCACATGGCATGTATCAGTCAACACATCTCGTGTCCTTCCTTTCCTGTGTGTCTTTGAATGCTTAGGATCTCTTGGGTCACATCTCATAGCACTGAATTTCAGGAATTTCATAGAGAAACCAACAAAATTATTTTTATATATATGTATTTTCTAGATGACTCTATACTAATGCTAGCACTAAGGCAGAGGTAGAAACGAAGTCAAAGTGTGCTTTCCTAACAGAGCTGCATGCTGTTATGGGGGAGCGTTTTTCAGGCTGGAAGTAACCATTCCAAACCTTGACGGAGAGCTGCCTTATATAGGTTGGACTCGATGATCTCAGAGGTCTTTTCCAACCTTATGATACTGTGATCTGCCACCTAGAAGCACTGGGGTAGCGGGGCATCATTTGGTCACCCTCCAACTTGGTGGAAAGCAGGCAACGGCTCAGCAGAGAAGCCGTAACAAACAACTGGACTTTCAGAATGCAGAGCTGACTTTATCTCTTCTTTCTTGGGGTAGATGAAGCTTTGGAGATTGTTGCAGCTTTGCTTTGCCTTGCTGCAATTTCATATACTGAGAATGGAATTGAGAAGGAAAAGGAGCTGTGAGGAGTCTGCCTGCCCCCCTGCAAACCTTTCCTCAACTTATTTCTTTGCTCTTTAGAGCCAAATATTTGTACATAAGGATGAAGTAAGGAAAGAAGCAGGGAAGCAATTGATGAAATATTTGCCAGATTTTAGTCAACTGTGTACTATCCAGAGATCTATTGCTGAAGAAAAATCTATGTGAAATGAGTTGGCTACAATCAGAAGTTCATGTAGGCAAAGTTTTATCACAGGAAAAGGTTTTGCCCATTTGTGATTTTCTGCCCAAAATCAAATAATATTCTTAAAAGGTCAGGAAAAAAACCCCCAAACATAAAAAGTGTCCAGTAGCTAATTACATTTTTGCCAAATACATGTCATGTCACTCATTTGTTCCATAGATGTTTACCACGTGTAGGCTCCCCACTCCTGTACTTGTTAGGACAGTTTGTCACTAATCTAGCTCCTTTCCTGCTTCTGTTCCCTTTTTCCGAGTGCTGTCCATTTGCTGCTAATTGGAGATTTGCATTTTCCACTGGCACGTATTTCCTGGATTACTATTCTCTTTGCTAGCAACAGTTCTATTTCTTATTTAATAACCTGACTCATTGTTTACTTTCCAGGCACCCTTGCTTAGGAAGAAACTTTGTGGGTGTGTTACATGTTCTAGTCCTTCTGAGATCCAATATTTCTGTTAACTTTCTGCTTAGCGAAGTCTTCAATCTCTCATCAAAACAGTCAATAATCAGAGTTCTCTTGCCTTTTCCTGGAAGAGGTGAAGACATGTGGAAGGAGCACCCTCTGGCCTGAAAACGAAGAATTTCTCACCTCTGTGACAGGCTGGCAGATTTGTGGCTGACAGAGGTTCCCATTTACTGTCGTATTCTTTAGGAATCAACAGAGATGAACAAAATCACTGCCGTAATGTAGATAGCCTGACTGAGCCCAGAAATGTTGTTGTGGTCCTCTAGAAAAACTTGTTCTGGCTGTCACTGTAACACAGCATTGAAGCTCAAAATACCTGTCTACATTCACCATACATCATGGCTCTCAGTGCTTTAAATTAAAGATTCAAAGACTCAGTCCTGGCATTTCTGCCTCCATAAGCACTGCTGTCAGGTGTTTGAGTTGTAGTTACTGTCAGCCAGTATATGCTTGCAGGCAATTTCACATGTTCTAGTCTCTTTGTGGGCTTAGCCTGGCCCACACTGAAAGAGCTTAAAGCTGAATCAAATGGTCACAAATTTATCTTAGCCTTTAGCTGCGCATGCTGGTACTTACTGCAAGCCAACTTATTAACTATCACAAATATACCATATGCTGAAGTTCAGCCTGAGAAGATGCCCCAAACAGGTAAATGCGGACTTAGTTTCTTAATTTCTTTCCACAGTGAATTCTGGTTTCTGCTGCTGAAGTTGTTTTAAAAGATATGGAATTGCTAAAATCATGCTTTAAAAAAAAGCCCAGAACTTCCCCCATGTAAAGACATTGGTATATCACATCTTTCTACTCTCTTACTTGAATGGCCTTACAAATAATATTTTTATTGTTTGCTGAAGTAACTGGAATCTCTTCTAAGAACTGGAGCTCTGGGCTCCCTTGTGCAAATCTAACATTAAATCATTGTTCACTTCTCCTATTCAAACTGTGCAGCAAAGATCTAATTGACATTTCTTGAAGGGATAGGAAAACAATCATTTGGCCTTTTTGTCCAAAGGCACTAGCTGTGATCCCCCTTTTCAATGTAGTATGCCACTGTTAATTTGCCAGTTGACTTTATCCTTCCTCTCTGTGTACTGAGTGCAAAGAAATCACAGTTCTGCACTGCACCTATGTCATCTTGTACAAGACAGTTACCTTTACTATCATTTAGTTCTCAAGTCTTCCAGATACTCTTTTAAGCTAGGTATTAGACACGATTGTCTTCACCTAAAACTGTGAGTTACCCTGTTACGATACAACCCTCTTTGCTTCATTCTGTTGCTCCTGCCCTAATTACTGTAATATGCACATTTAATTTGCATATAAAGTTATGTGATCAGCCACATAATTTTATTTTTAATCTTTCAACAGTTATAAGATTGTGCCTGACTTACTGTATGCATGAGAATAATCTGTGCTGGAGGTCTATAAAATGTAATTCTGCATAGTTGCCATGGTAAAGCTATTATTAATGAAAAGTTGGGGGGAAGGTGTTATAACAACTGTCATTTTTCCAGGGGTCATCTTCTAGGAGGAATGGACTCTTCTGTTCATGAGTTGCTTAGCTATTTAAATTATTTGGATTTTTTATATTGTAAATTGATTTTAATATCATGGGACACATGAACATGTATATTTAATGCTAGGGAATATATCTTACCTACATTTTTCAACATCCTTGTTTTCATTAGTGGTGGGAGATTGTTTTAGTAAACTCAGTACACCTACTGCTCAGTATCCCCATTTCCAGCCTTTTTTTTCTGAAAAGTACTCACTAGCAAGAGAGATGGCATGTAGCTTTTCATATCTTATGCACTAACATGAGGAAAATAGTTCAACAGAAGTGCATTATGTATTCAAGATATGAAATATGGAAAGATAGTCTTTAAACGGAACCAGTTTTGACAGAGACCAACCTGAAATGACTTCTTTCCCCTGACCACTGATCCAGGTGTATTTGTACCCTACAGGACAAGACCCAAGGGAGGCAGGCAACCCTTGATGCAATCCTGTGAGAATCTTTTCTCTCAAACAGGAGATATCGAAGTGGACACAGTGGATTTTTTCTTAAATATTGTGTTCAGCTCTTTGGTAACTGGCACTCTCATACTGCATTTTCCTGAGGATGCTGAGGTAGTTTCTTGGACAATCTTTGTCAAACCAACATTGCCTCTTGTCTCTGTGTTTCTCAGTGGGTAAAAGCTCTTAGTTGCTCCCAACAAGGATTGCTGTCCTCCAGATTCGAGCCCTGGATGGTAGGAACAGAGGGCACCGATAACATAAATGTCACTTTCTGCTTTTAGTTGAGAATAGACAAAATTTATTTCACCCTCTTTCTTGTTTAGATCCTTGCAAATGAGAGCAGATATCTTACAAAAGCAAAATATTAAGTAGGCAAAAACTTGGGAGATTTAAATGAGATTTTGAGTTTTATGTGTCTAAAAAAATATTTGAGTTACGGTCAAAAACATTGACTGGATCAGTTCTTCTAAATCAGAAATATCTAAATCTAAATACTCATGTTTTAAATTAGAATAGCTCAGTCCTTGCAAAATGACTTTAGTGAACACCCGTTGCTGATGTCAGTTGGACTGCATTCTCCCACTAGAGGCTTTCATTTCAACCAGTCCCTGACGCAGAAATGAAGGCCCTGCACCAAAATTCCTGTAGTCACAGGAACATGAGACTAGAAGAGATCTTGACTATAACATGTCATAATCTGTTCTTTCAGCTTCATAGAATCATAGAATCATACGATGCTTTGGACTGGAAAGGATCCAACCTTCTTTTTGGGGCTATTCTCAATCCGTTTTCTGCCCAGCCCATATACGTGCTTGGGAGCACTCCAACCCAGGGAAAGAATCTTGCACTTGGCCTTGTTGAACTTCATGAGGTTCACACAGGCCCACCTCTCAAGCCTGTCAAGGTCCAATCTGGATGACATGTTGACCGCACCACACAGTTTAGTGTTGTCAGCAAACTTGCTGAGTGTGAACTCAATCCCACTGTCTGTGTCACTGACAAAGATGTTAAACAATGCTTTCTCAATACTGACCCCTGCAGAATGCCATTCATCACCGGTCCCCACTTGGACATTGAGATGTTGACCACAACTCTGAATACTACCATCCAGCCAATTGAATGGTCCACTGAATGGTCGGTGTTTCTCCAATTTAGACATGTAACTTCATGTAATTTCAGAATAGGTTCCAGAGAGTTTAAGTAACGAAATAGTTCCATGTAAATAACCTGCTTTCTAGACAAGCAAATTTGTGTGGTGGATGTCCTAGCCGCAACCTCCCTTCAGTTCAGCAAGAGACAGCAGGAATTATATCCTTTTTATTAAACTTATTGAAAACAGAAATCTGAAGTTAATCTATTTAGAAGCCATGATATGATGCCTCTTACTGTGGTGTTTGACCTCTAAAGTGGCTTTAGGAAAGTTGTGGGACATTTTCACATCTACCAGAGCTAGTCGTAATCTTAGCAGTTAGAGTGCTTAATTTTACACCAGTAAACAGGCTGTGCACAAGAAACATAGCACAAGTAATCAGGGTGGTATTTTTTTCACTGCGTGGCTTTCAGCTGTTAGCCTAAAGATGCCAATATATATGCAATTTCTGTTTAGTTTAGCTCTTTTGTTCATTCATATTTTTCTCATTCTGCAGCTGTAAGAAGGATAATCCCAGTTAGAAACAGCAGAAATAAGCAGGCAGGACTCTAATAGGAACTGATCTGTGCAAACACAAAGAAAAGTGCATTTCTTCTGGTGTCTTTATTCCCTGTGAGATGCTGCACATAACTGGTGTGAGTCTGCATGGGTGGTTATTTTACACAGAACTTCTTGAAGGCTCATCCCGTAACTTTTTGTGTGTATCTTCTTTTTTTTTTCTTTCCTTTTGAACTGAAGTCAGTTAACTGTCTTCATGCTATAATAGTGAAATTAATTTTTTCTCTGAATTAGCTAATAAAAATTAAAAGGTTGCATTTGTTGCAGTACAAGGCAGAATGCAACAGTCTTGAAATGGTTTATAAAGCTCACAAATCCAGTCGTAACATTTGTGAAAGTGGCTGGTACTTCATCCCTGCATACTTTCTGCACATTGAACACCCGTGGAAGGCATCTGAAGATCTGTCAGTTTTGAAATACCTTTGCCTGCACAACAAACATTGGCTTAGATATACTCTGGTACATATGAAGATCTCCAGTACTTTCTACAAAACAGAGGCTCCCATAACACTTTTAAAAGGCTCCTTACTTGTTATTTTTTGCGTGTCTTGCAATTCCAAACAGGTTTCCATACTTTTCAAATATGCCCTGTATTAGTAAGTTACCCTTAACCAATAGTTAGTTTGGGTTTTGGTTTGGGGTTTGGGGGTTTTTTTTCCTTCTTTCAGAGAATTTTTTTTTTCTTCCTTTGCTGGCAGTGGGAAGGGGTGGGGGGGGAAGAGGCCGTTTCCGGGGAGACCGGGGCAGAGGTTGTGTCCCGTTTGCCCGGACACTCCTTTGGCTGGCTATTCCCGGTCGCCGCCTCTTTCTCCATCTTGCTGCCTAGAGAATAGTCACGCTTTGCTACCTCTGCTTGCGTTGCTGTATTCTCTATCTCTCTATCTTTATTTCCTTTCCCTCTGTGTGTGTGTGAGTGCGAGTGTGACCGATAACCATCTGGATCGGCGCTGAGGAGGAGGCTGCCCGGAGCGGAGCTGTGGCCTGGGAGAAGCTGTGCGCCCCACGCCAGGGCTGCCCGGAGCGGAGCTGCAGCTTCAAGTGACGGCACCACCAGAGCTCGGGTACGGGACTCGATCCGTATTAACAACTTAATCGCACTTGTTGTTGACTTTGTTCTGCTCTGTGCACACATACACTTAGAGCAAAGAACTGTTATCTGTTCTGCACAGTCTCACAATCTCTGATTAAAATCACTGAGCGTACTTTGGTTGGTTTGGTTGTTTTTTCGTCCAAACTAAGACAAACGTATAGAGGACAGAGTTTTTTGCATGACTCCTTCAGCATACTTAAAGATGACACAAGGAATCATTGCAGTATGAATGAACAGAGTATCCCCTTTGTGCCCAGCATATCAACATCACTCATATTGCTTTTTGTGAAACAGCAGTTTTGTTTTCAGTACTTTTATTTTACTGTTTTCATCTGAGGTCTCAGGTTTTTCTGATATAAGGCACCTTCGTTCACTGCAGTGAAAAAGCATTCTTTGTTCCTGTGGTTAGGCCTTGAATCTTGGTAAAGTTATTCTTGTAAGAAATTATGTTCAAAGTTTCTTGGTGCAGACCTCTTCGTTCCCCCCCTGGGGCACAGTGACTGTCCCTGCTTCAGTTCACTTATCACTTTCTGTTTAAAACATCTAGCGATGCAGAATGTACTACTCTTTTTTTTTACTTTTCATTTCCCCCCTCTTCTTTTCTTTTTCCAGTTTAACTTCTCAGAGGTTTCTTGGTTTGGAAATGTTTATGGAAACTTCTTCAAAATTCCTTCCATCTGCAAAACAAAAACAGAAGATACTTATGTTCAAGACAAATGAGAATTCTAGT
Source organism: Neomorphus geoffroyi (assembly GCA_033558235.1). NCBI lineage: Eukaryota > Metazoa > Chordata > Aves > Cuculiformes > Neomorphidae > Neomorphus > Neomorphus geoffroyi. The sequence goes on from JAUMJM010000048.1 coordinate 31,089,240, forward strand.
ATAAGCAATTTAGAATATTTTCTTTAACTTCCAAAACATAGTAGGAACGTTAGTTAAGAAAATATTGCTAGACTGTGTTTTTTACAGTAAATGACAGTAAATGAATTGTGTAGCGCTTGACACATTGACAGAGAATTTAAATAGTAGATTTTCCAATGTGCCTAGGAAAATGTCTTCTGAACTTCAGTCTAGAGGCATATCAAAATTTCTTGTTTTATTACTGTAATATGTCTGAATTATTATTTCTAAAAGTTATAAACAAAATCTATTTTATGCATGCTTTTTAAATAGCTTAACATTTCTGGATCCTGAGTCTGCTGCAGTAGCACAACCAGTATGCAGAAAAAGAATGTATTTGAATGACTATATTTTGCTTAATTATCTAGAAAAAAATGGGTTCATAGAAAATAATTTGGATTTTTGTGAATTTTTTTACCTTTTGAGGGCTTCAGCAGGCTCCGAGATCATCATAATAATTTGTCACATGGGGACTGATGGACATTAAAAGAGGTCAAACTAAGCTATTTGCTTTTCACACTACCACCTCTTCCTAGAATTGCTCATCTGCAGAATCATAAATAGATGATAGGCATAACAAGATCAGGTGGCTAATTAAAAAAATACTGTAGGTGTTAGGGAGCTATGAAAATCGAGGTAATATTAAGAAAAATTTTTTGTCTGGTGTCAAATTAATGCACACTTTTTATAGGTAAATCTTTATTTGTATTTAGCAAGCTCATTCAGTAAAATTATAGTCAGGCTCATGACATTTGAACAAGGGATTTTCAAAAATAACATCTGCTATACATATTCCAATATCAGTGCAAGCTGGCATGGCCTAACCATAACCTTTCCTCCATGTTTTTGCAGGAATTAGATCCTATATTTCTCCACAATCTCTATAATTACAATCTCTATAATTACAATATACTGTCCATGCACTGGATGTATAAGGCATTACACTACCAGCAACACACTATTAACCAGCAATACTTCTAATCAGTTTTCACTTGTATCTGTTTTTGCATATATACACAATCTTTTTGGTTATGAATAATTTCAGAAACCCCTGATACTGCTTTCAGAACAAATATCCATTTCACTTCCTTTTTTTAAGACGGGAATTTTGAGAAATACAAGAACCTTTAAAGTCTAAAAATTATCACTTTCCTTACCCCTACACACCCAGTCTTTATGACAACTCGTCTGTAGCATATCATTTTTCTCCTTGTCTCATACAAGATCCTTTGGGTTTGTCTTCTTCCTTCAGTTTATCTTCTTTTCTTACTTTGATGTCCTCATCTTCTCCCTCATCCCCCCAGGCTCATTATTTTCTAGAAGAAATAAGATAAAATAGTATCGTATTCCTGAATTTTGTCACATACCCACACACAACCTCCCCACTTCCCTTCCTGTTACAGTAGATTTAATACAATATCAGACCTAAAAGAACTTGGCCTCAGTGTAATCCCTTTAAATGATCATTACCTACTTATAACATCTGAATGTTTAAAATAACTTCTGAGATGTTACTTGTCCTTGGATATTCTTTTGAAAAAAGCAGCCTAACTAATGAATTTTATTTGCTATATTTTTTACTCTGATACTCACTGGAATAAAGCCCTCATATCGTACACTTAAAGCAGCACAGCTGTAAAAGCAATGAATTGCTATGAAGTCTGGCCATGCTTCCATTATTCCACCTTCTATCAGAAGCTCTTGTTCTAGCTGCATTGTATGTACATTGAACCAGATCCCTACACTGAAATTTCTTGGCTGAACAATATAGGTTTTACCATAGTGGTGTTCCCCAGGGCTCAGTATTGGGTCCAGTCCTGTTCAACATCTTTATCAATGATCTGAATGAGGGGATTAGTGTACCCTTAGTAAGTTTGCAAATGGCACTGTTGATCTGCTAGAAGATACGGAGGCTCTGCATAGGCTGATCTGGACAGGCTGGATTGATGGGCTGAGACCAACGGGATGAGGTTCAACAAGGCTAAGTGCAGGGTCCTCCATTTGGGACACAACAACCCCAGGCAGTGTTACAGGCTTGGGGAGGAGTGGCTGGAGAGCTGCCTGGCAGAGAAGGACCTGGGGGTGTTGGTTGACAGCCGGCTGAATATCAGCCAGCAGTGTGCCCAGGTGGCCAAGAGGGCAAATGGCATCTTGGCCTGTGTCAGACACAGCGTGGCCAGCAGGAGCAGGGAGGTGATTGTGCCCCTGTGCTCAGCACTGGTGAGGCTGCATCTCGAGTGCTGGGTTCAGTTTTGGGCCCCCCAGTACAAGAAGGACATTGAGGGGCTGGAGTGCGTTCAGAGAAGGGCAAGGAGGCTGGTGAGGGGGCTGGAGAATAAGCCCTATGAGGAAAGACTGATGGAATTAAGGTTGTTTAGCTTGGAGAAGAGGAGGCTGAGGGGAGACCTCATCACTGTCTACAACTACCTGAAAGGAGGTTGTGGCTGGGTGGGTGCTGGTCTCTTCTCACAAGTGACAAGTGATAGGTCAAGAGGTAATGGCACCAGGGAAGGTTCAGATTAGACATTAGGAATAATTTCTTAACTGAAAGGGTGGTCAGAGATTGGAACAGGTTGCCCAGGGAGGTGGTTGAGTCACCATCCCTGGAGGTGTTTAAAAGACAGGTTGATGAACTTCCTAGGGACACGGTTCAGTAGTGGACAGGTGTGGTTGGACTCGATGATCTCAATGGTCTTTTCCAACCACACGATTTTATGATTCTTTAATAAAAATTACTCCCTTTTTCCAGTCTCGAAAGTGGCAGACTGTGGCAAAGATTCTGTGTTCTTATCCTTTTGCTTCCAATTCAAATCTCCAGCTAGTTCCAGGAACTTTTGGACTGAGTTCTACTTTCTCGTTGTCAACTGATCTTTAAGATTTATGTATATGTTGCATGAAAAGTAGTGTAATATAACACAGCATGAACCTTTTTGGAAGGAAAATGTGATACTGGTTTATGAAAATTTTAAGCAAGTTGGATTTATGCATTCACATTTGTTCTCTCATGGTCTTTATGCACTCACTTTCACTCACACATGTACATGCTTGCACACACCAAGATATGTATGTCCAAGTGGATGTGTTTGTGTTTACATTCATACCTGCTGCATTCATGCATCAAATTTAATATTTCTGTTAAAAACCTTTACAGCATCAAAAGGTGAAGAATTTGGAAAAAAAATGGAATACTTTGTTTAACTTTCTACTGTATAGTCTATGTCTTAAAAAACAGTAAAGAATCATTCATATGTATTTCAATGTAACAGATATCCCTGCTATAAAATCAAAGTGACTGTTACTTCAGTAGAAAGGAAGAATGCTACATGATAGCAGGCATTCTCTTGTTGATATAAATCATAAGTGATTTTGAGTATATGATCGCATTAAATAACATAGCAGTACCAAATCCGGGAAAGAATTAATCTCCTAAAACAACCTGGGATACCATGGTAACTATTATTTCCAGAATTCACAAGTTGCAGTTGAAGTTAAAAAGATGTCTATCACTATTTATGGAAAATATCTTGTATAAGCTAATGGGATGAAGCACAAGAAGTCCATTATTTTATTTATCATCCCAGTCCTGAGAAAATCTTCTGTCTATAAGATTAAGACTATCAAATATATTTTTTGTAACTGTGTTGAAAGACTAACAACTTTTGACTGCAGTGCAATAATTAATAGTTTAAGGCTTACATACAGTACATTTACACTAATTGATAATGGCTCCTACAGGTCTTTTTCCCACCTTGAAATGTGTATAAAATATTGTTTTTATCTACTTGTTAAATTCCCTCAAAGCCCTCTAAGCAAACAAATGAATACAATGGAGTATTGTTGATAGCTCTATTTTGCAAAAATTTGTAAAGATGGAATTGTTAATCTCTTTACACTTCTATATATCTCCAGAGGTAGACTCACTCATGCCCAACAAGTAATTTTTGGTATTCTGGGACTGTATCTGAGAAGACTATTACAGAATGCAATGTATAGGACCAGCTTTCTGATCTAAAATGTTGGTGATGTGAAAATCAAACCTTTAATAGCTGGAACTTGGATACTTTGTGTAGCAGTAATTATGTATTCAGCAGTACTTTGTGTAGCAGACACATTTAAGATAAAAATCACTGGCAGTTCTATTGACTTTGAAGTTCTATATGGGTCCAAGTGCTTTGCTGGGCTAAGATCTTAATTTTGTTTGAATGAGGAGTTGGACTCTTCTCTCAGGCGACCAGTGACAGAACGAGAGGACATGGTCTCAAGCTTCGCCAGTGGAGGTTTAGGATTGACATTAGGAAGAAATTCTTCACTGAGAGGGTAACTGTTCATTGGAATGCGCTGTCTAGGGAGGTGGTCGAGTCATCATCCCTGGAGGTGTTCAAAGAGAAATTGGATGAGGCACTTAGTGACATGGTGTAGTTGACAAGTAGGAGTAGGTGTAGGTGTAGGTGTTGGGTCATAGGTTGGACTCGATGATCTCAAAGGTCTTTTCCAACCTTACGATACTGTGATACTGTGATACTGTGAAATGTTATGGTGTTTAACTGAATAACAGTCGTTCATGTATGTGAATAATATATAAATTATTATGTTCCCATCTGTCATATGTCAGAAGTAAGAAACAGATTAAAACATCATAGAATTCCTTATAAATTGTATAAATTTAATGGCTAATGCTAGCTGGACCATTTCAATATTGTTCCTCTTTAGGGCCTCTCTTCTTTGAGTACTGATGTATGGCAGCCAGATCAAGCAATTCTGGAGTCACTGCCATTCCAGCTTGGCCTTAAATCTAACAGAAAGGCTAGAAGAATGAAGGCAAACCGTCAGCGACAGAGAAAGGTTATGATTATTTTATCTAGAAAGGAGAATTAGTAACTTCTGTGGGTGAGACAGATGAGATATATCTATCAGATAAACACAAAACTAATTCAAGCTGGGGATGTGTCAATGTTGCAAAGTCTTTTAGTGAAACGGGCAGTATTGTGGCTCCCACAAGGAATTGTCTTTTAGAAATAAAGAAAAGTGAGAAAAAAATCTTTCAGGTTTATCAAACTTTCCAGAACTTTTGCACTGAATGCCTCTACTCTTTCCTTAAATAAATAAATAAGGCACTGCAGGGGCCATAGAACTGTTGTCTGCTGTACAGGAAAATGTGATAAATTAATTGAAAAATATAGTGTTTCTCTCTTTCTTACATACAAATTGTTTTCTGGGTTGTGTTGGGTTGATCCCCTTCTATTCAAATATTTCTATGACAGATTCCTGTAGAGACAACACACTAGTGAATTAGTTATGATTTTGAGCATCAAAAGTCTAAGAGTGAAATGGAGATGACAAATCAGAGCAACAATTCACTTTTCTCTGATCTGAACGGATTAACCTTAGCATCCTTTCTGTTCATCTCAGCGATTCAGTGTTTTTTCCTTGAGTGTCAACCATATAGCCAGGAAAGATCACTTACTTGCTTTTTCAGTCACAAATACTGCAGCAATTCAAAACTGTCACAGGACGGAGTCCACTGTTGCCACTTGTTTAAGACTAATATGGACTATCACAAATCTTTGCATACATTGACTAATACATAATTAATGTAGTGGGATATAAAAGCAAAAGAGATAAACTTGCACAGGAGCACTTTAATTTGCTATAATTTTTTAATTGAGAGGAATTATTTGAAAGGTAGTATGTAGCAGCATGTAGGATGAAAATTACTCCTGACAGATGCAGAAGCTCATTTTTTCCATCTTTTATGTTGGTTATATGGCAAACTAGTATATCTGGGTTTTAGTGAACAATAAGAAGTCATTAATTCACATGCTGAAGAAAAACACTTTTTAAATACTGACCTAAGTTTTTAAAGCTATATAGTAGTACTGAGCATAAATATTTTGAGAAGGCCACAGTGTTTCTTAAGCACTTGGTATTTTGACAACATGAGTCAAGGCAGAATGAGCATTTGAACCTTCTCTGTAGAGTAACTTTACAGAACATTGTTCACTGCTTGCATTACAGGCAAGTTTCACAAAGATTCATGGTCCAAGCACAAATACATCATGTCATCAAATGTACAATTTACACTGTATAACCAAGTGCTAAATGTCTCTTAAAATGAATATTCGATTTAACATTTCTGTAAAATTAGGCTAAATTACAAGTTGAGCAATTCTTTGTTTTGTTCTAAATTTGCTGCCTAGCTCTTTTGCATAAGAGGAACGACAGCCTTAGCCAAAATACTGTGCAGTATTTGTTGATGCTGTCTACTCTCTAAGGTATTACAAATGTTTCTGACAATGTTGTAGTAGAGACTGTGACCTTTTGATTTTAACAGATGAGAGAAAAAAAAAATCGAGTGCAATTAAAACTTAAAATGTTGAAAGTTTAATCCCGCAGTCTGCTCAGAATGACTTCTCTTTGTAGTGGGAGTTCAGCTTGAATAAACACTACACTAAGCACTTCTAAGAAACCATAAAAATAGTGCTTTAGTTTGTCCTGTCATACTTAATGTGGTGTACAGGCATGTTTAAGAAAGAGATACTAATAATTACCAGTATTTTTCTATAATTCTGCCAGGAGTGAGCCAGAAAGCAAACTATCTTTTTCTAGTGTCCTCCTGCCTAAACACTCCAAGGCAAGAACAGTTGGGTGGGTAGAGCAAGAGACAGAATTAAGAGGACATAGGTTAACATCACCTGGTTCAGCTTTAAAGTTGCCGTGACACATAGGAGATAGCTTTAACTCTGTTTTTTGGACACAAATTGTAAACAGTGCTTTTCTCTTTAGTCCACTATGCTACAGCAATGACTCAGGTAAAGTTTATTTTCTAATGACTTGGTATAACAGAGCTCTACCTTTGCATCTTCTACACTGCATGGAAGAAAAAAAATAAAACTGTTTTAATTCAGTGTTTAGGCATTTTTGAAACAAGAAGCCTATTCGTATTTAGATTTTAGGGCTTATTCTTCTGTCAATGATAGAAGCAGTATTTAACATAAAATCTATAAGTAGAACTATGAATTAGAACTAGACCCTTGAACTCCTGTCCTTCCTTAATTTTCAGAAAGAAAACAGGCTGCCTGTCTTCCTCTGGTTTCACCACCTAGCTTTTGAACATGTTGACCAGTAATTTAAATTTACATAAATTTCACAAAACAAAATTGTGCTTATACTAAGTAGAGATACAAATAAGCAATAATAAATCAGAGGTTTTACACTGGATAGCCAGGCTCTGATGAGCTATCATGAGCTGTGCTGTTCACATGTGTTGTTCATTGCCCAAGTAGACTGACACAGAAATCATTAGAATAGGTAATAATAGGTTTACTACTTCACCTGAATGTAGAATAACAGATACTAAGAGATTTGTTCTTTCCCAGTGCCTTAAGAACAAAATTAAACATTCTATAGACTTCTGTCCTAAACTGCCCAGCACTGTTTTCCATAAGGACTTCATTTTTTTTCCATTCTCTTGCATTTGTTTGTGGTAGCTTGTGCTAACCTTTGACCTGCTCAAATTTCTGCTTGCTTTATTGTAATATACAACAAATGTTGTGCACAAGACCTCAGGTAACAGGCCTGTTATGTCTGATGACGACTGGCAGAAACTTCCAAGCTTATTTGTGAAGCTGCTAAAGCGGCTGGAAAATAAACATTACATACATACTAGGGTAAGCACTGGTGGATTTTGTGATCCTGAGGGATATGTGTCAAGTGAAGAGTAAAGTCAGGACCCTGAATTTCAGGAAAGCAAAATTCCAGCTATTCAAGGAGTTAAATTGATGTGACCCCCTGGGAAACTGCGCTCAGGGACAAGGGAACAGAGCAGATCTGGCAGATCTTTAAGGATGCTTTCCATAGAGCATAAGAGCTCACCATTCCCAAGTGCAAGAATCTCGTAGGAAAGGCAAGAGACCCGTAGGGCTAAGTCATGACCTTTAGCTCAAACTAATGAGCAAGAAGGAAATGCATAGGTAGTAGAAGCAGGGTCAGGTATCCTGGGAAGGGTATAAGGACACTGCCTGGTTGTGTAGGGATGATGTCAGGAAGACCAAGGCACAGCTGGACCTGAAATTGATGAGGGATGCAAAGAAAAACAAGAAGGGCTTCTATAGATATGTAAATCAAAGAAGAAAGGTCAAAGAGAGTGTACCTACCCTGATGAGTGAGACTGCCAAGCTGGCCACAACTACAGATGAGGAGAAGGCTGAAGTACTCACAACTTTTTGCCTGTCTTCAGTAGCACCTCTCAAAAGGATGGCCTGCAAGACGTGGACTGTGAGAACAAAGTCCCTCCCGCTATGAGAGAAGATCATGTTTGCAACGACCTGAGGAACTTGGGTGTACATAAGCCCGTTGGACTGGATGAAATACATCTAAGAGTTCTGAGGGAATTGGCTGATGTAGGCACCAAGCCACTCTCCATGATATTTGAAAAGTCATGGAAATACCTGAGAAGATCATGGAACAGATCCTCCTAGAAGCTATGCCAAGGCACACAGAGGACGGGAAGGTGATTCAAGACAGCCAGCACGACTTCACGAAGGGCAAGTCCTGCCTCACCAACTAAGTGGCCTTCTATGAGGGACTGATTACATCAGTGGACAATGCAAGAGCCATGGCTGTCATCTGTGTAAGGGACAGGGGGTTTTGCACCCTCACAGGCAGGTTGGAATATGCAGAGACAATGCAGTACAAGGTCAGAAAATAGGACCTTGTTATCTTGCAATACGCCTGAGGCTCCCCAGTGACGACCGAGTGGAGGTTTATAGCAACTGGGAGATGTTCACGGTGTCACCGAGCTTTGACCCATGGCGAGGAGCACAGGGTGTAGCATATCTTAGCTTTCATGTGTTAGGTGGGTGTGTGATCAGTATGTGCGCGCGGTGAATTGGCCTAGCTACTATTTGTATTCATATGATTGGTGAACAGTTAAGCATGGTGCATGGTATTGTTTACATTCTAGCTGCTGACTAGAGCAAAAAATAAAGCTAATTTTGCAGCATGTTTTGGTACATGAGTATGTGAAGTCTGAACAATATGCCTCACCTAGTCTCCTCGTAATTATTCTTCAATGGCCCATACAATCTCTCTGAACTTCTCTAAGGCCTTTGACATGGTGCCCTACAACATCCTTCTCTCTAAACTGGATATGATAAGGATATGATACATGGACTATTCAGTGGATAAAAAATTGGTAGGATGGTCACACCCAGAGGGTAGTGGTGAACTTCTCGAAGTCCAGTGGAGGTCAGTGACAAGTAGTGTCCCTCAGGGATCTGTTCTGGGACCCGTGTTGCTCAATATCTTCATTCATTACAAAGGCAATGTGATCGAGCGCACCTGAGCAAGTGCGTGGATAACAGCAAGCTGAGTGGTGAGGTTGACAGCCCTGAGGGACGGGATGCCACCCAGAGGCAACTTGACAAGCAAGAGAACTGGGCTTGTGAAAAGTTCATGAGGTTTAACAAGGCAAAGTGCAAGGTCCTGCACCTGGGTCAGTGCAACCCTCAGTATCAATGTTAGGGGATGAAGAGATTGAGAGCAGCCCTGGGGAGAAGGAACTTGGGGTCCTGGTGGATGAGAAGCTGGATATGAGTGGGCAATGTACACTTACAGCCCAGAAGGCCAGTTGTATCCTGGGCTGCATCAAAAGAAGCACGGCCAGCAGGTCGATGGAGGTGATTCTGTCCCTCTACTCTGCTCTGGTGAGACCATACCTGGAGTTCTGCACCCAGCTCTGGAGCTCTCAGCTCAGGAAGTGGGTTGGAGTGGCTCCAGAGGTGGGCCACAAAAATGATCAAAGACCTGGAACACCTCCCCTGTGAACAGAGACTGAGAAATTTGGGGTTGTTCAGCTTGGAAAGGAGAAGACTCTGAGGACACCTTATTGTAGCTTTTCAGTACTTAAAGGGGCTTTATAAGAAAGATAAGGAAAAAAAATTCAGCAAGGCAAGTAGCAATAGGACAAAGGGTAATGGTTTTAAACTAAAAGACTGGATAGTAAGAAGAAGTTTTTTATGCTGAGGGTGGCAAAACACTGAATAGATTGCATAGAAAGATGGCAGATGCTCCATCCCTAGAAACATTCAAGGTCCAATTGGATGGGGCTCTAAGAAACCTGATCTAGTTGAAGATGTCCCTGGTCACTGTAGGGGGGACTGGATTAGATGTCCTTCACAGTCCCTTCCAATCCAAACCATTCTATGTCATAAAGAGCTGATTTTCAGAGGTAACAAAGTATACAAATGCTGTGTTTTGGAATATTTCTCCACTGAAAGATTAAAATGATTAAAATCCTCTCATATCTTCAAAAGTGAGTGTGTTTTAACAGTTGCTTTCATATTTCATACATGTGTATAGAATACTTTCTTACAAGTGTTTTCCAAGTGTACAGATGCTGAGGATAAATGAAGGGACTAAACTCATCCTATATTTTTTTCCATTAACATCAAAGATCAGTCAAAGCACTTGCCACCCACTGGGAAAAGCCTACTTTTCCTGTCATCAATCTTAGTCTCTTTCCAGTTTCTACTTACCTCACCATGGACCTAGGTTGCTATTTCAGTAACGGCATCATAGCCTGCATCTATGCTACATTCACATCATCTTGATGCTGCTCACTGCTGCCTCCTGGTTTCATTTTCCATCAGAGATGAGCACGATGTGGCTTGCTCTTTAGGGCCTCTAGCTCCTTAGCTGTTTACAGGAGGTAGGCAAGACTGCCTCACAGCACGCACAACCAGTTGAGAAACACCCACACATATAGATCCCAGGATAATAGTCAGGCAAACTGCAGTCCTCTGTCCTTCATCAGACCTATAAGTACTCACCAGAAGCAACAGCACGATCTTTTCTTTAATGAGCTTGAGGCAAAAGCAGAACTACTTTCAAGACACCTGTCCCAAAAGTCAGTTGCCTTTGACCTTCAGTGTCACAGCAATGATGGACTTGAAAAGATGACAATCCCAAGGAAGACTCTCTATACATCTGGCAACACTATACTGCTGTGATAGCCATCTGAATGCCTAAAGCAGATAAACACACAAATAAACACAAATTTATTCTTCACTAAGAGGAAGAGGATGCCAAAAACTATCCTCAGAAACACAGCAAGGAATAGTACATATTTACACAATGCTTATGATTTATTTTCTTTTTGATTTCTTGCATCACAAGTACATTATAAGTTTGAAATATCCACAGGGCCTTCATTCTCTGGCCTTTGATCATTATATCTTTGTTATAGATTCAATGTCAGTTGCGCATTGGTTTTCCTAACGTCATCCCATTGTGCCAGGACAATTTCTCTATATTCCTCCTAGGCTACCTAGGCTTTCGCTTTCTGTATACTCACTTTTATGTTTGAGTTTTGCCCAGATCTCCTTGTTCTTCATGCAGGCTTCCTGGTCTTTTGCCTGACTTCCTTGCTCATCAGGATAGACTGCTCTTGACCTTGGAGAAGGTGATCCCTGAACAGCTCTCTTGGACCCCTCTTTGCTTCAGCTCCTTAACCCATAGGACTGTTTCAAGCAGATCCATTAAGAGGCCAACATCTGCTTGCACAACACCTGGCTGCAGTGTTCCTCCAACAGATATTGGGGTGGTTGAAGCTCCCCTCTGAAGACCAGTGCCTGTAAATGTGAGGCTACTTCTAGCTGTCTGTAAAATATACATGACTGATGAGAGAAGACTGTGAGAATACAATTGTTCAGCCTTAAGGACAAAGTCCACAAGGAGTTTTAACAGTTGCCTCCAACTGCTGAATGGGAAGGTGTAGAGAAAATGGAGTCTGACTGGCCTTGAAGGTTTATGCTGAAGTGAGAAGTAGAAACAAACACTGGTGGGAACATGAGAAATTCCAGTTAGCTAAAAGGAAAAGCTTCTTCACTCAGACCATACTAAAGCACTGAAACATTGTCCAGAGAAGATATGAAATCTTCAGTTCTGTTTTTTTTCAAGATCGGACTGGACATAACCCTAAGCAGGCTGATCTAATTTGACCTACTTTAGGCAGAGACCTGTACCAGGTGATCTCCAGTGTCCTCTTTTAACATAAATTATTCTACAGCTTCCGTCTTGCTAACACAAAGTGAAAAGTGAATAACGGCTTCCAAGTCTCCAAGTAGTTCCAACTTGTCCCAAGCAGTTCAGTGAATCTTGGACTCTGCTAGGATAGAAGGTTTAAACCAGGCAAATGGAGCCCTGTTACCACCTATTGACAGGCATTCTTCTAATTCTTCATAAATAGAAGAAGGAAGATAAAGAGAAGAAGGAAGCTGTTTTCTGTGCAGAAACTTAAGCCTTAACCTCTGAAAAGAAACAATATTTTCATGTCTATTTACATGTGAGTTGCTTTTCACAAAATTTGCCCCTCTGATGTTACTCAAATGACCTGAGTTGTATATTAGTCTTGTTGAAGATTAAATTGCTCTTGGCTATGATTTTCTTCTGTTTTAGTGTGATGTTTGCACTGGTTGCTTTTCTGTTGTATATTATTTGGTACTGTGCGCTGAATAAGTAGTATAGCGCTGTATGCGTAACTAAGGAGGTGAAGCCACAAAAGTTCATATCCCAGCTACCAAAGAATTAAAGACTACTAACAAATCAGTAACACAAATATTTTTGTATGCTGACCATGAATTCCTTTAGAGGTTCTTATTCCCCAGCCTCCTAATGAGACTCATTAAGAGCATGTCTTCTGGATTTTATGTAATTTGAGTTTTTAAAAACTAACTTGCTTACAAATTTTTGTCGGATTTAAAAATCATTAGATTCTTCTTATGTATAATTAAAGAAAACATTGGTGATAGGAAATCTGATAATCTGATGACTAGCAGATAGAAGATATATCGGAGAAGTTGATCCATACATGTCATAAAAAATGATAAAGCTAGTTGACTTAATCAGCCAAGCTGACCAAATGCTGATGTGTCTTAGTGGGGCATAAATGAAGATAAAAGCACTCATGAGAGCAGTTCACCTGAATGAAGTAACTTGCTATAGTTACAGGTGTTGAAATGAAAAGACCCTGCAGATTATGTCTATCTCAACTGAATGGAAGTGACTTAATCAGTTGGGGGTCTGCTTAGGGGTGTGGAGGGCAATTAGAGTACCTAATGTCAAAACAAAATCCTTACTTATTAGCTTCCTACCTATATTTAATAGAGTATTTAAAATGTTCTAAGGAAACTCTTACCCATCTTTCTTTTTTATTATTATTATAGCATTAGACACACTGTGAGGAAAATACATTCTTCCATAAATAATTTTAAATACTGTGGCTATGACTAAAATAGTATTATTCCTTATAATATATTATCATATAATCTTTTTAAAATAGAAAGTTCAGCTATTTAAGACAGCAACAGTAAAACGATCTATAAAGTCTTTGTAAGAAGGGATAAATCATAAGTACAGGTCAATGGTTTAATGCCTGTAAACCACTGTGTTTTTAATGATCCCTGAAAAGCAGTGTCTACTTGGTTTCTTTTTTTTTATGTGACTGCGTAGAACAAGATGAAATATTTACCTTGTAATGCTTTGTAATGCCTTGTAATGATGCTAACATGCTGACTATCCATCTTGTTAGTTCAACCATGGGAACATGAGCATCCTCTCACCTTATGAAGAAAAACGAGCAGGGAGCTCAGCGGGCAGAGAAGAGGCAGCTTTCCTCTGTGGCACCACACCAGTGCCCTGTCCTCAGCACGCAGAGCTGATGAACCCAATATGCAGGTTCCTAAAGTGCCTGGTAGGGCATATTGAATTTCGGACCCTGACCAGGACCACAGGAGAACCTTCCAGAATTAGCAGAGAGACTGTTAATTCCAGAGATGCTCCTTGTTGAATTTAAGAAAGAAAAGCAGCTCCCTCACAGGTACCAACAGGTACCATGCCATCTGTCCCTTCTGACTTGTTTTTTCCTTGCTCCTATGTGTAAACAGGAGGTAAACCCCCTGGACTTGGGGTGGAAGCTGTGCACCACTAAGTGCTGCTGGACTTAAGGAAGGAAAATGTTTTATTATGGACAAACTACTAACTTAGTTCTGTTAAACTACTAACGTAGTTTAACGAGAAGAAGCCTCCTGGAAAGATTTTGACAAGATCTAGGCACCGAAGCAAACAGGTTTAAGCACAGTAGAACTACCTGCCCCTGTGTCTTACCGCGTTTCTCAATCCACTCTAGGCACCTAGAATAAAACTCTTAATTTTGCTGTGGGGTGCGAAATTTATCATCCAACAGGCACAGCACGCTTTCCCGATTAACACTCAAGCGGGTGTCCCTAACCACTCACTCACTCCTCCTACCGCTGCTCCCCTGGGCGCTCCCCGGCCCCCGCACGCCCCACCATCGCGGCATCAAGACTCCCCCCGGAAAGCCCCGCGGCCGCGGAGGGAGGGCGGTACCGCCCCGCCCCAGCCCGCCTCCCCTACCCCCGGCGGCGTCTCCGCAGCATCGTTAAAACTAACGGCGGGCGGAGCGGAGAAAGCGAGGGGCAAGCACTGGCGGGGCTCGGCCGCACCGCCGCGGCTCGGCCGCACCGCCGCGGGGCCATGGGACAGAGGCGGCAGAGCCCCGGGGCGGTGGAGCGGGGCTGCGCCGCCGAGGGAGGGGCGGGCAGCGGCCGCAGGCGGCTGGCGGAGTCCTGGCGGCGGCTCAGCTCCCGGCGCGTCTCCTCCAAGCGCGCCGGCCCCTCCGCGGCCCCGCCGCCGGTGAGTGCCCCGCACCGGGATCGCGTTCGAGTACCTCGTGCGTCCGGGCTGCGGGTGGGGGTGGCGTGAAGAAACCTGTTGCATTTGGCGAGGAAGAACGAACCCACGTTCCCATGCACCGATTTTGACTTTGTCGGTGTTATAAAGAGGTGCCGGTCTTCCCGTTGCGGTTTCGGGGCGTGTGCTTGTTGTTTGTGTAGCGGAGGCGCTGCCCGAAGCTCCTTGGGGAGCATCAGCGCGGCTCCCGGCGCGGGTAGCGGAGCGATGGGGGCTGGAAAGTGTCGGCTTGAGACTTGTGCTTACATTGTGCAGCTGGGAGGAAAGTGGCTGCTATCGTAAGGAAGGGCTTGCAGGCAGCTGGGCTAATGACGTGCGCCTGTTGGCAACCAGAAGTGTTCTCCTTGGTGATGTGTCTGCCTTCAGCCAGCACGGGTCAGGAGTTCTAGAGGTGGACGGAGAGACATCTTGCTGGGGACACACGGCACTGCATAGGTTACGTGTCAGGAGCATGGATATCTCGGCAAGGTACACGGGGAAACGGAGAGAAGAAATTGAGTATTCAGAACCCTAGTGCTGGGTGCTGAACATACAAAGAAAGATTTTGGATGAACTGCTTACTGTCCAAGTACCTCATATGTCATGTGTTTAGAAACACATGTGAGCTTACTGAAAGCTGACTCCCTGAAGTCTAGAGTGATACACCTTATTGGATAGATGAAATGTGTTGTTTCAAAAAGAAACATCGATTTATAAGCTTTTGAGCTAGGGGGAAGATGTCCACAGGTTGAATGCCAACCGGGGAGATAGCGTAAGGGTGAAGAGTCCTACGGCAGAAACGATGCCATGGCAACAAGAAAGCATCAGAGAAAGTAACAATATTTTCTTATGGAGAGGGAAGAGGAGGAGCATTGTATTCATCTGTACCATGCAGATTAAAATACTATAATTTATGCTGGTTTTTTTTTCTCAGAATACACTAGTTCTCTTTTCAGTAGGTGTCTTCAATTTAATTCCTAGGTAAGGGTTCCATGACCAGAACCAGAAGAAAAATGCACAATGCAGTTGAGGACTGAGGGGTTTTTTAGAGCTTGTTGAATTACTGCAGAGATAAATTCTTATTGCATGTAGAACACTGAGTGACATTCAAGTTGCAAGTATTTGGCCAGAATTGAGTCTGTGTTAATATTTGATTGCATTTCCGGAATCTTTCTGAATGAATGAGTAACTTCTTACTGTTATTTTCTCTAAAGCAGGACTAAAGTGGTGCATTTGTACTAGTGGATTTGCAGTACCCTTAAACTACTAAATTCCACCAATGGCAGGACAGATGGGAATGGTAGATTCTGAATGTTTTTTGTTTGCTTATTATTAAAATTTCTTTCAATTTTTTTAGAGAAAACATATTTTTGTGATTGGGTAGCTGTGGTTTTTTTTTTTTTCAATTAATAAGAAAGCATATGATTTCTGGAGTCACATTTCACTAAGAATAATTCTGGGATCATTTTCCAAGGCAATAGCAGACCATACTAATCCTTAAAGTATTTACCACCACCACCTTTCTTTTCCTTTCTCCTTGCCCCCAAACATGTAAGATTTAAGTCTTTTTAGTATTAGCATTATGGCCCCTGCCAGTCTTGCCTCACTGATTGTTTTTCTGATATTAACTTTTATTTGTTTGCCAAAGTTTAGTTTTTAAAGGTTATCATTGGCCTGAGGAGGACTTCTGGGGGTCAGAGCTGATATAGGAGGCTGGCATAAGTGGCTTTGTGCGCATTTATTTTTTCTTCATGGTTCTTCACTAATCTTATCTTAATCGTATCTTGTTCTGGGGCATCAGATGATTTCTGTGCCTTTTTAATTGAGAAAGGCTAGTTTTCAGTGGTGGTGTTAATAATCTGGAAAAGTGGCCAGGATGTATGGACTTGCTTTCTTTTACTCCTTAACCAGGCTAGCATTAACAGCCTTTTTTAATGTGCCTTAGGGCACTCCTATATGCAGTTTTGGATAGGTGAAAGATAATGTGGGTAATTCTTATGCATCTACTTGAAAACTTAGAATATCGCTTCTTTAGAGCAATCTCTGAGGTTTAACCTACATGACAAACTTTAAAACTGAGATTTATTCAAAAGAAAATGCAATGTAACCTGTGTTTTGCATAAAGGGTTGCATCTGAATGGCTTGCAAACCCATTTAAATACATGTTCTTGTGCAAGAAAAGCAAAATTCTGTATTTTGAGGAAATAATTTCCTCCCTATTAAGGTTTGCATTAGGTTTTCATTCAAATGCATAAGTTCTAAATTAGCAGTTGCACTTTTTGCTTAGCAGTGAGAATAGTTATGCTATTTTTCTGCATCCTTCTTGTCCGGTACTGTCTGCTAATATCTGAATTTTCCAACTTTCCTTTTTTTTCATGTGATTGTAGAAATCCTGATGTTTCATGCTTACTCAATGAAAAAGCAACAAATAATAATCATAAAATTGTCTTTTGATTTATTTCTTCAGCTGTTAATTCCTGAACAATAATTTGTAGTCTTATTTGTTTACCAAAACAGGGCTATTGTAAAGAATTTATTTAGCTTGTTTTGATATTAGTCCTTGAGTGATAGAGAGGGAGTTGTTTTATTGTCAAGAGCTGAGGAAGGAAGGGGTATTTGGGAAAGAAGTAGTTTGCAAGAGCCAACATTGTCTAGATCACATATGTGGCTGCCTTCTAAATAATCTCTAACTTTAAAACTGTTACTGTTTTCTATAATGTACTGACCCTGGTTACATTTTGAGTAAAGGGGTTACCTATTTGGGGACCCAGATGTAGCTGTTGCTTTAGAAATGAAGCTCTTTCTACTGCTTTCAGCACTTCACCTGCTTGTGTAACTAGTAACAGAAAGCTGATTGGAATCCCTCTGCTAAAACTGGTGAAAGATTTGCCATTCAAAACAACAGATCATATTTTGGATAATGCTAAAGTTCTGCCCATGAAGAGGAATGTCTGGCTTCTTTCTTTCAGATTCTTGAGTGTAATTTTTACTTATGGCCTCTGAATTAGGTGAATTTTTCAACTTATTTTAACCAGGGGCTGCACAATACGGTGTTCTAGTTTAGTAAAAAGGAGATAAATGATTATTCTGCTGTACAGTTTCTGATTACAACAACTTTTTTCTTTATTGTTCAAAGATAATAGGATTTTCTTATTGCTTTTGAGCTGAATTTTCCCACAGGGTATTTACAGTAGCTCAGAAACAAAATGAGAAGTGAAAAATTTACAAACACATAAAATATAATTTTTCTCTTCTATTTTGGCATCAGTGAAATCACAGCTGTAAACCAGGTCATGGGTCCTGTGCTGGAGTCTGAAAATCAGATGAATTAAGTACAAAAGATTAGCAGGAAGAAATCAACTACCTCATGGCAGAGCTGAGCTATAGTTAAATGTGTATGTATTTGGGGATCAGTGTATGTACAGTAGCTGTCACCCAGTGCATTTAAAGCTGGATTTCAAAGTGACATGTCATGAAGCAGATTAGGGGGTCTGAAAGAAAATTTAGTTTGCCCTCTGAGTTCCTAATTTCTGAGCTGTGATTTTTCCTTTCTCATTTATTGTGGCAAAAGCATCTTTGCTGAGAGGCTGGCTAGTTTGGTGAGGAGACTGTTAAACTAGGAGTGACATGCAAGAGAGATTACAGCTCAGAGTTAAGTGAGAAAAGCGTGGAGCAAGGGCAGAAAGCAAAAGTGCAAGGTGGGGAGAACAAGGCAGAGCTCGGGCAACACCCATCTCCAGTATGTGTGCACATCCATGCAGGATGGATGAGAGCTGAGCATATGGTCATAAAGCTGCAACATAGTGGGATAGCACATGTGGCTGAAGTGCTGCAACAGCTGATGAGCCTTTCAGGAGAGGTGGGCAGGGAAGAGGAGGAAGAGGCTGCCCTCCATGTGAAGGAGCAGCACAGATGTGTGGGGCTCAGGGATGGGTAACAGCTTGTGGGCCACAGTCAGAGGAAGGCTTGCTAAGTATGATGCTTTGGTGGGATGTGTTACAGACTGCTAACCAGGATAAGGAAGCAGATGTACTCTTCTCTGACAAACCTGAAGAAGTCTGTGTCACAGACACCCATCCTTATTGGTTACTTTAATGTATCAGGACACCAGCCATCCAGGAGATTGCTGGAGGGTGCCAAGGATAATTTCTTGTTATTGAATGGTCTTCTTGTCCTTGTGTGGCCCACTGTGCTGACCATGTCCATAGAAAGGCTGATCAATTTTGCTCATTCAAGCTATTATAGGATTTTCTTCGAAGGAAACAACTCTATTTGTCTTTTCTGCTGGCAAGCAGAAACAATGTTCTTATGAGAACTTCTTGCTGCACTTTTAGTTGAAGGCAAGGCAGTGCAGGTGGTGTAATTGCTGGTGACTAGTGGGAGCTGCCCACAGCCTCATGTCTTAAAATTAGCTGGCTGAGCTTGTCCTGCAGCCAAAGAATATGTGCAACACAAACACAGCCTGAAGGCCGAGTCATATGTGCAGTACAGCACAGCACCGGCTAGGATTAAGTTTAACTGTTATGGGAAACACTGACATCTTGATTTGCAGTGGTCTCCTGGTACAGATCAGGTGGAGAAGGTGACACAGTGACAGCAGACACAGATAAGGCAGGTCTTCTCCATTTACTTTGTTGTCATCAGATCTGCCCACACCTCTGTGCTTAGTGATGCGGCTCAAGGGGAAGATGGTCAAATCAGAGATCTTTCAGGAGTACTTGAACAATGTAAACTACTGGGACCTGTTAAGCTGCACCCCAAGGTGATGAGGAATGTGGCTGATGCCCTTGTGCAGCTGCTCTCCATCTGCTTTCAAAGGTCATGGAGATCAAGGAAGTACCCAATGACTGGAGAAAGGCAAGCATCACATCTGCCTTCAAAAAAGGGCAAAAGCCATCCTGAGGAACCATAAGCCAGCTGGCCTTCTGCCCATCCCAGGTGAATCAAAGAGTGAGACCTCTTGGAGCCTGTGCCTGGGCACAGCAAGGAGAACACAGGGATGGGGAGCAGTCAGCAAGGATTTACTGAGAGTAAATCCCAACTGCCTTCTGTGACAGAATTGTGAGGATAAGAGAGCAGCAGGTGTTACCTACTCATGCTCTAGCCAGGTCTGCAGTACTATCTCTGCCAATATTGTACCTGGACTGGGACATTATGATCTAGGAGGGAGGACACATGGGTGGGTAAGGAGCTGATTAGGTCGTGGGCTCACAGGGTGATGGTTATGGTATACGCTTCCTGGAGGCTGATATCACGTGGGATCCTGCAAGGTCTTGTGTGAGGCCAGTCCTGTTCTGCGTGTTCACCAGCAACATAGAGGAGGAAATGGAGGGGAAAATGCAGCCCTGGGGAGAGGACACCTTTGAGCCATGGCGCTAGGTGCTGCTGGGCAACAAGCTGAGCTGGGGCTACGCATGTGCCAAGGCAGCCCATGAAGGCCAGCGGTGCCTGTGGTGGAGTGAGCAGGACATGGCCCAAGAGTCAGGGTAGGGCAGGGACTGTTCCATCTGCTAGTTTGGGTCCCCTACACAGCAACAACATTGGCAACCTGGTAGGAGGTGAGGGGTGGCCACTGAGATAGTGGGGCTGGAGACCTTGCCCGGCCAAGAGAAGCTGCAGGTCCAGGCTAGTTGAGCTGGGATAAGCGATGGCTTTGGGGACACACAGTGGCACCCTTGGCACCAGTAGGAGAGGATGGAGGAGATGCAGGTGGGCTCCTCACAGTGGTATGTGGTGGGAAGGTGAGAGGCAGCAGCACAAGCTGAAACATGGGAGGCTCATGCTGAAGATAAAGAGAAGCCTTTTACCCAGAAGGGACAGCCCAGCAGTGGAGATGGGGCTTGGGGAGGGTAAGCTGTCTCGGTCCCTGGCGATTTTATGTCCGAACTGGATGAAGCCCTGAACAGCACACCCTGATCCCCCAGCTGAGCCTGCTCTGGGCAGGGCCTGGGTCTGGAAACTTCTCCAGGTCCCTGCCAGCCTGAGTTACCCTGGGATTGTGTAAATCAACATTTAAAAGTCCTTTGAGGTATAATTTACAGGGTGAATGCTAATACATCTAGGAACTCTTGTCTATAAACTTAATGAATTCTTGAAAAATGTAGAAGCATACCAACAGTGGTTTATCAGAAATGTTCTAGCCCAGGTCAGTAACTAGTAAAATTATTTGAAAATATTGTAAAATGGAAAGCAACACTTTACCTGGCAGTTGTTCTTCCTACACTTGCAGGAGGGTGCACATTATTCCCAGAGTCCCCTCGCCCAGCCCCAGCTCCTCCTTGCCTCCTCCTGCTGGAGGATCTAGCTCACGGAAGCTAGCTAAAAGCAGATGCCCATTATATTTGAATGTAATATTTTTCTGATGATTTTATTGTCCAGGAAGCGTAGCAATAAAAGGTTCAATAAAAATGGAAACCAGAAATCTCTGTCAGTGGTGTGACTGGGAGATTTGGTGAGGGCTTCAGTGGGTGAAGCCTTTCAAGAGGTGCTTGTGCAGGTTGCAGGTCAGACATTGTGCTGCTGTAGGACTCACATCATCAGATGAGATGTAATGAATTTTATTTTTGATCTGATTTTATCATGTTTGAAGAAAATACTTGTTTTTCTCAGTTTCGGGTTTTTTTTAAGTTCTTGGTAGCTAAAGAGAACAAAAGTTATTCTTTGCACAAATACTTTGTCATGTATGACAAATCAGACATTTTATCTAGCTTTTGTTTAAAGTGCTCCTTTTTTCTTCATTTTGTCATCTATAAATGGATTTTTAGAATATATAGTGGAGTGTTTGGGGTTTTTTAGTTTGTTTCTATGTGCTGTGTATGAACAACACTTTTTTCTGATTGCTCATTTCGATGGTTTAATAACAAAGCCAATAACAAGAATGATTTTAAACTGAACATCCTGAATCAACAGACATCTTTTAAAATCCTGAGCACTTCTAATTGTATGCTGTGGATGAACTGGTCAGGTGCTGTTGACCCTGACCACCTTACAAAAATCGAAAATGGGCTCTGAAGACTTACTTTCCAATAGGACTGTTTATCTATAATCTATTCTGTACACTTTCTCAGGTCTTGCCTGAAAATACTGGATTTCATTAAAAAGAGAGAGAGAAAAAATCAAATAATCAAACAATAATTTAGGAGTAAAGATAAAGGAAACTAGGTGGTGCGAGAAGATGAGAAATCTGTAGACGTGTCTAGGAGCATGAAAACTATCTAGATCAGAAGATATTTTTACCTTTCACAATCTCTTTTGCAAGTGAGATCTCTGTGGTCTTTTTTGTGTGATAAATTTTTTTTTACTATTTTTTTCACCATTGAAAAAGCTACTGTGAGGCATGCATGTAGGCTTTTGGAATTTACCTAAGAGTTAGGGGATATTCTTTTATTCATCACAGTATAATGCAGCCAAGTATTTTTAGACACAATTTGCAATTTTCAGTCCAACACTATCTGGAAAGTGATACAAGTATCCTATTATAACTTATTTGCTGTGTTTTCAGCTGAAAGGAACTTGTCAGTGATATGTATTTAATACTTGTGCTGAAGCACCATTTCAGCAATCTTGTTGCCTTTCAAAATGAAAATGTAAAAAAAAAATCTTATTTTTTTCTGTTACAGGTAGGGCTTTTTTTCTGTTCTTATATTCTTTTTGCTTTCAGAGAACATTTTTGTTTTAATGACATAATGAAAGTGTTGTGTAAAGAATATACCAAGTAGGTGATCTCTTGTTGCAGCTTTCTGAAATTTGCCCTGAATTGCAGAGAAACTGTCTTATTATAAAACCCCATGAATCACAGTGTCTGCAGAGGTGCAAGGAGAACAAAATAAAATATCATGTCTAAATAAAAAAAAACACATGAAAACTTTCCACTACTTATTGCCAGACTATAAGTGCTCACCTTTTGGAAATAAAGCATAATGAGAACAAGTATCTTGTAATAATATGCTAATTTATTGTTGGTTTTTATTCTGTCTTTGTTTCTCATTATTTTCCATTAATAATAATAACATGATATTTACTGTGACTGCTTTTTCAGCATTTTACTTATATATTTCATCACCTTTTTATGAATATACTTTAGATAGCTTTTATGTTTAGTGACTGGGCTGAAAATTTAGCCCAGGGAAAATTTAGATCTTACGAAGACAGGTGAAGCTTCAGTAATGTCAGTATTTATTGTTAATCCTATTACACAGTTAAGGTCAAGAATAAATGAATGGTGAAATATGTATATGTGTATTTATAGATGTATGTATAGTTCTCAACTTACTGGAAAATTATTTCAAAATCTTAAACCAAGAAAGGCAGAACAAGTTCCTGGGAGCAGAAGCTTATGGTTGTCTTTACAAATGGTACCGTATTTCAAGTTGCTGATGGCATTAATGTTGAAATATTCTTCTCTCTATAGAATAAGCATTAACATTGTTAAATGAGAACTGAATGGCACAAGCTCCTTCTTTGAAGTTTTCATCTGCATGTTTTAAAAAAATTAAAGACTTGGTTTGCATGGACTGACAGGTCTTACGTATCCATGCTCAGAAAATGTTAGCTATGGAAAAACAAGGTCTGAACTTCACGCTCTTCTGGGTTGCTTTCAAAGCCATCAGAACCAAAGGCTAAATATGGACCTTCTTCATAACTAACAAAGGTGACTGTAATAATTCTGTGGACCTAATAGCCTAGTGTTTCTATTCTCTGACTCCAAGTACAGACCTCAATTATTATTCCTTTCTCCTCCAGAACATGCCCTTACACTGATGACTTAGTTTTGATAAAACTAGGATATTAATCAGATATTAAAAAAAGATAAAAAAAGATATTAAAAAGATATTAAAAAAAGATATTAAAAAATATTTAATTAAAAAAAAATGTATAGAAAAAGATAACAGTTCTCAGGTACGAATATATGTATAAACAGAGCAGAATTAACAGTAACCACCACCAGAACCGTAGAACCTTTAAATGGCTTGAGTCCTGTATCCCAAATCCTGCGACGCAGGTCTCTTTGAGGGGGCGGGGGGCGGTCACCGCTGCCGCAGCCACGGGCCGGGAAGGGAACGAGGGAAAAGGAGGCGTTTGAGTTCTGCGGGAGTTGTGGAAGATCAGATGACCGATGATGCTTCCTCCAGAGACTGTAGAACCCCACGAGTCGCACCTCAGCTGCCGGCCGCTCCTAGGCTGCTGCTCGCCAGTAGCTGCTCCCCACTGCCGCTCCGCTCCTCCCCCGAGGAAAGCGCGCGAGTCCGAACAAAGAAAAACCAGCTCCCCTCCCCAGAGGCGGGAAAGAACGAAAAACAAACCGATGTCCGGGCACCGTTTCCCCGGAAACGGCCTCTCCCCGCCCCCCTCGTGTTCCCTTTGTTGACAATAGGAAGGAGAATTCCTCGGACAAATTCAAAACCACAACAACTGACCTACAGGATATTCTGGCACAGGGCTCTTAGCTTCATGTTGAGCCCTTATTCTTTCGAGTAGATGTCATTTGAGAAGGTGAAGATGGGTCCTCATACCCACCCTGATGCCTTCTTCACTGGACTAGCTGATGTGCTGAAAATGATAATGGGATCTTCTCTCTCTTCTAAAAGTAGCACTAATGAGAATCTAGCCTGGAATGCTGAAATTACTGTCCTGTTGTAAAAGCTGAAACAACCTATAATATGTTTTATTACTATTTGATCTATTTTTTTCGTTTTAATTTTGAAGAGAGTTATTATGTAGAACCCAAATCTGCTGTAACTTTACTTCTTCAGTTTTCTCTGATTCTCCAATGTAAACCAACCTTTGTTATTAAAGGATTCCCAGGCTCCGGAAGTTCATCATGGACAGATGTGGCAATGGGAATTGCATTAGTTAGCCCTCAAGAGAAGGGGTTACAAAAAAGGGAATGAAACAGAGCAAGAAATGTGGCCACTGCATGTGACTGGATGACTTAGAAATTCCAAAGGAGCTGGTGGCAAGTTTTGAATCTCAACAAGTTGTCCTGGGAAATAAGTAAGGCTGTAGTAATATCAGAAGTTGTGAATGAAGCTTGGGGATACCTGGAAAGTTAGTGAGGGAACAAGGCAGGGAAGAAGGAAAGATTTTAATGAGCTTAGCAGTGAAAGTAGATGCAGTGAGGTTCACGTCACAGAAATGAGCATTATTTGTTCTCCCGTTCATATATCAAAATTGTGACGGGGCCGAATCTGATTGAATATGTAACTGTTGTAGAGATGATGACCTTTAGATTTTAGACGTAGTTTTTGGTTTGAAGAAAATTCTTCTCTAATGTTTAGGTATTAGAATTATTTTAAAAGCTAATATTAAAAGACAGCTGTCAGTCATTTACAAAGACAATGGAAGAATACAGATATTTTGTTCTGTGAAAGTACAATTCAGTAACAACTGAAGCTTTCAGCCTGTGTGGACCAGGACTACAAAGGCTCAGATTCATTCCTAACGCAATGCCTTTGAAGGTGGGGGAATGTGCCCTTATGCTGAGCATATAAAACTTTGAAATGTAAGAATGTAGAAGTCTAGGGATATCAGAAAGCTTTTGAAAGGTCACAGTCTTAAAATGAATTCATGCAAGCCATTAGGAAGGCGAACCCCTTAGTTATGACTGTTCTCTATCAGTAGATTTGACCACCTTACTAAAACTCTCTGATGGTTATTTCTCTGAGGTATAGAGAGAACTTCAGAGATGTCCTATTTCACACTGTTGCATCAATGGAGTTATGATGCAAGTAAAGCAGTAATGATTTGTCTGTATCTCAGTGCTGGAGAGTTACTGTATAGAAGCCAGTTCACATTCCAAGTAGGGTGGCACTACTCAGACTGCAGGATGAGGGTGTGAAAATCTGAGTACTTAAGAAAATGCAGACTAGAGCAGATGGATTGTAATGCACAACATTCTTAAATGATGGTGCAGTACAAGTAGCAGTTTTGTTAACTGAGAAGGAGTGCTGTTATCACAAGATTTTTCTACAGTAGTTAACAGAGGGTACAACTAGTAAAATACTGTAATTGTTCCCAGAAGGATATTATTCAAAACCTGATCACTGAATAGCCTTCTGTTATTATTAATATTTTCTCAAAAAAAGCGATGAATTTTGAGTCAGTAAAGAAACACACTCATCATTTTTGTTAATCAGGTGATCAGACCCAGTCAGCATGGGTTTATGAAAGGCAAGTTCTGATCTCCTTCTGTAACAAGATTAGCCATTTAGTGGATGAGAAGGCTGTGGGTGTAGTGTACCTGGACTTTAGTAAAGCCTTTGACACTGGTTCTCACAGGATTCTGCTTGAGAAACTGGCTGCCAGTGGCCTTGACAGGCACAGCCTCTGCTGGGTTAAAATCTGGCTGGATGGCTGAGCCCAAAGGGTTGTGGGTAAATTAAGTCAAATGCAGTTGGAAACCAGTCACGAGCGGTGTTCCCCAGGGCTCAGTGCTGGGTCCAGTTTTGTTTAATATCTTTATCAATGAGTTGGATGAGGGAGTTGAGCGTCCCATCAGTAGGTTTGTGGTTGATACTAAGCTGGGTGCAAGTGTTGATCTGCTTGAGGGTAGGGAGGCTTTACGGCTGGGTCCTGCACCTGGGGCACAACAACACCATGCAACATTACAGGCTTGGGGAAGAGTAGCTGGAAAGCTGCCTGTCAGAGAAAGAGCAAGGGCTGTTGGTTGACAGCTGACTGACTATGAGCGAGCAGTGTGCCCAGGTGGTCAAGAGGACCAGTGGCATCCTGGCCAGAAACAGTGTGGCCAGCAGGACTAGGGAAGTCATCCTTCTCCTGTGCTCAACATTGGTGAGGCTGCGCCTTCAGTACTGTGTTCAGTTTTGGGCCTCTAAGTATAATAAGGACATTAAGGGCAGCTGGTGGAGGGGGCTGGAGCACAAGCCTAATGAGAGGTGACTAAGGGAAGTGGGGTTTTTCAGCCTAGAGAAGACATCACTGTCTACAACTGCCTAAAAAGAGGTTGTAGCAAGGTAGGTGTTGGTCTGTTCTCCCAAGTAATAAGTGATAGGATGAGAGGAAGTGGTCTCAAGTTGTGCCAGGAGAGGTTCAGATTAGACATCAGGAAAAATTTCTTCACTGAAAGGGTTATCGGGCACTGGAATGGGCTGCCCAGGGAGATGGTTAAGTCTAAGTCTCCATCCCTGGAGAGGTTTAAAAGACGGATAGACAAGGTGCTCAGGGATATGGTTTAGTAGTGGAGAGGTGTGGTTGGACTCTTATCTCAAAGGTCTTTTCCAACCAAACAATTCTATGATTCTGTGATTCTAAATGTTTTTCTCATTGTTATGAACAAGATGCTTCTAGGCTACAGAGGTGCTAATTTGGATTTTGTTTCAGTACAGATACAAAGTCATCACTGCAGACCAAAGAAGCAATGGCTGTGAGACATAAACTAAGCATAAGTCACTACTTCCATCTCTGATCTACTGAGTGCTATGTTGCAATTTGATTGTGATACCTCCATGGGAAAGCGGTAGCAAAGTGCCTACTGTACAAAAATGTCTTAGTTATTTCATCTGGTTTTTAAAAGGTGGAGAGGATAACAACTAACATTCTCACTGGCACATACTGTCGGAGGGGTTTCTCATTTGAAAAGGAACTTAGAATCTTTTAAAGATCCCTACATGACTGAATGAAAATTTGAGATGAGACACTCTCCTGTGTCCTTCCCTGAGGATAAGTATCATTATCATTAACCCCCCAGACATAACAACTTAGGCTGGTACAGAAGTACAACCTTGAAAACATATTCCAGATAATACCAACAGGCACTGAATCCATGACACTATAAACCCAAAACAAGAATTCAATAATAATTACAGCCGTCTGAGTCTTACTGGCTGAGGCACTGAGATGAATTAAACCTGCAAGACCCTTTGGCATAGTTCTATACCAACAGAAAGCAAAAATATAATACAGAATGGTCTGTATTGACCCCAAACTCACAACACATATCATGGAAAGAACTGTGATCTTTTTCCCCGTACGGGCCACCAAAAACAATGTCTTAGTTTGGATAAAAAAAACCAACCAAACCAACCAAAGTATGTTCAGTGATTTTAATTAGAGATTGTGAGACTGTGCAGAACAGATAACAGTTCTTTGTTCTGAGTGTATGTGTGCACAGAACAGAACAAAGTCAACAACAAGTGCGATTAAGTTGTTAATACGGATCGAGTCCCGTACCCGAGCTCTGGTGGTGCCGTCACTTGAAGCTGCAGCTCCGCTCCGGGCAGCCCTGGCGTGGGGCGCACAGCTTCTCCCAGGCCGCAGCTCCGCTCCGGGCAGCCTCCTCCTCAGCGCCGATCCAGATGGTTATCGGTCACACTCGCACTCACACACACAGAGAGGGAAAGGAAATAAAGATAGAGAGATGGAGAATACAGCAACGCAAGCAGAGGTAGCAAAGCACGACTGTTCTTTAGGTAGCAAGATGGAGAAAGAGGCGGAGACCGGGAAGTAGCCAGTGAAAGGAAATGTCCGGGCAAACGGGACACAACCTCTGCCCCGGTCTCCCCGGAAATGGCCCCTGTCCCCCCCACTGCCAGCAAAGGAAGAAAAAATTCTCTGAAAGAGGAGGGAAAAAAACCACAAACCAAACCAAGCTGAAACTATAACAGACTGAATTTGGCTTAAAGAGAAAATGCAGTTCACCCAGCTTGTGAAGACTGCTCTTCGCACTCACCAAAATATCGTTGTGCTTCTTGCCCATCATGAGCACTTCTTTGTTCCACTTTTCCTGTTTCATCAGCTGTGGAACTGTCTGAATCTCCCCCAGTACAGTCTCTGTTTTTGGGAGTTAATTTTATCTAATGATGCCAGATTTTTCTTGGGAGTCAGTGGTTCATCTGTGTGTATGTGTGTCTTCCCTGGACTGTCCTCATCACTGTTAACTGTTAACTGTTCTATGATTTCCCTCAAACAGAGACTTTCTGCAACACTAAGGCTACCATCTCTGTGCATATTTTTCTCTTCCCACTCCATTTATAGATATGTATGTGTATAAATATATGTAAAGTCTTTTTGAAAATTGAGTCATAAGAATGTATTTATATTGCACTATTTTAGGAGAATGAGCTGAAGTACTCTTACACTGAAAAGCACTGAAGGGCTCATCTCACTTTTTCATTGGGTTTTAGATCTATATGCAAGTACAGGATACTTGAAACAATTAATCATGACAGATGAGTCCATATCTCCCACCTACTATTTTTCTTTTTGTTCCCACAGCCTTTCCTCCTTTGCTGTGTCTTCTTAGAGGTAGCCGTGTAGTTAATGCTATGATGCCCAGACTTAATTGGATCTTTCTGAGTAATACAAGTTGGAGCATGGTCTGGAACTTAGAGTTGTCTCACACCCAACCTGCTAGAATAGAAAGGGCTGGTGATAATCTGGCACTTCTCCAGATAGTCTGAAGTCTTGTGACTTAAACCAGACCATTTAGTTTTGAAACTAGAAGCAAGATTTAACAAAGTGCTTGTCTAAATATGTTTGTCTGTTTGGCTTTTTCTTTTCTCTTTAAACTTGTGGTAATGTTTGAAAGAATAAATTTCCTAGACTGTTTCCAGCTGTTCACTTGGTATTATAACAGGAGAGGGAAGTGATTCCAATACCTAGACAGAGACTAAGATAGTCTTCGATATAATTAGTCTCATAGCCCTTTTTTTTAATGTTGTGGTTTTGAGAGTACTGTTTAGTCTCATGATGAAAATATCAGGTGTATTTCATTCGCATAAAGGTCAAAATAGTCATAATTTCCAGGAGGCAGTGATTCTAAAAAAATTAAATCATGCAGTCTGATAAGAGTGTTTTTCTTCACCCGTTAATATGGCACTAGAAAGCAATAGCTACTTGTGCCTCCTGTGCTAATGATATTGTGAGTATAATGTTGTCATCATAGGCCACTAGGGAGATCACAGTTTATCGCTAGCAGCTGGGGATGTGTTTCACTAACAGCTGCATACCTCAGTGCAGAAGATGTTCTAATGGAACTTTGATTCAATATGGAGCTTTCAAGTCAAATTAAGAAAGCTGAGGGTATCTCGTAGTTCCAGTAATCTGGCTAGATTAAATGTCTGTACCTTTAGAGTCAGATCGAGTACACTGGGAGTAGGATCTCACATTCATTGTGTGAAAATCCATAAGTGTTTTCTTAATTCAGTTTATTAATGTCAGCTTCAGTTGTTGTAGTTGCTAGGCCTCCTGATCTTGATGTTTCCCTTAACTAGAAATCGCTGTTTTCCTGTCAGATAGGGCAGAAGGTGATCAAGTCTCAAGTTTTATGAGGAAAATCAGCTGTTTCTGCTGGAATCAACAGTTTTGCTAGTGTGATACATGTATATTCATGTACACAAGACTCAACATGACTAGTAAGGGCTGGTAATAAATACACAGTTGGTACAGTGCATAATGAAGCTGATAAAAAATGTCCCTAATGTATCTGGGTGTTGTAATTAAGACTTCCACTTGCCTCCACGTGCCCTTGTTCAATGGGCTTTGTTATTTTTCTGATTTTTTCTAGATAGCCCACAGCTGTAGTTCCAAATGTACTGTTGAGTGTTCAGAAATCCAGGGGTATCTGGTGTACACGTGCAGATCAGAAATCCAGCACATGCACAGTAGATCTGTCTTGAGAAAAAGAGTTTGCAAAGCTGGCTTCTGCACATGCAGTGTATCTGGCATCTGATGCACTTGAACTGCTCTAGGTTGTACACGTAGTGTGTAGCACATTGACTGTTTTATAACTCACAGTCACGGACAAGGTTTTGTCACAAAAGCTATAGCTCATTTAAATAACTCATTAGTGAACTAATCCACTTAGAGGATTCCCTGGTTTCTAAATAGGAGAGTTTGTCCTAAACACAGTCCCTGATATTAGTATGGTTTTAAAGCAGACTCTTCTATCAAGGTGTGGCATTGGCAAAGCCTTACTGTTTTAAGAAATGGGATATAATCTTTATAGATTTTCCAGAGTTACTTTTCAGTACAGATGGAAGGTTTTTCAAAAGAAATGTCGGAGATAAAAGATTTCATTTTGGGATGAGCTTTTAAAATTTTTTTTGAGATTACTGTATAAGACCTCTGCATTTGATAAAATATGAGTATTGCACAGTTGAAGAGAATGTTTCTATGACTTTGTCATACATGTAAGCAGTGAAGTAGGATATTTTCACAGGTGCAGTAGGGGACCTAGTGAATTTTTAAGCATATTTAGCACGAGATAGTAGTATACTTATGTGGAATTCAAAGCAAAAAGGAAGAAAAATCTAAACTTTGAAAAGCTTAAGTTGTGTTTGATGCTTGACTTTTTCACTTCTGATGGATACAGTTGCTTCTCATACTTAAATAAAATCTTTGTGCAGTTGTCAGCGTTCTTTTAGATACTATTTTCCATCTTCTTAAATAGAGAGAACTGAGTTCATAAGCTTCCCAAGATACTGAAGAAATATTCAAAATGCCTGAAATACAGAAAAATGGCAATGCTACAAAGGCATGTGTTTGAAACAGTTTTAAGATTATAAGCTAAGTAACCTGGCATAGCACCAATTTGCAAATAGTTAAGAAATATATAGAAGGTGAAATTGTGTCCTGAAAGTAAGAAATTCTTTCATCATACAAAGTCCTTCAAAATTCAACATTGTTTATATCAGAATATGCCACTAAGAAACCTCTCTTCTGACTGATTTAATTTAAGGATAAACAGTGCTGGTCTGGAAATGTGTGGCCCTCTCTGAAGAAGAAACCTTCCTTCCATCCCAAACAATTTTAAGCGGTGACTTGGTATATTATGAAATACATCCTATTGTTTACTTTAAAACTTCTGGAGGGCTGACAGTGCTGTGGAAGAAATAGGGCATTTTGAAAGTCTTTTTCAAAGACCAGAGGTTTTTGAGGGTCTGTTGCAATAATGCAGATAACCTGAGCCAGCTAATTTGATTTCTTAAAACTTGCTCTGAGAGATAAGGGTTATAGTCATTATTTCAGGTATTTTAAAGATCAAGACAAGCATCATTCACTATTTTTGAGTTACTTTTAGAAATGTTTTTGTGCAGATGACCATTTGCTTTTTCTTTGTCTGCTTCAGCATGGTACCAGGAATGTGAGACGTCAGAAATTCTGACTTAATAGTTTGACTTGTTTCAGTGCATGAAAGGTCAGAATTGAATTGTTAAATTGTTACCTCCACAGAGGTGAGATGAAATTGAGAAAGAAAATAATCATTGGAATGTATTTTAAAACATAAAAATACAGAGAGGATTTTTGTGGAGTTCTTAATACTGGACACAACTAGAAAGAAGTGCATAAATAAATAGTCACTCTTGATATATAAAGATGCTAGTATTTAATTTGTAGCCTTAAAAATATTTATTATAGAATTCTCCATCAAATTTAGAAGTGTCAGCAAATACCAGAAACTGAAGGAAAAAAAAATCCAATAAATCTATTCTCAACACATAGTTAGGTCTGCCCTTTAAAAAAAAAGTACGGTAGCTTTTGGGAGAGAAAAGAAACGTAAAAAATGAATCTTTTTGAAGGACATGTCTCATCACCATTCTTTTTTTCTATGAACAAAGAGGACTGAGGTTTTCATTTAGCAGTCATCCAGTTGCCAGAGTTATTGTGGGATGTGTCTGCAGAACATTAGCAATCAAATATTGAAAACTTTATTACTATTGTAGAGTTTAGACATGTGTAAATGTGAACAGGACACAGTGTACCTATTGCAGCAAATGGACTTAGAAATGAAAATTTTATGATAAAAAAACTTAGTCAAATATTTAGATTCTTTGTTTCTGAATCAGATTTTTTATGTTAGAATAAGTCTTACTTGAGTGTGTGCAGTGCTCAGGTGTCTACCATGACTTTTATATATCACATAGAAACTTCCATTTAAATCACATCAGCATGCACAGGAGAATCAGGTGATCAGGCCCAGTCAACATGGGTATATGAAAGGCAGGTCCTGCCAGACCAATCTGATCTCCTTCTATGACAAGGTTAACCATTTAATGGATGAGGGAAAGTCTGTGGATGTGGTGTACCTGGACTTCAGTAAAGACTTTGACACCGTTTCTCACAGTATCCTACTGGAGAAACTGGCTGGGACAGGCACATTCTCTGCTGGGTTAAAAACTGGCTGAATGGTAAATGGAATTAGATCCAGTTGGAAACCAGTCATGAGTGGTATTCCCCAGGGTTCAGTGCTGGGTCCAGTCCTGTTTAACATCTTCACGAATGATCTGGGAGGACAGATCAAGTGCACCCTCAGCAAGTTTGTGGATGACACCAAGCTGGGTGGAAGTGTGGATCTGCTTGAAGGAAGGAAGGCTCTGCAGAGGGATCTGGACAGGCTGGATCGATGGGTTGAGACCAACGGGATGAGGTTCAACAAGGTCAAGTGCAGAGTCCTCCATTTGGGACACAACAACCCCATGCAGCGTTACAGGCTTGGGGAGGAGTGGCTGGAGAGCTGCCTGGCAGAGAAGGACCTGGGGGTGTTGGTCGACAGCTGGCTGAACATGAGCCAGCAGTGTGCCCAGGTGGCCAAGAGGGTAAATGGCATCTTGGCCTGTGTCAGACACAGCGTGGCCAGCAGGAGCAGGGAGGTGATTGTGCCCCTGTACTCAGCACTGATGAGGCCGCACCTCGAGTGCTGGGTTCAGTTTTGGGCCCCTTACTACAAGAAGGACACTGAGGGGCTGGATCGTGTGCAGAGAAGGGCAAGGAGGCTGGTGAGGGGGCTGGAGATCAAGCCCTACGAGTAGCAACTGAGGGAACTGGTGTTTAGCTTGGAGAAGAGGAGGCTGAAGGGAGACCTCATCACTGTCTACAACTACCTGAAAGGAGGTTGTGATGGGGTGGGTGCTGGTCTCTTCTCACCAGTGACAAGTGATAGGATGAGAGGAAATGGCCACAAGTTGCATCAGGAGAGGTTTAGACTTGACATTAGGAATAATTTCTTCACTGAAAGAGTGGTCAGGGATTGGAACAGGCTGCCCAGGGAGGTGGTGGAGTTGCCATCCCTGGAAATGTTTAAAAGATGGGTAGATGAGTTTCTTAGGGACATAGTTTAGTAAAGGGACAGGTATGGCTGGACTTGATCTCAAAGGTCATTTCCAACCAGATGATTCTATTATTCTATGATTCTGTGAAATGTAATTCTGTTTAACAGTATCACTTGAGAACTGGTTAACAAGCATAGACATACAAGGTTAGATTACAGGCTGTAATAGTAAACTGCTTTGTTTCAGCCTTGTTGGAGAACACCTCCTGCCGTGTAAGTAACTCTTAAACACAGTCCTCAGAGAAGGGGTAGATGGTGAAGATGGTCTGGTATAAGTCTTCAGAGTTTCAAGGGACCTAAACACTCAGAAGACCAGTATCCAAAAATTACTTGCCATTTCTACATTTGGCTATACTTTATGTGCTAATATTGTTATACTATATGACTATGCAGTCTACAATTGTACAAAACTCACTGGCCATACAAGGTCTGATACAAAAATGAGAGACATGCCTGTAACTCTTTTATTTAACAAATTCATAAAATCAGCTATGATCACTTTCAAAATAGTTCCCTTCTGAGCTGGCACACAGCTGCAATGATGCTGCCAACATTCAAAGCAATTCCAGAGATTATTTTCTGAAAGAGTGTGGAGGATCTGTAGTTTTTGCTTTCACATCTTCTACTGATAAAAAATGGGTTTCGTTGAGCACTGACTTAATCTTTTGGAAGAGGTATTTACTAGCTAAAAACTGCTTCACAAAGTGTTGTGGGCTGGTGTGTTGTCTTGATGTTAACTGGCTGATGTTAACTCTTGCACACCGACATTTTCTGATCGAGGGTGAGAAAATGTCTATTTGAACACACATCTATTCACACTGAGTGAAGCGACTTTGAGCCTTGTCTCTCTATGACAAATTAGAACACATTCTGTTGCCACCTTTTTGTCTCTCCCCTCCCACTCTTGGTTCCAAAGCTATAGGGGTAGTCTCTTTTTTTCTTTTTTTCTCTGACATTGTGTACACTAACCCTGGCATTGTGTTAGGCATATGTTTCCTTGAATACCTGGAGCTGTTCTAGATATCCCAAGAGAATGAGGGCTGGTACACAGAAGTGTGAGAGAGATGCAGTCCAGGCTTCTCACTTGGTCTTGGATGCATCCAGTAAAAATCTACAGGTAGCTTAGAAAATCCATTTCTCAGTTCATATATAGCTCTGCAATTAAGCCTTAGCAAATTTGGAGTCTGCCATTTTAACTGATGCCCTGTGATTCAGCTTAGGCTGTAGAGCTCCCTTGCACAAGCATCTTTTGGCCTGTTTGGAAGCTTAATTTAAGTGAGCACCTGTTATGATTAGAGATGTCCTTTAGTGATCTTCTAGAGGAGATCAGCTGCTGAGAGCTTGTTTAATGTGGAAAACCCCTCAATTCCATTGTTGACTCGTAAGAGATAAAAATTGTAGTTTTACGAAAGTATTAATAGAAATGTTGCTGACTTGATTTTAGTTCCTGTGAGAATAAAAATTTTAAGAAATATGGGCTTGTTTTTGTTTGTTTTTTTTTTTAATATTTGAGACTAACATTGTCCCTTTTGTGTCAAAATTTAAGTTCCACAGTTCAAATATGAAATGAAAAGGGACAGCTTTCATTCTGATGGCTATTTATGCCCTTTTGCTTGTCAGCCCAGCAGTGACCTTCCCTGAAAACATCACAGGACCAACAGTCATTGAAAGCATGGGAGGTTTCTTCTGCGTTGCTCTGTCTACTTCCCTATTATTTTAAGTATGATGTTATGGCCCGTCCTTAAGTGTATTGATAATCACTTTAGAGTAGCTGGGTAGACTGGGAGGCTCAGAAAAACATGTGTGGACTAATATGCCAACAGCTAACAGCTCCAGCACTTAAGTGGATAACAAGTGTAACTTTATTGACAAACAGCACCAGGGAAACCAAAACTACAATGTGGTGTGGCATTTACGTTCTCCAAGCAGCCTTTTGATAGCCGTTTGCATTAAAGTGTCTACAGACTCCCACATAAGTGTCTTTTCTCTTGTGTTCTGCATCCACTGAAACAAATTATAATTTTAAAAAGTCTTGAAACCTGACATATATTTGGCTTGAATAAACAGTGCCATTACATAAAACACTAGACTTTTTGTAAAGACAGACACTG
The DNA here is from genome assembly GCA_033558235.1 of Neomorphus geoffroyi. Classification (NCBI taxonomy): domain Eukaryota; kingdom Metazoa; phylum Chordata; class Aves; order Cuculiformes; family Neomorphidae; genus Neomorphus; species Neomorphus geoffroyi. The sequence continues at coordinate 31,125,183 of JAUMJM010000048.1, forward strand.
TCATTTCTGATACAAGTTTGACAACTTAGTTGAATCTTCATACTGAAACAACGGCAGTAAGTACTGAATACCTTTGACAAATTCTGCTAGCAAATGTTGGCTCCCATCCTATCTTCTGTGGAGAACTTGGTTTTTGTTCTCCTTTCTGTGTATGTGAGAGCTTCTGGAAAGATACCAGTGTCTTTCTGGTCAGGGAGACAGAGAAAGAAGTTTGTAATGGCAGCAGATAAAAGAGCCTAAATGGGAAGAGCTAAACCTTCTGCGTGACAAAGTATGTCTGTATACCATTTTCTTAGATCAGTCAATCACACCTAACAGTAATTTTAAAGAAAGTTTTAGTGCTAACCAGGAACCCTATATTTACTAGAGCTGTGTAATTTGTTTATAACTCTGTGTCTTGATAGGAAGCTGGGCACATCACGATTCTATAGGCAGATGGAATCTTTTTTTAATCATACTGCCTTTTCCTTATTGAGGGGTGATAAATGTTTGAAGGTACCTTATATTTTATTTTTATGCAGAGTTTAAAGGTCTCCATAAGAAGGCAAGAAATGTCCTAATGACAAGTATTAAAATCAGTTAGTTTTTTTGAACTCCGTATATATGTCAAAGAGTATAATTTTCAGGGTTTACCCTCATTAAAACTGCCTTATATTTCCAGAGGGAAGAAAGCAAAGGAACTACTTCACTGCTGTTGACTGTGCAGGACATTACACACAGCCATGCAGCTCCTGCGGCTGGTCGTAGGACCTTCCCTTTCAGGAGAGTGCTTATTTGAGAGCTTGCTGAAGTTAAACCCAATTTTTTTTCCAGGTTCTATACCCTAAGTGGAATACAAATGATATCTTTGCTTGCTCATGGTCACTGCAACCAATAAAGATCACAGATAGAAAACTACACTTTGTAAGACCGCATTATTTTCCCTGTTTTCTGCAAATGTTTGCTGTTTGTTTGTCATGTATTTCCTTATTAGGGCTCAAGTTCTCTTTTTTAACCAGCAGTACAGTGATAATTTTTTACCACTGTGTAGATATACTTCTACAGAGCTTCCACATAGGCATTTTAAACTAAGCAGACTTTTAAAAGAAAAGCTAGCTGTTGTCAGATGCTATTCTTTCTGGGTGTCTTTTTCACTGCATTGTGATCACTGTGGAAATTTGGTGAGCAAAATTCTCTCAGAAAAATATCCAACCAAAACTATTTATCTTACAACCTTTCTGTCACCTCTTCTCCTTAGCCTAGCACTTTGCTCCTCTGAAGGACATTTCATACTTTTAGCAAAATGGTAAATATTATAGAATTGAAGTGATTTAATGGATGGGATGGGCAAAGGGCTGAACCAGTATGAATTAGTTCATGGAAGTCTAATTTAATCTAGCTGAGAAAAGTCTAGGATTCTTGTTTCAAAACTTCTATACATACTAAAGGCCTTCTTACTGTCGAGGAGCTTTAAGAATGTCAATAACTATTTTAATTGTGATCCATGTACACTGTGTTTTGTTATACACATCAAGCTATTGTGTTTTTTGGATTAAAGATTTTAAAGGTTAGGGCACTCCTAATCTTTCCTAAGCTTCCTCTTTATATCTATTTACAGTCATAAAACATATTCAATAAAAAATACTATATAATTAAGTTTCATGACATTCTTAGCTTTAAAATTTGTGCGGGAAAGTAAATCTGTTGCGTTTTATGCAAGAATGTTAGGGTGCAGTGTTGCTAAACTGCTTATAAACATTGATATGGTAGCTCTGCTCTCCAGAACAGGAGGTCCTTGCTGAGGGCTAATCACAAGGTAAAAAACGCAGTGCATTATATGTTTAAATCTTAGCATCTCTATTACCTTGGTATTACAAATCATATTTATCTGACTTTACAGCCGATTTCAGGAAGCTCAGCTGCCAAGATGCAAAGTTTAAAGTAATCAGATAGTAGGAAGATAGAATATTCTTCTAGATAAGAAATGAAGAGCAAAGACTAGGAAAACATTCTTTCAGTTCTGTAACTAAATAAAGTTGATATTCAAACACTGGAAAACATCAAAAGCAACTCAAGTATTGTTTTTTAAAAATGATCCCGTTGCTCCTACTACACAATCCATTGAAAGTAACCTTCAAAAACTAGTTGCACCCTGTGTATTTAGAGAAAAAATCCTAACCAAAACGATGAAAAAACCATAGCTGAAATTTAAAGCTATAGTACAGAAAGAAGTATAGACTAGATCACCTTGTGTAGGCAGTTTCTCCAAGCAGTGAAGTGCTGTACTTATAACAATGTTGTTCTAATATTGCACCTATTTTGAAGAATACGGGGGAGGAGTTGGGATTTTACAGTGTTTTCTTGTCTCATACCTAATTATTAAATACCAGCTTTTGCTTTCTGGAGTATGAAAGTATGCATCATTTATTTAACAGGGTGGGCAAAAATTCAAAAGAAGATTTTACATATTGGCACCCTTCCAGGCGAAGATGCAAATCTTGGTGTGGAGCAGATGCCTTGATTAATTTTTTTCCTACAAAACTGCTGGCTGCATTGTTTGATGTTGGTTTTAGACCTTCTGCAGTCTGTGGGTTTGTTTTCTTTCCAGGGCTTAATCTTTATATCTATAAAGGGAAATTGGTCACACATATATCCACTCATTCTGAAAAAAAATGTTTTAGCATATGGTTGTAATTTGCATATATGGTATGGCTTAATTAACCATATCAAAACCAAGAGGAAGAGGTATAGCTATTCACATTTCCTACATTGTGTATTCTTCCTTATGATTTTCTCATTTGGAATTGGATCTGCTGAAGTCCTTGGAACCATTAGACCTCCACTCAGCACATGGCAAGAGGGAAGTGACAGCATGATTTTCAGCATTACAGCTAACAATCACAGATGTGTTTAGACAGTCCTGACTGTCATTCGCACTGTATGTGAGCGGATTGGGCCCCTGAAAAACTTTTTACACTTTATTCTGCAAGCTGGCACTTCAGAAACCAAACGCCTCTTCGTAATTTGTCCTGCTGTTTCCCTCCAAAGAACTTGTGGGAGGGTTATTCTGAGTTGTCCTGTGGTGATGGATGCTCAAGCACGGGCTTCCTCTGCTGATGACTCAGGGATGGCTGGAGTATTAAGGGATTTAACAGGCTTGTGTATTTTTCATTAACTAGTTCTACTGGTGGCATAATGAGGTTGTGTTCCCGGTCTTTTCTGGTCTGTTACCTCTTAAGCCACAGGACTCATAATAAGGGCAGGGATGATAGGCATTGTTTTAGGCTAACACAACTAGACAAGAGCTGTTTTCTTGCCTGAAAAAGATTATCAATGTTCAATTATGTTATTTCATAGCTTCTACATAATAGGAATTGGATTTTGAAAGCATTCCCTAAACTTAATATGAGAAACTGTGTCATTTTAAAGAGGGAGGTTTTGATCTTGTGGGGTCTAGGTAAACTTGAATATATAAGGCTGTTGACACCCCAGTCAACTTTACTGTAACCTAATCTTTCACAGTACTGAACTTCTCCTTTTAATATACTCTGTAATTAGGTTTATTCAAAAGGACCCTCAGAAGATTTATCTGAAAACGCTTTCAATTTATACCAGGTTAGACTTTCTTACCATGTACATGGGTTTAATGTGGAGAAATATCTTTCTACACTTATATAAAGTATAAAATGGGAGCTGTCAAGAAACAACATCTGGGTACCATCTTGTGCTTATTGTAGCTCTTGAATTCTCATATTCTTTCTGCGGGGCCAGTGTGCTTTCAGAAGAAGTCAGTATTTCTTTGGGCCAAAATTTCATCTTATTCTAGAACTTTTTGAACAAATACAGCCCCTGGCTTATTTTGTGGAAGTTAATTCAGTGAAATGGCTAAGGAAAGAATTTTGATTCCTTTCCATCCATGAAATGGCAGCAAAGTCATTATCAGACATCCCACAGCCACAGTGATGCTGAGGTGGACAGGCAACTCTGGAGATGGCTCAGTCCAGCTGTTGGCTCAGACCAGGGTCAGCTGCAGCAGGTTGCTTGGAACCATGTCCATTTGATTCTGAATATCTCCAACAACGGGTACACCACAGTACTCCTCTAGGTACACTGTGCCAGTGCATTAACACCATCATGACTGAAAAGACTTTTCTTTCTATTTAAGTGGAATTCCTTGTATTTCACTGTGTGCCCATTGCCCTTTGTTCTGTCACTGGGAATCACTGAGAAGAGCCTTGCTCTGTACTTTTTTCTCTCCCCATCAGGTATTTCTATACACAGAGAAGGTCTCCTTGAGCTTTCTCTTCTCCAGTCCTAACCCTCTCAGCTTCTCCTCATGTGGCAGATGCTCCAAGCCCTTCGCTATCTTCATGGCCCTTCACTGGACTCTATCTAGTGGCACCGCATCTTTCTTGTAGTGGAGAGCTCAGAAATGGACACAGGACTCTAGATGTGGTCTCACTAGTGCCAAGTAGAGGCAAAGGATCACCTCCCTCCATTTGCTGGCAAGGGTCTTCTGAAGTGCTTATGTTGTCCTTTGTCTTTGCTGAAATAGCACGTTGCTGGCTCTTGGTCAGCTTTGGTGTCCACCAGGATCCCAAGGCCTTTTCTGACAGGACACATTTCCATTAGTAAGACCCGAGCCTATACTGGAGCCTGGAGTTATTCCTTCCCAGGGACAGGACTTGGCTTTTTCCTTTGTTGAACTAAGCGAGGTTCCTGGTAGCCCATTTCTCCAGCCTGTTACAATCCCTGTCAACCAGTTTGGTCTATCAGCCACTCCTCCCATATTTTTAGGTCCATGCAGAAAAGCCTAATTGTCTCACCAGAAATCAGTGTATGAAGATGACTTTATGTCTTTTCTCAAGATGTTTTAAAACTTTTCTATTTATGACATTGCTAATCTGGTCCTGCAAGGTGCGTTTTTGTCAGTATCTTCAGCTCTAGCTGTTGGATGCCATTGCATTCCATGCTGAGAAAGACAAATCTTCCTTCCACTTTCAGCTCAGAAGTCTTTAAATATATAATTGAAGCAGTCAATTAACATCTGAAATTCTTAATAGTATTCAGAGGATTCAGGAGACTGATAATCTGATCAGATGTCACTGGTATCAGATCTGCCCGATGACAGAGCTCTCAGAGCCTATAGATTGCAGTCTAGGAAGGAGGTCTGATCTCTGTGGTCAGTAGCATGTCAGTGCATTGCCTTTGATTTTTTTTTTTTTTTGAGTTTATCAGGCTGCATGAAATAGGCAATCTTTTTTTTTTTCCTTGAAATTGATCTTCATTCTTTGTTAAATGGAATGAGAACATTTGATATGAATGTAATTTGAATACTTTTTTTTTCAAGTAACAGTGGAATAACCCTTAATTGTCTGTAAGATGCACAATAAAATGAAAAAAAACGAGGAGAGGACATTTGCCTGTGGTATATCTTTAAAGGTATTCAAATATAGACAAAGGATATTCAAGGGTTTGGGTTTTTTTTATATTGCTCATGAATGAGGACATGACGGAAACATCTTATAGTAATTTAGACTATAGGAGTATGTTGGAATTCAGTTTGAGAGGTTTTTAAGAAAATATTTCTTAGTGGCCTTTATTTCTGTTTCATCTTAGAAGTCTGCATTTCTTCATTTTAAATGAGTAATTCTAAACAATTCAACTAACTTGCAGTGAACTCCTCATTGCAAATGTTTGGGATGTGCTTCAGGGAAGACTTAAGGTTACATTCTTTTCAAGACAAGACCTATTCTATTACAAGTTTTCATTCTTTGAAAATCTTAAGTGAGATTCTAATGATTGACAATTCTAATTCCTCTTGAGAAAGAGAAAATAACATTCTGGGTTGAACAGCAGTAATTTACACAAGTATATGTGAAATTAATCTAGGCAGTTTTCAAAGTAAATCCTGCTATTTAGTATCTTTTTTTGTTGCATTGGTCTTTAATTGCAGGATTCTTTAAAAGCTAAATGAAAATGCTTGAAAGCATCCAGCTACTTTTGAAATGAGTGTTTGCCTGCCTGCACTGCATGGCATTTTGGTTACAGGCACATTGCAAAATCCTACTTAATTTTGTATTGGGTTTACATATAAGGAGTATAGCAGAAGTGATGTTACCGTTCCAACATAGCAGGCCAGTCTGGTCTCTGGCTGTCACTGTGTGCTGCAGCAGTTGTGCTGTGAAGGCTGTTTCTATGTTCCACTTCCAGTCCAGCCAAAGGCCACTGTAAATCTACCGGCTGGGTAACAGCTACCCCCTGCCCCCACGACTCCCAAAGGAGCACTGCAACCTCCACCCCTTCACTCTGTTCTCCTCCTTGGGTATCTTTGAAGAAACGTCTTGACGCTGTAGGGACTTCTCTGTGCAACTCCTGAGAAATCTGGAGCTTGCTTGCATTTACAGGCTGAGAACTGAGCCCTGGGCATGCTGAAAGACATACAACAAAATCTGTTTCATGGGTCTGCTGTGTTCAGCCTTCACACAAAGAAGAAATGTAATTTCAGGTTTTTTTCAGAAGAAGTGTTGAAACCTGCTGACATGCAGGTCTGGAGGACAAACACAGGTGACTTCAACTGGGGTCTTCTAATGGCTGAGATGGAAGGGGTATACTGGTGCCTAATGAAGAAGGGAAAAAATGGCTAAAAAATCAGTTTGAAATGTAGAAAACTACAGAGAAAGCAGTATGTGTCATGTTAATAAATATGTCAGTAATGAAAAAATAAAAAAAATGTGTTTATTAACCCAAACAAAATGTAATAAACTGGAAGTACTTCATTTCTTGCAACTTTCTGTGTATCAGCACGTATTGGCAACTTGTGAGTTCAAATATTTAGCACTGTATTTAGGACATACTTAAATATTGTTGTTTGACTTTGTTGACAGCTCTTCTATATGCAGGTAAAAATGGCAAAAGCTTCCAGCTCTAACTACTGGAATAGAGGAAGGAGGAATAATAACAGTGCATGCAGAGCATGGATAGATACTGTAATAGGCAGGTACTTGTAGCCTAGCTGTACCCACACGCTGAATGTCAGAGAGGGGGAGTTGGGAAAAATAAAATTGTGACTGTATGGAATTGCAGGTAAAACAACTAGTGAGTGAAGGGATTACAGTTGCAGAGTGTTTTTTGTCTCCCAGCAATATACAAATTACAGTTGTTGCAAAGATTTTTTTTGTTTTTATTGGCAATATCTGGGATATGCACAAACTCCATGGTCATGTATGATCCTGACTTGAAATAAGTTAGAATTGCAAATACAATTTAAAAAAAAATCATCTCAATGCCCTTTTTGTCTAGTAAAAGGGTCAAGATATTTGTATTCTAATTCCCCAAAGGAAAATTATTATCATGAAGTTAGTAACGGAATTACATCTCTGGCTTTAGAAGCAGTACTCAGAATTACAACCAATTCACTGGAATCTGTGGGGAATGACTTTCAAATCTGTTACTCTTTTATGCAGCATATTTTTCATAAAGATAAAACCAGTTTTTCTGTAGTAATGCTACGGTTGTGTTATGACGTTTGAGATACACTTACATTTAGAAAATATCTGTTTTATTCTGCTTCTATAAAGACATCATTGCAAGGCAAAATCACAATTTTAATGAAAGTGTTAGGCCTATTTCATTAAAATGTATAATACTGCAGAACATGTAAATCATTACAAAGTGGAAGTAAATTGGGAGAACAATTTGCAACCAAGCAAATTTTCTCTCAAAATTAAGCCAATGGTCAGAGAAGATGATAGGCAGGTTTTGTGTGCATCAGCGTAGTGCAGAAAGTAAAAAGTGTCAAATAGGCTTTTCTGTAATATAATAAAGCTGGCTGGTGCCATCTTCTGGAGGTGGCAGTCATGATTCAGAGCGCCCAGGGTTCTAGACTGAAAAATGTGAGGTTTTAAAATGCATTTTAATATGTTTCATACAAACAAATATATATTAGCTATAAAGCATAGAGAAAAGAGATTGTGCAACTCAATAGCTCTTGCTGTTTTTCACTTTTTGGCAGCCTTGATTCAATGCTAGAAGCATTCATCTCTTTTTCACAGGAAATGATCTCACGTTAAGTGTCTAACATTTTACACTAAATGCCTGGGGTTCTGAATTTTGTCACTGGGGTATATCAATGCTGTGGTGCCAGAGCAGAGGTCTAGATTAGTTCTCTCAGGAGCAACCTAACTGTAAAGCTGTCGGTGTCTAGAAAGGGTTTAGTGGAAAGCTGTGTGGGACCAGGATCCTGTCTGCTCTATGAGCTCATGGACAGTTTTTGTCATTCCTGGCAATTGTGTTTTCACTGCTGTTAAACAGCTGCACGTTTTCTCAGGTGTATCCTTGCTCATTTGTTCAAGTGAAAAGATGCTACATTTTCCTTTGAAAAAAATACGTCCTGATCCATGGTTAAATGCTGAAATTTTTTTTTCCATTCTCTTATTTCTTTGACAGTGGAGCTTGTCTTCACAGTACAGTTGTGAACATCTTGTTAACATGATGGTGTAACTTCTGTATTTCAGACCTGCTACTTGCATGAAAGGGCTTAGAAAACAAACCAACCAACCAAAACCCACCAAAACAAAACAAACACAGCAAAACAAGGCTGGAAGGCTGTAGAGGATGTTTCTCTGAGTCTTGGCTTTTCTACAGTCTTGAAAAAAGACTATTAGTTTTCTAGTCTTACTGCAGACTTCACTTACCACTTTCTTAGAATTTCATGATTCTGTCTTCCCTTCTCACAGTGGTTTCCAGACAGACCTTAGGGTCTTGATGGGGAAACAAAATAATAGATGCTTTCCTTTTTTTATTTTTTTTTTGTTTCTTTGATTTTTTGCTGTTTCAAATTAATATGTAGCAAAGAAAATCAACTGTCTTCCCTTCAGTGTTGCTGTGATAGGATACTGCTGTGCTATGTTGGTTACTAGAAAGCTACTGAAATACTGGCCAGAATATCTTACACAAGTTGCAGCAGGGATCTCACAATTACTCTTTTATTTTTGTAATGTGCTAGTATCTGACTGGAGAAGAAAGTTGTTGCTGATCGCCTTTCCAAGCACAGTACTGTATTATTTCCCCCACTAGAATACTGTGTGGGTTCCATGTCCTTAATTTTGTCTTAGTATGTGTTAATGGTTGCATAGAGCAATAAAGCTCAAAGCCCCCTTGTTGATTGTTAATAAAAGCATAGAAGTCCCAGTAACACAGCTCAGCTATGCATAGGTTAATGACACTATCTCCTGTAGTGTAGGATGATTCAGGTATACGGTGCCAAATGAGTGTTAAATGCAACTAAAATTATTTGATTTAAAACCAGGGCCTCAAAAGGTAGCGTTTTCTTTGAGTGCCACTGTTATTCTTGAAACATTGTATTATGTAATGATGTAGAAATTAAGCAAGGCATTGAGTAAAAACACTTCCAGTTTAAATAAATGGGGGAAAAATTGCTCTTCTAATTAAAAAAGTGGAGAAGTAGAAAAGAAAACTTATTACTGACATATTGAGTTTAGAGATGAAAAGTTAGATGTCATCTATGGTTAAGCAAAATTCAGTGAAGCTAGTAATTAAAAGATCCCCAACCAACCCTCAGTTATAATTTAATATTCTCAAGAGAACACCAGCAGAAGAAAACTTACTGTAAAAACAACTCAGTCTTGTAAAGTGCTGAATACCTCTTGATGTTTGCTTAGCATCAGCTTCAGTAAGAGGTGATGTTCTGTGTGTGTATATATATATATATATATACACACATATATACATATCTGTAATTTTTACAGTTTGAAGCTCATATAGAAAATTATTTATAGGTGACAAAACTCACAGAGCCTGAGGAAAGTAGAAGGAATACCCTCTTAAGAAGTCATGAGGGTGGTCAATCTTGAGAGGTTATATTTTTTTAAAACTGGAATGCACTTTGTTTACTGCTACAGGTGAATATTGAGAAGGTTGAAAACAACATATCATTTGGAAATCTGAAGGGGAGGTAAAAAGACAGTTTCTTTCCTTTGTTTTTTGAGAGAGAGATGGGACCCCAGAGTGTTCATTGACTGTAATGTCGATGTGCGCTCAAATAATAATGACTCCATAAATTAATTTGTGGGAGATTATGTTATAATCAGAAATATAATTGTATATGATTAAATGATTACAGTATAATCGAAAAGCTCCTGTAAACTCAACAGTGTATGAAGATCTCTGTATGCAAGGTACTTTCCCACCAGATGATAAGTCACGTGGCTTCATTGTCTGTTGCTAAGTATACATGCATGCAGGAGTGTCTCATCTGTGCAGCAGCACCAGGAATTTGTTGAATTGCTGTCTGAAAATTTTCCGTTGAGAGACATCATTAACTGTATAGTTAAAATATACTGAAATATTTTTCTGGTAAATAGTGCCTATGTAATAGAGTGCAATTATGTAAAAACATGCACACACAATATATATATTTATTAAAAGTACACACTTTCCTACATGTTTAAATTGCTTAAGCTATTTTTTGCCTTTTTATTTGCAACTTCCAAGAAAAATGTCACATTCTTCTGAAAATATACATTCAGTTTAATTATAAGTGTAGTTATTACACTGTTAACTTCTCAGCAGCATTTGGTTGTTCATTTAAGAGTACTTGTAACTGGGAAACTGTTCCTGGTGCTCAACAGTGAAAACTGTTCTTTCTGTTTATTTGTCCCAGTGCAGTCTGCTTGGGTTAAAAGGAACAGGTTAATTCTTTATTGTGGTAATTCAACAGTCTGGGGAGGCTTTGTGCGTAATGTTGTGAGTTTGTTTCTGAGGTGTTTAATATGAGAAGTTCACCTTATTGCACTTGGTAATCCTTGTATTTTCCTCGGAAATACTGCAGTTAAGTTTTGCCTGTTTGTTGCTTTCAGCAGTTCATATTCTGTCTTTCATTATCCTCACACCTTCTGACTTGCTCAGATTGCACATCATTCCTATTTTTCTGTTCAAGAGTAGTTTAACTGCTTAAGTAATTTTGTTTGACAATACTTGTCACTACTCCTTTTTAATTAAATGAAGAACTGTCAACCTTGGGCACAAATTTTTCTAGCTTACTATCTCACCTGCTTACTGTTTATCGTCCTTGCCCAGGCCTTTTTACATCTTTAATGAGGATTTGACAAACTGTTTCCATTTCCCCCACAAACATTTCCCTGCCTCTGTCTATAATCACGATATATTAAAATGTTCTCTCTAAGTTATTTTAGTAGGATTGCCTGCAAGCTTACAGAGTTAACTGTAGTCTTTTCTCCATCTGAATCTTTATAAATACAAAGACAGATCAATGCGTACTTTTATTTAATCCATGTGTCTGGTTTTTTTTACCATTTCTCAGATTTTTCTCTGGGCATATGTTTTGTGGGGAAGAAATTAGCCCTCTAGTATTTCTACAATAATGGGTATTTGGGTATTTTAAAAATAAGTATGTGCTTGGCAATACCCACACATAAGAGAGAAATCTGATGCCTAGCACTTACAGTTTAATTAAATAAATTTGTATTTTGTACTGACTTATGGAGGGGCATGAGGCGAATAAAAACGGAAGTAATACAGTCATGATATAATACTGCCAATGACTGAGGTAGCAACGGTGTCCTCAAACAAGTGATGCAACACATGTAGTGTATTTAAAATCATACTTTTACAAAGACAGTTTCTTGCTGTAGAATTCTGCTTGAAAATCTTGATTACATCCATTAAAATCATGAAAATAATCCATGGAGTTGTTATAGCTGTCTAAGAGATTGCTATTGAATCAAAAAAAGCTGAAATGGATTATTTTTTCTTTTAGCTTTCCTGATTTCACTTTCAAATTGTTATATTTTGTAAGAGTAGCTGATGTAATAGGAATCCTGTATGTACAGCGTTTTATTGATTTCTAGTTTAGTTCCTCCTTTGGGTAAGATATTTAGGTCTGAGAAAAACGGACAATACTGAGGATGGGGCTTTTCAATTATATTCCAGCATCTTTGAAATACTAAAGCAAGTTAAGAAATCTTGTAGGAGATCAAATATCTGCTCTGTCAGAGGACACAGCTCATGATCCTGCATCAAAACAGTAGTTTGGGATACGATCAATAGCATTCAAGACCAAAAAATCATGCAGAAGCTGTCTTGGGTTGGCATAAGTTCATGAAGTAGGTTGTCAACTCCTGCAAATGATGGACCAAGATCAAAAAAATAAAGATCAATTGATGTACAGACAAGGAAATTTAGTATTTCAAAGGTGAGTCTCTGGAGTGTTTGAAAACTAATTTTTTCTGAAATTACTCCCTGTTGCTCTTTTATTAGCTTTTAGTAATTTTAGCCCCAATAAGTGGCTTAGTAATTGTAATTGGAGAAAAAGAAATAAAAACTCAGTAGAACAAATATGGGAGAAAAAAATCTAATACACGGGAGAAAAAAAAGTTATCTTAGTACAGACATCTGTGCATGTCTAAGTGATTAAGCAAGTGAAGGGAAAGCACCTGTTTTCAGCTATATTTTTGCAAAAATATGACATAGTTGAGAAGGGGCTAGATCTATTACTGGTGAAAACAAATAGCTTTTTCCAGTAGGGGAAAATAACAGTTTTGGCTTTGATCTTTTACCCCTAAAATATGAACAGATAAGTTGCAATCAAGAAAGTTGAGTTGCGATCAAGAAACTGTTGGGGTTTTGTACTTCTTATCAACACCTTTGTTAAAATCAGCAGTGACTTATTAAATACATTCAGGTGATGTGCATATTCTTAGATTGAGTGTCCAGTAAGTCATGAACTTTTTGAAAGCTAATGAGAAAGCTAATTGTAGGATGAAGATCGGAGTGAAAGATTCTTTCTATGAAATTTGTTTTACCGTCTAGGTAGGAAATACACTAGGAAGGTGTTCCCTTATGTATTGATGGGTATTTAACATATTGTTTAAATGTCACTGCCTGGGTGATGATCCTATTACATCCCTTCCTTAAAGGCAGGAGCAGTGTTTGTTCTTAGCTCTTTAGAAGCTATAATTAACATTAATTGGTGAGTCATGTAATGTTCATCTGCAGGAAATAAATGAGATACTTAACTCTTCTGCCACTTCAATTGCTGGCACTTTTAGGTATTTCCAATGTTAATCTAGTAGATCAGTGCAAGCATCACTCCCATGATAATGCAGAATTTAGCTAATATTTTTTTAATTTCAAGAGGTCTCTTGTTACTGTGAAGAACCTTTCCTGTTGTCACTCGTTTAACACACCTATTGCATCTTCTCCATATCTGAGTTTTCAGTCACAGTCAATGTAATATCTGAATTTTGTTATTTGTTTGCTTCTCAGAGGATACTATAATTTTAACTGCAATTACAAGCATCTACTTAGAATCTATTATCTCTACTTCTAAAAAATTACTGGTGTTCCTGCCATCTCTTTGCTGTGTTTCTGATATGTCCAGTCTTAGTTACATAAAAATTTCTATTAAGTTTCTAAAAACTGAAGGTAGTTATCACTTGATTACAATTACTTATCAAATACATTGTTCTTGATGAACTGGTGCATTTGATATAGTGAATTCTTCAAATAATCTTGCATCACAGGCAGAAAGGAGCAAAATTGAGAAATTATGTAAATAAAGAATATAGCTAGGCTGCAGGTTAGACTAGCATACTCTTAATTAGCTTTATTAAAAACTGTTTTGAAGGCCTTCTGAGACAAAATGCTGACTTATGTAGGCTGAGATAACCTATGTCGTCAATCTGGTTTTTTTCTCTGCTATATAACATATGTTTGCAGGAAGGTAGGAGGCTGTGGAAATGGCACTCTTAGTAATAACTTTCCAGTGTCCAAAACTTTCTGCATGTTCACTGCTTCAGGTATGTGTAACATGAATGGGATTCCTTGCTTTATTGGAGCTGGATGGACGTCCAGCTTTCTGACTGCTTCAGTCTTCTTTGTACTTCCTCCTGTAAACTGGTATTGGTCTCCAGTTTCATTTGACAGTGGTGAACAGCCAATGTTTCTCTGTCTTTGTGCAAAACTTGTCAAAAGTAGTTGTCACTACTGTTAAGAAATATAGGAACTGTGTTGAAATTTGACTTTTTGAGGAATGATATTTTACCTGCTAATCTGAACTTTGAAGCTGAAAGAATAAAAATTTAGTTTTGTTACTAGCAACGAAAAAGCTCGAACTATTTTGGTCAAGGTGAAGAGGGCAAGGGGAGTTGTATCAATGAAGCCAGATTTTGAAGACATAGGAATTTAATCCCTGTCTCCCTTTCTCCCCCTAGTTTCTTTGGTGAATAACTATTTGAAGACTTATGATCATGACAGTCTTTGGTACAAGTAAAGCCTAAACATTGAGAACTAGTATGTATATCTTTATTCCTTACCATATAATGGGATTTTAGGTAAAAAAAGATTGGTGAACTCAGGTGTATTTGGCACCTGGAGAATGTCTTTGGCTTTCTCTGATATTTTCTATACTTACTCATAGTTATCAAATAGTTATTCCTGATATATAACTGATCACAAGATTTTTTTCTTCTCCAGAAGAATTGTCAGTCGGCAGAATTCTTTGTTACTTGTGTATCTCCATTTTATTTGTTTTTTGCACGAATAAACAAATGCACAATTACACACACAACTAAAAGCTACATTGTAAAAATAAAATCTCATAATATTGATTTCTTTTGTGAGTTCATATCTTTGCTATAATAAGAATCACTTTCACGGCCCAGAGCAGTGGTTCCTCTGCCTCACTGATCTCTTTCTTGTCACTAGTAGTAAAAAAAGACTGGTTAGAGAGGAACCACAAGCATAGTTGTACTCTGCAGTATTACCAAGTGCGTCTTTTTCATCCACAGCTGTAACAATGTTGTAACACTAAAGTGTGGTCTCCTTAGCTTTCTCCTTTCTCAACAGAGCAGTCCTACCCTCTTTAGTATCTCCTGGAAGGGTAGCAGTTCTGTCTCCTTGATCAGTCCCTCTGTTCTGGATCTTTTCTGATTGCTCGCACTCTTCTTGAGGCTTAATGACTGGAATTGCATGAAGTACTCACAATATGAGCAAACTATGTTTTTTAACAGTGACTAATGTTTTATTTCTGTTCTCATCAGCTTTTCTGAACAGCTAAAGGTCATATTTATATGTCTATTGCAAAAGTCATTAACAATATTTTTGTAATATGAAGAATTGAAGATTTGTTCCACCTCCACCTGAGACTGGTTGATAAATATTCCTTCTTTTTGTGAGACATGCTTCTGGGTTTTTTTAAAGCCTCTGAAAGAATAATGTAATTATTAGCTCAATGAGGGATGTGTATCTCCATAGAAAAAAACCATTCTATTTCACCAGGCCCAATATTGCCCAGAAGAAACCAAAATGAGAACTAGAAAATGACCTGCTGTTTCAGCTCTCTCAAAAAGAATGTATCTCAGCTAGCAAGGCAATTTGTGTGCTTGCTCAAGAGAGTAGGAGAAATCTCTAACTTTACTGAACCCTGTCATTCGGTGCCTTTAAAATATGAGTTTTACAAAAAAGCACAAAATACTCTTTGCTTTGTCTTTGAATGTCTTCCTTTATGTCTGCATCAGAGCTCCAGAAAGTGGAAACTGATTTTACAGCACTGAGCCCACATCTGGATACAGCTGTATACTAAAAACTGTTGCATGCAACACACTAAAATGTGGTTTAGAAAGGCCTAGAGTGTCTTTGGTTTTTCTACATTGCAAGCAGAATTGATGAAAATACTTTTTTTAGTGAAGAAATATATAAAATTGCATTTCAGTAGTCTGAGTTTTGAAAATAGTGTCATATATGTTATTATAAGAAACGAGCTTAGAAGGAATGTTGGTAATGTTTTGATCATGGCATTATTTTTCTTATCAGAAATTACAAACTCCAAACTTAGATACTTAGATTTTTCTGGGAGATATATCACAAATATGGACTTAAGATATCTCTATTTCCTCACTGGCACGCTGTCCTTATAAAAATGAGTTGAACTTTATTCTAAACCATGCAATTTAACTTGAAAAAGCTGTTTAGCACCTATAAGCATATATAAATTTCATTCAGACTAATAGACCTGCCACATGCATAGTGATGCTAAAAGCAAGTTTTTATAAGGAAGTAGTCATTGCTTGAGACTTCTAGTAACTAAGTATCTTGAATTGCTTGTAAGTTTTCTTAGTGCAGCTGATAGAATTGGAAGGGTGGTGCAGCATGTGCTTGCTGCCTTGGGACTTCATGTGTGTTTCTTGGTATGTGTTGTAGAGAACTGGCATGAACAGGAGATGATTGTGGCAAGCCAGGGAAATTAAAGACCTGTGCACGAAAAGGGGGAAGCATGGCTTCCCAACAAAAACATAAATTGCAAAAAACAAGCGTGAAAGTGGTGATCATAGTTATGGCACTGATGTCTTCTGATTGTCACTCAGTTCCTCTGAGAGGTGCCATGGCCTGACTCTGCCTGTAGCTAGCACTCCAAACTCTAAGTCTTTCTTGAGAAACCTCATTTCTTTATCATGCATGTGAATTTTATATGCAAATATCTTCAATATCTGGAAAATTACCTTTTTAATCTCATACATAAATGCTTAGCTGTTGTACTACGGAAGATGCATGTGTTGTCTGGTAAACGAATGCCAGTATCATTAGTGTCTTACAAACTTTAAAAAACTTTTATTTTATGGTAAATATGCCAATAATGCTGCTAATGTTCTTTCTAGCTACATTTAAAACTAGGTCTGTGGCAGAATCTGCTATATTGCTATTTTCTGCAAGATCGGTAGAGTGACGTAAGTGCCCCTTGGCTGTGGTTGCATTACACACTGCATATGTCGACTTACACTTGGAAAGAAGGGGACTCTTACTACACTTGATGCAGTACTTAGGGCTGGGAATAGATCAGGGTTTGAGAAATTAGTTTACTGTATTGTTGGACTCTCACTAACAGACTGGGAAGGGGGCTGATGTAATTTCAAATGTAACTGGCGGGCCAGTCCCAAAATGAGAATAGTGTTGATGGGGTATGTCCTAAAGCTTAAAATAAATAAATATTTACAGGTTTTCCCTGTGTAGGTATTTCATATTGTTTTAAGTACAGTTTTCGTGTCCTACCTAGAGTAACAATCCACATTGTTTTCCTTCCAGCCTCTGGTTTTGATTCTTCCTTACTCTTCAGCAAAGAGGTGATATGATGATCAGATTGAAGTGCTTGAATCAGACAAAAGAGCAACAGTATCACTGTTAATTCTATACGTCAGGAAAAATTAAAATTTTGAGTGATATCTTTCGAATTAATTTTTCCACTACATGAAAAATTTTGAACACGGGAATCTGTTAATTTGTTAGAAGTTCTTATTTGATGTAATATTTATTCAACTACCAAACTTTTACTGTATTATGAGTTGGCTTCAGATTTTTCATTCTGTAGTGTTTGCTATCATGATTGTTTTGGGGAATTAAATACTTTCAAACGCAGAGGGAGAGAGCAATTTTCTAAGTATTTTATGATTTTTAAATCTCCCATGATTCCAAATTGCATAGTTCATATCACTGTAGTACAACCTAAACTGTAAATTTCTTGTGTTTGAGAAATCTATGATACAAATTTTAAACTAATGATTACCTTGTTGAACGTGCAAATGTGTATGTCTGGTAAATTACTATAGCATTTTAATTTGGAGAATCTGAATTTCTACTAATATAACTGAAGTGTGCCTTCATTACATTTGTTGCCATTGTTGTGGATTGGTATCCTTATAATGTACTGAATAATTAGGCTTTGAATCACCAATTGCCAGTATTAGATATAGTACATATTACAGTAATGTTTTTTAGTATTTTTACCTGAAAACTTTTAGCAGTAGTTCCTGTTGATGCAATGTTTTCCCTACAAAGCATCTTTTAGATAGAAAAGTTCCTCTCTTAATCATCCTGGCAATGTATTCCTTAGTTAATCTCTTGCAGAATATTTTGACAGTGTAGATCTGTTCTATAACTGTCTGTCCTAGGGATGTAGACTCTTACAGTCCACAAAAAAAAGTGACACTTGGTCATGGGTGAAAAAAGTCCAAACCCTCCTACGACCAAAACAACCTTTCATGGTAGGCAGATTATCCATTCATAGGTTGACTCAATTAATTTTCCTGTGTAATATGTACTATTAAAGATGTAGTTTCATACACATAATCCATATTCTTAGAAATTCCAAATTACTGAAATTATTTTGCACTGGAAGTTCAATTATCTGATCTTCTAATTGTCATTTAGTTAGAAGATTATTGCATGTAAATGTGGCTCAGCATTTTGGGATTGTGTTTTAGTAGTTTCTGGTACAGCTTCGTGTTCATCAAACTTGATGCATGTACTTCTGATGAAGGAAATAAGGAGTTATATTTCCCTGGAAACTCCAAAAAACCTGGATAAAAAAACTTGGATAGATGTACCAAGAGAAGGATGGGAAATCCCATTTGGACAACTTCTCTCTGTCCACCTGATGTATCATACAGTGACAAGGGGAGGTTGGTTTCATAAATGGCACCAGTGATTACTGTTTTCCTTAGGTATTGTGGCAAATACTTCTTACGGTTGTTACTGGAGAGTTCAGAGGTATGAATTTCTTAACTCCAGAAATTTGTATACAGTCTTTGTGAATGTTGATATATGAAAATTATTTACACTTTGGGAATGTTTTTCTTTTGACTGATTGGAAAGCTGGGCAATCACCAACTTTATGAAGTTTAACAAGGACAGGTCCTGGGTTTTGTGCCTGGGACATGGTAACCGTGGATATACATACAGACTGGGGTGTGAGAGGCTGGAGAGCAGCCCTGTGGAGAGGCATTTAGGGGTTCTGGTCAACAGCATGTTGAACATGAGCCAACAGTGTGCCCTGGCAGCCAAGAGGGACAGGCGTGTCCTGGAGTGTACCAAGCATGGTATCGCTAGCCTATCAAGAGAGGTGATTGTCCCACTCTGCTCTGCACTGGTGTAGAGAGTGTCCAGAGGAGGCCACAAAGCTGGTGAAGGCTCTAGAGGGCAGGCCGTATGAGGAGCAGCTGAAGTCACTTGGTCTGTTCAGCCTGGAGAAAAGGAGACTGAGGGGGGACCTCATCTCAGCTTATTGCTTCCTCACAAGGGAAGACGGAGAAGCAGGCGCTGATCTCTTCTCTCTGGTTACCAATGATAGGACCTGAGGGAACGGCAGGAAGATATGCTAGGGGAATTTTAACCTGGATATTAGGAGAGATTCTTCACTCAGAGAGTGATGGAGCACTGGAACATCATCCCAGGGAAGTAGTTATGTTGCCAAGTCTGACACTATTCAAGAAGTATTTGGACAATGCCCTTGTTTCCTAAATAGATTTGCTAAGGAAATATGTTGTTTTGCTCTATGTTTTACTCTTATAAAATAAAAAAGACTCATCTTATACTTCTAGCCTAAGGGAGGATATTATTTGGCTGATACGGTATGATTACTTTTTATGCATGTGATACTTGTGAAGTGCTAGAAGTGGTTTCTCCTAGGACATTGTCTCATCCATATCTATGCCTCAGTTGATAGTTGCTGTTTATGCTCTGAGACATGCAGTTATTTTAAGAAATATAATGCACTTTGCTCTTGTCTCTTGCAGCTAATAAATTTAAAACTTTTAGCTGAAGCCATAATTGCATGGTTTTCGTTCTTGAGGTGTCAGATAAAGTTCCGTATTGATGACAACTAGGTATTATTGCCTGAAGAGAAGACAAAAATTGCCTGAAGAGTTAGGGAATGCAAGTTGTGCAATGGCAGCAGAAACACTGAATAAGCAGAAAAGCATCTTGTTTCAAAAAGCTCACTAAACCAGCTGGGTGGGATTTGCTGGTTTAAGTATCATCCATAAAATCAGAAGCCAGTGAAGCTGCGGAGTTACAGGTATATTAAAACAACATGAGTACTGAATGAAGATAAAACCCAAACACTTTTATCAATATGTAATAGAATTAAACATCCTGAAGTGTATGTTGTAGCATGATTTTTCTCCAATTATGTTACAGGGTTTGTAGAAATTCTTCATGAAAAATGAAAAAAGTGGAGTTTGAGTTGATTTCTGTCTGGTGTTGAGGAGCTGAAGGAAACAGAGCATGGAGATGGTTTTTAAAATCTGAAGAATTTTATTTCGTTAATGTATATTCTTGTGACTATATTAGTATAGCAAGAGCTATTATCCTGTGTGAAGGGATGAGATCCGTAAGTCAGCTTAAAGGGATGAGATTCGTAAGTCAACTTAAAGGGATGAGATCCGTAAGTCAGCTTAAAGGGATGAGATCCATAAGTCACCTTAAAGGGATGAGATCTGTAAGTCAGCTTAACTGTAAATCAGTTAAGTTTTCATTTGGGACTACCAAAGCTAGGTCTCAAGATAAATAACCGAACCCTATCTGAGGCAGAAGATTCATTAGCTTCATATGGACTAATAAATTACTGGTAGGAAAGTGATATCTAGAAACAAACACAAAAAGCCTTATGATATTTCTATTCACAAAAAATCATGCTTTAATTATGAATGAACCCAGTATTGTCTTTGTGAGCTTACAGAAAGACTAGCAGAATAGCTCTGAGAAGTAACCTCATTCATTTAGCTCTTAAGAAATAGATATCATTATTTAGGAGTTCTACAGGTAGAGAGAATCTTTTAGTAAACAAATTAAACTGGTTAAATATTAAAACCAAGAAAATCTTTGAGTAATTGTTATATAGTCACCATGGAGACGTATGTGATTTCCCACTTCTACATGGAATAATTGGAAGAATTGAGGATTTATTAGACAAAATGGTCAAGTACATGCAAACATATTTTTGAAGAGGTAGCAGAACCCTTGCTACTCAGATCAGAAGTCTAGAGAACTGTGCTCATTCCTGATACCTTCAAATAAAGTAATTCTCTATATAGGCAGAAGCAAGAGCCTGTGTGCTGAAAAATCTTAGATGTTCATAGTCCTAGAAGTTATCTCTGTTATAAATCTTCTTTTCTTTGTTTTCTTTTTTTTTATGTGTGATGAATTCTGCAGCGTAATCCACTGTGAAGATTTTTGCAGATTTATTCTGATTTAGGAAAATCTTTTAGCAAATTGGTCAGTTTAAGGTAATAAATTTGAACTAACAACAATATGGCAGCTTTCAAAATATGACTTAATTTGATGGAGTTTAATTATAATTGCATCTCGAGAGCTACAGCTACTGTATATCATATATTAATACAAATTATGAGAAACTAATTAATCGAAGTATACATGCATAGGTGAAAAGTTATATAGAAACAAAAAAAAACATCTGAGGTGTCACAGTTTCTCGTGCAAGAATAACATTCCACAAACATTTTGAATGATGAACACAATTTTCAGAAATCTTATTTGGATAATAAGTATCTCATTTTTTTATTCTCCGGGGGATATAGATTGGGAACATGAGTGCTGAACTCTTTGAGAGGAGCAGGTTTTTCTTTACACAGTGCATAGGACTGCCTGGATTGAGGTAGTATGAAGACAGATAACAAAACAAGAAAGAATAATTTTACCAAATAACTGTAAAATTTTTATTATTTGAAAGAGAAAATAGAGGTGTTTGGTAATAGTTACCTCCCAAAGCTGAATTGTTTAGTTAAAATTGCAAAACATCAAGATACAGGTAAGTAAATTGATGCTGCTGCTTTACTATGTTTTTGTCTTGATGGTATGCTAGCATCTGGTGTGACTCCCAGCTATTCACATTAACCTAAGACATTTATACAGCCACATGGACCATCTATTCCACTTAGGGAAACATCTGTCACTCCCTGAGTTGCAATGTAAACTCTACAGAAAGGATTTGTTGTGTTTCAGTATTATGAAATGTACAATAACTGTCTATACCAACCAAGAGGCACAGCTAGATCTGTCTGATGGTGCTCTCAAGTGTTTTGTTATGTGCACATGCATATTGTAATATTTTCATGCCGTGCTGTTATGTCAGACCTGCAAATAATCTGAATTGGTATTCCCATGTCCCCAAAGGTGTTTTCTTCACTATTTTTGCTTTCTGGTTTTAAACCAATGTAGTAGTGGTCTGGTGTTAAGGCTTTCTGTTATAGTAATAGCAATATATGAACACAAAAGAAATCTTAATGAAATGAACAATTTCCACTGTTAATACCATAAATAAATTGAAACTGTGCAAAGTTGAGTCTAAATATCCACAGAGCAATTGTAGGATTGAGTTGCCTGGATGAATTTGCATGAAGAAGATAAAGGATTGATGTAAGTGATCAGCTTAGAGTCTACTGGTTGTTAAATAGGATGGGATTTCCTGCCACTATTGTCAGATGAACGCCCTTTTTAACATGGGCTTCACTGAGATCGATTTGATTTAAGAACCCTGGATATCTGCATCAATGTGATTCTACTGTGAACTACTGTAGTCAACCTCAGAGCAATGGTAAGGGGACTGATGGCTCTTACTTAGGACAGAAACCTGCTTCAGTGAATGGGTGCAGTTCTTGGAAGAAAAATTGACACTTCAAATTAGGATCTTACACTGGATGTATTTAATTGACATCTTGCTTACGCAAAATATTTGAATTGGCTCAAAGCATATAGTACTAGTTCTGTTTGATTGATCAATTGATTATTCTCATAATAATCATTAATATGATTCTTATTTTGTCTACACTCTTACTTTTTCTTTCCATACTAGACTATAGTAAAGCTGCATATAAATAAAAGTGGGAAAATGCAAACCCTCACCTTCAAATATCTGGATAAACCGGCACTTTTAAACTGAATTTTGTCTCAAAAGGTAAATAAATGTTGCAAATTGCATCCAAAATGCATGTTATCACAAATGGCATTGCTGACATCTTACAGCTTAATTTGTGCAACTGATGTAACAACCAACTTCTGACAGATGGTGATTTGACTTAAATCCCAATGGACTGTATAATCCCTTAGTAATTGCTCAAGTAGGAAACAGTAAAAAACCATCTCACTTGCACTGAAACTATTTTAATTTCTAGAATAGCTTATTATGATCTGCCTATCTTGAAGGCTTAAGAACAGTTGCATAGTGCAGTTGTCCTTGAAGGTCTGTGAAATAGGATGGAAAATATTTTCTATTTCATATTCAGGCATAAAGAGGCTGGGCATATAATTCAGGGTCCAAAAGTTGATGGGATGTAAGTATCCTTCATTGTGTCCCAGCAAGTCTCTCTCTGGTACTTAGACTTGCTGCTTTTTACAGTCAAATGCAATGAAAAAGTGGGACAGGTAAGCATTGCGGGTCATAGAGGTAGTAGGTGAGTTAGTGAGTGATGAATGTACAATAACTTCAACATTATTCTGCCTTTTTCTGTTGGAGGTGTTGACCATGCCTTTGGTTGCCTGGACTTGGAAATTTGGTAAGCCATGACCTCAAAATTCTACATATTCAGATACCAAAGCAGAACTGGTCCAAAATCTGACGTTTATGGGCCTCATCTGCAGATATGCTTTAGGCATGCATATATTGGCAAAATTAAATACATAATGCTGTAGATGTACTGATTTTGTCATAAATGATAATGTTAGTTGACTGGGAAAGTTTCAGAGTGAATTGGTACACTTTCCTGTGCGACTGTGTCCTCTTAACTGTGAGAAATGGTGATGTACATTACAATGTAGTGAGGGAGAAAGCCTACTGTCTAATATATGGACTCCAGCTGCGTGACAGTACATGGATGCATTTTCTGGTGACATTTTTGTATTTAGTACTTGTATAAGTAGTTACAGTCACTGTGACTGAAAAACAATATTTATTTCCTTATTTTTTCAGATTATTTATTCATGCATTTTAGAGAACAGCACAGTATAACAACAGCCATGTCTTAATTTAATTTTAAGTTGTCCAAGGGCATCTACTCTAAAAAGCAGAAGTGAAGACACTGCAAGCACTGATGTGTACTGTGCAGAAGAAAGGGGGGAAAAGCATACAGTTGCTTTATGCTATGTGCCTCCTCGAAAATCTGGTAACCATAGTAGGGCATAACCTAAGCATTATGAATGTGTACCCCCTTAGCCTTACTCTGTATCCTTATCCATAGGCAATTCTATTGGAAGTACGCTCTAAAGGAGAAGTTTTCAAAGTGACTTCAAAAAACTGAGTTCCGTTGGTTTTGGTACGTTTGAGCAGATAAGCAGTACAATGTGATTGACTGGTTTTTGGCTGAGTGGCTTGCTTGGTGTTTACATCACAGACAAAGTAAGACGTGAAATGTAATCATGTTTTAGTGCAAAGAATTTATCTTCACCCATTTCTTGAAGACTTATTGTAGTGGAAATTAGGAAAAACTTCCCTTCAAGATAAACTGAAACAGCTGGCTGGGCTTCAAATCCCAAAGAATCAATTATCTCACCACAGTGTGAAAACCTATTGCCCCTTCCTGCTTAATCTCAGTGGATTTTTTCTGTTGAAACTTTGCTATGTTGTTTTTGGTCCTTTTTATACCTCACTTGTCACTTGTTATTTCCATTTGCAGAGCACAGCAATATCATTAGTGTCAAAGAACCCCATTCCTTTGGTTGGTGAAGTAAATTAGTTTGCAGTCAAAGCTGGAGCATGACACCTAACCTCAATTAATTCCTCTTCCATGAAGAGGAATTTTACTTAAATCTTTAGATTAGAGTATATATGTATTGCAAAATCTATTTAATCTACAGCCATCAAATGAAGGATTTTGTTTTCAATGACATGACAGATTAATGTGCTGTGAGATTTGTACTATTATGTGTAAGAGGTGCTCATTGGCTAGAAGCTTTTTGCTTATTAGTAAGTATTTTCATTATCAATTGAATTTAAATGTTATGTTATTAAGAACTAATCAAGCTTTTTGTGTTTTATTAGCCTTTTGACTGTGGCAATGCAGCATACTTTTCTTAACAGAATATGTGTTTCCAAGTATTAGAGATCTGTTGACAAATATCTCTTCACTGTAGTAGGTATTTCTGCTTAACTAGGAACAACTTTGTTTATTAGGGTAGGAACAGAAGAGTTTTCATGTTTTTGTATTACAGATCTAAAGGTAATAGTATTTTCTAGAAGGATGGTAGAATCTTGCGTAATCATTGATGACTAGCTGTTTTTTTCCCCCCCTAAGTGTGAAGTTAGAGTTGCTGATTTGCATAAACACTGTGGGGTAATCAGAATTATAGAATGGGGTGGATTGGAAGCAACGTTTAAAGATGATTTAGTCCACTCTCTTTACCATGTTCAAAGAAATCATTTACTAGGTCAGGTTGCTCAAGGCCCCATCCAATGTGACCTTGAACACTTCCAGAGATGGCACATTCACAGCTTCTCTGGGCAACCTTCTTCCTGATCTCCAGCCTGTATCTTCAGTTTAAAGCCATTGACCCTTGCCTTGTCACTATAGGCTTTGATAAATGCCTTTAAGCATTTATCAAATGCTTTTAAGCCCCCTTTATATATTTACTGAAAGGCCACACCAAATCTCCCCAGAGCTTTCTGTTCTTGAGGCTGAACAACTCCAGCTTTCTTAGTCTTCCTTCATGGGAGAGATGTTCCAGCCCTCTGATCATTTTCATGGCCCTCCTCTGGACCTGCCCTAACAGGTCCATTTCTTTCTTGTACTAGGGATCCCAGAGCTAGATGTAGTACTCCAGATGGGGGTCTCAATGTGCACTTAGCTTCGTTGAACTTCATGGGGGTTGCATGGGCCCCCTCTTCAAGCTTGTCAATGTCCCTCTAATGGCATCCCTTTCTTCAAGCTTGTACCACTGAACCTGGTGTCATCTGCAAACTTGCTGAAGGTGCGCTCAATCACACTGTCTATATAATTGATGAAGATATTAAAAAGTATTTGTCCTAGTATGGACCCTTGAGGGACACTACTCATTACTGGTTTCCATTTGGATATTGAGCTCTGTAACTCTTTGGGTATGGACGTCTAGCCAGATCCTTATGCATCTAATAGTCCATCCATCAAATCCATCTTTCCAATTTAGCAGTAAGAATGTTGTGTCAGGCCAAGTTAGAGGCTTTACAGAAGTCCGGGATGATGGTGGCAGTTGTTCTTCCCTTGTCTGCTGAGGCGGTCACTCCACTGTAGAAGGCCATTAGATCAGTCAGGCACAATTTGCCCTTGGTGAAGCTATGATGACTCTAATCAACTTCGTGTCTTCCGTATGTTTTGATGTATCTTCCGGAACAATCTGTTCCATTATCTTACCAGGCCATGAAGGGGGGCTGGCTGGTCACTAGTTCCAAGGGTCCTCCTTTCTACCCCTTTTAAAAATGGGTGCAATATTCACTTTTCACCAGCCATCTGGGATTTTGTCTGACAGACATGACTTCTCAAATATGATGGAGAGTGGCTTAGCAGCTACATCTGCCAGTTTCCTCAGGACCCTGGTATGCATCTGATCAAGTCCCGTGGTCTTGAATATACTCAGGTTCCTCTGGTCTTGAACCTGATCTTCTCTACAATTGGAGGGACTTCATTCTCCCAGTCCATGCCTTGAGGTTCAGGGACTTGAGAGCTGTGGGGAGAGATTGTCAGTGAAAACTGAGGCAATCTTCAAAAACATTGAATACCTCAGCCTTCTTCATGTTGATTTTCACCAGATCTCTTGTCTTATTTATCAGGGGATGACTTTTTCTTTAGTCTTCCTTTTCTGGCCAACATATCTGTAGAAACCCTTATTGTTACACAATGCACACGAAATTCATTTTTCTGTACTCTTATTGCAAGTGATCATTTATTTGCCAGGCAGATATAAAAAGAATAGAAACACTGTCTTAGAACCCCTTTGTCTGAAAGTCTTAGGGCAGGATGCTCAAAGGAGTTAATTTGGATTTTCTTAGCCCATAACACACTTCAATATACATTTCAACAGTAATGCAGTCATTTCCAATGGAAAGTGAGAATATGTTAACTTGCCTTCTATATATGGATGAAAAAATTCACCACAGATATCAAAGCTGAATCAGTGCAGACTTCATAGTCTTTGAAGAGATATATCAGGTAATGGGATACCTTTACGTGCTGTCACTCTAAAAATGGTTGGGAAAGACTTATTCTGACAGTTTCACAGCAATAGCTACACTTCAGAACACAGCAAGAGAAGTACTTTAAGTGTTTGTTCTCTAAGTATAAGTAAGGAACTCTCAGATATGCCTTAAGAACTGACTTGACTTTCCTTTCACTAGCAGGCATGATGTAACTCGCCTTATGTTGTTAAATGTAAGTTGGTTTGATTTGGTTTGGGTTTTTTTTTTCTGGTCCTGCTTCTTCTCCAAGAAGCAATGGACATATAATATACATTAATTCTGTGAAACTCTTGTTTCTGTAATAATGATCTTTGCCCCACTGTGTCCTGTGAGCAGATCGTAGTTTTATACTTTTAATGCTGCTTTAAATGTACATAGTATGTTAAATATGTGATGATTTTACTGCCTCTGTAGACGTTGCTTTGTCCTGCTGTGTCATCCCTACCAGAGGTAAATCATCCCCAGGCTAAGTGTTTAACAACTAAATGTATTTAAGAAAATATTCCCATAGGTTTTGGGGAATGGAATGTTATTTCGTTAACAACACTGATATGCTGTACAAAGTTCTTATTTGTTACACACTAAATTTTATCTTATGTTGTTCTCTGGATGTGGTTGTGCTGTAATTAAAAGGGTTAAAATTGAGAAGACTTACCCTGTTGTGAAGCCTTTTGGGTTGGTTTTGGGTTGTGCAGTCTTAAATAAAGATAAACATGAATAGAATTTGATTCCTTTTAATTTTCTCTAATTGATGAAAATATTTGTGGTAATATTTGTACAGTTAAACATTTAACAGTAATTACTAGTGATGGGCAAATGAAGAGCATAGAAAAGTACCAGTCATTAGTTAGCAAGGTAATACTCTGAATTATCCAGTATTGCACTAGAATTATTCCCTTTATTTAACTAGTCAGACATTAAGTGGTGGGCACACTTAAGAAGTATCCCTCTAACTATTATTAGAACAGAACTTCCAAATCCAGAAGAAATAATCTACTTTCTTCTGCACAGATGCATGAGCTTACTTTATTATTTGGATATCAAAATAAAATCTGACTGTATCATAGTGAAGTTCAGCTCCTTGGTAATATGCTATTGTTTCCAGCCAGTATAAACCTGGATTTAACGCAAGAAAAGACAAAGATGTTTCACAGAAGCCATTAAATTTTTTTGTTGTTTTTTTTGTGTATGCATAACTGTAGTATTGCACATAATTATGTGTTGATTCTTCAGTAATGGCGACAAAAATGTACAATGCCTGTTTGTCTGTTTGGGTTTTTTGAATTTTTAATTATTTTATTTTTATTGTTGTCCATACTGACAGATCTAAAAATCAGTTCAATAATGAAATAATTTGTTTTAGAACTGGAAAACTTTTTTGTTATACTCAGTGATGTGACAAACCCCAAATTATATGATCCAGGATGAAAAAGACGATGCTTTTCTCCTTCCTCATGCTATGTCACAAACAAGCAGCAGTAAATGAGACAAGTCCTGTTCAAAACCCAGGTTAGAAAATGGAACATTTTGAAGTGGTTAAGTAGAATATTCTAAGCATTTAGTCTGTTCATTTTGGCTTCGTTTTTAATGCTTTTCTGACACAAAAGGATAGAGTTGTATGCTAAAGCACTGATAATTCTTCAACAACTGAAATAAGCTCTGTATTGTGGAGTGACATGATTTGAAGTTACCATATTTGAGACCAGTGTGAAATACAGTTTTTCACTGCTTTTCGTCTCTGTTTTTAAAAACTCAGCTGAAAACATTAAAATAGGAGAAACTAACATCACCACAAAACCATCTTTTACAGGTATTCTGACTTCTGATTCCCTCCCAGAATTATTTGCAAAACCTGCCTCAACTGCTGAGTGAATTAAGGGAAGGACAAGGCTGAGAGTCACATTTTGGGTTTGGTTTTGTTTGTTTGGGATACTTGTTGGTTTTGGGGGTTGGTTTGATTTTTTTTTTAAATGAAAGTAGTATTACCTATTTCCCCAGTTGACACAGAATCCCTTTATTCAACTTATGTTTTAATTTTTATTTTCTCGTCTTAGCAGTTAAATAATACTTTAATCTGTTGAGCTCAAAAAATATTTCTTTTCCTTGACAAAGTCCTCCTGAATTTTTACAAATGCTACTTGAAAAGGACATTTGCTATCCTCAAAAATAAATCAAAAAAACAACAAAAATCCGAGGATTGACAAAGAATTTTGTGTGTATAATGATTTCATACGTCATTAGGTTTAATGGCCTGTTTGCCATAAATATTGTATATGTGGGGACTGTAGAAATTTTTGTAATTTAGTAATTCTAAACAGCTCCTCCAGTGCTTAATGTGTCACTGTTTAGACAGGAGGGTGACTGCAGTAACTGATGAGACTAACTGGTCATGTTCCTGTTTCATGTATTTTGTAACAACAAGATAACTTAGTTTTGGAATGATATGGTCCAAATTCCAGTTCAAATTAGGGTCGCTCTGTAAGTTGAACTATATCATTCATGGCTGTGGAATTTATATTCAAAAACTGCATTTGCAAGCAAAATATTAATATCCTCAAATTAATGAATTTTAAAATACTGGTATTAGAGGAATCTGAAATACTACATAGCGTTATGTGAGAATAATGACATGAACACTAATAAAGAAATGTTTCATCTCAATGTGGTATTATAGTAAGACTTGGATGGTTAGATTTTGTGAGGATTACTGATATGGATGCTGAATGAGGGGAAAAAGGCTGTATAAGCTGCGAAAGTTGCTGCTTATGTGCAGTTCCTTTGTCAAGTCCTTCAGTTTTATTGGGCTGGAGAGAAAATCTGCAATAATGTGTTTTGTAATTACAGTCTATCAGTTTTTAATTTTATGACAGAGCAATTATATCAAGTGAGATAAGAGACTGATCTAGCCTGGAAAATTTTTGGAGAGAATATAAGGACAAATTAAGCCTATGAGGATGATTAGTCGTTGTGCTCTCTGTGCCCCAGTTGTTTGCAGCTTAGGAGTTTCTTTACATGTGTGAAAGTTTAAGGAATTTGTATGGAATTTTTCTGAATTTAAGTGTTAAATATAAGGTTTCTGTATGCATCTGTGCTAGACATTATGTTCCACTGGTATGTGCAGTTTGAATTTGTATTATTCTTGTACTTCATAATGGCCATAATATCCCTACATTTTTTTAAGGAATCTTTTGAAGTAAGTATTTAAATCTATGAGGTCCAACACAAAAAATAATGAGACCAACCCTATAGCTTTGGAACTAGTAGTAGAAGAGGAGAGACAAAGAGATGGTTATTAAACATGTTTTAACCTGTCACAGTGAGACAAGGCTTATCTCAGTTGCTTCACTCTGTAAAAGAAGATGCATGTGCAAATGTAGACATTTCCTTACCACAGTTGGAAAATGCTGATGTGCAAGAGTGAACAATGTGTTAAGATCAAGTTTCTTATGAAAGTGGATGAATTTCTGATGGAAATTTTTCAATTATTGACTGAGACTTACAGTGAAGAGATCCCAAAGCTCAAGTTGTTGCTCAAAGGAACCTATTTTTTGTGAGTAGAAAATGTGAAGGCAAAAGTAACAGATGTATCTTCAACAACCTTTCAGAAAAAGATCTGTTGAATTGCTTTGAATGTTGGCAGCATTCTGTGCAGCTGTGTGTCAACTCAGAAGGGAACCATTTTGAAGGTTATCATAGCTGATTTTCTTAATTTGTTAAATAAAAAGAGTAACAGAGTAACAGGCACAGTCTTGTTTTTTTTGTATCAGACTTCGTATGTTGTCTTTTGTTTGTTTTAAAAAAGTGGTTTTGGCTATTTACTGCCAAATTACTTTTGGGGGGGGGGGGTAGAGGGGAGGACGTGTCATATGAGTCACTTTTAGATATCCATCATTACTTTGGTGAGATGTTCAAAACCTTTGACAAAAGGAGAAAGAAATAAATGCAAGGAGCTGCTCCATACCTGAGGCTACTTTTACAATCTTGAAATGCAAGGAATTGGCCTCTTTGTGTGAGGAAGGATCTGCATGCATGAATGTAGACTTAGTACCACAAAATAGTGAGAAATTGACTGGAAAGCTATTGTATGTTCTGAGCTTTTGTTTTCATTTTTTATGTTTGAAGTGGCAGTGTTTATGGTTTATGTGAAACACTCTTGTACCCTTAAGAAATTCAAGCCATAAACCAAGACTCTTCAGAGAATTTTAATAAGGGCAGTGGATCTGGTGAAGGGTCCGGAGCACAAGTCTTACCAGGAGCAACTGAGGGAACTGGGGCTGTTCAGTCTCGAGAAATTGAGACTGAGGTGTGACCTTATCACTCTCTACAACTGCCTCAAAGGAGGTTGTAGTGAGGTGTGTGTTGGTCTCTTCTCCCAAGTAAGTAGTGATAGGAAGAGAAGAAATGGTCTGAAGTTGTGCCAGGGAAGGTTTAGATTGGATATTAGGAAATATTTCTTTACTGAAAGAGTGGTAAAGCATTGGAACAGGCTTCTCAGGAAAGTGGTGGAGTCACCATCCCTGGAGGTGTTAAAAAATTTTGAGACATGGTTTAGTAGGCATGGTGGTGTTGGGCTGATGGTTGGACTTGATGATCTTAGAGGTCATTGTCAAGCTTAATGATTCTATGATTCTGTAAAAATAATCCTGGTAGAAATGCTTGGGATGAATACAAGAGAGGGGGCTGCATATACGGAAGTTTTCTATGATGCTGCTTTCACTTTGTCTGCCTTCAAAATCCTTGCTTTTGGTGCTTTTCCAGCCATTTCTGTGACCTATGTGTTTTAGTAACTGCTTACATGTAGTTTCTCTTCTTTTACTCTACACTGAACTCCCCTTATTATATATGTACTTATTGATTATCCCATCTCCATGGGTTAATCTTAAACTTAAAATCAGCACAAGTTCTCTGCTTAGTCAGCTTTAGCCTGGGAGGCCTAGTGCCTTCTCTGAAGTCTCTCTTGGCTTGATTTCCACAGTTCTGACCTATTCTTGTTCGCCTGCTGACTGTAAAAACACTTTGTCTGTGTGGCTGTTTCCTCCCGACCATGGGTCTGTGCCTCTGGTGCCTCTCTTAAATACTGTGTTTGAAAACATAAAATCAGTTCCTTTCCATACTTGCATTTTAGTAAATTTCTCCCTAGAGCTTAAAAGTTTGACCACTAGCACAAAGAGACAGAAATGTTTTCTTAGGAATAGCCCTGTACAGCACCCCATTGCTTTTTCCTTCACTTTACAGGAGGCAAAGCTTATTATTGTGATTTTCAACTGTCCTTTTCTGAACCTGTATCTTTTTCATGGCATGATGTTGTGTTTGGGATGAAATATGTTGAATTGGAATACCGGCTCTAGCACTATGTAATCTCATTCTTTTTTTTTCCTTTACAGGATGATTGAGTATACTCTTTCAGTGAAATTTCTGGACCCATTTTCTTACTGAAATATACCAGCTGCTTTTTATTATTAATGTGAAAATATGGAAAGCAACAGTTTATAAAGAAAAAGTTTAATTTTTTAAAAATGTAAAAATTGTTTTTAAAAGATGTATAAAACTGGTTGAAGAATCTGTTCATCTTTGTTATGAAAAAAGGCTACAGAGTTTTGCAAGTTTCTTTTGTGGTTGAGACATTGTCCATCTAAGAATAAAAGTTATTTCTCAAAATTTTAAGATGTGTAGCACATACTTACTCTAACTTACTCTAACTCTTCACTGAGAGCTAAGGATTATACTGCAGTCAGAATATTTTAAATTTCCTATTCTGTTTTAAAGCAATAGGATATGTCATATAGATAGTAGGATAGTTGCATATAGAACACTGAATTTCTATTAAAGTCATAGGAAGAAAATTGTGGGATTCTGTTTTTATGACTCAAGTGTCTCCAAGCCAATTTTCAAAGGTGAATGTAGTGCATTTTGTATGTTATTAATTGGCCTTTATCATGAATTGAGCTAGAGACATCTAGTGGTTTAAGTGAAAAAGAAAGACAAGTAATTCTACAGAGCTGAAACTTGCATTTGTCAGCTATCAAAATAGCACTACAGCTAACACATGCAAAATATCATAATATCAAAACTAGAATTAACGAAATAACTAAACGTTCACTTTTTTTGTGAATGAATGGATTTAATCCATTCAATTATTTATTTTCAGAATAATACAAAGTTGCAGGTATTCTTGACCCACTTGTGAACCGATGGTACCTCAGGTCTCAAACAGCACACATTAATTTTTTTGGTTTTAGTGGTACAATACAAATCATGAAAGAAAAAACCATATATTAGTTACTTACTAAAATGTATCAGCTGCACACACATTCATGTTGCAGGTCAGCGTAAACTGCTGTTGCCTTAGCGGTGCTTGTGTTCATGGTCAACTCATGGCCACATCAGGACAGACTCTATATGGGTACCACTGAACATGTCTTCAGTTTCTCCCTGTCAGCGAGAGAATATCTGTGAAGACAGGTTTCATAATCTGCAAGAACAAAGTCATTTCTTTCCTGAAATGTTTGGAGCTTCTGCTTTATCAGGTCATTCCAGTCATAATGCTGCACGGAAAATCTTTACTCCTAGTTATTTTGTAAAGTGCTCCTCTTTGGCTCTACCACATATGTGAACTCGTAAGCATAATAAATAATGTAATTCCTGTAGTATAGATAACCTATACTATATATAACTGTGAGTCATAAATACTCAAAAATTATTTCAATGAGTTTGACTAGCCAAAAATGTAATTTTCTATGCCTTCAAAGTCTTTGTGTATGTACGGTTATTGTAGACAAGGCCCATGCACTATCTGGACAAGAGGCAACAAATACAAATTGTTTAAAGGGAAATTCTATTTGAGTGCTGATAAAAGATCTTTGCGATGAGAACACTGGAATAGATTGTATCATCTCAGACGGCTCTCCATGTGGCAGGGAGACAATGAAATCCATCTTTATTTCTAGGGCTGTTCTGACTACTAAAAATGCCCTTATAAGTACTTCCTTTTTGACTACCTGTTCACAGTACTGCTTCATTTCTGAAGTACTTGGCATATAAAGTGCTGCTTTGTGAGATTAGTGATAGATCTTTATTCAGGTTTTGCAAATTAGGAGATTCGAATCACAGCCTTCAGGAGCTGGCTTGTAATTCTGTGATTCTGGTTGACCTTAACTATCATCCAGAAATTGTTTCTGTTTTACACCAGTATAAAAAAAATCAAGGAACACTGTACTTCTGACAGAGCACTGAGATGGCTTTCCCTGTTGATGGAGCGAAGAAGAGAATATTGTTCTTTGTTTTGCTAGGGAAAATGACCAATTAAAACCTGCTCTGATCCTTTACCCATTTCCCACTTTTTTTGGTCCAAGATAATTTTTACTCTTACTCTTTACTCTTTACTCTTACTATTTACTCTTTAGCACGTTAGCAGTCCCTCATATTTGGTAAAAAATGCCAGCAAAATTAAGGCTTTCTTTAAAGGTACTATCAGCTCATTTTTTGTGTCTGTTACTTGGACACGCTAAACGAAATGCAGGAGA
Organism: Neomorphus geoffroyi; assembly: GCA_033558235.1. Classification (NCBI taxonomy): domain Eukaryota; kingdom Metazoa; phylum Chordata; class Aves; order Cuculiformes; family Neomorphidae; genus Neomorphus; species Neomorphus geoffroyi. The sequence continues at coordinate 31,159,716 of JAUMJM010000048.1, forward strand.
TACATTTTCTCTTTTGCGATTCAAATGTTCAAATTCAGCTTTCCTCTGTGAGGTTTCCGTCCACTACCAGGGAGTGTTCTAGAGACAAATAGCCATTTTCCTGCTGCTTACATTAATTTCTTAATTCTTCTTAGTCATAACTTTAACCAGCTCTGTTGAGCAGTCCTTCATTAGCAATATTACTGTATTGCTGAACATTCTTGTGACTTTGTCACTATGAAAACTGTTTTGCCATTTTTTAGAAACTCATGGCTCACAGCTTATGGCTTCCCATCTCCAAAGCAGGCCTGATGTAAAGACTACTGACAAGATGAGGTGCTGAAGCTCAATCTAGTAATACATTCACTTTTATAGCCAAAGAAGCCACCAAGAATGAAGAATACTGCATGGTGGCGCTTCCTCAGCAGGAGCATTTCTTTATGTGATTTAGTATTGGCCCTTTCAGTAGATGGGCAGCAATGCATAAAACTTGGGGGTCTGCTGTTGTCGTTGCTGTTGTTGTTTTGTTTTGAATTTCTTTATAAAGAGAGAAAAAATGTGTGGGTTTATCTGACAATTGGTCTGCACATTGTGAATAATCTGCTGCTATGTTTTCTAGCTGAACAGTTTAAAATTAATCCAGTTATAAACTGGACATGGAAGCTACCAGACACTTACGACTGGGAGTCCTTCTAATGTTCAATTTCATAACCAAAACTTCATCTGTTTTCTTGCACATCTGTCATCAGCTGAAAACTTACGAGATGTTTGTTAGGTTTTATGATCAGTTTAGCAATGTTACTGAATTCTCTTGTGTGTTTTTTTTTCCCAGCTCCAAGGAAAGCTGCCCTGAGCCTAGAACAGTGTAATATTTTTTCTATTGCAGTCATAATAAATAATTGCTTCTAACTAGAGAGAACTAGAAAGTTTTTATTACCTCTCTTGACCATCTAGAAGTCTTTGTGTATAAGCCACTTGGCAAGCTGTATCAATGTATCAGTTTGTCAAGCCAACACTTCTCTTAATTACTGAACTGTATCTATGTCTTTCACTTAGCTTTTCAGTAATATATATATATAATATGTATATATAATGAGGATATAAATCTCTGTGGAGGCGTTGACCTTACAGGTCCCGCTTATTTCTGTTGTTTTCTGTAAAATACCTTCTTTGTTTCAGCTCATTGTTTGAATTCCAGCTTTTACCCTTCTAATTTTATTCTCCTTTTGTGATACTATTTTCTGGAATTGAAAGTCTTTAGATTTTTCCTGATATTTCAAAAATTTCTAAAGAGAAGCTACAGATGAAAATCCAGAAAGAAAATCAAGGCCCTAGGGATATTGCTGTAATCCACTTGTTTTGTTTCTTCTTCTAGCTATTTCTCTCTGGTAGAATCTATTGTCAGAAAATGCTCTCACATGAATACTCCTATACTCTGACCCAACTGTCTCTTTACTGTTTCCTTAAAATGTAATTTTAACAATTGGTTTTAAATTGTATTCTTCTATGGTGAGCTATAATTAGCACTGACTTAAGAATCAAGTGATTTACAAGGATTTAATGCAGAAAGAAAGAAGTGTTCTGCTCCAAAAGTGTGGATTTATTTCTTTGGGTTTTGTGCAATGGTGCAACAGATGTCTCCTGTCAGTAACTTCTAAACTTGTAATTCTTCTTTGAAGTTTTGTGCATATGTAGATAAGTATGCAAACAGCTTTGAAATTTTTTGGCACAACTTGTATTAGGGACACTGATTTATGCAGGAAAGGTGAAAGCGGCTTTATGTTTATAAATTATTTTTGCTGCTACTTTACATCTCACTGATTAATTTAGCAGAAATAGAGTCAGCTTGCCTAAAACATTACTAGAAGGGTGAATGCCATGGCAAAATATTCCAGGAACATTTTAAAACCAGTCTGTCAAAGCTTTCTTTAGAGATTTTAAAAAACAGACTGTTTTCCATTCACTGAACAGGTTCCCCGTGTGCCATCTGATGTGGTGATACAGCTCAGACTGGAGCTCTGTATTTTGTGCATATTTCAATTTGTTCATTTTCATAAATGACTAGTTCTGGTAAATATAGTTCAATTTTGCACATTCTGTAGGTTGGATAAAACTTATCCAGTAAGTCAGGATGGTTCCCTGTAGGCGTTAGGGTACCTGTGTTGGCAGGTGGGACTTCCCACATGTGTCCTTTGTGCTGGAGGAGGCGGGCATCTGTCAGCAGCCCGGTAAAGATCCATCTGGTGTCTGTACCCTAGCCCTCTCAGACCTGTGTGATGCTGCAACCGGGGGGGGTAGCATATCTCAAAACATACACACAAGTACTTTCACTTTTAAATACTTTATTTAGTAAAAATCACAATTGTGGAGCTTTTTTCTAGACCTAGATTCTTAAGAAATGGTTGTGCATGACCTTGGCTAAACACAGGGCATGCCACTAGACTTGCAGATTACTTACACATTTCAGGCTAAGTGTCTGCATCTGTAAATTTTTGTAAGTTTAGAACTAACCCTTTTTTGCTAAACTATTTTCTTTTTCTATATATAATTAATTAGAAACTAAATAGAAACTAAAAAAGTAAGCTTAGGCAAAAAAAGTCTACAGATCAGTACAGAAGGCTTTCAGGGTCCTGTGAGAGCATCGCTGAGAAGGGTACAAGGGTGCTTCTTCACTGCTTTAAGAGAAAACATTGATGGAAATCATGGGAGAAAACAGTATAAAGAACAAAGTAAAGGAATAGGTGATGAATGACTATGAAACTGGAGACAAGTATTTAGCAAATGGGAACAAACAGAGTAGCCATATGGTCAAAGCTGTATACCCCCTCTTACCCCACCTTCCAAAAATAGTAACTGAACAGCACTGCAAGCGTAAACAAGCCAACAAGCCAGTCACTAAGTAGATGTATCTTTCTTCTTTTGCTGAAGCTCTGGTAAATTGTCTGATGTTACTTGTAAGCTGTTCTTAAAACAGAAGAAGTGTAAGGCACGTGGATCTTTTCATTACTGCCATGTCACTTTTTTGAGAATAAACTAGAGCTGTGTAGAGGACAGTATCTTTGTTTGATAAAACTTTACAACTTGTATTCAAGTAAGAAATTCCAAAGTGTGAAATGGTCACTGAAGAATTTTTCACTTTCTTCTTTCCAACTACATTTGTAGAATTAATTTCAATCATTGTCAATTGAAAAGTAAAAAAAAAAATTTCCAAAAATTATGTGAAAGTTTTTTCCTAATTTTTCCTATTGTTTTTTCTTCTTTCTTTTTGTATTTTTTATTTTCTCCAGCATAATGCCTTGGAAATGTTGCATCTCAGCTTTAAAAATTAAGTCATTGTATTTTAAAAAAAATAAAATTCTTTGTAACCGTACAATAAATACAAACTTTAGAAATGGATATTTGTTTCAGAAACTGGCACAATTTTGCATATGAAGCTGTATACATCTGTGCCTAGAATGACCAGGAAGAACATTGGTCTAATGATATAATGTATTTAAGTGTTGCATGCAACCATGCATGCATCTAACTTGCTTTTAAAACTGGTGAACTAGTTTGCTTTTTGCTTTGTCAGATGAGTTATGCAGACAAATGCTTTAATGTTATGCTAAAGATTAAAATAAGACGAAAATCAGTTACAATTCACGCATCTAAGCTTGTCAATTCTTTCCTTTGAATTTACTCTTACAAAGAGAATATGCTGCTTTGCCTGCATTGCCATAAAATTATGTACTGAAGGAAGATATTTCTTCCTGTTTTTCCATGAAAAATTATTGAACTAAATTAGGAAGATGCAGAATTTTTTATGCAATGTCTGCTTTAGCTTTCTAGGCACATGGTAATATGTGTATTTATCTCTACAATGAGTGTTTGAAATTTTTTCCTGAAACATGGATTCTGAAAAACTTGCATCTGACTGTATCAGGGTAATAATGGAGACAGTTTCATTCTTTACAAAGGTAATAATGCCTAGAAATACCCTCTTGCTAACATCATTGTTAACCTTCTTGTTAACATTATTAACATAATTTTGTACTAGAGATGCTACCCAAAGTTGTTCTGTGGTATATACATATGTGTAAAAAATATGAATCTTAGTTGGGCTTGGGACACTGCTGCCCAGGTACATAATTTGTTCTCATTGTTTTGAAGCACATTTCTGATCTTCACCTTACTGCCTGGTCACATTCTACTTACATTTATAAGTAAAATAGTTTTCCTTGAAGTATAACTTACCGTCAGTAATTGGTTGTTGAATTTTTTGAAAACTGTGTATACTTCCAAATGACTTTCTAGCCAAAGTAACTCACAGTGCATTGTTTTATTTATTGATGATCTACCATGCACGTTTACTGGAGTATATAGTATCAATTTTTTATGTGCAGTAATACATTTATTGATTTCAGCTTCCTCGTAGATATGCATAGTTACAAATCAAAGTAAATTAATATAGAGGAAGAGCTTTTTCTTTTTTTTTTAATCGGAATATGTAATGCTCAGGAAGTTTTAAAGTTAAGAGCCTCAGGACACCCTAATTGCACATACTAAATATTATAATTATATCAGCAGGCATATTAAGTGGATGGAATTTTGGCTGCTCCTCAGAAGCTCCTGTAGCTGATCCTTTCTGATAGCAGCTCAGAGGTGGGATGATACTCAAGTCAGTGCTCCTAGAAAAAGAAATCATTTCAAGGGATAAGAGACACAGCAAAGGGAGAATTAATTTGCAGGTTCTGACAACCTCGGTAAATCTAGGCCATAAGAAAAAGAAAAATGTTGAAATGAGACATTCCATGAAAACATATAAATAAGAAGTAGGGAGGCAAGGAAACAAAATCAGGAGCATTTTCTGAAAGAGGTGTTTGATATATACTCAACTCTTCACTGCTCTGTTAGTGGGCTCACAGCTAGTCAAGATATTGAACTTCTTGTCTCATAATGTGCATAAGTCCTACCAGTATTCATATTTTTTTCAAAATGAGTATATATACAAGCAGTTATGCTCAAACAAGCAAAATCTTATGATTCATACCTATATATTTTAGTTGCACTGAATTATGCAAAGTAAACCAAAATTTATTTTAAGTGAAAATATAATTACTTACAATGTGAGACTAACACTAAGTGGCAGTGTAGTAGACAATTCAGGTATCAGACCATTTAAAAACTACAATGTGAACTGAATATTATAGAGAATATATTTAGCTTTGCAGTAAAGACGCAACCTAAACTTATTATGACAGACTACAACAGTAATACTACTGGCCAAAAGCTTCAAAGAATAATGTTAAAAATTAAATACATGTTAAGAGTATACATTAGGTAACGCTGTATCACCGGTACTTAAAATGGATTTTTCTTTTACAAGAACAGTACTTGAGATACTCTGATTTTTAAAATATCATTTAAATTCATTTAATTTTGAAATTTAATTAATTTTCCTGTCAGAGAATTAATAGTACTTGACTTTGTAAAAGTAGAAGATCATTTATCTTTTGCACTCTATACAATTGCACTGAAATAAGGAGTAGAAAGCATTACATTTATTGCACTCTCCAGAGCAAATTATAGTATTTAAATATAGTACAGTAAAGCACACAAAATAGGTAGGCTTAATGCGGTGTAATAGTCATAGAAATAAAAGATCATATGCTTCTACTAAGAATGCCAGTATCTTTCCACCTACTTAGCTACTTTACTAAATCCTAAGAGAAGGTAGTCATAGATCATAACAGCAGCAACTGTTTTCATCCATATAAAATGACAGTAGTTGAGGCACAAACACCCAGGTAAAGTATATTTTTATGGCTAGTAAAGCTAGCTACAGAGAATAATCTTCATTCCTGGCTAGCACTAATTATTTTATTTTAGCACTGAAGAAGAAATCATTATGCCAAGTGACAAAATTGAAAATACAGTTTTGCCCAATGCTAAGAATGAGTTGCACAATCTTTTTATGAAGCTTTGAGATCCCAAAGCCATTACTTTAAAGGTTAAGAACTTATCATAAGAGGAATATGAACAGAGAGGCACAAAGACTATTGATAATCATCCAACAAGTATATGTGATTGTGAGATGGGATTATAGGATAATTAAGATTGACAGTTACTTCTGGAGGTCCTCTAGTCCAATGACAGGCTCAAACCATATGTGGCAAACCTATTTTAAGGTGTAGTCCAATATGAGAATAAGGCTTGGAAACATTTCTTCCTCTCCTTTCGCAGAAGAATCATAGAATCATATCATAGAATGGCTTAGGTTGGAAAGGTTCTTAAACATCATCCAGTTTCAAACCCCCTGCCGTGGGCAGGGACACCTTCCACTAGATGAGGTTGCTCAAAGTCTCCTACAGCCTAGCCTTGCACCAGGGAAGGTTTAAACTGGACATTAGGAAAAAATTCTTTACTAAAAGAGTGGTCAGGGATTGGAACAGGCTGCCCAGGGAGGTGGTGGAGTCACCATCTCTGGAGGTGTTTAAAAAATGGGTCGATGAGTTTCTTAGGGACATTGTTTAGTAGCGGGACAGGCACAATTGGACTCGGTGATCTCAGAAGTCTCTTCCAACCTAGCGATTCTATGATTCTATGATTGTTGAGCTTCTCGTACACTAACACACCCAAGTCCTTCTTTTCAGAGCTATTCTCAATCCATTCTCCTCTCAGCATGTAACTGTGCTTGGGATTGCACCATCCCAGGTGCAGGATCTTGCACTTGGGTTTATTGAAGTTCATGAGGTTCGCACAGGTCCGCCTCTCAAGCCCGTCAAAGTCCCTTTGGATGGCATGTCTTCCCTCCAGCATGGTGACTGCACCACACAGCTTGGTATCATCAGCAAACTTGCTGATGGTGCATTCATTCCCACTGTCCATGTCTCCCATAAAGATGTTAAACACTATTGATGCCAATACCAACCCCTGCAGAACACCACTTGTCGCTGGTTTTCACTTGGAATTGAGCTGTTGAATTCAAGTCTTTAAGTGCAACCTTGCAGCCAATTCCTTACGCACCGAGTGGTCCATCCATCAAATCCATTTCTCTCCAATTTAAAGACAAGAATATTTTGTGGGACAGTGTTGAATACTTTATGCAGGTCCAAGTAGATGATGCTAGTAAGTCTTATCTACCAAAATTGTAGCCCCATTGTAGAAGGCCACCAAATTCATCAAGTACGATTGGCTTTTAGTGAAAACATGTTGGCTGGCACCATTGCCTCCTTATTTTCCATATACCTCAGAAGAGTTCTAGGAGATATCCCATGATATCCAAGAGGCAGACGACTCATTAGGTTTAGAAAATATTTTGGAGGCATAGTCAGCACTTAGCTTTTCGTAGTTACTTCGAATGATATTAATAATTTTTACCTGTGAATAGGAAGAAATATAATCAGTGCTTAAGAATTAAGTGTATGTTACTGGATATCAACGATCTCATTTGTTTGCTATTACAGTTTTAATTGTTGAACATACTCTGAAATGATGGTGCTCCTCAAGATTAAAAAGAGGCATTGGTGAATCAATCTTCTCATACAATGCTTTCATTGTTTTCCCTTTGTCTCGTTAATCTTTTTATGTTACTCAAGAAACATATTACCAAATACAGAGTGAGCACTTGTTAGAAGTTTAAAGGAGGAAAAGTTCTTAACTGCTTGTATACAGATTTCTTTCTTTATAGTCAGAGGAAATTTTGAAGAATTTCCTGAGAAATGCAAAGAGCAACAATACTTTTTCCTGAAGGGAAAAAATATTTCTATGTTACTAAGTGATTCTATTTGCTTTAAAGCCTACATCATTTACTGTTTTTAGTATTATTGATCCAAACAGTAATAATTGAATCACAAAACCATATGCTGTTAAAATGAAGAGTTTTGTTTATTGGAAGTACATTAATTAGTTCCATTCTATATTAAGTTCAGTGACGATATCTGTAGGGATATTTCTCCATGTTTAAGAATAAAACAAATTTTTGAAAATTAACCCTTCTGCCTTTTCGTCCCTGGGTTATTCCCACTATTTCAATAACTTTCAAAACTTTTTTGCTCCTTTCACCAACTTCTTACTGTCTTCCAAAAAGATATTGTCATTAGTGCAATGACCCCTGTTAGATCTTGAGAATCGACTGGTAAATAGGCAGCTAAGTTATTGTGAAAAATGTATAGTAAACCCAATCAAACAATAAACATTTGGTGCCTTAGCGTAATGAATTTCTGATTGGTTGGTGGTGGGCTTTTGGGGGAGTGGAAGTTAGGGAGGGATTGTGTGAGTTAGTTGTTTTCCACAAGACCCTTGTCACAGTTGCTGCTCATCACTCCTATTGTTCCTGTTCCCCCACCAAACTAAAGGCATGGGATGAAAGCAGGTCCCTAATTTCTCTTTTTATTCTGACTGAGAAACAGCCTTTTTGCCACTAGCAAAGTGCATCACTTATCTTTTTGTATATCATTCAGCATAAATGTAGAGATGATGCATTTACTTTCTATTGTACTAAATTTTTACTGTGAGGTTAAGGCATTGCTTAGCTTGAAGAATTAACATCAGAAAATGCTCGTAGCCTTCCTACAAGACTTCGCATATACAAAACTCCAAATCTCTGACTCATACGACTCTTCTATAAATAATATTTCTCTGGGTACAATACAATTTTTTGTTGTGCCAGCAACTTCTAAGGTGGTGTTTCTAAGCATTAGTCTCTTTTACGTGCTGGTGTCATGTATGGCAATCTGTTGATCTTAGGCTGAATTTGAAGGATACCTTAGGAATGCTTAAGAACTGCTAACTCTTTTTCATAGTTGGCAGAGGTCATGCTTCAGGAAATAGGTTTATTTAGATGACAGAACTGAATACGGAAGGCTTTTTAATTTTTCTGAATAAGTTTGACAGAATATTGCTGAGAGTAGGGAAAATTAAAACATTGAAAAATACCTGAATCATTAATGCAATTGCAATTCACTCAACACAGCATGGTCTTGATTCAGTAACCAGTATTGCATTAAGATGTATGGTTTTAGAATCTGCTTTTTTTGTAAGTGTGACTTCTTTTAAATGCTACTTCTGTTAATTCCTGTTATGTTCTGCAGCAACTTTTATTTGAATATTTCAGGATACTGACATTAGCAATTGAATTTCCTGTAAAATTGAGAGTGTGTAAGGATCACCTTAGCAGCAACTAAAACATTACCAGAATATTTAGCAACAACATACAGTAGCTTAGGAGCTGTAGAGGAAAATTTGACTAAGGCTAGTCAAAATACCCATTCTTCCTCTAAAAGTGAAATCCTCTGGTCACAGTTGCATGGATTACTGTATTGGATGCAACATAAGCAGGTTACATTATTGCATGGAAATCTATATCATTTTGTCAAACATCCGCTGGTATTTTAGTCATAAAATTGAACATTCGGATCTTCGTTCAGTTAGTATCTCTGTTCAAGATCTTATAATCATGTGATAAAAATTCTGTTTCAGCGGATCCTGAAAAAATATGTATGTTAAATGTGATTTTTCAAAATCCTTACCTCCTAGGTAATGCAAATGATTTTATTCTGATTCCTAAACACTTGTAACAGTGTCTCTTAATACACTGGTGAAATGGCATTCCTCTTTATAAGAGTATTACTAAGCACAAGTAACTTTTTTTCTCATATTTGGTCCACATATAAACACTTAAGCACCATTAGACACTATGTAGTTCCTTTCTTTTAAAAAACTGAAGTTCTGATAAGAAGATAGATCCTCAAGGCTACTTTCCTAGGTTACTCACTCATAAGAATTTACTTTTTGTGTCTTAATTTTTTTATTCTGCTGTTACTTTTAGTGCAACATTTCAGCAGCATAATTACCAATTCTTTTCAATACCCAAGATTATTTTCCAAAGAAATCACAAGATGAATGATTAATGTGAATAATATTTTGCAGAAAAAACAGTAATACTGAATTAAAAAAAAAAAAAATGAAATCGGGGCATAACCCTCTCCAGCTTCTGCATAAAGAAAATCTAAAGTCAGCTTTTTTGTAATTCCTACTGAATCAATACGTGCACTTGATTTGCATATGAGAGACTTGGGTGGGAGTTGTACGTTACACAGAAAGTACAACTTGTTCTGTTATCATGCAAATTCAGTTTTGCTTTTTGTAAAAATGCTTCACAACCAGATTTTATCTGCCTATTCTAAGCCTTGGTAAGAAAAAATACACCCACTCTCTGCTAAACTTTTCCCAAGATTTTTTATGATATTTGCCCCCTCATACACTCCTCCGGTTCTAAGTGCATAATCTGTGTGTTGCACTTAGTGGCAAAAATATCTTTGCCTGATAATAAATTGTAAATAGCTGGATAATGACACTGAATAGTGGAATATTTTAAGAAGGCACCTAATATTTACTTAGGGAAAATTATACAGGTATTACAATTTATTGTACTGGACTATATTTGGAACTATCATTATTGCTAAATGATTCTTACTATATCAGTTTTCTTGGTTTAACTTCAAATTCACAGCTACAGAAATGAAATTAAACTTTTTCATTTGGTAAATACATTTAAAGTACGTAGACTCCCAACTGTGGAGTTCAGGAGTGGAGCCAATTAGAGCAACTTTGGAAATATGTTGCCAGTTGTACATTTTCCCCTGAGAATAACAATTCATGACATTCCAGTAAAACTGACATCTGGTGAAAAGGATTGGAAAAATAGTCCTGATAATGCAAAATGTCCCGGTTTAACAGTTTAATGTAACAAGCTCAAAAACTATTGTCTATAGGAAACAGGTTTTTTACAAACTATTTTTTTCCTAGAAAAATGGGAGCTTTTCTTAAGTGAATATTTTGCAGCAAATGAACTCAAGGTTACTCTGTGCTCTCTGGGCTGAGTCAGGATATGAACTCGAATGTACAGAAAAATCCTTATGCTTCTTTGGAAAAAATAAGTCACCATTGGTTTGATTTTAAAAACCCGAACAAACTGACAAACCCAAATGTAAAAACATACATTTATCACACTAGTATGACTTTACTTTCTAAGAAAAAGTTCTTTAACTTATTACTTAGGTAATAATAAGCTTATGTTTGAACATTTCTTTAAAGAAAAAGATAAATAGTTTTAATATAAAGAACAGTTACCTCTGCTGTCATTACAGTGTTTCTTAGTACAGTCAGGAAACCATATGGGGTAGCTGATGTTCAGTATATATAGTCTGAGCTCTTGTTAATAAAAGTTGCTCTGACAGACTGGTGCAATTTCCCACACTCGGGGGACCTACCAAGGGGCTTTTAGGTGATGGATAGGGTCTGGCATCAAGCTCCTTTAGCATTTGACCTGTTTAATATAGCTAAGAATTTTTTACCTGCTGAAGGTGCATTTCCAGTTAGATATGCAGATTCTCGAGTCCTCTTATTAAGCATTTATATTAAAGGTGACCCACTTACCACGTTCCTGTGGGATTGTTTCCTTACAATAGTGATTGATTTATTTGAATAACACAGGTTTGAAAATCCCATAACAGTATCTATTTAGAACTGCGTGTTATTTAGCTAAAGTTTAGCTAAACAAACACGTATTACTGTAATGGAGCCACTGTTTGATACCAGGTAGTTAAGAGTGGCCAAACAGTCTATCCTAACGGTAGGATGTGCTGTTTGCGTTAAAAACTGTATTCCTTTTTTGTTTCATTCTCCCTATCCCTCCTACTCCTTTTTACTTACTCTGATCTTTTTCTCTATTTATTCCCAATATTTACTGCATTTATTATATATTCATTTTGTCCTAGATGAACTTCAAAAGGAAAAAAACTCTACATGTATAAGAGTATTATTCTTTCAGAGTGAACATGAAATGACCAATTATCTGTTATTCTCCAGTCTGTTTATCTTACTGTTTTTCAATGAGGTGACATTCTGACTCCTGTGTTTTTACAAGTTTGACACCTAAGGCTGGAACTGCATGACTCCTGCAGGACTTGGTTTATAAATCAGCCATATTTCAAAATGAGTTTCACTGCACCTGGAGAGCTAAAGTATGGGTGTTTTCAGCACTGGGTCATTGGAGACTGCTATCAGTGATGCCACATCTCTGAGCAGGAAAGCAGAGCCTCCTTCATGGCAATCTAGGTATTTATTTGCACAGCCACTTTATATGTTGAACCAACACTCTAATTTTTACTAATGTTGAACCAGATTTTCAATTCAGAAACATATAGTGGTTGATATAAGACGTACATAATTTGTATAAAATATATAAAACATATAAGCAAACACAGAAGTTACCACTTTCTTTTTCAGTTAATATTTATCTTATTTGAATAACACTTTTCAGAGTACCTTAGTACTTAACTAAAAGACTTTTCAAATTATGAACCTTAGTTCACTGTTTCTCTAGAATCAGTATCTGTCAGGTCTTTTTTATACTGGTATATTTTTGTCAAATGAACTAACTAAGATTTAGGTCCTTTTTCATGGTGGAGCTTTGTAAAAGTTGGGTTTTTTTTCCTCCTTTTCCTCCTTCATGTCTAGTGAGCTTTCATTAAGAGTGGTATTCCTGGAATCTGCGATAGCTGCTTTGTATCCACTTAGCCTGATCTCTTCCCTTCTAAGGTTTTTATCAGAAACCAGAATAAAATGTATGCAACAGAAGAAATAATATGGAAGAAATAATACAAAAGAGATAATATCAAAAAGCTTCACCCAGTTACTGAATTCATATTTTGGTATAATTGACTACAAACAATGTACAATGGCTATTTCAAAATTTCTTTACGAGAATACTGATTAATGCAATAAAATTATGAGTCCAACTTTGTTGCTAAGTTACACAGGAAAATAATGTATTTCTTCAGGAATGTTATCTATCCAATACACCAATCCATAGATTATATTTAATATGGATTCTAAAACCTCCTATAGCTGGCACTCTACAGGAATGCTTTTGGATTAAACTGCTTAGGATTCATGAACCAAGTTACCTTTAAATGGCATATATGGCACTTATCTTTCCATGAAATAGTAATTTAAGAGCCACTTGGATAATAGAAGCATATTCATAATTTCTTGATTATTTTTGCTTTAAAATAATTTTTGTGAGTAATAGATATTGAGAATTACTAATAATACCGGATGATGTGCTGCACCATGTTTTTAAAATAAAAAGAAATAATAATAATAGAAATAATAAAACCCAGAAAATGTATCTTAAATCGTATGATCTATTAAATTATATTTGAGTTAAATTTAAAAGTAACATTATTAAAACATTCGAAGTTTTTGAAACGTGTTCAACTGGTTTGATATCTTACACCACTAGATGTCATTGTAGATGAATGCTACTGCCAGTTTTGTATTAACTCTGTGCTGCCTTCAGCCACTAGATGGCAATTTTCAATTGTTTTCAGGTACAAGGGGTTTTAATAAACTGATTTACACGAAGCAGTTTATTTTAATGGTTAATTTAATGAAAGGTGCCTCTAAAAGCCTATGTTCTATTTGTGGACAAAAACTAATATGAATATCTGAATTTAGGATTTTTATGAAATCTAGAAAGTTAATACTGAAAAGAATGAGAAGATCTATGTTCACTAGTTGTGCAACAGTCTTGCTCAAGAGGAGGATTCTTGTGGTACAGTTTCTATGATGGTTAGGGAGATTGCAGTCTGAAGAATTCTTTGAGACTAGTCAGAGAAATTTCACGTTTATTGAAAAGAGCATGCAGGGTACTGTGCTTAGTATTGGCTTGAAAAGCATCTGTCTACTTCCTTTTTTTAGCATGTGCCTAGCACAGTAAGTGTAATAAAACTTCTTTTAGTACTAGGAGAGATAAGAAGGCATATGTTCTCATACAAGTACAAACTTCCAGCAACACAAGTGTTTAATAAAGCACTGAGAGTTTAGTTTTGTTGAAGGTTCTAGGGTTTTCCCAGGGTGGGTCTCTTTGAAATTTTTTTCTTTCACTTGTCCTTGCTGTCTTCATTCTCCTTATAAGCTTACTTCTGGCCTGGCAGCAATAGGCCAACCAGAGACGCAGGACTCCAAAGCCTCCCTCCCGTGGCCCCAGCCATAAAAGAGATGAAATCTCCTGCATCCACTTTGTGTGGGATGTGTTGGCCTAGCTGTGTGGGTGGGTGTGCTGGCAGTGCCAAATGTGAGTCACCTGCAGTGAGAGATGGCTGGCATCCTTCGCATCTGCAAGTAAAGCCCATCTGTGCTGAGGCTGAGGAGAGACTATTCCAGCTCCTTCCTCCCTCAGTAGGAAGCTAGTAATTTTCTTCCCTTGACCTGGTTTCCCCGCTAATCTGTGCTGCTAGCTTGTATGTTTGACTATAAATTAAGACTATGCATAGCTGGGTGGAGATTTACCATGTTGCACAAAGGATCCTTCTTGGGCATCTTGCAGTGTAGTGGCAGCTTCACAGGTGCTTCTGCTTCCCCCACATTGGAGGCAGATGCCACTGGAGTTCCTCTTGGAGACCCATGAGCGCAGGCCATTACAATGAGGGGCCATGACTCTCAGAAAAGCTGTACAAGAAGGGTGTGCCCTGCTTGTACCTCAAAGCTCACATCTGCTTGCTGAAATAATTCTGTAATACTCCCTTGTTAAAAAATAATTTTATTGGTTGCTTAATATTATATCAGATCAATTTTAAAGCCCATCAAGATTGGGGAAGATGCTGCTTAGGCCTTCAGGCAGATTTTAACAAGCCCCATGGGCTGCAGTGCTGAATTTGGTCTAGCTTTTTAAAATTTAAATTCACAGAAACTATTGATTATATATCTGTATTTACTTCATTAACCTGCAGGGGAATTTCAAGACACCTTGTTCCAAAGAAATAAATTCAACTTATCACTTACATTCACAAGTACATTGTTTTAAGTGTAGTTTTTAAATGTCTCTAAGATATTAAGAAATTTCATCTCCAGTGTGAAAGTAATCTTCTTGTGAATTTCATGTTGATACCTACTAACAGCGGGTGTTCTGATTAAATATGAATGTAAAAAGAGACATGCAGTTTGCTTTTGGAGACTTTTCTTGCATACAAAAGGAATTAATAGAAGCCGAGATAAAGCTCACAGACTGCTAATAAACTGGCACAGTTCTGTATTCCATTAGCTTTTTTACACATGAGGTAGCCCAAAACACTTGATATTTTTTGTCCTGTATTGTTCTATCAAATGGCTTCAAGTCCACCTTTATATCTATGGTGCATTAAACCAGCCAGAGTTCCAAAATAATAAGATAGCGGGGAAAAAAATCCTATGCAAATCTTTGTGGGCTGGAAGGCTAGTGTAAGACCTTGCTGAGTGATCACCTGCCTTTAAAACACAAAACAAAGCAAACTCCTTTTGGCCACTGAGTAAGATGTACTTTATCCCATGATCACACTCCTGGGCAATCAGGAAGAATTAAGCTGCTTAATCTTCTAATTCTCGTTCTTCTGCTCCTCCTGGCTGTGTTGCTGTAGCACCCAAGGACAACATTCCCATTGGGGGAGGTGCTTTAAATAGCAAACAGCCTTTGCTCTGAAGGCCAGAATCTTCCTGTTTGTTTCTTTGACATTATCAAAGTGTCTTTGGAATGATATGAGCTCCCAATAACATTTTTTTTCCAAATGCTGATGACTTTTCAGCATAGGTAATTTTAGCCTGCTGTTTTTCTATTCCTTTCCATATTTCTAAAATGCTTTTTTGTGCCAAATAAAATCGTATATATTTGTTTCGTTTCCTGTTTTAGATGGTGGGTTCCTTTTTTGGAGATTGAATTAAGATTTCGGGAAGAAATGCTGAGTTTCAAAATAAAACTTAGAAGGGGCCAGAAATTTAACCATTCAGCTTTATCTTTAATAGCTAGCAATTGAACTATTAAGCATAATAAAACCCAAATTGTTGAGAAAGAGCTTTCAGTGAATAGAACTTTAATCCATATTTGAATTGTCTGTGAAAGTCTATTTCCTGCTGTACAATTTTTTTTTCAGCTATTCTGCAACTGCTTTACTATTCAGCCATAAAGAGAAATACAGAAGTATTATCTGAGGAAAAATAACAGCTCTATTTAAAATCCAGGATTTTAAAAGATGGGCTTAGCCTTCCTGAACTCCCCTACTTTCTAAGAGTTTTAAGAGAATTTTAAGAAAACGTAAGGCATACTCCTTCGGGAATCCCTTAAGTAAACTGAGTTCCCATCAACTGTGGAGTATTAGGAAGCGTAAGTATTTTTAATACAACATGACAATGAAAAGCATGAATCCTAGGAAATTTATGAATAAAAAGGAACGGATTTCATTAGGAAAAGTCAATTAAGAGATCTCTATGAAAAAGAGAAAAAGAAAAGAAATCTGGATGAACCTATTGTGTAAGACATGATGCTTAAAGGTCAGAAAAATAGCTTTAATCTATTATAGGAAGTTCTTTTTGTGTAGTCTCTGCTTTAATTTATTATCATGCTGTTTGATGTGCCCCACACAGTACTGCAGGAAATCAGTGTCTTTATGAATCCGATGTGTTGCCATACTGAATTATACTCTAGAAAGCAGTGGAGGTGAGGAGCTTTCAAGCAGCCTCTACTGTTCTGCCATTTTCTCATGCACTAATTCATAACAAGACACCCTTAATGTATTCCATCAAATTTGATTTTATCATGTTCAAACATGTTTGCTGTTATAACCTTGTACCATTTCATCAAGTTGATTGTAAAGTCCCTTGTGGGTGTTCTAACTGACAGGTGCTGCCATATTAAAACAGAACCAAAAATGTGTTTGCTATACAGGACAAACAACAACAGTTCTACCAGATTTTTAATAGCATCTGTGATTTACAGAAATCCAGCTAATGCTGTAATGTAAGTTATGTGAGAATGATTACTTATTGTTTTCTATTGCCATTCAAATGAAAAAAATCCATGATCTTTAACTGCTAGCTAATAATTGAGAAACTAAGGAATTAGATTTCTCTTTAAAATATGCAGAGAGGAAAATGCATCATTTGCATTAGTCTTTCATGTCTAGTATGACTTAAATAGTGACAATCTGATAGTAAAAGAAAACAAAATAAGCCACACCTAGAGACTGATTGCTGTTTATTTATTGAACTAGGTTGTGTTCCATATATCAGAAGGTTTGTTTAAAGAGAAGGACATTGAAACATTTTTCTTAGATTAACATCTTCCTAGGAAATTCCCTTAATATACTCGTAGAATTCGTCTGTTTAATGATCTGTGGTTTAAATTCACTGAAAGCATCTTTTACACAAAATCTGCGTAAGTAAAGCTGTAGGAGGCTTAAATTTACTAACCATTAAGAGAGTGCCTTTTTGCAGGATATTTCCTTTCTGAAATCAAAAGGCTTTCGTGGGAGCGTACCTTGACTGCATTTATGTTTTTAGGACCAGAGCCTAAGAATGTAAGTTAAGCAGCCTGAGTCAGCATTGTTACTTTATGATAATGACTGTCACTTATTGCAGGGCTTTGTGTGACAGTGCTTAGGATGAGAAAAACACAATCCCACTTTCAAACCACTTTTAGTTTAACATGTAAGGCCTGGCTTTAGTGCACCTTACAGTTCTGCAGTTAACCTTAGAAGTTTCCTGAGCTCCTTATTTTTTCACACAATTCTTTTCCAAGTATTTGTGGCCTTCTTTTTAGGAATTGCTTGTATTGTATGCATTCCTAACATGTATAGCTGGGTTTTTTCACATTTTTTTCACATTTTGTTGCAATACTGCAAATGCAATGTTTGTGTGATGCTACAGGAATGTGTGCTCAAGCTTTGCTTCAGTATTGGCAACTGTCAGGATTTGTGGGTAAATGCTTTCAAAACCACTGACAGAATTTACTTTACACAGACTGTTTTGAATAGTTGCTCTCATGAGTTTGGGGAAATGTCTGTTTCAATTGAGCACTTAGGTTTCTGATTCCTTAATTTAGCTGCAGTGCAGGTTTTATGCATTTATAATGCAGTTAAAAATAGAAGAGCAAGAACTAATGTTTTAAGAGTGATCTATGCATGCAAACACTGTACCAACTCAACTAAGAACTAAAATAACATGTCAGAAATAGGTATTGTTTCTTGTGGAGAATTTTTTTCCCCCATGCTAGATTACAGAGTGATGGTAAAGATCAGTGAGACATTATACCATGCAATCATCTCTGAAAGCTCAATCCAGCAGCTCCTCAAAGAGGGAAAGTTAGGTGGGGATTTGAACAGTCTCAGCCCACACTTGGTAAGATGACATTGTATTTTAACAGAGCAGTATAGCAGGAGCTGTGGATGGAAGATGTCAAGTTTTCACCTAAAGAAGCACACGCTTGCAACAACCACAGCACTGTCCATTGCTAAATATAAGAGTTGCCAAAAGGCATGATTTGCTGGCAATTTCAAAATCAGTATTAGATGTTTTGTATCACACATGTATCTGCATGCAGTGGTGATCCATTCAAGAAAGTGTTGCTATTTATCCACATAGGAGATTAAACTTAATGACCCTTTCTGACATTTTATAGACCAAGTGTGAATCTATCTGTTCAGCAAGGTAGTTATGCAATGCTGACTGATTTCATTTAAATCTTACTATCGTCATCCACTTTTCCCTCTCTAGATGGGATTCGGCTTTATTAGCTGAAACGTTTATTCAGTGGCATGACTTGTTTACTTCTCATGTTTCTTGAGAGTTGGTTCATATGCGATAGGTTGAGGAAAGCCACGATACTCATAATGCAGTAGCAGACCCTGCTATGTACTGAGAAAAGCTGAGCACTACTTCTGCCGTATCACATTCACATTCAGCACTGGGAGAATAAACTGTGGTCAGCTGTCTTGTGTTGGATGAAACTCCACAGCAATCCAAAGGGCAGAGAGGTAGTGAAAAGTTTGTACTGTAAAGGTTAAGCACCTGTAGACATGCCTTTAGGTGGAAGGATTGCCTTTACAGATACTGTTACTTGACAAATAATATGTTTTCATGGATAGAAAATGTAATTTTACAAGGCAATAAAGGTGCTCCTTTTTTAGAAACCCAGCTTGAATGCATTTTTAAAAATATGTGCATGAAGAGAAATTCTAAGCCAAACAAAAGGGTTAACCTCAGTGATTTCAGCACCACTTGTTTAGAAGAAACAATATGGATAGTATAGGAATTTGAGTTTGAATAGATGTTATTGTAATGCAAGAATTCTTTAAGCTGCTCAGAAAATCCCTTCTGTATTAGCTTTCTGGATCTCTATCATTAGGATTGTATGGGGCATTTATTTTAATAATGTGTATTTTGTGCACAGTTGTCATGTTGTTTATAAACATTTTTGAGCAATTTTTTGCTGTAGTACAGATCCAAAATTGTTCAGACTTGCAGGTGTGAAAATTTAGGAGACAGGTCAACACGTAAAGGGATACTAAGTGGGTGTTTTGATGTTCAATTAAAGGTAGAAAGACACTTGCATTTCTGATTTTATTTTCCTATTTATTATCTGAACCTTAGGGGAGATCAAGGCTGAAGAAAAATACAGTAGATAACTTACAGGAAATGTGAAATTTTAATGGATGTGTCCAGGCTGCATGTAACTGTTCAACTTAGTTGTTAAATATGCTGGGCAGTATGCATTTGCTGAGAAAACTGCATTTTCCAGGCTTGGCAGTAGCTAAAGTAATCTACTGGCATTATTTATTTATGCACAGAGATGACAGAATCATTCTATTAGCAATTACAAACTGCAGGAAAGTATTCTTTTGAAAAATAAACTCATGGTTCTCCTCAAGTTTCATAAATACCTAAGCAGTGTGGCTAGTTTAATGAACTCATTATCTATTTTGTCTCATGCTTTCCCTTTTTCATTTTTTAAAAATATTTAATATAACTTTTCCCTCTAAAGATACTGGAAACTGTTTATATTAAAAAAAGGAGGAGAATATTTTGAATGCTGAAATTTATCTCCTCATGCATAATGCACTGAGTTTCTGGCTACTTAAAGATAAGCTAAGCAGAATTTGCCTAAGTTTTCTAAAAGCATGGACCCTGTGCATACCTCCAACACCTTGCAATAGGCTGGATTTATTTAAGAACCTATATTCCAGTCAGCAGTTTTATGCTTCCCTACTGAAATTTGTTAATTCTTTTTCTATTGCCACTAAGATTTTATTTTCAGAATACAAACATGATTCAGCTCTAAGAAATTGACACATTGTGAGATCTTAAAACCAAACTTACTCATGCAAAGTATTGGTAACTGAAATGCTAAACATTTCTGTGTAGTATGTGTGTTTAATATATATTGATTGTTCTCAACTTGGAAATCATTAGTGTACTCATGTCAGATTATCGTCAAGATTATTCTAAGTGCACTGTGATGTCAGGATTTATCTGTTGCTCAGGAAAATGGGAATGGTTTGGAAGATTTCGGGACTCAAGCTCTTGTACAAAATACTGGACTTCTTATCTTTCTTAATAGTGCATGTCTTGCCAGCATGAACCACTATACGACTAGCATAAAACACTGTTAAAGAAACAGAAGGTTTTATTAACATCATGTGGCTTACATGTGGAAAAAATGGGCATGTATTATTAGGGGCTAGGTGAATAGGAAAGCGTCTCTCAAAGTATTTTAAGAATCTATATAATTATGCCTGACAGAGTTTGTGTGGTGTGTCTTTTTGGTTTTACTTCTTGCAGTAACATATTTGATGCTTGCATCTATTGCGGGAATGAGATTATGCTGAGTAAACTATGAATGTTTTATAAATTACTGTTAAAAAAACCACACTCATGCTTTTTTAACACACTCTGTGATGGCATGGTGTTCTGAACTGTTAATGCAGATTAAATTACTGGCAGTGTATGTGAGAAAAATGCTGGCAAGTTTAAAAAAAAACCACCCAAAACATGCTTTTTGCATCACATAAATTGATTTTTTGTATTATTCTGCTAGTCATTATAAAATTACTTTTATTTTAACCCTTTACAACTAGGACACTAAGACAATGTTATCTATGAGAAAACTGAGAACATGCAGGAAATATCTAACACAGAATCTCTTTTATATTAGAAATAATTTAATATCAGATATCAGTATAGCCTGACTTCCCTTGCATGACTTCTGTGTAGTCCTGAAGTATGCTTCTCTCTCAATTCCTAAAAAACATAGGACTAGCGTGATACAGTGATCTTGAGCTAGAAAATGTGTTCTCAATACTCTGTAGAGTGTTCAGAGATCCAAAAAATTCTTGTGCTGTCATATTCCCTCTTCAGATCAGTGTAAAGCTACCTTTTTTTGGAGGAGTATATTTCATCGATAATTATCCTTGTTTTGAACTTTGGATGAGTTTTTATACCTTTTTGATCCACCTACCCACAAGTGATTACAGTTTAATAAGGAAACACAGCACTGAAAGCTGTAATTGTGCAATTAGAATTGCTGTTATCCATCCTCTTGTCTCCAATGAAGCAGTACTAGATTTCATTATTGATCTTTATGATGAAAACAGAATCTCTTTTATTTTATTTGAGTTTCAAAGTTCAGTGACTATGTCATACTTCACTATGAATCGATTTTGCTAGCAATCTCAAACTTATTTGGATTGTAGGTATCTGACTCTAATGAATTGTTCTCCTTTGAAAATTCTGTATGGCAGGAAGGATGGGCTTTAATGCAGTGCTTACACTGGAAAACTACAACAGGCACTACAAGCATTCCTCTGCAGTGAGCTCTGGGAGCTCAGAGTGTAATAGCACCCAGTCTTCTGGGACTGCCATGGGATTTAGTCTTCCTGGCCGGCAAGGAAACTTGATAGGTGAATTAACAATATATGGGAATAGGGACTTCAGTGTTCTGCCTTGTGTTGCTCCTTTCCCTTTAGCATTTCCTGACTTCCCCACTTTCTCCATTTTTGGGGGAGGGGAGGAGAGTCTGATTTATTTCAGTTTTAAGAGGGCACGTTAAATAATCTCCAGCTCAAAAGACTGAACTTGACAGCAGATAGAGGATGGAAAGATACTTATGGGAATTCTGATCAATGCTGACTCCTCCAGGGGACTGTGCATGTCCCAGTGAGAAAAGAATGTTGGACTAAATCGTGTGAGTTGGTATGGCTTTTTTTAGGGAATCTGAAACTCTCAACCTCATGGCTGCATAAGGTTGCATGTAATGTTGTATGCTGGAGACTTTCCAGGTCCAAATTCTATATCCTTTGTTAAAGAATAGATGTGGTGTTACATTTCCTAGTTATTGTTTTCTGCTACTGCGAGTTCCCTCAAGATGTCATGAGGCTTCTCATGTCTCCTCCACTCCATACGAAGACTTACATTGTACTCCTTGTTTTCTGCTTCAAAATCTGCTACCTATGCTTCTATGATCAGAAAATTTAACTGAAGGTGCTTGAGCATTTTGAGACCAGTGGGAGACCCAAAGGAGAGGGAGAAAGGATTCTTTACTGAAAGGCTGATTGGCCATTGGAATGCGCTGCCCGAGGAGGTGGTGGAGTCACCGTCCCTGGAGGTGTTTAAGAGGAGATTGGGTGAGGCACTTAGTGCTATGGTTTAGATGATGAGTTGGTATTGGTGTTGGGCTATAGGTTGAACTCGATGATCTCAAAGGTCTTTTCCAACCTTATGATACTGTGATACTGTGAAAGTGAGCTGTAAAGATGGAGAGGTGAAAAGATTAGAGGACACTGGCAGAAACAGCAAGAAAGACAGCAAATTATACTGAAGCATGCTTGAAATTTTTTGCTTACTGCTGTTCCAGTAGAACTCTGAAAAGCCTACAAATTGGTTTGACTTTCCAAATGAAAGTGGTAAAGAAATGAAAAGCTGTTAATAAAGAAGACAATAACAGGGAATAAAGGTGCTGAAAGTCTGAAATTGCCAGTTAACTTAAGGACTCGTTATTCTTCATTGTGGAGTTCTGAATTTTTTTTAATTCAAGGAATTCCTGTTGGTAAGACATCTCTGCCAGTAATTACGAAGGATGCCTGCCCTTCATTAGTATAAAATGTTAAATTCCTCAGTTTGCTTTCTATACATTTTTAGGTTTGGGTTTCCCATATGTGTTCAGCTATGTTTTCTCAAAGAAAGGAAAAGGGAAAGGGAAAACTGCTCTGATAAAGGACTATGTAATGGTAAAATACTGGGTACTGTAAGAATGGGCTCAACTTTTAAATTCAGTTGCTTGTGATGTAGTTTTACCAGTGACTGTATCATAAGGGAAGCATTTTGTAAAAGACGTGTCTGATGCAGATTCAAGTCAAACAGTTCTCCCTCTTAGTGAGACAAGTATATATATGGATATAGCAGCAGATACTTTTTACTGTCTTGGCAAGTATTTCACACACTGAAAGCTTTCCTTTGCTAGTGAAATCTCTCTGGATTTTAGTCTTCTGTTATTTCTGACCATTATGTCTCCCTTCCCCTCTTTGAATCCTTTACAATATTCTCTGCATTATAGCAAAGCTGCCCTGCATTTACAGCCCTCCTGGGAGAGCCTTTGGACTTTCCTATTTTTAATGTTTTAAAAAATATAGTACTGTCTGAGTATTGTCATTTCCATTATAACTCACAGGAGACAGACAGCTGTGTTTACACATTCAAATTGCAGTTTAAAGTCTGAGACTTAGGGTAATCCTTCTCATCTAATCAGATGCTTATTCCAGCAAGATTTAAAACCATAGAACTGCTTCCTTGTTATTATTACTTCAGTAGATATCTATACAGGAATTAGATCAGGGAGTGCTGGTGGACAGGAAACTCAACATGAGCCAGCAGTGCACTCAAGAGGCAAAGAAGGCCAATGGTATCTTGGCCTGCATCAGGAACAGTGTGGCCAGCAGGACTAGAGAGGTCATCATCCCCTTATACTTGGTACTGGTCAGGCCGCACCTCGAGTACTGTGTCCAGTTCTGGGCCCCTCAGTTTAAGAAGGATGTTGAGATGCTGGAGTGTGTCCAGAGGAGAGCAACGAGGATGGTGAAGGGGCTGGAGCACAAGCCCTATGAAGAGCGACTGAGGGAGCTGGGGTTGTTTAGCCTGGAGAAGAGGAGGCTCAGGGGAGACCTTATTGCTCTCTACAACTACCTAAAGGGAGGTTGTGGTGAGGCAGGAGTTGGACTCTTCTCTCAGGCGACCGGTGACAGAACGAGGGGACACGGTCTCAAGCTTCACCAGGGGAGATTTAGGATTGACATTAGAAACAAATTCTTCACTGAGAGGGTAATTGTTCATTGGAATGCGTTGCCTAGGGAGGTGGTCGAGTCACTATCCCTGGAGGTGTTCAAAGAGAATTTGGATGAGGCACTTAGTGCCATGGTGTAGTTGACAAGTAGGAGTAGGTGTAGGTGTTGGGTCATAGGTTGGACTCGATCTCAAAGGTCTTTTCCAACCTTACGATACTGTGATACTGTGATACTGTGATACTGTGATTTTTGATTAAATATCTTTTGGGAAGACTGAAAATTTTCAGTTATTTTAAATAAAGACTAACTTCTGGTTTGCCTGCACTTGACTCAAGAAAATGTTTTTCATGAATGATTGATTTAGTTGAAGGAAAAGTAGAGATCTGAAAGCTCAGAGCCATCAATGTTCAGCGAATGGCTGAAGTGCTCGCTGTAGATGCAGGAGAGCAGGTTGATATTTTTGGTTTACCTGTTTCACAGAGGATCTTGAAATTGCATTTTCAGCATTACAGACTGGTCAATAGACTATAGTAATATTCTACTATCATCCTCTGACTGGCTTGATTAACATTTCACAATTAAACAAAGAGAAAACACTCCAAACAGACATAATGGCAGGAGTTAAGGGAAGAAGAAAATTGCAATAACCAGATAGGCAAGGGACAAGTAAATATGTTTCCATTAATTTTGAAGAAATTACTAAAATGTTTTGATCCTGTCTTGATATGGGCTTTGTGGTTTTGTGTTGCATTTTAGTGGATTTTTTTTTTTGGTCTGACTCTTAGTAGCTTGTAGTACAACTTTTACTTTAGCTAGACATTGAAATACAGTATTAATGGATATACTTAATGGGATACATTAACAGTCACAACATATTCCTCAGTTTTTTCTGTGGAATGAACAATGCATTTATGGTGAATGATTGTTACTGGTACTTCCAGCTCCTTAAAATACATCTCATTGTCAATGCACAACTTTATCAGATAGATTGCAGTGACCCTATTGTATAGTCATATTAATTTGGAATCCCTTGTCCTGTGACTCAGGTTGATTCTTAAATAAAGTGATAATAAGTTAAAAGAAATCAAACAATAAATACATAATTTTTTTTTTTAATTTTGAAAAAGTGTAGAAATAATGTATCTTAACATGCAAAAAAATTTTAATATGCCCATTTTCCAACCTGGTGTTTTTAAATAATAGAAAAATTAAATGTGTAAATTTTTCATGTGAGATTTTCATTACCAAGAAACCACTAGTCAGCAGACATTTGAGAAATAAGAGGATATACTTGGTTTGAAAAAAAATATGGTTTTGCCTGTTATCTCTCTCCCTCCTCTTTTTGTTATTGCTCTCCCATGACATTTTAATTCATATTCCTCCTACTTCTATTACCCACTCCATCTCACTTGAAACGACTAGGTAATGCCTTCTGTTTCAGGAAAGTTTAGCTAGTTATGTTTTGTTTTGCCAAAAACCAAACATTCAGAGAAAATATTGATAAATAATGAAAAATAATGATGTCTCTTGGTCTGCCCTAAGGATTTTTTTTTACTATGTAATATTTTCTGAATAACATAACTTGAAATTATTTTATTCTGATGTTATTTCAGCCTAAGCTAAAAACCTCAGACAGGGAAAAATCAGTTAAGCATACAGTATCACAAGGCTGGAAAAGACCTTTGAGATCATTGAGTCCAACCTGTGACGCAACACCAACACCCACTCATTGTCTAAACCACGGCACTAAGTGCCTCATCCAATCTCTCTTTAAACACCTCCAGGGACAGTGACTCCACCACCTCCCCAGGCAGCGCATCCCAATGGCCAGTCACCCTTTCAGTGAAGAATTTTTTCCTAACACATAACATAACGTAAGTTAGGATTTTGAGAGACCTTTCCAAGAATTTAATGTTAAAGTTGCTCTTAAGTCCAATTACTATACTCATCCAAGAAGTATTATATTTCACGTATTTCTAGAGGTTTGTCCTTAAACTGCACTTGTTTAAGAGAAGTAAGAAGAGCAGTGGCAGCATGCCTGGATTTCAGAGCAAATAAATAGATTGCAAAGAAGCTGTTTGCAGCCTTGTCTTCAAAATAACTGAATATACAATTGTGGCTTCCAGTGCTTACAGCCTGGATATGACGTTGCAGCTGAAAATCAGACTGTAAATGAACTCCAGAAACATAAAGAATTTTCACAAACTCTTGTTTTCTGGTTTAGTAGGTTTTGATATTGTGCCACTATTTTTTTAACATACTGCTTTAATTAACACTGTTTCCTGAGGCCTCCTGTTCAAGTACTTATTTTTGCTGCATTTACATAGACAGAAGGTAATGTTTTTCTCAAACTGAAGTTGAAAAGACTACTGTGCATAAGTAACAAATGTCTTTTTCTGAAGTCAAAAACAAACCCCAAGTGCTAGGGATGAGGGAAAGATGTTTCTTTTTAACAGCTCAGACTAAGCAAGTCACTAGTTTCACAGTGAACCAGAGAACTGTGGAAAAGGATGCACTTCTAGTAGATATGAAGTCAACCAGAAGCTTTCAGTAATTGCAACTGATATTTATTTAATTTTAAGCTTACACAACAAAGCTCAGGGATATAGCTGATGTATGCAGTTCAAGTGGACATGTGAAATGAATATTAATTATTACTTTTTTTCAGGAAAACACATCCTATCTGGCATTGTAGTAGCATCAGTCACATTGAAGTGTTTTCAAAATAAGTGGTGGTAATAGCATCCTGTGACCCAGAAGGAATTATTTTCAGTTTGATAAGGACCCAGCTAAGACAAGGTTTGAAGAGAGTTACCAAGAGAAGTAACTATTATTTCCAAGCAAGATATACACTTACTTTTAGCATGAAGAACCAAATCCTAAGTACTTGGAGCATCTCAAGTAAAAACCTATTTGGAGTTGGCTTAGACTATAAGAATAAATAATCACCCTTTCACCTAATAATAATTTGTTTTTCAAAGAGGTTGTTGTAAAAATTTGACTTTTAAAGTATTTTTTTGCCTTGATTTCTCAAACACGGCACTAGGATGAAGGCATTATTAAGATACTGTTCAGAATTTCACAACAAGAAAAATCGTGTACATGAACACATGGATTTTCAGGTTGAGGTGAAGTGAATGAAGTGCATGAGGAGCTACAGCACACCTAGAGAAGTCTGGATGTGATGGCACCTCATACTAAACAGCTGAAAACAGATTTTTTTGTGACAATGTTAGGTTAATTTATAGCTTCATAAAAGTTATTGAAGAACTGATAGCACTGATGGTTGTTTGTAAGTCTGCCTGTCCATCTCAAGTGGAATGAAGTTGGCATCATGCTTTTGAAATTGTGCATGCAAATGTAATGGAAGTGGTAGAGAACCACTGAGGCTTGCTTGATACAGAATAGTGATGGAAAGGATTAAATTATCCAGTACAATACAAGACAGACAAATTCATCAGCAGCTAAGCCAAAGCAGAGTTTAGCTTGGACGGCCTGGACAGATTTCTGCAGACAGAATGAACTGCCAGCAGCCAAAAGGCAATTCCTTTTCAGTTTATACAGTAAAAAGTATTATTTCAGATTTACAGAGTACAGAACAAAGCAGAAACAGCAAAAAATTCTTCAAATATTCTTTGTTAAGATTCATTAAATTGATTTAATTTTGCTTTAAATTGCAATGGAATTTGAATAGCACTCCAAGATCATGTGTTTGTAATTTATTGAAGAGTTACAGATACACAATGCTCTGCAGTAAAGTGGAAACTTCTTGGTTTTAGTGACATTGATGGGTCATATGCTTCATGTTGCTTTCTATGGATTGGCAAAAACGCCTTTTTGTCAGAGGTTTCCCTTTCTGAGTTCTCACTGGAATTGCATTTCAGTCTGGCAGATCATTTGAACTTTCTGTTTGTAACTTGATATATGTTTCTAATAAAAAACCTACTGTTTTCTGGCCAAAATGATTCTCAGCTCCTTTTAGTTCTGTAGAGTTAGTGTGGTAGTGGAAAAAAGGCCTCAACTAGTTTGTAAGGTAGCTGAGACTTGGAAAAAAATGGGATTGTGAGAGGTCAAACAAGAAAAAGGTTGCTTGATTTTTTCTTAAGTTACTGCCAAGGTTTTTAAAAAAATATATTTTTCTTTACAATCAAGATATACTCTGAGAGTCTAAAGGAAGAATCACGTTTGAAACAATGTAAATGTTTGAAACAATGATACTTTTTCATTAACATTTCATACTGTTAACTGTGTCTACAAAGCACTGTGATCGTGACAGTAGTGATGACGGAAAATATGCACAGGTTGTGAAATATCCTGAAACATGGAATCCAAGTTGCACTGTGAAGTTAAAGTAATGTAGGTCAAAAGTATTTCTACAGGGACTTGGGAACAGTGTAATCTAAGCTTTAAGAAAAATATAGATTAGTTTTAGATAATGGCACTGATTAAGACCACATAGATGTATAAAATACAGCATTAAGGAATAAACACGTTTTATTGCAAAGTTGTTAATTAAATTAGGAAAGTGGAAGTTAGTAACCGTGCAGCAACCACCAAAACTCACCTCCATTAACCCTGAAGTCCTTAGAGAGGAAAAAAAGCATGCTCATAGGTGTATTATATGCAAAACCAATCTCTTTTTTAACAAAAACATGTCGAAAATATCTGGTGTTTTTTAAAAGTGGCACAGAATTCAGTTTTGATATCGCCCACCTCAATGGTGTTGCAATAAACACCTGAGAGACATAGGAGGTCCATGAAGTTTCATAAAGCTGTGATAGGAAAAAAGCTCAGCCTACTACTGGAGACTTTAGAAGCAGGAGAAAAGGTACAGCACTAGGTCATCTAAGCTAACTGTGTTTATATTAACTTTCTTGTGAGACCATCCATATTTTGATGGAATTCACTGTCCAACTTGGTAAATAGAGTTTTTACATTTTTGAAGCTCATCACATTTCTCTTGGTGAATTTGATTTTATTTCTAAAAAAGTCTTGCTTATGTTTTGTGCCCTTTTCACCAAAAAAACCCCAAACCCAACCCATCAACAAAATAGTCTTTCTCAGGCAAGTATAGGTATTGAAGTTTTTACCTCTTACCATTGAATAAGAGATTAAACAAGTTTATCAGGACAGATTAGAGGACTTTATATAGAATAATGCATGGATTTGCTTTATCACATTGGAGCTCAAACTCTTCAAAGTTACTGTGTGCTCTTATGCAAAATGCAAGAGCAAAATAAAACAGTGATATCATGGCTTTCCCAGTAGTGAACAAGACCTTGAAACCAGTAGTTGTGCAGGAATACAGGAGCTTTGATTCGTAGAGATATTGATTTTCCCTTAAGGTCCTTGAATGTTTGATCACAACTAGAATTCATTTTCCTGTCAAACCTGTATGGCGTCTGCTCATGGCTGTCATCTGGCTGCTTTCCATGCTGCTGCAGCATCTCTAATCTGCCAATCCATTTCTAAATCAGCGAGGGAGAAATGATCTGGAAGGAAAAAACTCTATAAAGCTGGAGGCTCCTGGCACACTGCATGCAATTCAGGACAGACAGGTCAAGCTTTGAATTAGAGCACAGAATGGGAAATCTACCCACAGGAAATTATTATTCATTTGTAGTAGTGGAAGTAGTAGTAGTACCAAGGGAAGCTCATTAGGAATCTGGGTCAGTTGTCGTAGGAACAGTATGTATAATGATTTTTAAAAGATGGAAAACGCTTTGAATTATATCAGAAGCAGAAGAGCCTAGTGATGTGAGGGCTACTTATTAGTTTCATTCCTGTTTTCCAGGGTGTTTATAAGGAGAAATTAGACACTATGCTTTCCTCTACTCTGCCAAGGGAAGCCAGGGTAAGTGAAGGAATGGAGTAAGGAAGTAGGAAAATACAGAGAAGACTTCTGTGTGGAAGCTACATATCTCAGTAAAGGTGCCTGACACTGAGGTGGAAAAGAAAAAAGACTGACACATTTTTGAAGGCAACTGGGACTACTTCAGCACCTATTTAGCATAGTACCATCTTTTTCCTTCTTACTGGTCTAACTGTTAGATTTAGAGATACATTTGGGTGATTTTCAAAGGTGTGAATAACACATGTTGCCAGGTCCAAAATGAAATGGAAAAATGATCTGAGTGAAAGATGGGTACAGTCTGAAAACTTAATCTAATTTGGAAGTCTGCTCAAAACGTTATGGCACTGGGTACTGGAATCATTTAGTGTACAGGACAGCACTACTAGCAGTAGTCAACAGGTGGTTCTGATGCTATCGGTGCTTAGGTGGATTTTCAGTTCAAACTAAGAAGGATAAGTGAAATGGCATTCTAAATACTTCAGGAATTTATCTCTAATAAAGTGTATTTGTATAAAAATTTGAACCATATGTTTTTGAATGTGAGGTTAAAAAATGGAGTGGATCAAAGTACTTACGCCTAAAAGGGCAGTCAAAAATTTCTGAAAACTAAGCTGAATATCAAATGAGAGACATTTTGGTGGTGCTGTGGTACGTCAGTGCTGGTCACTTTTTAAGTACCCCCTTCAAAGGGCACAGGACCAGGCAATTCTGAAATGTCAGAAGTCAAGGAAGGAGGCAAGGCAGAAGGCCAGCCTGGCTGAGTAGGCATCTTCTTGTGTGGGATCTACTGCTCCAGCTGGATCCCTACAAGTCATTGGAGCCTGATGGGGTTCATCCAAGGGTACTTAAAGAGCTGGCTGATGTCATAGTGAGACCTCTCTCAATGATTTTTCAGTGCTCTTGGGAATCTGGAGAGGAATCAGTTGACTGGAAGCTGGAAAATGTCCCAGTTTCAAGAAAGGCAGCAGGGATAATCCCACTAACTACAGGCCTAATAGTCTCATTCCAGTGCCTGGTAAGATTATATAGAGGATTATTCTGAAAGCTGCTGATTATTCTGAAAGCTACTGAAAATCACCTGAAAGACAACACAGTCATTGGTCCCAGCCAACACAGGTTTATAAAGAGAATGTCCTGCCTGACAAACTTAATATCCTTCTATGACAGGGTCACCCATCCAGCTGACGAGGGGAAACCAGTCAATGTCATTTTTCTGGATTTCAGCAAGGCCTTTGACCCTGTCTCTCACAGTATTCTCATAAACAAAATGTCCAGAATACAGCTGGATAAACACATAATACAATGGGTGCACAGTTGGCTAATGGGTTGGGCTCAAAGATTCATAGTGAATAGAGTTACGTCAGGCTGGTGCCCAGTCACTAGTGGGGTCCCACAGGGATCCATTCTGGAGCCAGTGCTCTTCAATATCTTCGTAAATTACTTGGATGAAGGACTTGACTTTGAAATTGACAAAGTTTGCCGATGACACAAAACTGGGGGGAGCTGTCAACACTCTTGGGGGCAAAGAGGGCCTGCAGAGGCATCTTGACAGAAGAGGGACCAGGTGTTTCTGGTTGACAGCAAGTTGAACATGAGCCAACAGTGTGCCCTGGCAGCCAAGAAGGACTACCCTGTCCTGGGGTGTTATCAAGCACAGCATTGCTAGCCGGTTGAGTGGTGTGATTGTCCCACTCTACTCTGCACTGATGCGGCCCCACCTTGAGTACTGTGGGCAGTTTTGGGCACCACAGTATGAAAAGAACATAAAGCTACTGGAGAGTGTCCAGAGGAGGCCACGAGGCTGGTCTGGAGGGAAAGTCATATGAGGAGTGGCTGAAATCACTTGATCTGTTCAGCCTGAAGGAGGGGAGACTGAGAAGGGATCTCATAGCTGTTTACTGCCTTCTCACAAGGGAGGGAGGTGAAACAGGTACTGATCTCTTCTCTCTTGTGACCTATTGTAGGACTAGAGGTAATGGCAGGAAGATGGCTATTAGGAAGTGTTTCTTCACCCTTCACTTCCAGGTGAAGCCCTGGAACAGCTCCCCAGGGAAACAGTTACAGCACCGAGTCTGCCAGCATTCAAGAAGCATTTGGACAATGCCCTCAGTCACACAGTGTGAATGTTGGGAGTGTCCTGTGTATGGATAGGAGTTGGACTCAATGATCCTTTTGGGTCCCCTCCAACTCAGGTAATTCTATGATTCTATGATTCTATCTGTTGAGACTGTGGGATAAAACACTGAGAGGCCTTTGTGGAAAAACAAAGCAAA
This sequence comes from Neomorphus geoffroyi, assembly GCA_033558235.1. Lineage (NCBI taxonomy): Eukaryota > Metazoa > Chordata > Aves > Cuculiformes > Neomorphidae > Neomorphus > Neomorphus geoffroyi. Next base: position 31,191,947 of record JAUMJM010000048.1, read on the forward strand.
ACCAAACCAAAACCACAACCACCACCCCCAAACACCAAACAAAAAACCACAGTGTTTCAATAAGCAGGTCCTTTGACATGTTTCAAAGCACAGGCTGATCAATGCTGCTTGATACTGTGTGTACTACACAGTACTACAAGCCAAAATCTGAATGAGAACTCAGCAGGATGCCATAACAGCAGTACATGAAGGCAGACAGACTGAGTCAATCATGGACCTTGGGCAAGGCAAGCCCATTTGAAAAGCAGTGCAACAACTTAAATTAATTCTACAACTTTTGGGATTTGGCAACACCAGCAGGCTCTGCAAAGGATATAGAAAAAGTACAGTATGGTTAAAGGTATCATCAACTTCTCTACCATCTCCCTGGTCTAGGAAGAAACTACAGACAACTTTGAATGATGAAGTGTGCAAGGAGGCTAATGCCAAAATCAACCACCACCTGAGACCGCTGCTCTAAAAACCTGATGGATGAAGTTTAGGAATTGGAAGAAAACATCATTAGGCAAACTTTGTCAAGAGGGATTAATATTAAAAATGTGTGTTAATATACCAAATTAGACAATGAAGTTTTTATGGATTTTTTTCATTATTATTTAAGGTCAGACGAGTGTTTAGAAGAAAGTGACCATTAAGCGTATATATGAGCAAACTGCTAATCTGAATGATTTTAGTATTTTCTATTATATTTTGGGGTTAGTCTCATGGAAGGAAGGAACACAGGGAAATATTAAATTTGTCTTTACTGTCCTTTTCTATGTAATTATTTTCCCTTTGTTAATTACCTAGTATATTTGAGTCGAACGTTGCTGTTTGCCATCTGCCCCTATTAGGGGCAGCTTGTTGCTGCCTTTAAATAGTCACATTTACTGCCGTCTTCAGAAACGCAGAATCAGGGTTTATAATCCTGTTGGGAGAAAAGTTAGCAGAAGATATCATATGACAATACCACCATAGGCTACATCAGATTCTTTCCTAATAAATGACATTCTTTCCTTGCAAAGCACGATAAGACAAAGAACTGTATATAAAAGTTTATTTTTTCATGTGGTCTTTTTTCCCCTCTGCCTTCTGACCGTTTGAATAACAATAAATGCTGCACAGAGCACAAATTTTGGAAACCAAGCAAGTCTATGTTCTGGGTAGCCACAGAAACAGAGGCGAAAGCCATTGAAAAATTGCTAGCATTTTTACAGTTGAAAAGTTCAGGCTAAAGGTGATGTGAGCTAGAAATTTATATTATTTATAGGACAGATTTGCATGGTGCTTTTACAGTTACTCAGAATAGACAGCACAGTCTTTCTGCTCCACTTGTGCTAAACTGAAAGCTAGCAGAACCTAGTTAATACTATATTTTTGTTACATATAAAAGCTGTGGATTACTAATAATGTAATTTCATAGCATATGAATCATCTTTTTTCTAAAGTATAATTTGCAATTCCTCTGTAAACTCTAATCCAGGTGAATTTTACTGTTGGGTAAAAAACCCCAGTGCATTTATTAAAATTTTCTTGTAAAGACATTATATATCTTAACATGGTCTTTGGAAGCTTTCAGTCTCAGGTCTTCTTTGATTCAGATGATTTTTATACCCAGAGGAACTATCTTCCAGAAACGCTATATTATAATATGATACGTAGAGACAGAGAGCTCTGGATTTTAAAATGTATATATACATTATCGGTATTATATAGGGCAGGAGTTTACATGAATTGCATACTGTTAGCTAATTGGCAAGCATCTAAGGTATGTGCGGGGAAATCCTGTGCTAGAAAACACACCTGTATTTCCTCTATAAAGAGAGTCAATATGACTAGCTGAGATGTGGTCCCTTGCTGATGTTTTTGTTAATGTCCCATTCATACTTTCTTTCTTAACTTAATTTTTATATAAGTTGCTGTTTAGTTGCTTTGTTATCTATCCCCTAAATGAAAACGGTGTCTGGGACAGTGTTAGGGGAATATATAGTATACTTCTGCACTGTTGTTACTCCCACTGCTCCTACTTATGCTCTTAATAGAAAGAAGATACTGGATTATATATGAACCACTATGGCTGTTCAGAAGTGGGTGGTCTTGCCTACTGAGTTTGTTTTTTCCTATTTTTAACTTATCTTAAGTTTTGGCGTGATTTTTTTGTTTGGTTTTTTGTGGTTTTTTTTTTACCCTGGGAATTCTGTAATCATCTATTTTTAAAATATTTTTAGAGGTGACTTTTTGAATAGCAAAAAATGTTTGGCAGTCATTATTTGTTTATGTGGTGCAACCTTGGTAATGGAATTGGGTAGAGACATGTATTTGTAAAACAATAACACTGTCATGTTTGTGGTAAAGTTTGCCATTACATCTTCCTTTAGTGTGATATTTGCCATACCAGAGTAATCTAAGATGTTCTGGGATGTTATTTCTCTCTGTCAGTACTTTTAACCAATATTAAGGATCTGCCTACATCTTAGTTAAAATCTTTCAAGGACACAACTCCATTTGCTTTTTGTTTACTTTTACAGTTCTACTTGGCAGGACATTGTTAACTTCTTTTTTTCTATACTATTCATTTCCTACTTGTTACTGGACTCTTGGAATTTTTACAGCAAAAGTTAACAGAAAAATATTTTTAAAGTGTAGGAAGTGTAACTAAATCTAGAAAAGCTAGTCAGCTTTAACCAGACCAGCAAATTGTTGCTGGAATGAATATTTCCCTGAAACTCTTATCTTACAGATTTTTCAGTGTCCAGCTACGCTAGGTGGAGTCAAGAAGATGAGAAAAACATGTAACTTGTAGAGAGTCAGGGCTGATTTACTGTTTTTCATAATCCGAGACTGAATCTCCAACTCATTCCATATCACAGTTATTTTTCCAAATCTGTCATAAATTTCCTGCCCTAAGTGAGCTGTATTGGTGGTAAATTCTTTATGAGAAAGGGAACTTGATAGCTTTCCCAAAACTCTGTTTTGAATTGTGATAAGTGTTATTTTTACAGTAACAACTCTTAGCAGGCTTTAGCGTCGTGGTAAAATAATGCTGTTAATTCTCTAAAAATAGTTGTCTTGGCCTTTGCTGCCTGCATACGTGATCTCAGTCATTTTGGTGTTACTTGTTACAGCACCTTGTCTTGGCCACGTGATTGACCTTTTGATGTCCTCTAAGATTTGTCAGCTTAGCTCTCACCATTCACCTTCTGAAAAATACTTACACTTAGCAGTAAAGAGCAGCCCTGCAGATGTGTGCTGTGGGGCAATGTTGGTTCAGGACAAAGTACGTGTGTTGAGGAGTCACTCTGTCTGCAATTTTCAAAACAAAAACTCTTGCAATAAGTAACTACTTCTTATGAGAAAAGCAACATTATTGGGAAAAAAATGCTCAGTCCTTTAGGCTTGTTTTGTATTACACGTGACTTCAACTGCATTCTTTGTGACATCTCATTGGTCTCAGAAATCTCTTAAAGGATATTCATTTAGGGTAGGTGGATATATTGGACTCAGAAAACCATGTCTACTATACTGTCATTCGCTCCATCTTGTTTTGGACCACAAGAGTCTGGCAAACTGAAGACAAGGGCAGTAGCAGAACTTAGTCCTGACAGTTCTGCTAGGGTTGCAATATTGCCAGTCTCTGTACTGAAGGCTGGTGATAAGTACCAAAGTGTTTATTAAACCCCCACATATTAATTTATACCAGCTTGCAGTAAACCTAAGTTATCCTGCTAATGAGCCAGGGATTGTGCTGTGTTCGTGTTACACAGAAGGAATTGTGCAGTCATTGTGTTAATAATTTTTAAGTTGCTGTTAGAAGAAGGCGAACCTTCTGATTTATCTGTGAATATGCTGGATGTGTTAGGAAAAATATGTGCTTTTCCGTCTTCTTATGTCAATACTACTATCCTCGGCTTATTGTTGCTCATTACATGCAGGTATAAAGTGAATGTACTTATGAAATTCAATGCTTAGTTGTTCAGTTTTTCTAACTCTGCAGTTTTCTGGCATTTTGCATTAAAAGTCAGACTCAGTTGTAATATGGGAAGAAGATATTGGGTTTAGATTTTTAGTAAAATATGCTAAATGGTGTTGCAAGCTGAGAATGTCTTAAAATTGCATTATTTCTAATGAAAGATGGAAATTTAAGTGTCTTTCAAAATATTTCCTGTAACTTTGTTTTTTTCTGATGCTATGCTACAATACAGCAATACTAAATTATCGTAGAAAGTAATTACATTTTATAGAATATAAGAACAGCTTAGATCTCTCTAAATTATATAACCAGAGTTATTTTAATGAAACCACATATTCTAGGCTTCATTGTCAACTATTTCTTGCTCTCAGAAGAAGCAGCTAAAAAATAATGCGAAGTATATAAAGCAGAAGGAAGTGCCAATATTTTTAACAGAATCAGCTGTTGCTCCTCCTTCACTATATGATGTTCATAGTGGGCTTAGCTATATACAATGGATTTTTCACTAGATTTATTTTCCTCCATCAGGAACTGTGATTTTCTGCCAGCTTTTTATTCTGTCCTGGAGAAGAATTCATCCACTGCCTGTTGTTGATAAACTTGTGCGAAGCTGTTTTCCTGATACTGATCCTTTCTCATGTTCCTCAAGTCTGCACCTACTGTTAAAGCATTAAAGAGCCTAACAAAGTGGTATACAAAAAGTCATTGCCAAATGATAGATGTAATAAAAATAACCTTCAATCTAATCTGCAAAGTTACAAAACTTTACCTTTAAGGCAATGAAAGTCTAGCCTTGCTACTCCTTTCTCTAAAAGGACACATCATAGAACGTGCATCAGAAATCTGACTGCATTTCCCTCCTCGAAGGGTGTTTGCTCTTGAGTCCTTACGTTTTCAGATGCATACCTTTACTTTCACAGCACAGGCTGTTAAGCTAACATGTTTATGTAGAATGGGAATGCATGAAGAACAGAGGAAAATTTCAACTGGCAGGTTCTGAGTAAGACTTTGGTGTAAGGTAGATGTTGTAAAGTGCTTTCCAGTCTGCAGGCTGGTAATAAGGGTTTATCCTCGGTGAGTTTCTCTTCTTTGTTTTTTTTCCACTTTCAGTGTCTTGAAACAATGTAAATGTAGAGAAGCGTCTGTTCCTAAAGTAACATATCATTTTTCATACTACATAGCAAATTATACTCTACCCCCAGCCGTATGTGCTGCTGGTGTGAATACTTCTAGAAGAAACAGGCTCACATTTGCTTGTTATTTTAGCTACCTGTCAAAGCCTTTTGAAAAAGCCCTTGCAAGAAACGGGAGAAATGAGCTTTTTATCTCAGCCAGTTAAAAGTATGACTTCATGAGATACAGCTATTACAGTAGCCTTGGTATATTTAAAACGCCTCAGATGATGGAGATATTAAATAAAAGGTAGGAATTCTGTTGCCTGTAAAGATGGAGAAAAGCTAAACACAGTCGCTGTTTATTGTAGAGTTAATTGTGGAGTTATTTAGTGCAGGATTTATTGCATGGATTTATTGGATAGACCAAGAAGCTTTGTAATTAAAAATGCTCTTGTGGATTTACTGCAGCTTTAAGCAACTTCCCATGAAACATGTGCTGCACATGCATCATCTATGATTTTTCTTTCTAAACACATAGACAGGATAAGACAATACTTCAGACGTGACTTGAATTTTGCTATCTCAGTGATTTTTTAGATTAATAATAATAGTGGAGCGGAAATAACAGTTACGGTGTCAGCAAAGCAGGCTGAGAATTCTTGTAGAAGTATTTTAACTGCCTGCTAATAAATTTCTTAGTAAAGGAGGGGGAAACCCATCAGCATAAACAGTTTATTGCATGATATTGTGTAAATGTAGTGTAATTTGTTAATATTTTTCATAGTTCTCTGAATAATTTTATTTGGAAAACTAGTTCGACATAATCAGGTTCTTGGACCATTGCTGTTCAAACCACGCTAACACAGGCTTCAGTGACTTGATATGTGCTCTTACTCCCACCGTGTAGCCTAACGGGACTTATTCATATGCCTTGTGCTATTTGTGCACAACTACTTCTTAATGGGGGCCTTTATCTGTCCCTTAGCATACTTAGGCATTCAGACCACTACGATTTCAATGTAATGAATGCTTCCAACCACTACTATTGAAATGTAATGAATGCTTCCACATCCTTTTAAATGCTGAAGAGAAATGTGTGCAGATAAAAATTAATTTCTACTGACTAGACATGAATACTGTAGACAACTCACTGTTCCTCACAGAGGAAGTGTTGAGAGTTTGTTTGGTTGGGTTTTTTGTTTGCTTTAACAATAAATGAAGAGAAAATATTTTTTAAATTACTCTAAGTATTATTATTTTTATTTTATACTCCTCTCATGAACTCTTCTGTGTTCATTTACAAATTATTCATCTAGTGATTGAAAAAAAAGATCTTTAAACTGTAAAAAATTAAAAAATATTCCAAAGTTCAATATTCTTGGACATTTCGGCATATGCTTTCCATATGACGTGCTAAGCTAATGTAAACTATTATAATGTAAACTAAAAATGTATAATAATGTAAACTATTTAAGAAGTTTTAAATAAACATTTCATTAAATAGATCTATAAGTCCTCCTGGTTGAGACCATAGACTTAGGCCTAAATCCTTCTTATGGAGGGAGACTCTGCATGGAGGACAGAAAGTCAGTATTCTTGAATCACAGAATAGTCTGAAATAGTAATTTATTGCTCAAAATTAGAATCAGAAATGGTTACTTTAGTTTGCTTGGAAAAAGAAATAGCAGAACTTTGAATCTTTAGAATGTGTTTTAATTTTTCATTTTAATGATAGTTTTAATGTTTTTCTTTTAATTGTTCTAATTTGCCACAGAGATGATAAACCCTTTGAGTTTACACAGCTGATTCCAGAAGCTGTCTTTACTACTGCTGCTAAATGCAGGATATTCTGTTTTGGAATGCTGCAAATGTGCTGTGAAGTGCTGTGCAAAAGTGAGTGGTGTTTAAAGCATAATGGTTAAAAATTAACAACAGTTCTTTTAATTTATCTTCATCTTCCTTTCTTCAATGAAGACAAAGAAATTTAGGAAGTGGGGGAGGCTAGCAGTGATGTAGCTGCATGCCTCTATAAGGAGAAATTTCAGAAAATTAGTTGAATGAGGTTTGCAGTACAAAATCATGGAAATTGGCAAAAGGACTGGATGTCAGTCTGCAACCTCCCTGAGTCTGTCCCCTGCCCCATAAACCTACCTGTTGCTTTTTTCTGCCTCCTTCTGCCTCTTGTCTACTGCTCCAGCTTCTATCAGTTTCCAAAGCTGCTGATGAAGTCCATGCACTCCATTCTTGGAAAAAAAAAAATAGCAATAAAGCATTTAAGCATTTACATGCTCTCTTTTCTTTGTTTCCTGTCATCTTTCTCATAAACACATGATTCTGCAGTTGCATCTGAAAGAACTTATTGTGGGGCAATATGAAAGAGAGAACTTGTTGCACATGAGGAAGAATGCCAGGAAATTGGGTAAATCTCTTTTGGCTGTAGCTGGTCATAAGGTGCTGGTCACCAGGAATTTCAGAAGCAGGGCCAGAGGGAAGGAACACCTTTGAAGTGCAGACAATGACTGTATTAGAGATGTTCCACTATGGAAGTCGTGCCATGATTGGATTTCTTTCTCCGTTGAAGAAAGGAAGATGAAGATAAATTCAAAGAACAGTTGTGCATTTCTAATTATCATGTGTCAGAAGCAACTTGTTTTTGCAAGACACTTCACAACACTCTCAGAGCATTCAAAAGGAGCATATTTACCCTGAGGAAACTATAGAATCATAGAATGCTTTGGCTTGGGAAGTACCTTGAAGATCATCTAATTCCAACTCCCCTGCCATAGGCAGGGACACCTCCCACCAGACCAGGCTGCTCAAGATCCCATCCAACCTGACCTTGAACACTTCCAAGGAATGAGAATCCACAACTTCCCTGGGCAACCTGTGCCAGTGTCCCAGCACCCCCATTGTGAAGAATTTCTTACTAATGTCTATAGAAACTAAAGAGATTTCATTAGAGAAGAAAGGTTTTGTGGTGTTTATTTGTATTGTGTCAGTAGTCCAGATTATATTTAGGTAGAAAGAAGCCAAACTGACCTTATGAGGTCATGAGATGAGAAAAAGTTTTGGAGAACAATGTGATTTTCTAAAAATATCAAGGAAATATTTTAATATTTCCAAAAGTCTCTGTATTCTCTTTCTCTGTTCTTAATCTTTTCAATGTGTTCTAGATACAACATCTAATTTTATAATTTATTTCCTACATATAATATATTGGGTGAACCTTTCTATAATAGAAAAGAGGACTCCCTGACGTATTTGTGGTTGAGTGCCCAGTAAAATCATCTTGAAACATTTAGCATCAGCAAAGCATTCATTCTTACTAGCACTTCCTTTAAATAAGTCTCTTGATGGAATACTTGTAACTATTTGCTTTGTCATGTGGGCCACTAAATTCAGCTTTGTGTGTAATCTGATTTAACAGTACCTATAATGAGCCTAATGTAGTCACAGATAGAAGTAGATAACTTCTCATGGTTTCCTTCATTTCTCAGAATAAATCTCTGGAAAGAATTCAAAAACAAGGCAAAGAGGTAGCAACTTAATATTTGAGATACATTTGACCTATTTGATGCTTGTTATTTGATGAACAATACCGTCCCTGGTGAATATTCACTTTCACTTCTCAGTAGTCGTTCCTCAGCTAAGCACTCAGCTTGTCTGCTACAACATTAGTCATGGGTATTCACTGAGAATGGATAATACCGTTGTTGCATTGGCAGTAATCCTCCTTAATTTTAGATTTCAGAGAGAAAAATACTACTGCATTAGAGCTGTTAGTAACTATGGATAATAACAGATACATATCTAATTATGCAGGTAAAACTGAAAACATCTGATGAACTATACTGGCATCACAAGCATATTATAAACTCCAAAATAAAGATAAAAGATAATGTTTGAATCCCAAAATCCGATATCTTCTTCTGTTCATGAATAAAAGGTGTCAAAACAATAATTTCAATCAATATTGAATTCTAACACAATTGGGGAATGCTAAAAGGACCTGGGACCTATCTAAAAGGACCTATCTGAAAAATAATGTGCAAAGCTGCTCATCTCTTGCCTATGAATTTGAAGTGTTTCCGTCTGCAGGAATCTAGGTTGCTCTCTCCAGATCAGGAGGGATATCTTGCAGATAGATGCAGTACCAGTGTGCAGAGGCAAAATGAAAAAATTTCATTGAGGTTCTAGTTCAGGAATACAAATAATTTCAAAATGTATTTTTAGCTCTTCAAAATATCACTGAAAATCTTCATTAGGGAATAATAACAGAAGTCTGTGTTTATCCTAGATAAATCTTGCATAATTTCCAAGGTATTGTCCATGCTCCAAACCATGGAAATGGCATTGAACATTCCCTGATGTCTGATTTGGGCGTTTAAGTTAAGAACTGAAAAAACAAGGAGGCAAAAAGATGCTTAGAGAAGGCAAGAAAATCAGATGGTATGGATAAGGATTCATTATAGATGGATGAATCTTCTAAATAATTTCAGCTGTGAAGAGGTTTCAGTGCCATCTGAGACGGACAGTAATAGTTCTTCTTCTAAATAAAAAATGTGGAAGTGCATTTACTTCTAGCTCCAGCAGATGAAATCACTGCAGATAGGCTAGTATTGCATTGCTTACACTGATTTTGTTCTTTCTAACCTATTATGTTTACTTAGCTTTAAAGACTATCTTTTCCCCCTGCAGAAAAGAACCCCTGCATTATTTGGCTTCATGCCTTAAAAATAAGTGCATCTTGTTTTATTTATACCAGAGAGGGGATTTTTACATTACTCTTATTAGAATTTCTTCAGCATATAATGTCAGTGTAGAAGTATGTACATCTGTGTTTCAAGCAAATGTGGTACGTGTTACCCCATAGTAACCCCATAGCTTCATACAAAGATCAGAGGAAAAAAAATAATTCTCCTTCTTAATGGAAAGGTAAGATGACTTATAAAAGTGCTGTACAAAATGTATTATCCAAAAGAATTAATGTGGTTTTTTTCTCCTTTTACATCTAAAGCTATTAAAATTGTAAGCTCCTTGTTACAACATAAGCATAATGTTTTTCAAAATGTTCATACAAGTAATTTCATTTTGAGAATAATAGTGTCAAATATGCAAAATAAACTATTCAATTATCTTTTGCCTCCACACAAGGAACTATTCCCACATAGCTAAAATACTGCATACAAACAACAGGTTTTATGAAACCCCCCAAAAAACCCCAGCCTGACTGAGGAAACTTAGGCAGAATATGGTATGGAGCGATAAGATTATTAGATGGCCATATAAAAAGTTTACTGCTCTACAGCATTTTTCACTGCCTACCACCAGCATAACATGGCTGGGTTTGGCTGGTAGAAAGGCCTGTACCTGGGATTGTTGTACAATACAGCTTTTCATTTTGGGATTGTACTACAGAATCATAGAATCATAAGGTTGGATGAGACCTGTTCCAATACCTGACCACCCTTTCAGTAAAGAAGTTCTTCTTTATATCTAGTCTAAATCTTCCATGGCGCAACTTGTGTCCATTTCCTCTTGTCCTATCGCTTGTCACTTGTGAGAAGAGACCAGCACACCCACCCCATCACAACCTCCTTTCAGGTGGTTGTACACAGTGATGGGATCTCCCCTCAGCCTCCTCTTCTCCAAGCTAAACAACCCCTATAATTCTAAACAACTACAATTCTGTGGAGCTTACTTCTTCTCTTATTCGTTTTCTTACCTTTATATTACCAGTCTGTTTAATCTTTTGTTATTTTTCTGATGTTGGTGGGGAAATGCTAGGCTTTGAGTTTTGTTTTTAGTAAGGGAAATAGAAAGTAGAGCTTTCTTACAGCCACCTTAACACAAGATATTCCACTCTAATTTCAGCATTAAGTGCTATAGCTTCATAAAACGAAAACAGAGCAAAATAAGTATGCAGAGAGAATAAAGACTATAACAACAATGAATTCTTGAGATGGGTATCAGAGAGGTGTATGTTCCTTTTACTTACAACTTTGTCATAATGTAGATAGTTATAAGTAGTACTTAAATTCTTCACAGAACAGAGCTTTGAAGCCACAGAGAGACATAATGTAAGTATTTTCAGAGTAGACAGTAAAATGTTATTTCTAGTTTGAATAATGCAGACTTGTTCACAGCTGAAGAAATAAACGTGTTTTCCACTATTGGATCAATATCGATCTTTTACTTTTTCCCTCTTGCAAATTTAGATTCAACTTTTGACAGCAGTACAAGAGAGAGAAGATATCTTTAAAAATCTAATTATCTGTATAGCATCTATTGTAGAAATCACAAGATTTTCACATTATTAAAAGGAAATCTATGTATAATGTTCAAGTATAAGCAGCTTGTTGCCAGATTTATGTTCACAACAAATAATGGAAAAACATGAACAGCTAACCATACTTGGCCTTAAAAAAATGAAATATGGATTTCTCCAGGATGCCATTGTTCTTCCAGGCTGCTTTGTCTTCCAGACATCAGTTTGGTTTTCCAGCTTACTCTGCAGCTCTGTTCCCTAACCACCAGGGAATGCACACAATGCTTGAGATGCATCAGAGCTGCCTTGGAGAGGTTGGCAGAGAGCTGTTGAGTTGGAAGTTGGTGAAATGCTGCATGGTGCCCTGGGGAAAAGCTTCTATACACAGCCTTTCTTTTTAAACAGTCCTGCTATTTCTATCCCACCACTCCCATGCAAGCAGTATCCAATGTGTGGGAATTGCAGTGGAGTTTACATTTGAGTTGTGCTCATGTGTGACACGCACACCTAAATAATTATGGTAGCCTTAATGTCTGCTCAGTATACCATTAGAATCGGAAACAGTAACTTGGAATTTTCTTAGTGGCAAGGACAGAGTCTCAGTGAAACACTGCGTGTTGTGTCAGGATAGCTGATGAAATAATCCAGTTCTGTTCACAGGTGTCAACTTGTAAATATTCTGTTGCGCATAGATCTCTTTATCCTTTATGTAAGCTCCAGCAACAGAATGCGTGGGCAGTGAAATCTTCCCTGACTTCAGAAGTTAGTACTTGGGTTCTAGTTTGAGCCATTTATCAGTAAATTGTCACTAATTAAAGTTAAAAGTTAAGTTTCTCTGTAAAGAAAATCATGACTTCTGGTTCAGCCTTATTTCTTTTATAGACCCTGTTAATGTCTAACAGACATTACTACTCTTTTCAGGAGTATCTTTCCCAAATGTTATCCAGGAAACAAAAGCAGCAGTAAGCTAGCTGCCTTGTGTTGATTTCTCTTTAAGCAAAACACCTACTGAGGTCCTATCCTTCTGTGGGCACAAATGCCAGAAGTTGTTAAGGTAGGACTCTGAGGTCATTCTTAGTACCATACTAGTAAATTACATAGCCACTCCCTACTTTTTCAAGATGCCAAGGCAAATTTACCATGGTGTTCTTGCCTGGAAGAAGAGAGCGAAGACCCTTGTTCTCTAGGCAGGGTTTTGTCTAATGACAGCCTGCACAACAGCATTCCAGAACACCTGAAACATGTTTCCCCCAGCCTTACCAGGGAGACTGTCACACAGGTTTTGGGACAGTCCAGAATTCTCTGTGAGCCCTCTGATTTCACAAATAAGCACCTGCTCTGCATGTCAAGGGTAGAAGTCTGCTTTTGTGCCAGCTTCTCTGTTTCACTGAAGAGCTAACCAATGATTAGTGTTTGTCTTGAGTATTTCTTTCTTAATTAAATAATCCTTTATAAAACAGATTTTGTGTCAAAATACTATCTTCTATCCATTCTTTTAATCACCCATGCATTCTATCAGTTTTTGTAATCAGGGAAATAAAATTGATGTTTCACAGGGCTTGCCTTCTGAAGGACCTTAAGTAAATACTGGCTACATCCCAACATCTCAGTGTTCTTGTTTGTGAATATTTGCAATGAGTTTTTTACTTACCTTCTGTTTTTCCTAATAACTCAGGTGTTTCAAGAGCTGCAAGGGCAATAATGCTTAAGTAAACCTTTTAGCCATTGCAATCTACTCCAAAGGAATGAAAGTTAAACATATCAATTTTTAAATGCTTTCAGATAAATTCTTGTTAAAATATTTAAAGGAAATGTAGGTAGTTACAGTCCAACAAAATAAGAATTAGTCTTCAAACAAAATGCTAGCACAACTAGAAACAGACTAGAAACACAGAGAAAATTTTCCTTATATAAAGGAAGTTCAAAGGGGAGTGCTAATTTCTTCACATCTTGCTAGAACAAATTCTATTTCTGTATAGCTACAGATAATCTATAGACATCGTCTACAGATGTCTATCAATTAAAGATATCTGTTAAACAAATGAAGAGAGTTGCAGAATAAAACTGTGCTTAAAGCTATCTTCTGAAGTCCTCCTAGTGTCCTTTATCAATGTTAAAACTGAGGTCATAAAATCAATCAATGCAGTGGTTTTCCCTTTTAGTTCTGTGTTTGTGTGACAATTCTGTGGCCATGTTACTAGGTATTCTGCAGGCTGCCTATGCCCAAAGATCAAAAGAGAAAGAGAACAGCAGTACACTGAGATTTCAGTTTCATGTTAGTGTTCCTAAATTATGCTATTCCCTTCTATTAGACACCACACAAAAAAATCAAAGTAGACTCCAAGCAGCATTCTATTAAATTATGATGTAAATTCCTTTTTCTGTTACTAAGCACAAATGAAAACAGAATAAGGGCTGAACCTACTAGCATCCAAGTGTTCTTCATTTCTGTGCAATGTGCCAGAAGTAGGCTAGATTTTAAAGAAATAATAAGAAAGCACGCATCTTTCTGGTGGCCAGGAGAAAGGAAATGATGAAATGATGGAGTGGTGAAGATTACATACAACTTGCTGGTTTCTCTTTTTAAAAATTTTGATACACGTATCTTGACAACTCTTGCTAGAGGACAAGAATATCAAAGCACAAAAGAGAGATAAATGGCTTGCTAATTACAAATTTGGATCTGAAATATGAAATTACTTATTTTGGATTCAAGCTAGTGTAGATTCTAAGTGGTAGATTCTCAGTGATCCAGTTTGCTCAAATATGATTTCTGTTGTACACATTTTCATTGCACAACATCAGACACCTTTCAGATGTCAGTCTATTACCCACTTCATTTCCCTCTTACTGTACTGTGTTTATATTAATCACTTACCAGGGCACTGATTTGCATAAAAAGAATATTTTTCTAGGAAAAAACCAAATGAATACATGAAGCTAATGAAGATTTTCTGATTCTTGCTTATGCAAATACTAATTAATACTTTACAAGTCATATCCAGTGAATGCTGTCATCTCTGACGGGCTGGAAAAAACCTGGACTCACTTTGTGATTTTGGAAAGGGAAGATTCTAACGGGGAAAATTGGATTTTGCAAGCTTACACATTCAATGTGCAATTGCACTTTCGGGAGTCGGATGGAACAAAGTGCCTGTGGACTTCTTATGGAGATGTTAAATGGCAGAGAACCTGTACACCAATTTTTCACTATTTGAAAAACCCAGCCTACACAATTAGTACTACACTCACTTTTCAAAGAACCGTTAGGGTGTATTTTATCATCTTTAGTAAATTTTTTTTTGCATGCCTACTTGGAACATTTGCTAGATAGAAAAATCAGTCTTTTATGTGAGTATACAGCATGTAGAAAATGCTATATATAATTAATGTGTATATATATACTGAAATGTATAAAACAGCTAAGTTTTTCCATGGTCCTTGCACTTGTCAATAACTATCATCAATCAGTGAAACATAGTTGGAATGAATGCATGTATCAAAAACTTACATTTCCTAGGGCATTTTTGGTTTGTCCACTGGGATATAAAGCATATAATAGGCCATAATTCTCAAACTGCATATATATAGTGCAAACACTCTCTGAACCTTTCTAGTTATTGCTTCTCTGGAACTTGTAAAGCGTATGCATAGTAAATTCCTTCTTTCCATTGTGAAGGCTTACAGAGCTATATTTATATGAATAAAGCTAGTTTTCTGATAATGACATTCTAGTATTGCTGTAATAAGTACCAATCTAATGGAAACAGCAAATAAGGAGCGTCTGGATGATGCTTTTAGTCATATGCAGAGCAGGGAGTTGGACTTGATGATCCTTATGGGTCTTTTTAACTTGAGATATTCTATGATTCTGTAATTCTATGAATTTACCCAAATGAGGTACAGTCTTATGTGGGAGAAGGGAAAATTTTTCTTGGTTCAAGCATGCTTATTAGTTCCCACAAGTAACTTCTGTGTCTGTTTCTCTTCATCATTGTCAATGCTGAGCTAGGAGGAGGAAGCTGAGAAGAAGCTGTAGGATAGTGCAGCAGTTTGAGATTGTCCTGTGGCATCCCATTCACTCAGTACTGTGTGATATACTTATTGTCGTATACCTGTAAATTTGTGCACACGTGCATAAAGACCTTTTTAACATTGGATTAGATGCCATGAAGTCTTAAAAAGGTTTGTCTTAGCTAAAGTAGCAGCGCTTCCAAATTACTGCAGGTCAGGTAGTCATTAGCCTCAAGACTTAAAAAGCTTTCAAGTGCTGTAACAGAGGCTTATAAGGGATATTCAGCTGCCTTACCCATCTGACAGTGTCAATACAACTGCAGTATATTTGAATAGCTGATGATTCAGATACTGAGGAAGGCAAAATGCTCCATTAAATAAAGGAGTTACAGACCTCTGATAGCAGAGGAACAGAATCAGTGACACAAACAGTCCCTTCTGGTTTGGTACAATGTGCTTCTATTGTCAAGGCAATGATCCCTTTCTGTAGCACATCCAGAAGCTCTCTTTATGAAGTGGGAAAGATATACAAAGGCTTCTACAAATGGTAGCTATGGTAATATGGTATGAAGAAGGAAGCATTCTCTAAAGTAGTGAAGTAATAAAGCTATTTTAGGTTTTATGGGTCAGTCTTAAAGTCTACCCAGGTGGCAGCAGAAAACTCCTGGAGTTCACAGAACAAAGATGGCATATGCTGTCTCTCTGAGACATACTGTCAGCAAGAAGTATTCCCATATTCTGCAGTGCTTTAAGCTCCTTAGCATTACCTCCTCTGATCTGAAGGGGCTTTTAAAAGCCACAATTTTACAATCAAGTTTAAATTTAGGTATTCAGACAACAATGTGTTTCTTTCAGATTCATACAAATTTCTTGTTCTAATTTATATTTTGTTATTAATGACAGATTTTACAGTGTGTGTCTTCTTAACAAGTCAGTGCTATGATAGTTACCTAGGTGTTCGACCAAGGGGAGTGAGGCCTTATACATGGAAATGGTGTTACATTGTGAAACACGTCTGTAAGTTGTAAGTCCCTGAAGAAATGGAGCATAGTGCACAAACATTAGAATCTTGATTATTACTATGTTGACTCATCAGATTAAGAAAGATTTCACAAGCTGCTGAAGGGCACCTTGCAAACTGAAAATATGCTTTCCTTACAAATTGTAATTACAGACAGACATATAATTATAGACGGTCTCAAATGTGTTGCTCCTTCTATGTCTTTTCTAATGCCTTCTGAAATCAAAGGGAGTGCTCTTCCAGCTTCAATAAGCTTTAGGCTTGGTCTTTGGTTATCTTCTTTTTAGTTGTGTTCTAAAGCCACGTAGTCAACTGTGCCATGTACAGTAAGCTGCTGTAAATTTTTCTTAATTGCGGCAAAAAGAGAGAAAAGTTTCTTCTGCAAAACCTCCTTTTTACTAGATATCTCAGAATTAGTAATAAATTATCTCTGCTTTTGCAGTTTTTTTCTTAGATTTGATTTTCAGTTGAAATTAACCTGTTCAAATGTTTATGATACTGAAAGTTAAATGCTGCACGGTATTTAATATAAAGACATATCTGTGTATAAGTAATTTTCTTTTTATTTACAGGGGGTTTTCCACTTTTTTACAAAGATCAGACTTTTATGTGTTATTCATTTGAAGTTATTAAACTTCACAGTAAGGTTTTTTAGGTAACTGCACAACAATTGACCCCCTGGCCAAATCATAGGGATTGCATAAGTATTTTCAGGTCTCTGTTCTGGAAACTGCTGCTGATGCAAAAAGCCTGAATGAGTTTGATGGGATACTGGACAGTGTTGACAGGACAGCAGCAACCTTTAGGGTTGCTAAGGACATACAAATCATCTCAAATCCAGGAAGATGTAAATGTATGAGTGCTAACATACCATCACCCCTCAGCATTGTATATGTGCATTGGCCCTATTTCTACATTGTTCCATAGGCACTGCCTTTAGCAGCTGTTGAAGACAAGATAATTAGGTCTGTCTTTTTTTTGATATTTTTCATATCTGTATGCACATTGATGTGATCTACACAATGCCAATCTGTGATTTTGTAGCAAAATTGCACATTTGATTTGTCTTAATACACCGTGTATCAATCTGAGAGTAACCTCAGAGTAATCTCAGAGTATTGTAGAGTTTGCAGAGTGCACGTTCACACTGGGATTATTTCAAGATGCTTGCTCAAGATATGAAGTAGGAAGAGAGTGCATAATCAAGCTTATTATTTAGCACAGTCATATTTTGATACTTGAAATAGCTTCTATCAATGAACATATTGCAACATTAATTAATTGGACAATTTGTCTTTGACATGTAACACAAGGATGGAGTTTCTTCTGATATCCTAGTGACTACTGTGTATCTGTGATGTCCTGGGACAAAGAATTCCACACTAACTACAAACTGTGCAGAGAAGCATCTGATTTGCTTTTGTTATCTCTGATGAGCTCTGAGATGACATTTTTACGGAACTACCTATTATAGTCCTGAATTCTCATTTTTGAGTAATAAAAACCACCTCAGAGAGTATGATTAGGTATATAAAATTAGGATTTGGGTTTATTTGTGTCCATTACTTTGTCTACATGATAGTCAATAACTTTTTATAAGTAATAACTTTTTATAAGTAATTCAACCTTGAAAGATCTTTCTGCCTTTCTTCATGTTAGGGCATCATCTTTAGTTTAGTTTCATAATAGCCAATGTCAGTAAACTTTGTCACTCACTATTTTTTTACTTTTCTAGGGCATTAATGAATCTAATGAGTAGCATGAGACCAAAATGCACTGTAGAACATTGCTGATCTTTCTCTAGTGCAAAAACTTGCCCTTCAACACAGTTCTTTATTTCCAGCAATGTAGTTTTTTTCTAACTGCTAGTTTTCCATTTAAGCTTTCCTGGTTCAGTTTCTTTAAGGATTTGTAATATGAAATCTCTCTCAAGTGACTTCTGAAAACTCAGATAAGTTGTATCAGCCCCACCTTCTTTGTCCATGTGTATATCAAATATCCTGAAGAACTCTTGTATTTGCAAGGATGTCTTTCCTTCAGAAAACAATGTTGATGGTTTTCTCTATCTGTTTCTACTCATTGTCTTATAATTTGTCTCACAAATGTGTGAGGCCTTCTGACCTTTTCTTCTCTGAATCTTTTCCAGGACCCTGTAAAAAATTTTACCATCAGATTTGATGCCTTCCAATTTTTCTGATGTCATGTAGTTGCCAACCAGATGAACTTAAACTGAACGTAATCTGTTCCTAGTGTTGCATTATTGTTCATTTTGTTAATGCATTTTCTATTTCATTTGAATTCATTTGAAAGTAAGGCAGAGGGCATTACTCAGAAAGGATTCCAACATTAGAAACCTCCTTCTGCTGTCCATGGGGAACACAGCTGTGAAAAATTTGTTCGTTTTCTGTTATAATCATATCTTCTCTGAGAGATCTTTTGTGTTGTCAGTCATCTTTACAGAAGTTGGCTTTAAAGTTGGCTTTACAAACTCTCTGGCAGACTTCCTCCTCCTTAATGTGCTTAAGTATTCATCTATGTATATATATAAATGTTTATACCCCTTGCATGTGTTTCTCAGATTCTCTTTTTTGCTGCCTTGTGTTTTTAACCTGCCAGAGTTTATAATCAATTATCCTTCCTTAGACATGACTTTGACTTTTTCAGGATGTATCTTTATTTCTAACATTATTGTTTATCCTATAGTGTCATGCAGACTTTATTTTTGTCTTTCTAAAAGAAAGACAGGTGCTAAGCATTTTACCCTGGTTGCTAATAAATACTTTCTGTGTTGTCTTCAAACATTGTCTCTTTTAATTGTTCCTGTTTCTTTTTTTTGAGAGTTTTGTCCCTAAAGCACTACCATAATACAGTTGTTGACTTTTTTATTCATGCAAGGAAGCTGAATTAGAGTATATTTTGATAACTTTGGAAAGCTTTTCACTAGAAAAATTTTGAATAATGCCCTGTCTGCTACTCAGGATAGCTTTTTCTCTCTTAAGAATCTCTTATATCACAGTATAATTCTGCCTCAGTATTAAGACTTGTTTTATATGCACTCAATCTAATTCGAGATAGTCATAGTCTTCTGTTCTGTCTTGTGTTCTGTCTTCTCAGACACACTGATCTCCCTGAACAAGTCGCAGTCACTGTTTCATCTTGGTAAGATGATAATAAGATTGTATAGGAAAAAAATAATTACTTTGTTTATCTTAATTTTACAATGTTAGTATTAATGTTACCATCAGAATTCATCTCACTCCCAATAATTTCCAATTTGAATCTAAAAAATTAAATTTCAGGACACAGTTGGTTACATCCATCTGGATATCAATAAGCTAAAATCTAAGTGTATTATTAGCAATCTCAGCTAAAATAGGCAGTACATGGGGAAATTTATGTAGACTCAAAGTTCTCCTTTTAACCCATTTCCTTTATTCCTATTTATGAAACATTAAATACGCATTTAAGTATGCCTTCAGTAGTATTTTATTACTGGTTAATAGCGCGAATGCTGAAATGCGTACCTGCCAATCATCTATCATGTGGATAAAAAAGACAGGGAAATGCTTGTAAAGGTCACTGTATTGAAATGATGACACGTTTTTGAGCCGTTTTCCTGAACAGCTTGTTCACACTGGAGTCTGTCTTTGCTCCATATATTCCCATCTTCATGCAATACAGCTATACAGCAAAACGAGCTCACCAGTTGCCACTGATTTACTTCTTAAGGGTATTCTTGTGATTGCTTCTGCTTAATATAAGAATCATACTCTTCCTCATTTTCATGAATGTCTCAGCTGTTAAGACCTTACCTGTGGAATACAACTGAGAGATAAAACAGAGGTGTGAGTCTAGCTTGCAGGACTATAGTAGGTAAAGGCATCTTACGCGTGGGCACATACTGCTAGTGTAGACAGCTGGATTCTAGAGGCAAATCACTTGAGAGTACATGGTAGTTATGCCAGATATGAGCTATACTAATAGCCCATAGTGGTGTGTGGGAAGGAGTTTTGCTAACAAGAGCTTATTTGCCAGGAGTGGTCTGTAAATCTCAAGGAGCTGTGGAGCCAAATGATAATCCTTCCAAAACTGGTTAGGTCTTAGGTAGCTATTTGAGTATGAGTACCTTTTCCTTGTTTGAAAATATTAAACACCATGTGCAAGGCAGAAAGTCACTTTTTGCAAAATACTCTGTGATTATTTGAGAATAGCAAACGGAAGAAGCTCTACAATGATAATCAGCCAGTTAGGGCTCAAACATGAATAAAATCATCAATATTGCTTTTCACTATATACATTTTTAATAAACTAATTCTTAATTGTAATGGTAAATTTATAAGCTCCCACTTAGACTTATTTAATGTAATTCCTCTCCTCACAAAAGTCAAAGAGCAAATAATCATGACAGGTCTTTATTAGATCATGGCTGTTTAATAAACCACTACAGTCTCTGATACAGAAACATTTGTAAGCTCTTAGTGTGGCTACATTTATCCTTTTTTAATCCAGGTCTTTCAGGACAGTGGTTTGTAGACCTAGTATGTAAGGCATAAGCAGAAGTTCCACTGAATGGTTATTTCACAGCAATCTCTTAAGTGTATCATTCCTGTCTTGAGTATTTGCATGTTGTTTACCTCCCAGTTATAATGCACTATGGAAAAGGTTTTATTTTCTGGATTCATTTTCTTTCCTTTTCTGTTGCATACAGTTGATGTGCAAAGTTAACCAGTTGTTCATATCCTATGGATAAGTGAAGGTGTGAAAAGACTCAACTCCTCTCTGTAAAAAGTCAATAAAATGTGTCAGTTTCATAAATAGCAATAGATTACTCCTTCAAGTCTGGTGCATGTACCTGTTCCTGATTAGGAAGAAGTATTTGGGGCTCTCTTAAAAAACAGGACGAATCCTCATGTTCACAGGCCTTGGTCCTCATGAGAAATGTGGATCACAGGCAGCACAGTTAGCATGAGCAATCCAGGAGGTTTCTGGAGTGCTTTGATCACAACTTGATGACAAAATTAATCAAGGATCCAAGAGCTTCCCGCCTTGCAAAGAGCTCCATTCTGATGAACCTCATACTTACAAATAAGGAAGGACTGGTCAATGATGTGAAGGTCAGGGCCAACTATGGCTGCAGTGACCATGATGATGAAGTACTGGATCCGAAAAGGAGGAGGAAAAGCAAAAAGCAGGATCACAACCCTGGTCTTCAGGAGCACAGAATCTGGCCTGTTTGGGGACCTGCTTGGAATAATCCTATGGGAAATGGTTTTGGACTGAAGGGTTCAGGACAGTTGGTTGATTTTCAAGGATATCCACCCCCAAGATTGAGAATGGTCTACTCCTGACAAGCTGGCACAGAGATCAGTGAGAAAATTCAGAGAATGGAAAACTTACCTTAGTGGGGAAGGATCAGGTTAAGGAGGATTTAAACAGATTGGATAGACAAAAGTCTAATGGGATGCACCAGCAAGTGTTGAGGGAGTTGGCTGATACCATTGAGAGATCTACCTGGATGCAGTCCTCAGTAACCTGCTGACTCTGCTCTGCACCTTTTTTAAGTATGAAATATTCAGGTGTTTTGAGTGCACTCAATTAATGCTCAGATATAACAGTGACTTTTTGGAGGTGATTTTGGAGGATCAAAATAAAATTATTTTGGAGAATTTAGAGGGTTTTTCCCTTATTGAGTGATCAAATGATCAAATAATTTCACCAGTTGATTAAATAGGTATAGGAAATTTTTCTTTAAAGTATTAATCAATCCCTTTCAAATTTTTCTTTTTGTCAAATCCATTTCTATATATATTAGTTTCATATTGCCCCTGAAATGTATACTTATATATATTCCAGAAGCAGCTGCATCATTTAGTAATATTCTGTTTGGTTTCATGAAAGATATCTTAACTGCTTAAAAATACAAGTTAATGCGTGCAATGCTATGCTTAAAAAAGGTCTTTTGCCTTCTCTAATTAGTGTTGTTTAGTGGCTTTTCAAGTACAGCCAAATGTAACTTCACTGAGTTCCTCTTTGTAACTCAGATGAAGGTGGAAAAGCAGCACCGAGCCAGAAGACTGGGCTCTTAAATTTGTACTAATAACACTTATTTCAATTTTACATTTCATTTTGTCCAGCTCTTCATAAGAACTACTGGATGGGAATCATATTTTAAAGTGGTCTTTGAAAAATTGCAACTTGCAAGGTGATTTTTTTCTTGTTATTGAAACAGTGCAAGAAAAAAAGAAAAGCTTTTCATTTGCTGTATAGAGGGATAACCATAGACCAGAGATATAGCCATAACTTCATGGTATCTAGATGTGGGTGCAAAACAATGGTTTTCCACTTCTCCATGTACAACTACTTGACGCTCTCTTTAATCAACACCAGAGGAAACCCATCAAATAAGGTTGCTTAATAGTTACAGCTAATGCATTTAAATTGCACAGAATCTTCTGTAGCATCACACTTGCATGGCATGGCATCTGTTCTAGGTTTTAATCATCTTAAGTGTTTACACACTATGACCCTTGAGCCATTGCTGTCTGCACAAAACCAATATGTCCATTTTGCTGGTTGATGTCCATATGTTAGATAATATGTTTAATGGGCCATAAATTAATTTCAATTGAAAACCATTGGATATCAGAATAATAGATTGTTTAACCAGTTATGCTAAAGCTACCATCTGATACATGAAGAATAAAAGTTGCATAAATATGTTCTATAAATTTCCTCTAATATAATGCTTACCGAACATCTAGGAATCTATAACCTTTTTACTACTGTAAAATTTATTTAATTTACCATTAATTTATTATATCTGGCTAATAACGTAAATTCAAATATGGTTACATTGCGTTTGTGATGTCTTTCTATATGTTTTTCATGCAGACTGTTTAGAAAGAACTCATTTTTCATTATAGGTACAGTGTCTAGTTCAGTCAAGTTGGGGCAGGACAGGACATAAGACTCAAGATCATCTTGTTGCGCATGTATGAAGTAACAGCATTCTCAATATTTTTAGTTAAAATGCAATATCATTTACTGGTAAACCAGCCACTCAAATGCCTTCTCTTATACATCATGAGAGCTATTACACATTTTTAAATTGTCACAAAATTTCAGGAAAGATTATTAAATGCTGATGTTTCTTGATTAAAAGATTTTACTTCTGCACATATTCTAATCTTTCATGGAGAACTGGAAGATGCTGAAGGCAGACTCAGTTTGCAGTGTATTAGTTAAATTGGAAAGTGTTAAGTAGGGTCAGTAAATGACATATAATTAAATAAAATGTACCACTGGGCTGTAGAAACTGTTTTACTGTGATATGCCAAAAAAAAAAAAAAAAAGAAATTTAATGAATGTTTTATGGTCTTACAATGATGTTTTAGTACAGAATCCTTCCCATAAAAGGAAGGCTCTTGCAGTAATACTGAACTGCATTAACTGCAACCTCAAATGTATATATGACTAAAGTGATATTTGAGTTATGCAGAAAATTAGTCCTCAGGTTTCCCTAAAATAACTAGAAAAAAAGAGCAAAGAGGCTGCCAAGACACCCTTGGTTCTAATGTTGCATATCAAGGCCACTGTTCCAGATGAAAATGGGGAGCCACAGAGTTAGTATTTCCCACCCATCAGGAAATGAGGGAGGAGACCATAAATGGCACAGCTGACCAGCTAGGGACACATGCATCTCTCTCACCTGCAGATTCTGCTCCAGCAGCATAGCCTGCAAAGCTCACGCCATTCCAGTATCAGTCTAACCTTTGCCGTTTTTCCATGGTCATAGGAAAATCTTGCAAAGCTCAGCTCATTGATGGGTTGTGGTTCTTGAAGTCTGCGTATGGGGCTTACAGAGGAACTTTGTGTTGTGGCATTTGATGAAGGCACTGAATTTTACTTTAATCTTGCGGGGTAGCCCTCAGCTAGGTATCTGTCCACTGGGAATCCTCCATGAACACAGCCACTAAGGTCCCAGTGTAGGTCAAAAAATAATGAATCCAGCCAGTGCGGGCTGCCCAGTAGTGTGTTACCCAAGCATCAATGATGTAAAGAACTCCTTCTCTCAACAGAGAATTCAAGTGAAGACTCTGTTGTGAGCTTGTCTGCTTTTTTGCTTTCCTGATTCTCAGACTAAAGCAATAGGCTCTGCTGTAGTAACTAACAGAACTTGAATTCTTAACAGTGTATTGAACAGTTTTGAAATGATTGCATCTAGTTTCCCTCAAAGTCTTTTTCTTTGGTAGATGATACATTTATGTGACAACAAAATGCAAGGGAAATCATGAATAATCATTTTGGAAAATCTCATGAAGTATCCTCTTTGTGTTTCCATTTCGTACCTAGAAATCGCCTACTGTGTTAATCTAGTGTATTAATAATATTCTACACCTCTCAAATAAAAAGCGAAAAGAAAGTATATATAACAGAAATGCAATTTTAGTAATGCTCAGTGTAGTGAAAGCAGG
Source organism: Neomorphus geoffroyi (assembly GCA_033558235.1). Lineage (NCBI taxonomy): Eukaryota > Metazoa > Chordata > Aves > Cuculiformes > Neomorphidae > Neomorphus > Neomorphus geoffroyi. The sequence continues at coordinate 31,216,788 of JAUMJM010000048.1, forward strand.
CCCTTTTCCCTAGGTAAGAGAAAAAAAAAATACAATGCCTGTGCCCAGAGCACTCCAGATGGAATCCCAGTAGGCAGCACACTAGTGTAAATGAAAGCAGTTTTATTTATTTCAGGCAATATAAGCTTTGCATTTCTGTTAAGTTTCTTTGCTTTCCCAGCTATGGCATACTAATATTCAATTACTGAGTCTTCATGGATTTTTTTAATTTCCAGTGTGTTTTGTTTTAAAGAGTTTCTACATTTTCCTTGTATTAAAAATATGTTTACATTATGACAAGATTGTTTTCAAACCACTGCACAATGATTTTGTTTTCCTGTATACTTCAGTATAGTTGAAATCTTATATTATACCAAATAAAACTCCCCAGGTAGCAAACCATCTTATCTTGTTATATTCTTTAAAATAATTTATGTAAGCTGTGCTGTAACAACTTTCTGGAACTCAAAATATAAATCAAGGTTGTCATGGATACATGCATGAGAAGGCTTTCGTTATAAATAAGTTATGAGTGACTATTTTTAGTACATAAAAATAGATCCTTTTTAAAAAAAGAGATTTAGTATGTAGCTAGGGTCATTATTAGTTACTCTGATTGCACTTAAATACCATTTCTTTTCTTCCTGTTAATCATCTATTTTTAAACATTGAGGTTTGTGTGGATTGTCAAAATGGCTGATGAGAGCTCTGGGCTTTTCTCTCACCTGTTTGACTCTCTTTTGTACCAAGTGTGCCTGACGTGGAATTCGTATATTGCTTACTATCAGTTAGAAAGCTAGGCTTTTTTACCTAGCATGGAGTCCACCAGTGCTTTCAGATCTGATGAAACTTCAGCTGGCACTTTTCTCTCCCTGTAGTTGAAGTGGATACAGTAATTATAACATGTGGCTGGATAAACTAAATAATTCATGGAACTTTCAAGTCAGTAGATACCTTCTGGTATCTTATCTTAGATCTTGCTCCTCCTTCTCTTCTACATCGGTAGTGAAAGAGCCAATGCCCTAATATGTGATTTTCTATTACTGCTGATTATAAAACAGAAAGTTATAAGGCTGTGATAAAAACTGATAAGCCTGTGATTATTGAAAAACAAATGAAGAACATAGATTGCTGAGAATAATTCACAGTAAGAACATACAAGTATACTAAACAAATGATGCTTGTAACACTTCTGATCTTTAGGTTTTTACAGAACAACAAACGGAGGATATGCTAGTTTATAGCTCTCAAACTAGATGTGTCTTGACATAAAGTAAAACAAAATAAAATAAAGCAAACCCTTAAAGAGGGAGTATTACCAAAGAGTAAGCACAAAGTATTAACAATTAATTAACAATTAACAATTAATTTCTTCCAAGAGTACAAAATGTTGATCTCCTGCTTGTTGTGTTAACTGTGAGTTAAAACCAGACTGTATTTAGAATTTACACAGTTCTTTTCATGGAATCATTATGGCAATTAAAAGTTTGTGAAAAATACCACATGTGAAATATGCTCCCAAGAGCTGAACTGTTTGAAGTTTGTGTCAAACATCAAATGATTTTGAAAAACAGGTATCAAAAATATTGATGATAATACCTGTAGAGATTTTCATTGTTATTTTCCAGGAAGTTTTTCACCCAAGAATTTATTTCTTGCTTATGTTTGTGCAGCTTCAATAGTCAGATTTTTTTTTTTTTGCCTTTGAATTAGCTTAACAGCTGTAGCAAAATGGTTTCCTTCCAGCTCAGGACATTCTATGATCCTTTGAAACATAAATCATATCCATAGATGTGCTGTTCTATTAAGAATCAGAAGATCTTTTTTACGAGTCTTAAAAATAACTGTTGACTTGTGTCCTAAATATAACAGATACTTTATACCTAAGCCAATAGAGGCATAACGTTTAGAGCCAACAAACCAGGAAGAATCTATTTGCTTTCTGGAACTAAGACATACATGACCAAGCCAAACTTTCTGACCTAGCTTATTATGAAAGTGCTAAAAACACAAAATCTGTCATTTTTGAAGGCTGCCAGCATCACCATTTTTTTCATAAAGTAGAACATGGGTTTACCACATTAGGAAATTGCTATATCTAGAATTTATTTTCAGGTTTTAGTGGTAGAAAAAGTAATTAAAATACAATATACATGTACTGTCTTTGCTTATGATTTGAAAATCTTAAAAAATAAGTACTTAGAATTAGTAGACTTGTACAAATAATGGGACTCAAAAACTAGCACTTTAACTAATATACTATGCCTGTTGGGTGTTACAAGACACTACCTGACAAATTCTTGCTAGGTGTGCAAAAAAACCCTCCTCCAGAAAAGCCTTCCAGAAGGTCTATATTGCCAGTGGGACCTTCCATCAATATTGGTATGAACGGCTAGATTTTCATAGTAGTGATAGCGGAGCCATGAGCAGAGTGCAGCGTTAGAAAATGCACGCTTAAAGGCTACTGAAGAGACCAATTGTGTAACTGACACTTTAAAGAATTTTCACTGTTTTCCTGCTCCTGTGAATTCTGCTGTTGCTACAACTGAATAGTATGTGTGTTCTCTTCGGAGATGTGGAAATGCATAGGCAGCTTGTCTCCTTAAATAAACGAGTAGTTTGTCATAAGTAGTACTACAGTTGTGCTCTACCAAAAAGAAAGATAGATTTTTCTGCAGTGCATTTTTATATATCAGTTGCACTCTGCTGTCTGGTTGGGGAGTTTAGAACTGCATGAATAGGGGACTATTGTTTCTACTTGCTTAGTGCAGGGGTGCACAAACAAATACTTAAAAATTCATTCCCAAAGGAACAGAGTTTAGACAGGCAGTTTTGGAGTACGAGTGATGACTTTTCGAATGAACTAATATAATTTATTTATAAACTGTGAAACAGATGTAATGGAATGTAAAAATAACGGTGAGGTTTTACCTTCTGATTTCCTAATTTCTGTGGTTTCTTTTGAGCAAGGCAATAGTTTAAATCCTGTAACAACAACAAAAAAGGGATTTAAAAAATACAAGCAGAGTTTTTTCTACATATCAAAGAAAAAAATTACTGGAAAATGCTTCCTCCAGATCATAATTTTTTTCAGTAATTTCCCAGGTATCTACAGTCACAAGACTTCAGAAATGTATCATTTGCATGCAATATCAGACTCTAGTCTGAAAATGCTTATAATATAAGAAACTATGAGAGAATGTCATGTTTAATAGTGGTATTTGTGCTTGATAGGTTTGAGTCTTTTGTCAGAGCTAGAAGGATTTTTATTAAGTCAGTGTAGACCATTTCTACAGGCATCTGCCTTGGTGCCTTCAAACAGCACCCCCTGGAAACAGTAAGGCAAGCGCATGCTCAAACTACAGTTTATTTGACACAGTTGATGTTCTTTTTACTGTTGCCCTCATCTGGCACTTTTTATGTCACCCATCTGTTGTGTCTGGGTAGAAAATGTGATTACTGTCTCTGGAGGGCATTTACTACTTTTTCTACAGCTTTGATCAGCGATCAATCCAAAAGGCCCCAAATTTTGATTTTGTCCCGAGGGTGCCACTGAATGCAAATACATAATAAATGCAACAGACACCATGTAAAACACCTATATCACGCCATTCCGAGTTTTTCACTGTCAGGCTGTGCTTATAATTGTCCCAGTGAAACTGTAGGTTTAAAATTGCAGGTGTTTGTGAGCCCAGGATATATACAAGAACATGTGTGGACTTGGTATGTAACTAAAATTAAATCAAAACAAAACCTGTAAAATGCTAAAAAGAGACTGACAGTGGTCAGTTTGAAAATATATTTTAAAGTAGACCACAAGACTCATTTGTATGTGTTTGAAAATAAAAGTATTGCTTTGAATAATGCTTTCTTGTAGAGCTTGGTCCAGCCTTTGCCATTCACCTTTTGTTTAACTTCATGAAGATCCCACGCTTTACTTTCATTTCTGTTATTTAAAAAAACCCTACATATTGCTTAGGGGATGCTGAAAGTCAGCAGCTCTGTAAGTCATTTTCCCATTGCCTGGTAGAAGACACTGCAGCTCAAAATGAGCAAGAAAAAAAGCTGGTGTGGGGAATGCGTGCAGATGTGCAGTACATGTGAAAATTATCATTTGGTTACCTTGGTTCTTTACAACCCCATATTAGAAGGCATTAGGAGGCATTTTTTTGTAATTCTTTGCCACTTTCAAAAGCTACTAAACTATTTTCCAGTTCTGTAGGACTGTGAGGTAAGGTGAAAAGATGCTCCTGTTGCATACTGCAGTTGTCTGCAGCAAATGAAGAGAAGTGTTTTTATTGCAAGATAGTTGCTGTCTAGGGTCTTTGTTGAAATGCTTAATCGTAAGGGCTAAACTGCACCCTTTAAGGATGCTTCCTTCTTTTTCTGCATTTTATTTATGAAGATAATCAAGACTAGGAAATGTTTCCCATTTATCTGTAGGAAAATATTATGCCAACATAACTCAGTAAAAGTTGATAACTGAGCTGGAAATGATAGAGAAAATGAGGTTATATGTCAAAACTGAGAAAGCATTAACACAAAGAGTGCAGAGAAGAATATGACGGCTAAGATGGAAAGAAACTTTTAGCATAAACAGAAATCTGAATGTTTGAGCATCCTGATTTCTATCATATGCTGTAGAGGTTACAGAACTAACGGCTTGCCTACACTTGGAAGTCAATTTAAATTAAGATAGATTGTGATTTAAAATGCAGTATTTGTTTCTAAGTAACAACAACCACGGACATTTCTAGTCCCAAAATAAAATTGTTATATGCCTATGTGTTTTACTCCCTTTCAAAGATAAACTCTAAAAGTCTGCAAACTGCAATTAAATACACCATTCAAGCATACAGCTTCAATACTTAAGGGCAGGCAGATTTGCAACTACCCATGGTAAATTGGTGCAAATTATCAAGATTTTCTGCCAGTAGCCACAGAAGTGAATCTACAAATAATGGTAAAGGCTGCTTGTGACATATTTGGTCAAATTTCCATTTTCTGTATGTATAATCTCACTGGGAGCCTGCACCCCCACTCACTTCTTTTGGAACTGGGAACAATCTAACAGTGTCTCTAAGAAGGCACCTCTGACAGGCAAGCATTGGGAGTGCATGCACTGCCCAGATCACCCGCTGTCTCCAAGGCCACTTCCCTGGTCTTCTGCAGTGACTGTGTGCTGTAGTACCCCTCAAATCTCTTGTGGTAGCTAGGTGCCTTCAAAAGCAAAAGCCAGATGCAGATCAGTTCAAGGTGACCTCAAGGTTTTAGTAAGTAGGTGTATAAAATAATTTAGTGATATTTGATATTCATCACACACCTATAAAACTTCAGATAATAGAACACCTTTTACTCTAGATTTTAGTCAGTAGACAGAAGCTATGATTTAGAGCTATATACAATATTGTTTATGTCCATGCTTGAAATAATCTACAGCATTGCACGCATCAAGGATAAATTATTTCATTAACATTTAATAAGTATATAGACATTATCTTAATATGTGTGTTAATATGTATGGATATAAGCATCTGGCAGAAGATCTGTGAAATACATTAGCAAAAATAACAGCAGAAAAAGCTACTTCAGGCATGCTGTGAATAGAAAAGATGCAAGAACAGTGGAGAAATTTAGAAATTAATTATCATCTGAGTTGATCTTCAAGAAAATGTGGGTCAATTAAGATGTTATGACAGGCATAAAATTAAGCATAGTTTATGCAAGCTTTATAGTGTATACTTATCTTTATATGCTCTGATTTTTGCAAGAAATGACACAAAATTAAGTTAAATTAAAATATGAGTCTATTGGAAAAACCACTATTGATGTCATAAATATAGGCTTCTATTCATTGATGTACTTTTCAATATTATTTAGCTTACAGACCTGCAAAATGACTGGGTAGTAAGATGTCCGATACTTCTTTACTACACCTGTGAAATACTTTATTAGGTCTGACTTTCAAATAAGAGCTTTTAAATTACTTCTTTTTCTATTGCCATCCTGCCATTGCCTCCACAAACTAAAGAGATGGCCGAAGTGTGTTACGAAGACTTACCAGCTCTTCTTCAGTATCTTTGTAGCATTCCCATGATGAACACTGCAAAGCAAAGTGTGCAAAGGTCACCCTATTTTCTCTCATATTTGCTACCCCAGTGGGTAGTGCAAGCCCTCGGAGAAGCAGGAGAGGTACTTCAAGACCTTGGCAAAGTGGCTCTGCAGCTGAACTCCAGTGAAGATACATCTTCTCACATCTGTTGAAGTACATGGGAAAAACAGGTGTGATATCATGGGTGAACTCTCCTGCTTCCAACTGATGGTTGTCCCTAGCTAGGCAGCAGCCACATGGGAGATGGTGCTTTCTCTATTGCTGAATAATACATCTTTCTGGTTTCTTTGTCCTGCCTTTTGTGCTTTTCATTTACACAGTGTCTCTTATTTCATAAAGTAATTGTTAACTGGTCAGTACAGGAGAGTAGTAGCTGAGTTTACAGTCCATTATAGCTTTGCTAAATATTTGTTCTCATGTTAACAATGTTGGATGGCATTGGTGTTCTTTGAGTGGTCTGGATATTAACGGGCTTCTCAGCAATATGTCATACTATAGTATTCCCAGAGGTGTCATGTTTACTCTATCGGGGCTTTCTAAGTGTAGGATTATTATCAAGTTCAATGACAAGAGTCTACAAAGAGGTGCTCTTAAAAAATGCTTTCCATGAACAACAGGTTTAAGAAGAATAGAAATCTATCTGTATTGCAGGAAGCCATGGAATTTGTCTATTATGCCTTCCTGTGGTACCAAAGGTGCTTCTTGGCAAAAGACATAGAGCTAGATGTGAATATTGATGGTGCAGTGAGCATGCTTCGGGAAAGATGTGTTTTATTGTGGAAGTGGCAGCTCTCTCCTTTAGCTCTAGCAAGGTAGGCACTTAAAACCTAGAGGGTTTGCTGTGTCTTTGCATCTCCGCGTGGGCCTCAGATTGCAGAATTGCTGTGCTGAGTACTTGCTTTTCTAAAAGGATAGAATAGAAAAACTCTGACTTCGTCTCTGAATAGACAGCAAGTCCCACAAACCAAACAAAACCCAACATCTCCCTAATCTTTTACTTTGTTTCTTAACTGCTATTGTTAGCATCTCTGAAAAAAAGCTTGTCAAGAGTTCACTGCTTTTCCTCCTAGCCTTTCCCCATTTATTCTTACCAAAATTGGTCGTGGGCTTCCCTGCTGCTACTGGCACAGGTTAGTATTTCATTCACTTTCTGCAAATACAAATGACTGGTCTAGGCTCAAGGCCATGGAAAATAGGCCTGTGAAAGCAGGTTGCTGTGTATTAAACACTCCAGCACATAACAGCTCTTGTCCCTAAGGTACTGTTTTCAGAAGGCAGCAATGATAGAGCTCATCTCAAAGATGGGCAGCTCTGGGGAAACTAGAAGGTACATTGGACTCACTATTTTTATTTTATTAAAGCTATCTGTTATATTTCTTTATTGTCTTCAGCTGTCTAGGCTCCTCTGAGATTTGTTCCTCTACTCATTGAAAGGAAAGGCAGCATGCTATGATTCTTCTGCCTCTTTGTCCCTAACACATAGGTTGAATATTTTGGTTTAAGATAGATGCCTAATGCAAGCAGATGTGAAAGGGTCAAGGTAATGATGAGTCTGGTAGCTTTCCTAGAAAATCCTTCCTGAATTTCATATGTAGAAAAGGTATCAGCATGGCTTGGGGGATGGGGTTGGGGGATAGGGAAAAGTGTGGTTGTGGGAGTGCTGGGAGTCCTTGTTTCTGATTTGTTTGAATCTTTTACTTTCTTTTTACTATGAAACCCAAAGGCTTAATAACTGGATATTTTATTACCTTTAAAGCAGAGGAAAGTTATCATGCTGCACAGATTTTAAGGTGCATGCTATTTAAAGTGAGGAGTATTTTTTCTGCCCACTTAATTTTGCCTTTCTAATGGAGTCTTAGAAAAGTAGTTTCAGGAAATCATATTTACTTACTCAGATTCCTTTTCACTATCAACAGCAAGGGACTTTTCCTCCTTTTGTGAAACAAATGCATTCACAGCTTAAGGAAGAAGGCATTCAAACACATAAAATTGAAACTAGCTGCCGAGCAATAATCAGAAACTTATCTGCACAAATTTTGACACGAGGGAATGACTCCTGGTGTTCTGCTTATTCTGTTCCATAGACAATCCATGGTCTGCTCTCTGCACCTTTGAAGTTGTATAATTTTGCCATGTATGGTGGGGTGGAACAGGTGAGAGAGCTCTTCTGGTTCACAGACAGCCTTGCGCTATGTTCTGGGACATTATATCCTGTGCAGAAGACTTTTTTATCCAACATTAATGTTGAATAAGAATTTTCATAGAATTCTTGAGATGGAGCTGCCTCCATTCTTGAGGAGGAGCTGGCTGGTATGCATATGTTAAAAACAAGCATAAAGGTTTCTACCTCAATGCACATAGGCTCTTTCTACAAGCACCTCAATACATGGGCTTTGGTGAATATCTATGTACAGAGGCAAGACTTCGTTTGGAGAGAAAGACTGGAGTGTGAACACCAATCCTTACCCTTCTCTACTGGGATAACTTCAGTGTTTTTAGGATCATCAGTTTACCTTGGTGGATCTGGTGGTATCAACTGAGGTACTGAGTTTCTCTGTTCTCCCCTGAATTGTCCGTCCATAAACAAATTTTACAAAGCAAACCAGAAGTACTGTTTCATGTTTGACAGTTTTTGATTTGCAATCGTACTGCAAACCATTATTGACAGTAATAGGCAGATTACCATAGCCTAACGGAAACAATATTTTCTTCACCTTTTTCCCCTCATTTGGAGGATTATTCAGCTTTTGTTGATGAATGTTGACACAATAATAAGAACGAATTATAGAGGATAAAAATATACGCACTCTGAGAATTAAAATGCAACACGAAAATGTCAGATCAATGAAGTCTAGCCAAGTAAATTGAAAGTGCATTTTCTAACCTGAGTTATGAGAGCTTTAAACTTTACTGAGAAGTGGCTGTTTTCCTCCATAATCTGAGTAAGATCTGGTCATTACCGGCAAAATGAAATATTCCCATTGCTTTGTAGGAGATTTGCCTTTGTATTTTATAACTCTTTCCTCGTGTAATCTTCACCGCCTCCAAAAAAACAGTGGGGAAAAGAAGGTATTTATGTTTTATGCAGAGATCTGCCATTAAGAATATCTTCATGAGCTGGAAAAGCCAGTTACTGCCTCAAATGGAACATGGTTTGCAAGTATACTTGCATTGCCCCAGCATTATGACTTCATGTGTTTGTACATCTTTAAAATAATTATTTTGCACATAGGTTTAATATTAAAATGAGCTGAATCTGGAAGTTGGTTTGGGTTTTGCGTTTTTTTTTTTTCCTCAGAATGTGCATATAATATAGCTGCTAACCGCTGGCACTTGCCGCTGGCGCCCCAGTACTATGCCAGATGAATGAAACTAGGTTTTCTATGTCCATTATATCAGTAAATCGAGTGAATTAATTTTTTCCCTCTTTACTGTCTGAGCGTTGGCCCCTCCCCTCATACCAGTTTCCCTCTCCTCGCAATGCTTTGGGAAAGAAAGTGCAAGTATCCTCCACCCCCCGCTTGTTTTATTTAAATTATCTCTTTTCTGCCCTGCTTTTCGCCCAGAGAAGCGGAGGAGCAAGGCGGATGGCTGAGCTTGGCTGGGAGCGGCTAACCTGGCTGCTCCCTGAGGAGGGCAGGAGGGAGAGAGCAGGAGCAGCAGCTCTCACTGCAGCCTTTTTTTTTATGCGGGCTGCCCCTTTCCGTTCAACCAGTGCCGCCTGCCCTGAGCAGCGGGCTGGTCGCCTCCATTCAGCCACATTTGGTATGCACGAGCACTGCTGTTCTCACGTAGGAAGCTGCTTTCTTAAGGAGGATCGGTGGCTCCAGCCGCGCCGCTGGCCCAGCCCAGCCCTCTGCCCTGCGGCACGGCGGGCGCGGGCGGGATGTGCCTGGCATCCCGCGCCCCGGCGGGCGGCTCCCGCGGTAGGTGCTGCCAGCTGCGCGGCTGAGCTCCCGCTGGGATCTGTGGAGGGTCATGAATCAGACCGATGCTCCCCGGCCACTCAACTGGACCATCCGGAAGCTGTGCCATGCCGCCTTCCTCCCCTCCGTCAGACTTCTTAAGGTACGGTGACAGCCCGCGCCGACACCGGTGTCTGCCGCCCAGCCCCTGCCCAGAGCCCTGCAGGCGCCGTTCCTGCAAAGTCAGTTTAGAAATAGTCCTAACTTCACTATTAATTAGCTTCCCTGCTACCTTTAAACCTGCTTGCGAGTGCCTGGAGATACCGAAATTGTGTTTCTGAGTTCCAGTTCGACACGTTTTTCTGTCGAGAAAGGTCTATGAGAGGGGTACAAACGGAGTAAAGGATGGTGGATATCATCTGGGCTTCAGTTTGCCTTGTCTTAAAAGAATTCAAGCCATGAACTTCTAAGGATGAAAGAGTCTGTTTCTAAGGTGTGTTCCTTAGTGAGCACTCCTCTGCTACCTGTTCTTTGGGGTTACCTAGTCCCTAGAAAATACCACAGGTCCGCTACTACTCAGACCAACTTGTGACTGGAACGGTATGTGAGTGGGCAAAAATCATTGTGGTTTGCTGAAAGCTGTAGGAGGAACACGTTCTGTTAGAGGCTGGCAGTGCAGGCAACAGCAGTGAAACTTTCTGATGATTATTTTTTGTTTGTTTGTAAGTGCCACAGTGTTGAAGGTGCTTTTGAAGGTGTTTTTAAGTGTACTTTCCTAGGAGATAATAATTAATTATTTGAAAAATATATTTGGGTTTTATAGACAGTGAAGGGCTTCTAATGTCAACACGCAAAGTACCTCTGCTATTGCATATTCCACTGAAGCTGTTTTAGAGATGTTTGTAACTGGAAAACAAAATTTCTTGAATCAGTCTTTTATGAAAAAAAGATTACATTAAACTGAAAAGTCATCTTTGTTCTTGGTATTTCTTAATTAATTGGATTATACAGTGAAAAGCAGCATAGTCAGGTCCCTTTAGGCTTCTGCAGCTGTAATATGTTTTATAAAATGTTGGATTCATGACACTAATTATCTCAGTTCATCTTAGTACTTGATAGTTTGCTTTTGAAATTAATATGCAGCCAGATAAAACATGGCTACTCTAACAGTGTATTAGAAGTGAGTGTTTGATATAACCACTTGATTTTTTGTGGGTAGCTTTGAAATTAGGTCAGTCCTTACTGTTGCAACATATTTGAATTCCAGTGTAGTATACGACAATGCACTTAGCAGACATATACTGTACATAGAATTGCTGTATATATGATGTGCAAGTGACTATACCATGTCTCTTAAAAGGTATTTGTCACATTCTGACAGGAAGGAGATACTATAGGAAAATATTTCTGTTACCAAACCAGACATATGGCTGCTGGATGCACATTGTGAGCAGCTCCAAATAACAGAAGAAAGATAAAACTTCAATTGCTGAAAAATCAAAATGTAACTAATACAGAACAAATTGGAGAGTGGTGTTGATTCTCTTGCAAAGGCTTCCTCCCCCTTGCCCCAGAAGCACGCATTAGAACATCCATACCCTACAAGTCTGATAGATTTAGAAAACATAATTTTCCTGAGGTGTGAAAACTCAGATGTGGGGAATTTTACTATCATTCTCAATATCAGGGGGAAAAAAAGTCTGCAGTATGTGTTTTTTTGCCAGATAAATGTTGCCCCCTATGTATAGTTTCTCTTCATTGCACATTTTAAGGGTGAATATTGTGATTCATTATTAAAAGAGCTGACTAAAAATGATTTTCTGAAGCTACAGCTATAACCTTTTAAGGCCAGATAGGGAGTGGACCTGGCTGAGTTAACAGGAGCAAGACAAATAACCAGATAAGCAACCTCTGCATGGAAGGGTGTGTAAGGTTTGGAAGAGACCATGGCAAAGGTGGTGAGACCCTGGCACCTTCCTGAGCTAATGAGCAGAGCTGGTTATCAGAGAGGGAAATGCATATATCAGCATCTTCAAGGATCACCATCAGCTTAAAATTTTGCTTCCAATATGTACTTCTTGTCTTTTATTATTTAACATGTTCAAAGCAAGTGAGTCATGTTAAGAGGAAGGCCCCATTGTCCTAATTACCCTAAAAATACAATGGCCAGCCTGTCATGAAGAGCTAATAAGGAAAGAGTGTGACGACGCCAGCATTAAATTACCAAATCATGGGATCATAGAATCACAGAATCATAATGTTGGAAGAGACCTCTGAGATCAGTAAGTCAAATGGGCAGTATAAATATTTTACTGTTTTTCCTCAGAAAACTGTAAAATTTTTGTATATACAAATCCACTGATCAGAAGGTTGTCTGTATTCTTTTCTTTTTTTTTTTTTTTTTTTCCCTAAATGGAAGGTGCTGCTGTAAATTCACAAACACTGGAAATACAAGTGCAGTAATCTAAATTTGTTATTAAGTGCCCAGTTTTCAAATGGATTAAGTGGTCTTAAGGTCTAATGCAATAGCAGACATCCAGCAAACCCTTTTTTATATAACCTTTCTCTGCAGAGAACGCCCTCAATAACAGAATAAACTTTGCAAAAACTGATATACAATGGCATACTTTTATTATTATTGGCTTTATCTATGATTGCAAAACTCTATTTTAATGTACATTGTAAATTTATTAACAGTAACAGGATATAAAATATGATGGTGTCTTTGTGATTTCCATGCTTTATTTTAATCTACCAGAACGAGACACCTAAATGACATCATTAAGTTTAAGGCTACACGTTTGCCTTAACTTTTAAGAATGAGGGAGAGTGAAGATTTCCTGGTTTATACACAAAAATTCACTGTGGCATGACCTGGACCTTGGTAATAAACAGCACAAACTTTTCAATTAATTCCATGTCTTCTCAATGAGAAGCTTAAAGTTCTTATCCTGTGGATACAATTTTAAGTCTACACTTAGAATTACAGTCTACACACCAGTGCTTTCATGCTGATGGATCTAAATAAGCACTGGAATCGAGGACTTGCATGGAAGCCTCTCACTTTGTATTAGTTGTGAACAAATCTATAGGGTTGTGTTGAAATGACTGATTTTAAATAAATGATAAAAGGTGTTATTCACTGGATAGGCTATGCTCTTACTGCATTCCGTTGGAATACCGTGCAGTGCTCAGTTGCCTGAACTGACATTTGATGAGCCTCTAGCCACGGTAACCACATTTGATTTAAATAAACTAGCATCATTTGTAGATGCCATCTAGATTTGCTCCATGTACTTTTCTTCCCAGTGCATGTTCCTCTTCTAACCCACTTCACAAATACCCTCATGTTTTATAGTCCTGTTTTCTCAGTTTTTCATTTTCTAACAGACACACAAAATACTAGGAGCTGTATTTGAAACGCAGATTGAAACAAAAAATTGGAGAACATTTTTATGACATGTCATCAGCTGGTCCTCCACTGCTCCCATTAGGTATTTCCTGTAGCATGTTCCATGCTGATACTTTTTGTAGTTGTTTCAGTGTGCTTAAATACATGCTGGCACACCATCTAATACCTTCCTGTCTGAAGAGGATTGCAACGTGCCTTGAGCACATGCGCAGAGAGGGCAGCTTTGTGCAGAGGGGGAAACCATCATTCTCCTGAGATGGTCAGGTTAGTTTACAGAGGTGGCTTTCCAGCACGGACTTGTCCAGCTACTGTTTCTCTACCTGAATTCTAAAGCTTGTTTCTTTGTGTGTTTGGCCAAGATCTTGTTACTGTGATACTTTTTTATTTCTTTTAAGGAAGGGTTAATATTGGTAAGTAGTCCTGATTCACTTCCTACCATTGTATGTGTAAGAACTGATTGCCTCCTAAGAAAGGAAGCTAAGTGTAAGCTTTATGCTATTTCATTCACTATCAATGAGGAAAGAGGCAGAAATCCAGACACAAAGGCAGTCAAAATGTGTAAATTTTTGTCTCTTAGATGGTCTTGGGATGTCCAGTTGGCAATGGGCTTTCCTGTTTTATCACCATTTAATAGTTAAGAATTGATTCTTATTATTATTTTAGTTAATTTACCATATTCACCTTTCAAACTGCGACAAAGTGAGAGGGCAGGTTTACAAAGTCTCAACTGAAAAACTGAGAAACTCAGATCAAATCCTAATGCATTGAGCTAGCCCACTATAATATACACACTATTAACAGTAAAATGAGAGGAGTAATTTACCTGTGCCTGCACTCCGCTGCTTACTGACTTAAATTGTAATAACAAATGAGCCACAACTGTCCTTCCTTCAGGAACATTTGAGGAATTCTGGGAGGTAATGACAGTTCAGCCCTTAGGATCAGAGTGCTTAAAACACAGGCATATGGAAAACTATGGTGAATATAAAGATTTTCTTATAGATTTGCTAATAGAAAAACTAGTCACACCTTTCAGTATGGTGGGATGCTTTGTATCATTTGAAAGATAGAGGAGTATTGAGAGTGGATGCAGGTTCTGTTATTAACGAAAAGATCTGATAAACGCACTTCTGTTTTCTGGCAGAAATATCACAGTTATATGTATTACAGTTGTAGCAGATGTTGCATGATTTTGACTCTTAATTCACAGATTTTTCAGGGATGCATTATTTCTCCTTAGAAGCCCAAAAGCCATGTTACCAGCAAAGGTTCTGCTTCCTGTTGTGTGTCCTGCCTTTGTGTTATTAGTTTCATCATTTAACGATGGCTGGAAAGACACCTGGCTAGGGCCTTGCTGTATCTTTGCAGTTTCCTTTGCTGTTTCTTTGCAGTTATCATCAGGAAATTCATTGAACACCCTCAACTGGGGGAGCAATGGGTATGCAATATAGCTTCACAGTACCTTCACTTCACATTTTATAGCGGAGTAATGACAGTGTGGTGAAAACATTTTACAGCTGGGGTTGAAGAACTGATAATATGCCTGTCAGGGGTCACACATGGCCAAAAGCTGCTTATTTCTTCAAGTTAAGCTTCTCACCAATAGTGAGATGAGCTGATGCTTCTCACATAGCAATTGGACATGTTCACGTGTAAGGAGTTTATGACAGATTATGTCAGTTCATTTCTTCGGAAAGAGAAGGAACTATGGAAGCTGATAATGATTTTTCCTTTATTATAATACAGAACATTATAATACAGAAGTTGTCACTTTGTGGGGTTAATGCTATGATGCAGTGTACATTTTTTTGTGTGATCTATGTATGCCTTGTTGACTGAATCTTATACATGAATATGACTCAGGTTGGTGACCACTGACTTGGAAGCAATGTAGTAGCAAATCAGTTTCCACAACAAGAAATATTATTCAGAATAAGAAATAAAGAACGGAAGAGATAAAAACAAAAAGCAGCAGTAGAAGTCATCCTAGCAGTAGAAGTCATGTTTCCATGGGACAGTGTATGTTAGAAAGAGGACATGTCAGTGCCATTCAAAGGAAGAGGCTATAGTGTACTGTTTCATGTAGGGAGAAAAATAATTTTGACTTTCAGGTTGGAAAAGGCTGCGTGAATGCCATATTTCTTCTATTAAAGCAGATAATTTAGGAAAAAACCAGATTTTCTCTCTAGATAAGTCACCACCACTTCAAAAAGAAGTGACAGAAAAGGTGATATTAAATTTTCAGTCTTGATGCAGCATAAATTAACAATTCTGCAGTAGCTACAGGGTTTTTTCCTCTTGCATGCAAGTATTATTTTGCAATGTTTCCTTAAATCCAGTTGTTTCATTAATATCTTTACCTTCATCTTAGAAAATACAGTGGAGTTTTGCATTCTTCTATGTCACGTGGTCAGTGGGCTACAGTGATGAAGGTGAGGTGTCAGAGAACTCATCCAGGGTTGGCTGTGTTTCTTGCACGCAGAAGGACTTGGCTTATAAATGATCTCTGCTTCCCATGATGATTAGTCTTTTCAGATTTATAAACTTACTGAAGGTGGCAAGCGTCCTGAATTCCCACAGGTCTTTGCAAGAACTGATAATGTATGAAACACTGTAATAAACTTGCCTATCAGGAAGGAAATGCAAGTTTCCTAATTTGTATCTGCATGAGAGGTACTTTATAGTCTTGTTTCCAGAGAAATAATTTTTATAAAGAGCAGTATTTTTAATGTATATTTACAGAATAGAAAAAAATTAGGGTGGTCCTGACCAGACACTATTGTTTTAAAACTAATTGTAAAATGCTACTAAATACAGAATTCATACAAGCAGGAAATTACAAATACAATGCTGCTTAATTTATTAGTGGAATCCCGGTTTAACAGCGTAAGATTTTAATATTGGTCTGCAATACTGTTCCTTATGTTTGAAAGGATGCCATGTGAAAAATTCAGGGCACAAGATCCTAAAGTGAAGCTGAGTACTTCTATTCCACCTGAATTGCTAACAAGACTATGCTACAGTGTAAAAAGAAATGCCCTTGGGGCTCTCTGGAAATTTATGTCAAAACCAGTAATAAAGCATGAAATAAAATCACTTCTTAGAAAATATCTTTCATCCCCTGAATAATATAATGACATGAAAGAGTCTGACAAAGTGCTTTTAGCAGTGTCAAGGGAGTTACTGAAGAAAATATCAGGATTCTTATAATGTAATTAAAGCAATCATCAGGCTGATTTTACATTTGTGAGACGGTGACTGAGTGGAAACTGTCTTTCAGTTGCCTTTTTCTTCACGTCTTGTTGGTAGATACAGAGGGCAGTGGTAATTTACTGAGCCATCATAATTAAGAATTTAAGAAGGATACAGTATTGTTTGTTACAGAAGGATGCCAGTTTTTGAACTTTGTTCTTTACAGAATCAGCTTGGTGTGTTGCTGCCAGGTCTGTTGTAATGCAAAATCACACCTCGGTTTCCCAATGCATGCTCAACATGCATCTTTGCATACAGATAGAGAAACAGACCAAAACTACAACTGGATGAACTAATTACAGGATACCCTGATGATCTTCCAAGCTGACTTTTCCATGGTTGTATGTAGAATTTTCTGAATTACAAAAGGCGTTTTTCTGATACATCCTTGTTCAGGTTTTGGGTTCAGTAGTAGGTGATATCTTATGCAGGAGGCTGTACTTGCTGAACAGTGGGGTTTATTTTGGCTGCTTATTTTGTGTTATCACATTAAAACAGTGAAGATCTGTACAATTAGCCATAATACTACTGCTTTTCTCAGGTTTTTTTCCTACATTTCTGTCCATGTCCCCAGTGGCCTTTTTCTTCAACAACATCACTCAAAGCAGTTTTCTGACATTTAGGTGTTCAGTCTGTACTCACTGAAGCAGTAGCGATGCCATGTTACAACGGCAATAATGATAACAAATAATTTGCTACATGCAGTCCTGTGACTGAGCCATTCAAGGAAGAGGCCAGCTCCCTCTGCCTGGAGGATAGGTATTTTGCCCAAAGATTATGCCATCAAGATTGCCCAAAAAGCCTGTGAAGACAGGCACAGTTAAAGATATCCTATTGTTTTTGAATGCGATGACTGTCATTTTGTATCGTCTTTGATATATCTGCTAACAAAGTAATACTGCTTAGAAACCAAATACTTTTCAAAATTATTCAGCTTAAATCCAGCTTTGTCTTATGAAAGGATACCAGTTTTTCAGAATTCTTACACTTTCTTCTGGGACAACAGGATAAACTGGGATACTCCGAAGTTACTTTCTCTACTCTGGTGGACCACTTCAATATGTGTAATTTCTTATAGATGTCTAAGTTCCTAAAGCTGTCACCCTAATAGGCAGTCTTTTACAGTGCCATCAGAAATATTTTTTTCTTTTGCCCACCTGGATCTTTCTTAAAGGCTATGATTTCTTGTTTTGCCCACTATGAGCAGAGGGGACAGATAGGAGCCTTTTGTGCTTGGAAATTCTTGTGTTGTGTTTGGAAATTGGCTAGTTTAATGGATCTGTTTATAACATAAGGTCATTTGTCATCTTCCAGCATAGATTGTTAGATTATTCATCCCACTATTTCCTCCCCAGAAGTTAGACTGAGATTCTCTTGCTATTTGGTTTTTTTTGCTCTTTCTCTAATCTTTATGTGTCTTATTGGTAAGGCTAGTAGGGACATGAGGAACTGGTGCTCAGTCTTCCATACTAACCCTAGCTCTATATACTGCAAAAGATGAGGAAATGGGAGGTATCACAATGGTGTTTCATTTTTGTTTCCTGAAGAGACTAAATAACATTTCTGTAAAATTGCCTGCAAAGTCTTTCTGATTTAACTGACTTTGCAAGAAGGTGAGGTGACTAACAACTTCCAGTCTTCAGGGAGAACTTGGACAGGGGGCACTATTACTTTGTATTTACACAGTAGAAATATTATTTCTGGGGTTTTTTGCATAATAATAAAACCAGTGCTTTTTAATGGTTGCAGTAGCAAAGAAATTTTAAAATTCAATGTGGGGGACAATCAGCAGCACAATACATATTAAGACATTGACCTTAAAGTATATGTGCTGCCTTTATTACATGTAAATGAGAAAATTCAATTTTTATGTGCATTTCTTTGGAATAAAAGGGTGATTTTTAGTTTTCTAACAGAAATTTGGAGAGTGAGGGGAAACAAAAAGGTTTTTGGGCATATCCGAGTGGGAAATAAATGGGTTCAGGTTATTTTATCTTGATACACATGATTAGTATAGAATAATTTAAATGTAAAGGTCTGATCTATCAAGCTGAAAATATCCTATGCAGTTTCTTATTAATGGTAACTGTGGGAGCTTTAGCCTCTTCAAGGTGAAAATGTTCATAGGCTTGCTTTCCCTTAGAACCTGCTGACTGCTGTTACTAACATCCAAGGATGAGGCTTTTTTCTTTTGATTACTTTTATTTCTTAAGTAGTGCAGATTTCCAGTTTTATTTAATGTGCTAAAATGCTTAAGCATTACTAAAACATCCCATTCTAAAATAGATATTTGTAGAGGCAGAACAAATGAGAAGAACTACTAGTTCATCTGCCAGAGATTTGACTACAACAGGAGGTCTTTAAGTAAGTATTGAAACTGAGCAAATTATTTGCATCAAATTATCTGACAAATTAAGCATCTCAGTGTCATGAAATGTGTTAACACAGATAATTTCCATTAATTTATTTAGGATTAATCTGAAATCCAGTTGAATCAATGGAGACAGTTTCACCAGTTCTTAGGGGAGTGATCTTTTTTTTTCCACGTGGCAGAGACTGAAACTTGAAACAGAAACTCTGGAATAGTCCAGGATATGAAAAATGTACATTATACTATTTGATTCAAGACTGACCATGTGTTCAGGTATATGTGGTGCAAATTTTTTCCATATAAAATCCCTTACAGTGAAAGAGGAGGGCAAAAAGCTGAATTGAACTGTTTAATATGATTAAATAAATATGAGTAGCTGCAGAGAAATGTGTGGAACATTTATTAATTAAATTCATTAACAGCATACCATAGGAAAAAATGCTTTTGCTTTTTCTTTGAGCAATGAGGATATGCTTACTGTCGATGGTAGTTCTAACTCTTGTTTGTTTGATTGCTGTAATCACAAAATGACATTTTTTGGCAACTAAACCATATTAATGGTGGAGTGCTTTGGAATTGCATTGTAAAGTGTTCTGATTTAGCTCATCTTGTGGAAGATGCTTTATTTCAGTATCAATGTGATCACTTCATAGGATCTTCCTTCAAGCCTTGATATATAGATTCTTTGTCAAGGTCATCCCAACCTGAATTCTAATTCTAGCGCTTGCTAGGCAATGCTGATTTGAAATGCACAGGTCATTTCGTGTCAGGAAGGACTTCTCCCCAACAGTGGTTTAAGCTTGGCTGATGTGGCAGTTGGATCCCCGTTCTGGGACACACTCTTTTCCTTGGCCTTAGCCAAAGCAAGCAAAATACTGCAAACCCATCTGAACTAGGCTGGCATGTGCCTGTTTTCCATCAACTTTTCTTCCTCATGCCAAAATGGTATTGCGTGCACTGGATATATATGCATAGTTTAGAAAATGTCTCATGCAGATGAAAAATGACAGTTTGGAAGCACTTATTATGTATCATCATGAGTAAAACTACCATTAAAGTCCTCAGAGTTGCTTTTTAATACCTTGTTTTTCTGAGCTCAGAATTAATGTCCCTTGACTTTGCATAAACTACTGAGGCAACATTCACTGGAAGTAACAGTGCCAATACAGTCATAACAGGCTGCTGTCTGGCTTCCTGAAGCTGGAGAACTCAAACCTGCTAAGATAAGGGACTTCTAATATGTCTGTATCTAAACAACTCAGTTACAATTCTAGCTCTTTCTGGATTTCCTGTACTTCCATGATGCAGTAGACTATGACTCTGAATTTCATGTTTGAAGTCTTCCTGAGATACTCAAATTAGCTGTCATTAGAACACTTGCTTCCTGCTGTGGGGCTTTCAGGTTTTCACTGGGAGGTCTCAGGCAGCATAACATAATGCACTTGTTCCAGTGCAAAAGAGAAAGATTCAGAAAATAATGAGGTACCCATAATTAATTCAGGTAGTTTATATGTGACCTGAATGATCTATGAATACATAAATGCTAAGCCAGTTTATGCTTAAAGCAGCAATTTTTATTATGTAACACTTGTTTGATTTACATACATATTAGTAGATCTCTGCTTGTACTGGATTTTTTTCAAATTCCATTCATAAAAGTGGGTTATTTAAAAATAAAAAAATTGAAGTAGGCTAGCAACAGAAATGTTGACAAGATGTTATAAGTAAAATAAATCAGATATAAATAGAAAAGTTAACATTAATGCAATGTCTTCGAACTTCATATACAGGTTAAAATACAAATACATTTTAGAATGTAATATTACAAATACCATTTTGTTGCAGAAAGTTTATATAATCAAATTAATCCTTTCACTAGCTGCTGTTTGTGTTCTGGACATAGCAGATTACTAGTCTCAGATCTAAGCTAAAATTAGTTAACTCATCCACGTATTAATTAAACCATCTGACTAAGAGTGTCGTACGGATGCTGCTTGACTTCACACCGTGGCCACTTCCCTGGGGAGCCTGTTCCAGTAACTGACCACCCCCTCAGTGAAGAACCTTTTCCTAATGCCCAATCTGAACTTCCCCTGACACAATTTCATTCCATTTCCTAGTGTCTTATCACTGGTCACCACAGAGAGGAGATCAGAAACTCCCTCTCCACTGCAGTCCTTGAGGAAGTTGTAGATGCATGGCGATGAAGTCACGCCTCAGCCTTCTCTTCTCTAAGCTGAACAAGCCAAGTGACTTCAGTTGCTCATCAGAAGTCTTGCCCTTGAGACCTTTCACCATTCTGGTCGCACTCCTTTGGACACACTCTAATAGTTCATATATTGTGGCACCCAAAACTGTATACAGTACTTGAGGTGGGGCTGCATTGGTGCAGTGTAGAGTCACCTCTCTCGACTGGCTCAGTATCCAGTGCTTGATGCACCCTGGGACTCAGTTGGCCCTTTTGGCTGCCAAGGCACATTATTGACATATATTCAACTTACCATCAACCCAAACTACCAGATTTCTTTCTGCGGAACTGTTCTCCAGCATCTCCAGTTTGTACATATAACCAGCGTTATCCCGTTCCAGGTATAAAGTTTCGTTCTTGCTCTTATTAAATAACATAAAGTTTGCAGTCGCCCAAGCTCTTGAGTCTATCCAGATCTCTCTATAAGGCATCTCTACTCTTGAGGGAGTTCATAGCTCTTCCTAGTGTAGTATCATTGGCAAAACATATATGATGTACAGTTGATTCCTGCATGCAGATGATTTATCAAAACATTAAAACACTGAGTGACTTCCCATTTACTATTTTACTCTCAGTACTAGAAATAGTGATGGGTGGAATCTGCACTCTCAGTGCTAGAAATAGTGATGGGTGGAATCTGGACTCTCAATACTGGAAATAGAGTGGGTGCAAACTGGAGTTAAGGATGGACAGCAAGACTGACCATAAGACGCCAGTGTGCACTTTCAGCAAAGATGGCCAGCTGCATACTGCACTGCATTAGGACTGTAGCCAGCTGTAGTCACAGGAAGTGAACCTTCCCTTCTATTTGTGAGACCACAGCTGAGTGCTGTGTCCACTTCTAGGCTCCCTAGAACAAGAAGCATATGGACACATTGGAGTGACTGTGATGGACACCACTAAACCGGTGAGGGAGTTTGCACATGCCAGGCAAAGGAGAACTGGATCTGGTCAATTGTAGGAATAGAAGGTGAAGGGGCAATCTTGTTTCTGGCTTTCTACACCTAAAAGCAGGATTACAGAGGAGATGAAACCAGAAGTTTTTCAGAGTGCTGGGGTAACAGTAATGAAAACAAGCCATCAAAAGAGTATTTAAGCACTGAAACAGGTTGTCTGAAGAGGCTGTAGGCTTTCCATCCTTGGAGATGCTCAACACTGAGCTGTACGGGCCTGCAGTCTTACCTAGCTGGAGCTATCTAGTGAATTGTGTTCTCCTGATTTGATATGGTTTACAACATGGAGAAAAGACTGTTAATTTTCAAAGAAAATGTCCTTGGTTTTGCAGGCTTTTCTTCTGTTTTAAATGTGGGCAGAGATGTATTATTTTTAAATGCTTTCTTAAGCAGTGCAGAACAGCACTGCAACTGGTAGGCTGTTATCACATGAGCTTCTTGAATTGAAGAGTTGTCAGAAAAAGCTTGTAACTTTACTCTCAGTGCTTGATGGCAGTGGCTATATATCTAAAGTGAAAGGTAACAACCTTTGTATGTATTCTGTGCATGTGGAGCAGAGTAGTTACTAGGTACATACTGCTTTGCACTTATGTTCTGGAGTTGGTTTTGCTGTAGCAGCTTTGCAGCTGAGTGTCTCAACAGTTTGGTTGGATGGCTGATTTTATCACAGCTGTAGAGACTGATTTACTGCAACAGGCATCTTTCAGAAAGTTTGGGCAGTTGTGTGTCTGAATCTTTAGTGTGCTAGTGGTTAAGCTAGCAATTTGTATCAGCTACATGCTGTCAAGCTGTTTATTATCTGTGACCTACTTCATGTCAAATTGAATATTGACTTGTTCATGCACAGATATGCACAGTGGGGCTATCAGTCTTTCTTTGGCAAGATTTTTGATAAATCTTTATGAATAAGCCCAGGCATCACAGGAAGCTATCACAGAGGAAACATCCTGGAAGATCCTGAGGCAGGATTTTGTCTTCAGACTGTGGTTATCTCCTTCCCAGAGAAAGGATCCTGATTGTCACTTAACAATAAGGTTGTGCCACTGCAACCATGCCCACAAGGATGATAGAAAAACTGTGTGCAGGATGAGAATAGACAAAATCTCTGGTCTCCCGTGTGGTTTGAGTCTCCTTTAGATGATCCTGCTATCTACAGCAGGGGTTGTTGTTGAGCTGTAGTGGGCTCACTGCCCCACACTCTTGTTTTCACAAAAACTTCATGATTTGTACAGTAAGCTATGGCCATGGACACAATGTCACAGTCCCCAGAGTGGACTTCCTCTTAAGCCTAAAAATGTGTTAATAAACCAGTACTGTGGAGGAATCACTGAACTCTAGCTGAGCTGGGTGTATTCATATATATACTCATACATCTCCTCATTGTCATAATGCTACCTATGACATTGCACCTTAGTATGATTGTGGGTACACTTTGAAGAAGGCTATATGATGTAAGACATCATAAGTACAGCTAATTATCTTGACTTACAAGATAAGGTCTGTATCCACTGAATGTGTATTTGCACAGCAGAAAGAACAAGTCTTCAGAAGTCTCCATCCTCCTTATAGAGCTATATTGAGGTACCGAAACTCAAACCTTCTAACTACAGATAATTTCACATTTTGTGTAAGAGTTACCTCCCCTTTGTCTTCTTTCCATCTTCCCAGGAGCTGTCGGGAGGCTATTTTCTTCTCCTGTCCTTGAAAGATGAGCTACTGATTTTACTTTGGAACAAAGTATCAATTCACAGTCAATCCTTCTGACCTTTCTGAAGTGCTGTAGTAGCAACACCTGCATTTCTTTCCAAAGCGAGAAGACATAGTCAGATAATCCCATTTCTGAAGCAGAGAACATTAATCACCTGTTAAAGTTATGCAGCTATATCTAGACAGATGACATATGAGTTATTCACCAGTTATTCAGAAGGTCTTGGGCATCGATGATGCTTTGAGCTTTGTTGTTTCTTTGCTTTGGCTTTATGAGGATTGAAAGTGTTTTAATTAGAACTCAGCTGAATATAGAGATCTATAATATACTGAAGGTCATGTGCTTACTTGACCAAATGGTTCCGAATTCCTTAAAAATACTGGAATTGAATTTTACTTTTTCTTTTAAAAACATTTTCTCAAAAGAAGGTGGAAACAAAAACGTACTGCAATCAATTATTATAGAACGATAGTTTCCTCATCAATATTCTAATTCAAAAAAGAGACTGAGAATTATTATTTTTCTTCTCAAACAGATGGTCTGTTTTATGGCAAAATACATTAGTTCTGGTACAGATTTAAAAAAAGTAATTCTTGGATTCTTAGTTAAGTTACTGTTTGGATCATTCAGTGTGCTTGAATGTGATACTCTCTATCAGTAGTCACTATTCCCATTGACAATTATTTGCCCAGGAAACATTTTGTTCACCTCTCAATATTTTACAAACCCATGTTTGGGTTTGTACTCAGGAAAAGTAATGGAACCCCAGAGCAATACCTTCT
Organism: Neomorphus geoffroyi; assembly: GCA_033558235.1. Taxonomy (NCBI): domain Eukaryota; kingdom Metazoa; phylum Chordata; class Aves; order Cuculiformes; family Neomorphidae; genus Neomorphus; species Neomorphus geoffroyi. The sequence goes on from JAUMJM010000048.1 coordinate 31,241,510, forward strand.
CAGTTTGTGATGCTTTCATGTTGTATGAGCCAACAAATACAAGGTTGAGTAACTGCTGAAGAAATCTGCAATGATTCTATAGGTGATTCTACAAGTCATGATCCAGAGAGCAGAACCAGTACTTCAGTATAATGTTAGATGCCCCGTGTAGCTTTTTCTGATGGAATGTGAAAAATAAGATTCTGCTAAGTACCCATAGTTATGTTTTGGGGCAGATTTACTGTTTTGCACATTACGTATGTAATTTGGGATGGGTATGTATTTTTCAGTTTTGAATAACCTGCATTTCATTGTTAAGAAATTTTACCTAATCATCTGCATACTTTGCCCAGACCTAAAGCATACTTGTGACAGAATACACAATTTGAATAGATAATTTGATCTTTGTTCAGTTTATTTTTATTTTATTTTTTTTAAACCTTCCTTTTGAAAGATTATAAATATAAGTCACTATCTACAAGGCCATGCAGAATGAAGACATAAATAAAGTATTTATGAGGGTTGATTCTCTAGCTAAGAAAATTAAGAGTTTCTGATAGGGCTTAGATTTTTTTTTAAATATGAAAATTAGATACATACTTAACAAACCTTGATTAAATTAAAATTGTCATCAGAATGCAAGAGCAATAATAATAATAATAATCTGCTTGTTCTTAATCTTTGGAGCAATTACACAATTATACATGTAACTGAGCTGAATAAAACAAGATGCCATGTTTTGCATATCTGTGCATAAACAAATAAAAAGCAATCTAAAGAAAAGGAACTTAACCTAACCTCTAATTTTGTCCTGCTCTTATAATTGCTGCAAACAATTACCTATTAAAGGAAAAATAATTAAGAGAAAACCTTGTCACTCTCTGAGTGACAAAATGTTTACACTCCCCCAATAAACATGTGTTAATAAACATGATGTTGAATACTTGCCTCTTTGTCTTACCTCCAAGTCCAAGGGACTTCACTGAGGTACGTATACAGACAGCATGGAGAACTATCATATCAGACGTGTTTTTTGAAGTTGCAGCCTTGGCTGATTTTGGCTCAAGCTGTGTATTTTACTTCTTAATGGTCCTTAGAGCTTTCCTGACTGGAAACAGAAATTAGGGGAAACTGGGCCCAGAATTCTGCCTCTATCTTTTTGTAGACTTTGGGTTATCTGAACTGTGACACAAATGTTTTGCTATAGTGATCAAATGTGAAGCTATGAAATGAATTATATTCTAAATATAGGAGTGGTGATTTGATAATAAAGTCTAAGGACAGTTTCAGGGATAACACCAGAGTAGTTCTTTTGTTAAAAAAAAACCCCAAACAAACAAAACCCAAACCCGATAATGCAATGCGAAACAAATGATATATTCATTGCTTTCTTTGTGCCTGTATACTTAACACAAATTATAGAATTTACTCAAAAATACATACCAACAATGCCGTTATTAAAAAGCAGATAAGGACAACAACAAAATAAACCAACAAACCAAAACACCTGATAGCACCTAAGTTTGGCACATATTTAGATTCTTTTCATTAATTCATGCACTTTAAAAGAGTTTTCTCCAAAGTAAGAATACCCCATCATTTGCTAGGAATGACAATGTCTGCTACAGGAAGATGAAGTATAAGAATTGCAGACTACAATTAAGGTAAAAAAAGTAAGCCTGCAAGAGAAAAGATTAGAAGGGTGATGCTGAATTAAATACGATACCTCTATAAATACCATTGCATACCATTGCATCTTCATATAGTAACTGTACATTGCACATTCAAATTTACTCTGTACATATGATAATCTATCATATCCACATTTTCAGCTGCAGAATAGGAAACATTTCTTAAGAAGCAAGACAGATTTTTACAAAGTAGGTTTAGCTTTCATTATTTCTTGTGAGACTGATTATTTTTACTAGATATAGATTGTTTGTGTATGTATAGTATTTCTTTTACATATTCGGTTTTCTGAATTTTCATAAGGTGATAATGTACCAACAAAAACAGTGAAGATGTCCTTTGGTTTTCCTTTCCGGTATTAATCTATTAATTTAATTTGTTCATGATATTTTGCTGTGGAGATGAAGAAACTGTCTTTATTCAGAATAGTATTGTTAGTGTGATGAATTGCAGTGGTATCTTCAGACATGACTGGATCTGGCAGTATACCAGATCAAAATTATAATTCTGTGGAAATGATCAGAGAAGGTCCTTACGCTTGTGCGTAAGGCCACAATCAAATGGCACTAATTTTGAAGTCTCTGTGTCTGGATTAAACACAGTTATGCTAAGATGTAATGTCTTATTCTGTAGAATTTGTGTTATCTGGTTTTGTGTACTTACATGCAAGTAATTTATGATCAACTGAAAACTTTCACTTTAAACTACCATGGTCTCTCTTACGAGTCTGCTGTATGTTGTTTTACAGGAAGCATTGTATCATATTTTCTTAGTGGACTTCCAACTTTCTTACCCATTTGGTGCATTAAAGTATATGTAGTGTTGAATTCACCTCAGTTACAATTGTTGCTTGGATGTTGAAAGTAGCAAAGGCAAGAAGGCTTCCATGATCTTTCTATGATGTGAAACTCAAGTTTTGAGAGCAGTGCATTTTTTTCATTTTTCTTTTGAATAAGTCTAGTCCTAAGTCTCTTGAATAAGTCTATTGCTGCTGCTCTTAACTGGTGAGGTTTGTAGGTCTTTTGTTACTCATGCACTTCATTTGTAAGATACATGCCTGTGTTTAAATCAGTTGGCAGCCGCAGCTGTGCTAGTTGTGTACCATTCTGGAGGCTGGCAATGATTCCAGTTCATTGGGTTGTACATAGCATATGAATATACAGTTGATTTCTTTATAGTCATCTTAAGGACCATCGTGATACATCCCTTGAATAAATTCTTTTTTTGTTGTTGTCTTACCTAAAACCTCACAATGTGAAGATTTTGACATGTTGTCTCCTGCCTTTGTTATAAGAAAGCAAATCTCTGCAAATCCACACATTTCTATTGTACAGGACATTTGCTTTTGTGTGGAATGGGTTACTTTTATAGAGCATCTTTTCCATTTGGATGACTTGTCTTTTCAAGTTACATGCACTTTGTTGCACATTCATGTTTGCATTCCCTTCCTGTAAGCCCGGTAAATCAGGTATTCTTTGTTGTTTGCTGTGTCACATGAGATCTAAGGTGGATTTTTGTCCTTGGCATGGTATCATAGTCTATTTGTGATTGAAATGTTCTTATTTCTTCAGATCACCATTTTTGGGGGGAGATTCACCTCATTTTGCTTTGATTTCCAAATACTAACAAGTAGCTACTAAAGCAGCACTAGGTTGCATTGTGGACATATGTTGGATATGATGAGCTGCATTTGAGTATAAGATGTTTGGCCTGCTTCTTTTGCACACGGAGTGTATATTTTGTTTATTTTTTTCTGACACTTTCCTTTTGATGTTTTTCTAGTAGCTTTTTATTGTTATAATCGCCAGTAGACTTGAATAGAAAATAACTTCATTATCCTGCCAGAAGCATTGAGATTTCATATATTCTTTCCTACTCCAGAAGAAGCCTGAAATTGCCACTCCTTCCCTTGATGACTCCTGAGACATATAGGAAACCCCAGTTCAAAAGGTCCTCTTGTCAATATTAATTATATCATCTCTCTTTATTGTGTGTTCCAATAAATAACTACTGGTAAATTCTGCATATTATCCACATGGGGTTTTAGTAAATTGCCTTTTATTTAATTAAAAATTTTTTTCTTCATTGTAGTTAAAACATGATGAATTTTTAGAACAAATTTTATTTAAAAATATAAGATTATTACATAATTCACTGAGCAGTTTAAATGTCAGGTAGAAAAAATTAGAATAACATATTAAATACTGTGAATGCTCTTTTTTTTTTCATTCAAGGTGAACTTATATTTCAAGAATTACTTCCCTTTCAGGGGATCTTTACTGATTTCTAAAACCTAAATTAAATTCTCATATACTGAATGCAAATTATATAATGAGTAAATGATTATAAGTCAGTACTTCAGGGTTTGTGTTAGAGCAGGGAGACAAGTTCACGTGAGTTTGCATGTGTATTACACAAACTTTGTGCATAATACAGGCTGCTTACTTTTTCTGTCACTCAGAATCCGTGCCCAGCCTCATCTTGTTCAAGAAAGAGCAAAGGAACAAAACATTCTCAACGTCACCTAAAATGGTTTTAGTTTATTCTTTCAGATCAGACAACTGTAATTCTTCAGCCTCTGTGGGGAAACAACTTTTTAAATGAGGGACTACCCCATGTTGGTTTGTTGTTTGGTTTTTTTGTTTGTTTGTTTGTTTTGTTTTTCTTCTTTTTTTTTTCATGAGTGCTCCACATCTAGCCCTGTCTCTTCTTTTTTAAAATGGTGTCTGACAATGTATCCCAGCTACCCGTGACATCTTCTTTTGTAGTACTGAGCCAGTCTTCTCTCAATCTTTAAAAAGGACAATGCATTTTGCTTACATATCTCTACAACAGCAAGGTGTCTTCAACAATAATAAAAGGGAAAATAACAGAAGTAGATTTTGGAAAATGTCGGGATTTTGTTCAAAGCCCAGTGACTTACATTTGAAAAAATACATGATATAGCTCATTCCCTTTTTCGGGCTTTATTTTATACACCTGACTGTAAGCCAGATTATTCTAATTTTGCAAAATCTAATGACTTTTGCAAGGGGAGGTCTTTTGCTGCTTCTTCAGTGCCAACTGCTTTTCTCCACCAACTCTTTTGCTAGTATCAGCATTCATGTGGCTGCATCCTATGCAGGGTAACAACAGATCCAGCTTAGGAAGATCTTCACCACTAAGAGAAGTGATGGAAGAGAGCTACTTGAGACAAGAGAAATATGTGGTCATCCTTTTTGGAGTTTTATAGATTTAAGTAGCAAAGTAACCACAGTTTTAATGGATGTCTTTTTATGGCATACTATTCAGATTTCTTTTTAAAGCATATTTGTTCAATACATGCTTGATACTAGCTCCTTCCTTCCTTCATATGATCGTTTGCACCTAGGTTTTTTTCTGTTCCAGTAGGCATTGATGAAAATCATATTTCATTTCTACCAAGGAAGCAAAGTCAGTCTGCATTATTAGCATTTTGGACACCCTGGATGTGTAATTTTCTTTTAGTGGCAAAGCAGCTCAAGTATATTCTTGGATTTCATCTCACTTCTTACCCCTCTATTCATACTCACGCTGAAATACTTTGAGTGGTGCATTTCCAATAATTTGTTGCATTTCTTGAGCATTTACATTCTTCTGGCTGTGCATGACATGCCTTAGATTACCATCAGCAGCATGCAGTAATTTCCAAGCAAATGCATTCTTTTCGTGTCTTATTATCTAAATGAGTTATATTTCATTCACTGTATACGTAATTGTCTAAGAAACTATTTCATGATTCTTGCTTGCAAATTTCTACATTCAAGTATTGTATGTTTTGATTTGGAGATTTTGCAATTTTTAGCTTTCTTTTGAAACAGCAACAGCCAGAAGTGATGTTGATGGGGTCAGTAAGCACATTGCTATGGTTGCCCTTACTTGTTCATTGTGGCAGTAGAACTCATCAGTCCCTTGTTTTTTAAGTTTTGGTCTGACTTTTAAAAGCTTCTGAAATCATGAATTCTAATAGGCCAGACTGTTCACTTTCTCCCATGAGTCTTAAACAGCTATCAAGTAAAAACTTTGCTGTTGGTATTAGTATTCAGACAAATACATCTAATCAATTTAATTTTAAAGCAGTGAACTTTTACATGAGATTTCTTTCGACTTTTGTTCCTTATTTTGTTCATTGTTTTTACTTATTTTGAGTACAAAATTGGATGCACACATAGACTTATATTCTGTGCAGTTTATGTATGTGTAATTTCGATATGTAAATGCAATAAATTTTCATGCATTGTATCAGTAGTGAAAATGTTATTATCAAGAACACTAAGTCTGGGTAAGCAATGTAAAACAGATGCTTCTTCCTTTTTAAATCATCTTAAGTTGTGATCTGCAGGAGGATCAACAGCAGTGCTGGTATAGGCAAGTAAGCATATAGCAGATGTTCCCATGATTTTGTTAGAGCAGTTAATGCTGATATAACTATCTTAAAAGATCCTTTGACACAAATAATTGTTTCAAAGGGAAAGAAGTAGAAAGACAGGTGTATCTGCAATAATGGCTTTATTTCCATATGATTTGCAGTGAATTTTGGTTTTTTTCAGATAGGATTTTTACCTATGACACTGCTCCCTTTTTTCTCTTCTATCCTTAGTAAATCTTACCATAGAATCATAGAATCATAGAATCACTAGGTTGAAAGAGACCTCTTAGATCACCGACCCTAGCTGTGCCTGTCTCCTTACTAAACCGTGTCCCTAAGGAACTCATCCACTCATTTTTTAAACACCTCCAGGGATGGTGACTCCACCACCTCCCTGGGCAGCCTCTTCCAATCCCTGACTACTCTTTCAGTAAAGAAATTCTTGAAAACGTCCAGTCTAAACCTCCCCTGGTGCAACTTGCAGCCATTTCCTCTCATCCTCTCCTTGTGAGAAGAGCCCAGCACCCACCCAGTCTCAGCCTCCTTTCAGGCAGTTGTAGACAGTGATGAGGTCTCCCTTCAGCCTCCTCTTCTCCAAGCTAAACAACCCCAGCTCCCTCAGCTGCTCCTCACAGGGCTTATTCTTCAGCCCCCTCACCAGCCTCGTTGCCCTTCTCTGGATGCTCTCCAGCCCCTCAATGTCCTTCTTGTAGTGAGGGGCCCAAACTGAACCCAGCACTCGAGGTGCGGCCTCACCAGTGCTGAGCACAGGGGCACAATCACCTCCGTGCTCCTGCTGGCCACGCTGTGTCTGATACAGGCCAAGATGCCATTGGCCCTCTTGGCCACCTGGGCACACTACTGGCTCATGTTCAGCCAGCTGTCAACCAACACCCCTAGGTCCTTCTCTGCCAGGCAGCTCTCCAGCCACTCCTCCCCAAGCCTGTAACGCTGCATGGGGTTGTTTTGACCCAAATGGAGGCCTCTGCACTTGGCCTTGTTGGACCTCATCCTGTTGGTCTCAGCCCATCGATCCAGCCTGTCCAGATCCCTCTGCAGAGCCTCCCTTCCTTCAAGCAGATCCACACTTCCACCCAGCTTGGTGTCATCCGCAAACTTGCTGAGAGTGCACTCAGTCCCTTCACCCAGATCGTTCGTAAAGATGTTGAACAGGACTGGACCGAGCACTGAACCCTGGGGGACACCGCTCCTGACTGGTTTCCAACTGGATTTAATTCCCTTTGCCACAACCCTTTGGTCCCGGCCATCCAGCCAGTTTTTAACCCAGCAAAGGGTGTGCCTGTCCACACTGATGGCAGCCAGTTTCTCCAGCAGGATACTGTGAGAAACAGTGTCAAAGGTTTTACTGAAGTCCAGGTACACCACATCCACAGCCTTTCCCTCGTCCATTAAATGGGTAACCTTGTTATAGAAGGAGATCAAGTTGGTCTGGCAGGACCTGCCTTTGGTCAACACATGTTGGCTGGACCCAGTTGTCCCATGTGTGCTGTATGACAGCACTCAAGATGATCTGCTCCATGACATTCCCTGGTACTGAGGTCAGACTGACAGGCCTGTAGTTCTCCATATCTTCCATTCAACCCTTCTTGTAAATGGGCGTAACATTCACCAGTCTCCAGTCAAGCGGCACTTCCCCAGTCAGCCAGGACTGCTGGTAGATGAGGGAAAGGGGTTTGGTGAGAACCTCTGCCAGTTCCCTTAATACCCTTGGATGGATCCCGCCTGGCCCCATGGATATGTGTATGTCTAGCTGGCCGAGCAGGTCTCTAACCAAGTCCTCCCAAACAGCTGGAGCTTTATCCCCACCATCTCCCAGCTAAGGGGGCTGAGTATCCCTAGCACTTTCCCCTTTGGGGTTAAAGTCCGAGGCAAAAAAGGTGTTGAACATCTCTGCCTTGTCCTCGTCCCTCATCACTCCTGCCCCTTTTGCACCCTGCAAGGGAGGGAGAGTCTCCTTTGTCCTCCTGTTGCTGCTGATATATTTAAAGAAGTTCTTTTTATTGTCCTTGACCGAACTGACCAGTTGAAGTTCTAGTCGGGCTTTAGCCTTTCTGATTTTTCCCTACATGATCTCACCTCACCTTTTTAATCCTCCTGGGACGCCAGGAGCTCTTCCAGAGCTCATATACTTTCTTTTTTTTCCTGAGATCGATACTAAGCTTCCTAGTCAGCCATCCTGTTTTTTTTCCTGGTCGATTTGTTTTACGGCACACGGGGATGGCCTGCTCTTGTGCCACCGGGATTTCCTTCTTGAGGAGCGTCCAGCCCTCTTGCACCCCTTTGTCCTTAAGAGCCGCCTCCCAGTGAGCTTTATCAAGCAGCCTTCTGAATAGTTCAAAGTCTGCCCTTCAGAAGTCCAGGGTGGCAGTTCTGCTAACCCCTCTCCTCACTGCCCCAAAAAGCAAGAACTGTACCATCTCGTGATCGCTGTGTCCCAGGCATCCTCCAACCGTCACCTCTCTCACAAGGCCCACTCTGTTCTCAAACAGCAGGTCCAGTTGGGCACCCTCTCTAGTCGGTTCACTCACCAGTTGTGTTAGGAAGTTGTCATCCATACACTCTATGAACCTTCTAGCTGGTTGTTTTAAAAATACTGACATTGTGGAAATGCATGAAGACTACAACTCAGCAGAGTATTGTGACAGGCATTGTAGAAACATAGTATATGAATTAATCTAAAATTATTGCAGTGAAAGCATCAAGAAAAGTAGAGATCAGTGCAGAAATTAGGTATTTGTGTAAAACATGCCGCAAGCTGTGTCACAGAGCCACACAGCTGAAACCCTGCTGCTTCCCATGCTTGTTAAAATGAATTGGTGATTTCTGGCTCTACAGGGGAACTGCGTGTGGTTACTATGAAACGTGAAACTGGCTGCAGTACTGATTCTAGTAAAAGTAGAGCAAGAGTTTGTTTCAAAATAAAGATGTTATACATGAAATTCTATATAGTACAATGCTTAAGGGTATTAGTACTGGTACACCTTTAACAGTTGTTACTATTACTGTACTGTCACATGTTATTAAAATATTTATTAAAATATTTTGCTTAGTATATATTGTGTCCAGTTATGCCTCTGTATATTATAAATCCTTTGAAGGACAGCTGCTTTGTAAATTCATAATCTTAATGGCCTTGAAGTCAGTTTGTCCTGAGTTACCTACAAAGGGATTTCCTCTTCCACAGGATAAAAATTATTTCAGGATCTCTGCCAAGTTACTTGACTTCTTCTCATCATATAGGTTTTTTCTGCTGAGCTAACTTCTGTTGTAACTATAGTGTATCTGTAGACTGTAGAAAAAAAGATAAATATTCTCAGTATAGCCTGATATTTGAGCTTGTTGAATCTCTGCTTCTCCAGTCTTTCCTGGTAAAGGCTCATGTCTTTTGAATCCGGTCAAACTTCCTTTTATTTTGGTGCTTATGGGAGTTTGGCATTTCGTGTTAGGCAGTCTCATGTGAAAACTCTTTTGATAAGAAAGTGTAAGATATTTTTTATTGCTGTTTTTTGCAAGTAGCTACTCTTCCTTGTAAGTGAATGAGGGAGGTACTGAAGTCCTAGATGGCAGCAGAAAGACTCAGAAAGGATGTAGTCTGCAAGTAAATGAAATGAGGACTTTGCACCTGCTAGAAGACAGAAGACTTGCTGTATGTATTTCATGAGGAGAAAAAAAATGTTGATGTGGTGTTTATTATGTTCAAGTGTCTTTGTATTTGTACCACTGACTTTGAAATATAAATATAGTGATGGATTACACAGGTGTTATCACTGAGTGCCATTGCGTTACTTGACGAGAGCAGCTCAAGTATTTTGTCTGTTTGGATATCAGTCTATCAAAACAGCTAGAAACCAAGATTTGAAGATCTTTTGCTTTTTGTATGCAGAATACGTAATACATAATTTAAAATACAGTTTGTGTATTATACTTAAAGAAGTGCACCTAAATTACATTTTTGTCATTGTTGAATGGATATTTAGTGGCAGTATTTCTAACAATTATTTCTTTCAGATCAAATGTAGACTAAAATAGTTTTCATAGCTCTCAGATATAAGGAAAACTGTGCAAAAGATCTTTAGTGATAGAACTGATATCTCATTTAAAAGATCATACATATTTTTCTGACGTGTCAAACAGCCTGTAGCCAGTGGTCCTCAAGCAAAAATCATCTTTCACCTCCCCTCAAAATTTGTCAGCATTTCTTTGTATCTGTTGAGTTGCTCGTATTTCAGGTATGTTTATAACAAATCAGAGATGAAATTATTATCCTTCACCTTTCTGTACTATGTAGAAACAATATAAAGAAGCATAAACTAGTCCTAATTTACCCATGTCAAAGCAAACATAGCTAGCAGCCATGCTTCAAACTTACAGTAAATACAGTAAGCGGAAAATCCCTCAGAATATCAGCATTGTCCCCAAAAAGCATTATCAGTGAGTTAAAAGCAAACCTGGGTTATCTAGACACCTTTCTACTAATGTTATTTACTACCCTTCCACATAATTCGTATGTATGTGGGGATTTTATCAATGTTGCAGATATCAGGAGCTCTGTTTTTGTGTTTGGTTAAGCAGCATCCTTTTTAACACGTCTTCTTAGAACTGAACTATGACTTCCTCTAGGGGATGTCATCTAAGGGTACCTATAATTTATCATGAAGGAAGTCTTTCTTTTCTATTTTCATGGTATAAAATGAAGGTTTCTCAGAACTACATTCCATTTTGAAAGTGACGAATGGATAAAAAAAATTAATACTCTTGTTAAAAAGTAGCATATTATGACATCTTTTTGACAGCTACGGCTTATTGATGATAACACATTAATTCTTTGACAACACTAGTACCATGTCAAGAATGTGAGGAAAATTTCCTGCAAATGTAAGAATGACTTTTATTCTTGGAGTCAGCTAAGTATTTTACTATTCATATACTTAAGGGTCCATGAAGTAGTGATTATCATTTTGAGCACCACAGGGTTTCCAGCAATATTGAATTTATTATTTTATTATCATCTGTTCAGACAGTCTTTCTGGTGATACGTTGGCCTCAAGCAAGAGCAAAAGGGTTTCCTGAGAAAAGAGGCTGCATTATTTGCATCGCTCTGTTTCCTCAATGATGAATCTGCTCAATTGTGTTCAGGGAAGAGATGCACATGGCTATCTTTTGAGCTACTTTATAAGTAAAATATTTGATTTAAAAGAGAATTTGAATTTAAGTGTATGAACATGAAAACTGACTCCCTACCCTTTTTTGTGGAAATGAAAAGTTATTAAAAAAAAAAGGCAGCACATAACTAGATTTTAGAATAAGAAGGATTGTTTTTATTTTTTTACTGCAAGAGAACTGTAATTTTTAGATAGGTCGTAAGTCTTCTTATTTTGTTAAAATTTACTTTTTAAGTTACTGTGTGCTGGAAAGGAGAAAACCAAAAGTCATTGATAACATACTGAATAGCTGAACAGAAACTTGACATGGGATTCGGTTAACAGGAAGGTAGTTTTGGTCAGCATAAATGCTGATCTCAAGATTATTCCAACGTCACTCTCAATTATTCTTGCTGGATCTGCTCTACATTGCAAAGATTAAGTCATTATTGAGCCAGGGCTTAAACCTCTTACTTGTAAAGGTAAGTTACTGTTGTATCCATCTACTGATATGTCAGGATCAGAAATGGTAGCAGAGAGGAAGGCAGGCAGCTTCAGAAAAATCATGTGTAATCTAGACAGCAGCAATGGAAATTTTGCATAAACCAAAAATCTCCTGTTTCGTATTGATCATCTTCCCTAACCTATACATTTTTTCCTTTTATATGTACTCTGCCACTGTAGTAGTGAAGAATGGTGACTGCTGAGGAAAAAAGCTATTTAAATGGAAAATAAAGTAAAATTCCATTTATTATATGCCATGAATTATTCCTTTTGTATGCACAAATCCTTCTTTTTCTATCTGTCAAAAGAAATTCTGCTTTTATTTATTTGACTTGTATTCTGTATTATAAATCTGTCTGCTCATTAAACTCAGGGAGAATTTCGGTGGAATTTAATACAGCAGCAGCTATTAATAATCCTCAGAATGTAGTGCTTAATATAATCCCAAATAATGCCTACCAGAAAGAATAAGATATTTTTTACAACATTAAAAAGTTGTTAAACATATCTCAGTGTTATTCATGTAAGAACCTAATTTGTGAAATATCGAATTTTTCCACTCCTGCTCTGCTTGAATGTTCACATCTTCCACAAAGATGTGAAAAAGGATAGGATTTTGCAAACCAGACACAATGTCCTGTACTGTGAGCAGCTGTGCTAAAACCAGACTGCAGCTTTAAAACCATAAATAATCAGACTTCACACTGGGACAGTTTGTACAAATATTCGTTTACTGTGATATGTTAGGGTGGCAGGAACATTGTTTGAGTCACAAGACCAAAATACAGATCCTGCTATCTCTTTCTGACTTATATGGGAGTTGCCATTGCTCTTTTGAAAAAGTTTAGGGTTGAAAAAAAGAAAAAAGAGGGTATGAGATCTAGGACGGTCAAAAGAAGACAACATGTAAGTGATAAGGAAAATAAAAAGTCAAAGATTATTTTTAAAAGGAGGAATTGAGGGAAACCTGCAGTAAAGACAAGGCAAGGCATTGGAATACAAGTGAAAGAGCTAAGAAGCCCTTTTGTCTCTATCATCGGTACAGGGAAGAAAAAGTAGACATGCAGTTCAGTATTGTGAGGAGAACAAACTGGGCATTATCTCCCTTCAAGTTGTAAAAGAAATTCCAAGGAAAGCTTGGCTAAAAATTGCTTCTTGGGTCTGTTTTTTTCAAGTTTCCTTGGTCCTTTATTATAGAAATTCTTGCTTCCCCTCCTGCCCCTTTGCTTCACTCAAAACCTAATGATAATTTCATTTCTCACAGAAACGAATAAAGGTAGTGTCCATTATAGGTATGCATTTTAGAGAAAGTTAGGGTGATTTTTAAAAATCAGAAGCACAGATCTTGGTGATTTTTTTCCCAATTGAAAAATATATGTAATAAGAAGTATTTCAATGATACGTAGAAACAGGAAAGATATTTTTAATTTTTGTTTCATTAGTGAAAATAAAATGCAGAGTCAATTAGAAATGAGCAATGCACTGCATTCTGCAAAAGTGGCCTGTATGTAAGTGTATGTATCTTTCATGGTCTCTCATAGCATGCAAATGATATAGCAGCCAGTGTTACTGGAACACACACTCAGTCAACCCATCTCATTTTCTGCTGATCTCACCCGTATCTTCTTTTTTTGTTTTGGAAGACAAGTTCTGTTGTGTAAGTATTTTACAATTTTTCATTCTCATTTTTTCATGGCATTCTAAACACATGCAAAGATTTTTATCAAAATACACTTTCCATCTTTATTTCTTTCCTCGCTCTCCAAAAATCTTTCTCTTCAAAGAAAATCTTCTGTCTCATTTATCATTGCATACTCCAAAAGGAATTTATCTTTTGTACAGAACCCTTCAGGGAGAGAGACTCTTCAAGTATGACATTGAAAATACTGTTTGAAATATCAATCTCCATTAATAAAATGCAATAGTAAGCACTAATTTTCTTACAGACAATTGAGGGCCACAGACTGTGGGTATTTATGTGCTTGAGATGACTTGAAAGCTTATTGCTGCCTGGTCTCCTTGGGGTACTCTCCAATAGTATTCTTACCCTTACACCAAAGGCAAGTGCATTGGAGTAGCAGCTCCATCAGCAGCTGCAAGGGTGCTTCCTTCTGCAAGACAAGCTTTTCTTGGATGCTCAGGGAGGGAAAGAACCCTGCCGTAGGTTTATACTTCTTTGTTTTTAACTTTTGGAGAAACATAGCTTGACTACTAGGATGTCAGTGTTGGTTATAACTTACAGTATTTGTTCAATCAGCATTACAGGCTGAATACCCCTTGCACAGGATTTGAGGGAAGTGAAAACGCTGTGTATATCACCTCCTTTTATGCATCTGCAAGAGCCAGGCTCAAGTGAATTAAAACATCTCTACGCTGTAGAGTACCCAGAGTATTGCTAGTGCTGCAGGCAGCTGCTCATCAATGACAATTCTTGCTCACATTTCTAGGAGTAACTGTTTAGTGTATAAATATCTTGAAGAGTTGCTTCATAAATGTCCTACATTTTCCTTTCTTACATTTTCCTAAAATATACGGCCTGGCTGTTTGAAAAGTGAATCACACTGAAGATTTGAAACAGGGAGTGAAAGTACAGTTCAGATGTCCTAAACAGGCTTGGGTATTACGAAGCCTTAAGTTTCTGGGATGTCTTAACCTGATGATGTTAATCCTATGCATTTGGTAAAGGTGATCTATAGCTTCTCTTCTTGTTAGCACAGCTGATGTTTGTGAAATTTTTCGTAAGTATTGAAATGTATTGTGAGTCTGAACAGAGAAAGAGAGGTTCATTATTACATTTATTTACATTACCTTATTACATTAAGGTAATATAAAGTGTCATAAAGTAAAAAACGAGTTCCAAACAACATGCTGTATCTGACAGTGACTGATCAGTTCTTCCTCCTTTATACAAATGGTCAAAGTATATTTATGGAAAAGTTTCAGCTTTACCCTGAGCAACAAATATTTGGTATATTTGCAGTATCTAATGAAAGTGTGAATGATGTCAACATTTTGAATTATACCTAATCCTAATTTAGTTAGTTCTTGCATTCCATATTAAGTGGAAATAAATGTTTTTGGTTGGTTGTTCCCCAAGTCTGTTTCCCTGTACTGGATTTAAATTTCACTGACTATCTCTGCATTTTTCTAGTTTTCACTTACAATTCATAATCTTTGTCAGCATCTATCTTAGTCTTCTCCTCAAAACAAATAGTTTAAAGTTCAGTCCTTCATATACACAATATGTCCTTTCCATGCTTGGTTCATCAGGTGCCCTGGAACTGGGTCTTTTAGCATACAATGAGAATGCTAAATGAAACTTAAAAAAGAGTGATCCACCTTTGTTGAAATGGCTTCCTTAAACTCACTCCTCGCTATCCACCCATCATGATTACTTTTCTTTATAAAATTTAATAGCTTTGTTGTGCATGTTCATCTGAGTAATTCAGATTTCTTATAAAGCTTATTGGTTAGGGGTTTTTTTTGAGGGGGCAGTCAACTTTTTTTTTCATAGTTGTGCTGTACTTTGATTATGATGCAAATTTGCTGAAGATACAGTTCAGTAATTCTTCTACTGTCTAGCTGAAGGTAGAACTTAAGAGATCTCTTATTGAGCTAAGGTTCGTCAGAAGTAGCAGGGAGGTACATTGTGGCTTGGGAACACAAGAGACAAGTTTTTCCCTCCCTCCTCTGCCTGCCAAGGCAACCATATTTGCATGATTTCCCCGAGCTCCCAACCAGCAGCTCCTACTTCAGTTTCATCTTGCAGTCAACAGCCTTCTGCTCCTCAGGGAGCATAGCCCTGGCAGTGGATGCTGCTCAGAGGAGATATGCACTTGTCTCTGTCCTGTCCCCAGCTGGCCCGGAGAGCCCTGAGGGCCTGGCTGCTGGCTCCCAGGCTGCTGCCAGAGCTAAAGGCAGGCAGTGGCTGCCAGCACAGCTGCCCTCTGATCCCAGCAGACTCTCTTCTGCTGGGACACTCCTAAGTGAATGTCTTGCCAATACTGTTAAGCAGGACTCATTTTTTTGTAATGCTGTCTCACTCTGCTTTTTAAAATAAATAATAATAGTAATTTAAAAATACATCTGTGTGTGTAACATTGCAATGTAGCTTTTTCATCTGGATGTTCAAAGTAATATCTGCCCCCCCTGTCAGTCAGTGTTTCTGTTTTGTTTCTCTTCTGCTAGGGTAGCCCATGAGGACATTAGCAGAGATGATTCTAAAGACACAGCTCTTAAGCCTCTCACTTTCTGTGTCAGTGGAAGCTACATCGAAGGAACTTGTCAGATGAGAGCTAGCTCTGTGAATTAGTTTGTAACAGTTGGCTGCCTCAGAAAAAGGGAATTTTCTTCAGTGCCAGATCCCACCTCATCAATATTGTATTGCTTTCACTCTCCCTGGGTAGCCAGAGTAAGCATAGTGTGCGTCTACCCATTTGCACAGTACATCAGAGAGTTTTAATATCATTATACTGCCTGGAATGGAAGTGGCATTAAAAGGGCTTTAGAAAGTGGTTCTCCTGTATCTTTTTAATGTTCTTACCCTGGAAGGAATGATTGCAATTAGTAACAGATAACATTAAGTAGAAAGTAAGAAATAATTAGCTGCTTTCCTCTGAAATAAATTAAAGGGGTTTTATGTCTGAAAGAAGAACCATATGCAATTGAAATGACTGCAGAAGCTTGAAAAATAGAAGTACTTCTCAATTATATTTGAATGTCTTGGGGGTTGTCCAAATATGCTCACTATATGAATACAATAATAATGTTTTGCCTATAGTTTATATATATGCGTTTTGTTTGCTACATGTGGTAGTATCTGTTTACATGGAGATAAAGCACATATTTAACATTTTATTTCACATCTGTTCACCACAGCTGTTTTTAGACCGGAAAAGAGAGTAGATCCTGTATCTCCTTGGATTACTAGTTCCTATGATAGCAGAAGTAGAGATAATGAATTTGGAGGATCTGGGTTTCTTTTATGATTTGCTGTTAGTCACTTCCAAAACTGCTGTGCTTCACTGCAAGGGGTAGGAAGCAGTGGCTTCTGTGGAATTACCTAGAAGAAAAAAGAAAATCAAAGCTGATGATTCCCCTAAGAGATTATTCAGATTCTCTGTCCTTACTAACTAACCAACAGCTCATGTGGTCTATATGAAATATTTCTATACATTTTCAACACCTGAAGTATCTTAAATAGTAGTCCAGGGGTTAGGAAAGATGATGTTGATTGGATATTATTCTTTAATCCTACCACAGACTAAGGACACAGAGAAAAAAAAAAAATCAGTCTTTGTCCATCCATTTATGCTTTTATTTTTTGAGCAACAAAGTATATGCTCATGTTAAAATCTAGGGAAATGTTACTGTCATGGAAAACCTGAAAGTTGTGTCTGATTCAGCTTGCATTTCCCTTGTGATATTTTAAAAACATGCTCTTTGCTCTTTAAAAAGCTACTATATGGTGTTCTTGGCTGCTTCTTTCTTCTTTACAAAACTTAGTGCTGGTACCAAGACAATGGAAATCAAGAAACTGTTAGTCTTTAGAAATAATGTGAAAGAAAGCAAAGATCCAGGAAAATACAATTTACAACTCTTAAAAAATGCAGTTAAGTACAATCAAGAAATACAGTTAACCACTCAAACCAAAATGATATTTGTAACATGTTATACATAAAGAAACAAATTATTTCTGTCATTATAGGTTATGTTTGTTCTAATATGTGTATCATCCTGTGGCAGACAACTTTTAAGTTTTTTCTCTTTATAACAGGGCAAAACGCTGAACAGAAATAATATTACTACCTCGAAGTCCAATGTGTATTTAGTCAGAAGTCTCTACATTTTTCACTTTTATGTGGTGGTCTAACTAATTGTATTAGTCCTCTCTACACATTTTGCCTTTGAGGCTTTTTTTAATTTTCCCTGGGAAGTAAAAACTTGGATTTCCTATGGTTGGTGTTGCTCCAAAACCGTCTGGATGGCTGAGCCAGACCCATGCAGTAGTAACCATGCTCTCACAGCCTTACTAGTATTGTTATAGGCATTCTGGCTTGTGCCAAGTCCACAGGAAGGGCATGTTGTCCCCATTCGTGTTCTGGAAGAGACAGAGAGCAAATTCCTGCTTCCCTTGAGCAGCTTCTGTGCAGTGGGCAGCATGGGTTTCCAACTGC
The DNA here is from genome assembly GCA_033558235.1 of Neomorphus geoffroyi. Taxonomy (NCBI): domain Eukaryota; kingdom Metazoa; phylum Chordata; class Aves; order Cuculiformes; family Neomorphidae; genus Neomorphus; species Neomorphus geoffroyi. The sequence goes on from JAUMJM010000048.1 coordinate 31,259,407, forward strand.
CTATAAATAAACAGCCTGTGTGTCAGACATGTAGAAGGAAGACATTTAGAAGACTTGTAGAAGAATCTCCTTTCTTCAGTTTCCAGTGTATTTAGTGAAAGTCCACAAATATTTGAATTGCTTCCTTTTTCCAAGGCTGCAGACTTTTTTCTTTTCATCTGTCTGGATGCATGCATGTGAGGTAGGTTATCTCTACCTAATGTCTTGAACATAATGAGAAGGGTGTTCTCTTCTGTCATAGACATTTGGAGGTCATTTGGTCTAGCCTCCTGATAAGCAAGATAAATTTCAAAGTTAGGTCCGATTACTCAGCTGAATTGTGAAAGTGTTCAAACATTTCTTACCTATGTGCATCTGGAATTGTACTTATTGCAACTTGCAACCATTTTTCTTTCACTTTTCCTCAGAGGAAACTCTGACACTGTCGTTTCTACAAGTCCCTTTATGTAGTGGAATTCAGCAGTCATCTTCCACCGTTAAACTTCTCTAGGATGAATAAACCAATTTCCTTCTCTGCCCCTCATAGGTCATATGCTCCTGTAATGAGCTCTTTGTGTTCTTCCTTATACTGAAATTACACCAGTGGAGCAGGTTAATGTGAATATTGCAAATCAGGATCCCTCATTACTACTATTTTAGCTAGTAAAAGCAAAATTGTCATAAGGAAACGTCCTTTACATAACTACTAATAACTCAGGTACTACAAAGAAAAAAATTAACTCTTGTTCTCTTCGTTCTCATGACACGGTTTCTAGCTTGTGTCCTCTTCATTATGCTTATGTGTAAATGCCATCTGTGAACACCCAGCTTCACCAAACCCATGAACATACCATTTAGTCTTGTTTAGTCTACCTATGATACCTGTGTTACCCCAAATACTCCCAGATTCAGGCTGAATGGCTGGCCCAGACAAAATATTTGAGTAGCTTCTGTGGACCGGCATCCCCTAAGGCTGCTTCTTTTCAGCATAGGAGTATAAGTAATGGCAGAGCTTTCTAGACCAGTTTATTGGTACAACTAATATAATTTTACTGTATTCTTTAGTTTTTTTCATAAATCTGACAAAGGCAATGGCCTGGCTCAACTTTGAACTGTGACTAGTCTACACGTGCAGTCACTCAGGGAAGTGTGTTAACTGTAATTAATAAGGCACTCATATTGAGTGGACCATACAAAAATCTACAGAAGAGCTTACATCCAACTTCATTTAATTGACTTTGAATTTGAACAAAGGAAATCAGGCCAAGCATGCTCCACTTTATGATACGTGTGTGAGTACTGTCCTGAGTTTTAAAATTTTTATCAATTTGTAAAACCTATTGAAAGTGGTGTTTCTGTGGATGTCATCATTTGTCATAGACACTCTTATAAGGTAGTCACTAGTGAGATCTTTTGTTGCTGGATTGTAATTTATAGCAGTGAAAAGAACAAAACCATAAACAGTAGGAGTAGCAGCTTCTGCCTCAAATTCAGTTTGGGGCATTACAGAACTTTCCCCAAGAGCCAAGTTCTGGCCAGCTTCTTCCTATCTGAATTCCTCTCTCGTTGTACTCATAAATCAATTTTAAACAAAATTAATAGCCTTTGTGGTATGGGTATATGTAAGTTCTATGCTATGTAAGACATGGTATTTCTGAATGCATGTGTGTCTATATATATATATAGATATACACACACGTATATTAAAAACATTACAATGAGCAACTGCCTTAGTGGCTAGACATAGAACATAGTAAAATAGAAACATGACTAACTTGCCTTCCTTATCTTTTGCTTACATCCCATGACCCACAAAGCTGGAGAAGTCACTTACAACAAGGTATACCAACATAAGCCACCGTAGTTTGGCTACTTGTCTAATTTGTCTTAAAATAGCATTGAATAAAATGCCTTCATCCCCAAGCTGCAGTCAATCTCTTTTGAGCATTTTGTGCATGCGCAAGTTTGTTGATTGTTTTTGTCATAGTGACAGTCCCTACAGAAACTGTTGAATTCTTTATTCCACCCATAAATAAAAAACCCCAAGCTTTTGGAGTTTGGAGGTTTCTCCCGCTAGACACAATTCTTGAGCATGACTTACAAAATTGAGCATGACTATACAAAATTTATAACAGCAGAAATTCAGTTCCATTTCTATGCCTAACAAAGGTGCCATTCTTCCCTGTGTTTGTGAAGAGTGGGAGAAAAAAAGGAGGATTTTTTTCACATTGGCTGGCCACATGACATCTTTGTGTTTTATGAGCTTTTCAGTTGAATTGATCTATCTCAATAGACTTAATGTAGTTGAAAATGAACCATTTCCTGTACTAAGCAAGGTCTTAAATATGAAGTAAAAGTATCACAATAAGGAAGTGGAAGTTGTTCTGGTAGTAAACATTACAGCTGAATCTTATTCTGTTCCATAATGCTATTCGAAATCAGAAAGGGAAAAAAATCCTTTTAATAGATGTTAGCTGTTTTCCAGTGATGAATCAGAACATATATTTTTCATTTGCTAAGCATGAACTATGCTAAGCATAGTCAATGTTGCATAAGGCATAAAAGGAGTCTGTGCCTCGAAGAACATTTTAATTTAACAACACAGATGTTGTGTAGGCAAAACATGCCAGAGTCCCCAGCAGTAGATAATTGGTATTTTTAGTCAAATTTGTAATTAGTGTAATTTATTCACTGTTCTTGGGCTCCATTGAAAAGGTCTTGACTAAATACTCACTGAGATAAAAGTTCATTTACTAAGCTGTATGAAAACATACTTAGTATGAGAAGGGGTTGATTTAATTTCATCTGGCATCAAGCACATCAATGAGTGACTGAACTACTTCATTGAAATTACTTCTTTTACTCAAAGTGCAAGATAATTCTTTGTACTTGAATGTATGGTATTCCGTACTGGAAAAATCAACTGGTATTGAATGTGAGCTGTTGCTGTTACAAATTTTGACAGTACCTACTTGCTACTACTTTACCTTTCACAACTGCAATCAATCGGACTAAGAATATTGGGTGTTTGGAATCAAGGGCTGGAACCCATTGGCTTCCAGAACAGAAGAGATGAGCTGGATTCTCTGTGGGCAATGAACAGCAGCGGGCAGTGACCTCCCTCTACCTGCCTTGAAAATCTGGGTTCTCTCAGGCAGACATGCAGAGCTCTTGCAGCTGAAGTCAAGGGAAAGAAATGTTTTAAATAGAAAATATCTCTGTGGTGTGTTCTGAAAAAAAAGCCTAGTGTTTGCTCATTTGGTTGCCTGAAATTAGAACGTGTGTTGACATGAATCTGTCTCTGGCAAACAGATAATACAACTGCTGATTTCACAAGTCTTGTGGAAAATCGATATCTGTGAAGTTCTCAGACATCAGCAACAGATGCAAAAAATCATTAGCATAGCCTATTTCTACATTTATAATCTTATGGAAGAAAGGAGAAAATGGATATCTACTGATTTTTGTGAACAGTTCTTGTACCTACGACTCAAAAATTGCTGTGTACTAAAAAGCTGCATTTTCCTGTAACTGAAATTTACTAAGGAGGATTATTTTTAAAATTCCATTTAAATTTCTTGATGAAAAATTCTTTGCTGCATTTTCCTGCTGAAGTACTGAAAGTTGTCTTCAGCTGCACAGGTGTAATTCGAAGCCTTCCTTTCCAAAGCTGACATTATCTTTCACCATTGATCTGAATGACTTAGAAATTCAGACTGAAACACAGATAAGTAGTTGCACTCACCTCCTTGGTGAACGGGTTGTTTTTATTTTCAGCCACAATCAGTAATCCATGCAAAACTTGAATTTTAAGGTACCCCTCACTTGACTTAGTATGTGCAAAATCAAGGACAGAAGGCAAACTGTACCTATGTGGACATAAAATGTTTCTTTCCTGCTCCTGGAAGTCGTCCTCTGGGTTCAACATTCCTCTTTTTCCTCCAAGCCTCAACACAATAAAACATTCACCTCCCTATTAGCTTATTCACTCCCTCACATGTTTTCCAGCCTGGAATCCTCACACAACTGTCTTTTCCAGTACATTTCTAGTAAAGGTTAACTTTACAGTTAGTTTTACTTATCCAGTGAAATTCTAGTCTCCTTTCTACTTTCCAAACCATGCTCCAGTGGCTTAACAGAGATAGCTGTAATAAGCTGTTTCTTTTTCTTTATTATATGCCTGAAAATTGAGTTGTGTTTGTGGGAGAAACTGCTCTCACCAGTGTAGCAATTCTTAAGGTTTGAATTAGATAAATCATGAGCTTATATAGAAGTGGAAGGCAGGAGAGGGGTAACTGCATGTTGGGTCAGCTTATGTTGTACAAGTGATTGCCTCCTGTATAAAGGTCAGGGCAGGATACTTCAAGGGACTGAGGCAATGGGCCCTCTGCACTATGCATTTATGTTTGCATGCATTGCACATTAGACTAGGGATTTAGGAATGACAGATAAAATAATCACCCATTTATTAGGAGCATAGTGAAATACTGTTGTATGAGTTACATATGATGGAATTAAATCCAGTGGGCAGCCAGTCATAAGTGGCATTCCCCAGAGCTCAGTTATGTTTAATATCTTTATCAATGATCCAGACGAGGGGATCGAGTGCATCCTTAGTAGGTTTGCAGACAACATGAAGTTGTGCGGGAGTGTTGATCTGCTTGAAGGAAGGAAGCCTCCACAGGACAGTCTGGATCTATGGACCAAGGCCAACTGTATGATGTTCAAAAAGGCCAAGTGCTGGGTACTGCACTTGGGGCACTACGACCCCATGCAACAACACAGGCTTGGGGAAGAGGGTATGGAAACCTGACTGGCAGAAACGGACCTGGGGTTATTGATCGATAGCCAGCTGAATATGAGCCGGTAGTGTGCCCAGTTGGTGAAGAAGGCCAATAGCATCCTGGCTTGTATCAGAAATAATGTGGCTAGCAAAATTAGGGAAGTAAATGCCCCCCTGCACTCAGCACTGGTGAGGCTGCACCTCGAATATTGTGTTCAGTTTTGGGCCTCTCACTGCGAGAAAGACCTTGAGCTGCTGGGGTGTGTCCAGAGAAGGGCAACAAAGCTGGTGAGGGGTCTGGAGCACAAGTCTTATGAGAAGCAGCTGAGGGACGTGGTGCAGTTTAGTCTGAAGAAGAGGAAGCTGAGGTGAGACCTTATTACTCCCTATGACTACCTGAAAGGAGGTTGTAGTGGGGTGGTTATCAGTCTTGTCTCTCAAGTAACGAGCAATAGGATGAGAGGAAATGGCCTCAAGCTGCGCCAGGGAAGGTTTGGAAATATTACTGCACCAAAAGGATTGTCAAGCATTGGAGTAGGCGGCCCAGGGAAGTAGTTGAGTCTTCATCCCTAGAGGTATTTAAAAGATGTGTAGACATGAGACATGGTTTAGTTGTGGGTTTGGCAAGTGCTAGGCTAAGGGTTGGATTTGGTGATCTTAAAGGTCCTCTCCAGCCTAAATGATCCTATGATTCTATATTCTAGCTGTATTCTGGCTTGGATTTGTATGGCAAGGTTTCCGTAGCAGGGAGCTAACAGGGTGGCTTCTATAAGAAGATGCTAGAAGCTTCCCCCATGTCTGATAGAGGCAGTGCCAGCTGGCTTCTAAGAGGGACCAAGCTGCTGGCCCAGGCTGAACCAATCAGCGATGGTGATAACACTTCTGTAATATGTATTTAAGAATGGACAAAAACCCCTGTTGTTCAATAGCAGTTGGAAGAGAGGAGTGAGAATAAGTGAGAGAAGCAACTCCACAGACACCAAGGTCGGTGAAGGAGCCCATGGTGAAGCCAGTGGTGAAGCAGACTGCAGCCCATGGAGTTTAACAGTGGAGCAGATATCCATTTGCAGTCCATGGAGGACCTCATGCTGGAGCAGGTGGATGCACCCGAAGGAGGCTGTGACCCATTGAAAAGAGGAGCCTATGCAGGAACATGTTTGCTGACAGAACTTGTGACCTTGTGGGGGACCCATGATGGAGCAGTCTATTTCTGAAGGACTGCAACCCGTGGGAAGGACCCACACTGTAGAAGTTCGTGGGGGATCGTCTCCTATGGGAGGGACCCCATGCTGGAGCAAAGGAAGAATGTGAGGAGGAATGAACAGTAGAGATATGTGATGAACTGACTGCAATCCACATTCACTTTCTCCCTACTGCTGCAGGAGAGTAGGTAGAGATTTTGGGAGCAGAGTTGAGCCCAGGAAGAAGAGGGGGCAAGAAGTTGGGTTTAAGATTTGGTTTCATTTCTCATTACCCTATTTTGATTTTATTGGCAATAAGTTAAATTAATTTCCCTGAGTCGAATCTGTTTTGCCCGTGATGGCAATTAGTGAGTGAGATCTCTGTCCTTACCTCAGCCTGTGAAACTTACATTTTTTTCTTTTCTGTCCAGCTGAGCAGAGGAGTAATAGAGCAGCTTGGTGGGCACCTGGTGTCCAGCCAAGGTCAATCCACCATACTAGCAAAAAAGGAAAAAAGCGCCCCTGTTCCTGAGATATTCCTGGTAAAATATTGCTGAAGGCTTTGGATAGATGCCTACTCTTCTCCCAAGCAAATTTAATTATTTAGATCTGAGCTTATGCATAACTGGAGAAAAGAAAGCAGATCACTGCATTTGCTGATTAGTTCCTCCATACAAATAAAAGAGAATAATAGATTAAGAGTTTAATTAATTGTTAAATGGACAGTTTAATTGTTAAATAATTAAAAAGGGTTAGTATTAGCTTTCAGAAAATCAGTGGTATGGTCTTGAGGCATCTTAGTTACTTCATCTTTCAAATACACATTTAGTCACAAGAAACCTTGAATTTTATTTTTGTTATTTTGTGTAGCCGGTTTCACAATGATGGCAGAGGAGAAGCTTAATAAAAGTTGTAGTTCCTGTGACCTAGAGATATAATGAGAGATAGTGCATAGCTTTTGGCCAACTCTTATTTATTCTTATTAAATCACTACGAATTAAAGAAAATTCACTACAATAGCATCTTTCATGTAAAAGTAGATATTCATAATGGTGAGTGTGCAGCCATTGTTCAAAAAAAATGATTAGTTTTCAAAGAAAGTTATCACAGTTACAAATGACTTCTGAAAGTTCTGTTGTAAAATTACTTTCTTTTATAAATAGTATTTTTCTGTAAATCTCTGAGTAAAATCAAGAGGGTAAACAGTACTTAGTCAAATTGAAAGTTAGGAGATGTGATTTGTGCTGAAAAGATTAGCCTGGTGATATTGCAGATGTTTGAAGTGTTGCATTTCATATAAAGATAAATAAATGACCTCTCTTGTTTCTGATTTTATCATTGTAGTTCCATCTGAAATAACAGTGTGTTTGCTTTGATGATAATACACTGACCTAGTCTATAACAGTTTTATTTTAGCTCTAGAGGAAGTATTGGAAGAGTACTTAGCATAGAAGATGGTTTCTGAGGATGTACTGTGAGTCATCATAGATCTCATCAGTGTGACTTTCTTCGTGTTGATCTGATCTTGCTTTTGTCTTTTCAGAATGAGTTTTATACAGGCAAACAGAGTTTTGTTAAAAACAACAAGCAATCTCCTAAGGTCCTGTAATCTGATGAACTATCTGATAACGCAGAATCAAAGCAAGAACACACCATGCAATGATTACACTATTGCTGGCTATTGTTTTACCCTTCTGTCTGTTGTGGTCAGGCTTATCTCATCTCTTTCATGCAAGCATAAGGCCTCTTTGATACGTCTTGCGTATTTGCAACCCATCAGTGCACAAATGTGCAACTACTGAAGCTAGATGCAAATGAACAGTGAGATACTTCTTAAAGGAGGAGCAAAAATACGATACTAAAAGCAAAAGTAGAGAATGCACAGTGAAATTAAAAACATCAGTTGAGGCACAGAGAAGCACATATTGTATATCAAAGCCAGCTCTTTGCCTTTCTCTTTTAGAATAATTATTAAGATATTTGCATTGCAATTTATAGGAAAATAAGTTGCTAGTTTTAATGTTTTGATTTTAAATCATTTTTACTTGAGGTTACAGATAAAGTGGTTCTGCCCTAATGGCGCATGTCCCGATTGCTTTTAATTTCATTCAAAACATTCCTTAACAAGTTTTCTTCTGTGGAATAGAAAAATAACAGTAATAAATACATTTTAAATCAATGTGTAATAAAAAGGTTCAACTTTTATCCATATATGAATCAGGATATGTATGTCATACTTCTTAAAATTGCGTTCATATGACTAGTATACAGACTGGTTTATTGTTTTCCGTGTATCATACAATATGTACAGCTATGTGCACAGAGATGTATATGAATATTTCTTTACATGTTTATGAAAGCCTTGGAAAGTTTTTATATGACTTGTCACCTCTCCTGCCTCAACATTTGTAATTTAGATAATTAATTAATTAACAATTTTACTTGCTCCCTCATGAAGATTAATCATTCTTAATATTTGAAACAGAATAATAACATTTAACTAAAAATTATGCTTTCTGATATAACCATTTCTTTCAGCTTATCAGTTAATTAAATGGTTTGCTTGAGGTTTGGGGAAATCCAGCATTTTAGTAATGAATAAATTGCTGTTGCTTAGTTTTGCCATTATATTGTTTTAATTATAACTATTTGAAAAAATTGCTTTTTGGTTTTGATTGGTATAGATTTACATATGGAAGTTATTTTTGTCCTGACACCTGAAGCATGCACCAGTTCTTTTTTAAAACTTTTTCAGCATTGCAGATGAGATATTGATGAGATATTTGATTCTTACTCTCATCCCCTTAAAATCAGTCATAAGACCAGCCTCAGGTGGAGAAGGAAGGGAATTCTCATCCCTGTCCATGGACAATCAGCAGCAATAGCTGCAGCAATGGCAGTCAGGGTAAACTCCCAGGCTTCCTGACCTCCAAACTTGGAAGGAAACGAGACAGCCCTGGCTTTATGACCATGAAGGCTTGATTTGAGGCTGAAGTGACTGACAGTCAAAGCTGTTAATAAATTGACTGAGAGACTAATTAGCACCGAATCCAAGCACTGATCCAGGACTAACACACCGTATGATCACATCTGCAATAGTATTTCTGCTGCTTAAGTAGGTACTTCTGGTAGCACTAATAGAATTCACAGAACACCGGTGATGCTGTTGAAGCTGTTTCCCCTCAAATTGAAGAAGTTTTATTTGACAGCGTTTTCAGATTCTTTGGGCTACTTTGTATATAAATTATTGTGTTAAAGTTGTTCACGTACTGCATCAGAATTCACTGACAGAGCCTAATTTTTTCCAGTGCATATTTTTCATGTTGCTAAATGCCCCAAAGCTATGGAAGCTATATAATCCATTGCTACAGAAGCAATGGATTTGTATTTTATGCTTTAAAGAGTACTGGCTGTCCTTAACCAATTCACTGAAGAGTTGAATGGCATAAGTGAGAAGTTTTGAATCAATAAGTTTTGAACTAAGAGCACTGTTGTTAGTTGATTTAGAAAAGTACTGGTACAGCTTCTGTTTATGTGATGTGGGATGCATTACACGAGAAATCTGTAGCACATAAGTGAATCATAGAATCATCCGGTTGGAAAAGATCTCTCAGATCATGGGGTCCAACTGTACCTGTCCCCTTACTAAACCTCAGAAACTCATCTACCTGTCTTTTAAACACCTCCAGGGATGGTGACTCCACCACCTCCCTGGGCACACCACCAGCCCTGAGTACAGGAGCACAATCACCTCCCTGCTTCTGCTGGCCACACTGATACAGGCCAAGATGCCATTGGCCCTCTTGGCTACCTGGGCACACTGCTGGCTCATGTTCAGCTGGCTGTCAACCAACACCCCCAGGTCCTCCTCTGCCAGGCAGCACTCCATCCACTCCTTCCCAAGCCTGTAACGCTGCATGGGGTTGTTGTGACCCAAGTGCAGGGCTTGGCACTTGGCCTTGTTAAACCTCATCCTGTTGGTTTCAGCCCATGGATCCAGCCTGTCCAGATCCGTCTGCAGAGCTTCCCTTCCTTCAAGCAGATCCACACTTCCACCCAGCTTGGTGTCATCTGCAAACTTGCTAAGGGTGCACTTCTCCCTTCTCCCAGATCATTGATAAAGATGTTGAACAGGACTGGACCCAGCACTGAACCCTGGGGAACACGGCTCATGACCGGTTTCCAACTGGATTTAACTTCATTTTCCACAACTCTCTGGTCCTGACCATCCAGCCAGTTTTAACCCAGCAGAGGGTGTGCCTGTCCATGCCAATGGCAGCCAGTTTCTCAAGCAGAAGGCTCTGAGAAACGGTGTCGAAGGCTTTACCGAACTTCAGATTTATTACTTTGGAGTGAAGAAATATTATTGACATTACAATGATTGTTAAAGTGCTTGCATAAAAATAAACAGGAAGAGCCCTTTTCTCTATTCCTTCCTTCCTTCCTTCCATCCTTCCTTCCTTCCTTCCTTCCTTCCTTCCTTCCTTCCTTCCTTCCTTCCTTCCTTCCTTCCTTCCTTCCTTCCTTCCTTCCTTCCTTCCTTCCTTCCTTCCTTCCTTCCTTCCTTCCTTCCTTTCCTCCCTCCCTCCCTCTGTGCTTGCAGAAGCAAATAAAAATGAGAACGTGAGTCTATTTACCCACCTCACCACCAATTCATTCTCTGTGGCTTGTTTTCTGTCATCTTCCCCTTATTATTTTCTGAAGTCCTCTTTTTTATTCTGTTAGGATTCGTGACCCTCCTTCAGAAAAGCCCTCTAGTTATTTCTCAGGTATTCTTAGCTTATTCTTAGCTATCATGGACCTCAGAACTAGTTATTGCCAGACGGAAAGGCTTTTAGGAGTAGTTCAAGTCCAAGCCTCTCTTGGCCATTGATAGGTATTTCAGCCTGATTACATAATAATTCAGAGGCACTACCCCACAACTTACAGTGTGTTGTAGCAACTTCTCCTCATGAAATAGACAAAAGAACTCTAATAAATAAGGTGATATGCAATATTGAATTAGAACTAAAAAATAGTGTGTGCGCATCAAAGTCTGTGAATTTCATTAGCTTGAAGAAGAAAATCAGACTTTTGTGCAGAGAACTTGTGGGCAGAAACAGAACTGGCATCAAGTTCTCTTGATTCCTACTTCAGTGTGATGACTGGCAGAGCTGTAAAACCTGTGATCATTTTCCGGTATGCTAAGCTGTTCATAGTGCCTGTAACTTTTCCCGTGTTGTGATGTCTGCTTCATACCTCAGCGCTTGTGAATGTGGAGACTCCCATCTCACAAGGGCTTTGTTTCTTTTAGAAGCTTTGCAACAGACTTGTTACAACTTTGCACAATACTCCTAGACACTATCACCTCAACCACCTGCACAATGAATCTGTCACAGAACCCTACTATATTTTTATCTACAAAGCTGTATTGATTCCTCTCCAGTACAGTTTATTTATCTGTTTGTTTTCTGTATTACATCATTATAGTTTCTACTAGTTGTCTTGGTACAGATCACAAAAACACCAGTCTGACTTTTTCATAAAATTTCCTGACATGATTTTGCAACCTTCTGTTGTTAAAACCTTGCTGGCTGCGCTGGGCCAAGATTTTACTCAATGGTCGTTATGTCCTAGAGGCTGAAGGTACCAGTTAATAACATTTCACAAATACATTCAGATATGGTATGTGTGAGATGTCTGTTTCAATAGACTAGTGCTTGATGATTTATGATTTATGTCCTTTGACTGTCTTAAACATCTGTCCTGGTTCATGAAATTATTGTTAAACCAACTGCCACAATAGCCAACAACTCACACTGCATCTGCTTCTCTGATGCATGGGTGTTTGATATTTAAAAAAGAATAAGAACAAATTAGCATGTTCCCTGTTTTTTTTTAGTATCAGCAATATTTTACAATGAAACATTTGGCTCATGAACAAACAGGAGGTAACATAAAGACAAGAGTATTCCCAGAAGCTTATAATGCAACTTGTTAATGAAGTAAGAAGCAGAATACTTGTTATGTGAGATTATCTTTAAATATTACTGTAGCAAAGTTCAAGGGCTTTTCAGAGATCTTCCTTAAATAATTTTGCATTTTTAGGTGGTTGATAATAACACATAATAGCATGTCAAATTCTTTCTGTAAATGCGTAACCAACTTTTCAGCTGTAGATACTGCAGATTTTATTTGTTCTCAAATACATTTCTTCAAAATTCTGAATTGTATTTTATTTTCATAGCATTTTTCTACATTTGTGTATTTGGCACTTTCTATTAGCAAATACATGACGTGAGAGGCTGGAACTTCTTCAATTAATTTTACCAGGAACAAATCCAGGTCCTGAAATTGCAAGGCATCATCCCTGATTTTAGGTAAAACTTGAAAATTTTGTTCCTCATGGTTGTAGGGAGAAGGCTCTGATGAATGCCTGTTTAATCTATAATCTTCTCAGTACCAAGACCCAGGCTTTTCTCAGAGATTAATTATTAACTTTGCAACCTACTGCAGTCCTGTGTCCTAGAAAACAGACCCTCTCTTCATGTGACAGTAATTCAGTTTCAGTCCATATGGAAACTAAGCAATTTCCACTTCTCATTTGAAAGGAAAGAATAAAGGGTCAGTGCGTCTGAGGTCTCTGAGCTTACATTGCTTTCAGGGGACTTCAGGTGTAAAAACTGTCAAGACACTTCAGCAAAAATTATCCTTTCTCCCTTACTGTCCAAGAATTATTTGAGGTGGCTCAGCTGCATCTTATGATGATTGATGTTTTGACATCATACCTCACAGTAGGTATTAAGCCTAGATCAGCACTCTTGTAAAAGATCAGTCAGGCCAAATCATCTATGGGAAGATCTTAGTAGCTGAAGAGTCGGGGTTTGGTACTCTGGCCTAACAGGTGGGTGTGTGGTTCGCTGGTTGGACATGCACAAGGTAAGGAATCTAATCTGTGTTAGATTAGATACAGCTGGGAAACTAAGTTTATGTCTAGAATATTGCAGGCTTGCCTAGTACATGATTCTAAACTACGTAACAGAAAACTTCACTAGAAGTTATTTACTAAGACAGTTTAGTCAGTCAAGGACACTTTGAAGGCTTTGTTTGGTTTGGGGGTTTTGGTTTCTTTTTGAAGGGCGAGCAGAAAAATGTGGGTGAATTTTCATGTTTTTTTTAGATTATGACCTAGAGTCAAATGTCCATTCCTAAAAGGAAAAAACCTCTGATACTCTTAGGCAGTACATGTTTGCAACACCTACTGATAGAATCTTTGAAAAGCAAGTTGTTTTTTAAAAACTAACTTTGGGGTTTCAATTTTTAAACTCTGGTCTTCTTTAACCTCAGGAAACTATCATGCTGCGTCTCTGTTCACTGCATGTATTCATTTCTCCTTCCCTCTCTTTCTTCTGAAAGCAACTTAATCTCCCTCCTTGACCCCAACCTCACATACACGTATATCTCCCTCATTTGAGTCTTCCTTTTGGGATGTAAGGGCAATATTTTCCAGCAGTGGAGAGTATTTCCTATTCAGTCTTTCTCTTCTGATCGACCTGTTTGCTTGCATCTCAGTGGAAAAGTCCCCAGATCTTCTAGCTTGTTGAGATGCACAACATTCCTTGAAGTATACGAAAGACTAGTTATGTACTGCAAATTCAATTAGGCATTTCACAATTATTTATTAACATCTAGATTGCAAAACTCATGACTTTAAACTTACAGTTCATATAATCTTTCCTAGTGAAACATATTTCATTAAGTAGACTGAAGATATTTTTCTAGGCGGAAGTAATAACAACTCCGTACCATTTAGCAAATAAATTCTTAATAGAAGCACAGCATATAGTGACCCAATGTGTTAGTGCATCCACATTTCATCTGAGAAGGTTAGTTGCTAGTTCAGACTATCGAACAAAATGAATTTAAGGAGTATTCTTTTTATCTTATATCCGTTGCAAGGTTTGAGTGTTTTGTAGTATTTTCAGGATGTTTCAAGAAGTGATTCAGATGCTCAGTGCAGCTTAATTAATCAAATAGTAAGCTTTCTTCTTACAAGGACTGAGAATACCGTTATAGAAGACTAAGTCCTTTTAACACCCATTTATGTCACAAACCCAACACAGAGGAGTATGTAAATCTGAAGTTCTAACAATGTTTGCTGAATTAAAACCTTAAGATTAGTACCATAAATTTCAATTCATGTCATCTGGCAATCTTTCTGTATAAATTTCTATAGCACCCACCCACCTGTACAGTTTTTTGTCAGAAATCTCTGATTTCTCCCTCACTTCTATTATATGATTTCTGTTACAGAACACAAGTGAATTTCAGATTTCCACCCAAACACATTAATGTAGTATGTAATAGAAGATTTATCGTAAATTTTGCAAAATATGAAACCAGTAACTCCATTCATTTAGAGGCAGAGACTTCAGAGGTAAAATCAAATACTTCTAAAATTATTTTCAGCAGATTATATAAAGGCTCATGTCTTGCCTAATCTAGAGGTAGTATTCTAATGGTTTTATGTGCCTTTTAGTATATTTGCATGAATAAGGATAGAAATAATCAGAGTTACAATAATCTTGTTAAATGCACGCACACACACAAAACCCAACTGTAATGGCACATCTCATATACCTCCATTTTAAAAAAAGCATGCTGAAATCCAGGGCTGTGCCAAATACACAGGCAAGCTACATATTTTATCTGGGACATCAAATTTTATTGGAAATTGTTGGTCTATTTACATTTTTGCTTGAATTTATCTAAACTATTTTTGCAATTATAATTTATGTTTTATTTTCTCCCTACCTAGGATAACACTTTTGAAATTCAGGTTTGATACAGAATTGGTCATCATCATATTGCCCTGTCCTTAGTGTCTGGCATGGAACATAGGTTATATATAGACGTTAAATTACAGTATCACAGTATCACAGTATTGTAAGGTTGGAAAAGACCTTTGAGATCATCGAGTCCAACCTATGACACAACACCTACACCTACTCCTACTTGTCAACTACACCATGTCACTAAGTACCTCATCCAAATTCTCTTTGAACACCTCCAGGGATGGTGACTCCACCACCTCCCTAGGCAGTGCATTCCAATGAACAATTACCCTCTCAGTGAAGAATTTCTTCCTAATGTCAATCCTAAATCTCCCCTGGTGAAGCTTGAGACCGTGTCCTCTCGTTCTGTCACCGGTCGCCTGAGAGAAGAGTCCAACTCCTGCCTCGCTACAACCTCCCTTTAGGTAGTTGTAGAGAGCAATAAGGTCTCCCCTGAGCCTCCTCTTCTCCCGGCTAAACAACCCCAGCTCCCTCAGTCGCTTCTCATAGGGCTTGTGCTCCAGCCCCCTTCACCATCCTCGTTGCTCTCCTCTGGACTCACTCCAGCATCTCAACATCCTTCTTAAACTGAGGGGCCCAGAACTGGACACAGTACTCAAGGTGCGGCCTGACCAGTGCCGAGTATAAGGGGATGATGACCTCTCTAGTCCTGCTGGCCACACTGTTCCTGATGCAGGCCAAGATACCATTGGCCTTCTTTGCCACTTGAGCACACTGCTGGCTCATGTTGAGTTTCCTGTCCACCAGCACTCCCAAGTCCCTTTCCGCCTGACTGCTCTCCAGCCACTCTGTCCCCAGCCTGTAACTCTGCATGGGGTTGTTGTGTCCAAAGTGTAGAACCCGGCACTTGGACTTGTTAAACCTCATGCTATTGGAGTTAGCCCATCTCTCCAGCCTGTCAAGGTCCCTCTGTAGGGCCCTCCTACCTTCAAGCAGATCAACACTTCCTCCCAGCTTGGTGTCATCTGCGAACTTGCTGATGAAGGACTCGATCCCCTCATCCAGATCATCAATAAAGATATTAAACAGGACTGGGCCCAGCACCGAACCCTGGGGGACACCACTAGTGACCGGCCGCCAGCTGGATGGGACACCATTCACTACCACCCTTTGGGCTCAGCCATCCAACCAATTCCTAACCCAGCACAGTACATTCCCATCCATGCCACGGACTGCCAGCTTGTCCAGTAGTCTACTATGGGAGACAGTATCAAAGGTCTTGCTGAAGTCCAGGCACACCACATCCACAGCCTTCCTCTCATCCACCAGGCGAGTCACATGGTCGTAAAAAGAAATCAGGTTGGTCAGGCAGGACCTGCCTCTCCTAAAACCGTGCTGGCTGGGCCTGATCTGTCGCTCATTCTGCAGGTGCCACATGATCACACCCAGTATTATCCGTTCCATAATTTTGCCTGGAACTGAGGTCAGGCTGACAGGTCAAGCTGACAGATCCAGTTACCTGGATCGTCCCTACGGCCCTTCTTGTGGATGGGCGTCACGTTGGCCAACTTCCAGTCTTCTGGGACCTCTCCAGTGAGCCAGGACTGCTGATAAATGATGGAAAGCGGCTTGGCAAGCTCATCTGCCAGCTCTCTCATCACCCTAGGGTGGATCCCATCAGGCCCCATAGACTTATTGAGGATCCAAGTGGCTCAGCAGGTCTCTAACTTCTTCCTCCTGGATGACAGGGGGGCTGTATTGCACCCCACCCCTATCCACCGCTTCAGTAGACCAGTTGTCCAGAGAACAATCTGCCTTACTGTTGAAAACCGAGGTGAAGAAGGCATTAAGCACCTCAGCCTTTTCCTTATCTTTAGTTACTAGATTTCCCTCACTGATCGATAAGGATTGAAGGTTGTTGCTGCCCTTTTTTCTGCCGTTAATATATTTGAAAAAGCACTTCTTGTTGTCCTTAACACAAGTGGCCAATTTAAGCTCCAGCTGGGCTTTTGCCTCCCTAATTTTCTTCCTACACGACTTGACAATATTTTTGAACACAACCTGACTCACCTGCCCTTCTTTCCAAAGGCGATACACCCTCTTTTTTCCACTGAGCTCCTTCAAAAGCTCCTTACTCATCCAGGCCAGCCATCTGCCCCTGCGGCTCATCTTAGAGCACATCGGGACAGCCTGCTCCTGCGCCTTGAAGACTTCATTCTTGAAGTACGTCCAGCCTTCCTGGACCCCCTTGCTTTTAAGAACTATCTCCCAGGGTACTCTCCTGACTAGTTCCTTATATAACTTGAAATCGGCACACCGAAAGTCCAACATGGTCGTCCTGTTATTGCTTTTCCTTGTTCCATTGTTAATGGAAAACTCAATTATCTCGTGGTCACTGCAGCCCAGAGAGCCTCCAACCACAACATCACCCACCAGTCCTTCTCTATTTGTAAACCGCAGGTCAAGGAGAGCCTCACCCCTGGCAGGCTCACTCACCAGCTGTGACAAAAAGCAATCCTCAATACACTCCAAGAACCTTCTGGACTGCCTCCTCTCGGCTGCGTTAAGTTCCCAGCAGATATCTGGGAGATTAAAGTCTCCTGGAAGAACAAGGGCAGACGATCTTGAGGCAACTTCCAGTTGCTTAAACAACAAAAGATCCACCTCTTTCTCCTGATCGGGTGGTCTGTAACACACTCCAACCAGGATGTTGGTCTTGCTTGCCCCTCTTACTCTTACCCATAGACCCTCAATCTGATCAAGGGTTTCTTTGGTGTACAGGGCCACCCCTCCACCCCTTCCCTCTTGCCTGTCTCTCCTGAAGAGTTTGTAGCCTTCCATGGCAGCACTCCAGTTATGGGAGTCATTCCACCACGTTTCCGTGATAGCGACTATATCATAGTTCTCCTTCTGGGCCAGGACCTCCAGCTCCTCTTGTTTGTTCCCCATACTTCGTGCGTTGGTGTACATGCATTTCAGTTGGGCTAGTGGCTTTACCCTTGATAATGACTCACATTCTGCAGTCACTTCAGTGGTGAGTCCGGTTACATCCCCCTCCCCCATCGGGCCTAGTTTAAAGCCCTCTCAATGAGCCCTGCCAATTCCCGGGCTAGTATCCTTCTACCCTTTTTACTTAGGTGGGATCCACCTGGGCCAAGCAGGCCAGGTTCAGTAAAGGTTACCCCATGGTCGTAGAAACCAAAATTCCTGTGCCGGCACCAGCCCTTAAGCCATTTGTTGAGAGCGTGGATTCTGTCGTTCTTTGCACTATACATTTCTTTCTGTTGAAAGAGGATAATTTAACTTAACTGTTGCATTTAATTTATTGTGAAAGTGCATAGTAAGTGTTTGTTGTTTGACCTCCAGCTGTAACAGACGGGTTTATTGACTGTTTAAATAAAATTTGGGTCCAGAGCCAAAGCTCCAGTGCAGCTACAATACTACTGCTGAACATTTCTCCATCAATAATACTTCTCTTTTATTTTGAACTCATTTGTTCAAATTATCAGAAAACACTGGTAATAAACTACCCTTGCTGTCTGTTGATAAATTAACAGAACAGAGCAGTTGATAAATGAACAGAACAGATTCATTTTACTGTCAGAGATATCAAATCCATTATCAGCAAATTAATTGAAAGGTAGTAAACCCAAAGAAAATAGGAATGGAAAATGTCATTTGAGTTCTCTTTGTTTTACTCTTTCCCAGGAATTTGTTGGAAGAGAATACGGTAACATTTCTGATTGTGAAGTCCGTGTGCTGTGCGTAAGAGAGATCAGAAGATTTCAGGAAATATAACACTGAAGTGTTGCAAAACCCAGTAAATTTAAAGTCATGGAGCATTCAAAGAAAATTAAGAATTACAGCCAAGATCTGATTATTTTTTTGTAGACATGTAAAACAGTAATTGATTTATTTGTTCTTGGATACTTTGAAAGCACTTTTTAGATTACTTCCTTGGTAGGGGAAGAGTGGAGAGCCAGAAATAAAGGACTGTGTAGAGCCAGAGAGCCACTGCTACAGTACTTCTCTGGGTATTAGCAGAGAGTAAAAACAGCCAAAGGTAAATCTAATAACAATGTCTTTAGGGTTTATGTAACTTAAACTCTCATCTGGTGGATGACAAGATGGACATAAGTTGGACATGTGCACTTGCAGCCCAGAAGGCCAGCAGTGTCAAGAGAAGCGTGGCAAGCAGGTCAGTGGAAGTGATTCTGCCCCTCTACTCTGCTCTGGTGACACCACACCTGGAGTACTGCCTTCAGCTCTGGATTCCTTTGCACAGGAGGGACATAAACCTGTTGGAGAGGGACCAGAGGTGGGCCACAAAAATGATCAAAGGTCTGGAATACCTCACCTGTGAAGAAAGTCTGAAACAACTGAGGTTGTTCAGCTTGGAGAAGAGAAAACTCTGAGGAGACCTTATTGCAGCCTTTCAATATTGAAAGGTGGCTTAAGAAAGGTGGGGAAAAACTTTTTAGCAGAGCCTGTAGCAATAGGACAAGGGGTAATGGTTTTAAACTAAAAAAAGAGAAGTTTAGGCTGGATAATAGGAAGGTATTTTTTACACTGAGGGTGGTGAAGCACTGGAACGCGTTACCCAGAGAAGTGGTAGATGCCGCATCCCTGAAAGCATTCAAAGTCAGGATGGATGGGGCTCTGAATAGCCTGATCTAGTTGGAGATGTCCCTGCTCACTACAGGGGGGGTGGACTAGTTGACCTTCATGGTCTCTTCCAACCCAAACCATTCTATGATTTATAATAAATATATTACCAAAATAGATTTTCAATAAGTACAAAAGGTAAGTTTAGGAGTTTTTTTGAAAAACAACTTGCACATAGGTAAAGATAGAAAGAATATTGTATGTAGAAGATATGATTAGAATATGCATCATGTGTGATACACTTCTAGGTAAACCAGAGAACCTCTTTTACTTACATTTTCTATGGGCTTAAAAGCTTTACAGATGTATACAATCAGAATTTTGTGCTTTACGTGTACCAGAAGTTCCATTAAAATATGATGTTGTGAACAAATATTGAGATATCTATCCATCAAAAAATGCTAGATTTTTGTTTTAAAAGCTAAATCTTATGGCGGGTGTTCTAATAAAATGCAATTAGGGAAAAAACCATATCATTAAATGAATGTGTCTTGTTTGTACCAGCACAACGATTGAGGTTATATGAAATCATGACATCTAAATACGTAATCATTCATGTGAATGTGTGTTCAGAGAACTGGAGATTTATTTGCATAAAATAACATTACTCATGTACACACATTTCTAAGTAGGAAATCAAGAGTATTGTCATGCTGTTCACATTTTATGTAGAAAGATCCTCCTTCAGTCACCTGGAAGACTTTCATACTTCATCACAGTAGATCTTTCCCTGAGTAATGAAAATTACCAACTCTCAAAATAGAACTTATTGAAATAGTTATACACTAAAATTTCATAAAGCATGAGGTATTTTTTCAACATGTCATTTTCATCTGATATACTTTGTCTGTGGAAGAAAACCCCAAACATTTTTTTTAGATGTATCTTGCTCTTTATTCTTTCTTCCAATCTCAGCACTTTTGCTGACTTTTCTTATAGTAGGCTTTCTGCTTTTGTGAAGACCATTTTCACAAGCACTGCCCTGTGCTAACTGTGATTTACTTATGGTTGGTTTTTCCCTGTTCTTGAAATGAAGTTGAAAATCAAAGAAACCAGTAGCAGATGAAAGTTTTTGGAAATAAATTTTTGCTGGAGCGTATGCAATGGATTCTGACTGCTGTTGCATAAAAAGAGCTGGCTTGTTCAAGTTTCTCCTAAAGTCAGCATTGGTGAACGACATATAAAACCATTACTTTAGATATTCATGCCCAATGGATTGACTTGGAAACATTTTGAAAAATTGACAGAGTTAATTAAAAAGAACATATGTTGTCTCTCTTTCACATTCAATGCATGTTTTTTCTAGTTCTCTGTTAATGGGGTCTGCTGTGATAACATGGAATACTGACAGAAAGCACAGCAGATGTCTTTCCAAATTGTCACCAGGATCTGTCCAAACAATATGATAAATGTCAGTTTCAATCAAAAAGTAAATGGTTCTGTCCCGTAGAGACAGCTACTGAGCTGATGAGATTTGTGTTATTTTATATGCCATATACAGTCAGGCTTAGGGGGTAAGTGGCTATTATGGATATTTAAAATCCTGGCTAGCTGCTCTTCCTGTTTTAATCTGAGTTTCTACCTGGCATGTTCATTTTATAAGGATGGTAGAGAAGAATTTCAAAGTTTATATGTAAATTTTAACCAGCAGAGAGTTCTCTTGAAAGAACACAGAAGCTCGTTATTCCTGCTTACACTCATACCCTGTAGATGTCTTTGCAGGTTTAGGTTTACTCATTCTCTCCTCTTGCAAGATTCATTTTTTGCCCACTTGGGGTGTACTCTGACATCAATTCATCAATTTCACTTATTTCCACTGCAAAATATGTCTGACAACTGAACTGACAACCTCCAAACAAATTTCACACATTGTGGGTAGAGCTTGCTGGTCTTTTATAACCTGTAGTTTAAGAGATGGATCTTAGTAGTTCCCTCTCTGCAGAGTAGTATGTAGAAATTGAAAAGTCAGTTTTCTTTCAGTATTTATAACTTTTCTGCCTAGAAGCAGTGATGAATAGAGGTCCTTTGCAGTTCTAATTTTTAGGTAGATTGGTTTTCTTACGAACTGAAGTGTTGTTTTCTAGAACTTCCTCTTTTTTTTCCATCAAGACCACCTGCAAGGTGTTCCTATTGAACAAACAGAGGTTGCAAGGAGGCTGTGTGTTACTTGTATAGGGTCCATAGAATCAGAGACATGATTTGGGTTGGAAAGGACCTTCAAAGACCATCTAGCTCCCCCCCGTTATGGATGGGGCATTTTTCACTAGATTAGGTGAAAGAATAACTTTTTTTTCTCTGCCCATTCTAACGATAATGGTTATTACTAAACTCTGATTATTCAAAAAAAATTATAACACTATGATAAAGAGAGATTACCTTAAAAATATTAGTGATCATAAATGTAATTGAAATTCATGCAACTGCTGTGGTACCAGCAGAACTTAGATCCACAGAAATCTTTTCCAGCCACTACTGTATGAAGCATCCCTACATACAGGATCCGTGTTAGTCCAAGCGTGGAGCTAAATGTCTCCACTGACTACTGTTGCATCTGTTTCCCTGTGCAGCTTTTAGGATGTTCTCTGAAAATCTTCCTTTTTATTGCCAAATTTGATCTTATTATGAACACTCTGAAAAAAGCAATGTACTTCAAGCTTGCTCCAGCATGTGAACATATCTGCAAGTGCTCTAATTCATTCCAAACTGTGATGCTGGCAGATTATTATTATTGTTTTAGCTTTTCAGGTACCAATCATGTAAATATACTTTTCATTATGAAAAACTGAACTGTTTGACTTTCATGATAAAAAAAGAGATATGTACTTAAGTACTTTTCATGCTTGTTTGCTTTTCAGAATTGAGGATATTTCAGTTGGACAGGCTGGAAACAAGTCTAGGAATAAAATGGCTGCCATGTTGAGCATACACAGAAAGAAATTTAATGTTTTTGCATTGAGAAAGTAAACATTATCAGGCTTTTCAAGCTACCTGTGTAAAAATACTCTGAAAATAACACAGGACTATGAGAAGAGAAAGGGGAATATTACCTACCAGCCCTATCTTCATATGAAAAGAAACCATGTCATTCATTAAAGAAATCACACCTATATATTCTTTCTTCCAATCTCAGCACTGAGACTTTTCTTATAGTAGGCTTTTGCTGACTTTTCTTATAGTAGGCTTTCTGCTTTTGTGAAGACCATTTTCACAAGCACTGCCCTGTGCTAACTGTGATTTACTTATGGTTGGTTTTTCCCTGTTCTTGAAATGAAGTTGAAAATCAAAGAAACCAGTAGCAGATGAAAGTTTTTGGAAATAAATTTTTGCTGGAGCGTATGCAATGGATTCTGACTGCTGTTGCATAAAAAGAGCTGGCTTGTTCAAGTTTCTTCTAAAGTCAGCATTGGTAAACAACATATAAAACCATTACTTTAGATATTCATGCCCAATGGATTGACTTGGAAACATTTTGAAAAATTGACAGAGTTAATTAAAAAGAACATATGTAACTTTCAGTATAGAAGATGCATGCAAGGATTAACTGAACATTCAAGCTCACAGAAGGTCATCTTGAGTTGGATATGTCCAACCTTGTATCAATAAACATGTTCTGAAATAGATAAGAGATCTGGAGGTAATCAGGTCAACTTTTTTGAATTGTTCAGGTAACTTTCAGTGCTTATTTTCTTCTGCTTTGTGTGTAGGAAAAGTTGGAGATGGTTATTGTAGTACTCCAGGACTTATTTTAGGAGATTGGGTGGATCTTATTAACAAACTAAAGAGGATTTTTCAAAAACAGGTGAAACGAAAGTGGACTGCATAAGGTGAGCTGCTGGCCAGTGATTCCAAGATTTAACGGAAATGTTCTTTTCTGTTTGTTTATGGTTGCTTCTTCCTGCTAAAACCTGGGGGTAACATCTGGCAAATGCTCGATAAAACTTAAAAAAGCTTTACAGTTACCTGTTTTTGCATATTTCTCTGGAAAACCAGAAAGAAAGTAAAAATGTTCTGTGTTTCCTTTGTGATCCCTGATAGTGTCTCTCCAGCTGCAGACTAGAACCTTTTAGGGAGAACCTCCTGATCATCCCCATTTACTATGACTGATCCCATTCTGGAATGATCTGAGAGACCACCTTAACAATTTCTTTCGGATAAAACTAAATATGAAAGTGCATGGCAGGAGCATGCGTGTTGTGCTTTAACTTCTACTGGGCATTCACTCACTGAAAACAGACTAGGATAAACACACAGTTAAACCTTTGTGAAAGCATACACTGTGGACCCTCAGTATTAACTGATTCACTCTACTGATCCTCTACTATGGGTTAACAATTGCTATTGTAGACGTTACCTAAACTTATAAGCTGCACGAATTTCAAGATTCTTACTAAATCAAGTTACTTAGAAATTAAGATATTATCCTAATGTAAAGAAATAATATCCTTAAAATTGTTTCTTAAACAAATATAAACCCACTAGAAAACATAAAACATGCTAAAACAAATAATGTTCTACATAAATGCTTTTTAAGGAAATGTTGATTCCACTCACTTATTCCTTCCAATTTTGCTCATTTGCTAATGTTTGTAAATTCTTCTAGGATGCAGATTTTTTCAGCTTTTTGTCCAGGCATGAAAGCAACACAGGCTTTTGGATACATTGAGAATAACAGGAAGAATGGGGCATTTTCAGCTCTGCCACAACAGTGCATGCAGCCCACTAACTATAATTGGAAGTCTTTAAAGTCTGAAGGTCTTGACCCAGCAACCATAGAACTAGTAATTTTGCCATATTATGAGTACAGAATTGATTTTCCTTGTTTTTTTAAGATGAAACCTGGTATACTCTGCAGTCTCCTTCCATGGCAATTCTGAAAATCAGATGTTAAGTGTACTTCTGATGGCAAGAATCCTGCTTCATCATTCTGCCCCACTGTATTGTATCCGTTCTGGCAGAAGCCAGGACCTGACTGACAAGAGGTCTGGTCCTCAGTAGGGCAAAATAAATGCTTATGTTTGCATTGTCTGTATTACATTCTGAAAACTGGGGTTAGAGATCACACTTGAAATTTGTCATGCTCTTTTTTCCATCAAAAAGAAACTTAGTCAAGCTCTGTCTCACCTTTTTCCAGTCATTTATGGTAGATTGCGTCAGTCTATTTTTAGCATTAAACACTGAACTCTGGCCCTTGAGACATCTCATTGAAAAGAGAATGACAATATCAAGATAGCTACTGATGATAAATTAATCATTTTGGCATACCATCACTGATTTTCAAATTTGTAATACTTGGGAGCCTTATGGGATCCCCTCTGAAACACTCCTCACCAAAGTGGATTTCTTGAGGGAGGAGAATGGAGTACTTCTGTCAAAAGAGCTGTCATTTTGATAGAGGGATAACAGGCATTATATATGTAATGAAGGTACAAACTATTTTCGCACAAAAATGCATCGCTTTTGAAATAGTCTACATGTTGTGCAATCATAAACTTCTAAGGAGTGCGTTTCAGTCGTAGTTGTTGTTAGATAACTTTGAACTGTTTTGAGACAGGGATATCTGCATTTTGAGGTAACCCCATTTCGTTTCTTTGATTTTCTCTCCCTGTGGATGTTTGTTCTATTGTTGGAATAGCATCATTGAAAAAAGTGTTTCTGCAAGCTTTAAAACCAGTTTTTCAGATTTGCATTTCCTTGGTGACTGACTTTGCATATGCTGCTTTTGCATTTTTCTTACTGTTGCCAGCATCTATGGAGTCCTTCTTCTTTACAGTCTATTTTAGGACCTCACTTCTCTGTGACCCCTTCTATAGTGACTGGTTTGGATAAACTCAGTCACATGTCAAAAGTCTGGATGCAGGGAAAGGAAAACATGACTATGTGACCCTGAGAGGGCAAGTTAAATATTGGAAGAACTCTTGCCTAACTTACTTTACTTTTCGGTCTCTGGTAGGCCTGAATCTGAAACCAGTGGAAATTTTATAATGGGACTACTCATGAGTTTTTAACAAAATCCACTCAGCAATAAGTCACATATCAGTTCTAGGTCTATTAAGATGCTTTTTGCCATGTTTCTACTAGGAACTTCATCACATTTTTGCATTTTAGGCCCTGGAGAGAAGAAAGATGCTGAGAAATACTGATTTTCTCATGGAAATGCAGAACATCTTACATCTGAAAATTGACCAGATTTAGGCAAAATTTACTTTGGCTCCATATCTATACTGGAGATCATTATACAATTAATGATTATTGACTTCAGGTGTTTCATACCTGAATTTTTCTAAGGTTATGGTAAGGTACATACCAAAGTTATGTACCTAATGTTGAGCTTAGAAACTAGTTTCAGAGTCAACAAAATCTGGGGATCTGGCAAGAAATAAAGAGAAGGGGAGGTCACTATGATGACAGATTCTGGGACTAAATTTCTGTGAGTTAGAGTTAGATTGGAAGGGTAGCCACACAGTGAAACTGTTGCCTCAAACAAATACGTTCATAGCTAAATATATGCCCTGAGGACATATAAAAATAAATCTGAAAATTCAGACACAATTTCTAAGGCTGTGGAAAAGGGGAATCAGTAATTCTGGTGTTTGGGGTGAATGGTTCAATTCCATGCAACACCCTAGTGATTAAAAATCGAAACCCTCTTGAAATAAATACAAGTATTTAATTGAGCTATCTAGCAGCCTCCTGAAACACAGAAGTTTGACTTTGAAGAATGGAAGATGCCAAATCACATTTCTTCTTTGGCGATAGATATCAATGAAATGTTCCTACCACTTTGAGTCTGAATGTCTTGTTCAGGTGACAGTAAAGCACTCCTTGCTTTATTTAGAATCTCTGCCATCAATTATCCTGTTTGCACGTATTGTTGTATGCATTTGTCCATGCGTTAGTGAGCAAAAGTGACCAAATATGGTGGTTACGGTGTGTCCACCTAGGACATTAATGTCTGACTGCAGGAACATCTGTGCGTCTGAGAATATGATAAACAATAGCCTAGAGTTGCTGATCCCATAGACTGCTAGGACTAATAAATAACAAATTTAGATTCAAGTCTCCTTAGGCTGAGGAGGGAATTGAGTTTGAGTCGTAGTGGACAGGTATGGTTGGACTCAAAGGTCTTTCCGAACCAAGAAATTCTATGATTTAGAGATGTGAAGTGGCTTTACCAAGATAGTTCTTTGTGGATATCGTTTCCATCTGATGGCATTTGACAAAATCTGTCCAAATTCATTAACAGTTTTTTAATAGCTAGTTTTTGGTGGTGGTGGTGATTGGTTGGTTGTTTTAATGGCTAAATTGTTTACCATCTTGTAAGACTGGATGTCAATCACTGGTGTATTTCAGTCCTCCCATTACCTAGATTTATGGATTACTGTCCTTGAAAGCACTATGTGTAATTTTCATTTGGAAGTAAAGCTGTCTTAATAAGGATGTTTTTCACTCAAGGATTGGGCGTTTTCCTGTTTTCGGATATTTTGAACCAATAACAGGGCATGAAAGAAAGTTTGTGCTGAACTCCAGAGTCAGACACTGAAGATTTGTGTAGATGCACCCGTAATCAAAGACCTGTAGAATCTGTTGCTTCATATTTCCATCTGCTAATATGATAGGTCCAGAAAGGCAAATGGAAAGAGAAAGGTTGGAACAGGGAAGAAATTACACAACTGAGAAAAGGAAATAGTAAAAGAAAAAACCCAGATGAAAGAAACAATGTGATGAAGGGGAATCCTATGGAGAGGTATTAAAAAGTGACATAAAGAAGAAAAGCTGCAGAAAGAAAGATTCACCAACTAATATTTTTTAATCCAAAAATTTTGTGAACATATAAATGATAAGTGGCAAACCAATGACAATTGTAACTCACTCTCTCAATTCCTTGCTTTTCTTAAGTAGTTAACTGAGTTGGTATGGCTCAAGCAAAAGGATTGTGTAGAGTCAAATGCACATGAAAAGATGAGAAAGACAGGAGGGAAAAGAAATTATATAAATTGTTTCCAGATGGCTCTTTGATGTTTTGTTTATTTTTAGTTTTTAAGATAACATCGCTCTCGATTAATTTTTACTTTTTAGAAAAGACTTTAAAAATTATCAATATTTCCCAGTTTTCATCATGCCCACTTACTTTTACACTTGTCATTTCCAGCTCTACAGTTTGAATTAAAGACTTGATGTAGACTTTGCTGAAACAGAGCAAGGGAAAAAACTTTACCAGTTTTCTTGCTAACAGTATGGATGCTTCCAAAAGTAATTGCCCTCAGAGCAGCTGCTCGATATTCATTATGCTGAATCAAGTATAATGAGAATAGGAACTGTATGTACTGCTGTTGCAATTGCTCTGGAAATGCCCTTGAGACATTCTCAGCCCAGTAATCTCGTGCAGAAGGAATGAAATTGAATCTGTCAGTTCTGCTTACGTACTTATGAAAACAGGCTTTAATTGTTGCTTGATTAGATTGCCATTTTATTTATGGTACTTACATACATGGAGTTTCAGGTTATCTGTACTCTAAAAGAAAAATATTCACTTACTCAGTGATGGAATGGGTTAATACCTACCTGAAATTTACTTTTCCTCTGCTCCCTTTGGTGTACATTGGTGTACTCCATTTGGTGTACATTACCTGATTAATTAGTTTCAAGGAACAATACCTTAAGAAGGTCTACATTATATTTGGTTCACAGGTTTTGCTATTAAATGATGAAAATTTCCTGGAAACTTCTGTAATAGTCAATGTAAATAATGCTTTTGGTGAAATGGATGGTGGAAACCAGTGTTGGTTAAATTGCAGTCAAGTCTGTTCTGTCTGTAGTGTAGCTGTTAATTACAGCATTTCATACACCACAATAACTCTGCCATCAGAAAATTTTTTTCTTTCACATCAACTTTTGTGAACCCATTTAAATTTTATGTCCACAGAAATGGTAACTGTAGGTAGATGCTTAAGGAAATAGCAGAAGCCAGATATTTCTTTCCTACTGGTTCTAGTACGTTGTTGTAGAGACTTGCCTGTGGAAGGATTAGTTTTATTTTCAAGAGCCTTGTAATGGAAGATGAGACAAACCAGTTCTACTAGTGACAGCATTCTTTATGAAGAATCTTACCAGGAGCAACTTACACACATTATCCCTTGTCTTTTCTGTGTGACCCCTTGTAAAAAGAGTCTCCATCCTCTTGGTAGACACTGTTTATGTACCGGTACATAATAATAAGGTGTCCCCTAAACCTTCTCTTCTCAAGGCTGAACAATAGAAGGTTTGCTAGACCTCTGATCATCTTCGTGGCCCTTCTCTGGACCCTCTCCAGCCTGCCCACATCTTTTTTGTATAGCAGGGACCACAACTGGATGCTCCAGGTAAAGTCTGACAAGTGCTGAATAGAGTGGGATTGTGACTTCTCTATCTCTGCTGGCGATGCCCTTCTTGATACGCTCCAGCATCCTGTTGACCTTCTTTAATGCTGCTGCACACTGATCACTCATGTTGAGTCTGTTGTCCACCAAGACCCCCAGGTCCTCCTCCACAGATCCGAGCTCCATGCTCTCCATAGGTTCTATACTTATATTTTTAATTCCAGAAAATGAACGATGGCAAAGCACTAAAACAGAAAGAACAGTGTCACTACAAGAAACTAATTTATTTAGTTCCAGTCAAAAAGCATTTCAACAGAAGAAGGGCTTTTAAGCAAATGTTATATTTAATTCATGATTTTGGTTGGGCTCGTGAGTTTACATTTCCTTTCCCTGGCAACAATGTAAATTAAGAATGACTTGATGGAAGTCCATTTAGTTTAACAGACACAAAAGAAGAATCTGACTGTATTATAATTATTCATAATAAATAAGTTTACTGAGTTGGCAATTAAAGTTGATTCAAAGTGGAAACCATGTAACGCCATTTTTGCAAATAATTACTGTTTTTTAATTAAAAAAGAAGACATTAAATAATCTCACTGTTTTTTCTTCTTCCCTTTCTTCTCATTGAAGGAAGAAAAACAAAGAAGGGGTAGCAAAATAGACAATCGGAATTAAAAAAAATCCTTTCTTTGTTCTGAAGTCTAAGAAATTGAGGGTTTCTGTTTTCAGTGAAAGGCTGTTGATGATTTAGTTTTGGTAAAGGCTACTAGTTGCGATGGATGAACTGTTTTCATTTCATCTGGGTCGGTCCATCTTTCAGTTTTTCCTTGTAAGACAGTTTCTCAAGGTATCCACTTGTTAGTTTATAAATGACAAGTGCATATATGGATGATATTGTTCACATACTGTCTGTGAAATGTATATACCAACACACATATTAGGAATTTAGAATTAAGTGCAAGCAGTTTATTTGTATTATACATGTAGCCTCTAAGAAAAGCATTACTTAGGATTATTGTTCCCAGGTTTGCATTGTGGAGTTACATGTTGGGAGAAGCATTTGTAAATTTCTGTGAATGTAAGTGAAGACATTTAAAAGGATTAGCCATCATATAATAATCTTGGTCTGAATGTTTCATTTTTGCAAACTGTAAGGATGTGTTTAAAGTGTTTTGGGAGGACAAGGAATTAGAAAGAAGCATGTATTTTAAAACAGTATCTGAATCTGTTGGGAAATTGGCTCAGAGAGCAAGGAGACGGAGGAGCTGTGCAAGTCAGGGTCAGAAGATTATACGGCCGTTAGGCCAGGGATAGAACTTGTCAAGGCAGCATAACTTGGCAAGTCGGCAAAAACAGTCTGCCCTTGAGAAAGAGATAAACAACTAAAGAGGAGCTGAGAACCGGGCAAAATAACATAGAAGCTGTAACCGAAAGTAGGAGGAATATGTTAAGGTTACTTTTAGAGCTTGGCCAATAAGATAATGACTAGTAGGCATAATTAACTGATTGTGTATATAAGTGATGGCTTGGAGCAATAAAGTAGAGCTTGCTATATCACTTATATGGAGTCGACTGCCTGCTTTCCCACGCCGATCTGAAAAAGGGTTACTCTTGGACCCAGCAGAGGGGCCTCCTCTGCGTGAATCTGATGTGTTATTTTAAGTATCCTGAGAATAGAATTATGAAACTTCACTATTATTGTTTAACTACACATACAATATAACTGCATACTGTGTGGCTTAAGTGGACAAAACTTGTAAGGCAGGAAGGAAACATCATGATTAAGACTGTGTGTAGACATCAAGAATGAGAAATACAAGTTTTCGATATTATCACTGACTTTTTTATTACTGTTTTTTGCAACAGTGCTTGTGAGGCAGTACTCATGTAGTTTTATTTCCTGTTGTCTTGTACCCACATCACTTCATTTGAGTACAAAAGTGGAAACAATTTTTTTTCAAAATCAGATCACCAGCATGTTGTACTAGCTTTCCATTTGCAAAAATAACCTCATGAAACGTTAAGCAATAGATGAATTCCCTCTTTGTGTTTGAAAGGATATGCTGCTGACCCAGAAGGGCGAGAGGCAAGGGAGAAGAGAATGTTGTTGTACGCTGTTTTGGGTAAGAATCCTTCACTGATGTCATGTCCATTGTACTATTTAAGTGCAGAATCCAGAAAAAAGGTAATTCACCTTTCTCATCTCTAGAGCATTTGTTTTCTTTTGATGAAGTCTTTTATAGTGGGCTAGAGAGAAGAGAAAGCTCTAAGTGTCTTCACTGGTGGGACTCATTAGTAGGATGACTTTTCCAAGTTTGGCAGGTGGCAGGAACATTGTGACATTTGTGTCTTAACACTGGAAGAAAAGTCCTATGTTCCTCTTCATCTGTGGAAAGTGACTGTGTTACTATCAGGGTATTTTTGACACTCTAACAAGAAAAAATGCAGTTTTTTAGAGGGAAGGGAGTAGAGTGTGATGTACTGTGTCCCAGTTCTTTGCCACATTTTCCTCCTCTCCCCAGAGGAGTCCGGTAACTACCTTATCAATCCAATCAACCCCAAACTTGTGCGGAATTTGCTGCTCCAGCTGGATCCCTATAAATCAGTGGCGCCTAATGGTGTTCATCCAAGGGTACTTAAAGAGCTGGCTGATGTTATAGTCAGACCTCTCTCACAGATTTTTCAGTGCTCTTGGGAATCTGGAGAGGACTCAGTTGACTGGAAGCTGGGAAATGTCCCAATTTCAAGATGGGCCGCATGGATGACCCCACCAACTTACAGGCCTGTCAGTCTCACTTCAGTGCCTGGTAGGATTATGGTGAAGGTTACTCTGGGAGCCACTGAAAACCAGCTGAAAGACAACACAGTCATTGATCCCAGACAGCATAGGTTTATAAAGCAAAGATCCTGCCTGACAAACTTAATATCCTTCTATGACAGGGTTAGCCATCTGGTTCACCAAGGAAAACCAGTTGATGTAATCTTTCTGGCTTTCAGCAAGGCCTTTGACGCTGTCTCTCATAGTATCCTCCTAAACAAAATATCCAGCTGGATAAACACGTAATGCAGCGGGTAAACAATTGGCTGATGGATCAGGCTCAAAGGGTCACAGTGAATATGGTTACATCGGGCTGGCAACCAGTCACAAGCAGGGTTTCTCAGGGATCTATCTCAGGACCAGTGCTCTTTGATATCTTCATAAATGGCCTGGATGCAAGACTCGAAGATTTACTAACCAAGTTCACTGATGACACAAAACTGGAGGGACCTGTCGTCACACTTGGGGGCAAAGAGGCCCTGGAAAGGGAGATAGACAAATTGGAGAGCTGGGCAATCACATGAAGTTTAACAAGGGCAAGTGCTGGGTTCTGCACTGGGGACACGGCAACCCTGGATACATGTACAGACTGGGGAGTGAGAGGCTGGAGAGCAGCCCTGTGTAGAGGGAGCTGGGGGTTGTGCTGGACAGCAAGTTGAACATGAGCCAACAGTGTGCCCTGGCAGCCAAGAGGGACAATGATGTCCTGGGGTGTATCAAGCACAGCATTGTTAGCCAGTCGAGGGAGGTGATTGTCCCACTCTACTCTGCACTGGTACAGCCCCAGGGGTGCGGCTTCTGCCTGTGCGCAGTTTTGGGCACCACAGTATAAATGGATATCAGTCTACTGGAAAGTGTCCAGAGGAGGCCACAACACTGGTGAAGGGTGTAGGGGGAAGTCATATGAGGAGCACTTGGTCTGTTCAGCCTGGAGTAGAGGAGACTGAGGGGGATCTCATAGCAGTTTACTGCTACCTCACAAGGGAAGGTGGAGGAGCAGGCGCTGATCTCTTCTCTCTGGTGACCAATGATAGGAATTGAGGGAAGGGCAGGAAGATGTGTCAAGGGAAATTTAGGATGGATGTTAGGAAATGGTCTTCAGTCAGAGGGTGGTGGAGCACTGGAACAGCTTCCCAGGAAAGCAGTCATGGTACCAAGCCTGAAAATATTCAAGAAGCATTTGGGCAATGCACTCAGACACATGGAGTGAGTGCTGGGATTGTCCTATGCAGGGATAGAAGTTGGACTTCATGATCCTTGAGGATCCTTTCCAACTCAGGTCATTCTCTGATTCTGTGATACCTTGCCAACATGACAAGAGTTTCTCTTTATTTAAGGATGCTGTGGGTAGGAATAAGAGCAAGACATCTTAATGTACTTATATTTTTATAATACTCTTCAGGAAATGTATTTTGGGAGAATAGAAATCCAGGAAGGATGGATGCAGTCTCCAAAGTTTTAACTGATGAATTGAAAGGACTTTGCAAGTCTAGAATTCATTCTGAAAACTAACTTGCCTCGCTTTCTGTTTGAGATTTAATTTCAGTTCTGCTAGAATAAGTTTATCTACTGAATTTGATTGCAGAACCAAAACTTCCCCTATTTATATTACATGCACTCATAGAAAGGAAATGGGAAAATGTTGAATTCAAGACCTTGAAAAATATTTTCTAAATTCTAGGCTTGATGTTCTCAAGTTCTGCACATATGTCTGTGATTGTATATAACTAAAGTTGTCTCAAACAACTTGAAGTTCAAGACATCTTCTGCAGATGCTTTGACATCAAAATTGTCCAAGAAGTTCTGCTATACAAATCCAGCTAGTGAAATGTTGTTACAAAAACATAATAGGTAATATACCTTCTGAAGAATTCTTAGGTTTTGAGAGAATCTATTCATGTATTTCTTAAACAGTAACTGCCTGTTTTCTGCTGATACATTTATATACAAGTGAGCATAAATAAATATGGCATCACTTTTTACAAGAACATTGTGAATGCTGTTTTATTTTTTTGAAGAATGTCTGCATGTACGTATCCTTAAAAATTGGCATAATTTTATATAATAGCATAAATTTATACATTATACACGCTCCTATCTTCTTGAAATAAATAGTACAGAGGCAAAAATACCCGAAATGAAAAATCTTGTAGGTCACAAAGCACTGAACTTGCACAGCAGCTAAGACACAATGTATTCTCCAATGGTATCACAGAATCACAGAATGGTTGAGGATGAAAGGAACCTTCAGAGAGCATCTAGTGTAACCCCCCTGCTCAGTGCCCAGGAGGATGTCCAGATGGCTTTTGAATACCACTAAATAGGGTGACTCCCTAACTTCCCTGGACAGCCTCTTCTAGTGCTTGGTCACCCTCACAGTAGTTCCCACCCTAATATTTGCAGGGAAGCCCCTGTGTTTCATTTTGTGCCCATTGCCTGTTGTCACTGGGGACCACCTAGCTCCATCTTCTTTACATTATCCCTTCAGGTATTTTATATACATTAATAAAATTCCTCCTGAGCCTTCTTTTATTGAGGCTAAACGATCCCATTTCTCTTGGTCTTTCCGTATAGGAGAGATGCTGCAATCTTTTCATCATCTTAGTGGCCCTTCACTGAACTCTCTCTAGTATGACCATGTCTCTCTTCTGCTAGGGATACCAGGACCGGGCACAGGACTCAGGTGTGACCTCACCACTGCTGAGGGGATGGGAAGGATCACCTCCCTCAACATGCTGGCAACACTCTTCCTAATGCAGCCCAGTATACCACTAGTTTCTGTTACTACAGTGGCGCATTGCTGTCTCATGTTCAACTTGCTGTCTAGTAGGACCCCTACAACATTTTCTGGCTGGTTGACTGGCAACCTGTGCTTGTGTCTGGATTATTCTTCTCCAGGTGCAGGACTTGGTACTTTCTTTTATTGGACTGCATGAAGTTGCTGTCTGCTCATTTCTCAAGCCTGCTGTCTGCTCATTTCTCAAGCCTGTTTAAGTCACTCTGTGTAGCATTGCAGCCCTCTGGTCTATCAAGCACTCCTCCCAATTTACCATTTTCTGCAGATTCACTGAAGGTGCACTTGGTCCCATTATCTTAGCCGTCCCTCACTGGACTCTCTCCACTATGCCCTTGTCTCTCTTGTACTGTACTGAGGAGCCCAGAACTGGACACAGTGCTCCCAGGTGTGTCCTCACCAGTGCTGAGTAAAGAGGAAAGATAACTTCTCTTGACCAGCTGACAACACCTTCCAAATGTATTCCAAGATCATCAGTCTTCTTTGCAGCAAGGACACTTTGTAGGCTCATGGTCAACTTGATTTCCACCAGCAGCCTCAGCGCCTTTTCTATAAAGCTCCTTCCAGCCTATACTGGTTCATGATTTAGTGAACAGGATTTGCTACTTCTCTTTGATGAACTTCATAAGTTTCCTGTCAGCCCATTTCTCTAGCTTGTTGAAGTCCATCTGGATGGCAACATCACCCTCTGGTGTATCCATCACTCCTCCTAGTTTTGTGTCATCATCAAACTTGCTGAAGGTACGTTCAGCTCCATCATCCAGATAAGGACATTGGGCAGGACTGAACTCAGTGTTTACCTCACCAGTGACTGAGGTGAGGCTGACCAGCTTGTTGTTCCCTGACCAGTTCTCCTTTTTGCTCATCTTACAGTAAGGAGTGACATTTGCATTTCTCAGGTACTTCTCCCTATGACCTTGACTGATCAAAAATTATTGACAGTGGCCTGGCAATCACATCAGCAAGCTCCCTTAGCATTTGTGTGTGCAGCCCATCAGTGTCCATGGACTTATGTGTGACCAGTTTATTTAAGCATTTATTCCCTGACTCGATCTTCTTCCACCAAGGGCAAGTCTTCATTTCTCCAAACTTCCCTCTCATCTCTGGGATGCAGGATTCTTGAAGGCCGGTCTTGCTAGTAAAGACTGAGATGAAGAAGGTATTCAGTACCTCAGCCTTTTCCATTTCCTTTGTCACTAGGGCCTCCACAACAGTTACATTTTCCCTAGCTTACCTATAGGAGCCTTACTTGTTGCCTTTGACATCCTTTCCTAAACTTATATCCAGACACTTGAGTGATGTCTCTGCATTACTCCCAGAATGACTCTATACACTTTAAATAGCTGTTCTCCCATGCCTGTTCGTTGTTTGTCTCATATGGAGGCTATTAAGAGTAATGCAAACCTGACTAAAACACACATTTCTCTATCATGAATACTGACTCAGAAATGAGTGGAACACCCACTCCTTCATGTTAAAAATTTTCTGCTATAGGCAATACATAGATAGCACTCCAGATGTATTTACACATTCTTGTAGAATACCGTAACCCTCATAAATATGTTATTAGGTGTACATATTTAAAAGGTAGTTAATTGGTTGTTCTCAATTTACTTATTTTGGTACATTCCATATAGACATTGAAGAGAACAGAAAGTGATTTTAGTGTGGATATGAGCTTATTTGAGGTTTCACATAGGTGAAAGACATAGTGTTGTACCATCAGGATGATATGTGAGATGACCTATTCGGCGACTTCTGTTTCTTTCTCAGAAATAACCAGTGTTGCTTTCTTGAGGGGAAGCATATGCTGCTATGTATCGATATTTTTGTATGTTTTGATCTACTTATTTTAAGTGGCAGTCTTCTCACTGGTCATCTGGTTGTAGGTTACATGTTTACTTGGAGATTACAGATAGTTCACTTATATCTGGCCTTCTGATTGTTTTCATGCAGTCTATTTAACTGTTTTTCTCCGCCATGTCACTATCAGCAGTGTAGACTGGTTATGATTTGATACTTTAGCCCAGAACATGCAGAAGGTCCTGTAACCACATTAGGAACTGATTTGGAAAGAAATTCATTGTGGTGCAGATAGGAAAACATTATATCAGAAGGCTTTATCCTGGAGGGGTAAAATGGTAACCATAGATTGCTCTTTAAGTGAGAAATTATGTTCTGATGTACATTGTAGCATTTTTTACAAAAAAGGTTGTTAACTCTTACAGTGATTGTGCTCAATTTGTTTAATAATTCAGCAACTCTAGCAGCAGAAGGATTTTATCTTACATGGAAAAAACATGAGCTTGAAGCACATGCCGCAGTCAGTTCAGGAATCTGGTCATAATTGCTTAAGAAATCTTTTACAGAAAGGCAGAACTAATTCTAGACTATTTAGCAATCACTTTTCACTGAAACAACATGCATCTGTGTAATGCACTGTTACAGTTGTGGAGAGCCATTTACTGCCACCTGTAAACTGCTTTGGAGGGGTTCCTGTTACATGCAGTCGTAGCTATAGCAGAGAACTGTATGGTGTTTAGGACTCACAAAGTTTGAACAAATATTAGACAGCCTCTCTATTTACTACTTCCACGTACGGCTTTTCTTTGCTCATATTTTAAGAAATACTTCTGGGTTTTAACAGATGTCATTCCTCTAGACTAATTCTTAGCAGGGTACCCTTTTCAAAGCGCAAGAGAAGGCGTCACTGGGATGGAGCTGCAGAAAACGTTAAAGATGTGTATTTTCATAGGCTTTGGAGTGAGGTAGTTTCCCATCAGTTTGTGGAAAGATAGCTGGGATTTCTCCGATCTTATAGGCATAAACAAGACCTTAGGTTTAACTGCTTCCTGGTTCATGTTTCATCTCTGAATCTATTGTCTGTTGTTTCAGTTCCTTTCTCTGATGTTATATTGTGTATGTATTGATTCTTATGGTGCAATAAGACTCAATCTTGACCTTTCTGTGGCATCTGAATTCCAGTAGGACTCAGCCTGCTGTTTCTACTGCTTGCCATTTTCTGCTGTCTTGCTTTGAGATAAGACAGTAACGCTCTCATGGAGATAGCAGTACTGTGAACATGCATATTGTTGTCTCTGAGCAAGAAATGGTGATGTTAAATACTGATTTGTGGCAGACTGATATCTTGAAAAAGGAAAGCCCACTCCCAAAATTCAAAGAAAAAAATACCATCATCATCAAAGGTTCAGGCTGTAGATTTCAGGCTCTGTCATGGAAGAGGGTTTGTATTCAGGAACTGATACGGACAACTGTACCTGTTACTAAAGAACTGTGATGCCATGAAATGAAGTTGGCCTTCGTGTGCTTTTGGCTGTAGGTCTTCCCCCCCAAAAATATTTATAAGGAATAGCCAATGACTGA
Organism: Neomorphus geoffroyi; assembly: GCA_033558235.1. NCBI lineage: Eukaryota > Metazoa > Chordata > Aves > Cuculiformes > Neomorphidae > Neomorphus > Neomorphus geoffroyi. The sequence continues at coordinate 31,297,144 of JAUMJM010000048.1, forward strand.
CTTTTCTACAAAAATTTGTGAGCAAATATAGCTGACAGTAAACAGGTAATTCCAGACTGTCAAATGTCTGCTTTATTTTCAGTCATGGAGTGTGCTGCTATCTTCTTCTTTATTTGTTCTTTTCCATACACCTTGAGGTACTGTTTCATCTATGGTGGCATCTCCTCCTACCCTTTTGGGGAAAATGAGAGAGAATCCAGCATCACCCTACTACCAAGTTCTAGCTTGAAAGAACTGAATTAAATTGCTGAAATCTCAGCTATGGTAATCTGCTTCCTCAGAAAGACTGGATACATTGCCTCTTCTTTTCCTGTTTCACAAAGATCTCTGCAGACAGGGCTCTGGGCACTCTTGCAGTTTGATTCTGTCAGAGCTTTCTGAATTTTCCATTTTTCTGCTTAATTTTATGATGTTCTTTAAGCCAAAGGCTGGTTTTGAGGTCTGTTTGCTTTATTTCTTTATAACCTGTTGAATCATCTTTAGCCTTGTGTACATTTGGCAATTATTCATTTTTTCTGTCCTGCTTCTGTAAAATCTGTAAGTATACCAGATGTGACATGTGCCTTTAGAGAAAGTATGTGATAAAATCTTCTGTTTCTGCAACATTCCACGTGTACGCGGCCTACTAAGCTTACTGACTCTCACCTCTGTGCTGGTGGTGTTAGTAGTGTATTGCATATTTTAAGTCCCATCAGGCAGTAACCAGGGAAAGAAAACATTGTGTGTGGCAAACTTTAAATATTATTCCCCCATTTCTCTGCAATGGATATTCTTGGGTTTCCATCTTTGAATGAGTGGGTAGAACTTGCTCTAGAACTGAAATAGTGCATGTTTTGAAGCAACCACAATCCTTCTATATCATGGTGGGTTTTTTTGTTCTATTTTAAGTTCCCAGTGGCCTTTATTCTCCAACTCACATTCATGTTTCACATGTGCTTAAATGTGGAGGTAAATCTTCTACTGAGTGGTGCATCTTCACACAGTATATTTCTAAATCAACAAAGAAATTATGGAACGGAGAGAATACATAAAAGAGAAGTTAATGATCTTTCCTTCATCTGATGATGAATCAGGAGCAATCAAGTGAGAGATCAGAATGTCCTAGGGCACAAAAAAGTGAGATTGGTGTGAACAGTCTTTTACTGAACTTTTTTGGATATAATTTTCATTTTTCTTCCTTTAAGATCTGAAAATTCTTTTAATCAATGCACACTTCATTTTTGTTCATAAAGATTGTAAATACTCAAAGGAATTCAAAGGAATAGATGGGCACAGTGGGACAGACAAAACTCCCGCCTGTACTTACTTAGGATAAAGATGTATTTCTAGTTCACAGAGGGTGATGTTTTTCCCTCTGATGATATTTGCATCTGCTATTGACTTTCACCTCAAAATGATTATTCTCCACTATGTTAGCAGAAGAGATGCCAAGACTAAAGCCCTTCAGATAATAATAAGAAAACAGATGCAGAACTGTAACCTTTAGGGAAGGACAATTAGGGTAGCTGGTGATGGGTTGTATGGGTTGGTTTTTTTCCTTGTTTTTCTGTTGTTTGTTTGGAGGCTTTTTTATGAAGTGGTATAGCAGGCAGCATTGCCAATCTTGGAAGTCTTGCAGGAAAAGGAGGCTTGATGATCTCTGAGGGTCTAAAAATCATTTTTAAAATACAGAATAGAGGACAATGACTCTTTCAGCTTAAAAACCAAATGTTTGAGAAGGTGTTTGTAAACATAGTTTAATAAACAGAGGAAAGTATGAACTAGTTAATCTAGCAACAGCCATGACTATTGACAAAGAAACGATTGTTAAAAATCAGACAAATAATAAATGTACATTAGCAGCGGAGAAAAAGTTCCCTGACCTTGTAGAATTAATATGCTGAAACAGCCTTACAATGAGAACTGTAGATTTAAAAGACTATGCTCCTGTTAGCATACGTCCCATTTTACAATAAGGAGATTATTGTTATGATCTGTGATAGGCACACAAGGCCTGGAAAAACTGGATAATTCAGTCACTGAGTCCTGGTTCCTGTCACATCAACAAACAGATGCATCACTGGGTTACTATACAGTGATTTATCCCCAAATGGCCAGTAAAAGATCAGATGGGATTTTGCACTCCCTTCTGAAAAAGGCAGGAAATTATACTGGCAAGTTTTCTTAAAGCTGGCTGCTGAAGCTTTTCCAAGACTTAATCCTAGTGAAAATCAGTGCTAACTAGACATGCATATTTGAAGGGGCTCCAATAATTAGGCTGTGACTTCTTCAGTCACCAGCTGGTATGCACAGCCAGCTAGCAGTTTTCAAAATCACTATTTCCAAAGCTAGTCAATGAAGTGTTAGTTCTTAGAGTAGCTGCTGTTAGTCCTTTTGGGTTTGTTTTTGGTGGGGAGGGAGGGAATTTTGTTTATTTGTTTGTACTTTATGATCAACGAGTTTGTGTACAACTAGTAAGACTTCAAATCTTGAATAGTTTTGTCTAAATGACTTTAGATTGGTGCAATACAATCACTTGGGAACAATTTTGTTTAACTGGATGGAACAAATGCCAGCAACACCCTTCATGCTATATTCAAGATTCCTTATTACTCCATTACGTACTTTTACATTCATTTTATGTTATTTCTCCTTCTTCCATCCACCACACATCTGACTCCACTCGTGTCTGGGTACTTTTTCAAGAGCTTCAGATGTTCTGCTTGATATTTCTCTTGCAGATTTGGGGTCTTAAAATCCATTTGTTTTATAGTTGACATTTGTTCAGTTCAGTTGTATGCCTTCGTGGTAGGTGACCATTTTAACTGTATAAAATAAGGCAGACTAATTAAATCTCTGTCTTAAAAACTGAGGTGTCTACAGACATGAAGATTATACTTAATCCATTGATGGTTTTAGTGAATGTCTCTATCGGCTCTGCTGTCAGGGCAAGTAGAAGCCTGCTAATTACTAGGTTTCTGTGGCGTGAAGTTTTGGGGCTTGGCTTGGTTCCAGCTGTTGGCTGCAACGTCTGTGTATTTAGTGGTGTTTCATCACACTTTTTTTCTTTACACTTTTTTTAATACTCTTTTAAAATGTAATTTTTCCTTATCGAACACGTAAATTTGGACAGAAAATAGTAAGAACAAGGTCTTTTGCTTTCCATACATATCTGTAAAAATTTTGTGTTGTACTCATGTGTCTTCTTTTTATTTATGATACCGGACAAAAAAAATATAGAATCACACAACCTGCTTAGGTTTGGAAAATGGTCTTTGCTTTCAAGCATTAACCTTTCCATTGACCTTTTGTGCTCCAATTTTTGCATTTATACCAAAATAGGACAATCTTGAAGTCTGTCGCAACATATAGGAATATTCTTTGGGGGTTTATGTTTTTAAAATCTTTTTCTAAAAGTTGCACCTTTCCTAAGGCTTTTCCTGCACCAGTCTTCATTTACCAAATGTCATCAGACTAGACAGCTGGAAATCTAAACAATCTGTGACATTACTAAGATATGACAGAATTTTGTTTAGCCTTGCTCCACAGAATCACAGAATCACAGAACCCTTTAGGTTGGAAAAGACCTTGAAGATCATAGAGTGCAACTGTAAACCTAATATTGCCTAGTCCACCAGTAAACCGTGTCCCTAAGTGCCATATCTGCCAGTCTTTTAAATACCTTCAGGCATGGTGACTCAACCACTTGCTTGGGCAGCTTTTTCCAGGGCTTGAGAACCCTTTCAGTGAAGTAGATTTTTCCTAATAGCTAGCCTAACCCTCCCCTGGCATTTCCTCTTGCCCTGTCACTTGTTACTTGCAAGAAGAGACCAACATCCCCGTCACTACATCCTCCTTTCAGGTAGCTGTAGAGGGCAATAAGGTCTACTCTGAGCATCCTCCTCTGTACAATAAACAACCCCAGTTTGCTCAGCTGTTCCTCATAAGGCTTGTGCTTTAGACTCTTTGCCAGCTTTGTTGCCCTTCTCTGGACACACTCCAGCACCTCAAAGTCCTTACAGTGGGGGGCCCGAAACTAAGCCCAGGATTCCAGGTGTGGCCTCACCAGTGCCAAGTACAGGAGGATGATTACTTCCCTAGTCCTGCTGGCCACACTATTTCTGATACAAAAATGTATTTCTTGTTATTTTCCCTTCCTGTTCTTATCTTCTTCCTGTATGTGTACATGGACTATTTAAAGTGCTTTCTTAGAGTGGAAAAACTCTTCTTTACAGCTATTTATAAGACTTGTATTTTTGGGGTGTTACATACACTTTACATAGTACCAATATCTGCTGGAGTCAATATGAAAAATAATTTTTGAAATAATAATTTCAACTTTTTTCTTTTTTTTAACAGTGCATTTTGCTTTTATTCGACTTTACCCATTTACCAAAGAGGAAATTATTTTGGTGTCTCTACTGCAAAAGATCCATAATGGAATTGTCTAGAGCTTTGTATAAGCAAGTGTACATCATTAAAAACTTGCAAACAGAAATTCATGACCATAAGCATACACTATCATTCATTATTTGCATAAATTCAGAGAAGTTATCAGTTATGCAGATTCTAAAATTTAATTGAAAGTGATAAAAACAGAGTGATAAGAAACAGTGCTTACATCTCCTTTGGTCTAGCCAGTACGTTTTAAAAAAGTGTATACTAATGTACATTAAAAAAATACTTTTTGACTACTCATGAAAGTTTCTTATTCTGCTACTAGTTGTGATCTGTTGATAATCTTGTCCTTGCTCTTATCCCTAGACCTTAATATGTAATTTTTTTCTTCCTTTCCTTAAGCAAAACATATTTTGAAGACCAGTTCAACAAGTGATAGTTTACCTGACTTTTTCTGAGCTTACACCTATAAGTTGCCTTGTATTCACCTTCAAATCCTCTCCAATCCCATAACTGCCCTGTTCTTAAGCAAAAGAACTTGAAGTAGTCAGCAAAACTTCTCTGTGAAGCTTCCTCACATATCTTTCCAATGATTTTTAATAAATACTTTGCTTAACATCCAATAGCCTAATCAGATACCCTTGCAAAATCACCTCTTTCGATTGACCTCATATAATACACCCCTGTTACTCCTGACAGAAAGAGAACATTTTCATTTGAAATCCACCCATAATCATAAAATGCCCATGTCAGGCATTTTCTTATATTCAATGAGACCAGCTTCATGTAATCCGCTTTCTAAGGCATACCCACTTTTACACTTTGCTATCTGCAGTCTCAATTTAGGGGACAATGATACAGTACTTTAATTCAGTGGTAGGTCTCAGGGGTATTCCCTGTTCTACAGCTGAAAGTAGACTGACATGCCATTAAAAGAGGTTGAATAATTTACATGTATTAATAATGTATCAGCCAGGCAGCCGTCTTTCGGAGAATTCTGAAACAGGAGATTGCGTACAAAACAGAATGCAAATTTTTCAAGGGGGAAGAAACCCCAAAGCAAACATATAAACAAAACTACTACCACTACCACCACAACAAAATCACATAGAATAAAAAATTCCCAGAATTCCACACATCTTTAGAGAACAGTGAGCTGCACATTCCCAGTGCAGTCCATTACAAATTACATGGGTAGTCTCAAACTGGCTGTCCTCTCCCTGCACTTACAGCCATACTTTTGCAAAAATAAAATGTGAATATGTACATCTTAATCAGAATATATCTTTCAAGAGTGTGGTATTATTAAATCAATATTCCCTGTGATGACAGTTCCCACCAATATAATAGTATCACAGTATCATAAGGTTGGAAAAGACCTCTGAGATCATCGAGTCCAACCTATGACCCAACACCTACACCTACTCTTACTTGTCAACTACACCATGGCACTAAGTGCCTCATCCAATCTCCTCTTAAACACCTCCAGGGACGATGACTCCACCACCTCCCCGGGCAGCACATTCCAATGACCAATCACCCTCTCAGTAAAGAACTTCTTCCTAATGTCGAGCCTAAACCTCCCCTGGTGACGCTGGAGACTGTGTCCTCTCGTTCTGTCACCGGTCGCCTGAGAGAAGAGTCCAACTCCTGCCTCGCTACAACCTCCCTTTAGGTAGTTGTAGAGAGCAATAAGGTCTCCCCTGAGCCTCCTCTTCTCCCGGCTAAACAACCCCAGCTCCCTCAGTCGCTTCTCATAGGGCTTGTGCTCCAGCCCCTTCACCACCCTCGTTGCTCTCCTCTGGACACACTCCAGCATCTCCACATCTTTCTTAAACTGAGGGACCCAGAACTGGACACAGTACTCGAGGTGCAGCCTGGCCAGTGCTGAGTATAAGGGGACGATGATCTCTCTAGTCCTGCTGGCCACACTGTTCCTGATGCAGGCCAAGATACCATCGGCCTTCTTTGCCACTTGAGCACACTGCTGGCTCATGTTGAGTTTCCTGTTCACCAGCACTCCCAAGTCCCTTTCCGCCTGACTGCTCTCCAGCCACTCTGCACCCAGCCTGTTGCTCTGCATGGGGTTGTTGTGTCCAAAGTGTAGGACCCTGCATTTGGACTTGTTAAACCTCATGCTATTGGAGTTAGCCCATCTCTCCAGCCTGTCAAGGTCCCTCTGTAGGGCCCTCCTACCTTCTAGCAGATCGACACTTCCTCCCAGCTTGGTGTCATCTGCGAACTTGCTGATGAAGCACTCAATCCCCTCATCCAGATCATCAATGAAGATATTAACTTCAATAGGTTTCATAGAATCATAGAATCATAGAATCATAAGGTTGGAAGAGACTCTGAGATCGTCGAGTCTAACTGTGCCTGCCTCCCTACTAAACCATGTCCCTAAGGAACTCATCATTTAAACATCTCCAGGGATGGTGACTCCACCACTTCCCTGGGCAGCCTGTTCCAATCCCTGACCACCCTTTCAATGAAGAAATTCTTCCTAATGTCTAGTCTAAACTTCCCCTGACACAACTTGCAGTCATTACCTCTTATCCTATCTCTTGTCACTTGTGAGAAGAGCCCAGCACCCACCCCGTCACAACCTCCTTTCAGGCAGTTGTAGACAGTGATGAGGTCTCCCCTCAGGCTCCTCTCCTGTAAGCTAAACAACCCCAGCTCCCTCAGCTGCTCCTCTTAGGGCTTATTCTCCAGCCCCCTCACCAGCCTCGTTGCCCTTCTGCACACGCTCCAGCCCCTCAATGTCCTTCTTGTAGTGAGGGACCCAAAACTGAACCCAGCACTCGAGGTGCGGCCTCATCAGTGCTGAGTACAGGGGCACAATCACTTCCCTGCTCCTGCTGGCCACGCTGTGTCTGATACAGGCCAAGATGCTATTGGTCCTCTTGGCCACCTGGGCACACTGCTGGCTCATGTTCAGCCGGCTGTCGACCAACACCCCCAGGTCCTTCTCTGCCAGGCAGCTCTCCAGCCACTCCTCCCCAAGCCTGTAACACTGCATGGGGTTGTTTTGACCCAAATGGAGGACTCTGCACTTGGCCTTGTTGAACCTCATCCCGCTGGTCTCAGCCTGTCCAGATCCCTCTGCAGAGCCTCCCTTCAAGCAGATCCACACTTCCACCCAGCTTGGTGTCATCTGCAAACTTGCTGAGGGTGCACTCGGTCCCTTCACCCAGATCGTCCATAAAGATGTTGAACAGGACTGGACCGAGCACTGAACCCTGGGGAACACCGCTCGTGACCGGTTTCCAACTGGTTTTAATTCCATTTACCAGAACCCTTTGGTCCCAGCCATCCAGCCAGTTTTTAACCCAGCAGAGGCTGTGCCTGTCCACACCGATGGCAGCCAGTTTCTCCAGCAGGATACTGTCAGAAACAGTGTCAAAGGCTTTACTGAAGTCCAGGTACACCACATACACAGCCATTCCCTGGTCCATTAAATGGGTAATCTTGTCATGGAAGGAGATCAGATTGGTCTAGCAGGACCTGCCTGTGGTGAACCCTGTTTCTTCAAGAAAGAAATAGATACACTGATGTCTTGTGAGATGACTAAGTTAATATTTTGTTTAAGTTTTGTGCAATTATCAACTTTCTGGTCTTATATAAATGATCCATTGCTTCCTAGTAATTCTTGTATCAGAAGTAGGAGGAAATTTTGCATTTTAGATTATTTTGAAGGCCAGAGTTCCATTGTGTTGAATCTTGATATCCCAATCCTTAATTTTGTTTGAATAAATTTTCACAAAATGCATTACCACCCTATGAGAGTGTTTCACACTCTACTTCTACCCTTTATTTCTACAACAATATTAATTAATTAGATTCAGTTGAAAACCTGAAAGAGAAGAAATTAGCAGGTTTATGCAGTTTCTTTTGCAATTGTGCTACCTATTACTGAGCTAATAAAGTTGAAGTTAAATGTAATTTGAAGAGTTCATCCCACTGTAAATTTTAACCTAGGCCTCTAGCAGTTTATTTGTGACAAATTGTTTCTTTGTTGAAAAGATTCGTTTTTTTAACCAAATGCTCTTCTTTTCTATTAGCACTTGAACAGTTTATAGAACAGTTTATAGAGTCAAAAAATGGTTTTTGTAAGCAATCTAAGTATGGGAAAATATTCTAGTATTTCAGCTTTTTAACAGGCATATCTTTCTTATTGCTGCTACTGCATACTGTACAGGTTTGTGGCTAAATGCCAGGTGGAACTGTAGTGCTCACAGAGAGCTCACAATACCTGACTGATATTTTGGCCCTGCCAAGGCAGAAGTCCTAACCTGGCACCAACTTTGGGGGAGCTGAGACATCACTGCAGATCTGCATTTGGAGTTCATATGGGATTTCAAAGTGACAGCGAAGTTAGAGAGGCAATATTTTGAAAATCAAGTGGTTATTGGCATCTCTGTGCGTTCGCAGGAGGCCTACAGGAAGAAATATAAATGCACAGCCTGCATGAGAGCTATCATACGAACTGTCCTTGGCGAGCTTGTGAGCTCTTCTCCCAACAGGCAGCTGGCACATAAACAAAGGAAATAAGCTGCAGTTAATCTTATATAAACAAATCCTTAAAAAGGAAGCAATCGTTACAATGGCTTCTGCTTTTTTTATGGCTGGTCATGTCGTTCAGAGTGGAAAGGAGGCATTTCCAGAAATCTCTGGATCATGCTAGAGATGAATTCAAAGGCAAGACGCTCTAGAGAGCTGTTGTATATCAGAGGGAGCAGGGTGGACCCTTACCTACTCTCCTGGCTGCTGCATTTAAACATTCTTCCTAAAAATTAGAACAGCACTGCTTTTTTAAGATGAGAAATCATTGTGTGCAAGACGAAACATACATATGTTAACTACTTTCAACATATTTCTGTCAAGAATCAAATTTGCATATTTTACAAATGCTTACGAGACTTAAGCAACTACTGATATGAAGCCTTTAAGTATAGAGAACAGAATACTGAATACTGAAGTCTTTTACTGACTTTTACACCATTTACTTAGGCAATCCTGCTTTTGGCTTTTTGTGACTAACATTTGAATGAGATGTCAGATCTGTTAGTTTACGTCTTTGGGGTGCTAATCAGTAAGCCCAACTATTAATAACCCAAACAAGCAAAGGTTTTGTTGCTTTTCCTTCTGTGCCATCTGAGAGGCATCATGAGGTGGAACATGAAGCGCACAGGGAGGCTGCAAAACTGTAAAAGAATGTGAAAGAATAGGAACCCCTGTTTGTCTCTTGTAACTTGCAAAAAATCAGTGGTGTTCATCCTATCACTCCAGATGCCTGTGTACATGAAAGTGAATCCATAAAGCCTCAAGGTGTTTCAAAGAGGAAAACAGAAGAAACTGGCAAAGCCAAACACAGAAGTTGGTTTAAAAAAGGAGTGCAGCAAATAGTGTGGCAGTTCTTCAACAGTTCGCATCGCTTCTAGGATTTTGAGATCATTGCTGCTTTAAGTAGGCAGGTCTGTCTTGTGGCCCAACGAGAGATGGACTTTTGCCTACTGTATACAGACCACTCTGATTCCTTTCTTGCTATAGTTTGTGAGCCTTAGGTCCTTTTCTCACCCCCAAGACTGCCTGTGTTAGCATGTTATACAGCATGTATCTTTTTGTCTTTCTAGTTATATTTTCTAGTAAATAGCCTATCTACACTTTTCATTAACTTCAGACCAAACTGCAGTATGTCTTAACCAATGCTGATATCAAAAGTAAGGAAGCTTTGATTTTTTCAGCAAAGGAACTATCCTGAATACTCTAAACTGAGAGATATGAATCTAAATATGGCCTTTAAAAGAAATTTGCCAGGATAGTTACTGCACAAGAACACTTTAGAAAACTATAATCTATGATATAGGAAATAGTTTCAATTAATTATTTTGGATACTGTATGACTATAAATTGCTAAGATTATCAGACCTCCAAATAACTGGTAAAAAAGTCATTATTAACAGTCATTATTAACAGATAATTAGAATTTAGGGGATGTTCATGGACGTATTTGAGAATGTTATTGACAATATACTCAGGAAAATCAATGCAGCAGAGTGTAAAGAGAGAGCTGATATCCAGACATGTATTGTACATGTACAGATGTAAGTGTGATGCACTTAGAAACAAATGGAACAAACTATACCTCGCTGAAGGTAATGAATTTTTAGTGCTCTTACTGCAAGGCTCTAGTCTTATTTCAAGACTTTTATTTAGAGCAGGCAACTGGTAATTAAGTATGTTTAATATTTATTTGTAAATAAAGTCTTTTGTGTGTAGAAAATAAACATACTTTGTCAAATCCCCAAATGGTATGCAAAGGATGTAGTATGTATATATTAATGAAAAAAGAACAGTAAAGATTTAGCTTTCCTGGTAACAAACATGTTTTTAAGAAAAGCTGGGGCAAGTGCCATGATTTCAGCAAAACATACTGCCTTCTCTAGAAGGAAAACAGGAAAGTCATGAACCAAAAAATTTTATAGAAAAAAAATAAAAAGAAATAAAAAATATCAGCACAAAGGAAACCTTTATCAAAAGTGGTAATTTCTCTCCAAAATGACTGTTTTCTTCAAGACTTAGATATAGTTAGAGATATAGTTAGAGATATAGAGTCTAAGGGCTCTTCAATAATTTTATGTTTAAATTTTTTCATGATAAACACTTCATAGTGTAAGAACTTATACTGAATAAGCAAATGTTAAGAAATCAATATTTAAAAGCATACTGATTGTATTTGCTTTGCGTATTGTGTTGTATTAAGTTGATGAGACTTAATTAAATTAAAGCATCAATTTTATCAAAAAATATTCTAAAAACTGTTTTCATTGAACATCACTTTTTCATTATTTTTCTAGGCAGAATGAAAGAAAAAGTGGCTTTGTGTCAAGGAAATTATTCCATTAAACTTGAGATGAAATATGTTATTTTCTGGCAATAGAAAGGCAATGCAAAAGCAAGTCTGGGACCACCCTTCTTGCCTGTCTGCTGGTTGGATTATTCAGGGCATGGGAAACATTAGTTTAGTTTATCTAAATAATGAAATATGTCTTGGAGTCAGAAGTGTAATTCTGGTGTCCCATTGCCATCCTCCTTGAAAACTGTCCAAAATTTCACAAAGCCGTTCTGATTATTATTATTATCTGTTTCAGGAGGTCAAGTTTTGTACCAGAGAAATACACGTGTTTGTTCTCTCTCATCATATCCCTTCATTCCATGAAGAATGTGTTGATCGTATTAATTATTTTGCAGTATATTTTTATTTTACCACATTTTTAAATACATGTTAATATAGATTTTTCTTGACATGTACAAAATCACCTCAAGGATATATATGGTGAATTGAAAATTATTTTAATTACAGAAATAGTTTATAATATGATAATCCAAAATTATTGCTGCCCTGAGTTAGCTAGGGAATTAGCTAAATCCTTAATTATTGATTAACTAACACTGAAAATCACAGATAACTAGTGGATCAGTACAGAATAATGCTACGAGTTTTCCTTATATGTAATCTCCCCAAAACCAAAAGACTAAGCAGACTGGAGTGTCTTACACCAGAATATGTTTACTCAGCATTCAGTTTGGTGAAAGTTCAAAGAAAAAGGAAAATTCAAACCTGAATTTATTGTTCCTCAGATATTAAATTTAAAAAAAAAATATTTTTACACTGTATTGTACAGAAATCTATGAACCTGTGTGCTGCAGCTGGGTTTGCAATCTTGCCTCAGACTCAGTAGAGGCATGGCAGGGTTTTGGATTCTGAGATCTGTATTTTTGCCATCCAGTCACAATAGCAATGATATGATAAACTGCATGTATCTGTAAATTGTAAGAGCAGTTGGTGAGGTAATATTGACTCACTTGCAACTCCTTTTTCACAAAATTCTGTAATTCTGTCTTTTAAGGAGAGTTGTCACTTTGTCTTGTACAAGTCTGTATCAAAGAAGTTCATCTTGTCCTAAAATTATTTAGAAAATTTATTTACTAAAGTGCATGCTTTAGATAATTTTACTTCTATAATCTGGTGTGTCCAGAAAAAACATTTCCTTTTTAATTTTTTCAGGGTTTTCATGCATACTGCACACTTTCTGACAAATCACTGTTACAACGGGCTATGCTTCATCAGAAATATTGATCCACTTCTTTCTCCTGCACTAATACCTTCTCATGGAGGGGGTTCTGTAAGACAGGTTTCACACATACATAAATTTCTCAAGGAGAAATTTTGCATGAGTTTTTCTGCTTCTGTGTGATTCCTTCTGTGCTATGTGCAGTGGAAGCTGTAATGCGGGGCATGCAGAAGAACAACTGCTTTATTTACTCTTTTAATGGAAGCATCTTCCATTACCCCTACTTCTGGCAAAACTGCAGATTCACTTTCCTACTATAGGAAAGTTTGAGCTTCTTAAAATTCAAACCCACACATCTGGAACTAATGTAATATAGCATCTCACATTCTTACCTTGTTGTTTGCATGGCACCTGTCTCTCAGTCAGTGTATGCACAGATCAAGTAGTGTGTTCTGGCAAAGAAGGGTTTCTGCCTGTATGAAATCTTCTTTCCTATTGCCATACAAAGATTTTTATCCCTATCGTAACACCTTCATATTCTAATTCCATAGGAGTAAATTCTGTGATAACTTTTAATTAAAAAAATGTATTTATTTTAGTGTTACAAAGGTAGTTGTGTTGTATAGACCTTGGCTGAAAGCCAGATGTGCACCAAACCACACTCCTCAGCTGGACTAGGGGAGAAAAAATATGACAAGAGGCTCGTGGGTCATTATAAGCATAGAGAGATCAATCACCAATTACCATCACAGGCAAAACGAACCCAATATGTGGAAATTAATTTATTACAAACAAATCAGAGCAGGGCTAAGAAAAAAATGCAAAACTTCAAATACGTTTCCCTGACCCCTTTCTTTTGCCTGGGTTCAGTTTCACTCCTGATGTCTCTACCTCTTCCCCCTTGCCATGGTGCGGGAGGATGGGGAATTGGAGTTGCAATCAGTTCATCCCATATTGCTTTTGCCATTTCCTTCCTCCTTGCTTTCTTTCCCTGCTGCAGTGTGGGGTCCTTCCCATGGGAGATAGTTCTCCATTAACTTCTCCAACATGAGTCCTTTCCACCGAGTGCAGTCCTTCAGGAACACGCTGCTCCAGCATGGGTCCCCCACCAGCTTCAGCTGGATGTCTGCTCCATCGTGGACCTCAATGGGCTGCAGGGGAGTAATCTGCTTCACCATGGTCTTCACCATGGGCTGCAGGGGAATCTCTTCTCTGGTGTCTGGAGCACCTCCTCCCCCTCCTTCTTCACTGACCTTGGTGTCTGCGGAGTTGTTTCTCTCACATATTCTCACTCCTCTCTTTCAGCTGATGTTGCACAACAGGTTTTTTTCTACTTTCTTAAACACATATTACAGAAGTGTTACCACCATTACTGATTGGTTCAGCCTTGGCCAGCGGCTTGGTCCCTTTTGGAGCCAGCTGGCACTGCCTCTATCAGACCTGGGTGAAGCTTCTGGCTTCTTCTCACAGATGCCACACTGTTAGTCGCCTGCTACCCAAACCTTGCCACATAAACCAAATACAGCACTCCTGAATTGTTTTTCCAAATGTATTTTTGAGTTTGTCACATATTATTTAAATATTAATCACTAGCATTGTGCTTAGTTAATGTTTGTATCCAATATAGTATGTTGTTATATGAAAGTCAAATTGAAAATTTTGAAATTATAATATTTACATTGAGTTTTGTTATTGTAGCTGCCATAGGAGTTAGTTTCTTGAATGTAGTTATAACTTCTCTGTGTGTAGTCAATATAGGAAATCAGGCCTTAATTGTAAGTATGAAAACCTTTGTAAAATTTTCATACAGTACTATTTCTTTGCAATTTTTGAAAATTAGTTATAAATCTGGTTCTGTAGAAGAGTATTAAAGCCAAAAAAATAACATTTTAACATTGAAACAGGTCATAGATAGTTGAATGGTGGTTTGCATTGGAAGCTTTGAAGAAAGAATAGGCAACTTTTGTGTTTGTTCAATTGCAAAGGTAGAAAAAGAAAAGGAAGAACTGTGTAATTGTCTTGAGGTAGGTAGAATTTTTCCTTAACAGAAAAAAACTGTGGCATACTCTATACTCCTCACATGCTAAGAGTCTTCCACTGGAATAGACTGGCTACCTAAGATGTTCAATCTGACACAGTAAGGGACCTAGGTTGTATCATTAAAAAGATTACCAGCTCGTAGCATACAACTGACTTAGAAACAAGCTTAGTATGTTTGAATAAGTTCAAGATACAAGAGTCTAGTCCAGCTACTGTAAGCAGGGTAATGCAACACCTCTCAATGCTATCAAATTTTATTTTGACTTACCGTCATACCCTCAGAGCATAGTAGTTTTGATGGTTTCTGAGAAAAATCCGGTGTGTTGCCTACAATCAAGGGAGAGAGTGCAAGAAAATAATAAACAGTGGAAAATGTTTTTTGGTATCTCTCATACGTGGTTGAGTGGAATATTATTCTTTTTGGGCAGAGAGTTGCAGAATGACTGTTGTTTCATGATTTCTGGCAAGAGTAGACTATCATAAAGTAGCAAATTAAAGTCTTCCTGTTGTGAGTATGCAGAAATGCCTATCGATTACAGATTATCCTTGAATTAAAGTAAGTGGTCCAACAGTGTCACTATTTTACCATAGTTCTGTGTAGTTTGGCCAAAATACAGGTACCTATCGAGAAGTAACTGTTGGTAAGAAGCAAGCTTTTCTCTTCTTATCAAGTATGTTGCTTTATTTCAGCTGTTTGAACTATCTTTTTTTCCTGGCATACTAACTGCTTTAATTACCACATGACAACCATAAATGCGTGATCATAAATATATAAACACATTTTAGAATGTCTTTGAATGTGTCCTACCGTTTCAGTGTCTTTCTATGTCTTGTTCTTTCATGTATTTTCATTGCAAATTACATATCTTATTACCCTGCAGAAAAATATTTCTAGCTTAAAACATAAATAAGATAAATAAGTATTTTTCCAAGAAAAACCTTAACCATGTTTCATGCTCCAGTTGTACCACCTGGTCTACAGATATTTTAGTGGTAAATATTAGAGGTTTAGTACCTTGATCTGTGATCATTCATCCTTCCATAAGGTATTCAGGTGAAAGGAAGCAAGATAAAATTTTAAAGTAATCCAGGTAGGATGAAATTTACTTGGCTTTATCTTACACTGTGCTACCTCAGTAAGTGAAAAAAACAATGTCTAAACTGATGCTGTGCTCTGAGGAAGAGTTCACCTCAGCAATGGAACATAAATGTTTTCAGAAATGTTTTACAAAGCTCAGACTGGTTCTTCTCGTGCTTCATGTGAAGTCCATTGAAATCTTAGAAAGG
This sequence comes from Neomorphus geoffroyi, assembly GCA_033558235.1. Lineage (NCBI taxonomy): Eukaryota > Metazoa > Chordata > Aves > Cuculiformes > Neomorphidae > Neomorphus > Neomorphus geoffroyi. The sequence goes on from JAUMJM010000048.1 coordinate 31,312,926, forward strand.
TTCACATTGGCTTGAATTGCTTTAATTTCTGCCTTTACTGTTCAGATGGTCCAGTTCATCCAGAAAATCAACAGCTTGAATCCTTAGTGTCTCCATAGAAAGTTAAGCATAGAAATCTTGCTGTAATTATAAAGAAGTTTTAGCAATAAAACTGACTTTAAACTAAACTTACAGAGCAGCTTTGGGGTACCGAAGAGCATCATAACATGGTGCTGGTGCTGAATATCTCATATAGTTTGACTGTAGCCTCATAATAAACGCTTGGTAAAATCTGTAAAACTGTCTGAAAACTACATGAATGCAGTAGAAAAATTTACCTCTTTTGCAGAAGCAGAACACTTCTGCTCTAACTTGATTGTTAGACGTCTCTGAAAAACATCTGCTGCATTTCAGTCATACTAAAACACTAAGGCTTCTTTTATCAGAGTCTGAAATTATAGGCTTAGATGTGAGGCATATTGTATGCTGCTATTATTAGGACTTCCAATGGATTCTGACACACACAGTCATAATATATTTTCTTTGATCATCTACAGCATTTGGGAAGCTGCCCTAGTGTACCACTTTCATTTTCATTTTTTAAAACTTTCCTCTAGCAATTTTCCTTTTCTCATATAGGGTAAATTTCTCTACTTAATTCATCACTAGAGTTGGAGAATAAATTAGAATTTGCCTTCCATAAGAGCCTCCATGCTTTAATATTTTAGAGAGTATGTGGTCTCCAAAGAAGCAGGAAAACCGTGGAAGTCTCAGTAGGCAAAGGGAGGGAAAATTTGTTTTAGAAGTCATGTGAAATATGAACTCAAGCAATTGGGGTTTTTTAAATTGTCACATTCTTACTTCATTGGAGCTAGCTCATATAAGGATTTTGTGTCTTCCTGGTGTTGATTTCGGTGCAGCTAAAATATGATTTGCAGTTTAGATATCCAGTGTAATCCCATGTGTCTGAAAAACTAAACTGGGAGTGAGAAAGATCTACTCTGAATCAGAGAGTACATCTCTGTGATATTTATAATATCAAAATGCTCTGCAGATGGAACTCAAAACTATTACTTCCAGTTGTGCTGAACCTCCTACAGTTGTTTTTGAAGACTGGGTTCTGAATCAGATGAACTAATTTTCTTTAAGCTATTGTATTTACTCCAAGAAGCATTTTTTCTGTTTTTTTAAAAAATTAAAATCTTTGATTTGCTGGGAGAACTTGCCTCATGCAAACAAAAGGAATTGCTTGAAATTTCTTGTCCTCACTTTTGGAAGATTTGGAAGTCCTTGGCCTAGCTAAGGGTGATTTTTCTTCCATTGTGATTCCTGTTGTTCTTAGTAGGACAAAATGCTTCTTTACATTTTCTTCTTTCTCAGCAAGACTATGTTATTTTTTTAAAATGTGTGTGTTAATTGTAAGACCTTGATAGAATCTATGCAATTTGCATCTGCTTCTTAGTGTTGATAGGTGTATATGCCTAAAAAGACTTTATTTTTTCTCCAGTGCTTTTTTAGTGTGTTGACAGCTCACAAAGAGTGTTGTAGTAAACACCTAGTGATATCTGACACTGCTTTTTTCACAATATATTTCTTCAATATAGTATAGTCAGATTACCCTTACCAAATATTTGGTAATAATGTTCACAACTGTAAACATCTGCTGACTTCTATAACTTAAGAACAATCTATATTCATAGAAAGAGTTCTGCCTGGCAACCTTTAGACATTGTTTATCAAACAATTACAAAGTGTGAAATGGCTTTGTGGAGCCTTGTGCATAAATAGGGAGGCAATGTTGCTCAGGAAGTCCAAGTGGCTTGTGTATGGTTTTATTATAAAGTCCAATACTAGCACTGTAGTGCCATCTGCTGAAAAGCAGCAAGGACCCTCTGGTATGTAAGCAGTTTTCCAAATGCCCCTTTCTGTCTTGGATGGCAAATTCTCAATTCCCTCATACTTCTCTACCTGTCTACAGTTATCACTGTGATTTTTTCTTATTTTTTTTTCTTCTTATACTGAATCACATTAGGATTCTCAATCATAAAACCATTTCTCCTGCAATGTTGTTACTTAAGTGGTGTTTATTTAGAAAACCAGGGAAAGTTAAGATACAGACTAAACATATTTCATATTAACAGCCAGAGAAGTTTTTATGTGACTTCTTGTGCTCTTTAGATACCCATATATTTGGAAGGAAATGGACAATGTAAATCAGGTGGTTTCTCTTTTCAGGATCCCCAGTTTTGTTGTCTAGTAGCAGCAGTGTAGGTTTCTTGCTTGGGTTGGTTTGGTTGAGTTGTTTTTTAGCCTATGCTACATGAAAGCACTATCTACCTCTAAAAGTCTGCATCAGGTTTTTTGTAGCCTTTGCACTGGGGTCTTGCTACTCCTTTCTTTGCAACTGGCCTCAGCTGCTTCTCCAAACAATATAGGCACAGCCTTAAAGGAAAACACACAGTGCAACATCAAGAATGGTGGAGCATATCTGCATATAGACACTGCCTTTCAGGCAAAGCAGAGTCTGCCATCCTCCCTTTGAATAGCCTCTTTGTCAGTAAGGTGACAACCATTACCAGTGGATAGTGGGTGGCATAGCCCTAAAGGTGTCTCTAAAGCGTGATATTTAGTGGATTCCCAAAACCTCAAGACAATGATAGCTTTGATCGTGTGGAAGTAGTTTCATGTCGCATTTGCTGAGAGCTTCAAAAATTGTTATGCCAAAGGAACTCCTAATATTATTCTCACTTGTCATGATGCCTGTCATGATATTGGTTTTGGCAAGATAACTTTTTTTAAGCAATAGCTAGAACAGTGCTGAAAGTGGACTTTATGTTGATAAATAATGCTGTTAATGGCTGAAAAGGACTGAAGAGAAGTATGTGCTTATAGCAAAATGCTGGGTGATATATTTAAACTCTTAAAAAGCTCTTAAAAAATATGAAAATGTGGTGCTTTCGCTGCTCATGATCTGACACTTCATCTCTATTTAGTCATAATGATTTCTTCTGTCTGTATCAGTTCAAATATCTAAGAAAAACAGCACTGCAAGTCACTTTTTAAGAGGAACAGAATGCTAGAAGTTTCACTTTACTGGGAAAAACATCTTCATGTCTCTCTGATAACAGAAATTAATCCAACAGGTTTTCAAGACTTTTACATCTGTAAACTTTTTTGATTAAATGTTATACTATCAAGGCGGAAGATAAATCATAGCAAGAACATTAGTATAGAAAGCAATATAATATAAAAAGTATCCAAAAGGACAACAGAGATTACAAGTCCGATGGCGAAAGCATATATCCTAGAACCAGAAAACAATGTTCCATCTATTTTGCTGTAATAATAATAGTACCGACTTGAAGTTAGAAATTCTCCAGTATATGAACAAAGAACAAGTTCATTGATAAAATGTGCTAGTGTCTTCTAAGGGTCTGGATGAATACTAGAGACACAGTGAAGCAGAAAGTCACAAAAAACAGAAGGTATTTATAGACGTGGATCAATAAATGTAGTGGAGTTCACTTGGGGTGCCTTCTATACTTGCTGATTCCTAATGGAAGGGCACATTCCCTGTGAAATAGGCTCAGTAATTTTGTCAAAGGTGCCTTTATGACTCAGTCTGACTGGAGTGTCAAGTTCTGATTTCATAGTAGTTTGCAGGTTCCAGATCTTGGTTTTAATCTGTTTTGGACTGGGAGAAATATATTTTGTTTCTATAAGCACAGTAAGCATATGTTTTTTATCAACTGTAGTCATGAAGGTGCTGGTTCCTGTGCTAAGCAACGCATGTTCACATCCTTTTCTGTCTCATTTGAGAGACAGAAGGCAATGAAGACAGAGAAAGCTGTGAGCCTTCCTCATTCCTTGGTGAATTCATGTCAGGTCAACCAGATTCTGGGTCACCTTTTTGTACTGTTATCTGCAGAACTGGAGATTTCTTCTCACACTTTGCTAGCAAAATTTGCTAAAATACAATCATGAACCATTCTAGCATTGTCTCAAAATATTTTACCAGAATGACCTGGCTAATTTTAATGGCTATGTCAGCAAATGTCACTGTCATTCGTTTTGTTTTCAGAGTCTAGTATTTTTGTGATGCTTGTTAAAATGGCTTGCCTGCTGCTCAGTGGTTTGCATTGGAATAATACTTCATTTTACTGTTCAGGGATCCATAAAAATGGATTGCTGGAAAGAATTTGTGTCACATCAATAACCTCTATTTCTATACTCCCAGAGTTTTTCTAACTCAGCCTTCTCAGGCAAAGCGTTAAGCCCAGTGTAGTAACTTTGTCACCAGCAACTTAATAAACAACTAAAAAAAGAACAGTCTAAAAATCTCAATGTGATATGCTACATATACCATTCATTTGGAATCAATTAAGATATCAATTTAATCTAATTATATTACCATCCAATTAATAAATGAAAAAATGGTTCCATCAGAGAAGAGACTGTCCGTTTTAACTTCAGACCCTAATATGAGTGTGACCAACTAAGTTTACAAAATGCTCTCCCACCTATCAAAAGCCATAGTTTTCACAGCAAAAGGGCTTAGGTGAGAGTGGTAGAATTCGATGGGTCAAAAATGCATATTTATGTAAAGATGCCACTTGATCAGTTTTGGTAAAATAAATTTAGAAACTTTTCTAGCTAACTACTAATCTTTGATCTTGCTTACTTTACATGCAGATACATATACTTAGCACAGTAAACTCACTGAGTCTGTTTTCTGAGCATTCAGCTAGTGAAGAATTTTTTATGATGACATTTTCTTAATGAGAAAAGTACTTGCTTGTAACTGTTAAATGATGTAATTGCTTTCCAGAAGCGAGACATCTACGGAGTTGTTCTTTCTGTATTTTTTCAGTTGTCATCGTTATGTGGCTTTGCTTTTCAGGCACATTATGCTTATGATTTTAAAATTTATATTGTGCTACACAATCAGTAAGGGGCCTCTGAGTCCTGAAGTGGGTATGGATAACTTCAAAATAAAGGGAAACAAGGGTTATTCCTTTCATTTTTTATTTTCTTTTCAAGTTTAAAATTTTTATTTGCTATGACCTGTGAGCATCTTATATCAGTTCCATTTTGTTTTCTTCTCCTTTTAGTGAGCCATTTCTGATGTCTGTAAAAATGGATATTTTGCTCAGGAAACCACAGTACTGCTGAATGTTTGCAGCACAATGTATAACATAAAAATTTCTATTGGCAATGTTAGCTGTGGAAATACAAGAGTTGAGATTTAAAATATGTCCAATAATTAATGTTTTTTCTTACAATGCAGTTCAAATATTTTCATCTGGCCATTATAATTCCAGAGTAAAATACTTGATTATGTTCTGAAATATATTTTGTGTTTCAGATGTTTGTGTTAATTTGTTTGTTTACTGAAGTGTTTGGATTGTTTTTCTTCGAAAAACACATGATTCCTTATGGGCACACACAGCTATAAATCTCTTAAGAACCTAGAGTACTTGTGCACCAGAAAATAACTTAGTCCTCAGTAACAATACTGATAACTTGAGATATCAGTTGTGAAAGGGAGGTATTAGATCCAGGTAAGTAATTTTGCTGGAACTAAAAATAAAATTTTCATGCTGTGCATCTCAAATCTGAAATGTGGTAACAAGTGAGATTCATCTATACTAGCTGAATAAAATAGCTATGATAGACTGACAAATACATTGTTAATTATAAAATTTTATTAATTTACTGGAGGTTGCTGTATCATCAGCTGTTCAACAAATGAAGAATTTAAGGGAATAGTAAAATTGGAATTCACATAAACTTTTTAAGATTGTCAAGAAAACAATTTACATAAATAATTGTGCATGCATATTCCTCTACACGTTTTGGTTAAAATAATGTACACAGAATTAAATTTGGGACGTTAAGTAGGAAAAAGCAAAACTTTTAAAATTATTTTTGTATTTGTCTTCTGTTTGTCTGCCTACTTGAATAGACAATGTAAAATAACTAAAGAAAATATTGCATCATCATGGCATTACAGAGCAGAGGGATCTTCCTGAGTTATGTCTGTACTACATCTGTGTCTACATTAGAAAGAAATCTGGTGCTTTATTGCAATTGGTGCTGAGATCCTTCAATAATGTAATGTGCACTTTGGACATTTTACTTACAGCCGTATGTTATACCAGTCTCCAGCATACAATATACTTCTTGTGAATGAGGTTGAAATCGTTCAAATGAAAATTGCTGTCTTGATTGTGATTTTGTGAAAGTTTAGAAGTCATTATTTTAAATAGCCAAGGTTAAGATGAGATCCTGTAATTTGAGGGAAGCACTATTACTAACCAGAGTAGTGATCAAAACCCAGCTCTCATTTAGGCTCTGGGATACCTCCCCTCATGCTGATTTGTCACGTGCATATAATGACTGTAATCCTCACAACTTGTCCATCATTCTCTACTGTAATAACGTGATGAGATTTTAAAAAGTCTGATGATGAGTAAGATCTCATTTAAACAACAAAGAAAATTCAGATAATTGTTTCATGTGCAGAGCCCTGCTACCTTGCAAACTATATTCAAGTCCTCCACATTGTCTTGATACAGTGACCTAGAAACAAGAACTTTGGTACTAACAGACTTGAAATGTTGGGAGTTTCAATATAGAGAGTGCAAGAGAGTAATGGCATAGAGCTTTCTACACGTAGCTTGGCACATTTTGTTTCCTTTAAAGGATCTCCAGCAATATTTTTTCTTTTAAATTCTCTCAAAGAAATCATCTAATAAGGAGCAGCTTTACAAGGGCAAACTGAAAGAAGGTATTAAACTACAGTAAATGGACAGGTTTGAGGTTTCTTATGTGATGATATACATTTATCTGTTTAAAAGCCCCAGGCTTAGAGCTGGCCTTTATTCTTGGTAAGGCTTGGAAGAGAAAATCTATGAAAATTGCTGACCTGTAGCTCAGATATCTTGACTTTACATATTTGCATGCTGTAATAAAAAAGCTGATTCAGATAAGGCTGATGCATCTAAGTTAGCTTTCTGCTAACTAATACAAGTACTGAAGTTAAACCAACAAAAAGGCTTTTTACTTGAGTGTTTGGTCAGGCTTAGTTTTGCAGCTTATGCTTTATTTTTGTTTTGGTGACTAGTAATACCTGAGATAGCAAACATGAATTTTGTGTTGTACTTAGGCCTGCCATCAGGCATTTGGCTGTAGCGACAACATACACCTAAACTGATTCATGGTGGAGTAACCTTACAATTCTGACAACTACATCAGTCAAAGCATTGGCCCTATATTGGTTCTTCCACCACAATCCACCAGTGAACATTCCTTCCTTGCAAAGATCCACCCTGGATAAATTTCTGGGGCTGTAATGAGTTCTGCAGCCTTAAGGGCTGCTCTTCATTCCGAGACATTTGGTCTTGAAGACTTTTTTCCACCCTGTCAGGATCATTTCTTGCGTTATCCAGACAGGTGATATCATACAATCAGTGACATCTGGAAGAAGATGCAGTGAGAGGTATTGTGCATACTTAGTGTGTCCCCAAAAATAATTGTGGGCTCAAAGAAAAGAAAGAAAAAGGAAAAGAAGGAAAATGAGCTACATCACCTGAAGTCTTCTCTAAATTATAACTATACTTACTGCACTACAAGGTTTACTTCACATCAACAAACAAGAAGCTCTGTTTACCCTAGAAACCATTCGCTATAACGGCACAGTAGAACTCTGCTACCCTGCAAACTATATCACGCCCTTACCACATCATCATTTACATCTATGCAGATCTGTGACAGTCACTCCAAAGCCTAGTCCAGCTAGGCCAGGCTGATGAAATGGAGACAATGCAGAGCAAGCACCAATGAAGAGAAATTGAGGAAAAATTATTGCTTTTTGTGGAAGTACAGAATTAGGAAAGGTTGGAGGGACCTCGAGATCATATAGTCCAACTCCATTCACTCCTACTCATGCAGGGCGAACTACAGAAGGTTGCTTAGTTCCATGTCTAGTCAGGATTTTAATATCTCCAAGGATGGACATTGCACAACCTCTCTAAATAGCTTGTGTCACTGCTCAAACACATTAATGTTTTTCCTATGTTTAAACAGCATATACTGCATTTCAGTGAGTTGTCATTCCTCTGGTGCTGTCAATGAGCATCATTGAAAAGAGGCTGGCTCCATATGTTTTGCTCCCTCCATGGTAGACTACTGGACAAGCTGGCAGTCCGTGGCATGGATGGGAATGTACTGTGCTGGGTTAAGAATTGGTTGGATGGCCGAGTCCAAAGGATGGTAGTGAATGGTGTCCCATCCAGCTGGTGGCCGGTCACTAGTGGCGTCCCCCAGGGTTCAGTGCTGGGCCCGGTCCTATTTATTATCTTCATTGATGATCTGGATGAGGGGATTGAGTGCTTCATCAGCAAGTTCGCAGATGACACCAAGCTGGGAGGAAGTGTCGATCTGCTTGAAGGTAGGAGGGCCCTACAGAGGGACCTTGACAGGCTGGAGAGATGGGCTGACTCCAATAGCATGAGGTTTAACAAGTCCAAATGCCGGGTCCTACACTTTGGACACAACAACCCCATGCAGAGCTACAGGCTGGGGGCAGAGTGGCTGGAGAGCAGTCAGGCGGAAAGGGACTTGGGAGTGCTGGTGAACAGGAAACTCAACATGAGCCAGCAGTGTGCTCAAGTGGCAAAGAAGGCCGATGGTATCTTGGCCTGCATCAGGAACAGTGTGGCCAGCAGGACTAGAGAGATCATCATCCCCTTATACTTGGCACTGGTCAGGCCGCACCCTGAGTACTGTGTCCAGTTCTGGGCCCCTCAGTTTAAGAAAGATGTTGAGATGCTGGAGTGTGTCCAGAGGAGAGCGATGAGGATGGTGAAGGGGTGTCACGGTCCACTCAGGGACTCGTGATGATTCGTTTACCTTGATCTTGAAGCGCAAAATTAAGGCAGCCGAAATGCCAAGGGGTTATAATTCAATCAAAGAGAAACTTTATTGTTTTTGCCCGTAAAGGGGCACGCGATAGACAGAGTGGAGAAAAGGGGAGGAAAAGGAGGAAAGAGGATTATAGCTACCACCACGGATCCAGAGGCGTCCCTATGGTCCCAGGCTCTGAGCAGTGTCTTGCCGGTCCTCAGTTGAGACTTGTTGTCACGACGGGCGATCTGTGATCCAGAGGTGGGGAGATTTCTCTCCTGGGGTTCGGTTAGGAACCATCTTTTATGCTCAGCAACAGCACCTCGCACCTCCTCTCTCCCATGGATTGAGGCCAATCTCCGCCTTCACTTCGCAATCCAGGTTGAACTGCGCAGGCCCCAAAAGTTCTCGCTTCGCTTGCCAGAACTCGTCTGCGCCCACGCCACCTCGTGTTCAGGGGTCTTCTGCTTCCTCACCTCATCTTCCTCTCGTGACCGCTAGGTGACCGGAAGACCCTCTGCGAGCCTCTGCGCATGCTCTTCCCTTGTTGGCGTTGGGTCAAGGAGGAGGTGGGGTAACTTTGGCTGAGGTAGCAGGTGAAATCCATCTTCTGGACAGCATCTATTCAATTTTTTCTTAGATGTTACTTGCAGTCCTTGGTCATGGCGACTGCTCGTTCCAGGCAGTGCCTCCGTCTCGGGTCATTGCTCCTTGGTCTTTCTCCGAGTTCCCGATGGCGATGTTGAGACAAGTACCGTTCTTCGGACCGAGACAAATACTGTTCTTCGGACCGACTCTTACACCACCCCGTGGCTCAACATTATTATCAGGACTTTGTGGCGGCAGCACAATCCTCAGAGAGAGAGAGGTTAAAGGGAGGAAAATAGCGAAATGGAGATAGTCTATCACGCAACCCGCTTTGTGTTGATGAAAATGAGAGGGATGTCTACATTGGAGGGAACATTGAACAGGTCGTGTGCATTAAGTACAGCTGTTAAACGCGTCAATCGCTTTACCATTCTCCAATTCAAAACATACAATACCATAGATTAAACAAAGCAGATCACGACCAATATCAAGAGAACAACAATGGGGTGACACAGCTTGTTCAGGATGCCTGTAGCAGTAGGTGACCACCCGAAAAGTGTGTCCCACCATTTATGTTCTGCGTCCTTTTCTACTCTTTTCAACACACGGTGAACCTCTTCTACATCGTGGTGAACCGTTATCAAGGTTTTCTGTCCATTTATTTGGATCTCTTCCAAGATCTTCATCAAGTCTTGATGCTGCAACAATTGCCTTACTAAGGAGAGGTTCATTCCAATCGGAGTAGGCAATAGCTCATGGAACAGCATATAATTAGATTGTAGGAACTGGTGAGATATCACCGGTGCTAAGTAAGAAAAATCACATCCAATAATTTTGACAAAATTACAAATACAAAAATTTGAATGATTTCCATTATTTACTGTCACTGTATCTACTAATATTGAGCTACAAGCAGTTCTCAAGCACACACAGCCTTCGCCAACATATACCAGTACTGTCTTCTGATCATCAGGGCGAACTTCAAAATGGCAAACGTTTTGTTCAGTGTCCAGACAAACGTCTTGAGCACTGATTGTATTATCTTCACAAATGAATCCTTGTTGTTCTTGCACAATGCAAGATTCTAGATTTACCGTTTGCCATTTTTCATTCATTTTTCGGGCCCATACTCCATGCTCGAAAGGATAGAGTACAGCTCCATTGTGATTCAACTCTAATGCAATAATGGGATGGATTATAGATATAGAAGCATTACAGATTGTTAACACAAACGTTGTGGCCGTATTGGTAACAGGATTATATGTAAAATTTACCAAAGTCCACCAGGATTGGAGTTCTCTTTCAAATTCAGTGGCATTGTCCCGGACAATTTTCCGAATTTCAGTGGGGAAAGTACCTTCTTCACCCTCTCTTATGATGGAGGCAGCAACTGATTGCATCCACAGTTGTGCCTGAATACAACTGAGAGGCAAAGAGAGATTGTTTTGGACCACACCAAGTGCATCTATAATCAATTCGTTGTCCTTTACATTCATCTTTTCCCATTTTGGCAGCACTTTTGATAGCAGCCTCTGGTTAGTTCCCAAAGCTAGTAGGGAAGATTGCAAAGGCAGTTGCAATTTTGTTAAATCACTGGTTGTGGTGGCCAATTTGTTCATCAGAATTTCTGAATCCATACTGTTTAACACTCCCAATCCTGTTCCCAGTGCGCCAGTTAGGTCTCTCTGTGTTCGTGTCTTGGAAGATAACTGTCTCCGCAGCCATGTTGTCCACCCCTCGAAAGAAGTTAAAACAGTCATAGAAGGTTGAAGAATCATTTCCTTGAAAGATTGTAAGTTGCACTTGTGAGTGGAAAGGATCTTTATAGCATTCCTCAACTTAAATTTGCTCTCTTATTTGCAATTTAAGTTGAGGAATTAATGTCATAACTCATTTGCGTTGTCTTCAGAGTCCCTCGGAATTCTCCTGAAAAAGAAAACAAACAGGGCTTGCCTCCTTGAGGCAAAGATATTTAAAATGATGGCAGTATAAATGTGAACAGGAGAAGCGGTTTGTGCTTCATGTTGGAAGACACTCCGTACTGAAATTAATTCACCTACTTGTGCACTGCCCTCTCCCTCTGTTATAATTTGCTTATCAGATGAGGCGTGGAGGGCTGCTGCCCTGTATCTCCACACTTTTCCTTCTCTTTTAGCAGAAGCGTCAGTGAACCAAGCACTGACTGACTGATCATGGGAAAAAGGGGGGGCAACTTGGATGACTGAGGCAGGTTTATCTTGGCCATCTTCCAAGCTTTCTGTTTCTTGTATAGCCAGTTTTTTTGGTGCCCCTTCAGATACTGAGAAAATGTTGCAATAGTGTTCAATCTGAGCAGACCACTTTCGTACTGAAGCTTTCTGGGCCACCCCGTCAGGGGAAGGGGTCCCAGTAGTGACTGTTTTTGTAACCTTAAAGGGACCTCTCAATACAATTGGTTGCTGTCATGTGACCTTTTCCACTTCTATCAGAGCCAGGCTAACAACAAATAAACCCTTCTCCCAGGCAGTGTATCTCCTCTCAGCATCCTTGAAACCACGGGAGAAAAATCCCACAGGTCGGGTTGGACCCTCAGGGCCTCGCTGCCATATATGTACCGATAGGCCTGATAAAGCAAATCCCCATTCAACTTGAAAAGGGTTGGTAGGGTGAATTGGACCAAGGGCTTGATGGGCTGTTGCTTCAAATATTAGTAATTGCATGGCTTCTTCCTGAGAAGCTGTCCATTCCCATTTGACCCCTTTTCTCAGGAAATCATAAAGAGGTCTAGCGATGATAGAAAAGTCTGGGATGTGTTTCCTCCAAAACACCGACAATCCCAAAACATGCTGCAAGTCGTTTTTTGACTCAGGCATTTTGATCTGATCTAAGGAGGCAAGGGTGTCTGGTGGGGTGCAAGTCATCCCTCCTTTCCACCAGATTCCCAGGAATTTTACTTCTTGTGAGGGCTTTTGGACCTTTTCTGGAGGAATTTGTAAACCTAATTTCTCCAAATGTGAAATTATATTCTGTTGGGTTGCCCCCACTTCATCTATTTCCTTCCCTCCCACGAGAATATCATCGATGTACTGATAGACCTCCACGCCTTCGGGTTTGGGTATTTTTTCCAGCTCCTGGGCTAAAGCGTGACGGGCTAATGTGGAAGAACGTTTGTATTGTTGTAGTTTGGCTAGCTCCATGGAAGTGTAAGGTATTTGCTTAGTTGTAATTTGACTCTTCTCCTCCAGCTCACGGTCCCTCTCCCTCAGCGCTTCTGTGTTTTTTAAACATTTCTCCTGTAAAGCAGCCTTTAACGAGAGGTTTTCTTCCCTTTCTTTCTCTAATTGTTGTTGCAAAATTTTCACAAAATTTTCAAGGGATTCTATATTCCTCAAATATTCATCCCTTAGTAATCTTAAGGAGAGGTTCTCTTAAGGAGATGTTTTCCCCTCTTTCTTTCTCCAATTGTTGCTGCAGACTTTTGACCAAATTTTCAAGGGATTCTATAATTTTGGTTTCATTACTACGATGCCTGAGGCCATCTTCAATCGCTGCCAACAGGCTGGCTCCTAAAACAGCACAAACTGTCGCTCTGCCCTTATCTAATCTAAACTTTGACTGAGTCTGCAGAGAAATCGCTTGGTCTACTACATTCTGTAAATTAGACCAATTATCACGTGCCCAGTCTTCTCCGGGTACGGAGGGTCGAGCCCCATATTTTGCCAAAAATGAGTAAAACAAGTCTCGACCTTTCACTGACTGAGAGTCTTGGTTCTCAGAGTTTTTAGTCATTCTTGCTACGAAGGGACCAAATCCACATCGGGAAGGCTCACCTTAGTTACACAAAACACACAGTCACTGCCCTTCTCTTTCCCGAGTGGTTGAAGGGGCCAAAAATCTGCTATGGGAAGGCTCCACTTAGTTACACAAACACACAAGATTGCCCCTTCACTTTCCCTAGCAGACAATTCTCATCAACATGAGAGCAACACCCCTTTTGCACTTTGAGATCTTTTTGGTTTGATTTCGAGAGACGGAGCCCTCAACTTGAGTTTGGAGTGCTCTACACCAAGACGTGTACGGTGTGTGGGAAATCTGAGTTGCCCCCCTTGCTTTCTGGACTCCTCTCACCTGTCAGGTGTAGGGCCAGGTGCGGCTGGAGCAAAACGTCCTTCCCCTGTTACAGACCACACACTACCTGCACTCCTCTGTTTCTCAGAATCCTGTCTGTGACGCCAATTTAATGTCACGGTCCACTCAGGGACTCGTGATGATTCGTTTACCTTGATCTCGAAGCGCAAAATTAAGGCAGCCGAAATGCCAAGGGGTTATAATTCAATCAAAGAGAAACTTTATTATTTTTGCCCGTAAAGGGGCACGCGATAGACAGAGTGGAGAAAAGGGGAGGAAAAGGAGGAAAGAGGATTATAGCTACCACCACGGATCCAGAGGCGTCCCTATGGTCCCAGGCTCCGAGCAGTGTCTTGCCGGTCCTCAGTTGAGACTTGTTGTCACGACGGGCGATCTGTGATCCAGAGGTGGGGAGATTTCTCTCCTGGGGTTCGGTTAGGAACCATCTTTTATGCTCAGCAACAGCACCTCGCACCTCCTCTCTCCCATGGATTGAGGCCAATCTCCACCTTCATTTCGCAATCCAGGTTGAACTGCGCAGGCCCCAAAAGTTCTCGCTTCGCTTGCCAGAACTCGTCTGCGCCCGCGCCACCTTGTGTTCGGGGGTCTTCTGCTTCCTCACCTCATCTTCCTCTCGTGACCGCTAGGTGACCGGAAGACCCTCTGCGAGCCTCTGCACATGCTCTTCCCTTGTTGGCGTTGGGTCAAGGAGGAGGTGGGGTAACTTTGGCTGAGGTAGCAGGTGAAATCCATCTTCTGGACAGCATCTATTCAATTTTTTCTTAGATGTTACTTGCAGTCCTTGGTCATGGCGACTGCTCGTTCCAGGCAGTGCCTCCATCTCGGGTCATTGCTCCTTGGTCTTTCTCCGAGTTCCCGATGGCGATGTTGAGACAAGTACCGTTCTTCGGACCGAGACAAATACTGTTCTTCGGACCGACTCTTACAAGGGGCTGGAGCACAAGTCCTATGAGGAGCGACCAAGGGAGCTGGGGTTGTTTAGCCGGGAGAAGAGGAGGCTCAGGGGAGACCTTATTGCTCTCTACAACTACCTAAAGGGAGGTTGTAGCGAGGCAGGAGTTGGACTCTTCTCTCAGGTGACCAGTGACAGAAGAGAGGACACGGTCTCAAGCTTCAGCAGGGGAGGTTTAGGCTTGACATTAGGAAGAAATTCTTCACTGAGAGGGTAATTGTTCATTGGAATGTGCTGCCTAGGGAGGTGGTGGAGTCACCATCCCTGGAGATGTTCAAAGAGAATTTGGATGAGGCACTTAGTGACATGGTGTAGTTGACAAGTAGGAGTAGGAGTAGGTGTAGGTGTAGGTGTTGGGTCATAGGTTGGACTCGATGATCTCAGAGGTCTTTTCCAACCTTATGATACTGTGATACTGTGATATATATACATTGATAAGATACAAAATTGCTGAGAGTGCGCTTGATCCCATCATCCAAATCATTAATGAAGTTGTTAAATAATATTGGTCACAATATTTACCAAGCTGGACTTTAAATCACCCCTTTCCTCCTTCTTTGGTAACTTCAGGTTTCTACTTCAAAGTGGTAGACTCTAGAAATATTTTCAGATACGTAATTGTCCATGGACAAGTTTTATAGTGAGATTGTAGTTCAGCCTTCAGAAAAGTCTTTCTGTCATGTTTGGCTTATGAAACCACTGGTTTGTTTTTGAAGCTGCTGATTTTTTTTGGTCATATTTTTAGCATTATTTATAGCAGCCTTATCGCCCTAAAATTACTAAAGCTCCTATATAAAATTATAGTTATGCCCATTAATCATTTTCTTCTCAACTTTTCTAAAGATATTTTTCGACCGCTCCCTCGTTTTTGCCTATTTATTTTCCTTCTGTTGTGTTTCAAAGTTTTTGTGTAGATTGATGCTACCTGAAAAGCAATTCTCTACATGAGGAGCAATCAGCTTTACCAGTAAGACACAAGTCACAAAAAAACAAGAACTGTTATGCTCTATATACCAGTTTGGGAAAGGACATTTCTGTGGGCAATAAAAAGCACATGTGTTAGGCAAAAATAAATGTGTTGGAGTGTGTAGTATCTGATAGTACTGTGCTATGTATATGATATTTGTAAACATATTTTGACTAAACTGGACACATTGATTCGGTACTCCATGGAAAAAGTACATGAATGGAAATGAATTTCTGACCACTGAGGGAAAATGTCCAGTGTATTCTGGATGTGCTCTGATAAGAAGGAAGATCGAAGGAAGCAAATGGAAGTATCTTGTTAGCTGAACTTTTCAGGCCCTACACTTCAGTGGCAATCTTCTGCAGCATAAACTTTTTAAAGCAGTTGAGTTCTGCTTATCAGGAGACACTTCTAACAGGGTAAGAAAATTAGTTGCTTTTAGCTACAAACACAAAAAATATCTAGATGCTTAAACATTATCAGTAAGCCATGTGCAGTACGTATTTCCTGGACTCTTGCTAGACCCTACTTGTTGATCACGTGATGTATGGAATCCATTTAATGCTTACCGTAGCAAGCTTTCCTCTGTCACAGGAACTGCCCTGCTCTAAAGTGTGCAAGATGCATGAGAAGTAATGGTGGTCTGGATTACGTGTTATTTTCAAGATAATACAATAAATAAACACAGAACTCGGGTATGATTTCAAAGATTGCATACTTTAATCTCTTTATTCTAGTGCAACCAATGGTGTGACTAGTTTTTTATGAGTTTTAATATCCCATTTTTGGAGTATACTCATGCCTCTTTGTCATGATGTATCCATTCCTAGCACAGATGTGAGCAGATTTCTATCTGACCAAATTGCTTAGTATCGACGAAAATTTTTAAAAAATATCAAATTGCAGAAAAACCATACTTACCAGTGAATATTTCTGATATTTAATGTGGCCACATTTCATCCCATGATGTGGGATTCTGCAGTGCCTGAAGTATCTTTGTGAAACATTTCTTGCTACCATTGGGATTCCCATTGTAGACTCAATGCTGGTGGAGCTCTTGTGAAACTTCCAGATGCATTTCTGGCAGATCAGTTTTGACCGAGTCTGGAGCTGAGGCCAAGATGGTACCTGCCGGGGAAAAGCAGCTAAGCAGCCATAGAGACTGGTTGCTTTGAGGTACTAGGCCAAGCAGGAAGAGGAGCTGGTGCTGAGCTGAGCTGAGCTGAGAGGAGGGGGGTAGTTTAGCTTCCCAAATAAGAGACAGCAGCAGTGGGAGCAAAGCCACATGGGGGTTGTTTTCATCATCTCATTTTGCCAAGAGGAACCAGGTTGCCACAAGCGCAGCAGGATAGCAAACTAATTGTATCAAGACTATAAATAGACTGGAACTGAGGAGAATATTCTAAATTTTGATTGATGGATGTACTCTAATAATCAAAGTATACTAATAATTCAACACAAGATAATATAGATGGTAATGTCACAATTTCTGTCACAATGTCTTCAAACTCCTTTAAAGTTACACTATCTTATTACAGTCTTATTTCTTCAATTAATGAGTTCTACATGTTCAAAAGCAAGATGCATTTACAACGCTATCTCCTTTTTATGCAGTATAGGTACTTCATGATATAGTGTATTTGCTGGGTTGCATCAGACCACATAGCTATCTTTGTGTTTATCCGTTAAGAGATTAAGGACTGCTTGTCCATAGAAATTCTGCCTAACAAACAAGTGACAGTTACTTCTTGAATTAGAAATTTTTTTGTAATTGATCATCTTTGTTAATGCAGTAGTCCTCTCCTGCCGTGTAATAGAAACCCTCAAGCATCTAGCACTGCCCTGTGAGTGTCAGCCTCCCCAGTCATATTAGGCAGGTGTGAAAATTCTGAATGCAGCTGCACCACTACCCTCTGCACTTTAAAAACATCAACAGTTGTTCCCCTAACAAAATGTTAACTGTATATTGCCGGAAGTGTGTCTATTGCGTTCACTTGGTAGGAAAGTATAATTCAGGAATCAGAGCAGTAGAGCAGTAATAATCCATATTGCTTGTTGTTCATATAAAACTTATTTAATTTTTATTTGACCACTCCTCTTTTCTCACCTTCATGTTTGTCAGTGACCCTAACTATAGCAAGGCTTTAAATCCCAGATTTGTTTGAAGGTTGTTTATTTTGCAGTCTAATCAGTTGACTGGGTTGAGCACCAAATGGTCGGTTTCTCTCATCAAATATATGACGAGCTCCTGTGAGTACACCTCAGGTGTTTTGTTTAAGTAGGTGATATGTATGTTTTTAAGGTTGAATTTAGTTCACTTGCATAATACTGGATCACTGTAAGCCTTATTTGAGTACTGAGCTTAGATCCTATTATTGTTCATTGTTAAAGATTGTAATTACATTGACCAAAATAAAAGATGTTTTCCGAAGGGGATTAATCTAGCTGAACCCCTCTCCTAGCTTAAGTGCCATCCCTGGTAAAGCTAGTAGAACAACTGTATCATAGTAATTTTCCCACAGAAATACACTGTTCAGTTTCTGTCCGCAGTAAAATACTGCAGATGGAAAGGGTTACCTTCCCAGCAAAGAGCAAACCTAAGGTTTGTCAGACTGTAAGCCTGGCAACCATTAAAAACCAGATGGGATGGATAAGGAGTGTTAAAGGATTGCATCAAATAAATATGAAATACCAAAAGAGTTTTCAGCTCTTTCTCTTCCCAAAGAATTAGGGACTTTGAAACAATATCTCAGGGAAAATAATCAGACCTTTATTAAAATGCAGACAGATTGTGGGGAATAGTGAAGGATGAATGTAAATATCCAGTGATATGTACTTTGCAATTCTGAACATTTTGGTTATACACTGTAATTGAACAGGCTGCGCATTATGTCTGATATATTTTAGATTGTATAGAACAGAAAAAGGAAAAAGATAGGACAAATATTACATAAAACTAATGGAAATAATCATCTGAATAGTACTAAAAATAAATCATCATTAAGGGTACTTTTCAATGTGTCCTTTCTGTGCTTAAAGTAAAGATAGAAAATAGATTTCAAAACAACTGAGATTTTAGTCATAAGGAGCACAGACATGTTCTTCAGAAAATTATTTATCTGATTTAGAAATGCCCTCTCCTAAAGATTGTATCCTTTCATGCAGGAGTAGTAGATTGACCTAATAAAAATCTTTAAAGATGGTTCATGAATATTTGCTTCTGAAACAGTGAGCACAAGCTCTTCTGCACTAAGCTGCTCCAGCCATGAATTTTAAATCTGACAAATATGTCCCTCACCAACAGTGTATAAAAGATAAACTATTGGAGCACAGGCTCTATTCAGTCCTTTAGCATTTTGCTGAGAAAAACAGACCACGGGTTTGCTATTTATTTTCGTGTACGCAAGGTTAAAATCTGCAATGTGGGCAAGGGAGAAGGCCAAGAAAGGCAGCTGGAAGACTGTTGGTTAAGGAAGCCCTGATAATACAGCATACTTACTCACTTTCTTTTAGATATTAAAAGAGAAATTACACTCCCTTCATATGCTTCAAATAGTCGATTCTGGTTGCTGTCTAATTCAAAACTCTGGTTCATGTTTAACTACACAGTCGCACAATCACAAGTAAGAGTCTTGCCTGTGTCAGGACTGAAGGTTAAAACTAGCAATGTCTGTATTTGTCACCTTAGGAAATATCTACTGTCAAAAACTAGTAGTTATTAACAGTACCATGACCACTCTGCTTTAAGGAAGATACATTCCCCTCCACAAAACATATGCAAAGAGGGACATATGTTTGTAGTTAGGTATCCCGCTTTCCAGAGTAAAACTCCATTACTGTCGTACATAAACAGTGCTCTTTTTACTGGTTTGGCTTTTCTGTCATTACATACCACCAGCATAGTTCTGGCTTTATTATGTACTTCCAGCCCAGGCCTGCATAGTACCATTTGTTTTCTATGACAAGTATTGGAACCTATTGATATTTGAGGCAGCATCTCTGACAGATGGTGTTCATTCTTTATAGCCCTTCCCATGTGATAGAGTCGCAGCATATTTAAATCCCTCTGGCCTAATGATTCCAATATTGAAGAGGAAAGAGGTTGATATGAAAGGTGAGAAATCTGGAAAGAAGCTTGGAGACAAAAAAATCCTTGTGCATTAAGGATGATGTAGAGTTGGCTTGTTGCTCAAGTTATACACTTACTGAACACTCATGCTGTACTGCCATCCTCCATGCCAGTCATTAGCTAAAGCTTTATTTTCTATTAGGTGTTCAGTGAAGCTTCTAATGCACCAGTAGTTGATGCAAAGCATGACCAAGGACGACTGACTGGAGGCAGTGCTCAGCCAGGTGTGGGCTGCCAATGTTGCCAATTTAGTTGTTGACATGAGCAAGTTAGAAACAAGTAGAATAGGTGCAGTGTGAGAAGAGTGAAAAGAGGAGGTAGGTAGTCCAACATAACAAAAGCAAGTAAAGGGAAAGCAAGACAAACCCTGAAAATCACCCACATAAAAATGAAGCACCATCTATTATTATAGGGAGGGGAATTAATAAATATCAGGGCAAGGGAAAAATGTTAATGAGAAATGCATTAAAGAAAAGGATACTTTGAGAAGCTTTCTTTATTATAGAGTGTATCAAACAATATTCCTCTCCCATTTCTCTAAACTGCAGAAACACCTGGTCAATGAGGAATCACCCAAGCACTGGTATTTTTCAGCCTTGCTGCTAGGCAGGTTGGTGTTGGGCCGGATTCAGGTTTTATAACAATTCTTTCCAGTATCTCTTCTGGAAAAGCTAAAGATCACTCCAAGTAAGAATGCTTGTTTATTTCCCTATGTGTCTTACAATTCTTTTTTTGTTTTTACAGTTTAGTTGTTCAGCATAAATAATAATTTTCCTATGTCATTAAATTCTACTATCTAGGAAAAGTACTTGTTTCTCTCCTCTGAAATGATGTATTTGTCTCCTGTTGAAGTTATTAGTGCATTTTAAATGCTGAAAGAATTTATAAAATCAAGATGGTACTTACAATACTCTGGCAGACTGGGACCTTGATTCAGAAAAGCGTCTCTGGTTGGAAAAGTATTTAGGTAAAATTCATGTTGAAGCTTAAATTTAAGAAGCTGTGACTACTGAATTTGAATATGTGCACAAGTGCTCTGCTAAATCAAGGCTTAAGATGCAGGCTTTGAGAATGGTTTTTGACTTAACGGGAAGATTTTTTGCTTTTAAAGGAAAAACTGCATGGTTTTGGCACATGATCTGCCAAAGATGAGACAAGAAGGTAATCTGTACATCTGGCACATGCAATAGAAGTCCCCTGACATGTGCTGTAGATTTTCACTGGGGATGAAAACTTGTCTCAACAGGGAGACTCCAGCCCATTGTTTGTGTGATGGTTTAGCTGTGTCATGCCAGGAGAAGTTGGAGCTGAAATCCCACTTCCATAGGGCACGGAGTGGCTACAACACCAGTGTATTTCAATGGGAACAGAGGTCATTCAGCATTTTCCAGACCAGGATCTCTAGGATGCCAAAAGCAGTGATCCTCCAACTAATCTCCATTATTATTTATTGTTTACATCAACATTACATACTGCATAAAGTTGACTCTTGCATTTTATGAGCATCATATTTACTTGAATTTAACCAGAGTAAAATTCAGTTAATAATCTCACTTTTGTATGCAGAGAGCTTTCTGAAGCCTATGTCAGATATAATTAGAGAAAAGTTCAAATAACTGTCTCTAAGACTTTGAAAGTATCTGTAGGAAATAAGCAGTTCAGTTATTCTTTACTGCCGTAATGTATTAGAAGTGATACTACTAAAAATGGGCTCATCTTTCTAGTCCAGTAGACTAACTGAAATATTCACATTTTGCAACCCACGATTGTTAGCATCACTTCTCCCCTGAGAGTGGCTTTGCGGAAAGCCTTGTAATATTATGTGAAGCCTTTTAATATCTGTGTTTCATAAGGAAAAAGCTTGTGAAGATGTTGAGAATGAATAAGGAGGATAAGTTATGGGATATTTTTTGACCATGTAGCAAAAAACCCTGTAATTTTCACATACTGCTTGCTGTAAGCAAGTTAAAGGGAAATCTGCAGTTAGTGAAAAAGAGATCAGCAGTAAAAATAAAATCACTGACTTCTGTTGGCCTTGAATGAAATTTTGCTCAATGATTATTAGTAAAATTAGCCTTTTGGAGTGATTGTCACGTTTACTGCATAAGATCTTTTCCTTTTATTAGCTATAGTTTTGAAGATGTTTATTCAGCAAAAAGAGATCCCTGATTCACTAAGGAACTGAAACGTTTAAAACAAGGCCATGTTCAGAAATTTTGCATGTTCCCTTTTACCTATCATAATTATGGTTTAAAAAAAAGCTGCTGGCATCCTATATCTGCAGGCACAGTAGCAGAACTGTCTTTGTAAGGCTGACCAATTCAGTGCTTCCAGGCTAGTTACACATCTATTTGATCAGTATCTGTCTTTCAAAAACAAGTAGGTTTTCAGAAGTGCACACCATAGTCTTCATTAATTATTATATTTTGCACCTTTTAAAAAGAAAATCTAATATCTTCATTACAGCGTTTCAGTTGCTGGCTGATTTTTTTTTCCCATTCCCTCTTAATTTTTCTTCAACTCTTACACAATTTCAGTGTCTCACAAGAATTTGCTTCATTTATGGCAGCAGGTTTTTTTAGGTAATCTTGTGATATAGGGAGAGGAAAATCACTATGAAAGATAAAAGTGCTTACAACACAATCTGCACTAGTTGCCTAATTTACATAGTGCTTGTTTCTGGTTCAGTTCAAGGTGGAGGTTCCTGTTCACATGTTGGGCAATAGTATTAGTCATCTTGTCAGTGGTAAACTGTACCTTGGATCTCCAGTGAATCTAGAAGAGCAGCAAACATCAGTTTTTGCACTCATGACAGTTTATTTCACAAGCCTGAAGTTGGGACTGTATACGTTAGATAAAGCATCCTGCTCTCAGTGCAAAATATCAGCAAGATTCCTAATATTATTTCTCAGCTTAAATCCTAATTTGCTTTTTATTATCAAAAGCCTGGTGCTCCCATCTATAATGAATTTTTTAAGTTTTGTGCTGCAATTTCAACTATCAGCAGAAAAGACCATTTTATGTGGTCTGAAAAGAGTCAGACAACTTTATTTTCAGTGTGTAAATGAGATGATTGCTAAAATAGAATAAATAGCAAGATTGTGTTATACAACCTGCAGTGAGGCCATGAGGTAATAAAATGGAGATGAGTTAATTGCAGTACATTACTGAAGTTACTCTGTACATAAATTTGTAAAAAGGATCACTAAAAGAGACTTTTCCTGTAAGAGGTGCCTTTGTTGTGATTTCAGATGAGACCTTAAAATAGCAGATCATGTCACTGTTATTGCGTTAGTGTGAGTGTTTTCAGAAAATGATTTGCAGTACAGTTCTTTTCTAGTAAAAGAAATATGTGTTGCCTGTGGCTTATTTGATAATTATAAGGTGGAGGAGACTAATGGAGTGAAACTGGGGGAAGCAGAAAGGACTTGGTATCAAAGTCTTATGTGCTATTGAATTAGTCATAATGCACAGTATAAGATAACTGAACCCGTTTATCTAAATTTGAGTAGCTGAGTAGAAAAATCAGATATGGAGGAAGTATAACGATTTTGCCAAATTTACTAGACTAAGGTAGACTCCATTTTCACAAAGACATCAGACAGCTTTCTTTACCAATATGTGGGGTAGCCTTCCTTAGCTTGGCTCCTGTGACCACCAGGTCCCCACTGGATAACAACTCTCTCTCCCTCTCACCTGGTGTCCTGAGGAAAGAGAGAGTTCTGAGTCCTGTGAATGGTCCCTGCCAGGCATGGCACAACAGGGCACAGGAGCACTGGAGTCTGCCATGCACCTACACTTTGCATGGAATCAAGTGAGAAATAGCACAGAAACCGCACTGTAAAACTGGAAAAACCTTTCTCCATTTAGCCCTAATTCAGCAGATGCAGAAGAATCTGTACTACAATATAATCAATCTCTACAAATTTTCCATGTGAAGTCTGTAGCTTTCTAAAGGACCACCATAGAAGGAAGGCTCTGGATAAGCTTTTTTTTTTACATTTTTTGTTGTTGATATTTTTTATATACTGCTTTTAAAATGTTAAGGGCAAGAAAGATAATTTTAAGAATACTGATGCTATATCCAGAAAAATTCCTCAACTGTGGGTTTGGAATGTATTGACCGTAGCAGAAATTTATATATATAGCAAGCTGAACTGAAACTTAAGAGCACAAGTGTCTTGAATATTTTGCTGCTTGAAATATTTAACTATGTGCACATCTATTTTTCATCATCCTAAACCAACCAGGTTGATTTCTGTTCCACAAATGGTTACAGACACACGTTTTGCAAGGTTTTCTGCAGTTCCCTTTGTGTCTTTGTGGCAAAGTGTGCTAATGTGTTTACTGCACATCCTGGAAGTGAGATTCCAGCAGTTATGGAACACAGAGGCAGCTTTGAAACATGTAGAGTCCCAAGGGAAAAAGACATTTACCTCATTGTTAAATAAGCAATGAACATTTAAATCTAGCCTTCGGTTTTCTCCCTGACAAAAATGCAAAGAGATCCTTAATTTGTGACTACAGTTAGAATAAATGCACACAGCCTTTATTTTCTTTCTTTGCTTTTTTAATTTTCCCAAGCAGATTACCTGAAAGGCCAGGCACAGAGGCTGCATAAATCATTCATGTTGCAATTAGGGCCTGAAAGATTTAGTACAACAGGAAGAATATTGTAGATTTCATTAGAAAGAAAATTAATTTTCCAATATATTAAGCCTGTCTGGGCAAATAGTCATCTCTTGCATATTCTGGATCAAATTCACCCTTGGTGTAAGCACACACATCTCACTTCAGTGAATAGAAATTGAAACTAAATTTGACTAGATCCAGACACCAGTCATTTATATATTTAGTCACAAAATAAAACCTGTGATCGAAGACTGAGGATAGCTACCTTTTCAGTTTTTTGGTTGATGCTAATTGCAAAGCTGTGTTTGTTTTGGAAACTGGAATTAGCAGTAACAAACCTCTCCATGTTTTCTAGTTACCAGTGAATTGATAGCCAGTGTTTCTTAAACTTTTGATACTGCACTTAGATTCAAATCATTATAGGAAACCTTTTTAAAATGCAGTGAAATGAATAACTAGTACAACAGAACAAATATTAGCTGTTTAACATGGTTGAAGCTATAACCTGAAGCTGTCAATATTAATTACTAAGTATGAATTTCGTATTTTGTCTCAAGCTTTAAGAAACAGAAATACATTTGAAATCAAGAAATGTTAGAATCTTGCCTTCCTTGTGCATTGACATCTATGAAGATTGTTTGTGGAATACAAAGTTAGATTACCTATGGTTAAATATGTATGCAATATATATTGAAAACCCAAAGAATTTCATGATGTTCACAAGCATACTCTGTGCTGCCATATAGGTAATTGTCCGGTAAGGATTTCTTGCTAGGAAATCCCTTTTTAGGCTTTTAGCTAAACATTTGTCAGTGGGAATGATGTCAGTGATAGATCTTTCTATGTTTAGAGATGCTATATGTCTTGAAGACTTTATACTAAATACACTAATCTCATCACCTTCCATGCCACTCATACCTGCACTGTTGCATTTTACAGTTTTTCAAAACCTCAGGACCATAGATTTTTTTCTTAAAATAGTACTTCTCAGGCTGTGGGTTATAGTTTTGAAAATGTTGTGGAAACGTCAGTAAAGATCATGTTGGTCTAAGTCTTAAGAAAAGTCCTTTTAGATGTAAAATTAACTAACTTGTATGTTGACATTGCTATCAGAAGTTGGGCTCCTCCAAATACAATGATAAAAAAGCTTATTAGCTGTAAATTTTTGAGATAGCTAGGGAATGGATAGCTACCTTTAAATTCTGACAGCAACTCAACTCTGTACTGTAGAGTTGTGTGTGTATCAACACCTGCAGATAGTAATCACAGCTTTGATCTTCTTCTCTGTGTTATAAAGACCCCATATAAAATTTAACCACAGATTCTTAGCTTGTTGAAGTCAATAACAAGGTATTCTCGCTGATCACAGAATCACAGAATAGCAGAGTTCGGAAGGGACCTCTGGAGATCTAGTCTACTCCCCTCCGCGAATGCAGGTTCACACAGAGCAGGTTGCACAGGATTGCATCCTGACAGGTTTTGAATAGCTTCGGAGAAGGAGATTCCACAACCTCTCTGGGCAACCTGTTCCAGTGCTCCGTCACCCTCAAAGTAAAGAAATTTTTTCTCATGTTAAGGTAAAACTTCCTGTCTTAGATGTTTTATCTGTTGCCACTTGTCCTGTCACTGGGCGTCACTGAGAAGAGTCTGGCCCCATCTTCCTGACACCTGCCCTTTATATATTTGTAGGCATTGATAAGATCATCTCTCCATCTTCTCTCTCCAGGCTAAACAGATTCAGCTCACTCATCCCTTCCTCATAAGAGAGATGCACCAGTCCTCTGATCATCTTCGTGTTCCTCTGCTGAACTCACTCCAGTAGTTCCTTGTCTTTTTTTGAGCTGGGGAGCCCAGAACTGGACACGGTACTCCAGATGGGGCCTCATAGAGCAGAGTAGAGGTTGAAGATAACCTCCCTGGACCTGCTGGCCACACTCTTCTTCGTGCACCCCAGGACACTGCTGGCCTTCTTGGCCATGAGGGCACATTGCTGGCTCATGCTCAACTTGTTTTCTACCAGGACTCCCAGGTCCTTCTCTGCAGAGCTGCTTTCCAGCCAGTCAACCCCCTAACCTGTGTTGGTGCAGGGGGTTAATCCACCCGAGGTGTGGAACCCTACACTTGCCTGTTTTGAACTTCATTAGGTTCCTAATGATTACAGAATCAACTAATTATGTTAAACAGCAATAGCCCTAATAGAGGTATGCAAAATGTGCCCTCTGAATATTGACAAAATATTTCAGGGTGAAACAACATATTTTGTATTAACAAGCTGTTATGGTTTGAGTTAACTACTCAGGATTTTAAAATTTACATCATATTCAAGATTCTTCACTTTTGAAAAAGTTTAGGGCAGGGGATATATTTTCTTTCTTTTTTAATACTGTGTGGGGTTTTTTCTAATGAAATAGACCCCCAGGTGTCTAAATACTAATAAAATCATATTCAGTCATAACAAAGCTGAACATCTATGGGTAGGAACATTATTCACTAAATCTGTGTAGCTGCTTGTTTCATGCTTTGATTTTTTGCATCCAGTTCTATTAAGGAGAATTAGGTAGACTATGCTTAATTTGAAGACTCAGTCATCTTGGTGTCTGAGACTTACATGGAATGTTGGTAGGTTTACATCTGCACAGAGAAGGATTAAGTTGCAAAACCTATGTATTTAAAACTCTGCTAGTTACTGTATTTAAGTACAGTGTAACTACAGGTAAAACTTAGAGGTTTAAATATTAAATGAATGATAGCAGAGCTAATTTATAATTCCAGAATGAGAGCATGTGTATTTAATAATTTCTTGTCTTTGGAAAGTTTCAGATTAAGCAAAACTTTAACTTCTGGGGGAATTACTCTTTCTCCATTGCTGCAGTAAGAGAAAAGTTGAATTTTTTGGTAATAATAAGAGAGAAATGTGCATAAAGCATGCTTTAAAGTATACCACGAGATACATGGTTTCTTATTTAAAAATTCACACCTGATATATTTTTCTATAAAACTGACACGGGGAAAATGTTTAACAAAAACATAAATGAGCTTCCAGATTACCATTCAAAAGTCTTGAAGCTCACTACAGTGGCAAGAGGTGGCTAGCATTAGGTAACTTTCTGGATGCAGCTAAGGAAGGAATAAGGCATTTAAGAGAGAACTGCTTCCAAAGACAGCTGCCAAAGGGAGGATGTTAGCAGGTTTCACAGTCGTGATATTCACTGTCCTCTGCAGCACAGAGATATTCCTACTGAAATAGCACCTTAGGAGTGGATGGGAACTGGTGACATAGGATTTCCTGAGGAAAGGTTTTAAAGAAAATGCAAGATTTATTTGTTTTGCAAAACAATGAATTCCATCCCGCCGTAGCAGAAAGATAATCTGAGGAATGCTCTGCTTTTGTTCTTTGAGTGGAAAGATATTTCCCTAGAAAGTCCCTCTGTCACATTTATCCATTTGGCTGTTTTCAGGTTTTGGAAACAGGGCGTTTTCTAAGTCATGCATATGTATGTATAGGGCTACCATTTAGTTTAGCCCAGAAGTCTCTCAAGTAGCAGCTATTTTCTACTAACAGAAGTAACCTTTTCTCAAGGAGTTGTCACAGGGAAAAGCCTGCTTGTTGGTGGTCTCAAAAAATGCTAATAGTGCATCCTTCCCTTGTTCTGGTAGTTTTAGCTCTCTTGGTTAAAATGTTAGTGTTACAACATGTGTTTTATGGTAAAAACTTCAAGACATATCAAGAAAATAAGGTGAGAACAAGTTGTTGTCATTACAAACGTTAACATTACAGAATAACAAGTCTACTGGACATACCTCTGTAAAATATCCAGTGACATCCTTTCATTTTTTATTCCGTGTTACGGTTATTTAACTCTTCCAATTTTTTCCCCTATAAAAATATTTTTTGTATCTTTTATCCAGCTAGCTTTCTGCATGTGAATGTAACGTAACAAACCAGGTGACCTAGATCTTGTTGGTATTGCCATAAATAAATGTTCTTCTGTAGCTTGAGAGAGACATTTAGAGCGGAGCAGCTCTGCCCTGAGCCTGTAGCTTCCAGATTTTAAACTTACTGAAGTCCTATGGCTGTGGAGTTCTTAGACTTACTTTAACTCTTAACTTTTTAGTTTTATAATATAAGATTAAGAAATCTAAGTTTATATCATAGACTCAGCTGTATGTGCAGAAAACAAATTCTAAAGTGAAGAATACTGTGAACTGTTTTTCCAAAGCATATTTTACATAATCTTCATTTGGACAAACAAAATGTCCAGGAGCATTCAGACTCTGAAAAATTGTAATTTACTGAAAAGTGGCACTTAAAATTCCTGAGTCTTGATGAAGTGACTTCACAAAAGGATAACCCAGAGATGAGCATTTTTCATAAGCAGAGCTTGTGCTTCCATGTCTTAGCAGTGTACATTTTATATATGCAAGTTTCTGGTTCTTCCTTACTTTATGCCATGTGCAGGCGTGGACAAACATAAAAGGAGAATCACTTACGAGAATCAATGGAAAACTCTTGTGAGGGAGCATGTAGACCTTCCTTATGGTTAAGGACCTACCTTGTGGAGGTTGGTCTGCAATCTTTGGTTTGAAAATAATACTTAACCTAGAGCCTAAGTGCAGAACTAGCCACAAAGTGGTACTCAGATTTTTACCCCAGTCTTCTTGGTAGAATCATAAGTGTCTAAATTTAATCCTGGACGTTACATTCACTAGGAGGTCTTCAACAATTACAACATACAGATGAGTAATTAAAGAATAATGTGAGATTTGCTGTTGCATAGTGAAGATACTTACTGTAGCTTAGTGATTAGTTCTTTGACAATACCTTTCAATTGTGAATATAGAGAAGAACTGTATCAGATTTTTTGAAGTCTTGAGAAATTACCAAGGGGTGAACTGCTATGGAGTCTGTAAACCATTGGCTAGATTACAAGACAAGCTCTTACAAAGAAAACTACCGTGTCACATACAGACTCACTAACCTGACTGGCAGAAAGATCATGGGTGGGCTGCTGCCCAGACTCCCAGCTGCACCCAGGACATGGCTCAGGGGGAAGGCTGTTGCAGGAGCTTGGGACACCTTCATCAACATAATCCCCACAACCAGCTCCCAGTGTCTCCAAAATCTGCAAGAACAAATTTAGAACAATGCAGTTCTCCCCCTCCCTCAGATCTCTCTTCTTTACTGTTGCTGTTGGTTTTTGGCTGCTGATCTGAGGTGCCACTTCTAACACAAAAATTTGTGCCTTTGGAGCAGCAACCGTCCCATACTCTGAATCAGCCCTTGTGTTTTCATAAAATCTAATTAAGAAGTGCAAAGAGCAGTTTAAATCCTCAGAGGTGGAGTGTTTCTGTATCTCTTTTGACTTTTTAAAATTTGTGAAATTACTGAGGAAACATAAAAGAAAAAAGGAAGAGAAGATCATTCCCAGCTGTGTTATGGCACAGTCCTTTGGGTTACTAAGAAATGAAACTTTCCTTCACAGCAGCAAACACTCTGGCTTACCTGTCCCTCCCATCTGAGGACTTTTCTGGGACTGATTTAAGCCTCATTCATGCTATGACTCTGTGGGTTGAACAAGTCAAACCACTCCACTCTGTTGTAGTATCTCCTGTTGCAAATCTTGTCCTAGAGACAAAGTAGTAGACATATTAGTGCGGTTAACTTCACTTTATTACAATGAGTGTTACATATGAGAGACCAAAGGAAGCTCCGTTAGAGAGCACTAAATTCAATAACCAAAGCCTAATATAAACCAGCATTTCCAGCATTGAGATAAAATCAGAAATGTTCAAGGTCAAATTACTTTCTGCATTTCATTGATGCTACACCACTGATTTCAGTGACTTTGTCTGTCAGAAACTGGACGTAATGTTTGACCAAATGCAATTCTCACCTTATTTTATTTCAAAGATGAAACTAAAATTTTGATACTTCTGAATTACCCTTTGAAATTCACTTAAGTCATCTCTACTATAATGTTTACTTCCTATTCTACTGTCTGGCTAAAAATAGTGCAAAATGTCATTAGAAAGTACAAATGTACTAGAAAGTACAAATTTTTTTATTATTATTTTTAGTTACACTTGGAGTGAAGTGTCTTATTTAATGAATATACGAGACTATACTCTCCTTAGAGTACATAATGAACATCTGTGCTGGTAAATCTACATTACCATAACAGCCACCACAGCAACTTTATTTCATTTTTACCAGTTTGCAAATCTAGCTAAAACTCTGTGTTAAAAAAGCAATCAGAGGTGTCATTGTATGACTCTGAATTGAGTCTTTTCTCAGTCTGTTTTAGTTTAGCAGGAATTCTACTGAGTGAAAACAGGAGCCATTTTGTTACCATACCTGTCTTACAGAAGCAGAGGTGCTTTTCCCGGTGTTTTAGGAACAGTTGCTTTTGGTGAGTCATTGTCTTTCCTTAAATACTGTTTTCCAAGTCTTACTAAGAACTCTTTTTTTCCTTTAAACAAAGAATTTTTTATGTAAATTGTCAGAGACTGAAACTGACAGTATATTAAAATTCACATGACCTATTATTTTTAACTGAATCTTAAATTATCATTACTAATAAGTCAACAATGAAAAATAATGGGGCAGACATGTTCATGTAGAATCTAAGATTTTCTAAATAGTCTTCTAATAAATTAGTCTTCAGTGAGTCAGTGGCACTCTTTAATAAGTCACTTACGGAAGTGAGTGTAGGATTATTCCTGAAGTTTTTATAATCTTTCTTAATATTGCTGTTCAACTGAGAATAAAATTGTCAAATAAAAAACTATTTACAGAAACTCTTAGGAACATGATTAAATTTTAAACAAGAATTGAAAATGTTCCAGCACATATTTTTTTCTGTTTTTTCTTTTCCGATCAGAGAAAACAATGCCAGGTTTTAGCAATATATTTGGTAAGACATTCTTAATATATTCTTTTTTCTTCTCTTAATTTATTCTTTTATTCTTTTAAAAAATTAAACCAGTGCAAGACAGTGCTGTTGGGGTAGCTTATTTTCTATGTTTGCTGAACCATAGGTATCTCTGTAAGTTAGAAAACTCTGTGTTTAAAATATGTAAGCTAAAAGCCATATAGTAATGTCATCCTCATAGCTCAATGGAAAAGTTAGTTATTTAATTCAGTGTTAAAACAACTAATCCACTTCACTGAACAATATTAGCAGACCTCAGAGGCTTCAATTAACCACAGTTTAATAAAGGTACTAATCTGTATTAAATTAAATCCTTCAAGGGCTCACATTGAAACAATGCATAAGTAGTAATCAGCAAGTCTGGATAGAGGGGCCTGCTGCAGCAGATAGCTGGAATGTGCTGTGTAATGAAATTCCAGGGTATTTAAACCCAACAAACAAACGAAAAAAATTGCTCAAGCCATTTTAAGTAGAACATGTTTGGGGGTTTTTTGAATCCATTGCTAGATTTTAATATCCAGCATATTCAAAACTGCACATTCTAAGAAAAATCACATTACAATCCTTATTTCAAAGTCAAGTCAAAGCAAGAAAGTAATTTAAAGCTGCTTGCAAGCCCTCCCTGTGAATGACCCCCATCATACAAATTTGCAAGTAGTAAGACTAAGCTCCTCAACCGGGTTTTTTCCATTTCTGCTGTAATTCGTGTATTTAATTCCTTCCAGAATCCTCTGGAACACTGCAAGCTGCACTTAATATACACTGCTGAACAGCAGCAGTGATTTTTATCCTCAGTCATATGTACATTTTTGTATATGTAGAATCGAATAGCCTAGAGGGGTTGATTAATATTAGCGCTTTTGTCTGTTAACAGACAATATTTGATTTATATTAATTTAATGAAAAGCCCATACCACCTTGATTTCCGAAGTAGTTTTAGCACAAGGAATAAGGGTCGTCAAATACAGTTGTGTTCTGATTTCTGTCATTGCATACCCAAGTGCAAGTCTCATAGCAGGCAAAAGTGAAAAAAACCTTAGCAAAAAAACCTGTCTTTGTGGGCTGGCAGGGTGGAAATTGTACTTACCGTACCAGTGATGTTGATGTTTTACACTACGTCATCAAAGCTACGTCTTCCATCACAACTCTGCTTTCTCTTGTATACCTTTCCAAGGAAAAAAGAGCCAGCTGTGACTACCCAGACTGACCAGCTGATAACAAAAGTCATACCAACCCGTATTTCCTTGAGCCTGTATCTTGCAACTGAGATGGTTTAAGGGAGTCATTTAGCCTTTATGAGTGACAAGAGATATTGGTTAGCCTATGGAAAATATTTTAACACTACATATAAAGTTGTTCCAAAACATCTGCCTATTGACATGAAAATATTTTACTAGATACTGGAGGTAAAAATAGAGGACAAAATATACAAAAAAAAAAAAAAAGACACCTCTCTTCTTTCTGTTTTCATGTTCAAAATTCCTTCACAGTGGCTTGGTAGGCTTTTTCCTGTATCGATGAAAAAGTTGTAACCTAATCCTTTGTAGAGTGATATCATCCATCAACAGTGTTTATCATTATCCATTTCAAATCTGGAGGAAGAAAGAGATATATGACTTAATCCCAGAGAGTGAGATTATTGAGTGATGAAGGTTTACTGCATTTTGCCCATGAGTCAGAGTCTCTTTCCAAGGCTTCACCTACTGTATTCATGCTTCTTTATTTCCAGATTGGTATAATGGAAATCTCCAACCTCAATTGTCTTTTATCCTTATACATGTATATCAAGAGCTGCAAGAATTGTTGCATGTGAGGAAGCATGCCACAGCATTATAATTTTCTTGTGAGCATTTATGGCAGCTGGTATGCAAAACTAGTACACAGAATCAGCTAACTGTTGTGGCTAGAAGCACAAAGAAGTGTGGTAGAAATCTGAACGTACGGGGCTTGTTTTCCTCATTGCTGGACTCCAGGCCTTCAAATTTTCCAGTCATGGCACTGTGGGTTACCCACATAGAATTTTCAGGATACGAGATTTAGTCAGGCCCACCCAGCTGCACTATAAAATTGTAATCCTAATACTAATTCAAGGACAGGCTTAATTGTCTTGTTAGGTCAAAGCCTGAGTAGGCTGAAAGAAGGCCTTTCAGTAAAGCTTTCAACATTAAACAAAGATAAATCTGTAACTTAAAATAGCATGGAAAATCCAGTGAAATATTTGCTGTTATGCATAATGTAGGTCATAATTATGTGTTGATACACATCATTGTTAATATGATTATATTCTGGTATAGATCACCTTTAAAGTTATTTATTACACAAGGATTTAAAATTAAAATCCTACTTGAGAATTTATGTTGTGTCTTTTTCTTTAGAAATTCAGCAGATTGAACCTAGTTTCCCACTTCAAACATCAGAGAGAAAACAAATAATGGATTTTTGTGCAAAAAAAAAAAAAATCTGCTAAGACTTTTATTACACACATCTTGGAAAAATGTGTGTGCATTTATAGTCATACTTGAGTCACAGTTGGAATTGGAAGAATGATTGCATTGACTATAACTGAATGTATTCTACTTCTTTTGCCAATTAAGAAAGTGCATTCCAACAAACATCATGTGAAAAAGACATAATTATTGTACACATGCAACAATGTGACAAAAAATATTTTTGCATCATAAACTTATCTATAATTGGTCTTAAAATTTAAGTGGTAGAATTACAGCCTCTAAATCTGATCTGCATGAAATTTTCCCTTTTTCAGAATGTTACAGAGCCCTTGGATTAGATAGTCTAATTGCTTTCATCTGAAAGGGGAAAAATTGATAGCACTAGTCATAATGATATTTATTTGTTAATTGAACTTTAATCAGTATAGACTGTTGATAGAAAGAGGGGGAAAGACGGTGTTTCATCGCTGGGGGAGTAAAGGAGCAGTGATCAACACGGCAGCATACAACCTGCATGAAAAATGTAGTGTGACAAAAATCTTCCAGTTTTCAAAGTTAGTTTCATTCTAACTGAGTCAAAAATGATAGAAAGATAATTAAAATTCCTTGACAGAATGCATTGTTCTCTTGACTCTGATAGATATGTGCACAACATGGAATTCTTATGGGCCAAATCAGATCAGAAAACTGTAAATATGCTGCTAGTTTTTGCATGACTGATTTTTGGATTGGTGCAGCATTGTAGGTCAAAAATAGTATCTGATCCTTTTTTAAAAAAAGAAAAAGTATTACATAATGCTATAAACATTTGAAGAAATATACTTAAAACAGAGGTACAAAACCTTTGTAGTTATACAAGGGACTTCTTAACTATTTCAGATTTGCTGAACAATGACATTTTAAATATGCTGTTTGCATCATTGCACAATTAGACACTCTTCCCCCATGACAGCAGTGTATGTTCAAAGCATAAGCCAAGTGCATGAAAACAGTTTCTTGTACTGTTCACAGTATCTGAATCAGGATTTATCTGACAGTGTTTCAAATTGATCATTCACTCAAATGGCTTCATAAATGCTCATATTCTCTAGATGTTTTCAACTTCTTCACTCACAGTTATGCTAATATGGTGTAGGTATTACAGTAGACCCATATTTTCATAAGGACAAAGTATCTATACTCCTGATTAATTCCACAATTTAAACACTAGGTTATAATTTAGTTATGTTTTTCTTGGTAGTTTTTCCTGGACTGAAACATTGCATTAGGTGGACAATGAAACGTCAACAATCATTGCATACTTAACAGGAAAAAAAATGCTACCTATACAGCTAAGCCTATATTATAATAATGTCAAAATATTATAATGCTAAAATAACTTGGAAATAAGATACTGTAATGGCAAACTTCATTGAAGTTTTTCTAAAAAAAGTATAACAGTTACTGCAAGGAGAAAATTTCCTTTCTCAGAAATAGGTTTAGAAGAAACACACTTTGAATTTGCTGTGTATTTGCTAAACCAATGTCCAGGATATGTTTTTAATAATAGAAGATTTTTCTGCCTTCCACCCTCCCCCTACTCCACAACGAAAGTCACTAAGGGATGCATGGGATAAGATCCATCAGGCAACATAGGATTTTCTCTGAGATTTTGTGTTGCATTGTGTCAGACAAGACAGAGAAGAAAGGTCTAAACTAGGAGGAGAGGAATGAAAGGATCAATATTTAAACAGGTAAAACTTCCAAAGTGGGGTTTGGGGAGAAAGACCTGCTGTACTCTGGGCTGGAGGAGTCACTGAGGAGGCCAGCAGGGCTATTCTCTCTTCCACTGCCCACCTCCCTTCTTCCTGGAAGTGTGCCTTCTGGCTATGTTCTGACCGGACATGGGCAGGTACAAGCAAAAAACGCGATAAGAAAGCATTTACCATTTGTAATGTGTTATATGTTGGAATGCTTTTCCATTCCCATTTATTGCAAAAGCCACAGTAACAGCTGTTACTTTGATGTAAGCTCTCAAGCCTAAAAGTTTGTCTTTACTTCCTCCATCCACTTTCATGATTGGTAAAAAGACAACTATGAGTCAAAGTTAAAACATCCATTTTGACCTAGTCTGCTGATAAATGTTTTCCTTAGCTCTATTTGACATCAGCGTCATGGCTTGCTAGCATTTTACTGAGTTAGGTTTCAAATCGTATGTCACTGATGTTATTTATTAAACTCTTCCCTTTATTTAAATTTAGCTAGTAGTACATTTGGTTTTAGTTCAACATATCACTGAAATCAAAGTTTACAACAGATTACATCATGAAAAATGACATCTGAAATAAAAAAATACTGAAGTCATCTGAATAAAAAATTAGAGAGTAATGTTTTTGTAACTTCAGAATATGTCCACAAGAACATATTGTCAATGTCACAATTTGACTATCAAACTTTATATGTAATATGGAACTTAACACTTGCCTAAAATGTATCTCTCTGCTTTTGGTATCTCCCAGGGCAGAAATCAGTAAATCTGGTGTGTAAAGTACTGGGAAAAGAAAGGTAAGAAACACAGGTTATAGGAGAAAAAATGAAATAGCTACACACATATAGGATCTGTGACTTTAGTACCCATGCTTCTTATAAAAAAAGTTGGCAGAAGTGGTCTGGGAGGGTAACCCTCCTACCTTCCAAAACAGTCTGCACACACTGATGAATCTGACATGAAGGTAACTACAAGAGTAGTTTAGACATCCTGGCTGAAGTTTTACCAAATTCCAGGGACCAAGTTCTCCAAGTGGTATACTGTACTTGCAGCCTGGAACCCAAGTTTTACTCCCATGTTTTTGTGTGGTTAGTGCACTAAATGGTTTCCAGTACCAGTGCTGACTGTAGATTTCCACTGCACAAGTGTGCAGTGATTGTCTGTTCTCTGTGCAGGATTTTGTTTGATGTCTAGGAAAATATTTTTAAAAATTAATAACCTCTGTTGTTAATACCTCATCACAGCAGAGGACATATCTTGTAGCTGTGCTGTAAAAATAAATTCCATAGGTTCTGCCATATTGTTCTCCAGACTAGAGCAGGATTATGTTAGTTCCAGAGTTCAATGAATTGGAGTAAACCACAGTTTGTTGGTGATTGTCCCATGAACATGATTTATCTGAAAATCTGAGCTGAACATTGTCAACATTGCAGCCCTCTGGGGATGTCTGCTCTGCACTAGAGCTTTGGAGTCTTAACATGGTTCAAGCCGTGTGTTTTCATTCTCTTTCCCACTCCATGTTCTGATGTCCACTCATATACCTAAGACTTTCTTTTTCTTTTTTTTCCTTTCTTTAATTTAACCAAGGCTGGACGTAAAAGGTGAAGAAATGACAAAGTAGTTTTCATGTTAGGCTCATCATGCCAGATTTCTCTCAAAAATAAGGCACGTTTGTAGGTTTTGTTGCTCGAGAGAAATTTGGCCCTTTCTTCTTTTATAGTGAACGGGATTAATGCAAGTCCTCTGTGCTATCTTTGGAGTGTTACTGTGCCATATCTTGTGAGCTAGTCATCAATAATGACTGCTCCCACATTCTTCTGTCCCCTTCTGTCCTAAGACTGATCACTTTGTTTGGCAGCACTTTGCAATATTATATAATGAATTAATGAAATCTTCATAAATGGTCTCTTTATGAAGCTGGTAACAGAAACATTTGGAAAAATAGGCATGGAACTTGCATTATTAGTTAAAAAAGAAGGAGAAGAGATGTTCCCATTGGGAGGAATCATCTACTATGAGTAAGTTTTTTCCAATTTATGCTTCAGAATTCTAATGTGATTTTGCATCTCACTAGTTTCTAATTACTTCTTAATGTGTTAAATATTTGACCATTTCATCTGCCCTTGCATCTTACAAAATGTATGTTTTGAAGTTTCTTTCCTTGCAGAAATCTCTGTTCTGCTGCTTCTGCAGTGAAGGTCCACATAGTAATACATTAAGAAAAAAAATTAGAAACTTGGACAGGCAGTACCAGTTTAAGTCTAACAACCTTGAATATCTCAAAAAATGTCACATTAGCCCAGCATATCTCATAACAGACTTACAGGGTTGCCTTTCTTTTCTCTTTAAAATGCAGGCTCTATGAATAAATTTCCATTACAGAAGAAAAAACCCATGAGTATCAACCTGAAATATTTCCTTAGTATTTTATCCCGGCTTCATATGAGGTATTAGTATATCAGATTGGGCTACATACATATAATTGGTATATTTACAACTTTCTCTGTTCCTGTAAAAAGCTCCACTGTGAAGAGTTGATGGAAAGAACACCTGTTTCCTTATCTCTCATGGTTGCAGCTAAAGTCCGCTTAGAATTATTAGTTCAAAGAGATAATAGGATTTAGACTGCATTGTTAAATCTTCTGATTTGGTTTGAAACTGGTTCAATTTTTTCTAAGCTAATAATGCAAATTCCACATTACCTTACCTGCGTAATGATGTACATAATCAGAAATCATTACATGTCCCATTTCAATATATGCCAGTTGGACAGTATGATTATCAATGGAAGAAAGAACAGTGCTGCTAGTTTATTCCATGTCAGACAACTGAAATTATCAAGTCTGAATATAACTGGCTCATGTAATTAAAAATTACATTGTTCCAAAATGCCAACAAAAAAACAGAATTAAGAATTTCCCCTTATGACATAGAAAACCTTAGAGGTATCACGGCTACACTGGACTGGGCTACCAGGGTGAGAGATTCTTCTCCTTGGACTTTTTAGTGCTGTGTCTATTTGATGATAGTGATTGTGCAGGAAGCTGATGTAGCAGTTCCTCCTACCAGGAGTTTGACTGTTACTTACTCATGCTGTGCAAGCAAAACATAAAAGGGGAATTTGTTGTCCTTTGTGTTGTTATCAACAGCACAATGCAGAGGAGGCAGCATCGTGCCTGCCTTTAGTTTGGTGAATGAACATGGTTTCAATTGGATTGATGACCCATAGGAGATACCTAGATGCAAGTAGTCTCCAGTAGAAGAGAAGGAATGAGATGGTGAAGAAGCATAGAGGGGTGTAGAAAATGAAAAATACATTGTCCTGCCCAAAAGAAACATTCTCTGGTGTTATGCCTTCAGGGTGTTTCAGTGGGCAGCCTGAATTTCCTCCTTCTTCAGTTAAGGGAAGCATACTTTCTTTTGCACCTGAGAAAGTGATGAGTTTGGCTCAACAGAAGAGGAAGGAGACAAAAGAGATGATCAGCAATGTTGTCTCATCTATTATAACTGCCTCTTATTCCATTTCTCCAAAATGGTGTCTGGATGAAGACTAGAGGTTGGTGCATTATGCTGAGTGCTCAAGAGAGACTTGTGAATAACTGCAGGGCTGGAAGATGAGGTGAAATGTGAGAAGTGGTGTATTAATCCATTTGAATGCTTAGGTTTGGAAAATGTCTGGCATCCTGATTCCTTCAGGCGTTTTCATACAATCATGTACAATTTAATTTTAATTGCTTCATCAGCTCAGCACCCACACAGTGGCTAGCAAAGCCACTTCACTGTAATGAAAAAGCAGACAATGTTATTGTTGTAATACATTTGTGGGGTAGAATGGACAATTTATAAATTAAGTAGTTCTGACCAAATTAGTTCCAGTGCAAAACTCCTACATGTGCATTGTAACCTCACAGTTTTTTGTTAGAGAGCAATGAGATCTGTCTTAATGTGAAGGTTATTTTCTTTCCTTAAGTTAGGGAAGTTAGGAATAATGTTACAGTTTTTTTGGAAAACAAAAAAAGTTTACTAGTTTAAAACATAAATAGTCTACCAGCACTGAAAGGTAGAAGATTATTTCTTGTATATTATGCTTTCCAGTTATGTATGTACAACTATAGATTTCTATGTTACCATGTTTCATTATGATTTGTTAAGCTGCATTTGATGTAAATTATAACTTCATATACTTTTATTGCTGTTCAGTCAGATTTTGAATAGAACAGCTTGATTTTTATAGCAGTTCTTTACAACTAGTATTATAAATTCTTTACTACACTGGAGTGAAATATTGGGGTTATGCTAGATGCTTCTGTGAAAGTGTCACAATAGTGCTTAGCAGTGGTGGTTGAGAAAACCCGGATCATTTTTTTTAGGTATTATTAGGAAAGGAATAGATACTAAAACAGTGAATGTCTGCTTGCCCCAATGCCAATCTGTAGCTCACCTTGGGTGCATAGTTCTGGTTCCTCCCAGAAGAAAGGATAAAATTGCCTGTAAAAGGCTTAGAGAAAGGCAGCAAGGATGATAACAAGGTAAAAAAAAACAACCTTCTATATAAGGAAATACTTGGTAAGTGGTTAATCTGGTGGGAGTGGAAATAAATAAGAATGTAACTTGAAAACCGTGACTGGCATGAAGAAGATGAATGGGAACTGACCTCTCACTGCCTCTCTGAAATAAACATCATGGGAAAGCATGAGTAGGCATATTCAAAACAAACAGAAGGAACTGATTCCCCCTACAACAGTGTTAAGGATGCTGAAAGTTTGCGTGACATCAACAGACAAGTTTGTGGATGAAACCCCATACTGAGCACACAGAAATCACAGTCATGCGGGAAGTCCGTGTGTAGAAAATATTTGCTAGCTGAGACACTATTAGGACAAAGCATTTTACACATTTGATATGTTTTTTCTTTTCTCTAGCACCTATTTATTGCACTTGTAGAGGCAGAATAGTGTATTAGATGAACCCATTATCTCAGCAAGTAAGGCTTTCTTGCTAGTAAAGGTTTATTTACCAATCTAAGGAACTTAAACCTCACAGAAGATTTGGTGAAATCAGAAATATTTCTCTAAGAAAACATCATGAATGAAGTCAGTAGGCTTAATTGTTCCCCTTAATTGTTCCCAATATTCTGGTACCCATAAGAAGGAAGTAAAGGATCTATTTGAAACTATTCTTTACAATACATCTTTCACTTTAATAAGTGTTTCTTTAACATTTTCCCCTTGTGTTTCTAGTGATATTGAGGAGGTCTATAGGATCCTAGATGTCTGTAACAATTCTTGGATCTAATCTTTATCCTTGATTCTATTTTAAATGTCTCTTCATCTTTCCAGTTAATTTCTCAGTAGCATGGATACTAACAACTGGTCATATATGCTTGGTCTACATGATATTTTGAAACTATATAAATCATAAATACAAATTTGCATAGCAGCATTAACAAAGACAGAGAATTTTCATTTCTGATACCTTATAGTAAGAAACAATGTCAGATATAATGTTTACAATCATAAATTGTCGAGTGAAAAGTTCCCCCTTAAAATTTAAATCACTATACTTCTTCTAAGTACAGTGTAAAAATTACATCTTGTAAACAATGCTAACAGATATATTCTGTAATGTAATGTAATAATGAATGACTGCATTCTAAACCTTCCTACTCTATATTCAATATAGCTTGATTTTCAAGACAATTCAACATTGTTCTTGGAACAACTCTGATGATAAAGTGTTTGGGAAATCAGTTAGAAGAAGAACAAGGTACAGTACAGCGCTAGTGGGTAAAGGCCTGATTGGCAAGCCTCCAAGATGCTACTAGCAATAAATGTCCATTAGAAAATGAAACATTTTGTATCTTCATGTCCAGAGAGGTCAATTCCTAATGCAAGTCACGAAAGTGCTTATAATTGAGCAACACTGAAAGAAAGGGTAGAAATCTGGCTTGAGCACAGCTGATAATGAGGTTATATTAAAGCATCGCTATCCCTTGTATTAATATAGCTATAGAAGCTTAAAGATACATGGTCTTTACTCAAAAACAGTGGGATTTGCAAAAGTGCCCCTTTGATTAAGAATCATTAATCACATCAGCTTGCAATAGCACTGATGGAATTCAGTCACCACAAGCTCCGGCAAATCCTATCTGTAATTTGCTTCGATAATACTCCATTGCTTGTCTAGCAGCTCAGCCCACTGCAAGGTAGAGAAAAACTTTTAACAATACCTCTCTTGCCCCAAGGAAACTTGTCTTATAACCTGGTTACTTGTTGGAGATAAAAAAAGTCAGGAAGCAGAAGTTTAGAACTGCCCCCAGTTCTGGTATGCAACTGAAATTTCAGGGTTTTAAGGTTGTCACTCTAAGTCCTCTTTTTAAATAATGTTATTTCAGAGGTCAGCAGTTAAGTATCCAAGCTACATGACATGTTAAATCTGCCAGAATTTATTGTCTTGAAAACTTTCTATTCTTGATTAATGTTTAATATTTGCTCTCATCTTCTATGAGGAGTCAGTAGAGTTCATTGCTAAATACTTTGTTTCATTAATGGGGAGCTGGATCCAAAAGGTAAATAATGTGTATGCTTGTAGAACTAAATGCTACTGTAGCACTAAAGCATCCACCTCTCTGAAAGGACTATTTTGCACTTGCACCATATGGAAAAAACAACTATATCTACTTATTGGCTCTTTCTTTATTACGCCTCAAAATATAGGAGTATTTATTGCACTGGTAATTTCATAACATTAAAAAATCTTTCAATGCACATCTTTAAATGAACTATGACAAAGTTAGTTGTAATTCCCTGTAGCATCAGTGGCAAGCTTAAGTCCCTATCTATAAAACATCCTTCACAGCGCCACCAGGTGACATATGCAAATGAGTATAACTACTGTTGCTTTGTGTTGATTTCCTAAGATGAAAGATGTGGCTTCTGCCCCAAGTTACTTTGCAAGCTGAAATTTGAATCCAGGAACAATCTCTAGAATCTCGTTAAGTCACACAGTATCACAGTATCACAGTATCATAAGTTTGGAAAAGACCTTTGAGATCATCAAGTCCAACCTATGACCCAACACCTACACCTACTCCTACTCCTACTCCTACTTGTCAACTGCACCATGGCACTAAGTGCCTCATCCAAATTCTCTTTGAACACCTCCAGGGATGGTGACTCGACCACCTCCCTAGGCAGCACATTCCAATGAACAATTACCCTCTCAGTGAAGAATTTCTTCCTAATGTCAATCCTAAACCTCCCCTGGCGAAGCTTGAGACCGTGTCCTCTCGTTCTGTCACCGGTCGCCTGAGAGAAGAGTCCAACTCCTGCCCCGCTACAACCTCCCTTTAGGTAGTTGTAGAGAGCAATAAGGTCTCCCCTGAGCCTCCTCTTCTCCAGGCTAAACAACCCCAGCTCCCTCAGTCGCTCCTCATAGGGCTTGTGCTCCAACCCCTTCACTATCCTTGTTGCCCTCCTCTGGACACACTCCAGCATCTCAACATCCTTCTTAAACTGAGGGGCCCAGAACTGGACACAGCACTCGAGGTGCGGCCTGACCAGTGCCGAGTAAAAGGGGATGATAACCTCTCTAGTCCTGCTGGCCACACTGTTCCTGATGCAGGCCAAGATACCATTGGCCTTCTTTGCCTCTTGAGCGCACTGCTGGCTCATGTTGAGTTTCCTGTCCACCAGCACTCCCAAGTCCCTTTCTGCCTGACTGCTCTCCAGCCACTCTGTCCCCAGCCTGTAGCTCTGCATGGGGTTGTTGTGTCCAAAGTGTAGGACCTGGCATTTGGACTTGTTAAACCTCATGCTATTGGAATTAGCCCATCTCTCCAGCCTGTCAAGGTTCCTCTGTAGGGCCCTCCTACCTTCTAGCAGATTGACACTTCCTCCCAGCTTGGTGTCATCTGCGAACTTGCTGATGAAGGACTCGATCCCCTCATCCAGATCATCAATAAAGATATTAAACAGGACTGGGCCCAGCACCGAATCCTGGGGGACGCCACTAGTGACCGGCTGCCAGCTGGATGGGACACCATTCACTACCACCCTTTGGGCTCGGCCATCCAATCAATTCCTAACCCAGCACAGTACATTCCCATCCATGCCACAGGCTGCCAGCTTGTCCAGTAGTCTACTATGGGAGACAGTGTCAAAGGCCTTGCTGAAGTCCAGGTAC
Organism: Neomorphus geoffroyi; assembly: GCA_033558235.1. Classification (NCBI taxonomy): domain Eukaryota; kingdom Metazoa; phylum Chordata; class Aves; order Cuculiformes; family Neomorphidae; genus Neomorphus; species Neomorphus geoffroyi. The sequence goes on from JAUMJM010000048.1 coordinate 31,356,521, forward strand.
ACCACATCCACAGCCTTCCTCTCATCCACCAGGCTGAATTTTCACTTCCAAGTCAGATTTGGATCTTTACTTAAGTCATCTCAATCACATAAACCTTTCCTTCCTTCACTCTGTCTCCATCCATTCAATCAAAATTGAATTTCTGTTAAAATGTAAGCAGTCTTTTCCTGCTGACTCCCCAGTCATATTCTTTGCCTCAGTCAGCTGTTTAGAATCATAGAATGATCTGGTCTGATATGGAAGGGACCTTTAAAGGTTATCTAGTCCTATCCCCTGTGCAGTGAGCAGGGACCTCTTCAAATTAGGTTGCTCAGAAACTGCAATCTGACCTTGAATGTTTCCAAGGACGGGGCATCTACTATCTCTCTGGGCAACCTGTTCCAGTGTTTCACCACTCTTATTGTAAAACATTTCTTCCCTATATCCAGTCAAAATCTACCTTCTTGTATGTAATAGCATTACCCCTTGTCCTGTCACAACAGGCCTTACTAAAAGGTTTGTTCTCATCATTCCCAATAAGGCATCTCCAGAGCCTTCTTTTCTCCAGGCTGAACATTCTCAACTATCTCAACTTTTCTTCATAGGAGAGGTGTTCCATAACTATGGTCATTGTTGTGGCCCAGCTTTGGACCCACTCCAATATGTCCATGTCCTGTGCAGAGGGCTCTATAGGGTCTCACCAGAGCAGAGTAGAGGGGCAAGATCACGTCGCTCGACCTCCTGGCCATGCTTCTCTTGATGCAGCCCAGGATACAGTTAACCTTCTGGGCTTTTAAGCATGCATTTCTGGGTCACGCCTGGCTTTTCATCCACCAATATCCCCAAGTCCTTCTCAGCAGTGCTGCTCTCAATCCCTTGGTCTCCCAGACTGTACTGGTAGGAGGCCTGCCTCAATCTAGGTTCAGGACCTGGCACTTGACTTTGTTGAACTTCATGAGGTTCATGCAGGCTCACTTCTCAAGCCTGTCCGGGTCTCTCTGGATAGCATCACATTCCCCAGGCATGCTCTCTCAATGCTGCAACTTTTTCTGTCTGTGCTGTTCTTCACATACCATCTTTGGTCTGATCCTGTGCTAAAGACATCTCATAAAATCTACACATGGTCTCTGTTGTTCTGAACTGTGTGGTAGAGAAATCTCACAGATCATGGATTTGCGGCAACAGACTATGTATATAGATGCATACAGAGTATGTGTATTTACATACTTCGTATATACATTGCATGCAAAATGCATGTATGTATTTTACATAAAGAACTAAGGAAACCACCAGAGGAAAAAAATCTCATGGATTAGCCAGGCTGGCAGAAGCTTCTCAATATGTGTGATGGTATAAGAAGTTCAAAAGTTGATGCACATGCTCAGCCTTGCACATCCTGAGTCCATCAGAGCTTATGTACATGCAGAATATTTTAGTACTCGTGTATTCATCACTGCCAAGGGTGTGGTGCCATCCAAACTTGGGGGGTGGTGTCAGTGAAAATATTTTTTATTTTGAAAGTTCTGGAAGTAAGCAATTAAACACATATAATTGGTATGTACTAAAAAAATCTAAGTGTTTTCCCTATAAAAAGGGGTTTTTTTCGGTATCGATACCAAGAGGGTACAGTAAAGAAGTAGTCCTCAAATTTGTAAATACTCTAATTGTGTTTTAAGTTACTAACTTTTAATTAAGCTGAAAACAATGCAGCTGCTTGTCTCTGAAAGACAACAATTTATGACTTTCTGAAAAGTTAAATCCACTAAAGTACAGCATCTGTGGTGATAAAAAGTGACAAAGCGAACCCCAGCTTCTTTGGAGAAATGCCATTGTTCACTTATTGCAATGTATTTCAACTGTGTGTAGATTCCTCACAGTTAGCCAATAAACACACTGGTTTCTTTCTTCAGAGATTAACAATCTGTCTTGTGGGCTCAGGTTCTTTCCAGCTTATTACACTGCTTCTTTTGAAGGATTTGTTTTCCTGTGTTGAACTTAAGGACTCAGAGCACCTTATCACACTTTCACAACATCAGTCTCTAAGGGGGAAAGAAGACAAGGGAAAAAAGCCCGTCAAGGGTTGTGCCAGTTAAACCCAAGCTCTCAGAGGATTTGTTTTACTTTTGGCTTCAGGTTAGATGTTCAAACCAAGCAGTGCTGTGGGGCTGCGGGTGAGTGTCCACTAAACCCTTAACGAGGCTAATCCCACAGCAACACATTGCAAGCAGCTAGTGGGTGCTCTCACATCTCTTCATTGCGGGTGGACTGAGCAGCTTGGTCAAGGGGCAATCACGAATGTGTTATTAACAATGCCTAGCAGCAGGGAAATGTGGACAGAAGAGTTTTCTCCAGGACAGACACAAATGCCGATTTTGATCCTAAGGTAAAGGAGGAAAAGTGTTCTTTGTGGGATTTTGCAGTTAGGATAATAGTCACTTAACCTAGAGGTCTAAACTATGAGTAGACTAAATCCAAGTCTCTGTATGGGATGGACTTTAGGAATTCACTAGGGTATTCACTAGGCATTGATAATGAAGGAGTGCTTTTGAAATAAGAAGTTAAGCTTCTTGCTCTACACTTCTTGAAAATACTTTTCTATAATTTTCTGAACTTTTTACTATATTATTAATTCACATTATAAATAAGTGTTTAATGCAGACTCTTTTGTTATGAATGAGTTGAATTCCTCAAATAATTCTAATTTTATTATGAAGAATCTGCAGCAAGTAACATAATTTATTATGTCTTTGAACCTTGCATTTCATTACAATTGATCTCTGTCACAGAAAGTTAACTGGTATGGGGCAGTGCAAGCAGATGATTTCTTTTTGGTTTGGGAGGATAAGGAATCATTAAATAAGTAAATTTTGTATTTTGGCATTATGACTACAGTGTAGAATAGTATACTGTTTGAAATCTAAAATCTGGAAAATCTTTTTTTCCTGGTGTGAATAAAGAACTTTTTAAATCAGACTACTATTTTTACAATATTATATTTGAAGAAGTATGGTGAAAATTAAAATGCAAATTATTATTATATTTTTTATATTTTACATCATATTTTTTCTGCGTGAAAGGCAGTATGGAAAAAAGTAGGAAAACAAAATTTTAAATGCCAGTTTCTTGGTTTTTGAATATGTGTATATAAATTTTTTGAAATATAAATTTTTTTGAATTGTGTATATAAAGAAAAAAGTTTTCAGTGAATTACTTCTTATAGAACCTTTTTGTATTGGATCTTGAGGCCTAGGGAAATCTAATTAGTCACCATCTTTAAAAAAGATGCATTAGGTCCATGTAGTAAGTAAATTCACTAAGGTCAATTGTTTGCAGAAAAGAATGCAAAATTTATTAAATTTAATAAAGGATATTTTTAGGGAGTTTTGATAGTATGAATTATAATCATATGCTATGTAAGCTCTGTAGCTGTGCTTGGATTCCAGGGAGAAAAGTTGGCTTATAAAACTTTTCATGCTTGTTAGAGAAGATAAAGGATATTTACACATATTTAGTGTTAAAACAAAGATGAAGATAAAACTAACATTGTTATGTAATTGTTCATTTTTGTCAAAGAGTTACTGGATATATACAACAAATGGGATTGATAAATCTGCAGTTACTTATCAATGTGTGTCTTAAGGCAGTGCAGAAATCTTGTGTACTCTTGAAGCTTGAAGGGGAGAAATTTCATGAATGCGTGGTCCATACAGTAAAGTATGTAATTTCAAATGTTAGCATTGCAATATATGAATAATAGTTGCAGCTTCCTTTTTCCTCTGCAATACTCAACAAAATGAAAAACTCTATTTTCCCACCTAGTTTAGCTTAAAAAAATCCGCGGTAAGAGGGTCAAACAAAGTTTATAAATTTCACTGTTCTAGAAAATTAGTTTATAAAAAGTCTTTCTTTGCCCAAAAATATTACTGACTTCAGAAATTACTCAATGGTGCACTGGACTTATAAGATAATTGACTCTATAATATACAATATGATAATGATGATCACTATTAATACCTGCATCGCAGGCTTGTAAGCATTTAGAAATTATAATTAGAACTTCAAGGTAATCTCTCCTATGCAAAGTGAGACTTGTATAGATTTTTTCAGAATTTCTATTTAACTGTCCTTTGCTCAAACATGAATCAAACCTTGCTCCAAATTCTATAGTACATTAGCTTTCTTTTTGCTACAGTAAAGGAAAACAATCAAATACAGTTCTCTTTAATGTTTTTAATAGACTTTTCTTTTTTCCTGACTGTAAAAGTCACATTAGAATCTCTAGCATTCCTACAGAATATGAAGTCTAGTCTTTTTTTTGAATAAAAATGCAAGCAGAGCAAAGATAAAGTATTGCTATGTAACATAAATGACCGCTAGGTCCAATAAGGGATTATCTTTTGTGAAAAAGGCAAGATTTTTAATTTCTAGTTTGTCATATTACTTTTTTCAATTAGAGCTGATTTAGTTCTATTACTGAACTGGATATAGATTTTTGTGAAGTATTTTTAATGAATAAATAAACTTTTTCTCTACGATGCAGAAGGCTTTGCAGTTTGAATGATTTCTTCTCCAGTGATTCCTGCTATGAGAGTATAGATGACAGCATCAAAGTCATTTGGCTACTGAATATGAAAACAGTCTTAAGAGCTGGTGTTGGGTGCTTATCTCTAGAAGGGAACCACAGTCCTAATGGAAAATGTTCATTCTGTGCAAAATGTGCAATGTGTATCTGCAAAGTCAGTGAAGTTTTCATTCATGTTTCTCTTCAATTGTACTGTAAGATGTGCTTAACAAGCAAACAGAGCTGATGGCATTTCCTTTATCTTTTTTAGGCACAGAAATCATGGATAGAAAGAGCATTTTACAAGAGAGAATGTGTCCATATCATACCGAGCACCAAAGACCCCCATAGGTAATTACATGATACTTGTATGAAAAATGGAAGTCAGTTATAAGAAAATGTCTCTGTATATGTGTGCATATGTATGTGTATGGATATAGTTTGTAAAGAATGATTTGATCAGAAGGTGGTTGAATTATATCTAGAGTGAAGGCCTTCTATGGGCAATATGTCTTAACATTTCAAAATGTATTTCATAAAAAAAAGATAAATCAAAGCATTTATGTTTAATTTCATTATCTTCTTCTTATCTCTTTACTTTCATTATCTTCTTCAATATTCAGTGCCTTGAATTGAATACATGAAACGCAATACTGTCTAAAGAAAAAAATTACTGTGAATTACGAATTTAAAATATGTGCTAGTCCATGCTAAAGCTGATTATTTAGCCTGTTCTTATCTGAAAAGAGTAAAGAATGTTCTTTAACTTCATTTTGTACATACATAGAACAAAGCATGATTTTATTGAACCATAGTAGAGTCAAAAGTAAGCAAGACCATAGGAAAAAATGTAATATTCGTACTATGTTGTTTCCACAAATACAGGCTTCAGAGAGCATCAAAGTGCTCAGCAGAGTTGAAAGGGGGGTTTTTTGTTTGGTTGTTTTTTAAGATTTGTAGGCCAGTTAAGGCTGTCTCTTTCTCTGTTCAGTTTATACATGCATATGACTCTAGACTTCTGTTTGTTTAATGTCATAGATGTTGCTGTGGGCGTCTAATAGGTCAACATGTTGGACTTACTCCAAGCATTTCCGTTATTCAGAATGAGAAAAATGAAAGCAGACTTACTCGCAATGACATCCAGTCAGAGAAGTGGTCTATCAGCAAGCACACACAGCTCAGCCCAACGGATGCTTTTGGAACCATTGAGTTCCAAGGAGGAGGCCACTCCAATAAAGCCATGGTAACCATGTTTTTCTCTTGGATAAGTAATGCTGCAAGCTCAAAAAAAAGGCTTTTGTAAAGAGTAAACAGCATTTTTTCTTAACTTTGTTTTAAAGTATTACTTAGTGTAAGACCATACCATATGTTTTTGTGTATCATGTGCCAAAGAACTAGTGAGCACAATTAACTTCAAAAGCTGGAATGCAGCATAAGAAGGGCTACCTTTATGAAGAGTGAAGACATGCTACAGTACTGCTATCTTAATTGTCTTCCAATAGCTAGCCGTCACTCTTTTTCTGAATAACTTCAGAATTCAGATATGGTTTTTCATTACTGGGTGTGTCTCCAAGGCTGACAAATTTGAAATATACCAAATTTCTTGTAATATACATATATCGGAAGAGAGACCTGTTAGACCTTCTGGTTCATCTTTCAGTGAAATAAGAGGCCCAGTAAGTGTCTGAGCTAGGAACTCAGAAATCCCTATTCTGGCACAAATTTCCTTGGACAAGTCACTTAATCATACTTCAATGCTATGGAGTGATACCAAAGTATATTAAGCTGAATGAGTCACCCAGCTAAGTTGGAGCGAGGTTTCCAGCACCAACACTAACCCATGCATATATTTTTTCTATGTGGCATTACATGAAAGGATGAATCTCTCTGCCTCTATCTAAACTACAGAACCTGAAACTTTGGGAATGAAGGATGAGTGTGTACCTAGCACATTGTGCACGTGGCACTGCTTTGGGCAGCAGTGAGAGCAGAAGCAGAATCTCTGGGCGCACTGCAGAATAACCTGCTCAGCAACCCAGTACCATCTTTACCTGAATTCTTGACAGGTGTCTGCTATCTGTCATGTACTAGATGGATCAGAGACAATGAAGAGCTCAGGTACTATGCTAACAAGAGCCAGGTTATTTTCCCCAGATGCACACATAGATGCTGGAAATGAAATAATTATTGAGTGGACGGTTCTGTTCACCCAGATGGATGGCTTCTTTTTATAGAACCTACAAAACACCATTGCACCAAGAAACAGATAGAAAATTAGGTCTTTTTTCTGGGAATATCACACACACCTTATGTTCAGTTCATAACCAATCACCTAAAAATTTTCAAGGCCATTGGTTGAGAGAGAGTGTGATTCAGTAAATAACATTTGTTTAGTGTGAATAAATTGACACCTCCCTCAACACTGAAATGAACAAAACAGTACTGTTGGTATCTTCACAAGGAGTAGAAACAACAGAATGCTTTTCACCAAAACTGAGAAAGATTCAGTGATTTAGTAACTTTCATGCCATTAACGTTATATGGATAATTGGTGTTAAATCTGTCTCTGAGAGAAAGGGTTATCACTAGAGCTTTTCGAATTATGTCTTTGAATATGCTTATAAAGCAATAAACTGTCCTGCCCAGACTAAGGTAGTCTTGGGCAGCTGAGAAATGATGACATGTTTAAGGAAGCTGTTGATATCATTTTCTCTGGAGAGTTTCTGGTCTTTGTTGGGATTCTGGTGTCCAAGCATTGTGCTGTAAGAGAATAGAAGATGCTCCAAGATATATGCTATGTGCCCAAAAAAATACACTTGAAGCGAAACTGTGGAGATAAAATTGGAAGTCAACACAAAGGAAAGAAAAATCCTATTACAGAGTGCAGTCAAGAATGAAACCATGAAGAATTTAGAAAAAGACAAAAAGAAGTTAAAAATCTGAGAGACCTTAAATCCTAGTGATGAATCCAGGCACAACATTTATTAAATGAGAAATTCTGAATTTATTTTGACAGTACTAGAATCAGGAAGATAGTTGCACCTCCCATCTATTCATAGTCATTAAAGTCCACCTGAAACATGGGAACAATCAAATTCTTCAGGAATTAAATAAGTCCATAAAAGCTTCAGAAATTCAGTCAACCCATTAGTGAGAAAAGTGCTTCAAATTAAACAATTCACTATGTATACCTTTTATGGGTGTCCTGCTTGGTTACCACCAATGAGAACATCTTTCATATAACCAAAACACAAATAAGGAAGTTTGCATAACCAGTACTTGTGTACTTTTTAAAACGGGAACAAAATAAAATGCTTTGTTACAGTATGATGCATTTGTCACTGGAAACAGGATGGAAGTGTCCTCATGGGCATTCTTCGAGTCCCAGATATTATTTTAGAGTAGATAATACTCAAAGACCTGTCTAACTAGTTGTTGCAGTTTTATTAATTGAAAGAATGAAACTCCTATCACTGGATTTACTGGGTACAAAGTCTTTTATAAAATTACCAAATCAAAAGCTTTCTGCAAAAGCCAAGTTTGATCAGTTAAAGCAGCCAGCCAATTCTGCCAGCAGAGAAGAGGAGAAAAGCATTTAAATTATCTTGAATAATAAGACTTGGCGAAATGATCAAGTACATAATAATCTTTTGAAATATTATTGTTCAGACAATATATTTTCAAATCCAGAATCAAAGAAACTAAAACATGTATAGGGGGAGAGAGAGAGAGAGAAAAGGGAGAAAATATGATGAGTGAAATTTGTACTTTTCTAAAAATAGGTTTCGTAGTTGTTTTCTAGCTACTGGATAACAAATATCACTATAGCATACAAGCTAATTTTTGCTGACAGTCATGGTAGGTTAATATTCTGCCTATTGTCTAATAGAATGACCCTATAAGGCAGCAAGATTTAGCAAACTGACCAACATCAAGGAAAGACTCAAGAGAAAAATGTTTCATAAAATTCACCGCCTGTTTCTTGCATTATTTCCTGAAATGAATGTCCACACATGAAAATTATTAAGGGAGGGAAGCACAGAACTGAGTAGTATTATCTTGTTCTGTGCTAACAGCAAAATTGTCATTTTTTTCTGAATTAGGCATCAAGATGGAATTATTAATAGAAATATAACCTCAGATTTGCAATTGGGAAACTGATAGTTAATAATTGGAACAAATTAGTGCATGTAAGACTGGTAGGTAGCAATTTCCTTGGTTAGAAGTAACAGAATTAGTTTTTAATGACATATATACAAATTTGATAGTAAATATATGTATACTTTGCATGTGTTTTTGCAAGCTACAGTGCAGTGATAAAATACTATGTCAGTTACTACCAGACAATTAACAGTGTAATCTTTAGCTGTGAAAACTGAAATTACACGGAAATTATAATAGAACATATGGGTTTGGAACAAAACAGGAAAGCTTATGTTGGTTTACCTATTGCAAAAAAAACCTGTCTGTGCTGTTAATTTCATTTCCACAGCCATACATAACAAAAATTCCCAAACAGCATGAATTTTGCCAATATCGTTGAGTTGTTAAAGTGTCTTCAGTGGGGCTGCACTAAGCTAGTTAAATCAATAATGTGAATAGCTATAGAAATGTATAGACAAGATTAGATAACATTGGTTAACAAGATCAGTTACTAAAGAAGCCTTTCTTTCAGCCTTCATTTAAATACAGATGATCCTGCAAACGCCACTAAAACTACAAACAACACAGTGATGTTTGGATCTGTGTGAATCTCATATTTTCTCTACAAATAGGTCACCCCATTAATGTTTAAGGAACACATTTGACAGATTTGTTCCTTCATACTTACATTGTTTTTAAGGTGGATTTTCAGTTTTGATAATTGTAAAAGATCTGAGTGGTATGTGGAGACATGCAGACTTTAAAGCTTTCGCAATAAATCAGTGTATTTAAAAATAAGACTAAAAATAATAAAATTTAATCTGCTTGTATCAGTTGCCTCTTAGTTGTTTAAGAGTCATGAACATGGATGAGTTCATGTAACTATATATACGGACAATTTATCACCCTAATTCTGAAAGGAGTTACCTAACTAATGTTAGGGATTCCATTCAAATATGAGCAATATTTTGATATTTTGAACAGTGACCATTCTGGTCATTAGTGGACCAGTTAAGAGAGTGAGTCTTGCTGTAATGCATTTTGCACTGAACTTGTGACCAAACTAAACTGACTTTTAAAATTTACTATCTTCTTTTCTGCAAACAAAAAACCAATTAACATTCCTTCATTAATTGGTGTGCCTGGATTGCCCATCAGCCTTTTTCAAAGGACTGCTCTTTATGGAAGTGAAATTTCTTTGATTGTGTTTTGTCAAGGTTAGATGGAAGCTGTCTCTTTGAAAAGCTTTAATGAATTAAACGCATTCTTCTTAATTGAATAATTCCTATTATATATTTAAAATGCCCAATAAAAAGCTAACATACATTTGCAGCTGTAGAAGAAATAAAGTTTCCTTCAGTGTTGGAAGCTCAGCCTTTCTTATGGTGCATGGAAACATGAGACAACATCAGTAGAATTCCAGTGAACATAAACAGTTTTTTAGACAGACTTTCCAATATTCAGAACCTCAAAACGTGATGCCTTATTAAAGTTATTTGGAAATCAGCCACATAATAAGGTATATTTATGCTTTTGTTGTTATATTGAATTTTATCTGATTTGTGTAAAAATGATCTTAAAATTCATCAGTGCTTTTGAGAGAAAAAGAAGAGATAATCCTGTAACTTGCATAAACCATGAAAAAGGCAGAACATTGTTTTTCTTATAGGAAATTAATACTTAGAGAACAGTTATTGAATTTAAAAGATGGTGTCCTATATGAAGACAAAGGGTGATTAACACAGTAAAGCATATATCTAAAGCCCATTTAAATCAACAACGGTCCTTTCATTGACTATTTGGATGAGGCCTTAAGATGTTAAGAATAATATTAACTTCTAAGGAACCACTCCAGTTTCTATGCAAATGACAGGTTTTTCTGCTGAATTCAGTGAGAATTATGTCAGGCCTCTTTCTTGTTTGACGATCACACTTTGAAGGAAACAGTCTTTAGCTTGAAGAAGTGTCTGCAGTGATGGAATTTTATTTAAGGTGTTTGAAATAGACACCAAGTACCTGCAGGCTCCAAAGAGAAACAAAAAAGCAACGTTATACTGCAGATCTCAGAATGTTCTATGAAGAGGCTTTCTTTGAAGAAATGCAACAAAATTCTGAATCTTTCTATTTTATTCACTAAGACTCTCATCTGCAAACATTCACTGTGTACTTTAATGAGACAGCTGTGCTTGAGTAACAGAGTAGCAATTTTACTGGTCAGGAACTTTGACTTGTGCTCTGGGGCACTGGAGATCAACTTTGCAAGCATCTGGCTGTTTGACTGATGATGGGCGTGGTTGTTTTTCAGGAAACCACTTGATAAAAAAATGAAACAACTCTTGGCATCAAACAGTACCCTTGTTGACTACTTCTGCAATAGTTTAGGAATCAAATGGGTATGGCAGCTTGAACTTAATGACTTGTCGTTTCACAGTTATGCTGATGTCAATCAGGTCAGTCCATAGGTTTTGAGGTTCAACACTGTACTGCTGCTTCCTATCATGGCCTGCTCTGCTGACACGTAACAACTGAAGTCTTGTATTCTATCCATATGCCACTCCCAATAAAGAAGGGATTAAATCATTTGCCATTAGAACATTTCTATACCTGACGGATACACCAGCCATGGAATTTCCAGGTAACAGAGCAGTGGTTTAGCTTAGATTTACATTTACATTTTAAATCTTCTTCCAGAGGCTAGAGAAAAAGAATTCAGGAACAGCAGAAATATTTTTTAAGGTTCTAAACAAAACCAGAAAAGGCCAAATATTCTGCTATGAGACTGAAAGAAATGAATATTTAATATGAACAAAAACGGCCTTAGAAGAGTTTATTCATAATTTAATGCATACTTTGAAAGTGATGACAAACCAGTTCTCTTGTATTTATTAGTTAATATGTTAAGTAATGGCAAAAGTGTAACCCAAGCATACCAAACTGAAAATGGCCTCTGTAAGAGCAAAAATTAATAAGGCAGTCATGAAAACTGAGGTCTATGCCTAGAAGAAAAATCATGATGTTTGGTGCCTCAGAAAACTTCTGAAACAGTGATGCTTGTCTATGATGATTTAAATTTTTATTTAAAAAACGTTCAGATTTATTTTTGCTTAAATTTCCTCTTTTAAAGTAAAATGAATTCTTACAAAAATAGAGGGGGGTTTGCCTGCACTGTAGAGAAGTAGTTTTTTGCATACAAAATGTCTACATTTCCAGTAAATGTAAGAACATTCCTTCTAACTTTTTGATTCACTATATAGATTTATATTTCTTGAATTCAGATGTCTTAGTAGATAAGAAAATGAAAGATATTTTTGCCAATTAATACATAGGCTTATGAAGGTAGAAACAGTGAAGTCACACTTTCTGGGATGAAAACAGTGCTAAAGAATATTTTAAAAAGTCACTGGCTGCATTAGGTAATACACATCTGATGCCATTTTTGCCTTCATCTTAATATCATCCTGAAAGATGCAGTGCTGTGTTCAGCAAATTTCTATGGCTATTACTAACAAGAATTCATTTTAATTATCTTTTTAAAAATCCCAGTCTGTCACCAAAAAACAGTAAAGTACCAGTGATCCCAAAACATAAACTCCGTAGTTTACAGTAAGAAGTTTCAATAACTTGAACGTTGTTGTCTACCTATTAATGCCTGCAGCATTAACAAGGTATCGACCTTTGCAAATTCAGCACAGCCTAAGGGCAGAGCAAAGGGAACAAGGATCCTTGGAAACCCTGTGGTGTGTTAAGATTTTGACAGCACTCAAATCCTATCCAAAATTCTTGTCTTCACAATCTGGTCAGCGAGACCAGGTGCCATGAAAGATTTTCTCAACTCCCACACAGAAAATAGAATGGGTAGCTACTGAGGAAGCAGTTCACGTATATATTAGCTTGAAGGTACATTATGCTCATCAGGCATGAATATTGTACGTTCTTTGTCCCCTAGCTGTTATGAATTTGTCTGGCTGCTGCAGAGACCTTTGCTGATGCACAAGGGTGAACAAACATTCCCATGTTGTTACTTAACTTTCATTTTGGCTGTGCCTCCCTTGATTCCCTGTGACTATTTGCCCAGATGGGCTTCTGCTTTCAGAAATGTTAAGAATGACTGTTCACTGTGCAACAATCCATTTTTGAAAAGAAACCTGACTAAAAGCAATTTCTTCTGGAAAAATTGATGTCTTTGTTTCTTATTGAACTAGAAAGGAGTGCACTTTACCGTCATACCATTTACTAAAGAGGAACAATCTTTTGGCAAGAAACGCTGATTAGAGATATTAAAAAGGGATAAAATGATTACATAGTATATGTGGGTTATTATACTACCTGACATGTTACAATAAATGTTAGAACTAGGCATTCCTCTGGCTGAAAGCAAAAGTGCCTGTGTTATACACCTGAGGGCTGTGCTGACAGCCTCTCAAGGGAAAGATGAGTGAAATAACTCTGTACCCATTGGTTCAGTTCTAGTAACGATTTTGTTCAATTAAGAAGGTCCTTTCAGATCTTACCAACTACAGAAAGAATTTTAACATCTAACGGCCCATTTCTGCTAGAATGCAACTAGAATTCAAAAATTAACATCTCCCCTATTATGGGCTTTGTGAAACCCTTCATTCATCAGCAACAGAAAGAGCCCAGGGAGAAAGGCTTGTCAGGAAGAGACAGGTATGTGTCTGACATGGTAGTGCTGTAGAAATTTTGAAGTCAGTTATCGTTGAGCACACACAGATGAGCGTGATCTCTCTTGGGGCAAAATGCTGCAGATATAACACAGAAAAGCCAGGAAATGAAAATGTGTAAATATGTTTCAAAGACATTTAGGGTCCTGTGCGTTGGCAAGCAAATTCACGAATCCATACCAATCAGTCTATAAGTCAGAAGTTAGCACCAGTTCATGTGAAAAGTACCTGTTCAGTGGTCTTGCTTAGTTTAAATTTACATATTTTTGAACAACTAAGCTTGTTTCTCTTATTTCCTATCTTTTGAGAGTTTGATTTTGTTAATTTGAAAATAGGATACAAGTGAATGCACAGTTATGAGTCTGACTGCCTAGGTTGTCTTTGGCAGACCACTTAAATTTTTGCCTCAGTTTTCAAATCTGTAAATTAAAGACATTTATCTATCAAGCATCGCTAATTTTATTGAAACAATTAATGACTTCATGTCTTAAAAAAAAGGAAAATTATTCAGTCTGTGAACTGCAAGTACTCCACTATTCCTAGTTTCCTAGTTCCCTAATGTTTGAAAAATGGTTAGCAATCAGTGCTTTTGTCATAAAGATTACCTTTTTCAGTGATCTATTGAGTGCAGATCATATAGAGTGAGTATAACCGATCTTTTTTTCTCTACAACTGCCCTTCTTTCTGCAGTATGTACGTGTGTCTTTTGACACGAAGCCTGACCTTCTTCTGCATCTGATGACCAAGGAGTGGCAGCTTGAGCTCCCAAAACTTCTTATCTCTGTGCACGGGGGCCTTCAGAATTTTGAACTTCAGCCAAAACTCAAGCAAGTCTTTGGAAAAGGCCTCATTAAGGCTGCTATGACAACTGGAGCATGGATATTCACTGGAGGAGTAAACACAGGTAAAAGCAACATTGACATGAAAGCCCAGTGCCATCTAGGTTTCATCACAGAAAAAAATTAGGACAGATGAGATTAAGAAGCCACTAAATGTTTTATTTTACTAATGTTGGCTCTACTATGTGTAAACACGAAAATACAAAGTTCATACCAGCCAGGCAGCTACAAGGAAATAAAAGGTTTACAAAAGCATGAAAAGGACACTAGAGAGTTGAAAATAAAACCTCCTATTAGGCAATTATATTAGTATATTGCCATTGAAGACTTTTTAAGATCAACAGTAAGCTACATGAAGGGACTCCTAATAAGAAACCAAAGAAGTCAGACACTTACTGCATAAAACAGAAAGCATTTTCATCCAAAAAAGACCTTTATTTTATCTTATAAGACAATCTGAAGTATGAAAGGAAAAAAGGTTCTGTCGTGAATGTGATGGAAAACTTTATTGTGAATAAGTATCACTTCTTGCAGACAGCTTGACCTAATTTTTTATGTTACCCCTGCAGCAAGAATAAAAACATTGCCATTTCTATTCAAAGTTAAGAACATCTATAACATGCCATATGGATATCCTGAGAACCCAAGACAGCAACTGCCCCAGCTCTACTGGGAGATAGTGTGTAGGTTTGGGAAATAAGGTAGAAAACATAGCTCCCCTGATAACAAAGATTGGGCAGTGGCTTCCCAATTACCCTTCCTGAAGGAGGCAGACAGGAGAAAGAGAGTCGGGGAAAGTCAGAGTTCTGCTAGAGATAAATGCAAAATGTTTTGTGCTAGAACATAAGCTTGTAAATTCTTATGTCATTCTCATTTGGTCTAGTAACAAAGCTATCATTTATTACTTTAGTAATCCCACAGAGTGTATGCTCTTATTGTGTACATTATAATCACTCTATCATGCATTAATTTTAGTGTATTGTGGATCAACTCCTACATATTTGGATATGAAAGCTAAGAGGAGCCTTGGGCTTTTTAGTTTTCAGAGCACGTAAAATTTAAAACAGTATTCAATTTTCTGACAGTAGCAATATGAATGGGAAAGAAGAGACATAGATTCTGGAGCATTCGATAGATAAATAGACAGACTCACATCTATGCAATATCCCCCAGATCTCCACAGAACAGGGAAGAAAATCAGGTTAAGTGTCGACCTATGCACTGTGATAACAGTTATATTAATTGCCAGATACTCTTGTAGTGACAATGGCAAAGACAGATGTTAATTTTAAGTTATAATCACATTAGAAAGCTGTAGATATTGTACACTCATTGCACTGGATTACCACAGGAACTGCTGAAATTAAACTACAGAAATTTTGTAAAAAAAGGACTGACTACATTTGGCAAATGCACAACTGCTTTGTACCATTTTTCAAATAATCATAGCTGCAAATGCCAAAACAATACAAATGAGCTAGGAAAGTCAACATAATTACTGTTGAAAAGAACTTTTTTTTCCTGTAATCAAAAATTACCTAGACAAAACAAAGAAGTTCAAGTTGCTGTGTGTTGTTTAAAAAAATATATTTCCAGAAGCAGTTCTGCATTATCAGTTACCTTTCATTGCTGTTTCTGATTTCTGGAGCCAAGCATTTGATTACTCTGGGGCTAGGTTTTCAAACTGTGTGGGTGAAAATTAAGTGTTGTATCTCTATGTGAAATTGTACAAATTGGGAATTTCTGAGTACAGTGTGTTCAGTTGATGATGAATTTTTAAATCAGATTTCTTGTAAGGAAAAGTATAATTGAAATATCCTGAAATACTGCTGTTGGACTGAGAATTAGAGATGTGTTGGGGACGATGAACACCCGGCCATAATCATGGCAATAGTGACTGAAACAAGTCATTCTCATTATTCATGTCACGCAAAAAGATGATTATTCTAAATAGATGAAGTTTTTGCAGTCTGGACCGATTTTCTGCTTTGAATCCATTGGGTTGCTCGATCATAGCTTAATTCATAGTTGATTTCAAGTACAGGGAATTTTTTAACTTTTTCACCACAGAAAGGAAATCAGACTCCAGGACTTAGAGCGTTTGTTAGGTTGTGGGGTTTCTTCTAACATGGTTGATTTATGGTGCAGAAAATCTACAGCTAAAATCACATCTAATGTGTGACTGTTGTAATTCCAATCCAGCCATCTTGAAATTGTGGAATCTGTATAAGAGCAAACACAGCAACTGAGTAACAGATAACATCAGCAGCAGCTCCACAAGTCAGCTTTGGTGCAGCCACATCACAAAAATAGTTATTAATACACAGGTAAAAAAATTATTTTCTGAAAAGAAGGGAGGAATGGCACTCATCCTCTGCACAGAGAAACCACGGAAACCCTGACAAAATTGGCCTAAAGCATACAGGGAGTGTTATCAGAAAGCACTTGGAAGAAAACTGGTAGCCATCATTCTCTCTGTACTAATTTCTGTCTGCTTGCTGATCCCCAGGGGTGGTTCTAATACTCTGCTGGAAGCTTAGATGACTGAGTTTGTTTTTAAAGAATCGTAGGATAGCTCACCACAGAGCAGAGTAATGATGTTTTCCTTTATTCAGACAGAGGGGATCATTTGCGTGCAAACTACATTTTTGGAGGTGAAGCATGGGGGAGGAGTTTTAACTCTTATGCTTCTTTCTATGCTTGGGAAGAATAAAAATGCTTGTTTGCACATATATTTGTGAACATAAGTGCAGATAAACAAGTTACAGTCAGCTGTCAACGTTTCCATTCTTATTTTTACAACTGTGTAGTTTTTTTCGTTTAGTATTATTTAGATTAGATGAAAAGGGCTTACAGTATTACTACAATAATAGGAATATATTCATACCTTTACTTAATAGTAATTATATACATAGGTGTTTCCTAAAAAAGAATTCTGTATTAAAACCTTACCTTAATAAACATAAAGAACGTAACTATGAATTTGTGGTTTATGCTGTTTCTTTCCCAGGAGTCATTCGGCATGTTGGAGATGCACTGAAAGATCATGCTTCAAAATCTCGAGGGAAGATCTGCACCATTGGTATAGCTCCCTGGGGAATTGTGGAGAATCAAGAGGATCTGATTGGCAAAGATGTAAGCCCTTTATGGACATATATCACTTCCATTTATTTTTCCTTTCCTCTCCATCCCTCACTTAACAATTGCTCATAGAATTAGTGCCTGACACAAAAGATCAATATAAAGGTTTTCCATTATGATTGATAGCAGTTTTGACATAGCAACATTAAAAATTCCTGCACTGTACAATCTTTAAAAATAAATTATAAAGAAATTTCGTTGCATACTATTCTTGAAAATATATTGAAGTGTCAGAATACTATGAACCCTGAAAAGTGCCCAAGAAAACAATGACTGTAGAGCTTGAAGTCTGATTTATTTTGAAACAGTACTATGATATATTGGTCAAATTCAGAATTGCAGACTGTCCCCCTTATAAAATATTCCATCCTATACATTTTTATTAGAACAATTGTGAAGAGTCTTATAAATGTATCGGACAGGAGATCAGACCTTAAAGAATCTTTACTTTAGTCATCTTCTGAAGGGCAGAGTCAGTGTTCCTCTTACCCTTTTACGTCATTCTTTTAAACCTAGACTGTCACTCAGAATAATTAAAAATATAAGTTTTAAATATGTGAACAGTTTACTTACAGTGATTACTTACCTGAAGCTTTTCTGAGCCTTTTTTTCATTCGTTAGCTCTGGTTCATTCCAAAGCAATCTGCCTGAGAACCAATGGCTAACTTTAAGTGGAGAAGAAATACAGTCTTTATTCGGCATAATGAACATTTTTCCTGTCTACATTACTCTAAACCATTCTTCTCTCCATTAGCGAGCTGGGGAGAGGAAGAAGATTCAATGATCGATTAGGTCAGGAAGAATTACAATGAGTATGAAGAAATTGATCCAACTGGCCTTTGTTTCAATTCACTGTTAAAGTATAGCCATTGGGGAAATTGTATTAGTGTGGCATTTTGTACTCTAATACCACCAATGCTTGTTTAATAGGGTAACCAGTACATGCAAATGTGCAGGATGGGACTCTGCAGCAGTAATTCTGAGTCACTAATAGACTCTTCTGATATGCAGTGCAAAAGGTGACTAGCAGAAACAGCTAATCACAAAGTTGAGGTGTGTCTTGTTAAGTAAGTGTACATAAATTTCAAAAACACCTAGTCTTTCCTGACTATACATGCAGTTCTGAAGACTGCAGTAGGAAAGAAGGCAAGAAAAGAAATTAAATTAGTCCCTCATTTTGGGACAGTGTTATTCTTCCATTAGTTATTTCCATCTGTGGAAAAGCTACCTACCTCTGTTCTTAGCTAGTGACCAACTGTTAAGAGGCTCTGAAGCATTCTTTTACAGAAGAAAAAAGTTGTTTCCCAGCTGTTTTAGCCATCTGGAACAGCCTCCTTTGAGTTCTGATTTCTTTAAGAGATGTTTTCCTCTAAATATCCTTCCAATTTAACAGGAAACTGAGAATTTTTATGCTAACTCCTTTTATTAAAAAAAGCTTTCTGTTAAATCAAAAAAGGTTAATACTTAGTCTCATCATCAGACATAAAATGACAGAAGTTTAAAAAACAGTAAAGAAAACATAAATGCAGCCCAATTATACCAGTAGGATTCCAATTACAGGGTACCAAAGACCAAAGACAAAAATAGTTCCAAAATTTACCTGTGATAGACAAAACTAAAACGTTTCTTCCAAACCTCCTGACTCTAATTTTCATAAAATGACTGATCAATGGCATGATGCAATGCTGAAGCACTTCTGGTTTTATCAATCTCTAATGCATGTGTAATGATATTGCTTTTTGCTTACTGATACTGAATTTTACACCTCAATGACCTTAAAGGTCATTTCCAACTTCTGTGATTCCATGCATTCTTCCATTTTATTGCCCTGTCACGCTGCTTTATGAAGGCTTTATTTAACTCTTTGTAGTCCGCTGAAATATCTCTAAGCTGTCCACACTTATTAACCCCAAATCCTTTACAACTCTGTTGGACAGAACATGGCCCAGCTTGAGACAGGTCTCCTTAGTAACTCTCAGTCTTTTCAAAAATTAACTTTCCCTCCCTTCCCTTCAGCTTCCCACAGTTAATAATTTCTCAAAGGACTTTTCCTCTTACCCAATGCATGCAGTTTCTTTAAAAGCACTTTATGAGGAAAATCAAAGTGTACTATATTGACTGGGTCATTAGAGGTGAATGCTGTGAAATGAACCAAGAAGGAGAAATATAAATAGTACCATAAGCATGTAAAATGAATCATCATTAAGCAATAAACAAAGGCTACAGAGGATTATGCAGGGCTAAAAAACTAAAAAAAAGAGTCAACCAATAGCAAAAGGCCTGTCAAACTCTGGTGTCAATGCAGCTTTATGCCTATATGCATTATGTCTAGTTAAATTTTGATCAGATCTGAAGAGTTGTCAAAACATACCCTTCTAACATCAGATAGATACAGAAAATTATCTTAGTCATTGGATTTGGGCAGGAAGAGGGAGCAGAGGAGTTATTGCCATAGCACATGCCCCAATGGATGTTGCCTCCCTTTACCTCAGGGCAAGTCAAGCATGCTAAGCAGAGGTGTGCCTCTGCTAATGCTCCAGCCTTCTGTGGCCGTCATGGATCTTGAAGTCATAGCTGAGGAGTTTTATTACATTTACCGATGCATCCAAATCAGTCAGCTCTTGGGAATCCCAAGGGCTTTCCTCAGAGCCATACAGATAAGTGTTCAACTTAAGCAAAATATTAGTGTTGTTTGCTATTTATTATATTTTGATGTTTAAAGATCCCTAAAGAGACTTGTTTTACTCCAGTGCTATAAAAGTAATATAGCAGAAAGTAGCACCCCTCTTAACACACTTTGATTCTAATCTAAAAACAACGCACACAAGAGAAAGGTAGTTAGTTGCTCTATTTCCAATTTTCTGATAGAAGAACTGAGACAGTAAGATGACTTGCTAAGTCTTGTAGAAAACTTGAATTATGAACAAGTTTCTCCCTACATACAGAGCCATTCTTCCTTATAAAAGAGTGCACTTTGTGAGTCTTTGTTACATGCACACCTTTCCTTCCAGAGTCTGGTTAGTCCTTCTTTGGGTTTAATTTTTAGTTACCTCAGTAGGAACAGTGCCTGGATTCCAAAAACAATACTGATTTTAGTACTTTACTTTTCCTCAATTAGATAATTCAAGTAAGTTTTATTCTTAGTACAAAAAAGCTAGTATATGAGACTTAAATCAAACATGCTTTTAGTGTGCAACTCAGTGGAAATGACATTTCCAGCGTACTGTAATATGTTATTGTTCAGTCAACATGCTGTACTATATAACATTCTAACTTAAATAGAGTGTGGTTTTGTAGTAATTAATGTTTGGAGGAAAAAAAAAAGAAAACAAAACTCTTTCTTACTGAACTAATCAAAACTAAAACTGAGTTTCTGTGCTGCCATGCTGCAAAACCAATGACACCACTCTTCCATGCCTGATATAAAAATCCTTCCATATGTGGATCCAGCAGGTTGACATAAGAAGAAATTATCCTAAATTCTCTCCAAATTTCTTGGGGGTTATTTGTGTCCCTTAGAGTACTGTTATAGCATTGGTTTATAGTGTATTTCTCTCCCTGTTCTACTTCATTGATCTTTTGGTTATGATCAACAACTAGAGCATGGGAAAACTGAAGCTCAGCAGAAATTCTGGAAAAAGTAAAATACTTATTTTTAACAAAGGCAGTGAAAATGAAGCAATAGTCGTTAGTTTTTATGGTTTAGTACAGCAGAATGCACAACCCAAAATATAAGCCTACTTTGTAGACTTGTGCATAAACAGATAAAAGTGTTACATAAAAGAAATCCAAAACAAACATAGAAGTTATCAGAAAGAAAATTACTTTCTCACAGCAAACTTCTAACAATATAATGACGAGATTTTTATTATAAAAGATACGTCATGTATGTTAGATATTTTGCATGTTAGATATTTTGCTTATATTGTATAGGTATACATATCAATCCTTTTCAAGCACTCTGTGTTACAGAACAAATTATATTTTCTACTTCCTAGAAATCAAGTGTTGGAAGCTTGATCATTGCAGTTGTAGGTGTACTTTATGAACTTCACTAGTAACAGATGCCTGTTCTTTCAAACTGCTCAGAATATTCAAAAAAATAAATTTAATAAAACTCAAGCAATGGGTGTACTGCTACTTAATACCTACTCTCTTATACAACTGAAATTGTAAAAATAAAGAGCAAATACTGTCCCTTTTATATAAAATCTAGATTTATAATGGACTAAACATACTTTGAATCCAAACATCCTTAGATATTTCTTTTGTTAAAAAATAAAGCCTGGGTTTTTTCTGGGTAATGCTTTTTATTTATTAAAGACTGCAGTTTCAGAGCAATCAGCTTTTTTATTAGTGCAGTTGCTGAATTTTATGACTATAACTTGAAATAAGAACATGTCATCAGCAGAGTTTTATGTAGGATGCTCAAACGATACTCACAGCAGACCTCTACAGTCTTGCGCTACTTGCTCAATTATATCTTCAGCTTTCTTCAGTATTGATTTGGATGGTGGAATAGAGAGGGCCACGTCATAATAGTGAACTTAGAAATAAGCCTGTCATCGAGCAGGTGCTAGCATGAATTTCTCAAAATCCCAGGACAATAAAGGACTAGACAACTTCTTTGGGAAAAATGAGAATCTTCCAATGTTGTAGTGGCTCACCAGGCAGTTATTACTAGTTAACAGCACAATTACATCATAACTTAATGCTGATTCAACAAAATGAGTATTATCAGTAGCAGGACTGATATGCAACATTAGGAATCAGTCATTTTTATGGCACTGGATACAGATGAGGCCTGTGTCTGTTTCTGAGACAAGTCAAGGAAATAAACAGGAGATAGATAAAACATAATTAATGAAGAAAGCTTAAAGTTTAAAATAACTGGAATTGTTTGGTGTATATCACAGTTGAACTAAATGAGAAAAGCTTGTTTTCATCTACACACCAAATCCTGCCCACTCCCATCAGTAAAAGCTTCATTGTAAAGGACTTTGTTCTGCCAGTAGCAAGTCCCTTTCATTTTCAGAATGCCACCTACCTGCCCAAGATTTCCAAAGGTTAACCAAATCAGAAAATGTGCATTCAAGAATTAGCATTGCCTTACAGTTAGTGTCTCCATACCACTCATTTACATGAAAAAAAAAATCATATAGCTGTCAATCTTTACAGATATGTAGCCAAAACTCACCGCTTGAAACTGCAATCTTTAAAACTCATTCCAGTGAGCCTTGTCAGAAAAAAACAGCATTCATATTACCTGCTCTGTGTATGTGTTCCAGACGTGTACATCATACTGCCAAGATGGTCTACACATTCATTTTTCATTCTTCCGTAGCAGATTGAATAAAAATGCTAGCTTATAGCATGAGACTGCTTCCTTTTGTCTCTCATACTTCTTTATTTTTACAGTGTCAGAAAGATTATGTTTTGCTTTAATTATTTTATGCAGGTTTCAGAATAATAATAAAAGTTAAAAATATCAAGGAAAATGATTAGTAAGTGTGTATTACTGTGATGTTGTTGGATTTGTTGTTAGCAATTTTGACTTGGTTTTGGTACATATCCTTCAAGACAGATGTTATTCTTTGAGAATAATTTGAATTGCTGGGGAGAAAAGTTATAAATAACCATACTTAGTTCACAAGTTTGTTTCGCTCTGGTTTTTATCCAGTGTCAAAAGTATCAGAGCCCCTTTGTAGGTCAGGTCGGGAAATAATTAGTATAGGAAAGGCAGAAGGAGAAGAGATCGGTTCTCTCATTGCAAACTACAAGGTGGAAGTGTGCCTGGTGTGAAGCTGGGGACTGATATGTCTGTAGCATGTGCAGAGAATTTGGACCACGATGTTTCCAGGATACTACGGTATTCTTGGGAGTGCCTCAGAACAGCAAGGCTGCAGAGAAGACTTAATTTGAACAGCTACTACTTTTTGAGAAGAAAACCATGCATCTCTATCCTTCCACCACTACTCTGAACACACTAAATTTGTTGTAAATTCTTTGCCTTCACCTAGACTGCTCAGATTCATGCACTGGATCACTTGATCCATGCATGCTCATTGGTCCTGGAGAGTTACCCTGAGTGATCTTTCGAGAGCTATGCCCTATGTTGAGTGTCACGTGCCCACAGGGAATCCAACCAGAGTACAACAGTGCTTTTGATCCAAGCTTGCTACCACCTCGGAGTGCAAAGGCAACTGCTGAGGTAGCCCAGCTCCTCACCTGTTGACAGAATGCCCTCAGCCAATGCAGCTTGAGTACTGCTTCTCAGCATGGCTGCTGTCACATTCATTAGCTTATATTTAGAGGGGCTGTCTTGAGCATAAATGCTTCCTATCAGCTCTGCAGAGGAAGATGCCAGGGAACTTTATTCCCTTTTCTCAATGCAGAGAGAGGGTAAGAAGGCAATAAACTCAAAGTTTTCCTGACCTTGTAACTTGCTTGTAAAATGTGAGGGATTGAAAAGAACAAAGGAATGGGAACTGCAAGAGTGGGAAACTGAAAATCTGCTGAGTATTGTGGAAAAGAAATTCACCTCCAGGAAACAGGCTCAAAGCCTGGGATTTTCTTACCTTCCTGAAGATTTTGCTTACGCTTTAATCAGGAACAGAGTCTGACAAATTGGTTTGCAAAGTTTATTATTTAAAAAGAAGTATTTTAGTTGTTGAACTGTGCGTGCTGTGAACAGTTCAATTGAAAATAATTGTATTCTCATTTTCACATCTATAGAATTTATTATTAATAGGATTCACCTTGTAACTAAACATCAGACACATAGCAAAAGTGTAGCCTTCTAATCTGCTCTGCAGCAGATTTATTAAGTCAATGTGTGAAACCTTTGGTGCTGCTGCTCATTAGAACTGCAGATCAAGCTGTCACTGTTCTGAAGATTCGAGCTGTGGCTCTTGGGGACAAACCACAAGCTGTCAGTAGAACTGCATGCACAGCATCTTATAATCTTACAATCAATAGGCAACTGAAGGCATTCCTCTTGATCAGATCTTGCTAGCCTGTCTTGCGTATGTTGAGAGATGGGGCAGGTATCAGTTTAAAAAATCTGTAATTGTTTTAGTTTGTTTTTATTTGATTCTTAGGCATGTGAGAAAGAACCCATTTGTGAAATATTTATCTACAGGAGCACCAAAAGAAACAGAAAAAAAGACACTTGAGCCAAAGCCATCACCTATTCTCAAAGTGCTTTGCTGTTGGCCATCTACCATCTTGGTCTTCTCAGACCTTTTTCCTCCCTTTTGCAAGGTGAACAGCTTTGAGAGAGTCCTCTGTGTAACAGTTTAAAACAAGAAAAAAAGTATATGCATTTTCCCTTATTATTTTCACAAGTGAAAATATAAAGAAATATATTTCTAGCCAAAGAGTTACTAACATAGATTATTTATAAATAGTTATGTCACAATTAGAGAGCTCTTCAGAATAACAGTAAGGGAGAGAAGCTTAGGAAAAACTCAATAATTAAATGTATTTCTGTCTGCAACCATTTTTGTCAAAACATGAATGTACACTTTTTTGCATTAAATAGCATGAGATTTGAACAATGCCAACGCTGTGAAGTAAGTTCCTTGCAGATGAAATATAGCCCAGCTGTGATTTGTAAAAAGCCACTTCAGCATTTCTTCAGCAAGGACTTCAGTTTTAAATATTTAAAGGAGTTTTGTCTTTCTAAAAAACAAGACTTATATAAAAAATGAGGGAACAATATTTCTAGCAATTGTCTTTGAATGATCAGCCAGGATCTCTCAGCACAACACCAATTCTTTTTGCAACATCTGAGCAGTCTTAGTTATGTCACTGGGGGCCCACCAAAGCAACTGACAACCAAGGATGGCCCAGTGCTATATTTTGGTCTGGCTGGAGTCTCTGAGAGGGGTAACTGCAACTGTTTACCCTGTCTGGCTGAAGAAGTTTCTCCTGAAACAAATTAAAGAAAGTGTAGCAAACTCCCCATGGAATGGAAACTTTTTGAAGTTGTTGTGAGCACAAGCAACTGCCTTTGTACTACACTAAGAGTGAGCCAAATTTTTTCCAAAGAAATTGAAAATGCAGTGTAATATCATGAGTTCCAAGAATGGAACTCACCTGTATCAGTGTGCCTGCAGAGGTCCTCCAAGTGCTGGTGGCTCTGAGTAAACTGGAACAGGAGGCATGGTGCTGAATGGGGTCTGTGAAGAAGGAATAAAAGATTTTGTTCAGATGAGGTGAAGATATACAGCAGTGCTGTTGAAAGACAGCAGCAAGGAGGGTGTACAGTGTATGTGTATAGTCACACAGACATTTAGAGGACTGGCCATTAGCTGGACTTAACACTGAAAAGTGATAATTCATGCTATTGGAACAGATTACCATGGAAAACACTTTAAGCAGTGTCTGCATCTAAAATGTCAGTGTTCACAAGAGGTGGTCACACTGGTTTGAGTGCTAAGGTTATTTTCTACTTTACATGTAGAAGACAGCAGTGCTCAAGTGCAATACTTCAAAGAATTCTGTTTTTTTTTCTTTTTATTTAACATCACCTTGTCAGGCGGTTTCTTATAATTGTTTTAATTCAGAGGTTGTTTTCTGTTTTGTACATTTTTTTTTACCTATCTCCAAAATGCAGGTGGTTCGACCATAC